>OY740795.1:46195741-47656493 GCA_963514005.1 Raja brachyura | reverse complement strand
TTTACATTTATACCAAGCCAATTAACCCACAAACCTGTACGTCTTTGGAGTGTGGGTAGTGACTGAAGATCTCGGAGAAATCCGCGCTGGTCACAGGAAGAACGCACTGGTAGTAGCAGGAACAATCAAAAGACACTTGGACAGGTAAGAATATGGATGGTTGAGAGAGCTATGGACTAAATGCAGGCAGATAGGACGAGCTTAGGAATGCATTTTTGTCTGCATGGCCAAGTTAGGCTGCAGGGCTTGTTGCCATTCTGTATAAGTCTATGGCTATGCCTCAATCTGCACAAGCAGTAAGATCGTCTACTTCTACTTCAGTAACTGGCCTCAATTTTGCTCTTCGCAGCCCTTGTGCACTTCTATTACCTTTGTTACCATGTGTTCTTTACTTATCTCTCGGCTTGTAATTACAAAGTACTGCTGCTTGACCTTTCACAGGCAAATCATTTTTATTGCAATCTCTTGGCGCTTCGTTCAATTGAAATATTGTCTTTCCAAATAACATCAAGGCAAACATCAAAACAGAATAGAAAATTGCCCATTATTATTGCAGCATGGGAACATTTGTACACCAATCTGCCCCTTTACATTGGAGGTGTGGCTGGAGAATGTAAGTCATAAAATGAACAGGCACTACATCGGAGTCCTTTTGCGAGGCAGATAGCATAATGGTGCCAGAACTGTGTCAACAACTATTAAGCTGCATTCCAGTATTGGGACATCAAATTTTAAACTCATTCTCCAAAGCAAAAGAAATAAAAGATAAACATTTCACTCAGCACTGGGAACATGCCAGTTACTTCAGTGAACATTAACTGCACATTTAAAACAATTTATCCTGTTTGACATTACGAGAATCTATTTTAAAACAGTGTAATGATTCTTGTTTCTGCTAACATTGCCTGGTGTCTTACTATGCTCTGCAGCTCTCTGTTAGTCAATCTAAACATATATGTTTTCCATCTGTGGAGAAGGCAGCCACATCTGTATTCATACTTATGGACTGATGCAAGCTCTCAAACTGAGAGAAAGATCTCACTTTACCTGCACTCCTTGCATCTAAGTTTTAAAATGTGCTTCTGACACTAACAATGCTATCTTTTCTCAGTATTTTCAAAAATGAAAAATGTTATTCATTTCAGCAAACATCTTGGAAACATATTTTGCATTCTTGCTGCTATCCAATCTCGAGGCAGACATTGACAAATAATTGACAAACATAAAATAAGAACGATGATGACAGTCTTTCTCTCAGGGTAGGGGAATTCAAAATTAGAGGGAGATGCTACTATCCAATTTCTAAGTAGACATTGACAACCAATTGTCATCTGAGGGATTCAAGTTTAAACAGTTGAAATCAAAAGATCTACATTGGAATACTTGCAAATAAGTCATCACACAGAGAGTGGTGAATCTGTGGAACTCTCTGCCACAGAAGGTAGTTGAGGCCAGTTCATTGGCTATATTTAAGAGGGTGTTAGATGTGGCCCTTGTGGCTAAGGGGATCAGGGGTATGGAGAGAAGGCAGGTACGGCATACTGAGTTGGATGATCAGCCATGATCATATTGAATGGTAGTGCAGGCTCGAAGGGCCGAATGGCCTACTCCTGCACCTATTTTTCTATGTTTCTATGTTTCTATCTGATAAAAAGTAGCTTTGGAATAAGACAGTGGGCAAATGCATTGTGTTGTGGTGTTGAGCCATGCAGATTATCAAGGTTAATTCTACTTACCTGTGCTTAGATAAATAATCCAGCTCAGTCCCTTTAGTCCTGTGTCACAATCATAGATGATAATCATAGTGATGGAGGTGATGTGGTGTAGGGAATAGGATCTTATCTGGGATCACTTATGACTGTTTTTCAAGAAAATATTAAAGAAAGGGGTGGCACGGTAGAGCTACCGCCTTACAGCGCCGGAGACCCGGGTTTGATCCTGACTACGGGTGCTGTCTGTACGGAGTTTGTACGTTCTCCTCGTCACCTGCGTGGGTTTTCTCTGCGATCTGCGGTTTCCTCCCACACACCAAAGACATACAGGTTAGTATGTTAATTGCGTTGGTATAAATGTAAATTTGTTCCTGGTGTGTGTAGGGTAGTGTTAATATGTGGGCATCACCACTGGTCAGTGCGGACTCGGTGGGCTGAAGGGCCTGTTTCTGCACTGTATTTCTAAACTAAACTAAACTAGAGCAGGAACTCAAAAGTTTGATCGAGGAAATTGTGTGTTAAGGAACATCTTTAAGGAGGAAATGAAGGCATTGAGGTTTAAGGAGAGAATTCCAGAATTTAGGGCAATGGCAAATGAAAGTTCGACAGCCAGTGATAGACCCATTAACAGAAAAGTAAAACCCCTGTCTCACGTTGCGAGTTGGCCCACGAGTGACCCCGAGTTTTCACTCGTGGTGATCACGTACAGCCAACGTAGCCGGAACGTCGGACCTCGCGCGATCAACTTGTCCACTCGTGGCGCTAACGGCAGGTACCCGTGAAACTTGTGAACTCGTGAAAAAAGTCAAACATGTTTGACTTTTTCCACGAGTCAAATTTAGTGTTCAAGATTAAAACTGAAACATTTAGACTCGTTGTAAGAACGTAGGGCCCGTGCGTTTAACTTAGTGAATCGTGAGTCTACCGTGGGAACTCTTTAAATTATTTCAGTGCCATTCACGCTCGAGTCTTAATCACAAAATTTAATTCACCCTAGACTAAATATTCTTTGCTTTTTGATCATTTTCGTCTTATTTTCCCATGTGTACACTTTTATATATAATGTATATCCTAAAAATATGTTAAAAAAACTAGGAGTGAAAAAAAAGTTTAATTACCACAGGAGTGGAAAATCATTCTATTAGAATGATAAAAAAAAAACATTCCAACGTCTAAACACTGGGCTTCAGCCCTATCCTACCCTTTCTGGGGGTGATTACTGCAGTTATTTATTGGAAAATTAGCTATAAAAACCATGGAGATGAATCAATGGATTTTCCTGACGCGTAGATTTGGTGTTGCGGTCCGACCAAGAGGAGGTGATGTGGACACGGTTTCAGTTACAGTTCTAGAGGAACATTGCTTCCGATCTAAGTCTCTTATGCACTCCTCAGAAGAACTGGGTGTGCTCTTCACCATTATGGCTCCCAGCCTACAGGTTTCTGATCTGAACAACTAACTTCTTCCCTATTTCTCCTCCACCCACCCCCCCCCCCACCCCCCCCACCCCCTATTTCCCTCTCCTCCTCGGCGCTCTTGTTCACTCACACCTTCCCTCCCTCCCTCCCTCTCGCAGGGCTTGGTTCAAAGGGGGCAACGAGCTAAGCGGGGTCTGAACCCTTTCTGAAAACGAGCGCAAAGAGAAAAAAAAGTATTGTCAAGCGCTCCAAACTTCGTTTAAAATAAGTAAATCTGACTTTGGCTAATAATTTAATAATAAATCCTTATACAAAACTAACACCCTACAAACTCTCTGTCTCTCACGCTGCCTGTTGCCTTGTGGGGGGTGTGTGTCGGAGAGAGGGGGTGTGGGTGTGGAGGGGACCCGATGTGAATGTTACCACTATAGGATGGCGAGGTTGGGCTCTGAGCTGCAGTGAGAGAGAGAGAGAGAGGGAGAGAGAGTGGGTGTGCACGTCAGCAGCAAAGTTATATACAACGGGGGTACACAAAAGGCTGGAGAAACTCAGCGGGTGCAGCAGCATCTAAGGAGTGAAGGAGTAAGGAGATAGGTGACGTTTCGGGTCGAGACCCGAATATACAAAGGGCTTGTACGCGCTGCCAAGTTAGGTTTCCTTTGTTCTCGTCCGGGGCTTCAGAGAGATCGGAGGGAATTATGCCTCCCTTGCACACCACTCCCTTGCACACCACTCCTAACCCAATGGCCTTGTCACCCCAGACAGATTAATGACGCCCCCCCCCCCCCCAACCTCCCTCACGCCTGGGGACCAAAGCAGCTCAGGAGGCGAACCCTGAGCTCCGTCTCCCAACAATCTGATGCGCATTTTCCCTCTGTAGGTCATATTAATAGATGCAGCCGCGCTGATTTCTATCTTTAACTGAAAGCCACAGGATGGAGATGTTTTCTTTAACATTGTTGCTTTATTAAAACATACCTTCATTCACGGTTGGCTCAAGTGTAACGGGAGAGGAACTTGGTAACACGGGAGAGCACCTTGGCACATCGTATAAAAACATGCCCGTGGGAATTCGGTTAAAAACTTGACCATAAACTTTGAATCTCGTGCATAACCACGAGTCCGTTTTTTTTTCTTTCACTTGGGGTCACTCTTGGGTGGACTCGCACCGTGAGACAGGGCCTTTAATGGAACAGAGATGGTGCAAATTCATCGCAACTAACGCTATTTCATGCTGTGAATTTTATCCTTTGATCTCGGATAGCTATCAGCAATTTCTAAGGAAGGTAATCCCCTACACTTAAAACAAACTTCCTCATAATGACTGTATAACACATGAAACCACTCACAAAACCAGTGTGTGGGTCTCTATTGGGCTTGCAACATGAAACATAGACATCTTGACTTCTTGGATAAACAAACAAAGTAGCACCTATGTTACCTAAACACAACCGTGCATGTAGTCAGTCAGATCAGAGCACTTAATTCTTTCACTGGACATACAAAGCTGGTGGGTGGCAACATATCGTATCATCTTACCGCACAGCTTACTGGTGTAGAAACTTTATACAGCATTCATTTGGCAGCGCTTGAACAGTTAGACATACAATTGTGTAGGAAGTAACTGCACATGTGTTAAAGAAGGAACTGCAGATGCTGGAAAATCGCGAGTACACAAAAAGCTGGAGAAGCTCAGCTGGTGCAACAGCATCTAAGGAGCGAAGGAGATAGGCAAAATTTTGGGCCGAAATCCTTCTTCAGACTGATGGGAGGTGGGGGGGGGGGGGGGGGGGGGAGAAGGAAGGAAAAAGGAGGAGGAGGAGCCCGAGGGCTGAGGGAGACGTGGGAAGGGGAGGAGACAGCAGGGGTTAACAGAATTGAAAATTTTCTCAATTTTGTTAACGGCCCGAAACATTGCCTATCTCCTTCGCTCCTTAGATGCTGTTGCACCCTCTGAGTTTCTCCAGCTTTTTGTGTACCCAAGGAACTGCACATGCTGGTTTGAACCAAAGATAGACATAAAAAGCTGTAGTAACTCAGCGGCACAGGCAGCATCTCTGGAGAGAAGGAATGGGTGACACAGATACATACACATAGACAATATGTGCAGGAGTAGGCCATTCGGCCCTTCGAGGCAGCACCGCCATTCAATGTGATCATGGCTGATCATCCACTATCAGTACCCCATTCCTACGTTCTTCCCATATCCCTTGATTTTTGCGAGCCCTAAGAGTTCTATCTACTGTAACTCTCTTTTGAATGCATCCAGGAAATCGTGCTCCACTGCCTTCTGAGGCAGAGAATTCCACAAATTCACGTCTCTCTGGGTGAAAACTCAGTTCTAAATGGCCAACCCCTTATTCTTAAACGGTGGCCCCTGGTTCTGGACTCCCCCAACGTCATCCATTCCTTCTTTATGACTATTGGTGAAAAGATTAGAAAGAGCGATATTACAGGTAGTTTTGAACTGTTTATTCAGGAGTTTAATGATGTAATCTCATGTGATGATTAATCTTTGACGCCACCCATTCCTACTTTCCAGAGATGCTGCCTGCCCCACTGAGTTACTCCAACATTTTGTGTTTATCTTCACACTTGTACAATTGTTCAAATAATGTTAACACATTTGTGTGCAGTTTTGCTATAACACCATAATTCTGGCCGAGGACCTGTGCAAGGTCTTGTCTGGATCGACCGGAAACATGATAATCACCACAGCAAGTTGCTTTTTGATGCTCCAATGCAGGAACAAAATGATACAATCTCGTCATTTGTTACACTGAAGGATAAATATAACTTAACTTATATTAATGTGCCCCCTTGACATCTTCTGTCGAATCAATTAATGTAAGATCCCACGATGAAAACTCCTTCATCACCCGTGGCACAAAAGGAGGCCATTTAGTTCATCGTGTTGTTTCAGTTTAGTTTATTGTCACATGTACCGAGGTGCCGTGAAAAGCTTTTGTTGCGTGCTAACCCATGACGACACATGATTACAATCGAACCATTTGCAGTGTATAGATACATGATAACGTTTAGTGCAAGGTAAAGCCAGCCAGTTGCGTTGGCTCTTTGAAAGAGCCTAGCATTGTGTCCCAGTCATCTTCTCTTTCCCTGCAAGTGCTTTCCTGTTCAAGTGAAAGCCATTTTCTTTGGAAATTAACTAATGAATCTGTTTCCACTGCTCTTGTTGGCGGTGCATTCTAGATTATAAAACCTACAGCATTTATATTTTAAAAAAGTCACCTTTCTATCACATTATCTTAAATCTGTGTCACCTGGTAAATTAAGCCTCCTGGCATGAATTGAGGAAAGAACAAATGCCCTTTTATAAAATGAATTCAAAGCACAAGTCCTGTTGAAGTGAAAGATATAAAGAGGACTTTTGTAAGATACATTGATTTTTTTTTTTGCATATGAGCTTGGTTTTCTCCGACATCAATAGTGCTGAATACCTCTGCTGAACCCATTTTCTTATTTTGATGTCCAAGCTGTATAACATTTTTGTTCAATTTCGTACTGAATATTTTTATTCAGATGCTGCGATAGAAAAGTAAAATTGAATTGTTCGCTGGATATTAATACATAAGGCATGAAGTTCAAGAGCTTGCAGCTTGAGTTCTTTAGCACTCTAATTACACGTTTGATTAGTACGGGTGTCAGGGGTTAAGGGGACAAGGTAGGAAAATGGGGTTCGGAAAGAGAGATAGATCAGCCATGGTTGAATGGCGGAGTAGACCTGATGGGCCGAATGGCCTAATTCTGTTCAAGAAGGGGCTCGACCCAAAACGTCACCCATTCCTACTCTCCAGAGATGTGGCCTGTCCTGCTGAGTTACTCCAGGATTTTGTGTCTATCTCCTATCACATGACCTTATGACCTTATGTCTCTACTGCCATTGGATTTCCATTGTACACAAATTCCCTCAGCCCCCACTGCTCTCTTACAATTAAACCTTACAAGGAGATCTTAAAAACATGGACCACTTCCCATTTCTCGAGAGTGAAGACAGACTGTCTTGTCGGGTCAATGAAGGGTCTGTGAAATCCTTCATATTTACTGGAAGGACAAGTGAACCAACATCTGTGTCCTGTCTCAGGCCGGCATTGAAGGTCAAGTTGCACCAACTTAGCTCTGTTAGGCAGGCCATCTCATTCAGCTCATGGGCAGGTGAACTAGGTGGTAAAGAGGACATGCTTTGTCATCACTGATTCCTGGCATTTTCTGGTCCATGACTATTCAGTATGTAGGAATAAATTTCAAGATGATATTGAATCCATGCAATGGAGCCACACAGAAACCCAAACATGGGCAAATGGGGCTAGCTCTGAGGGGACATCTTGGTTAGCATGGACATGTTGGGCTGAAGGGCCTCTTTCCATACTGCATGACTCTATTGAGTCTGTAGGTGACAACATCTCACAAATTATCCTCTTGCCCCATCACATCTCCTATCCCATCTGTGGACATTCCTGTGGTTCCCACATTAGGTTCATTAACCGCATCAGAATCCACAAAACCAGACGGGAGAAGACGTCTTCGATCCCAGGGGACAAGTCCAAGAACAAACTGGCTGTTGACAAATGAGAGGAGCAGTGGTGGGGGAGAAAGTGCAGTATTAGATATCTTGGACTGAGAGCCACAATAGTTATCGCATGTTCCCACATTTGAAATAATGATTAAAGTTATACACAAACAGAAAATGCTGGGATTCTGGATATTTGGAAGCCTGCCCAAGTAACTAATGCTCACGAACATCTCCGTATTTGTACATTTTAATTCAAGTGAGCCACTGCAGTATCAGTAGCACCGAGAAGTTTTTTACGCTCTAAAAGCATCAAGGGGTTCATTAAATATCCTTTCTAGACAAGGAGATTTGATGCTCAATGGCATTTCACATTTGAAGCAATTTTAAACTAGTTTGAAAGTCCTAGATTCTGGGTTTGGGAGGCATCTCTTGGTGCTCATCTCCATTTATTTATCTCAAACTGGATTCATTTCAGTCAGTCCTTTCATGTTCACTTACAATCTTGAGTCGAATGAGTTGTGCTGTGATTTAAGGGCCTGTCCCACTTGGGCATCATTTGCACGTCATTTACACAACATCATTTATGCGTCACGACGTGATGCGCGCATGGTCCGTGGTGACGTTGGCAGTGACACGCAGTTGCACGCAGTGCCCCAGGATTTTGGGATGTACAAAATCTTTGCGCGCCATCTGCGTGACAGGCCCTTTATCTGCCGCAACAGTCCTTTGATGCAAGGTGCGTCCACCCTGCTATTAGACAGGGATGCAGCGGAGTTTGTAAAAAAGAAAATTGGCTTCACTTGGGAAGTAAAGCAATTGCATGGAAAGTGCAGATGTGTGGGACTTCTGGAATGGAAAGTGCAGATGAATACAGTGGAAAGGATTCTTTCAAAGATCTCAGGAGCATGTGACATGTTCGTAAGTTCGCCCTTCGGAGATACCAACTGCATTTCGTTACCTCTGTATTGTACACTGCACAATGACAATTAAACATTGCATTGAATTGAATTGAAATTGACATGTGATTGGTAGAGGAATTTGGAGATGATGGTGTTCCCATGGACCTTGCGTTTTTCTGACTAGTGGAATCTGGGTTTGGGAGATGTCCTTCAGGTTCATAAGTTCAAAAGTGATGAGAGTGGAATTAGGCCATTTGGTCCATCAAGTCTACTCCGCCATTCAGTCATGGCTGATCTATCTCTCCCTCCTAACCCCATTCTCCTACCTTCTCCCCATAATTCCTGACACCTGTACTAATCAAGAATCTATCTATCTCTGCCTTAAAAATATCCATTGACTTTGCCTCCGCAGCCTTCTGTGGCAATGAATTCCACAGATTAACCACCCTCTGACGAAATAAATTCCTCCTCATCTCCATCCTAAAGGATCGTCCTTTAATTTTGAGGGTATGACCTCTGGTCCTAGACTCTCCCAATTGTGGAAATATCCTTTCTACATCCACTCTATCCAAGCCTTGGGGAAGTCTTGGTGAGTTGCCACAGTGTATGTTATGGGGAGTTGATACTGTAGCCTCATTAAGGTACTAATCGAAAGGGCTGGTAGATTTGTTCTGATAGAGAGGGCTGCTGGACATTGGGCATCTCACATCCAAGGTGCATACCAGCACTGATGTATTGTGGAGTATTGTCTCAGTGTTTTGAAACTTCAATGATGTGACTTTGCAGCATGTTTTTGAAGTAACCAGGATATTCCATCTTTCACAAACCTTCAAGACCGTCACGTGCATGGTGGGTGTTTTGTTGAAGATTACAGAAATGCTGTTTAGGCTTGCCAGGTTTATTACTCTCATTGCTACTAATGCCATTTTACGAGGTTTTTGGCTGCCTTTTATTAATCTCCTCAGAGTCTGGTAATATTGTGGTTAAACCACAAGCCCAAACTCCTGAGGCTTGTGCTAATAATTTGAAGATGCGAATTCACTTCCTTCTTTGACAAATGGGGAAGTTAAATTACGTTAAGTTAAATTCAATAACGAACCACTGTGCAAGTAGCAATAGTGACCATGAAAATACGATGTTAAATGACAGTGCAGATCCGCTGTCCTTTAAGCTACCACAGTCTGGCTCACTTGTAACTAACTAAAGCCAGTCAGTTTTACCAGGCTTCTTTGATGAAATACGGATATGACACTGAAAGAAATATCTGGCATCAACCAAAGGCTTGGTTGGCCCTGCAATGTCCTTCTGAGGACCTGTGCCAAAATTAAGTGTGCTGCTCCACAGACTGTCAAGACAAAATGAGGAACATACATTTTTAATTATTACATAATTAAATATCAAAGGTAATGGAATAATGCTACAGAAGCACGACACCTCATGGACTAGAGCCAAGCATAAGCAAGGAAACAGTTTGCTGAATGCCAGCTACTGACTTTTCTCAACAGGAACATCTTTGGTGAACAACCACTTGGTTCAAGCACTGGAGCTGTCAAAAACATGAAGTAGAGAACACTTCAGAGTAGTTGGGGGAGTGTGGGGGGAGTGTGGGGGGGGGTTCAATGGGTTTTCAGGGGAGTAACTCCATTGCACTTACACCGAGTTCTGAAGGACTTCACCGGTACATTGTCTCAGGCTGAATAATTTTCAGCTGCTTCATCAATGACCTTGAATTTCAGTCTGAAGAAGGGTCTCGACCAAAACGTCGCCCATTCCTTCTCTCCAGAGATGCTGCCTCACCAGCTGAGTTACTCCAGCATTTTGTGTCTCCCTTCGATTTTAAACCAGCAACTGCAGGTCTTTTCGGAAATTGTTTCCTAAATGTTCCTAGATTAATTTGTTCATCTTTGCACAGTGTTCAGTTCAGCTTCCAACTCCTGAATAGTTTAGCAGTGCATTGCCTTGATGTTTAGGCATGGGCCTATTTGGTAAAATGCAATGGGCACAGCCTGCAAGTGCTATGCAGTGACATTCTTCAACAGGAGAGACTCTAACTATCTTCTCTTATCATTTCAAAGCATTGTTGAATTACATGTAAAAAAAAACATGCTGGATATTAACTGGATAGTTGCAATAATAGGGTGATGTCAATAGAGCAGATCTGGAACTAAGACCCTCACTTGCCAAAGCATCCCACCATGTGTGAAACGTACGTCAGGTACATGTTGGAACAGTGTGGCCACTTTTATGTATGTCCTCACTCTAGTAACGTCTTAGAAAGTCAATAGTGGGCGGGCGCGACTCACGTTGCAGCGGCCCCTACAGCCTGTCTGTCTTTTTTTTATTTTTTGTCTAGTTAAATGTAGTTGTTCGTGTTTTTTGTTGTATTGTTTTTAACTGTGTATATGTGGGGGGAGCGGGAAACTTTTAAATCTCTTCCCTGCACGGGAGACCCGACCTTTTCCCTGTCGGGTCTCCGTTGTCGTTGGGGCCTAGTACCGTGGAGCGGCCTCCGACCGGGACGACCTGGGGCTCCAGTCACTGAGCCTGTGGAGCTGCAGACTCACTGGCCGGCCTCGGAGCGTGGGGAGCGGTGGTGGCTTGCTGCTGCGGCCCGACTCCGGAGCTCCAGCTCCAGCTGCAGACCGGTGGACTGTCGGGATATCGGGAGGTCGCGGGTCCGGGTGAGAGACCGCTCTCCGGAGCTCCCGCAACACAGCTTCTCCAGCCCGTGTTGCGGGGTTGGAGCGACCCGGAGCGAGGCCATACATCACCCGGCGCGGCTTTAAATGGCCGCGGAACATTCCAGCGGGACATTCCAGCGCCCGCCGGAGGCTCCAACGTTGTGACTTTGGGCCTAAAGCGGGGCCGTACATCGCCCGGCCCGGCGCGGCCTCAATGGCCGTGGGACTTAACACCACCCGCCTAGGGCTTCGACCTCGGGAGAGAAATGGTGCGGGGGAGAGAGAAGACTTTGCCTTCCCTCACAGTGAGGAGGAGACTCACTGTGATGGATGTTTGTGTGAATTGAATTGTCTGTGTATTTTTTTAATGAATTGTTCTGTTGTATGGCTTGTAGAAACGGAGTCAAATCAAATCAAATCAATACAACGAATTGTGGACGCAGCGCAGACCATCAGACAATCCAACCTCCCTTCCATTGACTCCATTTATACTTCACACTGCCTCGGCTAGGCCAGCAGCATTATCAAGGACAAGTCACACCATGGCCACTCCCTCTTCTCCCATCGGACAAAAGGTATAGAAGTGGGAAAACGCACACCTGCAGATTCAGTGACAGATTCTTCCGAGCTGTTATCAGGCAACTGAACCATCCTAGCTCAACCAGAGAGCAGTCTGGCCACTATCTACCTCTTTGGTGACCCTTGGACTATCTTTGAATAGATAGGGTCAAGGATCAGGAAAGCAAGAATTAATAAATACCCAAGTATAATAATTTAATACAACAAATAAGACATTGATATTTACAATGGAGGCATAGAATACAAAAGGAGGGAAGTAATTATCATATTTTACAAGACAGTGGTCCACCCTTAACTGGATTATTGTGTTCAGTTCTAGTCACCAGGTTATAAAAAGGCACTGGAGAAGTTTCAGTGTAGATTTATGAGATTGGTTTCTAAGATGAAGGACTATCGTTACAAGGATAGATTAGAGAGGCTGGAAGTCTTTTCTTTGGAGAAAGCTGATAGGAGATTTAATATAGGATGGCTCAGCGCAGAGTGAATACTGAGAGGCTGTTCCCATTATGAAAGGGTCAAGGACCAGGAGTCACAAGCAGAAAAGGAAATGGAATTAGGAGTGACTTGAGCAAACACAGTGTGTTGTTGGAAATGGCAATGCATTGCCTGCAGATGAAGTGGAAGCAGTTTTGATCATGGCCTTTGGGAGGAAATTACAATTAATTTTGGGTGGAGAAACATTTCCAAAGTTACGGAGAAAGGATCTGGGGGTGGTACGAGTGAGGGGGCTCAACATCTCCTGACGTGCTGCAACCATTCTGTGATTCAGCCACAGACAATTTGCACCATTTTTATTTGAACAAATAGGACAGGTAATTCCCAGGTTACAAATCTCCGACTTATAGACAACCCGACATAACAAGGAGTGTTTGCGAGCGTGACGATGTGGATGGGGATGGATGGGGCTGCAGGCATCATCGGCCAGGTGGCAATGGAGCACGGTGGCGCAATGGTAGAGTTGCTGCCTTACAGCACCAGAGATCTGGGTTCAATGTGTGTGAGTTTTTTCTCTGTGCTGTAGGTTTCCTCTACCACACTCCCAAGTGTGTAGCCAATTGCAGATTAATTGGCTTCAGTATAATTGTAAATTGTCCCTAGTGTGTGTAGGATAGTGCGAGTGTGCGGGGATCGCTGGTCGGCGCGGGCTCGGTGGGCTGAAGGGCCTGTTTCCGTGCTGTATCTCAAAACTAAACTAAACTAAATTCCCCAGCCGCCCCTCATCCCCATGTCCCAAGCTGCTACCATCGGGGCTGAGTGGAGCCGAGCTGAGTTGGGAGGGTTGAGCAGACTCAAACGCTCCATCACTGAGCCCAAGAGGCCAGTTAGCAGTTGCTCTTTCCACGCCTGCCTGCTCTCCCATCATGGCTGTTTCTGCGATCCATACCCACAGTATATTTTGTTCACTGCTCACAGTCATAGAGTGATACAGTGTGGAAACAGGCCCGTCGGCCCAACTTGACCCCATATGTCCCAGCTACACCTGTCCCACCTGTCCATATCCTTCCAAACCTGTCCTATCCATGTCGTGAACGGAACCTTAATATATGCAACTTCTGCTCCTGATGTTAATGCAAAATTAAAATAAACTGAATGAAAATTGCCTGAACTTCCTTGCAATATTCCGAGTACTCCATTGCATGCATTTTCCTGAGGGGATTTGCTTCTCGGTGACTTCTATTTAGTTTTACATTTGAACAATGTAAATTTATTCTAATAGAATATACTGTAGAACATAGAAAAAAATAACAGCATAGGAACAGGCGCTTCAGGCCACAAAGTATGTCTGTGCCAAGATAAACTAATTCCATCTGCTTACACAGAGCCATAACCATCCATTCCCAACAAATCCATGCACTTATCTAAATGATTTTTGCAACACCCTCCAAAGCCCCCAACAACTATAGTTTTATTTGTTTCTCACTCAGACCTATAAAGTATATTCTTATATTTTAATCCAATTTAAGGAGGGAACTTAAAAGCAGTGATGCCATTTTGCTACTTAGATGCGTTATGCTGATTGCTGCTTGGATGATATCAGGTTTTCCATGTGTGTCACACCAGGCCATTTCTGCCCCATCGAACCTCTGCAAAGAAATCCGAACCCCCTCCTCGAATTTTCCCTGTAATTCTTCTCCCCACATTCCCATCAACGGTTGGGCAGCACGGTGGCGCAGCGCAAGAGTTGCTGCTTTAAAGCGCCAGAGACACCGGTTTGATCCTGACTATGGGTTCTTGTCTGTATGGAGTTTGTGTGTTCTCCGAGTGCTCCGGTTTCCTCCCACACTCCAAAGGCGTACAGGTTTTTAGGTTAATTGGCTTGGTATAAATGTAACATTTTCCCTCGTGTGTGTAGGATAGTTTAGTTTAGTTTTGTTTAAAGATACAGCGCGGAAACAGGCCCTTCGGCCCATCGGGTCCGTGCCGACTAGCGATCCCCGCACAATAACACTATCCTACACCCACTTGACACATTTTTTACATTTACCAAGCCAGTTATCCTACAAACCTGTACGTCTTTGGAGTGTGGGAGGAAACCGAAGATCTCGGAGAAAACCCACGCAGGTCACGGGGAGAACGTACAAACTCCGTACAGACAGCACCCGTAGTCAGAATTGGACCCGGGTCTCCGGCGCTGCATTCGCTGTAAGGCAGCAACTCTGCCGCTGTGCATCCGTGACTGCGCTGCCCCATGTAGTGTTACTGTGTGGGGATCACTGGTCGGCACGGACCCGATGGGCCGAAGGGCCTGTTTCCCGACCCGAAAACTACCTGAGATTCTACCACCAACCTACACAAGGGCAGCTCATAGTAGCCAATAAACCTACAGTATCCTATAACTACACATCTCTGGGATGCAGGGGTGAACCCAAAACCATGCGGGGGGAGGGGAGGGGAGGGGAGTGGAGGGATAACCTATGGAGTCATGGAAAGAATGCACAAACTTCCTACAGACAGCACTAGAGAACGGGGTTGAACGTGATAACTGGGGCTGTGAGACTGTAGTTCTTCCAGGTGATCTACCGTACAGTATGTTTGTTCAGTCAGTGAATGCTAGGAAGGTTCTTTGGAAATGTCAGTGTATGTTGCCACCGAATGGATCAAAGGAATTCTTAAACCATTATGAATATGAAAAAAACATGCGCGCATGGAACACTTTTCAATGAATCAGCCCTTTACAAAACGTGATCTGCAGACAATTCTCTGCAAAACCTGATATAGTCTTGTGTGCCCTGCAAAATAATTGAAGTGTTCCTCTACACCCACCACCAACTCTGTGATGTGTGAAATTCTGCAACATTCCCAAAGATTCTCTGCAAGTATTGACGTATTACCGTAGATTCCCCACACATGTATTGAAACATTTCCTACCACTATCAGCACACTTGCACAGAGCCATGCGCCTGCTGATACCCTCCCAGGAATCTCTTATCTTAACATATGTCAAAATACGTCACTCATCCCGAAAGATAATGTTTTCGTCAGTAATAACTTGCCAGGAAGTCAACAAATGGAGAAACATTACACAAAGAGACACAAAAAAGCTGGAGTAACTCAGCGGATCAGACAGCATCTCTGGAGAAAAGGAATAGCTGACGTTCCAGGTCGAGACCTTTCTTCAGACTGAGAGTCAGGGGAAAGGGAAAGAAATTAAAGTGTTCGCTCATTCTGCCTGGGCCTACATGAACTCCCCATTGCCAAACACTTTAACAGTGCTATCACAGTGCTGCATAGTCATTGTTTTTTATGAAAGAACTTCAAATGGTGTTGATCTTAAGAAAATTAAAATGAACTAAGTTGCAAATATATCATAAGCTTCATGCACTCAGGGGATAAATATTTTATGATCAAATTAATTATTTTGGAAGCATTGACATTGTTTTCAGTGGAAATGCTATTGCCACCTTGCACATGATGAAGTTCCACAAGAAGCCATGTGTTACATTGTGGTGGAGATGGAACTCACACATTCAAATCCAAACACAGAGGTCTGAAGAAGCGTCTCGACCCGAAAGGTCATCCATTCCTTCCCTCCAGAGATGCTGCCTGTCCCGCTGAGTTACTCCAGCATTTTGTGCCTACCTACGATTTAAACCAGCAAGTGCAGTTCCTTCCAGTGCAATTGCTGCTGTTGTTTCATCTCTTACTGTCTAAAGATATTTTTGGCGAATGGTCATGGCATGCAGTTCATCAATTCATGATGCTGACCTCAACCAGGTTTCACTCACAGCACAGCCAAGAATTAACAAGGGGAACAGAAGACAACGCTGAAAGTATAGCAACTCTACCTTGCAGTCACCAGGTTGAACTGTACAGCTTATACTGTTATCTTAAATGTGGATACAATAATATAAATTGTTTTATTTCTGATATGGGAAAAAATCTGGAACTATGAACCTCTGCTGTCTTCAATTAGAGAACACAAACTGATGACCCCTGAATCAATGATCTTTGGTGTAAGGACTGAAATACTGTAAGTAGCTTACCATATGGACGGGTCGCGTGGAAACCCACTGGAAGTCAGTCGAGGATGCGGCGTCGAGAACAAGGGGGGTCCCAACGTGAGGGGGAGCACCGAGAACGGAGAGGAACCCTGTGTGGGGGGGGGGGGGGGGCGCAGGAGACCCGGGTTAGATACCAACTACAGGTGCTGTCTGTACGGAGTTTGTACGTTCTCCCCGTGACCGCGTGGGTTTTCTCTGAGGTTTCCTCCCACACCCCAAAGACGTACAGGGTTTTTATTACGAGTTTACACTTTATTTTGTAAGTAATATAGATCGTGGCACAGTCCAACAGGCATGACCGGCATCCAAATCATCTACATAAATTGTTGATCTTAGAGGAACGTTTATAAGCAGAAATGTCCAGAGTCCATTTGCCAAGGAAGATTCAACATAGAGTGATCAGCACTGCATCATCAGCAGCAGCAGCAGTTGGACCTCTGCTGCATCTTTCATCTTTTACGCTTCAATCTGCGCATATGCTTCTTCCGCCACTTGGCTCGCATCTTGTCAGGGGCCTCAGACGCCCGCCAGCAAAAAGCATACAGGTTTGTAGGTTAATTAGCTTGGTCTAAATGTAAATTGTGCCCAGCGTTTGTAGGATAGTGTTAATGTGTGGGGATCGCTGTGCGGTGCGGACTCGGTCGGCCAAAGGGCCTGCTTCTGCGCTGTATCTCTAAAACTTAAATCTAAAAACTAAAAAGGCTAAATGGAATAGTTTGTAACTTTGTTGCCGCCCTATATGTGGCAACTCTCTGCACACCAGTAGCCAAAACAAAGAAGCTCACTGTGACATTGTCATTCATTCGTAAAGGGGAAAAGAAGGGCAGAATGACCCATACACCAAACACCTTACCAACATCTTGCTCTCCTGTTCCTTACCATTCTTAATAACAATATGCGTTTAATTAAAACAATTTATGTAAACTAAATCCCATGTTGTTCCTAGTCAAAAAAATTTGAAGGCTAAATTTATTTCGCACAGCGAGAAAGGGAGGAGCAAAGGGTTTGAAACTTGGCAGGGAATTCCTGAATGTGTATCCCAGGCACCTAAAAACATAAATGCCAATGGTAGCGGGGACATGATTTCCAATTCGAGGAGCAGTGGATCTGTCAAGAATGGCAAACACTGCAGCCAGGAAGAGAAATCAGGAGCCAGGAACCAATGTTGGTCATGACAATGGGTGAATGGAATGTAGTTTAGGATGGCCTACTTTACAGAGGGAGGGGGGCGGCAGGCTGGCCAGTCGTACATAGGAAGTCAAACGTCTAGAAGAGATAATTAAATGGAAGGAGGTTGAGCAGCAGATGGGCCGTGCCATCTGTTGCTCATTCTACAGTGTTGGGAGAGGGCCAAAAGGGAAAGAGAGGTGAAGAGGATTTACATTGACAAATACAATGGAAAGATGGCTTAGCTTGACAGATAACATCACCGAGTTGTGGCAGATAGATGAAGAAATGGAGGGTCCCGGGAGGGTCCTTGGAGGATATCAAGGAAAACAATGAAGGATGCAAAACAATTCAGATCATATTTTGTGCATGGTCTCCTGACTATTGGCAGAGACATTCTGGGCAATCAAAACGTGACCTCTGGAAGAACGACCGTCAAGTAATGTAGATTACTGGTACTTTTGAGACAGAGGTGTACATATAAAAAAGGTAGGGAAATGGGGACGGGGTAAAGCAGACAGGAACATTGCATAATTCTTCACCAGATTTGAAGATATCTCTGATGACATCCAACTTTTAAATGTTTAAGAAGGAACTGCAGACGCTGGAAAATCGAAGGTAGACAAAAATGCTGGAGAAACTCAGCGGGTGAGGCAGCATCCATGGAGCGAAGGAAATAGACAACGTTTCGGGCCGAAACGTTGCCTATTTCCTTCGTTCCATAGATGCTGCCTCACCTGCTGAGTTTCTCCAGCATTTTTGTCTACCTCCAACTTTTAAATATCATCTTTTAACCACTAAGACATACTGTATCACGCATTTCACTGGAGATATGAGAAACTGCATATGCTGAAACCTGTAGAGAAAAAATACAAAGTGCTGGAGGAAATCAGTGAGTCAGGCAGCATCTGGAGAAGGGATGGACATGTCAATAAATAATGAAATTCACCAGTGCCTGGAGTGACCATCACAGTCTTTAGCTGACTGAAAAATGTGTTTAAGACCAGGACAAGAACACCCAGTACCAAACTCATATTTTACTGAGGAGGAGTGACCGGGGCCTGCATGGTATGAAGATTTGGACAGAACTAGTTTGGGAATTAGTTGGGAAATACTTTGCCCAAAATCTGAAGCAGCAGCAGCCCCTCTGAGTGTGGGGTGTACTGTATGTGTGCCATACAGTACATGAGAGTGAGTGCTTCACTCAACAAGAAGCAGCTTCCTCTATATCAGACTGTGACTTCAAATGAATATCTGTCATCATCTACAACCACATAACACGGCAGCTGATTTAAAGAATTTCTCTTAATTTACCCGATAATGTTTTTCTCCCAATGCATGCCACCTTTATGACCCATAGTGGTGAGGAATGGGAGCAGACCCGTGCCCATTTGGTTCAAGGAAGAGGATATCCAGCACCAATACACTGGGCATTGATACAATGGCATCTGTCATGGAACAACTCTCCCAGTCACGGAGATGGCTCTTCTTTGAATTCTACACACTTCCCTAAGATGTTCAGAACTTTTGTTGAAGTAGACAATTCCTGCCTTTCTTCCCATTCCATCTTTTCCACTGTGTATGCAGGTGGGAAAACAAAATATCTGTCGATGTATCACCATTTCAGTCTGTAATGAGTCGAGAATTATTGATGTTTTTTTGAACGTGAACCTTTTCAAGTTACAATAAGGACATCTTATATACTATGAAATTAGCATGCAGAGTACTATATATTACAGACTGTGTAGGAAGGAACTACGGATGCCACCATTGTCTATTTATCCTTTTATCCTTTTTATCCATTTTATCCATGTCTATCCTTCCGTTAACTATCGTGTTGCACAGGGAGCCAAATGCAACGGAATTTCGTTTGGAATTGCATATATCGATGTATTTCTAAATGACAATAAAGTTTGTTTGACTTGACTTTGACTTAAACTGTAGACATAAAATGCTGGAGTAACTCAGTGGGTAAAACAGCATCTCTGGAGACAAGGAATAGGTGGCGTTTTGAGTTGAGACCCTTCTTCAGTCTTGTGTCTATATATTACAAACTAATGTACATGAAAATCAAAATCGCAATAAGGCGACTAAAGTCCACACTGTTACAAAAGTAACTAATATGAAAGCAGGTTGATTTGTTCATCCGTAGCTGTGGTACGCTCTCTGGTAGTGGGATTTTGAGATTCTGCTGAAGTGCAATTAAGGGTTAGAATCGAAGAAATTTGTGACATATTTGTCATATTAATATCACACTGCATAGAAACATAGAAACATAGAAATTAGGTGCAGGAGTAGGCCATTCGGCCCTTCGAGCCTGCATCGCCATTCAATATGATCATGGCTGATCATCCAACTCAGTATCCCGTACCTGCCTTCTCTCCATACCCTCTGATCCCCTTAGGCACAAGGGCCACATCTAACTCCCTCTTAAATATAGCCAATGAACTGGCCTCAACTACCCTCTGTGGCAGAGAGTTCCAGAGACCCACCACTCTCTGTGTGAAAAAATTCCTTCTCATCTCGGTCCTAAAGGATTTCCCCCTTATCCTTAAGCTGTGACCCCTTGTCCTGGACCTCCCCAACATCGGGAACAATCTTCCTGCATCTAGCCTGTCCAACCCCTTAAGAATCTTGTAAGTTTCTATAAGATCCCCTCTCAATCTCCTAAATTCTAGAGAGTATAAACCGAGTCTATGCAGTCTTTGTTGGGTTTGTTGCATAGTTGGGTGGCACATCATATGCACCGACTCCACGGAGCTCTAAACCAAGTCATTTCCTCTTGTGTTCCCTGATTGTTAAAACTTGTCAAATTCCCAACACTTTAGATATTTGCTGCTAGAAATACAAACGGCCCCAAAAATACAAGACCGCATATTGGGAGAAAAATATCAACTACAGTAAATGTGCTTGAACACCCTGGAATTGGCCTCTATTATTTTTCTTTACAATCTTACATAATTGGATGAAAGAGCAGAGCATTTTCAGCTGCTGTGAAGGATCCTCATTGTTTTTGCATAAAGATGTCATTTCCTTTGAGAGGAAATGCCTTGCCATGACAGAAAGAAAGATGCAAGTAAAATATACTTTTGAATTTGAAGTGAAACCCATTTATAATCATGGGCAGACATTGGAACTCATCCAAATGGGTTTCCATGATCATCACCCTGTCTACTATTTTAACAAAGGCTTTTCCTCATTTGAATTGGATTTACACCTGCAGTGCAGAGTAGATCATCTGTTTCCTCTCTGATATTGACAGCTGTAAGGTTTACGCAATGCTCCTCTCGAAGCACTCATGACTGAAAAGACAAATTAATTTAAAATAATGGACCAGATTTTGTGATGAGCACTGGATAAACTGTACAACCAATTGTCAGACTTCCACTTATCCACAGTCTTTGGATGGGGCTTTGCATCTCATTTGCTGCCTGCCTGCAGCCGTCTAAACAGCGTAATGCCTTCTACAAGCAACGGGGACCACTTGTGAATGGAACATGCAACTGAGCATCTCCATACGATCTGATTAAATGCTGGCATTACCAGAGACACTCAGATCCTTTAAAAAAAAGATTGTTAATTGAATATAGATGGGCTGGTTGGTAGGTTTACAGCCGACACCGAAGTTGGTGGAGTTGCAGACAGTGAGGGAGCCTGTCAAAGTGTGCAGCTTCAGAAATGGGTGCAGAAACACCAGCGTCCATCCAATTAAGTGTGAGGTGCTCCACTTTGGCAGGGTGAATGCAAGTGGAAAAAATACAGATAGTGGCAAAACCCCTTAACAGCAATGATGTACAGAGGGATCTTGGTGGTCCATGTCCATAGCACCCTGAAATTGGCAACACGAGGAAATAGTGTTGTGAAGAAGGTATATGGCATGCTGGCCTTCATCAGTCAGAGCATTGAATATAAGAGACAGCAAGTCTCTTATGATGCAGCTTTACAGGACTTAGGATTGGCCGCATCTGGAGTATTGTGCACTCGCAGGAAGGGTGTGGAGGCTTTGGAAAAGGTACAAAAACATTTACCAGAATTCTGCCTGGATTATAGCATATTAGCCACAAGGAGAAGTTGTACAAACTTGGATTGCTTTCTCTGCAGCGTTGGAGGCTGAAGGGAGTATATAAAATTACAAGAGGCATAGAAAGGGTAGGCACTCAGAACCTTCATTCCCAGGCTTGAAATACCAAAGACCAGAGAGCATACCTTTAAGATAAGAGGGGCAAAGTTTAAAAGAGATATGCGGGGGCATTTTTGTTTTTGCACAGGGAATGGTGAGTGCCTGGAATGAGCTGCCAGGGTGGTGGTGAAAGCTGCTATGATCATGACACTTAAGAGGATTTAAGAGGGATACAGATTACATGCAGGCAGAGGTGATTTAGGTTAACTTGGCATCATATGTGGCACGGACATTGTGGGCCAAAGGGCCTGTTCGCGTGCTACACTGTTCTATGTTCTAAAAATATAATGAGCAACGCAAAGAATAATCGATCAATGCGAATGGTAAATCAAATATTCGATATTGATCAAATCAGGTGCAGAAAATGAAATCAAATACAAATATTTAGAAGAGAAACAAAAGGGACAAAAATAAACATTAAAAGATGTAATTTAAAAAACTACTCCAACAAAACGTGTAAGTTTAGAGAATCAATCTGCACAGATCCAAATTTAATTTGTAGTGTCAGGAAGGTTGCTTGGTATTAATATTGATTTAGCTTGCTGCTCAAATGATATATAGATTAGAAAAGACAACTCCTAACTTTATTAAGGAAAGTTAAGTTTGCAACCAACACACAAAATGCAAAGCATAAATTGCATTTTGAATGAAAAGCCATTTCCATGCAGCTGACCGAGGAACGCAGATGCTGGTTTAAATCGAAGATAGATACAAAATGCTGGAGTAACTCAGCGGGACAGACTGGAGAGAAGGAATGAGTCTGGTAGAGGCCCTTCTTCAAACTGACATCAGGGGAGTGGGCGGTACAGAGGTAAGGAAGTGTATAGGTAAGGAAGTGTAAGGTGTGAAAACAAGACAAAGAGAATGTAGGTCAAGGAAAACGTAGAACAGATCATTGTTAGTTGGGAGAAGGTAACAACAAAGTAGACAGATAAAATGTAGTCGGAGACAGTAAGACTGGTCGGAGAACTGGGAAAGGAGAGTGGATGGAGAGACAGGGGCTACTTGGTTAGATAAGTCAATGTTCATACTGCTGGGGTGTAAGCTGCCCAAGTGAGATATGAGGTGCTGTTCCTCCAATTTACATGATAGAAGTTTTTTGCTGATTGTGTTTGAATGAGCCCAGTTATTGTCAACCAGCCTCAATGTACCATTTTAATTACCCTGCACCTTTTTCCCCTTTGCTGCCTTATCAAAAAGAAGTGACTGAGTCTATGCAACAGGATATTGCTAAAGTTTCAAACCACAGGTTGGCAACAGATATTACATCACAAAGACTTATCATCTGTGGTCGTGTTACATTCGATTCAGACAAGCTTAATGTTGTATTTCCTGCCTTCTTGATTTAATTTTGTAAGAAATATGTGAGAGAAGTTACTGCCATGCTATGGGCAAATAAAATAATGCTTCCCCAACTACATGTCTTATTTGGCTGCATATAATCCCTGAAGCATTCTTGGCTCTTCACAGCCGCATTATAGCATGAAGGCACTGTGTTCTCATATTATATTGCTAGATTTACCCAACATAAATCAACATTTTACCAGCAAATTGGAGCTAGTCACACATGCAACAACTTCAAATGTAGAAGCATCAAGTAAGCCCACCGCTCCCAATGCCTATAAATATAACTCATAAGGCTTCAGAAACCCAAGTTTCAGATTTGAGAAATATCTTTATTGCAATAGTGGTGTTCTCATTTGGTGTTTGGTGCAGTGACTAGTGGGGTACCACAAGGTTCAGTGCTGGGACCCCAGCTATTTACAATATACATTAATGATCTGGATGAGGGAATTGAAGGCAATATCTCCAAGTTTGCGGATGACACTAAGCTGGGCGGCAGTGTTAGCTGTGAGGAGGATGCTAGGAGACTGCAAGGTGACTTGGATAGGCTGGGTGAGTGGGCAAATGTTTTGCAGATGCAGTATAATGTGGATAAATGTGAGGTTATCCACTTTGGTGGCAAAAATAGGAAAACAGACTATTATCTAAATGGAGGCCGATTAGGAAAAGGGGAGATGCAGCGCGACCTGGGTGTCATGGTACACCAGTCATTGAAAGTCGGCATGCAGGTGCAGCAGGCAGTGAAGAAAGCGAATGGTATGTTAGCTTTCATAGCAAAAGGATTTGAGTATAGGAGCAGGGAGGTTCTACTTCAGTTGTATAGGGTCTTGGTGAGACCACACCTGGAGTATTGCGTACAGTTCTGGTCTCCAAATCTGAGGAAGGACATTATTGCCATAGAGGGAGTGCAGAGAAGGTTCACCAGACTGATTCCTGGGATGTCAGGACTGCCTTATGAACAAAGACTGCATAGACTCGGTTTATACTCTCTAGAATTTAGGAGATTGAGAGGGGATCTTATAGAAACTTACAAAATTCTTAAGGGGTTGGACAGGCTAGATGCAGGAAGATTGTTCCCGATGTTGGGGAGGTCCAGGACAAGGGGTCACAGCTTAAGGATAAGGGGGAAATCCTTTAGGACCGAGATGAGAAGGACTTT
The DNA here is from genome assembly GCA_963514005.1 of Raja brachyura. The sequence goes on along the minus strand of OY740795.1, from coordinate 47,632,321 downwards.
TTTCACACAGAGAGTGGTGGGTCTCTGGAACTCTCTGCCACAGAGGGTAGTTGAGGCCAGTTTATTGGCTATATTTAAGAGGGAGCTAGATGTGGCCCTTGTGGCTAAGGGGATCAGAGGGTATGGCGACAAGGCAGGTACGGGATACTGAGTTGGATGATCAGCCATGATCATATTGAATGGCGGTGCAGTCTCGAAGGGCCAAATGGACTACTCCTGCACCTAATTTCTATGTTTCTATGTGTTCATCTCAATGAGGTTTAATCGCTTTCTCTGATTGTAATAAGACTTCATCCAAGAAGAGTTTGTTTTACAGCAACACATTTACAATAAAAGGCATAATATTTGTTCAGTTTAGTTTAGTTTAGAGATACAGTGCGGAAACAGGCCCTTCGGCCCACCGAGTCCGCACTGGCCAACGATCGCCGCTTATTAACACTATCCTACACACACTAAGGACAATTTATATTTATAGCAAGCCAATTAACACACAAACCTGTACATCTTTGGAGTGTGGGAGGAAACCGATGATCTTGGAGAAAACCCACGCGGTCACGGGGAGGACGAACAGACTCTGTACAGACACGCACCTATAGTCAGGATCGAACCTGGGTCTCTGACGCTGCAAGGCAGCAACTCTGCCACTGTATCATTGTGCTGCCCTGAAACAAAAGGCTTTTTGCTTGAAACAAAAATGCTTTGTCATTTCTTCAGGATGTGTGACGTAAATGTAAACATTAAACCAATTTCTCCTTCCACACATGTTGCCCGACCAGTTGACTCATTCCAGCACTTTCTGTTTTTATTTCTAGCATCTTGAGATCTTTCAGATTTTTGCCTAATGGTTATGAATGGAGCAAACATTTTGGCAAAGCGTCTTGGCTATACCTGTTCTTGCCATTGGGCAACAGTTCGCTTATCTTGCTCAGGCTCTTGACAGAATAACTTGGTTTGTTCACTTTCAAATGTCACCTTTGCATCTTATCATCCAATTCCATATAGTCCATCTACGTCTGACATTCCATTCCTCTATCGCCCGGAAAGTAAAGGCTCTGTCCCACTTTGCCGTCATTTGCGTGTCACACAGATGGCAAGCGAAGATTTTGTACATCACAAAATGCTGGGGCGCCGCGCGTCATTACCTACGTCACCACACACAATGTGCGTGTCGTGCGTCGTGACCCGTAAATGATGTCGCGTAAATTACGCGCAAATGACGCCTAAGTAGGACAGGCCCTTAACTTTGCCATTCTAAAAAAGGAATTGACTTCAGCTCATTCTAAACTCGGCAGCCCATGTATTTTCCATGTGCCAAATTCTGCTCGCCTACCATCCATATCCTCACTGCCTTCCACTCCCCAACAACTAAAAATAAATATTGTTCTTCATACATGTTAACTGTCACTTACCATTCCCTCCTTTTCACTGCAGGTTTCCCCAGCACTGGAGCCGCTCCCATCCAACATCTCATTTCCTCTCAGACCAGTTTCTTGTGTCATCACCTTTGCCTTAACCTATGTATAATAGCCATGACATTAGGAATATGGAGCCTACCCTCAGGAATTGCTTTGCAAAAGTTCTTCATTATCCTTTCATTAGATTGCTTATGAAAATCAGTGTATGTGGCTAAGCTTCTGATCATTTTCCTTGCACTGATTATTTTCAGCTCTATAATTTTTTTTTTCTTTCACTTCCATGAAGTTTGATCTCAAAAGAGTTATATCAAGGAATATCCACGGTGAAGTCTGATCCCCAGCACGGCAATATACGTTATCGTGCGTAAGCATCCACCAGATTCTTGGCTTTGTTGTTTATTCCTGCCCATGATTCCATTGGCAGCACGGTGGTGCATCAGTGAAGTTGCTGCCTTACAGCACTCACATCGTCAGAGACCCGGGTTCCATCCCGACTATGGGTGCTTGTCTGTACGGAGTTTGTACGTTCTCCCTGTGACCACTTGGGTTTTCTCCCAGATCTTCAGTTTCCTCCCACACTCCAAAGACATACAGGTTCGTTGGTTAATTGACTTGGTATGAATGTAAAATTGTCCCTAGTGTGTGCAGGATAGCATTAGTGTGCGGGGATTGCTGGTCAGTGCGGACTCAGTGGGCCAAAGGGCCTGATTCCATGCTGTATCTATAAACTAAACTAAATTCTGCCTGTTCTCGTCTTCCAGAAACTTTTCAATTTTACCAAAATAACATCAAAGAAGTGCCATGACATTGGAAACTCTGTCAATTAGTTGAGGCGTTGCTTACCCTCAGGTGGGTGAACAAGAACCCAAGCCACAATCCCACAGCAACCCCACATCAATAGAAATATATCCCAGCAAAGAAAGACTTGCTTGAGCGCAGCACATTGACTGACCTCAGAATGTCCCAAAGCATTCGACAGCAATAACGTTGAAGTCTATTTATAAAGTAAGATGCAAAGAGTGAAAATGTGTACAGCAAAGTCCAACAAACAACCATGTAACAAGTGGCTAAACATAGACACAAAATGCTGGAGTAACTCAGCGGGACAGGCCGCATCTCTGTAGAGAAGGAATGGGTGACATTTCAAGTCGAGACCCATCTTGCCCCCCCCAAGCGGTATGAACATTGACTTCTCTAACTTCAAGTAACCCTCTCTCTCCATCCCTCCCCTAACCAGTCTTACTGTCTACAACTACATTTTATCTCTGTTTGCTTTGTTGTTAGCTTCTCCCAGCTAACAATGAGCTATTCTCCATTTTCCTTAGCATCATTCCCTTTGTCCTATTTTCACACCTTGCACTTCCTTACCTATGGTATCTCCCTCTTCCCTGACATCAGTCTGAAGAAGTGTCTCGACCCAAAATGTCACCCATTCCTTCTCTCTAGAGATGCGGCCAGTCCCACTGAGTTGCTCCAGCATTTCGTGTCTATCTTCAGTTTAAACCAGCATCTGCAGTTCCTTCCTACACATCTGCAGTTCCTTCCTACACATAATAAGTGGCTAAATTATCTAGTGGTCAAGAAATAAATATTAGTCAGGAGACCGTACACAAAATATTATCTGAATAGTATGTCTCCCACCAATATAGGACTCCCGCATGTCTGGTCTGGTCCTAGTGCTCCCTCCTTGGGCCCTACATTCCTCATGCATTATGTATGGTAAGTCATCTTCGGGACATGTTTCCAAGGAACAAATATCTTAATGAAATAAGATCATGCAACTGTCATTTGGTACTTCTTTCTGATAAGATAATCATTTGACAATCGTTACACATACACTATTCAAGATAAAGACAACTGCTAGCACCACTGCATCACACCAGTGCCCTCACTCTTTGCAGGGAATCACATCACCTAGAGACCTTTATCTTCATAGAAACATAGAAATTAGTTGCAGGAGTAGGCCATTCGGCCCTTCGAGCCTGCATCGCCATTCAATATGATCATGGCTGATCATCCAACTCAGTATCCCGTACCTGCCTTCTCTCCATACCCTCTGATCCCCTTAGCCACAAGGGCCACATCTAACTCCCTCTTAAATATAGCCAATGAACTGGCCTCAACTACCCTCTGTGGCAGAGAGTTCCAGAGACCCACCACTCTCTGTGTGAAAAAAGTCCTTCTCATCTCGGTCCTAAAGGATGTCCCCCTTATCCTTAAGCTGTGACCCCTTGTCCTGGACCTCCCCAACATCGGGAACAATCTTCCTGCATCTAGCCTGTCCAACCCCTTAAGAATTTTGTAAGTGCTTTCATATAGCAGCAGGATTGAAACCCGCAGTCCACAGTGTAGGAATATACTGTGACACATGCCCCTGTGAATGCTTGCCGCAATGCCAGTGTACTGTACTGCCCGGTGCCTACATTATAAAAGGAAAATGATCTGCGCTTACAAAGTCTTCCCTGATCCCAACATCCTATTCAAATTGTAGCCAATTACATACATTTGAAACTTCAGCTTTTTGTAAGGTAGGGAGTACAGCATCAATCTGTTTCAACAATGTTAAATGTTATTAATTATATCTAGAATTCACCATTACAAAGACCAACCTCCCTTCTTCTATTCTCTTTATGCAAGGCCATTGAAATTTTGTGTAGGAAGGAACTGCGGATGCTGGTTTACACCGAATGATAGACACAAAATGCTAGAGTAACTCAGCAGGACAGGCAACATCTCTGGATAGAAGGAATGGGTGACGTTTCGGGTCGAGACTGAAGAAGGGTCTGAAGAAGGGTCTGGACCTGAAACAGCACCCATTCCTGGTATCCAGAGATGCTGCCTGTCCTGCTGAGTTACTCTAGCATTTTGTGTCTATCTTCGTCAATGTAAATTCCACTGTCTGCACCCATCACCCCTGCGTGAAATGACTGACATGAACTCCCATTAGACCTCAATTCAAAATTATTATCCTTCTTTTACAAATGATTTTTCCACCTCCCTTTCTCCATAATTTCCTCCAGCCTTGCACCCTCTGAGATATTTGTTCTCTACCTCTGTTCTCTTGGTCATTCTAGATTCAATCGCACCATCCTTGATGTATTACCTTCAGCTACCAAGGTCCTAGGTTGTGAAATTACCAACTAAATCTTTCTTTCTCCTCTGCAATGCCTTACAGCCTACCTCTCTGACCAAGCTTTCCGTCAACTGTCTTATCTCCTTATGCAGCTTGGCAATCATCTTAATTTTGGAATTGCTTCTCTAAAGCTCCTTGAGATGTTTTGGGCTTTTGTTTTTATATCTTCAATAACTATACAAATTGGAGCTGAGGTCTCTGTTACTTTAACAATCCTGCTCTTTTCTCAATTATGTCAAAATATTGTTGTGCATCCACCTAAATGGATAGAAGGGCTAATGTATCATCCAAATTGCAGCACCTCAGTAGGTTTCATTACTGCAATAGAACTGATTATATCTCAAGTGGGGTATAAAGCCTCAACTCTTGAATTAAAGCATTAGTACTACTGAGGAGCCAAGACTGAATATTTTACAACATTGACTACCCTGATAACCATTTATAAAATGGTTTATTTCTAAAAATGCATTCAACCCATTACCAAGTCTATGCAGTGAAACATCACAGCATCTAGAGGAGCAAATATTTTTTAAACTTGTCGTAACATTTGGAACATTTGGCTCTTACTCCTCTGAAAGTTTTCAATGGGTATGTTTGACTATAAACATGCATTCTGAAATATGTTTATTAAAACTATATGTACAAAGGAAGTTTATACTATTTTTCTGAAGAGCTTATTGAAACTGCACTTGGCAAAGTACTTCAGTGTAATGTCATTACAGAGCTATTCGGTTTTCACAGAAGCCGTCGCAGGCACTTCACCCCCTTGTACCTGCTCTGATTTTGACTAGGTTTCAGTTTAGTTTATTGTCACGTGTACCGGGGTACAGTGAAAAGCTTTTGTTGCATCACATCCAGTCAGCGGAAAGACGTGATTACAATCGAGCCATTTACGGTGTACAGAAGGTTCATGTCTGATCCTTTTATTTCAGTATCTCTTGCTTGCACAAATGTCAAAATCTCCTGATTCTGTTAACAGCGAAAGGTCTATTGATTTCTGTCTGGAATATACCGAGCGACTGAGCCTCCAGAGCACTCGTGGACAGGAAATTCCATGTGCATCTGCATGAACAATTTACTTCTCATCCGCATTCAGAACGGTTAGCCGCTTATTTAAAGACTGTGATTCCTGGTTCCAAACTTACCAACCAGGGAAAACCTCAACCAGTACCTACCCTTCAAGTCTGATAATAATTTTAAGCATTACAATCACATCTTTTACAACTTTTATTCTTTTAACGTTATGAGTGTACAGTTTTGGTCTGCTTAACCTTTCCTCATACAACAAACCCACTATCTAAGAAATTGACCTGGTAAACTTTAATTCTCAATGACAAGTGTAGTCTGACCCAAAACGCCACATCTCCATATTCTCCAGAGATGTTGCCTAACCGGCTGAATGACTCCCCCTTTTATTTAATATCCTTCCTTCAGTGAGGAAACCAGGACTGTATTCAGCATGGAGACACCCAGGTTAGTCCCGGCCAGAGGCCGTAGCCGGCTCCTCGATGTTAGGCCCAACGACATCGGAGACCCGACAGGGAAAAAGTCAGGTCCCCGTACAGGGAAGACTTTAACGGTTTCCCCCATAGCCCCCCTCCCCCCTACCACCCACATATACACAGCTAAAACAATAATAAAAACTAGACTTAAGACATACATTTAACAAGACAAAAATTTTTTTTTAAAAGACAGAAGGACTGTATTCGAGCCGCTGCCGATCGGCGCCGCCACGCTAATATGTTCATCTGCGTGTTCAATTAATAAAACAACGAGATTTGGGACATTTCTATTCAACCTGTCAAATTCATTTGGGGGGGGGGGGGGGGAGGTTAGAAATAATCAGTGAGGTAAACAAACATAACAGTTGAGTGGCAAATGACAATAGTGCTACCTTCCCAATATTGAACTGAAGGAAATAATGGGTTATCGGGGCTGTATGTTGTATGTCAGGCTGTATGCCTGACACCTTGCATGTCATTTTAATATTACGCTTATCCCACCCCCCTGGATATTCCGGATTAAGAAATGAAGGTTTTCTCAACTAGTTACAAATCAGGCTAATTACAGATCAATAACATTAGCCAACTCTGAAACACGAAGCACTGAGCATTGGGATCCAGACATCATGGACAACTGGCCTAAAGGGCCTGTCCTACAAGCATGCAACTCTATGCGATGAACGTGATCAAACTAGAAGCGGGGGCCGCGCGGAGGTCGGGTGATCCCCTGTACAGGGCCGTTCCCACCAGCATGCGCCTGCATGTGGCAAGCGCAACCAAACCAGCAGTAGGGGACCGCGCGGAGGTCAGGTGAGTGGCGCAACGCGGCGCAAAGTGAGGCGAACTTGGAGCGAAGTCTCAGGTAAGTTCGCCAGGATAGAGAGGGGCACACAGAGAGGGGCACAGAGGCACACACACACAGGGCCACGGAGCCACACACATAGAGGGTCACGGAGGCACCTACAGATAGGTTCACGGAGGCACGATATCGGGGCGGTGTGTAATGCGTCGAGGCGACTGCGAGCCGACAAGCCGTTGCCGCGTGGAATTTTTGGACATAGTCAGTTTTTCGGAGCCCCGCACGGTGTTGGGACGAACTCGGGACGAACTCCGCACAATTGCGCACGGCTCCGGCGATCGAAGTGGGACCGGCCCTGCAACGCCGGACGGCTCAAGCGACCACGTTAGGTTGCGCTAATCGCATAGAGTTGCATGCTTGTAGGACAGGCCCTTTAGTTCCCCGCACACATCTGGCAGTGGTCTCTGTCTGAACCAGGGTGCCCCGCCTCCCACTGTAGGGACTTTTTGAAATTTGATGTATTAAAATGATGTTTGAGTGCATTGTTGGAGTATGATTTCAATGTTTTTGTTTGAAGTATTTTTAAGAGGCAGCTTTTTAAGGGGTAACTGTTTCCACACAAAGGGTGGTGGGTGTATGAAACAAGCTGCCAGAGGAGGTAGTTGAGGCAGGGACATAGAAACATAGAAACATAGAAAATAGGTGCAGGAGTAGACCATTCGGCCCTTCGAGCCTGCACCGCCATTCAATGTGATCATGGCTGATCATCCAACTCAGTATCCCGTACCTGCCTTCTCTCCATACCCCCTGATCCCCTTAGCCACAAGTGCCACATCCAACGCCCTCTTAAATATAGCCAATGAACTGGCCTCAACTACCTTCTGTGGCAGAGAATTCCAGAGACTCACCACTCTCTGTGTAAAGAATGTTTTCCTCATTTCGGTCCTAAAGGAATTCCCCCTTATCCTTAGACTGTGACCCCTTGTTCTGGACTCCCCCAACATCGGGAACAATCTTCCAGCATCTAGCTTGTCCAACCCCTTAAGAATTTTGTAGGTTTCTATAAGATCCCCCCTCAATCTTCTAAATTCCATCGAGTACAAACCGAGTCTATCCAATCTTTCCTCATATGAAAGTCCTGACATCCCAGGAATCAGTCTGGTGAATCTTCTCTGTACCCCCTCTATGGCAAGGATGTCTTTCCTCAGATTTGGAGACCAAAACTGTACGCAGTACTCCAGGTGTGGCCTCACCAAAACCCTGTACAACTGCAGTAGAACCTCCCTGCTCCTATACTCAAATCCTTTCGCTATGAATGCTAACATACCATTTGCTTTCTTCACTGCCTGCTGCACCTGCATGCCTACTTTCAATGACTGGTGTACCATGACACCCAGGTCTCGTTGCATCTCCCCCTTACCTAATCTGCCACCATTCAGATAATAGTCTACCCTCATGTTTTTGCCACCAAAGTGGATAACCTCACATTTATCCACATTGTACTGCATCTGCCATGCATCTGCCCATTCACTCAGCCTATCCAAATCACCCTGTAGCCTCCAAGCATCCTCCTCACACCTAACTATACCCCCCAGCTTGGTATCATCTGCAAATTTGGAGATGTTGCATTGAATTCCCTCGTCCAAATCATTAATATATATTGTAAATAGCTGGGGTCCCAGCACTGAGCCTTGCGGCACCCCACTAGTCACTGCCTGCCATTCTGAAAAGGACCCGTTTACTCCTACCCTTTGCCTCCTGTCTGCTAGCCAGTTCTCTATCCACATCAATACTGAACCCCCAATACCGTGTGCTTTAAGTTTGTATGCTAATCTCTTATGCGGGACCTTGTCGAAAGCCTTCTGAAAGTCTAGATATAACACATCCACTGGTTCTCCCTTATCCACTCTACTAGTTACATCCTCGAAAAATTCTATCAGATTTGTCAGACATGATTTACCTTTCGTAAATCCATGCTGACTTTGTCCAATGATTTCACCACTTTCCAAATGCGCTGCTATCCCATCTTTAATAACTGACTCCAGCAGTTTCCCCACTACCGATGTTAGACTAACTGGTCTGTAATTCCCCGCTTTCTCTCTCCCTCCTTTTTTAAAAAGTGGGGTTACATTAGCTACCCTCCAATCCTCAGGAACTACTCCAGAATCTAAGGAATTTTGAAAAATTATCACTAATGCATCCACTATTTCTGTGGCTACCTCCTTGAGTACTCTGGGATGCAGACTATCTGGCCCTGGGGATTTATCGGCCTTCAATCCGTTCAATTTACCCAACACCACCTCCCGGCTAACCTGGATTTCACTCAGTTCCTCCATCTTATTTGACCCCCGTTCCACTGCTATTTCCGGCTGATTATTTATGTCTTCCTTAGTGAAGACAGAACCAAAGTAGTTATTCAATTGGTCTGCCATGTCCTTGTTCCCCATGATCAATTCACCTGTTTCTGACTGCAAGGGACCAACATTTGTTTTAACTAGTCTCTTTCTCTTTACATATCTATAAAAACTTTTGCAGTCAGTTTTTATGTTCCCTGCCAGTTTCCTTTCATAATCTATTTTCCCTTTCCTAATTAAGCCCTTTGTCCTCCTCTGCTGGATTCTGAATTTCTCCCAGTCCTCCGGTAGGCTGCTTTTTCTGGCAAATTTGTATGCCTCATCTTTTGTTTTTATACTATCCCTGATTTCCCTTGTTATCCATGGATGCACCACCTTCCCCGATTTATTCTTTTGCCAAACTGGTATGAACAACTTTTGTACTTCATCCATGCAGTCTTTAAATACCTTCCATTGCACATCCACTGTCAACCCTTTAAGAATCACCTGCCAGTCTATCTTGGCCAATTCACATCTCATACCTTCAAAGTTACCTTTGTTCAAGTTCAGAACCCTTGTTTCTGACTTAATTTTGTCACTCTCCATCCTAATGAAGAACTCAACCATATTATGGTCACTCTTGCCCAAGGGGCCACGCACAACAAGACTGCTAACTAACCCTTCCTCATTACTCAATACCCAGTCTAGAATAGCCTGCTCTCTCGTTGGTTCCTCCACATGTTGGTTGAGAAAACTATCCCGCATACATTCCAGGAAATCCTCTTCCTCAGCACCCCTGCCAATTTGATTCACCCAATCTACATGCAGATTGAAGTCACCCATTATAACCGTGTTACCCTTGTTGCACGCATTTCTAATTTCCTGTTTGATGCCATCCCCAACTCCAATACTACTGTTAGGTGGCCTGTACACAGTTCCCACTAGCGTTTTCTGCCCCTTAGAGTTTCGCAGCTCTACCCATATCGATTCCACATCCTCCACGCTAATGTCCTTCCTTTCTATTGCATTAATCTCCTCTCTCACCAGCAACGCTACCCCACCTCCTTTTCCTTTTCGTCTATCCCTCCTGAATATTGAATATCCCTGGATGTTCAGCTCCCAGCCTTGGTCATCCTGGAGCCAAGTCTCCGTGATTCCAACTATAGCATAGTCATTAACTATAGCATAGTCATTGTTGGACTATCCCAACATTTAAGAAACAGTTAGACGTGATACATGGATAGGACAGGTTTGGAGGGATATGGACCATGTTGGCAGGTGTGGGAAAGTTGGGCCGAAGGGCCTGTTTTCACACTGTATCACTCTATGACTACATTATACGTCCACCATGCATGAATGCTTCAAAATCAAGAGGTCGGGTTTTATTGCCATATACTCAAGCAGGTGCAGGAATAGGCCATTCGGCCCTTTGAGCCAGCACTGCTATTAAATATGATCATGGCTGTTAATCTAAAATCAGTGCCTCTTTCCTGTTTTTATCCCCATATCCCTTAATTTTGCTCGCCCCAAAAGCTAAATGTAACTCTCTGTTGAAAACATCCAGTGAATTGGCCTCCACTGCCTTCTGTGGCAGAGAATTCCACAGGTTCACAACTCTCTGCGTGAAAAAGGTTTGTCCTCATCTCAGTCCTAAATGACCTACCCCTTATTATTAAACTGTGACCCCTGGTTTTGAACTCCCCCAACATCGGGATCATTTTTCCTGCAGTTACAGTAAGTGAAAATCTAGCAGGCAAGCAGGATGCTTTCTCCAACCACCGAGTGAAGGCCACTTCAAAGTGGCCTTTGAAGGCCATTATCTTCCACTGCTTCTACCCAGTGCTTGGCACCTACTTCCAGCAGCCACTGGTTGTCCTCCAGGATGCACCGAGCCACAGCCTGGTCCATGCCGGTCACCAGGCTCTCCAACACCCATAACCAGGTTGCTCAGAGCACAACAGCTCCCCCTGTTCCGCAGCCCATGTTTCTCTCTCCTGCCGCCCGCCGGCCTCGCTCATGCCAGCCACTTCCCGCAAATCCTTAAATTACGACTGCCGCCGGAAGTAGGACATGGCCTTACTTGCTGCGCTGGGTAACACTCATTCACTGCCCGGTCCGTGTCTTTCAATGTAAATTTGCATGGGGACATGGTTTGGAGGTGTGTGATGGTTCGGTCAAGTGAGAATAATAGAGAATAAGAATGCTGTGCCTCTTGTCACACAAGCAGATGATATTAGTTTAGAAATTCTCGTTGATCACAGAATTTCTCACGATAGAGTGTGAGAAATTTGTGATCAGCGTGAGAGCGTGAGAATTGGGTGAAATGCGTGAGTCTCACGCTCAATGCTGTCCCTATCCTCCTCATTGGCCACATGGACAACCAGCATTGAATCGCCAGTAAATTTGGATGCATCAAACTTCCTCATCTGTACCACTGTAACTACTTTCCTTAAATAATATTGACCCATGCTGTTTGCATGCTAAGTTCTTTTTGATTTTAGTACCAACACGGGTCAGTAATATGTGGAATTAATTATCCTCAATCTGATTCATGACGTCTGATAGCAAAATATTTGCATGACCAAGAATCACTTAATAAAACATTATGTGATGTATTTACATATTTCCCATGAACAACACAATGCCTTATCATCAGACTATACAGACCATTTTTAACCTTACATGAAGCAGGAAAACACATACAATAACATTCTCATCCGCACCCCTTTCCTCGTTCCATAGAGACTATTCCCTCAACAACTCCCTGGTTAACTCATCCCTTCCAACCCAAACCACCCCCTCCCCAGGTACTTTCCCCTGCAACCCCAGGAGATGCAACACCTGTCTGTCTACCTCCTCCCTCGACTCCATCCAAAGACCCCGACTGTTCTTTCAGGAGAGGCAGAGGTTCACTTGCACCAACTCCAACATCATCTATTGTATCCGCTGTTCTAGGTGTGGACTCCGCTCAGTCCACCTGGGCCAACATGATGCTAAACACTTTTATGGGCCTGTCCCACTTAGGCGATTTTTTCGGTGACTGTCATAGTCATAGCAGGTCGCCAAAAAAACGGCGACTGGACCCTCCCTACGACAATGTCTACGACAATGTCTACAACAACCTACCTCCGAGTCGATGTCAAGGTACGGCAAGCTACCGACAACCGGCGACCCATTAGGACGTCCACCTACGACCACACCTACGACAACCTACATCCACCCGCGACAAGCTAGGACAAGGTAAGACAATTCAGTCGCCGGTACCTGTCGCTGGTTGACGTAGGATAACATATGTAGTCGCCAATGGAATTCACTGGTCAGCACCGGTGACAACCTACGTCATCTTGGCGACGACCTATGACAGCACCTACGTCAGGAGAAGTCAAGCTACGCTCATTTGTGTCAAGCCAGCTGTCGCCGAAAAGTTTTGAACATTTCAAAATCCAGCGGCTACTGAGGAGACTACTCACGACCATACAGGCGACACCCCGGTGACCATGCTCCTGTAGTTGCCTAAAAAATTGCCTAAGTGGGACAGGGGTATCCCTCTCCCATTCCCACACTGACCTTTCTCCTCCACTGTCGGAGTGAGGCCAAACGCAAATTGGAGGAACAGCACCTCATATTTTGCTTGGGCAACTTCCAACCCAGCGACATGAATATTGATTTCTCTAACATCGAGTAACCCTTGTTTTCCCACTCACTATGTCCCTTCCCCACCCTAGTTCTCTCACTGTCCTCCTGATTAATGATACTGTTTGAGTGCCTCGTGGTCACCCCAACCAACAATGGCCCATCGTACATTTCGTCTGCTTTGATATGTTCTTTTCACACCTTACATGTTCTTTGTACCCTTCCATATCTTTTTTCCCTCTCCACTGACTCTCAGTCTGAAGCAGCTTCTCGACCCGAAACATCACCTATTCCATCTCCCCAGGGATGCTGCCCATCCTGCTGAGTTACTCCAGCTTTTTGTGTCAATTTACAGTAACCTATGTTTCCATTAGTCCGCTTAGCCATTTTTTTGTGCTGGATAATCATCATGTGCAACAGGCCAGACATGTGAGGCTTTTTCTCATTGCTAATGACAGCATCACCAGTGCATCTACACTGGTGAACCTTACAAATGGATTTTGAGTACAATTTTTTCAAAGTCACCAGAATCATATCATTGCTTCTCGGTAGTACCTTATGGAGAATGGAGTACATTATTGATAAGTTTTAAGCAGTATTTTTGTTTTAAATGAAGGAAGGCATAAGCAATGCATAGTACATGCTTTGAAAATAAATTAATCTGCAAGAGCAACAAATTATATATTTTTTAAATGAAACGCATCCACTTCATTTAACTGCCATTGTTTCATTTTGTTGCAGCTCAGATATATATAAAATACTTTCCTAAATAATAAACAATTGAATGTTGAGCTATAATGGAGCATTCCTTCCAATAGTTTTTGTCTTTCGCTCATAGTCATCGAGCCACACCGGGCAACATGCCCCAGCTACACTAGTCCTACCTACCTGCATTTGGTCCATATCCCTCCAAACCTGTCCAATCCATGTACCTGTCTAACTGTTTTTTTTTATGTTGGGGTAGTCCCTACCTCAACTACCTCCTCTGGCAGCTTGATCCATACACCCACCAACCTTTGTGTGAAAAACGTACCCCTCAGTTACCCCTGTTAACCCAAATGTTACCCTATCTTTTCCCCTTCGCCTTAAACCTATGTCATCTGGTCCTCGATTCACAAACTGTGGGCTCATTCATTTCCTGCTTAAATAAATGGGTATCAATCCCACTCATCCATCTATTCCAGCCAACAATTCAGAACCTAGCCCTGTTCAGAGAAGCCACCAGTGTTTGCCAAAAATAAGTGTCTTGATTTGCTTCTGCAAAGGAACATTAGTTCACCTCACAAATTCAGCAAGCGAGTAGCAATCTGAGGCAGAGCTCTCTGGATATGAACCTGAACCAACTTAGACATGCAATGATGAATATGTAATGATAATCTTCAATTTACATAATACATTTCATGACCCCGGGATGTCCCAAATTGCTTTACAAGCAGTTAAATATTTATGAAAGTGTGGTCACTGTTGTAGTGTAGGAAATAAGACAGCAGAGTCATTCGCAGTGAAGTCCCACAAACAGCAATGAAATAACAATCACATAATAAAGATAGAATTGCTGGAAATCGACACCACAGAGACTCAAACAGGGTTAAAGTTGAAGAGTCAATGAACTGTCGCTGTAAACTACTTCTGTTGCTCTAATGAAAAGAATCACTGGCCTGAAACAGTAAAGGAAGGCGATCACAGTCGTAGCAAGTCACCGAAAAAGCAGCGACTGGAACCCCCCCCCCCCCCCATGACAATGTCTACAATAAGCTACGACAACCTACCACCTAGTCGACGTCAAGCTACGTGCAAGCTACCGACAACTGCCGACCCATTAGGACGTCGACCTATGAACACACCTATGACAACCTACGACCACTCAGGCGACAACCTATGACAACGAAAGTCAACCTACGTCCACCCGCGACAAGCTACGACCCTGTCAGCGACAACTGAAGACAATTCAGTCGCCGGTACCTGTCGCGGTTGACGTAGGTTTACGTAGGTAGTCGCCAATGAAATTCAACAAATTCAGCACCCGGCGACAACCTGCGTCATCCTGGCGACAACCTACGACAGCACCTACGACAGGAGAAGACAAGCTACGTCAAGCCCACAGTCGCCAAAAAGTTTTGAACATTTCAAAATCCAGCGGCGACCAGAAATATGTTACGACTCTTTAAGCAACTTGAGTAGACGACTCACAACCATACAGGCGTCACCCCGCGACCATGTGGCGACAGCCTAATCGCCTGTAGTTGCCGAAAAAATTGCCTAAGTGGGACAGGGGCTTAACTCTATTTCTCTACCACAGGAGCTACCTGTCTTGTATGTTCAATTATTCCTATTTTATACTTTGTATTTCAAGAATCCACAGCTTTATGTGTGTGTATAAATGGCCAGATTATTTCCTTCGCTGGAGTTAAATGAGAAATTAATATTAATCAGGTCACTCTTTAAATAGTGGCAGAGAATATTTTATTTTTAACTGGAAGGGGAGATGAGATCTTTATTCAACATCACATACCAAAAACGACTCCTGTTATGCTGCTACATTGTAGTGAGATTATGTGTTCAGATCTACGGAGAAGGATTTCAACACAAACATTCTGATTCAGGCATAAGAGCAGTGAGTGGGTCAGTGTTGCAAATGTGCCTTCTATCAGCAAGATCCTTATACAACAATGATGACGTATTTTGAAAAATATAGATGGCAGTTCTAACAAAACTAAAGTTATGAAAATTGCTTGTGAAGCCTAAGCAAGCATTTCAATTAAAAATAAAATTGCCCTATTTAAACATTAATGATATTGACAAAATAATTAATCCCAAATGTACTACTCAGGCATGGTCACAATGAATGGTGGTGCTGGCTCGAATGGCCGAATGGCCTCCTCCTGCACCTATTTGCTATGTTTCTACAACTTGTACCCAATCTGAAGCTATTGGCTCAAACATGACTGCGTCAAAACAAAACATATTAAACTAATAATTGATTAACTTCAATTCTTTAATATCTATACATATGTGGTACAATGAAAGCTTTTCTTCACAGTCCAACTCCAGACCAAACTGCATTAACATTATAGGTTGCTCTCTCACTTGGACTAAATTCACACCAAAAGTCTAGAGAAAGTGTATGCTGATTTTTTTTTAAGAATTTGTTTTTACTTCAATTATATCAATTTGCTTTATCCTATTACGCTTCAATCCTGTAGCTGGTCATGTGATCTCTATTGTATTTAATGTTAACACTGGTCTTGCATGTTTCACGGAGCAGGCTAAAATCACATTTTAAAATATCAACATATGCATGTTTGTGACAAAGTTAGAAGTTTGGATATTATGTTACAGTTGAACAAGAAAGTAATGAAGCCGCATTTGGGGAACTGTAGTCAGTTTTGATCACCCTGTTGTGTGAATGATGCCATTAAACCGGAAAGCGTGCATGAAAGATTTATGAAGGTGTCGCCAGGAAGGACTGAGTTATAGGGAGTGGTTACGCAGGTTGGGCAAGGACATTATTCATTGGAGCATCAGACACTGAGGGATAATCATGCAGAGATATCTAAAATCATGGGGGTTTATAGATAAGGTGAATGCACACAGCCTTTTTTCCATGGTTAGGGAATCATGAATGAGAGGGCACGAGTTTAAGGTGAGAGGGGAAAGATGTGACAGAAGCTGAAGGGCAACTTTATCACAGAGGGTGGTGGGTACATGGAATGAGCTGCCAGAGAAAGTATCTGAGACAGATACTAAACCAACATTTAAAAGACATTTGCACAAGAATGTGAACAGAAAAGGTTTCAAAGGGTATCGGTCAAAAGTGGACGTGGAACTAGCGTAGATGGGCATCTTGGCCAGCATCAACGAGATGTGTCACAAGGCCTATTTCCAAAGATAGACACAAAAAGCTGGAATAACTCAGCGGGTCAGACAGCATCTCTGGAGAAAAGAAATAGGTGACGTTTCGGATCGAGACCCTTTTTCAGGGGAAAGGGAAACAAGATATAGACGGTGATGTAGAGAGATATAGGACAATTGAATTAAAGATATGCAAAAAAGTAACAGTGATAAAGGAAACAGGTTATTGTTGGCTGTTTGTTAGGTGAGAACGAGTTACATGCTGTGTGGCCCTACGCTTCTAGTACGACTCTCACTGGAATTGACTGATGCACACATACCAGTGACAAGCCGGAGCAAAGAGTGCACCATTTACCACTAAAACTATTGGCAAGTGTAAACTATTCAGCAATCAATTCTAGTCATAACAGTATTCATTTCATGAAGTAAAATGTTTGCATTAATATTCCTTAATTAGCGGTTCTGACATTGATCATTAAGTAACCATATCAACATGTGCAGGAAACACATTGTATATAGGTTCTCCAATAGCAGAACGACTTCAGATATTCAAATTGGTTCAAGGCTTGTATTTGAATATAGATTTCTGGTGGAATTGGAAATGAAAGTTCATCAGTTGTTATGCCCCGATAAGCCATAATGCTTTCACAGAAAGATCTGAGAGGCGCCAAAACCCTCAATATTACTGGAGATGCAGAGAGCACCACTTGGTGAGTTTGAGGAACAGCAAATTGTTTGCAGGTCTCTTTCCGCACCTACTAAAAAGAGTAGTAAGGAAGAGACTGAACATTTAAATTCACACAAATACAGCATTTACTGGCAGGTACTGATCCAAGAAATATGATCCAAGAAGGAAAACACAACCGGCGAACTCTTTAACGGATTTCTCAATTAATCTCCGTCTATTTCCCATCTATTCAAAGTTAATTTATCCATCTGCTATGATCTCTCCTTTCGCACGTATTGTCCAACATAACTTAAAGGCAACTGCGGAACTAAGTGAATCCCATGGAAAAAGTGAGTGTGAACTTTAGGTGCAGCATTCTGCCTTCCCGATGCTTAGAAATATATTTTTCTGGGTCATTTCACTGAGAGATTTGAGTTTGCTAAAATAGTTTCTCAACGTGCCTCTGAACAAAATGTGAGAGCTCTTCACATTTTAAAAGTTGTCGGAAACTTGGTTTCATGCAATATATGCAAGAAGTAGCAATGGGCAGAATAGTTATTTAACCATTTTGTTTGGGTGGTGGGTGGGGGGGGGGGGGGCCTTTGCATCTAATTGTATATTAGCAAAAGACCGCTGCACATCTTCCAGTAACATCATGCGGACCCGGCATTTATCCAAATAAACATATGGGTTTCGGTTTAATTTTAGATCAGAAGATTAGACGTTAAAGAGTTCTCTCCACCACAATGGAATGTCAGTCCCACTGGTGTCTAAAACCTTCAAATAAGCCAGCTGCTAGCTTGGAGCACATACAACCAACTTTGTCATGTAACCATTATGACCCTTAAGTGTTTATGGCGGCGTAGCTCTAGACTTGGCTTTCAGCTTTGAATGTGAGAACAATAGAGAAAAAAACAACAACGAACGAGTTCCAACAAAGGTTGTCGCAGTCGCACACACGACCACAGCCTATTATTAGCATGTTCATTATTTCCCACCGGACTGTTCCTGATGCGGATATGTCGGATGCAACAGAACAGAAAATGCAAAACAAAACTCCACTGATCAGGGGAAGGAAACGTTTAAGGGCGATGACCTTTCTTCCAGAACTCTACGACCATCAATCCTCAATCATTAAGCCCTCTCCCCACCCAATCATTAAGCCCTCTCCCCACCCATGTTGCCAAGTTTTCTGAGCAAGAAGAAAAGCAAGAAGAAAAGAAGGAGTTCCGAGCCGAAACTTCACCCATCCTTTTTCTCCAGAGATGCTGCCTGCCTCGCTGAGTTACTCCAGCACTTTGTGCCTATTCTGGAGGAACTTCATAATATACTGCAGCATTTGTGGAGGGAATGGACCTTTCATGTTGGGACCCTTTTCAGAACATGGTCTAAAAGCAGCAGAGCAACAGGAGTTTCAAAGGTTTTGGGGAGGAGGGGGAGGGGACAATTTTCGGCCAGGTTTTCTGATGACTTGAAAACTATTTTTCAGCGTTTCTAACGCTGCAGCATTTTACTTTGTCACGAATGGCTTGAGCCCTTATCAAGCGCAGGAAAGTTTCTCAAGTTGACTTTGCTTTTCACACAGTCAAGCTCTGCACACTTGTGTTGCGACCAACCAAAGCCAGAACCCCACTGCTCCCGAACGAGTGGGGTCACCCGAGTGATAAACATAGAAACATTGAAAATAGGTGCAGAAGGAGGCCATTCGGCCCTTCGAGCCCGCATCGTCATTCATTGTGATCTTGGCTGATCGTCCCCTATCAATAACCCGTGCCTGCCTTCTCCCCATACCCTTGATTCCACTAGCCCCTAGAGCTTGATCTAACTCTCTTTTAAATCCATCCAGTGAATTGGCTGCTACTGCCTTCTGTGGCAGAGAATTGCACAAATTCACAACTCTCTGGGTGAAAACGTTTTTTTTCTCATCTCAGTTTTAAATGGCCTCCCTTTTATTCTTAGACTGTGGCCCCTGGTTCTGGACTCACCCAACATTTGGAACATTTTTTCCTGCATCTAGTTTGTCCAGTCCTTTTAGACGTTTCTATAAGATCCCCTCTCAACCTAAATTCCAGTGAATACAAGCCCAGTGACTGGTGTACAAGGACACCCAGGTCTCGTTGCACTTCCCTTTTTCCTAATCTGACACCATTGAGATAATAATCTGCCTCCTTGTTCTTGCTGCCAAAGTGGATAACCTCACATTTATCCACATTATACTGCATCTGCCATGCATCTGCCAACTCACTCAACCTGTCCAAGTCACCCTGCAACCTCCTAGCATCCTTTTCACAGTTCACATTGCCACTCACTCCACTCGCCACTGCCTGCCATTCTGACAGGGACCCGTTTATTCCCACTCTTTGTTTCCTGCCTGCCAACCAATTCTCCCTCCATGTTAATACCCTAACCCCAATACCATGTGCTCTAATTTTGCCCACTAATATCCTGTGTGGGACCTTATCAAAGGGTTTCTGAAAGTCCAGATACACTACATCCACTGGCACCCCTTCATCCATTTTACTTGTCACATCCTGAAAAATTCCAGAAGATTAGTCAAGCAGGAATTCCCCTTCATAAGAAGGGGAATAGGGTCATAAGGGTCTGAAGAAGGGTCTCGACCCGAAACGTCGCCTATCTCCTTCGCTCTTTAGATGCTGCTGCACCCGCTGAGTTTCTCCAGCTTTTTGTGTACCCTCATTCCCCTTCATAAGTCCATGCTGACGGACCAATCCTTTTACTCAATCTACATGCGCCATTAACATTTCTTTAATCATTGACTCCAGCATCTTCTCCACCACCGACGTCAGGCTAACTGGTCTATAATCCGTTTTCTCTCTCATTCCTTTCTTGAAAAGTGGGATAACATAAACTACCCTTCAATCCACAGGAACTGATCCTGAATCTATAGAACATTGGAAAATGATCACCAATGCGTCCACTATTTCTAGAGCCACCTCTTTGAGTACCCTGGAATGCAGACCATCAGGCCATTGGGATTTAACACCCTTCAGTCCCATCAGTCAACCCAATACTATTTCACGTCGAATGCACATTTATTTCAGTCCCACTTCCTCCCTAGGTCCTCTGTCTAGTGCATCTGGGAGATTGTTTGTGCCTTCCTTATTGAAGACAGAACCAAAGTACCTGTTCAACTCTTCGGCCATTTCCTTGTGCCCCATAATAACTTCACCTGTTTCTGCCTTGAATGGACCCACATTTGTCTTTACTATTATTTTTCACTTAACATACCTGAATACATTTTTACTATCCTTTATATTCTTGACCATCTTCCCTTCGTACTTCATCTATTCACCCCATATTGCCCTTTTTGTTATCTTTTGTTGTCCTTTGAGAGTTTCCCAATCCTCTGGCTTCCCGCTACTCTTTGCTATGTTATACACCTTTTCTTTTCTTTTTATTCCATCCCTGACTTCGCTTGACAGTCACGGTTGCCTCTTACTCCCCTTTGAATCTTTTTTTCCTCTTTGGAATTAAATGATCCTGCGTCTTCTGGATTATGCCCAGAAATTCCTGCCATTGCTGTTCCACCATCATTCCTGTGCGGATCCTTTTCCAGTCGTCCTTGGCCAGCCCCTCTCTGATGCGTTCATAGTCCCCTTTGTTCAACTGCAACACTGACACTTCTGATTTAACCTTCTCCCTCTCAAATTGCAGATTAAAACATATTATGGTCACTACCTCCTAGCGGTTCCTTTACCTTGAAATCCCTTATTAAATCTGGTTCATTGGACAACACTAAATCCAGAATTGCCTTCTCTCTGGTAGGCTCCAGTACAAGCTGCTCTAAGAATCAATCTTGGAGGCACACTACAAACTCACTTTCTTGGGGTCCAATACCAACCTGATTTTCTCAGTCTACCTGCATATTGAAATCTTCCATAACCACAGTGGCATTACCTTTGTTACATGCCAATGTTAACTCCTGCTCGAACTTACACCCTATATCCAGGCTACTATTTGGGGGGCTGTCTTCTTACCTTTACAATTCCTCAGTTCTATCCACAGCGACTCTGCATCGTCAGTCCCTATGTCACCCCTCGCAAGGGACTGAATCTAAGCATTTAAATCCATGCCCCCTGCTCCAGCTCCTCGGCCACACATTCAGATCCCCTATCCCCCAAAAGTGGATACATTTCAGTTTGGGTTAGGGTGGTGGGATGCTGTTAACCTCCAAACCCCCAACACTGCTGTTCTCGACCCGAAACGTCACCTATTCCCATCTCTGCAGAGATGCTGCCTGTCCCGCTGAGTTACTCCAGCTTTTTGTGTCTAACTCCTGATTTACTCCTGACCCCTGAGACACCGCTCACGGTGCCGGCCGGCCGCCCACCGCTCCCGGTGCCGAAGAAGCGGGGAAAGGGGTGAACTGGGTTGTGTCACAGCACAGGACGACGTGCCCCTGTACATGTGGTTAGGGACAGGACGAGCGCTTGGGAGCTTCATTGCAAGCAGCGGGGGGAGCAATCTGTCACACTCAGCTGTGGTGCCAGCAGGCAGTGGGGGAAGTCTCAGCTTCCCGGCCCAGACCTGACACTGACACAGACTGTGTGTGGGAAGGAACCGCAGGATTTGTGGTTTACACCGAAGATGGATCCGAAATACTGGAGTAACTCAGCGGGCAGACTAGTTACTCTGTGCCCGCCACGACTTGAAGTAATACAGTTAATAGAGCAGCGCGCCGCCGAGGGGGAGGGAGGGGGACCATTGCTCCACGTTGAGTGCACATCCTGCCCTGGTCCTGTACAAAGTGCTGGCGGCCGGGGATCCCGCCCTGACAGCACCTTGACTAGTTGGGCTGGGACACCGCGGCCGCCACTGGACCGACCGACCCAGTGGGAGATGCACAAGCCCAGCTCCGTCCGCTCTCTCGCTCGCTCTCTCGCTCGCTGCTGGGGCAAGGAGCCGGGAAGGGGCCGGGGGGACAGAGAGAGAGAGAGAGAGAGAGAGAGGGGGAAGCCCGTCAGCCTGCAAAGTCCAGACAAACCTCTAGGCCTGTTCACACACTGCCTGTCTCTCCGATCAAGAGGGCAAGCTGAGCGGGAGAGGAAACAGAACCACTCCTCTCTCTCTCTCTCACTGACAGATATACACAGACATACACACACGTAGACAGATACACACACTTCTCCCCACACACACATACACACCACACACTCATCCCCCTACACCATACACACACACCACACACCCTTTACACACACTCACCACTCCCACAAGAGACCAACTCCGCGCCGCCTCCCCACAACTCGCCCCACGCTGTTTAAAAAACAAGAGGCAGACTTACATCTTCAAACAGGGAGCCGACGTTGGCTGTGATCAGCAGGACTCCGGTGCCCAGTGCAGGCGTTTTCACCGCCATAGTCTGTCGGCTGTGAGCAGCGCCGAGTTTATTGTGAGTGGAAGGGGCTGTCAGACAGAGGCTGCGGGGGCTGCTGCTGCCCTGCCCGCACTGTGTGTGTGTGTGTGTGTGTGTGTGTGTGTTGTATCCCGTGCTCACGCCGCGATCACTGCACCTTCTTCTTCATTCATTCGCAGCGCCGCTCGCTGTCTCTCTGCCTCTGCCTGTGTGTCTGTGTGTCTGAGTGTGTCCGCGTCTCTGCTCCTCGCTGCTGCTGCTCCTCGCTGCTGCTGCTCCTCGCTGCTGCTGCTGCGGGCTCAGTGCTGGGGCTCGGCGGGGCAGCCACTCGCTGTCGCTGCTGCTGCTGCGGGCTCAGTGCTGGGGCTCGGCGGGGCAGCCACTCGCTGCTGCTGCTGCTGCTGCTGCTGCTGCTACAGCCGCGGGCTGTCTCATTATCAGCCTCTCGACCCAACAACAAGAAACTTTCTCCTTCCTCGCCCGCCTCTGATCTCAGCTTCCGATCGCGTTCTTCCCAAACATTTCACTGTCCCCCCGATCTTCGCCTCGGCTCCTGTTTTCGGGCGATCTGTCGCCCAGGAAACATTGCGTGAAATTGACTCGTAAGGCATGAATATTTTTTTTAAACTGTCCTGACGTCAGTTACCAGATGAAAAAAAGATCTCGCTCTTAAACGGGCAACCGCCTCCGCTGGCGGTGGGCCCCACTGGAAAAGCCCCGCACCGCTGGAAGAAAGAGAATGGGTCTCGACCCGAAGCATCGCCCATTCCTTCTCTCCAGAGATGCAGCCTGTCCCGCTGAGTTACTCCAGCATTTGTGTGTCTCTCTCCCAGCTGGAAGAAAGTTTGAGTTGCTGGGTGGGATTGTTTTAAAATTAGTGCATCCAGATGGGTGAAAATAATGCAAAAACTAAGAATAATAAAGGTTTTCTTTTCTGGTTATTATTTAATCTGTTGAAAAGTGCAATATAAAGAGGAGACGTGCTTTGCTACTGGCAGTGGACTGGGAGATCTAAACCCTCCAGGCTATCTCGTGAACCTAGAGAGGGCACACACACAATCTCATACAACACATTCACACACACACACTCTCATACACACACTCACACACACTCACTCACACACAGTCACACACATTCTCTCAGACACACTCTCTCTCAGACACACACTCTCACACACACACTCTCTCATACATACACTCATACAAACACAGACACACACACTCACTTACACACTCACACAAACACAGACTCCCAAACACTCATTCAAACACACACACACATATACAAAGACAGACACACACACATCACACACTCATACAAACACAGACACATACAGACACACACACACTCACTCACTCACTCACTCACTCACACAAACACACGCGCACGCACACTCAAACACTCACACACGCACACTCACACACGCACACTCACACACACACTCACACACACTCACACACACTCATACAAACACAGACACACACTCATACAAACACAGACACACACACAAACGCGCACACACACACCACCTCCCCCGTGCATCCGGTCTTCGTCTGTCAAATCTTTCAATTTATCAGCAGCGAGTCAATCATCTTATGGTTGTAACTTAGTTTGATAATTTACATTCGGAAGTGTCATGCTTATTCAATTAATTCACATCAGTAAAAGAGGGTGTTTTGCCACATTAAAATGAACGGATGCAGTGTTTAGTGATTATTACGTGAATGTGAAGTGTTGTCATGTCGAGGGATGGCAACGTGACTGTTGATCCTAACTTCTGTATCGTGAAACACGGCCGGAGTTTAAACGACATGGCGCTTGACTCCTTGAGGTGACATTTACTCCACCATGCTGCCAATTACATCGACGCCCTGAGGTTCGGAAAGATGCAAATTTACTATTTTATTGCAACAAAATTTAGAGTAGCTACTGACATATTAAGCAAACAAGATATGCAAAGGCAGTTTTACAGTCTCAACATCTTCTAATCTGCCACCACCCTCACCCCACTCCCAGCTGTTTGCAAACCTGACCTCTACTCTTTCCAAAGAAATGTTCAATTTCTAATCTGCATAATTTCTCTTCTTCTTCTTTTTGCGTGTGACGTGCAAGCCTAAAGTTGTAGGTCAACTTGTTCTATTTGATCTTGTTTGTGCACGTCGAGTTGATTGCATTAGTCGAAACAGGGTGGACCACGTTAAGATAGAAATCACCCACCCCATCATTTCTCTAAACTGCCAGTCTTTTCCATTGCTTTTTTTGTTGAATCTGTTTGATCAGGTTTTCACTTTTTTTCTCAGTATGGAAAGTATTCTCAGGATGTGTAGGGGGGGATCACTGGTCAGCGGGGACTCGGTGGGCCGAAGGGCCTGTTTCCATGCTGTATCTCTAAACTAACCTAAACTAAATTAAACTAAACATCTGTTGCAGAAGGAATTAAAATTCAAGTCACATGTCCTTCCCTCTTCCAGTGTTTTCCCAGTTCCTTTTTTGGAAATTACAATTTAATCTGTATCTTGTGTCCACATATGTGCCTCATAAGTGATATGACGGTGGATGCAGGTTGGGACAAAAGCCTTGTTTTGCAGGTGTTTCATGGAGGGGCCACTCTATTCTGGCTTCAGGGAGCTCGGCCTTCAAATGAGCTAACTCAGTAACTGAGGTTGGTCCTTGACTGGAGGCAATGGAGCTTTCACATTTATCCTGAGGATGAACTCCAGCAGAAAACTGGTTGACTATGCAGTGCAATATTGCTTTGCTTGCCATGGCTAGCTGATGTTTTGTTCCCAACTTCACAAGTTATAGGAGTAGAATTAGGCCATTCGGCCCATCGAGTACTCTGCCATTCAATTATGGCTGATCTCAGCCTCCTAATCCTGCCTTCTCCCCGTAACCATTGACACCTGTTCTAATCAAAAATATGTCTATCTCTGCCTTAAAAATATCCACTGACAGCCTCCAAAACCTCTGTAGCAATGAGTTCCACAGATGAACTACCCTGTGACTAAAGAAGTTCCTCCTTACCTATTTTCTAAAAGAGTGCCCTTTAATTCTGAGGCTATAACCTTTGGTCTTAGACTCTTCCACCAGTGCAAACATCCTTTCCACATCCACTCTATCAATGCCTTTCATTATTCTGTAAGTTTGGTGCCTACAGTCAGCGTGAAGCAGGGTCATAGAAACATAGAAACATAGAAATTAGGTGCAGGAGTAGGCCATGCGGCCCTTCGAGCCTGCACCGCCATTCAATATGATCATGGCTGATCATCCAACTCAGTATCCTGTACCTGCCTTCTCTCCATACCCTCTGATCCCCTTAGCCACAAGGGCCACATCTAACTCCCTCTTAAATATAGCCAATGAACTGGCCTCAACTACCCTCTGTGGCAGAGAGTTCCAGAGACCCACCACTCTCTGTGTGAAAAAAGTCCTTCTCATCTCAGTCCTAAAGGATTTCCCCCTTATCCTTAAGCTGTGACCCCTTGTCCTGGACCTCCCCAACATCGGGAACAATCTTCCTGCATCTAGCCTGTCCAACCCCTTAAGAATTTTGTAAGTTTCTATAAGATCCCCTCTCAATCTCCTAAATTCTAGAGAGTATAAACCGAGTCTATGCAGTCTTTGTTCATAAGACAGTCCTGACATCCCAGGAATCAGTCTGGTGAACCTTCTCTGCACTCCCTCTATGGCAATAATGTCCTTCCTCAGATTTGGAGACCAGAACTGTACGCAATACTCCAGGTGTGGCCTCACCAAGACCCTATACAACTGAAGTAGAACCTCTCTGCTCCTATACTGAAATCCTTTTGCTATGAAGGTCGGGTCCCGGGTCAAAACCTCGGGTCCCGACCTGAAATGTCACCTATCCACGATCTCCAGAGGTGCTGCTTGACCCACAGAGTTACTCGAGCACTTTGCAAACCAGCATCTGTAGTTCCTTGTGCCTCCATTTTATCTTTACCCCTATCCTTGTATGATGAAAAGCCATGGGCCTTAAAACTTAACTGTTTCTCTCTTCACAATGACTGTATGGGCTGGGTATTGGTGGCATCTGCATTTATTTCAGATTTCTCAAATCTGCACTATTTTCCTTTCAATTGAAAAAAATGGTGACAGAACAATCGAGTGATTAAGTCCACTCCTGTTTCTGTTTGAAAATAAACCAAACCATTTTCATCCTTGGTATCTCATCCAATATCTAATGATGTTCAGGCTATCTATCCATTCATTCACTATAACTACCATTTTCCATATTCGTAGAATCTTTTAACTCAAACCTTACTACAGTCCACTTGATAGAGATCTACTGTCGTACCTTTATTACCTCACGATTTGGATTTTTCCTGCATAATCTGGGCATCCTTCATTGTCCTACCTGTAAACTTGACGTCGACATTTTGCCCACATTTCTAACTCATATCCCATTCTCATATCAACTCCTAGCCCTTGGCTTCAGTAGAGCCACAATTTTATTTTAAATTGGCCATACATTTTTTAAAATCCCTCTACTCCTGTATCCCTCTCCTTATCTTTATATTTTTGTAATTACTATGAGCTCTAAAATCCCCTGTGGTTCTTGGATTCCAGCCTCTCCCCACTACCAGATTTAATCACTTCTCCATTGGTAGGCATGCCACCATCTATAAAGTCCTAAATCCGGGAACTCACTCCTTTGATATCCCCACATCTCTACCCCTCTCTATAATTCACTCCTCGTTGATGAAGCTTTTGATCGTTTGCTCTGATATCTCATTATCTAGGTCCGTCAAATTTGGGCTCAATAGAGTTCCACAAGCACATGGTGCAACATAACTCTGGAAATGAATTGTTTCAGAATCGGGTGAGGGGTGTGTAAAGATATGAAGCAGGAATATACATTTATTTTATTTTATTTTCTTTATATATTCTTTTTTTTTTCTTTTTCTCTTTCTCGCGCTTTACATCTTTATGGGCTCTCTCTACTTTTTCACGTAATATTAATATCACTATCTTATCTAACTTTCTCTATTTTTATTATTCTTGCATCTGTTTCTTTTCTATTATTAAATTTAAAATCAAGAAGTGGTACATGAAATGTATTATGTTATTTTGGTTTATACTATTGTACATTACTTCTAACAAGATTTTTTTTTTAAATAAATAAATAAATAAATAGAGAGTTCCACAGAAGAGCCTAAACATATTTGGACATATTTGTTAGAAATTTTGATGGAATGTCAGGATGTAAAACATTAACTTCATTACTGTCTTTACAGCTGCTAATTGACCTCTTATTTTCTCCTCAGAAACTGATTAATCTCTCGACATTTTCCCCAATTTTCTGTTTTATTTCAGCTTTCCAGCATCTCAAGTCAAGCCGTCTATTGTCATATGCACACATTCAGTGAGGTACAGGTACAATGAGAAACTTGCTTGCAGCTGCATCACCAACACATGGCAGTGCAAGAGGTGGTCTGCTAGACCCTGTTACTGAGGTAGGATTAGGGTTGTGCAGATTAATTCAAGAACCTGGTGTCATGGGAAAGTAACTGTGGTAGAACTGGTGGTGTGGAACTTCACGCTCCTCGACCACCTCCCTGATGGTAGCAGTGAGAAAAAGGTATAACCTGGATGGTGAGAGTCCTCAATGATAGATGCTGACTCATGTAGATGCTTTCTTCTAACACATTAATCCCACTTTGAAGATATCTAGAGCAACCATGTTACATAGTTCTGGTGTTACGTACAATCTGGCCTCTCATGCCTACATCAAGGATAAAAAACAGGAATCCATTTAATTCTGACGAAGGGTCTCAAACCGAAACATCTCCCATTCCTTCTCTCCAGAGATGCTGCCTGACCCGCTGAGTTACTCCAGCATTTTGTGTCTACCTTTAATCCAATTAATTCCACTGTCCTGCCCCTTCAACATTGGTTTGACATTTTCCTTCCCTCTTCCAGTGTTTTCACAGTTCCTTTTTTGGAAATTACAATTTAATCTGGATCTTTCTTTCCCATTCAAAATTTTTAATCGAATCCTTTTGAGGTCAATTCTGACCCTCGGCTTGGAGCGGAAGTGAATGGGATGAGATCAATGATTTACTCATGTTTAAGAGGACCAAATCATTCTCTGCTTTGGGACTAACTTAGATTCTGCCGATCGGAGTGTGGCAAAGTAGCCAATGCTAAACGCGGAGTCTGGGAAACTGGAGTCAACCCAAGGAGTGGGTTGTGATGTTTCCAGATGGGTGAGAATTTTAGTGAGGGCTTTGAAGGAGGACTTCCCTATCTCCTGGTTACACAAAGGCAAAGGTTTTAAATTGGCCATTTGATGAAGCGTTTTCGGAGGTGTTGGTTATGAACCATTGACCACAGCACCTGCTGCCTGATAAAAATAATTGAAGCGTGCAGAGCCAAGCGTACCTCCAGCTTCAAAGACCCTGCACTCAATTTTCAGGAGTGAAAGGGCGGGAACCTTTTGCAAATTTCATTAGACCCCCCTTCTGAACCGTACAACTCAACTCCTCCACAGTCACAGTGAGGCCCAATGCATATTGGAGTAACAGCACCTCATATTTTGCTTGGGCTGCTTACAACCTAGCGGTATGAATATTGATTTCTCTAACTTCAAGTAACCCTTGGTTTCCCTCTCTCCATCCCTCCCCCACCCTAGTTCTCTGACCTGGGAACTCTGACCTTTCACTCTCCCCCTGATTACATTTTACTGACATTGAACTGAGTACATGCCATGTTGTCACCTTCCCCTCAGCTAACAATGAGCCATCCGACATTTCCTTGATCATCGTCTGTTTTGACCTGTCGTTTTAACACCTTACCCTACAATATCTGTAGTCTCCCCCTCCCCTCTCTCAGTGTGAAGCAGGGTCTCGGCCCACAGCATCACCCATTCCTTCTCTCTTGAGATGCTGCCTGTCCCGCTGAGTTACTCCAACATTTTGTGTCTATCTTCGGTGTAAACCAGCATCTGCAGTTCCCTCCTACACTCACCATCTTTCTCACTCTCCCAAACGTAATGTCCTCGGGCATCTGCCTGCTATGACTCCTGGCAATTCTAGGGAAGTCTATATAAAATATAGGACCTTAGGGAATAGCAATGCCGAGGTCCCAGTTCTCACCATGTACTGAGTGTTTGATGTCAATTGTCACCTGATGCAGCTGTATCAATTCTCAATATGAGTTTGAAGAAGGGTCTCGACCCGAAACGTCGCCTATCTCCTTCGCTCCTTAGATGCTGCTGCACCCGCTGAGTTTCTCCAGCCTTTTGTGTACCCTCAATTCTCAGTAGTTGTCTCGAATTATACAGCTGCAATTGGAAGCTCCCCTCTTAAGGATTCGCAGGCATTAGCTGCATCTTCTAGTCCTGTGATGTGCATCAGTGTAATTTAATTCAAGCACCTTTAAATAATAGCAGTCAAACATGTGTCGAGTCAATGCAGGAACGTGCTAATGCAATTAACTAGCAATGGTAGCTCCTAAATTATAATTTATGCCCCCACCAAATGGAAACACCACACTTTAATCTTTAGTAGTACAGCAGTCTTTATAATGAGGCATCAGGCTAGGTTTTCCCTGAGATCTTCGGTTTCTTCCCACACTCCAAAGACGTACAGGCTTGTAGCTTGGTGTAAATGTAAAATTGTCCTTATTGTCCCCTGCGGGGATCGCTGGTCGGTGCAGACTCAGCGGGCCGAAGAGCCTGTTTCCGCTCTGAATCTTCAAACTAAAGGAAACTAAACAAAACTATTCGTTTTGCCGATCAAATAATGAAACAACAATACACCTCTGACCCACTAATTATACCCCTCCTGTGTCTCTAAAGCACCACGAACTGCTAGAAACGTAAATAAAACAAATATTAAATGTAAGTTAAATGTCCAACAAAGCCATTCATGAGTTGCCCTTGGAAGTCCGGATGAGGGTCGGATCAACGGCTGGGCCAAGGCACCGCCTTCACAGCAGGACTACCGGGCCGGCCCGAGTTTGCCAAGTCTGCCAAAAAATGATGGTGAGATGCCTGGAATGTGTTGCCATGGGTGGCGGGTGAGGCAGATATGATAGTGGCATTTAAGAGACTTTTGGATCGGCACATGGATAAGAAGGAAAAGGAGGGATATGGATTATGTGTGGGCAGTTAAGAGGTGGCTTTAGCATCATGTTCAGCACAGACTCTGTGGGCTGAAGGGCCTTTTATTTTGTGCTGTACTGTTCTATGTTCTATTAACCCATCTGAAGTAACATGAACAACAATGATATAAACTATAGCTAAAATGAAAATAAAATACGAGGAAGTAGTCACATGTGAATTTGTGTGGGAATGATGGAAATGGAGATTTCTTTCCATCAAGAGAAAAAACCCTTGGTGCTGATGAATTTGTATTCTAAATCATTCGCTGTTTCTCTTTCCACAGATGCTACCTGACTCGGTGAGTGTTTCCATTTTTTTCTGTTTTTATTACCCTTTAATTAATTTTATTGCAATAAAATTTCCTTCAGCAAAATCTTCGACCCTTACAAATCAATCAGCTTTATACAATGTGTAGGAAGGAACCTTCTTCTTTCGTGTCTATCTTCCATGTTTTAAATGTTGACATCGCTGTCAATGTCCGTCCTGAAAAGGATGCCAGCTTCGGGTGAAAATCAGTGGGAGCCGTCACTTGTTGCAATAGATGATGGTGGTAGCAGAAGTAGCTCTGAATTAGGTAACAGAAATACTTCCAATTTCCAGCCCCGCGATGTGGACACCTCTGCTCTGGGGCCAGGAAGGAACTGCAGATGCTGGTTTAAGCCGAAGATAGACACAAAAAGCTGGAGTAACTCAGCGGGACAGGCAGCATCTCTGGAGAGAAGGAATAGGTGATGTTTCGGGTCGAGACCCTTCTTCAGACTGAAGAAGCTTTATATCGTGTATTTGCCTGAGATTTTTGAAAATAGTTTGAGAATGATTGTTTGCATATTGGTTTTAAAAAACCTATTACCCTTGATGAAATCCCTCAGAAACAGGCCATTAGACTGCAAGTGTCTATGTTTAACAATGATAGAACAACAGTTAGAGAAAAGTGCTATAATGGCCAATAGAGAATATAACCAAATGAAAATAAAGAAACGTGTATATTATGTAGTTTGAAAGTTGCTGCATCCATTGTTTAGTTTAGTTTAATTTAGAGACACATCGTGGAAACAGGCCCTTCGGCCCACCAAGCCTGTGCCGACCAACAATCCCCGAACACTAACACTATCCTATACACACTAGGGACAATTTATAATTTTACCAAACCAATTAGCCTGCAAGCCTGTACATCTTTGGAGCATGGGATGTAACGGGAGCACCTGGAGAAAACCCGCGCAGGTCACAGGGAAACGTATAAACTCCATACACACAACATCCGTAGTCAGGAACGAACCTGGGTCTCTGCCGCTGTAAGGCAGCAACTCTACCGTTGCGTCACCATTGGCTAAAAATTGGCTAATTTATTTTTAAATCGCAGAAAATACCCAAGTTTGCTAAACACAAAATAAAATTGAAAGACTAACCCCAAGCTGAAGTACAGTAAACCTCAAAATACTCAAACCTGATTGATTCCGACAGACAGTATGAATGAGTTTCATTTATTTCAGTCATAGATTTGTATGTGTATGAAGGAACTGCAGATGCTGGTTTAAACTGATGAAAGACACAAAAAGCTGGAGTAACTCAATGGGACTTGTGAAGAAAAATAATGGGTGACGTTTCAGGTCGAGACTCTTCTTCAGACTATTTTCAGAATTCTATGTTATCTTATTGTAGGGCGGCTATGTCCCATTACAAAGATATTCATTATTTGTGCTGAGGTTCATGTTGGTGCTGACTGTGACTTATGTATGGCTTTATAACAGTAACTGTCCGTACAATTTCTTGACTGATAGTGTGAAACTATATTGCCGTCTTAAACGACACCACGGTGGTGAAATGGGTTAGCACCTCTTGTTAATTGACTCTGGGACCAGGCTAGCGAGAAGGATTTGGAAACCAAGCAAACAGTGGTATAAGTGGGCACAGCCACCAAAGTGCACATGATAAATCATGTTGTGTCAAATGTAGTGAACATTAGATTTGATGGATAAACAATGTTCTGTGTACCCTTATCCTGTAAACTCCTCTGAGAGGGTTCCCTGCCGATGCAGTGTTCCTCAAACAATGCATTTCAGGTTTCCAGGCGAATAATTCTTCATTTTAATAAGTTCCAATTTAACAATAAAGGTTTTCTAACGACAGGTTGTCCTCAGAATAATTAATAGGTAAAAACACTCAGAATTCAAAAGGAACAAAGTGATATGCAGATCACCCAATTAGCAAAATACAATTAGCCATGTGCAATTATATTTTGGGTTTTGAATAATGCATGCATTCAATATATTTATTATTTATTTTGTTGTTTTTTACTTGAAAACATAGGAGCAGCTGAACTGCTTTCAAACAGTATATTTGCAAGGAAGCTTTAGATAACAACTCAACAATCAGTGATGCCTTCCTTTTTATTTCACCTACTGCTCACTTCCACTCTCTCACAAGAAGTGACTGAAGATGGTTGCCTAGTACAGAGTTATTGGCATTGAACTGGATGACTGAGGATGATAGATGATTCAATCGGAAAATTCACCAAAATTAAGCAATAACATTGCGGGTGCCCTGTGGTGAAGACAATTGCCGCAATTTTGTCAGAAAAGAAAGATCCATTCTTGGGATAAAGGAAAAGTAGTGGATGAGTGGAACATGATCCAGCTGAGTGCTGAAAGACTATGAAAGTAGCATTGTCTGCTGTGTGTCCATTTAGTACCAGAATATTACTGATGGTAATGGGCTCAATTGTTAAAGATTGGAACTCATTATATGCGGCAGGGGAAATTTCATTTCGGAGTCACGTGAGTGACTTCGTGAAGACCCCGCCAGCACGCATGCGCGACATATCGTCGCTCGCATTTGCAGTCGACGGCTGGAGGTGGAGCGCGTCTCACCACCAGCCCTTCATAAGAACCGCTCAGGTAAGTATCAGGCAACCTTGAGCTGGTTGTCCCTGTTATAGAACTTTTTCTGTTCACGGGGAATATGGATAGGAGGAACACGGGTTGCAGGACTTCTGAGAGGAGTCGACGACCACTTTTCCCGGAGCTGCTTTCTACATCGGCAACACCCGCTAGTCGGGCCGGGAAAAAGGCGCGAAAGACGGGCAGCCCTGTGATTACAGGACCCGACCCACCGACACAGCTGTGTACAGAGCAGCAAAGTGGGACAGCGCCTGAGCAGGTAGACCCTGACTCTATTTCATTATCTCCCACTGGAAGGGAGACCTTGGCTGAGATGAGCAAACGGGTTACCAGTGCTACCGCACGGTCCTTCTCCCCAGCTACTCGAGGAAGAGCCAGGGGAAGAGCTGCTCAACAGTCAAGCCCTGCTAGGTCTGGTTATTCACCAAATACCGCAAGACCGCGGACAGGTGAATCTTCGAGACCTGGGTCTACTGGCATACCAGTCAGGGCCAGTATTGACTCACCACCCAGCAAGGACAGTAAAAATCTTGCAGGTGGAGTCTCATCACGGTCACCGCACCCCCCATTAGTGGCAGGACGTGACCGTACGTCGCCTGTGTCCAGGAGAAGGACAGGCGGCAAGCCCGCGCGGACGTCGGGTCACCACGCTGCGGCGGCAGGTGCCGACTATACACCGCATATGGCCTTTGAGGCAAGCGGACCATTCTCGTCCGTAAGACGGCGAACGAGCAGCAGGTCCGCGCGGGAGTCGCATAGCCCCGCAGCAGCGGCAGGTAGCGACCCCATGTCACGGCACCGGGATTCTTACCTCGACGAGGTATGGGCCAGTGATAGGAGCCTCAGGAGTTCCTTCGGGTGTGAGGGCTCCGACCTTTCATTCACATATGGGGAAGGTCGCATGCAACGCATGGAACAGATGATGGAACGCATCCTGCAACAAAATCTACAGCAGGACGTTCCCAGTTCCAGGGGATTGTTAAATATATCCCCATCATCAATGGGAAGCTCAAGGCAGCCAGCGGAAGAGGAGGATATTCTGGTTCGCGAACCTGTGGCACCTGAAATTCCCCAGGAGGAGCTGTTGGACGTGGCATCCAAGTTTGCATTACCCAAATCTTCGGGTCAACCCCTCAAACCCAAACTGGCTGCCACCATTGATTTCGGCCCTTCGAGCCAGCACCGCTATTCAATGTGATCATGGCTGATCATCCCCAATCAGTATCCCGTTCCTGCCTTCTCCCCATTTCCCCTGACCCCGCTATCTTTAAGAACCCTATCTAGCTCTCTCTTGAAATTATCCAGACAACCGGCCTCCACCGCCCTCTGAGGCAGAGAATTCCACAGACTCACAACTCTCTGTGAGTATAAGTGTTTCCTCGTCTCCGTTCTAAATGGCTTACCCCTTATTCTTAAACTGTGGCCCCTGGTTCTGGACTCCCCCAACATCGGGAACATCTAGCGTGTCCAAACCCTTAACAATCTTATATGTTTCAATAAGATCCCCTCTCATCCTTCCCATCAACTATTCCCATATAAGGGCATGAAAGTTCCAAAATAATTTCCAATAAGTTGTAGCACACAGCATTTTATACCAGGAATCAATCTGTCTTCCACTGAGTGTGGACCAAGACATTTAAAAATTGTAAGTAGTTGCTGCAGTCTTTAATTGCTGAAAAATACACAAACGTAGTTTGATGGGAATGCTGACGTTTTCAGTGACGTTCTGCCCTCTTAAAAGCACAACTAAGTTTTACTGAGGAAAGTTTGCTTAGATTGCAAATATCCACTTTTTTAAGTGGAATTCTGCAATTTGCAATGACGTGGCCGTATGATATCATTTGTAGTAGCGAGAAATGATTAACATACTGTGGGATCCAAATCTTCTCCAGGAGATGCAGGCAGGCTGATTGATGGAACTTCCCCCACCCGGATGGGAACATTCAGCAGGCTGCTCATTCTGGATCATTTCAGAGAGAGTGTCTTTCTAATTTGTCATCAGTTACAAGAGCACACATGTGAGCCTGCAGAAAGTGAATACATCAGTTGATATTTTCAAGGCAGAGATAGATAGATTCTTGATTAGTTCGTGTGCCGTAGGTTAGGAGGAGACAGGGTTAGGAGGGAGAGATAGATTAGCCATGATTGAATGGTGGGAGTAGACTTGATGGGCAAAATGGCCCAATTCTGCTCCTATCACATAATCTTATGATCTTATGAACTGTTCTCCCATTTGACTGGCAATAGTCCATTTGGGCTATTGCACAAAGTGTTAGTCAGAAGGACTGAGATAAACGTTTCAAAAATGAAGGGCTGAAGAAATATATTTTCCAAAATAAACTGACTGTAATATACAGCTAGGTACAATCTAGGTACAATTAAAACCTGGAGAATGCAGAGTCAGCAATAACTTTGAGTTACAAACCAAATAATGTCACGGAAAATTGTTGGAAACCTCTTTATTTCACTCCAAACTAAAAGATTATATTTATTGATACTACTTTATATAGAATTGTTGGGTTTGTCATGTTGGCATTTAGATACTTTATAAATGTCATAAGAAATTTGTATGATCCTTTGACTGGATTATAATCAAATTAAAACCAGTGGTTGGAAAAAATAGAGTTGGCAATGTGACGAATCTGCAAATGTTGCTGATTTAGCCAGGGAAATGTTAAATCGCACCTTTAACTACAGTTCCTGGCTTTCAATAGTACTTTGGTCACAAGGATCCAATCCAAAGAGCAGTACTCATAAAAGAATATTTTTTCCAAATCATTAGAAGCTCCCCTTTTTTTGTTGCCCTACAAGTACAACGCCTATGAATCATAACCTCTGCGCTTACGATTTCAAGCAGGTTTATACAACAGCTGCAACACTTGCAGAGGTGCAGCTGCACGTAATTTTGCATTCAAAGAAGGGCCTTGTTCCAACATGCCCTCAGTCAATATGTATAAAATCAATCACTCAGTCAATGTGTATAAATTCATGAGAGGAATAGATTGTGTGGATGCACAGAGTCTATTGCCCAGAGTAGGTCCAGAGGAAGAGGTTCAAGGTATAGGAATAGGAGCAGGGAGGTTCTACTTCAGTTGTATAGGGTCTTGGTGAGACCACACCTGGAGTATTGCGTGCAGTTTTGGTCTCCAAATCTGAGGAAGGACATTATTGCCATAGAGGGAGTGCAGAGAAGGTTCACCAGACTGATTCCTGGGATGACAGGACTGTCTTATGAAGAAAGACTGGATAGACTCAATTTATACTCTCTAGAATTTAGGAGATTGAGAGGAGATCTTATAAAAACTTACAAAATTCTTGAGGGGTTGGACAGGCTAGATGCAGGAAGATTGTTCCCGATGTTGGGGAAGTCCAGGACAAGGGGTCACAGCTTAAGGGTAAGGGGGAAATCCTTTAAGACCGAGATGAGAAATACTTTTTTCACACAGAGAGTGGTGAGTCTCTGGAACTCTCTGCCACAGAGGGTATTTGAGGCCAGTTCATTGGCTATATTTAAGAGGGAGTTAGATGAGGCCATTTGGGCTCAGGGGATAAGAGAGTATGGAGAGAGGGCAGGTACGGGATACTGAGTTGGATGATCAGCCATGATCATATTGAATGGCGGTGCAGGCTTGAAGGGCCGAATGGCCTACTCCTGCACCTAATTTCTATGTCTATGTCTATGTGAAGGGGAAAATATTTAATAGGAATTTGAGGGGTAACCATTTGACACAAAGGGCGATGGATTGATGGAACAAGCTGCCAGAGGAGGTCGTTGAGACAGGGACTACCCCAATGTTTAAGAAACAGTTAGACAAGTACATGGATAGGACAGGTTTGAAGGGATACGGGCCAAATACAGATAGGTGGGACTAGTGCTACTGGGACATGTTGGCTTTTGTGATTAGTACAGGGCCGGTTCCGATACCGGTAGCCGTTGACCCTGCCGTAGTTCAGCCTTTAGACGCTCCACAGCCACAGGTCACGGAGGGTTCTCCAGTGGAAAGGAAAAATAAAAGGAAGTCTGCTAAGCCTGTAATATCAGATGAATCTGATGAAGAAGAGGCAGGGCCAGGCAAACGAGCCCTGTGGCCCAGGATGGACCAAATGGAGAAGTTTCTTCAAACAATTATTAACCAAGGGTCAAAAGACCCAGAATATTCCCAGGCAGCCCCTGAGGGGGTTCCATATCATGAATATGGTGCCTTTACAACATGGGAATGTGAACCTCCAGAGCCTTGTTTAGGTCTGGACGAAGTCTCCTTTGAGCAATTCTCAGGAGTACCAGGAGACTGACCCTGAAGGTGCTGTTTTTGGTCTTGAATACCCACTACAGCACAAAAGTCATACTACAGGTGTACCAGATATAGCACAATACTTTGCTGTACCAGAGGGAAGCGGTGAGGTCATGGAAGAAAACCTGGCGGCCAACATTAATTATTTGGTTTCTCACCAGCTTCAGGAGACTGTCATGATTGAGACAGCAGACCTCTATAAAACACCTGTTAATTGTGCATCACTGAGGGTGCCGAAGGTGAATCCAGCTATTGGACACCCATGACTTTAACAATGCGAGGACAGGAGGGTCCTCAAGCTCATTGTAGCTGGCATTACTGCTTTTGGAGGCAGTTAGAAGGGCATGCTATGTCCAAAATCCAAAAAGACATGTTGGCATTGTTTTGTTACTCTTAATTTGAGATTAATTGTATGAGATAAATTGCCATTTGGCCCATCCTGCACCCACGATTTGCTGGTTTGTGTAAATAAAGCAATATTCAAGCTCCAGATTATTTATTCGGAGAAAACCTGCCTAAACAAATTAAAGATATCGATGAAGAGGCAAAGACTATCAACCTCATAAAACCTTTTATATTCGGACAAAGGAGACAATCTGGCTGTATGAGAAGGGGGTTTGATTCAGGAGCAGGAGCAAGCAGAGGCAGGGGTAGGTGAGAAGGTATATTACCCATCACAGCCCAATGTTAATCCATATATTGGGAGAAGGAGACCGTTACGGTCATTTGCTGAGGTACAAAAACTTTATTCTATCACAGAGGGAACTGTTGTAGAACCTCCGGTTGGTGGTAGATTGCAATTGTTTTATGATGAATGGTACTGTATAACATCTGATCGGTTTATATTAGATACTGTGTCAGGTGCTATTATAGAATTTATGGAAGGGGTTGATCCACCTGTACAGGATAAACCTAATCGGGGTTTGGTGTTTCTGCGCCTGAAAATTCTCAGGTAAAAGAAGAAGTAAAAAATTTATTTAAAAAAGGGGTAATTGAAAATACGGAGAATCATCCACAACAATTTGTGTCAAATATTTTCCCCAGGGCAAAGAAAGATGGGGGTTGTAGAGTCATTCTGGACTTCACAAAATTGAATTCATATGTCCAGTATATACATTTCAAAATGGACACCTTCAACACTGCAAAGCAGTTGTTGTCCATAGGGTGTTACATGGCTACTATAGATTTAAAAGATGCGTATTATTCAGTGCCAATTAATCACCATTATCGTAGGTACTAGGTATCGTAGGAAATTTAATTGGATGGGTCAGCTGTGGCAATATAAAGCATTACCTAATGGTTTGAGTTCAGCTCCCAGGCTGTTCACAAAATTATTGAAACCAGCACTTGCATTGTTAAGGGCTCAAAATCACATTGTCATGGCTTATCATGATGATATTTTAATTGTTAATGCCACTCAGGAATCAGCTGAAGATTCAATTTGAGCAACTATAAGCCTGTTGTAAAGGCTAGGGTTTCCGATCCATCCAACGAAATCTAAGCTATAGCCGTTGCAAACAATTGAGTATTTGGGATTTGTCATTGATTCAGTTGCTATGTCAGTAACTTTACCAACAGATAAAGTTGTGGATATTACAAATGCGTGTAGCTGCCTTGCTGACAAACCTTATCCCTCCATCCGAGAAGTAGCTAGGGTTATTGGTAAGATGGTAGCAGCATTTCCCGCTGTTGAGTTTGGTCCTTTGCATTATCAAAATCTTCAAAGGGCAATAGCACAAGCACTAAAAGAACATGCAGGTCATTTTGACAGACCCATGCAGTTGCCAACGGAAGCGTTGGCTGAATGGATTGGGAGTGGTGGATTGGGAATGTTTCACAAGCTACTAAAACAATTGTTATTCAGCAACCTACAGTGGTATTGCAAAATGATGTTAATGCTCTCGGATGGGGGGGGGGGGGGGGGGGGGGGGGATATGGGCAATAACACCAGCTGTGGTGGTAGGTGGCCTGTCCAAGAGGATTTAATTCTCCAAACATATGGTATTAATTATTTGGAGTTTTTGGGGGAATCTTTTGGATTAAAAGCTTATTGTTCTACAATGGAGAACTTGCATGTTCAATTACAAGTAGACAATACAACAACTGTAGCATATATCAATTACATGGGTGGAGTAAGATCAGTATCATGTGATCATCTGGTCAACCTGATGTGGAATTGGTGTGTATCTAGGAATATCTGGCTTTCAGCTATCTATCTCCCAGGGAAAGACAATGTTGTGGCAGACAACAGATCACGGAGTTTAAAGACAATACAGAATGGATGTTAAATCCACAAATTTTCCAAAAAATTGTCAATCGGTATGATGTACCAGACATTGATCTATTTGTGTCCAGATTAAATCACGAATTGCCTAAATACGTGTCATGGGAGCCTGATCCAGGAGCTGTAGTGTTGGATGCATTCTCGCCACATTGGGGAAATATGTTTTTCTATGCTTTTCCCCCATTTTGCCTGATTAGGCAATGTCTCAGTAAAATAGAGCAAGACTCTGCCATGGGTGTTTTGGTGGTTCCAAACTGGCCTACACAGCCGTGGTTCCCATTGATGCTTAGAATTATAATTGAACCATTTATGATGATTCCCAGCTTCAGGGATTTGTTGGTACAACCAGTGACAGAACAAGTTCATCCATTGCATGATCATATGAATTTGTTAATCTGCAGGTTCTGACCAGACCATTACAAGGGCTTGGACTGTCGGATAGGACCATGGATGTCATAATGTCAGCTTGGAGAGATAGCACTAAGAAACAATATATGTCTCACATAAAGAAATGGGAAGCTTTTTGTATTCAGTCAGATATATCTTATCATACTGCAAACATATCGGATGTATTGGAGTTCCTTGCATTTTGATCAGCACCTTAGTTATAGTGCCATTAATAGTCCTTGTAGTGCTTTGTCTTCCTATTTACGACAATTTTCAGAACATCTATCTATCGGGTCTCATCCATTAATATCCCGATTTATGAGAGGGATTTTTAATAAAAATCCTCCCAAACCCAGACATACAGAAATTTGGGATGTTAGTATAGTTCTCACATTGCTCTGGCAATGGGCTCCAATTACGTCACTGCCTTTTCAGAAGTTAACATTTAAAGTAGTAATGCTTATGGCATTAGTGTCAGCACAAAGAGTACAAAAATTGCAAATGTTCCGTTTAGATTGTATGCACTTGTCTGCAGATAACATTACTTTTTATGTTTATGATCTCATCAAACAAAGCAGACCGGGGAAGTCTGGAACTAAGGTAATCTTTAGAGCATATCCTGTCGACCAAACATTGTGTGTGGTTAAGCATCTGACTCAATATATTGAAGTAACCAAGAGTCTCCGAGGTTGTGAGACAACAATGCTTATAAGAAACCATACAAAAAAGTGTCAGTACAAACTATTTCTAGATGGTTAAAACAGGTTTTGGATTTAGCTGGAGTAGACACTGATGTGTTTAAATCTCACTCCACCAGGGCAGCGTCCATGTCCACGGCAATGGTACAGGACGTGCCGCTGGACCAAATTTTAGAGGCCGCAGGATGGTGTAAAGAAGAAACTTTTTCCAAGTTTTACAATAAACCTATTATCACGGTGCCAGAGTTTGGACATGCAGTGTTGGGTTCTGTTTGATTATTTGCTTTCTTTTATGTAATAATTCATATCTTTCTTCATAGCAAAAGGATTTGAGTATAGGAGCAGGGAGGTTCTACTTCAGTTGTATAGGGTCTTGGTGAGGCCACACCTCGAGTATTGCGTACATTTCTGGTCTCCAAATCTGAGGAAGGACATTATTGCCATAGTGCAGCGAAGGTTCACCAGACTGATTCCTGGGATGTCAGGACTGTCTTTTGAACAAAGACAGCATAGACTCGGTTTATAATCTCTAGAATTTAGGAGATTGAGAGGGGATCTTATAGAAACTTACAAGATTCTTAAGGGGTTGGACAGGCTAGATGCAGGAAGATTGTTCCCGATGTTGGGGAGGTCCAGGACAAGGGGTCACAGCTTAAGGATAAGGGGGAAATCCTTTAGGACCGAGATGAGAAGGAATTTTTTCACACAGAGAGTGGTGGGTCTCTGGAACTCTCTGCCACAGAGGGTAGTTGAGGCCAGTTCATTGGCTATATTTAAGAGTGAGTTAGATGTGACCCTTGTGGCTAAGGGGATCAGAGGGTATGGAGAGAAGGCAGGTACGGGATACTGAGTTGGATGATCAGCCATGATCATATTGAATGGCGGTGCAGGCTCGAAGGGCCGAATGGCCTACTCCTGCACCTAATTTCTATGTCTATGTTTCTATGTTGTAATTTCCCTTATGATAGAAGGGTATTATTTTTCTTTCTTTTATTATTATTATTAAAATAGTTATTGCATTATTCAAGCAATGTTTAATAATATTATTTACTCACTACTGTGTCAACTGAAGCAGTGCGTCGTATGGAATGAATCTACGGCATGAAAATCACAGAGCTTCAAAATCTTCACATAGTCACTCCGAAGTAAAATAGTAAGATTAAACGAGAACTTACCTGTTCGAATTTTGATCTTTATTTTATGAGGAGTTACGATGAGGGATTACGTGCCCTCCGCTCCCGACCCTCATAATCTAAAAGATCATCTGGTAGTTCCAGTTTTGTGTGAGCCTTACTATCTTACTTCGGCTATTGGTTCTGTGTTTTTCACGCCGCTGCTATGAAGTATGCCGAGCATGCGCCTGGCGGGGCTTCTTCACGTAATCCCTCATCGTAACTCCTCATAAAATAAGGTAAGTTCTCGTTTAATCTTACTATTAAAGGATACTATGTATAAAGTTGACTGGTAATAAGGTTCTGTAAAATTTTAGACTGATGTGTGCCCTTGAACTGCCTGGTCCAAAATTATTTAATCTAATACCAACAGTTTATGAGTAAGCTGCCAGAAGTATGTTAGATTTTATTGGAAAATAATAAATTAATAAAGAAAAATAATAAATCTGTACATTTATCGCAATCTTAAACATCACATCATTCACAGCACAAGAACTTTAAAGAAATATAGACACAAAATGTTGGAGAAGCTCAGTGGGACAGGTAGCATCTCTGGAGAGAAGGAATGGGTGATGTTTCGGGTTGAAACCCTTCTTCC
Organism: Raja brachyura; assembly: GCA_963514005.1. The sequence goes on along the minus strand of OY740795.1, from coordinate 47,589,156 downwards.
GACTGAGATTCGAGAAAGATATAGAGACATAGAAGGTTAATGAGCCTGTCCCATTTAGTCGACTCTTTAGGCGACTGCCAGGGACTAGTTTTAATGGAATTCACCTATGACACTGGCGACAACCTACGACAGCACCTACGATAACCTACGACAGCAAAAATTGCCACCACTGTCATTTACAATATCACCTGAATGGGATAGGCCCCTAAGGTGTGAAATCACAGATCAAAGACGATCAAGGAAAATGTAGTGGTTCATTGATAGCTGAGGGGAAGGTGGCGAAGGTCGGGCCTATTAAAACCTATCTGTCTGATCAGGCTTTTGGTTATTTGCTCTATGTCCTTATTTCACATCAAAAACACTAGTTGAGTTTAGTTTATTGGCACGTTTACCGAGGTACAGTCAAAAGCTTTTGTTGCGTGCTAACTAGTCAGCGGAAAGACAATACGTCATTACAATCGAGCCAGTCACAGTGTACAGTCTGTGTGAGGAAATATCATGGAGTTTCTACATTTCCTGCTCTGATATGCCTGAGGAATGCTGAGGTAAGCCAGTTAGCGATGATGAAGGTCAAACTTGAAACTATACATTGAAGTTTTACTGAAACTACCAGAAGATGGTAATTATTTTACTAATCCCCCCATCTCCTCCCCCACCCTCCACATAAAAGAAACCAGAGAACATTAACACAAATTTTTTAAACACACTAAAAATTAAAAAATAAGACGAAAAGAACAGACAGACTGTAGGCGAGGTTGCCATCGAAGCACCACCCAGTGGTATATCGACCTTGATATGTCAACCTTGAAATCCTGTCTGCATCAAAAGCTAAAATCACATGCACCCAGATTGAAACTGGTAACTGAACTGATTTATAAGAATGTGAATTGGGCGGGGTTCGTTCGCTCGTGTGTCAGACGATGCACATCTCGCTGTTGGCTTCCATCGTCGTCCAACATGTTGACAGAATTAGTCGCCCAACGCGTCACTGAGTGCACCGTGTCGTCATTTCTGAGGATCGCCACGAGGAGGCTTCTGTCATGATCCCCGTGCGGGAGTTAAAGAACACATTTGGCAATTAATTAATAATGAAAAAAATAGAAGCAGCCCAGAAGTATTGATAGAAACTGAATTTGTTTTAGACATCTCACAAAATGAGAATTGTACATTTAAAGTTTGCTTTACTTTTACTTACAGAATATTTATCCACCATTCAATGATTTGATGTTTATTTCAAGAATGCTTTAACGCTTACAGCCAGTAGTGCACATGCCTCCTGCCTCCATACAAAGCTTTGCTGTTCTTAACAGTGCCTGAAAAGTGGTGCTTGTGCAGACAGATTTCAGTGTTAATGGATGATATACCGGTTAAATCATAGTGAATGGTCGCTTGCTCAATGCTTTGGATAATACAGTTTTACAATCTAAAACCCTCTCTGACATTAAATAAATCAACACACCACTAAAGCTGATACTTACTCCAAATAAAGACACTGAGTGCTGGAGTAACTCAACGGAACAGGCAGTATCTTTGGAGAACGTGGATAGGTGACATTTCGGATCAGGACTCTTTTTCATTAGTCTGAAGAAGGGTCCCAGCCCAAAACATCACCTATTAATGTTCTATAAAGATGCTACCTGACCCACTGAATTACTCCAGCACTTTGGGTCTATTTTCATAAACTAGCATCTGCAGTTCCTTGTGTATCGATTTATTTTAAATATATATTCTAAATCAAAATAATCCCCTTCCAGATTGAACTAGAGAGGTCCAGACTGCAGAAAAAATTAAAAATGGAAATGACCAGTATTAAAAGACGACCATTAATAAGACACTCCATTTATAATTTGCGTGAACAATGTTAATCTATTAGATTGGACTATTTGTTAGGGGACACAACAACATATGACACACCACATTTAGGTGTCATGTTACCTCCATTGAAGAGATAAAGTAAATGCATTTAAATTGATAAAACAAATGAAACAGTGTTTATGACATGCATGCAATAAATGGGTTCAAAGTGCTTGAGCTATGCTGGCAGCCTCTAAGGCAATATTATCAAACTTGCTTGATGTGTCATTGGTGTGTTGTAAGTTGATTGAAAAACTTCCATGGCTGATTCCCAGTTGATATCAAAGGTGCGCCAGGCATCATTAAAAAAAAAGATAGATAATAGACAGGAAAGTCCTGTATCTCTGGTGCTGGTTCCGTTACACCAACTGGTTGACATTGCACAAATGTCATGTTAACATCTCTGTGATGATGCTATATTTTTAGCATTTATATTGATATCCTGGTTCTGCTGGATTTTCTTTCTTTGATTCATCATGCCAAACCACATGCTTAGTTTAGTTTAGTTTAGAGATACAGCGTGGAAACAGGCCCAATGAGTCTGCACTGGCCAGCGATCCCCGCACATCCTCCAACACTAACCTACATGCACTAGGGACAATTTAGTTTACACTTATGCCAAGCCAAATTACCTACAAACCTGCATGTCTTCGGTGTGGGAGGAAACTGAAGATCTCGGAGAAAATCCACTCGGTCACGGGGAAGACATACAAACTCCGTACAGACAGCACCCGTAGTCGGGATCGAACCCAGGCCTCCGGGGCAGCACGCGCTGTAAGGCAGCAACTCTACCGCTGTGCCACTGTACTGCCCAAGTTTAAGTTCATGCATTCAATTTTAAATAATAGATTGTCCACTTCACCAGTAAAATATATTTTTGTAGTCCTGTTGTCCTGGCATGTTTAAAATGATCAGGATACATTTAATTTGAACATATTGGGAATGAAAGTTAATCCTTGGCTTCTTTTTATTAGATCACAGGAATCAACAGACACAACATCAGTAAATAGTGCAAGATTCTGTGTTAAACTGTTCAATATATATGGCTTCTATTTATCTCCAATGCTTTGAGGATTTAATTTCAAAAAACTTTAATTATGATTTTCTATGCACATTATAAGAAAGTAATTTAAATCTACTTGCAATTTTTGACATGAATAATAGGTGAATAAGGAAATGAAGCATTCATCTTCAGATTCATTCTGAAGAAAATTAAACTAGAATTCATCAGTTAAATTCAGCTCTTAGCTTTTATTTCTGTACAGTTTGGCTTTGGGACTGATAAGAAAAAATGACATCAATTGTAGAGATAAGCTGTTTCCATTGTTATAATAGATGTCTCTTTTTTCCATTCCCATGTGTGTTAAGTGCAGCATTTACACTAAAGGTGTCCTTCCATTGATAGAACAGAAACTCCCTTTGTGAAAACTCGATTATTGGACTGATGCCACATGCATTATGTGACAGAAAGGACAAATATGTTGCCTGCTGCCAAGCATCTTTTTAAATTGGCCACTAGGAGTAGTAAGGCCCCAGTTTCTATTGAGTTTCATTAGAGCCTTATGGAAATGCAGAATTGCTACAGTGCAGAAGTAGCATTTGGCCCAGTGACTCCATGCTGGATCTAAAAGCATTGATTTAATCAGTCATCTTTCCATGCTCCTCAGAAACTTGAAAGTTGCCATCTTATTGAGTGATGGGATCAAAATAATTGGATCAGTATAATTGCAGTACTAATTTACCAGATATGATTTATGTTGCATTGTGCTTTTCAGAAGCAATCATAGAAGGGCCCTGATGGAAAGTAACTACGATATTGCATCTCTGATACAGCTCAAAGTGCTACAATGAATGTTTAAATTGAGTTTATTGGACATGTGTATATCAAAAAAGTAGACGGGTTAAAGCAATGACATCTAAAGAAATAGATTTCTGAAATCTGAAAATGTAAAATAAATAAAATTGACAGGGCATTTGACAGGCCAGACAGTATTTGTGGGCTGAGAAACACAAGGAGACCTTTATTTAGAATTAGCTCTGAAGAAGGGTCTCAACTCGAAACATTACCCATTCCCTCTCCCCAGAGATGCTGCCTGTCCCGCTGTGTTACTTCAGCATTTTGTGTCTACCGTTGGTGTAAACCAGCAGCAGTCGTTCCTTCCTACACGTTTCATCCGTTCCGGAATGCTCTGCTCTCGGTACTACAAAGGAGCATTAGTCAAGTTAAACTGTTCAAATCGTGAAGATTGTTTTGAATCCAAAAATAAATTTAGTAAATGCTGGGAATACTCAGTGTAGCCTTGTGATATCTACATGTGGGTGACTCTTTCTTTCCATGAGTCATTGGCTGGATCATGCTCAATAATTTGCATTTATATAGTAGCTGAGGTCATCTCAGTATCTTTCACAGAGACCCACAGCATGAGGGATGTCGTGCTCTTGCTTTCTTCCAAGACTGCTATAAAAACTCAATTGCTTTCTTCGGTTTTCCTGCTGCCAGTTGATTTGATAGATGCGTAACAGATTTAGTCAACTGAAAACTAACGTATTTTCTCTCTGTCCCAGTTCCAATGAATTGTTAACTGTCTGTCTTTCCGCAGATGCTGCTTAACTTGCCAAATGTATCCAGCAGCTTCTGTTGTTATATTAAGTATAATAATATCTTTATTTCCATGAGCAAACACAAAATACATTTTTTTAAATATTGCACATTTTTTGGATGAATATTGCATGCTAAACTATAATTTGCGTTTTTTCGCAATCAAATTTTCACAAGCAGTGACGTAGCGGTAGAGTTGCTGCCTCGCAGCGAATGCAGTGCCGGAGACCCGGGTTCGATCCCGACTGCGGGTGCTGCCTGTACGGAGTTTGTGCATTCTCCCCGTGACCTGCGTGGGTTTGCTCTGAGATCTTCGGTTTCCTCCCACACTCCAAAGGTGTCCAGGTTTATAGGTTAATTGGCTTGGTAAATGTAAAAAAAAGATTGTGCAGGATTGCGTAAAGGTGCGGGGATCGCTGATCGACGGGGACCCGGAAGGCCGAAGGGCCTGTTTCCGGGCTGTATCGCTAAACTAAACTAAATGCAGAAAAGCAATTATATTTAAAACTCCTCATAATAATGTATTATGTCACTCATTATCATTTATAAATATAAAGCCTGTTAATATTATTGAAATTCAGTCGTCATACATTAGCAATGTTACAAATTTTTGAGATTAAAAAAATCAAGTCTGCAATTTATCCCATCAGATAAAGCATAAACAGAAGTCTAATTTGACACCAAATTCACTTTCATATCTTCAGTATTAAAAACGTTATGGCCATTTTCACACTTGGAAATTAGCATCTTGTTCCCTATTGCTTTTCCATTGACTTAATACAAAAGCTGTGATCGAGGACAGTCAAAAGCCCATAACTTTCTTAAAAATTAAGAAGAACTGAATGAAATTTTCAGTTATTATAGATTGAAGCATTCTGAAACAAATATGAAACATCTTACTTGGATGACCTGAAATTAAAGCATTATTAGTTAGTTGCCTAATTGTAGCTAATAACAAAATTGACCGTTGTGACGGAAATAGTAATAAACACCCAGACTGCCTTGAAAATTCAAAAATGTGATATTCTCAAGATAAGAACTTTAATATTATTGTATTATATGGTGTAAGTCCATAACAGATTGGTAAATAAATGACTATTTCTAGCAATAGACCAAGTCTTTATGAAGATCAGTTGCTAGCTGGTACATTGTCATATCATAATCAGTAGCATCATCATACTCTTCAGATTGTAACCAATAGGCAATTCTGCACACCTTGTTTTTCCTCAACGTTTGAATTTTGGCATTGTAAGTTTTTGCTCTTCAAACCACACATGACAAGCCTTTCTGCTCACTGCTTTCCCATTAAGAATGTCCTGTACATCATGACATTTGGAGTAGACCAAATTCGGATAATCTCGGCGACTGCTGTTTAAATCACTCTATTGCTGGGCATTTTGATTGACAATTTTACTTCGGAGTCACGTGAGTGACCGTGAAGACCCTGCCAGCACGCATGCGCGAACGCATGCGAAGCGACAGGCAGGGAGGAGGGTCGCTCCTCCACCGGAACGGACCTGCAGGTAAGGAACGACTAACCTGAGGTCAGTTTTTCTTTCAGGCAGCGTACCCCACCAACGGGCTGCCTCGAGAGACTGACTGCGGACCGTGGGAACGCGGGCGGTCAGCGGCGGCAGAACTTCTCCACAGACCCGGAAGTCGGGCAGCCCGTTGACCCGGCAGGGTCTGGCTCACAGACTCGCCGTTCGCAGGTAGCGATGGCAGTGCGGCAGCCCAGACTTAAACACCACAGCCCGCAGGATCATCGCGGACTGACGGCAACGCTACCTGGAAGTCGGGCAAGCCCGTTGACCCAGGAGGGTCTGGGCTCGGAGACTGCCATTCGCGGGTAGTGAAGGCAGAGCAGAAGCTCCGAGACAGAGCCGGGGCCCCGACTCAAACGCAGGCAGCACAACGCCTGGAAGTGGGCAACCGTTGACCAGGCGGGGTTCGGGTTCACAGACTTGCCGTTTGGGGCAGTCTATATTCCCGCATGAGCAGGTGGGGTGCACTACCTCCAACGTGGCACACTCCAGCAGGAGTCTAGTCACCATGGGTCTCCGAGCAGACCCATGGCAGTACCCTTTACAGGGCTGCCAAATGCTCACCCTCTTCGCAGGGGAGCATAAGGAGTCAGGTCTAGGCTGACTCTGAAGAAGGGAATCGCATTACGCAACGTCTGGCTGGAGGGAGGAGTGTTGCTCCATCAGGGGCCAAACCTGACGGAAATATGACCAACAGGTAAGTTGTACTAACCTTGAGTTGGTTGGGTTTCTGTATTGTTTAAATCCCTTACAGAAACTTCGTGATGCAGAGAAGGAGCAAAAATAAGGCTGCTTCAAGCACGCCATTGAAGACCGCAGGACTTCGGAGCGAGGTCGACGGCCAACATTCCCGGAGCTGACCGTTGATTTCCGGCAGCACCCGTACCTCGGGCCGGGAAGACAGCGCAGAAGTCGGGGAGCCCCACTCAGTCGGGACCCGACTCTCCACCGCAGCAGTCCAGGGAGCTGCATACTGGCGGTAGGACTGCGCGGGCTCAGGGTAGTTAAGACCCCGACTCTCCTCCGCTTCAGTCTGTACGAAAACAGACAAGCGGCAAAAAAGTGCGGAAGATGGGGCCCGGTTAAAGGGCACATCCCGACTCGCCACCACATCAGTTCACAAGAGGGCGGACGAGTGGCAAAACTGCACAAAGGTCGTGTAGCCCCGTTGGAGCGGCAGGCACCGACTCTCCACCGCTTCAGTCCGCTAGATTGCGGACCGGTGTCAAAACTAAACACGTCGAGTAGCCCCGTAGGAGCGGCTGGCACCGACTATCTACCGTATCAGTCCCATAGACATCACCTCGACGAGGTGCGGACTGGCGGTAACAGCCCCATATCTGGGGAAGATGACTTGCCGTTCGCAGATAGTGACGGCGGTCGCATTGCTCATATGGAGCGGATGATGGAGCAGCTGCTCCAGAGGGACCTACTCCACCAGGAGCATGCGTCCCAAGGATCACGCAGGTCCACAGGGCCCATTACCAGGACCGTCCAACATCTCTCCCTCCTCATTAGGGAGCGCCAGAGGTCAGGCACTAGCTGACTTCGAAGAGGGGTTAGCTGAATATCTACAGTTGCAAGGGATGCAAGAAAAGGAACTTGTGGGAATGGTGTCTAAATTCGCTCCACCATCCCAGAAAGGGCAACCTCTCCAGCCAAGGCTAGCGGCAAGCATAAACTACCTGACAACACACCAATTAAGGGCCTGTCCCACCAGCATGCAACTCTATGTGATGAGCGCGACCTAACGTGGTCTCTTGAGCCGTCCGGCGTCGCGGGGCCGGTCCTACTTCGATCGGCAGAGACGTGCGGAATTGTGCGGAGTTTGTCCTGACATCGCGCAGGGCTCCGATAAACTGACTAGGTTCAAAAATTCCACGCGGCAACGGCTTGTGGGCTCGCAGTCGCCTCGACGCATTACACACCGTCTCGATGTCGTGCCTCCGTGACCCTCTATGTGTGTGGCTCCCTGGCCCTCTGTGTGTGTGCCTCTGTGCCCCTCTCTGTGTGCCCCTCTCTGTCCTGGCGAACTTACCTTTAAGACTTCGCTCCAAGTTCGCCTCACTTTGCGCTGCGTTGCGCCACTCACCCGACCTCCGCGCGGCTCTCGCTGCTGGTTTGGTTGCGCTTGCAGCATGCAGGCGCATGCTGGTGGGACCAGCCCTGTACAGGGATCACCCGACCTCCGCACGGCCCCCGCTTCTAGTTTGATCGCGCTCATCGCATGGAGTCGGATGCTAGTAGGACAGGCCCTTTACAGGAACAGGTAATTTCGGATTCCACAAGCAAATGGCCCCGTGTCGTGTCGCTGAACATCCCTACCGTGAACACACCCATATGGGGAAACATCAGCCCTGGGATAGGGTACAGGAATTAAAAATCAAAAAAATCTTGAAAGTACTGACCTCAGGCATCACTGCGTTTGCCAGGTCAGTCGACGGTACGGACATGACGGAAGAGCAGCAGAATGCATTAGCCCTGCTCTGCAATATGCAATATGCAATATGAGATCAATTGCTTTCGGAATAGCTCTATCTGTCCTACACTCAACCCCAAATTTGCGGGTTTGTGTAAGGCCACCGCTACGCTACCACCAAGACAGTTGTTTGCTGATGACCTGCCCCAACAGGTGAAAGACCTAGACGAGGAAGCTAAAGCGGTTGGTTTGATAAAATCGCCTTACTTTGGCACACCTCCAGCATAGCGTCGGCAGCATCCATATGCAACATCTAACAGGCCCGGGTTCAACCCGACAGAGTGACGGGAGCAAACCCAAAGGTCGTGCCTTATCATCAGATGCGTTTGTTAGGCCAAGGCCCACAGCGACCAGCCTGGAAAATGCGTCAACCCCAGCACCACAGCAACCCAAGAACAAAGGACCACAGTGGCGGCATATTAAACCGTATGGGTGGTAGCAAGTCGATATCTTGCGATGAATTGGCAAACATAATTTGGCACTGGTGCATTGAAATATTTGGATCTCAGCTACATACCTAATACAGTGGCGGACACCAGGTCACAAGTATTCAATGACAACACTGAGTGGATGTTGAACCCCCAAATTTGTGCTAATATTATAGCTAAGTATGGAACACCAGATATCGACCTCTTTGCGTCTAGGTTGAACCATCAGATACCAACATATGTCTCGTGGGAACCAGATCCTGGGGCAGTAGCGATGGATGCGTTCTCGCTACATTGGGGAAAATTGTTCTTCTATGCATTTCCCCCTTTCTGCCTTATCAGTCGGGTATTGCGGAAAATCCAGCTAGATTCTGCATCAGGGATTCTGATAATACCCATCTGCCCCACACAGCCATGGTACCCGGTGGTCCTCGACATGGTGAAAGAACCATGGGTGCAGGTTCCTAAATGCCCGAACCTACTGATACATCCCATATCAGGGGACAATCATCCGTACCGTGGTCATCAGAACCTGTTGGCTTGCAGGTTCTGAAGAGACCTTTGCTGGAATTCGGGCTGTTGAATAGGACCATGGATATCATCACGGCATCGTGCAGAGAGTCCATGAGGTAGCAGTACCTTACCCATGTAAGGAAATGGGAGGCCTTCTGTTCCAGGACTAATATCACCTACGACTCTGCCACCCTCACAGATGTGCTGGAATTCCTCTCGGGCCTTCACTATGATGTAGTGCCATCAATAGTGCCAGAAACGCATTGTCATCCTACCTCACTATATTATTTTTTTGCACAATACATGTGGCTAAAACTGTTATGGATATTTAGTATATAAAAATATTGACTATGGATAGACAATAACTCAAAATATAGACAATTTAGATGCTCTTATGACATGATTGTCCTAAAAAAAGAGCATTTAAATCATCTTGCGAGTGGGTGTTTCTGGAATGCAATCGATTGAAACAATGCCGTTGCCATGAATTTTAACCCCATATCGGCAGACAAGACACTGCCGATTCGTATGTGGCCCAAATAATATTTTCGCAATGTAAAATTAGACTAAAGCCACCCCAAGAAGCAAGATTATATGTGAAATACACGACTTACCTTTTGTTTTGGCCTGATATTACGATCCGTCACGTTGTAGGCTTTGAGGGCGTTCGAAGTCGCCTTTTCCTTTAATCCAACTATTAAATTGTCCAGCGATTTAAAAAAAAAGTGGGAACGGAAGTCTGATTGATTTTTCTTCATCGAACAGCAGCCCGAGGAAATCCCTCTCCGACAAGCGATATAAACCTACATTTTAATCCCGCCCCCCCCCCCAAAGGCGCCAAAGTCACGCACACAGCCAGTGGCAGATCTGCAGTGCCGCTGAAGGTAGGTTTTGTAACATCGCTATATACATGCAACCTGGAAAATGAAGGAAGGTAGGATTATGGGCGGCGCGACCGATGTCGCAGCGGCCTCTGCAGTCCGTCTGTCCTTTTTTTTTTGTCCCGTTGAGGGTATAGTTTGTAGTGGGTTTTTAACTGTGTATGTGTTGGGGCGCGGGGGGGTGGGTGGGGGAAACTTTTAATTCTCTTCCCTGCACAGTGACCCGACCATTTCCCTGTTGGGTCTCCGTTGTCGTTGGGGCCTAGCACCGTGGAGCAGCCTCCAACCGGAATGCCCCGGGGGCTCCAGTCGCAGAGCCGGCGGAGCTGCGGACCTACCATCGCGGAGCTGGCCGGCTTCGTAGTTTTGAGAGCTGTGGTGGCGCGCTGTTGCGGCCCAATTTCGGAACTTAGAGGCTCCAACCGCAGGTCCGGTGAACGGTGACATCGGGAGCTCCCGGGTCCCTGGTGGGAGACCGCTTTTCGGAGCTCCCGCAATGGCAACTTCTCCCGCCCGAATTGCGGGGTTGAAAGTGACCTAGAGAAGGGCCTTACATCGCCCGGCGCGGCTTAAACGGCCGCGGGACTTGCTAGCAACCGTCGGGGGCTTTAACATCAAGACCCGGAGCAGGGCCTTACAGCGCCCGGCACGGCTTTATATGGCCGCGGAACCTGCTAGCGCCTGCCAGGGGCTTTGACTTTGACATTGGGAGAGAAATGGAGAGCAGGGGAGAGACAAGACTTTGCCTTCCATCACAGTGAAGAGGAGATTCACTGTGATGGATGTTTGTGTAAATTGTGTTGGTGTGTGTCTTGGTTCTTTTCTTGTTGTATGACTGCAGAAACCAAATTTCGTTTGAACTTCATGTGAGGTTCAAATTACAAATAAACGGTATTGTATTATTGTAGTGTAATGGGAACATGGGGAGAACACGCTACTGTGTCCACTGTGAGTTAATAGTAAGATTAAACGAGAACTTACCAGTTTGAAGTTTGATCTTTATTTTATGAGGAGTTGCGATGAGGGATTTCGTGAAGAACCCGCCAGGCACGCATGTGCGACATTTCTTCAAAGCAGCGGTGTGGAATCACAGAACCAACAACAGAGAAATGACTTGTTATAGTAAGATTGAAGAGACTCTATATACCAGTTGATCTTATGGTAGAGGGTTGGGAGCGGAGGGCACGAAATCCCTCATCGCAACTCCTCATAAAATAAAGATCAAACTTCAAACTGGTAAGTTCTCGTTTAATCTTACTATTTCATTTCGGAGTCACGTGAGTGACTTCGTGAAGACTTCAAAGCTCTGTGATTACACGCCCTGGACCACGTCCATGCTCACACACTGCCGTAATACTGATGGAGGAAGTATGTTAACGTATTTCAGACTTGAACAAGCTGAAAAATAATAACATTATTGTTAGTACAACAATAAACCCCTGAACTCGAGGACAAACGTTTAGGGACAGCACTTAACGTGCGTAACGTTGCGGGAAACGGCCACAGGTTAGTTATGAAACCACTGAAAATGTAGTTTCATTGGCCCAGCCCGCTATCGTGAGGACATGCTCCATGAACACCTCCATGGTCCTCGTTCCTGATGTGGATGCAGCCTTGGTAGAATGACATTTCAAATGTTTAGTGTCTTACCTGCTGCATCGAATACCACCTTAAGCCATCTGGAGATAGTCTGCACCATTACCCTGTGACGTGGGTTTCCATGGCTGACAACAGATCCGCCTCCATATTCCTGATGGCCATTTCCAGACCTGTAGTCGCAGGTCTGTATAGTTTAAGTAACTCTTTCATAAAGAAGTTACTTTTTTATGGGTCGATCATTCTATCCAGGTTTAATTCCTGTAGAGTCCGGACCCGTTGTGCTGTATTCAGTGCTATTGCCATCACCACTTTTAAAGGTGAGTAAGTCCAGTGGTACCTCCGTCATAAGCGACCACCTCCTGAGTAGGGTCAACACCACCCTAATCTCTCAGATATTATATCGTGGTCGGGAAGGGATGGATAGAACATATCCCTCGTAGTTTGGATACCAGCTGGTGAGATCCCACTCCAATGTTGAGCTAGGATGACAGTGCACTATAGGCACTGTAAGCAGCACTGTAACTGAGGGCTCATCATAATGAAGACCAGTGAGCATGCCAGCACATTGGAGATCGTAGCAGATATGTAGGTCGTCTTGGTCAGACTACAAAAAACCTCTCATATCCTGTGTAGGTGAGGTAGTGCTTCCCAGTGGACTTTCTCTGCACGATCGATATGACGTCCATGGTCCTGTATGTTCCAGACCTGGGTACGTTTTCTGCAACACCTGTCTGATGAGGCAGAATGGGGAAAGCATCGAAATCCATTTCCCCCAATGTAGCGAGAACTCGTCCATCGCCACACTTGGAGACCACATTCTGCAGTTTCTCCTGGGTTTCCTCAGGTACTACAGGTTCCTCCAGAACTGGAGGACATCTGGTCCAGCTGCAGAGACTGTGCTCTAGGATACGCTCCATCATGCGCTCCATCCGAGCCATGCGACCACTGCCGCATATGCGGACAATAAGTCGACTTCCTCAGGTTCTGGAGAATCTCTGAGGCTTCTGTCATTGCCCCACACCTCGTCGAGGTGATGACAAGGGTGCAAGACAGGATGTCGCTGCCTGCCGCTCCTGCGTGGCTAAGCGACTCCCGCGCGGACCTGCCGCTTGCTCCGCCGTCTTCCGGACGGAGGCGGCCCGCTGGTCTAATAAGACATGATAGCGGTGATGAGTCGGTCCCGCCGAAGCGTGGTACCCCGACATCCGCGCGGGCTTGCCGCCTGTCCTCCAAAGGCGACGTTCGGTCACGTCCTCCACTACAAGGGGGTGTGGTGACCGATATGAGACTACACCGACCTGCAACCAGGCAGGCTCCCTCGGTGCTGAGTCTGTGTCCTCCTTTGGCCCTCCCTGGTCTGCCAGTGGACTCGGGTCTCGGTAAACCACCAGTCCGCAATCTAGCGGTCTCTGGTGAAATTCCTGCCCTAAAAGGGCTTTATTATTGAGCTCTATCCCTGGCTCTTTCACGAGGGCTCGGGGAGAAGGGCCGTGCAACAGCATGTGAAACCCGTTCGCTCATATCAGCCAACGATTCTCTCCCTGTTGGAGATAGTGAAAAATGGAGTCAGGGTCTACCTGCTCCGGCGCCATACCGACTTCCTGCTCTGCGGGTACCCCGCTTGTACACAGCTGTGTCGGTGGGTCGGGTCCTGTAATCACAGGGCTCCCCGACTTTTGCGCCTTTTTCCCGGCCCGTCTAGTGGGTGCTGTCGTTGTAGAGAGCTCCGGGAATAATGGCCGGCGATTCCTTCCGGAAGTCCTGCGGCCTGTACTCCTCATTATCCATGTCCCTGTTGGAGAAAACACAATTCAAAACAGAAGGGACAACCAGCTCAAGGTTGCCTGTACTTACCTGAGTGGCCCTTATGAAGGGCTGGTGGTGAGCTGTCGTTCTGCCATTGCTGCGCAATGTTGAGCGTTGAGCCCGAACCCCGCAGGGTCAACGAGCTGCCCCATTGTAAAAATAAGTTGGGCTTAGAACAACATGATAATGGCTGCAACTCCATTCCCTCTTAATTACAGCACTGGGATAATACAGGCTGTGTAGAGTTGAGTTGGGGCTAACCCCTTACTCTGAGTAAATGCCGACAGCCCGCAGTATCGTGTGGGCTGTGGTGTAAGTCGGGCTGCTGCTGCAAGCCCCTAGTTCAATATAAATGCCGACAACCCGCAGTATCCTTGCGGGCTGCGGTGTAAAATCGGGCTGTGCTCTGCCGTTGCTTACTGCATACGGTGAGTCTGCAAGCCCATACTACAATATAAATGCCGACAGCACGCAGAATCCTTGCGGGCTGTGGTGTAAAATCGGGCTTATGCTCTGCCGTTGCTTGCTGCATACGGCGAGTCTGCAAGCCCCTACTACTTATAAATGCCGCCAGCCCGCGACCTGCGGGCTGCGGCGTAGAGTCGGCTGCCTCTGCCGTCCTCTGCCGGCGAGTGTGAACCCGGACCCACCTGGGTCAACGGGCTCTCCCGACTCCATGCGTTAGAGCCGCCGCTGACTGCCCGCATACCGCGGTCCGCAGTCGGTGTTGAAGCGGCCTGGAGCACTCTGGAAACAGAGTCTCTGTAAGAAAAAACGGACGGCGGGTTAGTTTTCCACTTACATGCAGGTCCCAGCAGTGGAGGAGCAGCGCTCCTCCCTGCCCGTCGCTCGCACGCGCGTCGACGATATGTCGCGCATGCGTGCCTGGCGGGTTCTTCACGAAGTCACTCACGTGACTCCGAAATGAAATTAGCAGTGGGTACCAGAGCGACTAGATCAGATAATTTGTTGATCCAGTGAAACATCTTTGTCATGCAGACAGAGAAAGTCCTGAGTTTAAATATTGGCTTGTGCTTGGCTCTCAGATCATTACAGGAATCTTACAGCTGATCTTGATAGTCAGCAGGTGACTCTTGGTTGATGAGTTCCCATTAAGGCCATCTGCTGAAAGGCAAGGTTTAGTTGAAATGCCTCAACAGTCAAATAACTCACATAACCCCAGACTTGAAAAGTGACGGATCCACAAGAATGCAGAGAGGAGGGAAATTAACCTCGAGAAAATATAAAAGATTCACGAGAATTTTACCATTTAGGATCTATTATTTGTACAAACATTAGTACAACCTAAACTAAATTCCACAATGTTTATTCTTCAACTTAGCTCTCCCACTCCATTATATGTTATCAAAACAGCTCCGAAAATGTGATGTTAGGAAACTGAGAAAATGTCTTGCTATGAAAAAATGTCATCCGATTTGATCTAATGGATTCTTCAATAAGATTCATTATTGGTTGAGCTTCTTGCGAACAAAGAATTTCATTGCACTCTGGTGTATCGTACAATAACAGATACATTCTGAATTTGATTATGTCTCTGGTGAACAAAGCCTACGACTGTACAATGCATTCAGAAAGTATTCAGACCCCTTCACTTTTCCACATTTTGTTACGTTACAGCATTCTAAAATAGATTACATTCTTTTTTTTTATCATTAATATACACACAAAATCCCCATAATAAAAAAGCGAAAACAGGTGTTTAGAAATGTTTGCAAAGTATTTAAAAAGAAATAACTGAAATATCACATATACATAAGTATTCAGACAATTTATGGGCCTGTCCCACTTAGGCGACTTTTTAGGCGACTGCAGGAGACTATGCAGTCGCCACATGTTCGAGGGTGGTTGCCGGGGAATCGCCTTCATGGTCGTGAGGAGTTCCCGCATTCTGAGAACTAGTAGCGGCCTTTGAAAAATACCCGGCAACCAGAAAGAAGCCGACATGGAGAGGAACAAGAATCCTCGTGCTGTAGGTGGGTTGCCAGGAGGTCCTAGTGGGTTAAATGAGCAGTGAATTTCATTGGCTCATTGGGGAAAAAAAATGTAAGCAGTAGTTTTCAGAACCAAGGATAACCGACCGGTAATGTTAATGTCTGCCGAGCTTCACAGCCATGTATCTCTGGCTTCTTAAAAGTTGTCTCCACTCCTTCTTCCCCTTCTTCCCCATTCTCCACCCCCCCCCCCCTCTATTAAAGGAATAACCGTACACTGTGCTTTAGCCGTCTTAATTACAGCGCCAACCTTCCCGTTCATCGCGGTGTGTGTCTGTATCACATTGGCTTTGCACTATGTGAATTTCACTCAGACAGCGCTCCCCCCGCTTGCCCTGTCCCCCACCTGCATAACGGGCTGGTGAAAGAAGCGATGTGTTTATGTGCGTGTGTTCACTCTGACAGTCGTCGTTCCAGTTGCCGGTATTTCAGGCGACTGCCAGCAACTTGACAGTCACCAGTCGTCGCCTGAAAAATCGCCTAAGTGGGACGGACCCTTCACTCAGTACTTCATGAGGCACCTTTGGCAGCGATTAGAGCCTCAAGTCTTTTCGGATATGATGCTACAAGCTTGGCACACCTGTATTTGGGTAATTTCTCCCATTCTTCTCTGCCGATCCTCTCAAGCTCTGTCAGGTTGGATGGGGAGCGTCGATGCACAACTAATTTCAGGTCCTACCAGCGATGTTCGATTGGGTTTAAGTCCGGGCTCTGACTGGGCCACTCAAGGACATTCCCAGACTTGTCACAAAGCCACTCCTGCGTTGTCTTGGCTGTTTGCTTAAGGTCATTGTCCTGTTAGAAGGTGAACCTCCGCCCCAGTCTGAGGTCCAGAATGCCCTGGAGCAGGTTTTCATCACGGATCTCTCTGTACTTTGCTCTGTTCATCTTTCCCTCGATCTTGACTAGTCTCCCAGTTCCTGCCGCTGAAAAACATTCCTAGTGCATGATGCTGCCACCACCATGCTTCACCGTAGGTATGGTATTGGCCAGGCGATGAGCGGTGCCTGGTTTCCTCCAGACGTGACGCTTGGCATTCAGGCCAAAGAGTTCAATCTTGGTTTCATCAGACAGGAGAATCTTGTTTCTCATGGTCTGAGAGTCCTTTAGGTGCCTTTTGACAAACACTAAGCATGCTGTCATGTGCCTTTTACTGAGGAGTGGCTTCCCTGGCAACTTTCCATAAAGGCCTGATTGATGGAGCACTGTAGATATAATTTTCCTTCTGGAAGGTTCTCCCATCGCCACAGAGGAGCTCTGAAGCTCTGTCAGAATGACCATCGGGTTCTTGGTCACCTCCCTGACCAAGTCCCTTCCCCCACCGATTACTCAGTTTGGATGGGCGGCCAGCTCTATGAAGAGTCCTGGTTTAAGAATGACGGAGCCCACTGTGCTCTTCGGAACCTGCAATGCTGCAGAAATTGTTTTATACCCTTCCCCAGATCTGTGTCTCGACACAATCCTGTCTCGGTGGTCTACAGACAATTCCTTCGTCTACATGGCTTGGTTTTTACTCTGGCATGCACTGGCAACTGTGGGGCCTTATATGGACATGTGTCTACCTTTCCAAATCATCTCCAATCAATTTAATTTATCTCTTGTGGACTCCAATCAAGTTGTACAAACATCTCAAGGATAATCAATGGAAACAGGTTGAACCTAAGCTCAATTTTACTTCGGAGTCATGTGAGTGATTCCGTGAAGAACCCCGGCAGTCCGCATGCGCGTCATTACGTTTGACGCATGGCGCAGCGACCAGCTGGGAGGTGCATCGCTCCTCCAGCGGTAAGTTTAAAAAGCCTCAGCTAAGTGTTAAACGTAGTCAGAGGTCGTTTTCTGCACTTGGTAATTCTTGTTTCAGGAGACAAGTTCGAGTATGGAGAAAGCGTCGAAGGTGAAGTCAAGGCGAGCCGCCGGGAGAGTAGCTGTGGAAGACCGCGGGAGTGCGGTTAGCGGGCGGCCGCCTATCTCACCTACCGAGTTGCTGGTGGTACAACCAGCGACTGCAGACTTGGTGCCTGAGAGCACTGTGGCTGCACCATTGGGGCGGAAAGCCACCAAAAAGTCTGCACGGCCCGTAGACTCGGATGAGTAGGGCCGGGAGGGTTCCCCTCCGATAATGGATAACGTCTTTGGATGGCTGTCCATGATGGAGCTCCTAATGGAGAGGATGCTCCACCAAGACACACTCCAACTGGAGGAGTTGTGTCAGCGCGGGTCTCCTCGGGAGCCCACACCAGCGGCACCTGTATCAGGGCTGCTTAATGTCTCCCTCTTGGAGGAGGAGAGCATGCGGGGTCAGTTTCATTCTGACACCGAGTCCGTGGCTATAGCCGTGGAGCATTCCCCAAGGGATGAAAGGCACGAGCCAGAGGTGCCAGTCCTGGCAGCAAGATTTGCTACCCCCACAGAAACAGGGGAACCGCTGGGTGACGAGTTGGCCGCAAGTATTATTTACCTGGCCTCACACCAGCTTCAAGAGCATACTCTGGAGGAAATGTCCAAAAAGTATGAGACCCCTGCCAACTGTATCCTGCTCAAAGAGCCGGCAGTTAACCACGCCACATGGGCGTAGGTATCCGAGCTCATGAAATGAGGCTTCAGAGGATACTGAAGCTGCTCGCTTCGGGCATTACAGCGTTCACCAGGTCGTTGGATGGAGGGCACCTGTCTGATGTACAGCAGGATGCCCTGGCCCTCATGTGCAATGCACATTTTGAGATAAATTGCCTGAGAAAGACTGCCATCCGCCCTACTATCAACCCTAAGATCGCGGCCCTGTGTAAACCCAGTAATATCCAGCCACCAAATCTGCTGTTCGGGGAAGATCTCTCAAAAAGAATCAAGGAGCTGGACGACGAGGCAAAGCACCGACGACCAGCAAAACCTCGCATCGGCAGCAGTACCCCTACAAACGGTGCGCACTCCACCAGGGGCACGGGCGAACATGGCCTTACCCCCCCAAAACCTGGGGGCAGAAAATTCCACCAGTAACCATGGAGGTAGGTGGGTCTGGTTCTTGGCGAAACATATTAAATGTGGATCACCTACAAGTTGGGGGGAGGTTACACTTGTTCTTGAAGGAATGGTATGGGATAACATCAGATCCATTAGATTGGCTAACCTTATCTGGCACAGATGTATTACAAGAAACATTTGGGTTTCAGCTGTCTACCTACCAGGTAGATTCAACATGGTGGCGGACACCAGGTCACGCAAATTCAATGACAACACAGAATGGATGTTGAATCATGATGTATTTAATGATATTGTTGCTCGGTATGGGATGCCAGATATCGATTTGTTTGCATCCAGACTCAATCACCAGTTACCGAAGTATGTTTCATGGGAACCAGACCCAGGGGCAGTAGCGGTTGATGCATTCTCGCTACACTGGAGTGGAATGTTTTTTTACATGCATTTCCCCCATTTTGCCTCATCAGTCAGTGCTTGCTCAAGATCAAGCAGGACTCCGCCTCAGGAGTTTTGGTGGTACCCGATTGGCCTACTCAGCCACGGTTCCCACTCGTTTTGGGAATAATAACACAGCCTCTTATGACTGTCCCAAAACGTAGTAACCTACTGGTGCACCCTGTAACTGGGGAACAACATCCATTACATGACCGTATTGATCTATTGATTTGCAGATTCTAAGGAGGCCATACCTGGGGCTTGGACTATCCGATCACACCGTGGATGTGATCACTGTGGCCTGGAGGGATAGTACCAAAATAACAGTGCATCTCTCATGTCAGGAAATGGTAGGTGTTCTGTTTAAGGGGGAACATATCATATCACACGGCACGCATCTCAGGTGTGCTAGAGTTTCTGTCAACGCTATATTTTGATGAAGGGTTGAGCTATAGTGCCATCAATAGTGCCAGGAGTGCCCTGTCATCTTACTTATGGCTGGGGTCGGAACAACATTCAATATCCCGGTTTATGAAGGGTATTTGTAATTCCAATCTCCCCAGGCCCAGGTACTCTGAAATCTGGGATGTGAGCGTGGTACTCACGTTGCTTCGCCAGTGGGCTTCAGCCACATCCCTGTCTTTGCCCAAAATCACCCTTAAGGTGGCCATGCTCATGGCGCAGGTTTCAGCGCAACGGGTCCAGACGTTGCAGAAGCTGCGACTGGACAGGATGGTGTCATCTGGAAATAACGTAACGTTTTACATTTATGATTTAATTAAACAGAGCAGACCAGGGGTGTCAGGGTTCAAGCTTAATTTTTCGGCATACCCCACGGATTTACGATTGTGTGTAGTTTCGCACTTGCAACATTATATCAAGGTCACCAAGAGCCTCAGAGGCTCGGAATCAGCATTATTTATCAGCCACAAAAAGCCGCATAAGAAAGTGTCGGTACAGACCATTTCAAGTTGGCTGAAACAGGTTCTTGTTTATGCAGCAGTGGACACTGACAATTTTAAATCTCACTCCACCAGGGCGGCATCAACGTCAGCAGCGAGGACAATGGATGTCCCACTCGACCATATCCTCGCGGCTGCAGGATGGTCAAATCAACTGACTTTTCAAAGGCTCTATAACAAACCGCTGACTGGACTGGGGGTATTCGCACATTCTATTTTAGGTTCTGTTACATAGTGTCCCCCTGGGAGAGAGGGGTCGCTATTGTTTTTTCTTTGTTAAATAAACCATTCACATGTTCAAATCAATGCCATGCTTCAGTGCATTGTTTATTATTGACTCATCTTGGATCGTCAATCGATGCAGTGAGACTCCTCGATTCGTATCTACGGCATGAAATCACAGAGCTTTGAAATCTTCATGGAATCATTCACGTGACTCCGAAGTAAAATAGTAAGATTAAACGAGAACTTAGCAGTTTGAAGTTTGATCTTTATTTTATGAGGAGTTACGATGAGCAATTACGTGCCCACCGCTGCCAACCCTCATATCACAAAGATCATCTGGTAGCTCTAGGCTTCTAATCTTACTATGTTACTTCAATTACTATTACCTGTGATTTCACACCACTACTTTGAAGATTGATGCGCATGCGGACTGGCGGGGTTCTTCACATAATCGCTCATTGTAACTCCTCATAAAATAAAGATCAACTTCAAACTGCTAAGTTCTCGTTTAATCTTACTATTTTGAGGGTCATAGCATAGGGTTGGAACACTTATTAAATGTGATAATTCAGTAATCTTTTTTTAATTACTTTGCAAAAAATTCTAAACACCTGTTTTCGCTTTATTCTGGGGTATTATGTGTAGATTGATGATAAAAAAGAATTTAATCCATTTTTAAATAAGGCTGTAACGTAACAAAATGTGGAAAATGTGAAGGGGTCTGAATACTTTCTGAATGCAGTACATCAAATAATTACACATGCGGTCCATTCAGAACCTCTGAAAAAGATTCTATCTCAATGCAATGGTATTTTATGAACCTGATGATGATAATTTTTTTGACACACTAATAAGGAACAGTGATAAGCTAATACTGGATAAGTCTCTGAAAAAGTATATACCATGGAAAGTGTACTTAAGTCTGGATTTCTAAATGAAAGTAAATTTTGCTGCATAAATTAAAGTATTTTGATGTTGAAAATGAATGTTAGGAGAGCAGTGAAAATTAACTAAATTTGGAAATTAAACCGAACCATGAACCATAGGTGCCAATCATCTGCCTTATTTTAATAACATTTGCAACAATATGGGTTTCCACTGAAGACAGACACAAAAAGCTGGAGTAATTCAGCAGGTCACACAGCATCTCTGGATAGAAGGAATAGGTGACACTTCGGGATGAGACCCTTCATCGGACTGTCTCCAGCTCTCCTCAGCTGAATGGAAGTATGGTTCCACAGTGGTCTACTTTTGAACTTCAGGTGGCTTTGTGGTATTCACAATCTGTTGACAATGAAAGGAAGAATCACATTTGAATTGCATCGTAAACGTCTGGTATGTGTTTCCTGCTGCAGTAGGAATTTCAGAAATTTCCCATCCGATACTAATACTTGCTTTGTGAAATTAATGTTTAGACCAGTATTTATTTAATCTGCATATTATGTCTGAATACTGCACCAGGAATTACCTCTCACCTCCATTTAGACATTAATCTTTTTCCCTTTCTCAACTAATCCAAATGTCTTTAATCCTACTTTCTAAATAGTTATTAAATGTATCCCTTTGTAATAGTTATCAGCGTATTTTAAATCAGCTGCTTTCCCTGGGAGCTTGTTCCATGTGCTAGTAACCCTGTGGGAAACAAAGTCCATTACAATCTGTGAGATTTACATTTAAACTGCGTCCATGTTATCATATTTACTTTCACCATGTTTGCATTATTTCGATGATCTTTACGTCACACGACATATTGTGGCATCAGGGAATATGCCGAGTGACCACATCGACACACTCAATTGGGTGAACACACGTGATATAGTTTATTTACAGTGGTAAGAACGTCCAGGACAGCATGGGGGCACTGTCCCTCATCGTCAGGGCATATGTGTGGTGGTACTGCCGATCTTAGGCTTGTACTGGCAGCTCAGTCCTGGTCTCGAAGGAGGTGGCATGGCGATCTCAGGATTCTCCCTACAGGTCACCATTGCCTTTAACGTTTCTTCCCTGCAGTCCAGTCTTGACCATGTGATGGAGCCGGTGGTGTCGGGTTTGTCGCAGTGGCTCAGTCTTTCTCAAACCTGTGACAGGGGAACACAGCTAGCAAGGAGGCATTTCACGTCTCTTTCACGTCTCTTTCATGTCTCTCTCTCTCTCTCTCTCTCTCTCCCCCCCATCTTCTTGCATGTGGAGTGCACAGCCTAAAGTTGTAGGACAACTTGTTCTATTTGATATTATTTGATTGTGCACGCCGGGTTGATTGCATTCATTGAAACAGGACGGACCACGTGAAGGTTGTAATGTTCCACCCTACATTTTACCCAAATGCTTGCATTGCTCATAAGCTGTTTGACGTCAGTACAATTGTTACATTTTATAAGCCAAATCTCTTTAATCCGTCCAATTCCTGAATTGTGTTGCCAGTGAAGATTTCCACTCTTTGAAAATTTACAAGAACATTTGGACTGAAACTGTACACAGTTAACATACTTGAAACATCCCTTCATTTCATTAACGTCATCATGGATTTAGTTGTACTGGACTTTTCTAAAGCATTTGATGTCATCCCACACCATAGACTGCTTCGGAAGCTTGACTTCTACAGTATTCGTTCCAACATGAAACGATGGATTTCCAGTTTCCTAACAAAACGTCTTCAGCGCGTGTGTGTGAACGGAAAGAGCTCCAATTGGCACCCAGTGTTGAGTGGTACACCCCAGGGCACAGTACTTGGCCCACACCTATTTTTACTTTACATCAATGACATCCATGAAAAAGTCGCAAGTACGACCAGACTATTCGCTGATGATTGTTTGCTGTACCGTCCAATTAAGTCAACTGATGATGAAGACGCTCTCCAAAAGGATCTCGATACTATGGTCGAGTGGTCACAACAATGGGGCATGCAGTTCAACCCTTCCAAATGTGAAACCATGCGTGTCACCAGAAAGAGGAATCCAGGCGTCACATCTTACAACATACTTGGTGTCACCCTTGAAGAATCCAAACTAAGATGCAACTAAATTTAAAGTGGCACTTTCTTCGTAATAACCCTCTCTGGCTAAACCCCTCCCTTCACCACCTCCAGTTTAAATTCGAGTTGGAATATGTTGGAGGACCAAGTAACCAAGAACCAAGAACCATTAAAGAACACAAGAAAACACTGATCAACCAAATGAATTAGGTAATCTTAAAATGATCCAAAGGGAATATTCAAAATCATGGAGAGTTTAAATAAGGTTGGTCCAGAAAAATATACCTTTCTGACAAAGAAATGTAAAATAAATCTGGTGGACATAAAGAAAAAATGAAGCATAGGGTTTTAAGAAACTAAACATTTTTACATGGAGGGTGAGAATACTGTTAAACTGCCAAGGAAATAGAAATCCAGATATCCCACGGTGCATTTTTATATTGTAGCATTAAAATGCAGCAACCAATTGCATAAAGAAACATTCATCAAACAGCAATATGAGAATAAAATAATCCAAAGGAATAAATTTACATTATAAAAAGTCAGGATGTTAGTTTTGCCCTGGTTCAAAGTAATACCAGAGGTTAACTTAATTTCCTCCGGGGAGGGCAGATGGAACCTGAATATAAAGTCTCATCTCAAAGATAACAGCTTCAACAGTGCATCAAGTGCCCTGTGCTGCACCAGGGCACATAACTAGATAATGCAGTCAGGACACTAGAATCTGACATTCCATCCTGAGACCTTTCAATGTTATTTCATCTACTTAAAACAAATCCTGTCTGATGTTAGTTTGCGTCCAGCTCCAGATACAGTCCCTTTTCCCATTTATCTGAGGTCATGGTGTTGACTTTGGGAAGTTATTGGAAACTATATGTTTACTCTAGAATGTGTCACGATGTAAAATCTACTTTGAAATCAACTGTTCTTTCATAATGTGTAAGAACTAATTGTGGGCATATTGTTGATCTGGAAATACTCGGGCAGTGTGCAATGCTAAGCAAAAATGGCATGGATAACAGAACAGGCCCTTTGCATCTGTGAATGCAACTGGACAGCTTGATAAATCAGACAGAAAACTACACACCAGTACATGCAGGATTTTTTTGGGGGATTTAGTTATGAGTTTACCCGATGAAAGAAAAGCTGAAATTATGACTCCCAAGTAGGGTCAACTGAACTAACAGGATCCCTTTCATTTGCTGAACCACAGCTTCAATGAAAAGGCTGTAATTTCCAAATCCATTTATATCCTGCTCATTTTGCTTTACATGTGGTCAGGAAATTGAAGGCAAAAAAAAAAACGTTAGTCCGTCGAGAATTCGTCCTGCTCATTAGGATGAACTCAACTTATTACTTAACAAGAAAAATTATTTATAAAATATAATTAGGGTAGGAAGTACTGCAACCAAAGAGATCTAGAGGACATGAAAACTAGATACTAAACTGGCACTTTATACTTTTTTTAAAACAGTATACTTGAAATTACTGCTGCTGTTTAATATATATAAAATCACACACACACACACACATATTATATATATATATGTATGTATATGTGTGTGTGTGTGTGTGTGTATATATATATATATATCTATATATATATATGTATATATAATATAAACAGCAGCAGAAATTTCAAGTATACTGTTCCAAAAAAAGTTATATATATATACAAGGTTTATAGGTATATATAAACACAGTGCTTATGTTTTCCCTGTTATTTTATCTGTGCTTTATTTTGAAACATAGAGTTGTAGAATCATACAGCATGGAAACAGGCCATTGGCCCAACTCCTCCATGCTGATCAAGATGACCCATCTAAGTAAGTCACATTTGCCCATATTTGGACCATATTCCTCTAAACCTTTCCAATCCCTGTACCTGTCTAGGCGTCTTTAAAAATATTGTGTTTGTCCCTGTCCCAAATGCCTCCTCAGGCAACTCAGTCCATATACCTCCCACACTATGAGTGACTCCTATTAAATCATTCCCCTCTCACGTTAGACCTATGTTCTCTGATTCTTTATTCCAAAAACTCGTGGCTCTCCCAGCAGAGTGAGATGTCTGTCAGGGAATGTTGCCAACTTGCCGGCTCCTGACTGCAGGAGTACGTGCTGAGGGACGCACTGAAGCTTGGTGCAGCCAATATAAAGGCTCTGTGGGGGATGACCAGTTTAGGGTCCTTCCACTGCTGGACAATGTGGGGCAGGGTCTGGTGGAGACACCCTCTCAAACAAAGGGCTGGGTATAACCTTACGGGGGGAACACATGAGTGGCAAGGGTGCCTGGTATAATGATAATTTTTGTGAACACTACCAAATACAATGCTCCTGCACCCATGCAGACCTCATGGACTTCATCAACTTCACCACCAATTTTTATCCTGCACCCAAATGTACTTGGATCATCACCGACACCTCCCTCCCATTTCTCGATCTCACTCTCCATCACATAGTAAATAGACTATTGACTGACATCCATTACAAACCCACTGGCTCACACAATTATCTCGACTAAACTTCTTCCCACCCTGCTTCCTGCAAAGACTCTATCCCCTACTCCCAATATCTCAGTCTATGCCGCATCTGCGCCCAAGATGAGGTGTTCCAACTCGAACATCCTCATTTTTTGGGAACAGGGGTTCCCCTCTCCCATCATAATGAGGCCCTCACTCGTGTCTCCTCGGTACCCCGTAGCTCTGCCCTTGCTCCCCCTCCCACTAGTCGCAACAGAGACAGAGACCCCCTAGTCCTTACCTTCCACCCCATCGGATACGACACATAATCATCCAAAATATCCATCACCTCCCACGGGATCCCACCACGAGATACATTTTCCCATCTCGTTCCCTTTCTGCCTTCCGCAGAGACCATCCCTTCCGCAACTCCCTGGTTAACTCATCCCTTCCCACCCAAACCACCCCCTCCCCAGGTACCTTCTCCTGCAACCGCAGAAGATGCAACAGCTGTCGCTATACTTCCTCCCTTGACTGTCCAGGGACCCCGACAATCCTTTCCGGTTAGGCAGAGGTTAACCGGATCACCAAGACTGATTCCTGGGATGTACCAGACTGATTCCTGGGATGTCAGGACTTTCATATGAGGAAAGATTGGATAGACTCGGTTTGTACTCGATGGAATTTAGAAGATTGAGGGGGGATCTTATAGAAACCTACAAAATTCTTAAGGGGTTGGACAAGCTAGATGCTGGAAGATTGCTCCCGATGTTGGGGGAGTCCAGAACAAGGGGTCACAGTCTAAGGATAAGGGGGAATTCCTTTAGGACCGAAATGAGGAAAACATTCTTTACACAGAGAGTGGTGAGTCTCTGGAATTCTCTGCCACAGAAGGTAGTTGAGGCCAGTTCATTGGCTATATTTAAGAGGGCGTTAGATGTGGCACTTGTGGCTAAAGGGATCAGGGGGTATGGAGAGAAGGCAGGTACGGGATACTGAGTTGGATGATCAGCCATGATCACATTGAATGGCGGTGCAGGCTCGAAGGGCCGAATGGCCTACTCCTGCACCTATTTTCTATGTTTCTATGTTTCTAGGTTCACTTGCACCTCCTCCTACCTCATCTACTGTATCCGTTGTTCAAGATGTGGTCTCTTGTACATCGGCTAGACAAAACGCTGACTGGGTGATCTTTTCGCTAAATACCTTCGCTCAGCCTGCCTGAACCTACCTGATCTCCCAGTTGCTGGACACTAATTCTCCTTCCAATTCCTACACAGACCTTTCTCTCCTCCATTGTCAGAGTGAGGCTAAGCACAAATTGGAGGAACAGCATCTCATATTTCTTGAGATTGCAGCCGAGTAGAGTAGTATGAATATTGATTCCTCTCACTTCAGGTAGCCCCGGCATTCCTTCTCTCTCTATCCCTCCCCCACCCAAGTCACATCAGCTTCTCATTTTCACCCTGCAAACAGCTAACAATGGCCAGTTTCCTTTATCATCGTTACTTTTTTGCATATCTTTTATTCATTGTTCTTTATCCCTCCACATCATCATCTATATCACTTGTTTCCCTTATCCCTAACCAGTCTGAAGAAGGGTCTCGACCCAAAATGTCACCCATTCCTTCTCTCCAGAGATGCTGCCTGTCCCGCTGAGTTACTCCAGCTTTTTGTGCCTATTCTCTGTATTTATACTGATAGCAATAAAGGCGTGAATCCTGAAGTGTCTTTGCATAGCCTGTCCGTTTCGGGTCGAGACCCTTCAGGTCTTCAGGTCTCAGGTCTCGAACCGAAACGTCACCCATTCCTTCTCTCCAGAGATGCTGCCTGTCCTGCTGAATTATACCAGTTTTTTGTGTCTATCTTTGGTTTAAACCAGCATCTGCAGTTCCTTCTCACTTAAAACGCTGAGCCACAGTTGGGGAAGGAGAGATAAAACAGAACTGTTAAAAAAAACAACAATTTCTACATTTTATTAGTGAAACTTTTTTTTTAAATTGCAGTAGGTTTTTAATGAACTAAACTGAAATAACTCAACAACCCTGGTAGATTTGAACTCATGACTCTGGATCATCAGACTAGCCTCTGGATTATGACTCAGATAATTTAGTCTCTATTCTACCTGACCTCGGGCAAAGCCAGCTGACTGGAATTCTATGCAATTGGACACATTTCTCTGTGAATTTCCTGTTGCTGACTTAATCCTAACTATGCTTTGGATTTTGCCCACAAAACATCAATGAAATTTTCAGTCTGCTCAGTGCAATTCAATAAGCATTTTGCAGTTGCATTCAATTACATGAGTAACGTCTGCCTCCCATATCTAGACCATTTAACACCAACCCAGGGGTGCAGTGCTGCCGGAGCTCACCGGAGCGACGCTCCAGCATCTCTGTAAAAAAAAAGCCCAAATAACTAGCGGGTTTGTGGTTGGCTTAAACTAGTCACTACTGAGGTTCGCTTGTACGAGGGGGGGAGCAGTAGGACCCAGCAGAGTCAGACCACGTGCTGTCTGTATCGTGGAGGTTGTGGGCCTGGTGCTGAGCCTGGAACTCTGGTGAGGTGACGCCTCCGGCCCGCTGGTGGCCGCTGCAGAGACGAGGGTCGGTGGAGTCGATGTCGGAGGCCCGTGGAGTGCTGGAGTAGAGATACGGGTCAACGGCAGCAGCATTGGTGGCGCCGGAGGCAGTGAAGGTCGGCGACAGCGGCGCTGGCCGAGAGGAGGTGGTGAGAGTCGGCAGCCGCAGCGGTTTCGGTGGTCCGGGCCTGGGCTTGGCCGGGAAGGTGGTGAGGGTCGGAGAGGCGGTGGATGTTGTTGCTGCTCCTCGTGTGGCCGTCTCCGCCTCGTGGTGGTCGTACAGGCAGCGCCGCGGTCCAGCGGTGGAGCTCCGGGCCTGCTGGCGAGCGGGCGGTCGAGTCGAGGAATGGCACAGAAGGCACTGGTCTGGAGGCGGGCAAGCTGGTGATCCTGGGTAGAGTCCTGATAGGCGAGGAAGCGTTTGTTGAGGGTGTGGATCTGGCGTTGAATGAAGTATTGTGGTCCATTGCAAGTGTGAGTTTGTGAGTGTGTGCGTGTGAGTGTGTGTGCGTGTGAATGTGTGTGCGTGTGAGTGTGTGTGCGTGTGAGTGCGTGTGTGTGTGAGTGCGTGTGTGTGTGAGTGCGTATGTGTGAGTGCGTGTGTGTGAGTGCGGGTGTGTGTGTGAGTGTGTGTGAGTGTGCGTTAGTGTGCGTGAGTGTGGGTGTGTAAGTGTGTGTGAGTGTGTGTCTGAGTGTGTGTGTGTGTGTGTGTGTGTGTGTGTGTGTGCGAGTGTGTGTGTGTGTGTGTGCGAGTGTGAGTGTGAGTGTGAGTATAATTAGTGAGTGCAACCGTGCAATAATTTGGCATATTATTAAATTAAGATTAGAGTTTAGAGATCCAGCGCGGAAACAGACCCTTCGGCCCACAGAAAACGCACCAACCACAAATCCAGCACATTAACACTACTTTACACACACTAGGGACAATTTTACATTCAAACCAAGCCATTTAACCTACAAATAGATAGATAGATCTGGTGGGTAGCATTAAGGACAATCCCAAAAGATTTTATAAATACATAAGGGGGAAATGGATAACTAGAGAGAGAGAGTGGGACCCCACAGGAATCAAAGCGGTCACCTTTGTGTGGAGTCATAGGTAATGGACAAGGTTCTCAATGAGTATTTCTCCTCTATATTTACTGAGGAGAAAGACTGTAGGATGGAGGAACTTGCGGCAGTCAATGGAAGTGTTTTGAGAGCAGTCAGTATTACCGTCGAAGAAGTACTGAAGGTACTATCATGTATGAAAGCAGACAAATCTGCAGGGCCTGATCAGATATATCCGAGCAGATTGTGGGAAATCATACAGGAAATTGTGGGAGCCCTGGCTGAAATTTATGAGTCGTGCTTAAATACAGGAGTGATGCCGGAGGACTGGAGGGTGGCAAATGTTGTGCCTCTTTTCAAGAAGGGCTGCAGGGAAAATGCTGGGAACTATAGGCCGGTGAGCCTAACATCTGTAGTTGGAAAGTTACTAGAGAGTATTCTGAGGGATAGGATATGCAGGCATTTGGATGAGTAAGGGCTGATTAGGGATAGTCAGCATGGTTTAGTACATGGGAGGTTGTGTTTAACAAGTCTGATTGAGTTTTTTGAAGACGTGACCAAAAAGGTTGATTAGGGCAGAGCTGTAGATGTTGTGTACATGGATTCAGTAAGGCATTCAGTAAGGTTCCGCATGGTAGGCTGCGCTGGAAGGTTAGATCGCATGGAATCCAAGGAGAGTTAGCTGAATGGATAGCAAATTGGCTCCATGGAAGGAAGCAGAGGGTGATGGTGGAAGATTGCTTCTTGGACTGGAGGCCTGTGACTAGTGGTGTGTCTCAGGGCTCGGTGCTAGGCCCATTACTCTTTGTCATCGACATCAATGATTTGGATGAGAACACACAGGCCAAGATTAGCAAGTTTGCTGATGATACAAAGTGGGTGGTTTTGCAGATAGTGAAGATGATTGTGAAAGATTGCAGCAGGATCTGGATCGATTGGCCAGGTGGGCGGAGGAATGGTTGATGGAATTTAACACAGAGAAGTGTGAGGTGTTGCATTTAGGGACGTCCAACAAGGGCAGGACCTACACAGTTAATGGTAGGCCTCTGAGTTATGTTGAGCAGCAGAGTGATCTAGGAGTACAGGTGCATGGTTGCTTGAAGGCCGAGTCGCAGGTGGATAAGGTGGTCAAAAAGGCTTTCGGCAATTTGGCCTTCATCAGTCAGAGGTCAGAGTATATAGTATAGAAGTTGGGAGGTCATGTTGCAGTTGTAGAAGATGTTGGTGAGACCGCATTTAGAATATTGTGTTCAGTCCTGGGCACCATGTTACAAGAAATATATTATCACGCTTGAAAGGGTTCAGAAAAGTTTTACGAGGATGTTGCCAGGACTAGAGGGTGTGAGCTAGAGGGAGAGATTGAGTAGGCTGGGTCTCCATTCCTTGGAGCGCAGAAGGATGAGGGGTGATCTTATAGATGTGTACAAAATCATGAGAGGAATAGATCGGGCAAATGCACAGTCTCTTGCCCAGAGTATGGGAACTAGGACCAGAGGACATACGTTCAAGGTGAAGGGGAAAAGATTTAATAGGAATCTGAGGGGTAACTTTTTCACAAAAAGGGTGGTGGGTGTATGGAACAAGCTGTCAGATGTGGTAGTTGAGGCTAGGACTATCCCACTGTTTAAGAAACAGTTAGGACAGGTTTGGAAGGTTATGGACGAAACGCAAGCAGGTGGGACTAGTGTAGTTGGTCCATGTTGGTCGGTGTGGGCAAGAAAGGCCTGTTTCCACACTTTATCACTGTATGGCTCGTCAAGTTTATTCGTCACATACACATATTAGATGTGCAAGAAAATGAAAATGAAATGACTGTAAACCTGTACTTCTTTGGAGGGAGGGAGGGCACAGAAGATCTCAGAGAAAACCCGTGCAGGTCATGGGAAGAACATACTAACGCTGCCCAGACAGCACCCGGAATCATGGTCGAACCCGGGTCTGTGCCGCTGTGAGTGTTGTAAGTCAGCAACTCTACCGCTGCCGCACCGTGGCTACCCTAACTGTGAAAATTAGATACAATTGGTGTTTCTCTATAAACACATCTTTTTGCAAATGCATCAATACGTGAATCTGAATTGATACAAAAACATTAATATTCGCTGTGCTGAGAGAAAACAAACATGAATTGACAATCAGACTGGTTCACCAACTAAACTCTCAGAGCTTTACGAGTCATTGATCACGTGGTTTCCAAAATATTTTGGACAAATCCCTGAGCTCAAGTCTGATTACAAAAGTCTGAAAATATATATTGGCTACTCATTCACCAGTTGCTGTCCCTTTCGAATAGTTAGGCTAACCTGAATGATCGTAAAATATGTAATCCGTTAGGTAAATCATCAGTTTGCACTATTATCAATATTTTGATGGAATTAATTAGGATCTCACTCGCTAGTGCATATTTTGTAGTAATGCATTTTATTTTGCACACTTTCTCTTCACTGTCTTGCAAAATTCATGCATACTTTATTGATGATTTATGTTCTTGTGCATTGTCTGAGTCCATGTCCCTATTATATTGCTAAAAGGAAGATTTTCATTGTACCCGTGTCTCACCAAACTTGTGCATGTGACAATAAACACGACTTGACTTTTTCTGAGAGGACATTTCGTAGGAAGATGAAAGGTCGGTCAAAATGTCACAGCAATCCTGCAAGACACTTGCAAAACACACTCTGTGCACTCTGCAAAGTAGGAAACCCAAATAATAGTTGATTGTGCTTCCTATCTTAATATTAAATTATATCTTACTATATTGGTCTTTATCTGTCACTAACTTCCAAGAATCATAAAAATAGGAGCAGGATGGAAGTTCCATCAACTAACATATCTGGAAATCTTTGGAAGCCAGGTGCTTCATCTTACACCTCTGTGGATTAGGGGACTCAAACCGTGTTGGAAGTTACAAGTTGTTTTGAATTGCAACAATAAAGTGGAACACAAAGTACCAATCCTTGAGCAGTGGCTTGCTGCCAGAATATTTAAATATTTAATAAGCATTCAATTATTTCAGGTGTTATTAATAGTACTGACCAGGGTAGATAAGTGGCTGTGAACTCCTATTCCATAGCTTGGAGCAGTTCCCAAATGGCCATTTTCTTTTCCATGAAGCCACAAAGGATAAAGCTTAAATTTGATTATATCATTATACTGAAATTCTCTGGTATTGGACACCTCTGTATATGGACTCCCTGTTGCTGTTTTAATCTAAACTGGACTTAACTAGGGTATTTTTAACTTTTTAAGCATTTGGGGGAATCAAGCATTCAAGGAAAAATCCATTCCCATTGTGTAAACTTCCAAATGGCTACATTAACAAAAATGTACAGCATGTACAAGTTAAAGTAGGCTTAAAATAGCTCTTCATGATCATGTGGGACAAGGTGAAAGCCTGGGGCTCTTAAAACATTAACGGCCTTCAGTCCCCCATGTTATTTGTTTCCAAGCAACGGACGTCTCGTTTGCCATACTCACAAATAGCATCTTTGAGACCATTGTGGCTCGTTTCAAAAGGCGCGCATTGTCTTCCCTCTGAAACCCTCTTCTAATAAGGAGGAAAAAAACACAGCCAGTTCACACTGGTCCTTCTGACCTCAAGAGGAGTCAGGGGTTTGCCAGAAAAAAACCCCACTTATCTTTAAATAGATTGCGGGATGATCTAAAGGGAATTACTCACTGACAACCCAGAATAGACTTGTTTGTAGTAATTCAACAATGTGTGCTTGACAGCAACTGCAAGGGTAATAAGGTCATAAGGTCATAAGAGATAGGAGCAGAATTAGGGCATTCCACCCATCAAGTCTACACCGCCATTCATTCAATCATGGCTGATCTATCTCACCCTCTTAACCCCATTCTCTTGCCTTCTCCCCATAACCGCTGACACACATACTAATCAAGAATAATAAGATTAAATGAGAACTTAAACCCCTGTCTCACGGTACGAGTTGGCCCACGAGTGACCCCGAGTTTTCACTCGTGGTGATCACGTACAGCCAACGTAGCGGGAACGTGGGACCTCGCGCGATCAACTTGTCCACTCGTGGCGCTAACGGCAGGTACCCGCGAAACTTGTGAACTCGTGAAAAAAGTCAAACATGTTTGACTTTTTCCACGAGTCAAATTTACTGTTCAAGTTTAAAATTGAAACATTTAGACTCGTTGTAAGAACGTAGGGCCCGTGCGTTTAACGTAGTGATTCGTGAGTCTACCGTGGGAACTCTTTAAAATATTTCAGTGCCATTCACACTCGAGTCTTAATCACAAAATTTAATTCACCCTAGACTAAATATTCTTTGTTTTTTGATCATTTTCGTCTTATTTTCCCATGTGTACAATTTTATATATAATGTATATCCTAAAAATATGTTAAAAAAAACTAGGAGTGAAAAAAAAGTTTAATTACCACAGGAGTGGAAAATCATTCTATTAGAATGATTAAAAAAAAACATTCCAACGTCTAAACACTGGGCTTCAGCCCTATCCTACCCTTTCGGGGGGTGATTACTGCAGTTATTTATTGGAAAATTAGCTATAAAAACCATGGAGATGAATCAATGAACATTGGATTTTCCTGACGCGTAGATCTGGTTTTGGGGTCCCGCCAAGAGGAGGTGATGTGGACACGGTTTCAGTTACAGTTCTAGAGGAACATTGCTTCCGATCTAAGTCTCTTATGCACTCCTCAGAAGAACTGGGTGTGCTCTTCACCATTATGGCTCCCAGCCTACAGGTTTCTGATCTGAACAACTAACTTCTTCCCTATTTCTCCTCCACCCACTCCACCACCCCCCACCCCCCCCTATTTCCCTCTCCTCCTCGGCGCTCTTGTTCACTCCCTCCCTCCCTCCCTCCATCCCTCTCGCAGGGCTTGGTTCAAAGGGGGCAACGAGCCAAGCGGGGTCTGAACCCTTTCTGAAAACGAGCGCAAAGAGTAAAAAGTATTGTCAAGCGCTCCAAACTTCGTTTAAAATAAGTAAATCCGACCTTGGCTAATAATTTTAAAATAAATCCTTATACAAAACCAACACCCTACAAACTCTCTGTCTCTCACGCTGCCTGTTGCCTTGTGGGGGGTGTGTGTCGGAGAGAGGGGGTGTGGGTGTGGAGGGGACCCAATGTGAATGTTACCACTATAGGATGGCGAGCTTGGGCTCTGAGCTGCAGTGATAGAGAGCAGAGAGAGAGAGAGAGAGGGAGAGAGAGTGGGTGTGCGCGTCAGCAGCAAAGTTATATACAACGGGGGTACACAAAAGGCTGGAGAAACTCAGCGAGTGCAGCAGCATCTAAGGAGCGAAGGAGATAGGCGACGTTTCGGGTTGAGACCCTTATATACAACGGGCTTGTACGCGCTGGCAAGGTGGGTTTCCTTTGTTCTCATCCGGGGCTTCAGAGAGATCGGAGATAATTAAGTCTCCTTTGCACACCACTCCTAACCCAAGGGCCTTGTCACCCCAGACAGATTAATGACGCCCCCCCCCCCTCCCCAACCTCCCTCACACCTGGGCACCAAAGCAGCTCAGGAGGCGAACCCTGAGCTCCGTCTCCCAACAATCTGATGCGCATTTTCCCTTTGTAGGTCATATTAATAGATGCAGCCGCGCTGATTTCTATCTTTAACTCAAAGCCACAGGATGGAGGTGTTTTCTTTAACATTGTTGCTTTATTAAAACATACCTTCATTCATGGTTGGCTCAAGTGTAACGGGAGAGGAACTTGGTAAGTCAGGAGAGCACCTTGGAACATCGCATAAAGAACATGCCCGTGGGAACTCGGTTAAACACTTGACCATAAACTTTGAATCTCGTGCATAACCACAAGTCCGTTTTTTTTCTTTCACTTGGGGTCACTCTTGGGTGGACTCGCACTGTGAGACAGGGCCTTTACCAGTTTTAAGTTTGATCTTTATTTTATGAGGAGTTACGATGAGGGATAACGTGAAGACCCCGCCAGCACGCATGCGCGACATTCTTCAAAGCAGTGGTGTGAAATCACAGATACCAAACGTAGACTAATATAGTAAGATAAGAGAGAACTTTCGTACCAGTTGAACTTTATAATAGAGGGTTTTGGGAGCGGAGGGCACGTAATCCCTCATCGTAACTCCTCATAAAATAAAGATCAAACTTCAAACTGGTAAGTTCTCATTTAATCTTACTATTTTACTTCGGAGTCACGTGAGTGACTACGTGAAGATTTCAAACCTCTGTGATTTCATGCCCTGGAAGCGAGTCCATGCTCACACACTGCCATGCTGGGAAAAAGGAGGATGAACGTATTTCAGACATGACACTGTGCTGAAAAACAAAGAAGGTATTTATTCATACCAAAATAATATATCCCCACATTGGGTAATTTATTTTGCAGAACTCAAAATTTTCCCTGCAAATGTGTCAGGAGCGGCCACGGGTTTATTATAGAAGCGTTGGAAAGTCTTTTCATTGCTCCAACCCGCTGTGGCCAGGATGGGGTCCATGGGAACTTCCATCATCCTAGCCGCCGATGTAGATGCAGCCCTAGTGGAGTGAGATTTGAAAACATTAGTATCCACCCCCGCTGCATCTAACACCACCCTTAACCATCTTGATATGGTTTGCACCGTGACGTTGTGATGAGGCCGTTTATGGCTTATAAGTAAAGCTCTCTCCATGCCCCTTCGAGTCTTAGTGACTTCTATATATTGCAAGATAAGTGTGACGATGCAGAGTCGAGTGTCTGCAGGATAGGCCAGAAATTCTAATTTTTGGCCAGATGAACCGGGTCGGTCTTGTTTTAATAATCCCTGTATGAGAAGGCTATCTTGCCATTGGTAATACTCATGGCGTCCATACTTAATTTGTGTAAGGACTGGACCTGTTGTGCTGTTACAAGTGCCCTTATCATTACCATCTTCTATGTGAGTTTATCCAAGGTGAGCCCCGTTATGAGTGTCCATCCTCGTAACATAGTCAAGATTATGCTTATGTCCCACGTATGGTTGTATCTGGGCCTAGGGGGATTGGAGTTAAATATTCCCCTCATTAGTTTAGACACTAATGGGTGTGATCCTATTGCCAGATGATCACTCCCTCTGCCCAGATAATTTGATAGAGCACTCCTTGCACAATTAATAGCACTGTAACTTAATCCTTCATCAAAACGAAGGGTAGCCAGAAACTCCAGCACTTCTGTGATGGTGGCTGTGTCATAAGTAGTGTTCATCCTGGTACAGAACACTTCCCATTTCCTGACATACGTGAGGTACTGTCTTCTGGTGGACTCCCTGCACGACGCTGAGATGGCATTGATCGTTCTGTCGGAGAGTCCGTATCCCAGAAATGGTCTTTTCAGAATCTGCAGATTAATAAATCCATGTGGTCATGACACGGATGACTATCCCCTGTAACGGGATGTACCAACAAACTAGGTCGTTTGTTTATCCGGATGCAGGGTTCTGTGGCCATCTTCTGTACTGCTGGGAACCATGGTTGGGTAGGCCAGTCGGGAACAACCAAAATACCCGTTGCGGAGTCTTGTTTAATTTTTGCAAGACCCGACTGATGAGGCAGAAGGGGGGAAATGCATAGCAAAACAAATCCCTCCAATGTAGCGAGAAAGCGTCCATCGCTACTGCCCCTGGGTCTGGTTCCCAAGCAACATATGTTGGAAGTTGGTGATTTAGTCTGGATGCAAAAAAGGTCGATATCTGGTGTCCCATAATGTTCTATAATATCTGTAAACAACATCTGTAAACAACAATATAATTTCCGATCCAACATCCATTCTATGTTGTCGTTGAATTTACGTGACCTGGTGTCTGCCACTGTATTTAGCTTACCTGGAAGGTAAGTGGCTGAGATCCAAATCTCTCTTTCCAGACACCAGTGCCAGATATTATTAGCCAATTCATCACATGATATCGACTTTATTCCACCCAAATGATTAATATAGGCCACCATTGTGGTATTGTCAATTTGTAATCTTACATGCAACTGGTGCATATCTGAACAGTAGGCCCTGAGCCCATGAAATGCTCCCAGCATTTCTAAATAATTAATCCCGAATGTTTTGAATAGGGTTAATTCTTGTGCACTCCATCTGCCTCCACAACTTGTGGTGGTATTAGTTGCTCCCCAACCTTTAGCACTGGCATCAGTCTGTAATGTAACCGAGGGATTCATGATAGTGACGGGGTTAGAACAAAGCTGAGCATTTTCTTTCCACCAATTTAATTCTGATTTTGCCTTCCCTGGTTGTTTCATAGGCCTATCAAAATGGCCTGCATGATTTTTGAGACTAAGATTTTTGCTCTTTGAAGGTTTTGATAATGGAGTGGTCCAAATTGTGCTGCTGGGAATGCAGCCACTAATTTCACAATCACTCTGGCTACTTGCCGTATGGAAGGTTCCCTGATGCCAGTGAGGCTTCTGCATGCTTCTATCAAGTCCACCACTTTGTTAGGTGGCAAGGTTATAGACATTAGCACAGAGTGGATAGTGAACCCCAAATAATCCATGGTAGTGGAGGGTTCCAATTTTGATTTATCTGGATGTATGATAAATACCAGCTTTTGAAAAAGATGTTTTGTGGCTGAAACTGCCAATGTAGCCATCTCCAAATTCTCACCTACAATGAGGATATCATCAAGGTAGGCCATAACAATATGGTTATGTTCCCTCAAATAAGCTAAAGCTGGTTTTAATATTTTTGTAAACAGTCTGGGTGCTGATGACAACCCATTGGGTAAGGCTTTGTACTGTCATAACTGTCCCATCCAGATAAATGTTAGGTATTTCCTATGATCCTTGTGTATAGGTACTGAATAGTACGCATCTTTAAGATCGATGCAAGCCATGTAGTACCTTTCAGAGATTAGCTGTTTAGCTGTGTCAAATGTGTCCATCTTGAAATGGACATACTGAACGTAAGTATTTAGTTCGGTCAAATCTATAATGATGCGCCAACCGCCATCTTTTTTGTTTTTTGTAAATATATTTGATACGAACTCTTGAGATTCTCTGATAGTCTTCTCAATTACCCCTTTTTTGTTTAATCTTAATAGTTAATAGCCTGCCGTTCTTTTTTATTGTGAAAGTATGAACTTTCGGCTAGGCAAATGCTGAACTGGGGTAGGGAGTTCGTATACAAATTCAATTTTGTAACCCTGAATACTTCCGAGTATGTAAGGAT
This sequence comes from Raja brachyura, assembly GCA_963514005.1. Next base: position 47,550,614 of record OY740795.1, on the reverse strand, counting down.
CAGAGGTAAAAGTGCACCACACATCATGAAACAAGTGCAACCGTCCCCCAACATTTGATGAATTTAAACATGCAATGTTTTTGAGGGAACCAGACCACCTACCTCCATGGTTACCGCCGGTGTTGTGGTCTCTGCCCTTGCTTCTTGTGTTGCTGTGTTGCTGCGTTGTGGGGTTGGCGCATTTTCCAGGAACGCCGGGCTGGGCCATGGTCTAAAAAAGACCGTTGTGCAGGTGGGCCGGCCTTCGAGCTTTCACCACCAGATGGTCTATCATAGTACCGTTGTCTGGTGGATGTGTAGGGGTGCTGCCGCTGCTGGTAATGGGATCTTGAGGTACTTGGTACCTTGATCAGGCCTATAGCCTTGGCCTCCTCATCCAGGTCTTTCACCTGCTTCGGGAGGTTGTCCCCAAATAGCAGATTAGGCGGTTGAGTGTTACCTGACCTGCATAATCCCGCAAATTTGGGATTGAGTGCTGGCTTGATGATGCTCTTCCTGTAGTTGTTGATTTCAAACTGTGTGTTGCACAGTAACGCCAGAGCATCTTGTAGTTCTTCCGGTAACTCAACCCCGACAGCAGTCCTGGTCACTGCTCTGATTCCAGCGGCCAACAGTTTCAGAATCCTCTGAAGCTTTACCTCCTGGCCTCTTATGGAAGGGCTCATGTTCCCCCAAATAGGGTTGTTGACTGCCGGGACGTTGAGCGAGTTGCAATTCTCAGGAGCGAGATATTTCTCAGCCGTGGTACTGATGGCTTGCTCCTGCAGCTGGTTAGTGGCCATGTAGTTTATACTGGCTGCCAGCTTTGGGTGAATTGGCAGTCCTTTTTGTGTTGGAACCGCATGCTTGTTCACCATGCCCAACAATTCTTCTGGCACCCCTAACACTGCTGGTTGTTCAGCCATAACCCCCTCTTCAGGGTCAGCCCAGCTCTGACCCCTAATGCTCCCCTGCGAAGAGGGTGAGACATTTGGCAGTCCTTGATAGGATCCTGCCGTGGGTCTGCCCCTGCCTTAGCAGGTCACGCTGGAGCAACCGCTCCACTATCCGCTCCATGCGGGAAAGACGCCCGCCATCGTTATCTGCGAATGGGGTGTCTTCGGGTCCAGACCCAGCCGAGTCAACGGTCCCGTCTGACTTCTGAGTGGCTTTGCCGCCCGACCGCGGCACATCTACGTTCTTAATCGGCGAGAAGTTGGGAGCTGCTGGTAACACCTGCAGCTCTGGAGTAACGGCACGCTGCTGGCTGCTTTCCACAGCAGCGGATTTTGCCGCTGCTCTCTTCGATTTGCCCGACTCCATTGTGGTTTTCTGTGGATACAAGAAAAACACCCAGTCGCATTCGCGCACCAATACTAGTGAGACTCACCTTCCGTAAGTTTTAAACTTACGCGGGAGGAGCGACGCTCCTCCCGACTGTCGCTTCCGCAATGCGTTCGACGATATATGTATGCAAGGAGATGGTATTGTAGATACCTAAGATAGTTATCAAAGATTTGAGCAGGATCTTAACCAGATGGACAATTGGGCAGAGTTAATGGTTAATGGAGTTTAATGCAGATAAATATGAGGTGTTGATTTTTGGGAACTCTAACAAAAGCAGGCCCGTCACAGTAAATGCCAGGGCTCATAGGAGTGTTGTAGAACAGAGTGATCTAGGAGTGCAGGTACATAGTTCCTTGAAAGTGGCGTCACAGATAGATAATATGGTCAAGAATGCGTTTGGTACATTGGCGTTCATCTGTCAGGGCACTGAGTCTAGACAGTGGGATGCTGTGTTACAGCTGTACAAGGTGCAGGTGAGCCCACAGTTGGAGTATTGTGTTTAGATTTGGCCTGCTACAGGAAAGATATTGTTAAGCTGGATAGAGGCCAGAGATGATTTATGAGAATGTTGTCAGTACTTGAGGGCCTGGGCTATAGGGAGATGTCGGAAAGGCTAGGACTGTATTGCTTGGAGCGTAGGAGGATGAGAGGTGATCTTATAGAGGTGTATAACAGCATGAAGGGAATAGATAAGTCTTTTACCCAGAGTAGGGAAATTAAAATTCAGAGGACGTAGGTTTTAGGCAAGAGGGGAAAGATTTAATGGGAATCTGAAGGGCAACTTTTACACACAGAGGGTAATGGGTAAATGGAATGAACTGCTGGATGAGGTAGTTGATGCAGATTCTATAATAACATTTAAAAGACATTTGGACAGGTACATGGACAGGAAAGGTGTAGAGGGATATGGGCCAAATGCAGGCAAGTGCGAGCAGTGTAAATGGGGCCCCTGGGTCAGCATGAACGATGGGCCGAATGACCTGTCCCATGCTGCATGACTCTATGACTCTATGACCCTGATGAAGTGTGTATGGAGTCTCTGGACAATGTCTGATCCATACGATATGCTAAAATTTATACAGCAGTTTGCTGCAATACTGGATCACCAACTCTAATTTCTGGAGAGAGGCGTAAGTCTGAAACATTCCGTTTCAGGAATTAAAGGTACCATATCTAGGTATGTTACAAAACTTACCTTGAGCAGCGCTGCAGTTCTGCCGCCCCCCGTGTGCATGACTTTGGCGCCTTTCAGAGGGGGGCGGGCTTAAAGTGCCGTTTTTCCACAGGCAGGGAAAATCGATCCATGTCGGGCGATTTCGTTGTGGAAGAAAAATCGCCCGACATGGATCGATTGATGTCGCGCATGCGTGCTGGCGGGGTCTTCACGTAGTCACTCACGTGACTCCGAAGTAAAATTGATCTATAACGAGTGATGTATACCAAAGATGTACAAACAGGAGACTGTACAATAAGTGAAAGCAAAGGAGACACAATGTAACAGTACAGTATCTTATACGATAGAAAATTAATGGAGTATTGTTTGCTGGAAAGTGTTTGTATCACCATAGAAGCAACAGTGCAGTTACGAGGATGTTGCCAGGACTAGAGAGTGTGAGCTATAGGGAGAGGTGGTGAAAAGATCTCTATTCCTTGGTGTGCAGGAGGATGAGGGGTGATCTTCTAGATGTGTATAAAATCATGAGAGGGATATATCAGGTAGATGCACAGGATCTCTTGCCCAGAGCAGGGGAATCGAGGACCAGAGGACATAGGTTCAAGGTGAAGGGGAAAATATTTAATAGGAATCTGAGGGGTAACATTTTGACACAAAGGGCGATGGATGGATGGAACAAGCTGCCAGAGGAGGTAGTTGAGGCAGGGACTATCCCAACATTTAAGAAACAGTTAGACAGGTACATGGATAGGACAGGTTTGGAGGGATATGGACCAAGCACAGTCAAGTGGAGCTGGTGTAGCTGGGACAATGGTGGCCTGTGTGGGCAAGGTGGGCCAAAGGGCCTGTTTCCACACTGTATCACTCTATGACTATGACTAAATGGCGAAAGCCCTATGGAAAAAAAGTTTATTTCTCTTATGTTAAAAGGGCCAGTTGAAGAAGAAAAACATATTTAAATACGACCTTCCATCAGGAATTATTAAGGAAAACAGCAGAAGATAAAATTCACTATTTAGAATAGACACTGTTGCAATGCAGCCAAACACAGCAGCCAATTTGGTGCACAATAAGATCGCACATAAGGAGCAGTCAGATTCATGACCAATAAAAGGTTTTCTTTTTCAAGCTGAGGTACAAATGGTTTACTAATATAATGGGAGACTCATGTTAGTCTTTTAATTAGTATTCGAGAATGTTTTATATCAGCGACTTAGATCAGAACGTACAAAGCAGGATTCGTAAGTTTATAGATGACACTATGCAAGGAGATGGTATTGTAGATACCTAAGATGGTTATCAAAGATTTGAGGAGGATCTTAACCAGATGGACAATTGGGCAGAGTTAATGGTTAATGGAGTTTAATGCAGATAAATATGAGGTGTTGATTTTTGGGAACTCTAACAAAAGCAGGCCCGTCACAGTAAATGGCAGGGCTCATAGGAGTGTTGTAGAACAGAGTGATCTAGGAGTGCAGGTACATAGTTCCTTGAAAGTGGCCTCACAGATAGATAATATGGTCAAGAATGCTTTTGGTACATTGACGTTCATCAGTCAGGGCACTGAGTCTAGACATTGGGATGCTGTGTTACAGCTGAACAAGGTGCTGGTGAGCCCACAGTTGGAGTATTGTGTTTAGATTTGGCCTGCTACAAAAAGATATTGTTAAGCTGGATAGAGGGCAAAGATGATTTATGAGAATGTTGTCAGTACTTGAGGGCCTGGGCTATAGGGAGATGTTGGAAAGGCTAGGACTGTATTGCTTGGAGCGTAGGAGGATGAGAGGTGATCTTATAGAGGTGTATAACAGCATGAAGGGAATAGATAAGTCTTTTACCCAGAGTAGGGAAATTAAAATTCAGAGGACGTAGGTTTTAGGCTAGAGGGGAAAGATTTAATGGGAATCTGAAGGGCAACTTTTACACACAGAGGGTAATGGGTAAATGGAATGAACTGCTGGATGAGGTAGTTGATGCAGATTCTATAATAACATTTAAAAGACATTTGGACAGGTACATGGACAGGAAAGGTGTAGAGGGATATGGGCCAAATGCAGGCAAGTGCGAGCAGTGTAAATGGGGCCCCTGGGTCAGCATGAACGATGGGCCGAATGACCTGTCCCATGCTGCATGACTCTATGACTCTATGACCCTGATGAAGTGTGTATGGAGTCTCTGGACAATGTCTGATCCATACGATATGCTAAAATTTATACAGCAGTTTGCTGCAATACTGGATCACCAACTCTAATTTCTGGAGAGGGGCGTAAGTCTGAAACATTCCGTTTCAGGAATTAAAGGTACATGTTATTCAGCACATAAGGTACCTTATCTGCCATGGTGGTACGAGGAATTGCAGATGCTGGAATCTGGAGCAAAACTCAAAGATGCTTGTGTACCTCAGTGGGTGGGGGAAATGGAGTGAGAAGCTTTTGGGTCAGGACCATTCATCAAACTGATTCGGCGATGTTTCAGATTGGGGCCCTACTTCAGACTGATCAGGACACTGCCTGACCCCCACGGGTACGCCAGTACTTAGTGTTTTGAGTTGAGTTTGAGTTTCCTTTATTGTCATTCAAACAATAGTTTGAACAAAATTGCGGACCTTGCAGCCATGACAGATAAAAAAAGCAACAGAACACACAATGAACACAGTTTAACACAAACTTCCATCACAGTGAATCTCCAGGCACCTCCTCACTGTGATGGAACGCAAAAAGTTTTATCTCGTCCTTGCTTGTTCTACCGCTGCGTTGAGGCGATCCAGGCTCTCGATGTTGGGGCCCCCGCGGGGTGATGGTAAGTCCCGCGGCCGATTCCAAGCTCCGCGAACGGGCCGGTTCAACTCCGCGACCCGGGGCGGACGAAGCTGCCACCCTCCAGCCCAGCGGATGAAGCTGTTGTTGCGGGAGCTCCCGAGAATCGGTCACCAGCTTGGGACCTGCGAGTTCCCGATGTTACCGTCCACAGGGCCCCTGAAGCTCCGAAGTCGGGTCGCAGCCACAGCGCCACCACAGCCGCGAAGTCAGCCAGCTCCGCGATGGTGAGTCCGCAGCCTCTGCTTCCTCAAGGTCGATTCCAGTTGGAGGCCGCCAGCCCCACAATATTAGGCCTCAGCGCAGGCGGAGACGGAGATACGACAAGGAAAAGGTCGCATCCCCGTTGAAGGAAGAGGTTTATAAAAAAGTTTCCCCCACCCCCCCACACATACACAACTAAAAATAAACAAAAACATACATCTAACAAGACAAAAGAAAACAAAAAAAGGAAAAGACAGGCGGACTGCAGGCGTGCCACAGCTTCTTGTGCAGAGCCGCCACTTCTGGAAAACCCTATCAACCATGCTGGCTGGACCTTTTAATAGATAACTCCCACTTATTCACACAATAACTTACCAACTAGTAAAAGGCCTGGAATAGAGTGAACATGGAGAGGATGTTTCCACTAGTGGGAGAGCCTAGGACCAGAGGATAAAAGCCTCAGAATAAAAGGACTTACCTTTAGAAAGATGAAGGAATTTGTTTAGTCAGAAAGTGGTGAATCAGTGGAATTCATTGGCACAGACGGCTGTGGAGGTCGTCAGTGGATATGTTTAAGGCAGAGATTGACAGAGTCGTGATTAGTAAGTGTGTCAGGGGTTATGGGGCGAAGGCAGGAAAATGGGGTTAAGAGGGAAAGATAGATCAGCCATGATTGAATGGCGAAGTGGACTTGATGGGCTGAATGGGCTTATTCTGCTCCTAGAACTTATGAACTTATGAACAAATAGTGATTTTCCCTTTTGTAAAACATAATTAGAATTGAATCAGAAGCCTAAAGTACAAAAGATAAAATTCACTTTACGAACTTTAATTTTTGAAAAGTATCGTCAACAAAAAGACAATCTTTGGCATTTGAAAGTCTCTTGATTACCCAAATATCTCTGATACAAAGGCTCCAAGCCATTAAAAAAAAGCAGAGATGGAAGTTTGCATTGGATAGCCAATTCACACAGCTCTGTATAACGGGAGAACAAGCTGCCGTCTTTTTCATTGAAAATCACATTGGGAAACTACTCATGGAGTTGCCAGGCCTCCACAAAACCGTCCTATTGGTTGCTAAAAGTAGTTGTCCCTCCCTCCTTGCTGGGTAATGGAAAAAGTGATGCAGGAATTTCAGTATGTGAACAAATATGCACTATATGACCTCTGTTCCTTTGTCTGTAACTCTGCTCGAAAGCGAGTGACATAAAAGTTACGTGCTCAGCTATTCAAACTGTACTTTTCTTATCAAAAGTAAACTGACCCATAAAATGGTCAATGTTAAATTCTACGGAAATGCTCTGAGCCGAATCCTGGAAAGAATGATTCCGTGGATGACACATGTTTCACATTTTCGCTCTGTTGTCCGAACCATTGGAGGAAGCCAGATGTACAGTACATCATGGAATTAAAGTGAGGCCAGATTGTGGAGAAGCCGTGCGTACAAGATATGCAACTTAAGCAACTGCTTTCCAGATTACGGTTCAATCATTTTGTTAAGACAGAGCCGTAAGATGTTCCTGATTTATTTATTTTTAAAAATTAGGACATTTCTCTCAAGTGGAAATTGCTGACCCACTAAATCTAATGTTGGCGCTCCTCTCTATCCTACTGAGATCTACGGAGCAGCTCCTGCAGGAACTAACCAAAATAAATGACATGGGAACCCTCCTTTAATAAGCTCAAGCTAATTAATGCAAATTGAAATCATGTCACGTTTAACTTGAACTACTTTTAATAATTGAAAAAATAAATAATATTTCAACTATATTCGGTTGGATTCTGTGTTAGGTTTGCCGGTTCATAAACCAAGATTAATGTGTGACCAAGTACCTTTCTAAAATGCCAAGGGTTTCCTTATCTGGAATGGTTAACACCATTCTGCTTTCTCTTAAAACGTCAAAAGTTTATGAGCATTCCAGAGTTTGGCTCTTGGCCATTCAGCTAATGTTTTCCATCCGAGCTGCAGCCATAGTACAGTTGGATGCGATCTGCAGAATTAACCCTTTAGTACCTTGGATCTACGAAAATGTGGGGCCGTCTTCCTCCAAACAATATTCAGCTAGTGGGGTCTAATGTTCAAGCTCTGAAAGCAGAATTTATTTTATTCATTGAGCGCACTTGTGTTTTAGTTATTAAATAGAATGTGCTCATGCAAAGAGAAAAACAATATCATCCGGATTTTAAGGAATTATGACATTAAATAGTTGTATGACAATCACAATTTCAAGTTATTTGTTGGCTACCATGTTCTGCATGTGTGGCGAGGGCTATTGAATTCAATACCACAGTAGTAGCAGCAAGATTAAAATTGTTAGCGGTCTGGTTCTATTGCAAATTTGCATTTATTTTCATTGCTGTCCTATTTATGAGCAAGTGACGGATTATCGGGTTAAATGGAAGAAATCTTAATTTTTACTCTGCCTATCAGCATCTTCAAATCTACTTTTTTCCTCAAGACCGTTTAATAGTGTCCGTATATAATTTTGTAGCTATCTAGCTATAAACTAGATAGCTAGGTCTAAATTTTGCAATCATTTTTTCATTCAAAATAGGGGCTAATTGCTCACCAGTAATAGAACTTACTATTAAATGTGAGTTCATCAGTTTGCTTGCCTTAAACTGACAATATAACAAGATATTTTCAATTATTTTTGTGGGGACGGTTGCTTTTCCATGGATAATGGTGATAATCTGTTCCTGTAGTCTGCGTTTGTTGCATAGCTGCCTACTTATTTAATATTTGAGGGTGCAACACTGAAACCTAGAGATACAACAGTAAAGAGCCTGTCCCACTTGGCAATTATTTTCGGTGACTGCCGGCATCAATGACTGACGACGTATCAGGTCACTGAAAAATTTGATGCACGATATGGCGGTGACGCGGCGTGATGACGTATGACGCACGGTATTTTTTCAAGTGTCGCAACATTTTTTTGTCGCCATTGAATTTTGAAATGTTCAAAATCTTTTGGCGACACTGATATGACACCGGCAGTCGCCAAAAAATCACCAAGTGGGACAGATCCTTAAGATCTTTATGGCTCAGAACTGGATATTGTGCTTATCTACTGCGCATTGCTCTGATCTTTGCAATAGCAAGACCAACTCCAAAATGTGAGACATGTCTAGACCTTTTATTATAGTCAGCATATGACCATGCAGAGGAAAAAGTTCAATGGATCAATGGTGTTTTTATGGTCACATATGCAAATGCACAGTGAAATTACTTCTAATAATAATAATAATAATAATAATATTTTTGATATTCATTACACATAAGTGCAATGTGATTTAGTTTGCAACTGCCATCCGATGTCATAACTTAAACAACTAATTAAATTTAGGTGTAGATACCCCGAGAACAAGGTTTGTAAAAAGAACCCTAGAACAGTAAAACAATCAAAACGGACTAAAGTGCAGATGTGTCTGAGGGAGACAGTCCATGGGGGGGGGGGGGGACACTCAGCAGGGCCGGTTCAGAGCCGCTATAGCTCTGGGAATGAAGCTGTTCCTGAGTCTGGAGGTGCGGGCATAGAAGGCCTTGTAACGTCTGCCGGAAGGGAGAAGTTCGAACAGTCCATTACAAGGGTGAGAGGAGTCTTACAAGGGTGAGAGGAGTTCTTCTTACAAACAGTCCAGTGGAGTATTGCCACAGCTAAGCATATCCCCGATAAGCAAATTGTACAGAAATAGTCAACTGATCCTGGATGTGTAATCAAATTCTGCTTTGAATTAATTAATAACAGAATCCTCCTTATTAACAAGGTGCATAAAAACAATATGTTTTCATAGCAATAAATGCTTCCCTACAGTATGCTCACTTATTTTGTCCTGGCCAGCCTTCAGATCTTGTTTCGATTTCAATAGTGCTTTATTCAATAATGCATTATTTGTCCCATCTGCAACTGCACAGTGAAACTCATTTTGCGTAATCCACATGTGGACAACACAATTTTTGGCTCCATTATTCAAAGTCCAAATTCCGGTCGGCCCACGCACTTGGTGTACTGGAGCAGTTGCCATTAACCAATGTTCCTTGCCTCTACTTGCCAAGCCATCTTTGTGTCTCGGGGGCGCCTCCTGCAGCCTACCTGAAGGAGCTGCAGGCATTACCCCAGTTCATCCTCCTTCCTGTTCCTGCTCCTCATGTCCGGTTTCTCCAGCTCCTTTCTTGGTTAGGCTGTCTGCGGAGTCTTCGGGTGGATTCCCGGTCCCGCCAACCAACGACACATTGGGCGGGCAGCATAGCCTCGGCACCTCGGGAAGACCTCATGAAGAAAACTAGTTGTATCTATTGGTGCATTGTCCACAATCCCACAATTTGTAGTTGTAAAGAGCAATGTTCTCCTTGACAAATAACTTTCCTTTCCCAGATCCCAGATCTAGTTGACTGACTCACCATCTCCATTCTTTGTTCTTAGCATGTGGTTGGGTCGTCTTTCAGATATGGGATCTAATGAACACTTAATCAGAATTCATTCAGTTCTTGTGTCCATAGCTTCAAAAAAGTGAGCCTGATCACCATTCAAAAGGTTTGCCACATGTTTTGTATGGTTATTTGCAATAACAATCTGAAATGCACAAACGTTTGTTTCTGTTGTGATAAATGTGGACATTTCTTGCTGTGACTGGTTTATGGGACTTGGGATTTAATTCCATGGAGGGTTTCGATGGCATGTTGCCTTGAGGATTATTTTTTTCTCGTATTTCTCATATTTCCTTATGACGTAGAAGGAAGCCAATTGGGCCATCAATTCAATGCCAGCTCCCAGAACGATTCTATAAAACCCATTCTACCATTTATTTCTGCGTAATCTATTCTCTCTCAGCATGCTTGTTTTGCTGATCATTTACAGCAGCAACTGTCCTAACAACCTGCATGTCCTTTGAGATTTGGGAGCGAACAGGTGCACCTAGGAGATGAGGAATAGAGCATTGGTGGTAGAGATGGAGAAAGAAGGATAGTTGTACCTCTTGGTGCATTGTGCACCACCCACAAGTGGACTCTGGAGTACTGTGAAGTCGTTAATTCAGATAATAGGCTATTCACCGACCTCAGATGAACTAGTTTAGTCTAGTTTATTGTCACGTGTACCGAGGTACAATGAAAAAGCGTCTTAGTTTAGTTTATAGTTACAGCGCAGAAACATGCCCTTCAGCCCACCGGGTCTGCGCCAACCAGTGATCCCCGCACACTAACACCATCCTACACACACTAGGGACAATTTACATTTATACCAAGCCAATTAACCTACAAACCTGTACGTCTTTGGAGTGTGGGAGGAAACCTAAGAGCTCGGAGGAACCCACGCGGTCATGGGGAGAACGTACAAACTCCGTACAGACAGCACCCGATGTCGGGATCGAACCGGGTTCTCTGGTGCTGCAAGGCAGCATCTCTATGCTGCGCTACCGTGCCGCCCTTTTGTTGCATGCTAACTCCTAAATGCATCAATTGCTCTTGATATGGTTCAACACATTTGTGAACAGCCATTCGGATTGATGAATTAGGACAGGTCTTGAATCAGGAAGAAAAATAATCTGGCTTCTAATAACTTTTTTAACCTTTTGTTGTAAACCAAATAAAGATCGAGCATGCCTTTAGGATTAAATTAGAACTTGAAATATCAAAAGCAAATGTGATTGACCACTGAGCTGGTTGTAGGCATGTATAAGATGGTTTAGATGGAGCTGAGTATCAATGTTGCAGTGCAAGAGATGGCCCGTGCTGATGGTCCTATGCAGCATTATGGACGAATGTTCGACATTTCTAACCCACCAGTGGAGTTTCAAATGCTATTTTTAAGGAGTGGCACATTCAGTATGTTTAAAAGCAGAAGCATTGAGTAAGAAGCCGAAGATCCCATCAACAATTTGTTTTTCCGATTCTAACTATGAGGCTTGCAGCTGCACAATGAACAACCAATATTTCCCAGACAACTTGCAGAGTTCCACATGTGCAGATGTTGGAGGTTGCTATAAGTTTTGAAGAGTAATGGTCGCAGGTGCTGTCAGTCTCAGCACCAGGATATCCACAGATTCAAGGCCAGATTCTCCAGGACAAGTGACATATACCATCTTTGCAGAATGTCTCCTTCAACAGTAACAAAACATTGTAGAATGTTTAGACGGATGGGGGGGGGACCTCATTGAAACTTACCGAAAAGTGAAAGACCTCGATAGAGTGGATATGGAAAGGATGTTTCCACCAGTGGGAGATTCTAGGACCAGAGGACATAGAGTCAGAATTAAAGGACGTACATTTAGGAAGGAAATTAGGAGGAATTTCTTGAGTCAGAGGGTGGTGAATCTGTGGAATTCACTGTCACAGAAGGCTATGGAGGCAGTCAATGTATATTTTTAAGGCAATGATTGATAGATTCTTAATAGTATGGGAGTCAGGGGTAATGGGGAGGCAGGAGAATGGGGTTGAGAGGGAAAGATGGATCAGTCATCATTGAATGGCGGAATAGACTTGATGGGCCGAATGGCCTAATGGCAAATTCCAAATGGCCTAATTCTGCTCCTATCACTTATGAACTTATGAAGGTTTCAGGGATCCATTGCCAGGCATGGTTAATGCATGGGTTAACACAGTTCACACAGTTGCACAGGCAGAAACATCCATTCTAAGAAAACCTAGAAGAGATTTGTTCTGGGCTCTTACATGAGAATGCTGTGGCAATCAGGGAAAAGAAAATCTTGGGTTACACAAAAAGCTGGAGAAACTCAGCGGGTGCAGCAGCATCTAAAGAGCGAAGGAGATAGGCGACGTTTCGGGTCGAGACCCTTCTTCAGAAGTCTGAAGAAGGGTCTCGACCCGAAACGTCGCCTATCTCCTTCGCTCTTTAGATGCTGCTGCACCCGCTGAGTTTCTCCAGCTTTTTGTGTAACCCTCGATTCTCCAGCATCTGCAGTTCCTTCTTTAACAAAAGAAAATCTTGAGCCGCTAAGCGTCAGCACAAGCTGATAAGAGTACACTAATTGTGAAACATTGACTACCAGCAGGAAGCCCCGGCAATCATGGTGAATACAATTCTCCTGCTAAATATGGAGATTCCTATAAATACCTAACGTTGTCTTAGTTTATTGCTTACGTTGGCCATCAAAATACCAGTCGTCAAAACAGAACACTTGAAATCCAATAGCACAGATAGCTACAAGCTGAGGACTGTAAAATGCGATTTATATCTATTAGTACTTGATGGCTGTGTTGGATATCATTGCCTGAGGGCCCTGTTTCCATGCTCCATGTGTTCACGATTCTGCCTCGATGGGAATCAGGGATTATTCCCTTTTCAAGTTAATTGGCACCAAAAAGCTGCCTTTCGTACTGTGCTTAATATTTATCTTGATATCCCCTCAGGATTGAACCAATCAATTCCTTAATAATTGTTCCCTTACTTAAATCTTACTGTTTCCCCCAATAAACAATCTAGCAATCAGCCCTGCATCCACACAGCAAACAAACGTCAAGTGCTTTATGTACAGTTAGGTTTTGTAAAAAGTCATAATTTGTAAATCTGAATTACTGAAGGAACATAAATAAAGTAATACCTTTAAGTATACACAAAAGCAAGTTTTTCCAAGACAGCTCCTTAGAAGATAAATAAGCATAAAACCTATTGATTATTCTGAGGGTTGTGTGGAGGGCTGACATCTGCAGAGACACTCAAACGTCTTTCAATCATTAGCGCTGTCATTGTGAAGCCAATAAAGGAAATCAGGTGCTGAGTGATCACATCAGAGGACGAACAGTTAGGTGAAGCTTGGAGAGTGGGTGAGTTGTGGATGTTGAGTAGAAGGTCATAACCAAAGATCTTAGAGCAGAGCAAGATAGTCCACGTGACGAAAAAGCCGTAGTGGGTCATGGGTAATCTTTTGCGCCATTTCCGTAACCGGCTTCCGTCTCCGCTCTAGTATCTTTGCTTTTGGTCATGGCGTGGTCGGGTCAAAGATGGGCAATTTACAGAGGCCAATTAACCTACAAACCCGCACATCTGTGGGATGTGGGAGGAAACTGGAGAACCAGGAGCAAAACCCACACGGCCAACGTGCAAACAGCTCCCAACGTCAGGACCTATCCAGGTCTCCGGGGCTGCGAGGCATCTGCTTCAGCAGCTGGCACTCTGTGCCACACTTGATGGAGCAGGACATCAAAGGATGAAATGAGCGGTCGGTTTTTTAAAAAAAATTCCAAAATATAAACTTTATTCAGAATAAATATTATATACAGAACTAGCCCTTTGCTTTTTTGGTAATGACTTCTACTTTTTTATTTTTTAATTTTCACCACTATCTGCCATGCCCCTTTCCTGTTCTCCTTCTACTATTGGCTGTACTTCCGGGTCCCTGCCTGGCATTCATTAACATCATATTAGCATCAGAAGGCTGATAATACCCAGCCCAACTCCAGAGACTCAATTAGGTTAATGATACCTTTCTTCAAGCAAGGCTGCACACTCTGCTTGGACTTCGGACTGTGTACAGTAACTTCAGACAACATTTGGCAAAGCTGATAAGTGGCCAGTTTGTTCTGATACACCCATGGTTTTCTGAGCGGAGGAGGTGAGGGCCAAGAAGTAGCAGCTCTTGCCTCAAACCAGAGATAACGTCGCCTAAACCTACCCCAAAATTTGATTTCATTCCAGCAAGATCGTCACTGAATTCATGCAGGCAACATGGGGAGTAGCACATCCCAACATTTATGTTAGTGATAATGATGAAGTCACCATCACTGTTAGAAGGGAGCCCTTGGGAAATGGTCCCATTTGCAATTTCCGCACACACACCATTTAACACAAAAAATCCTAACGTTACTGCTGGTGTTTCATTGCAGCTCCCCGGGGTACATTATTTGCAACCTTTTCCAAAGTAATTAGAGCAAATCACTGGAACTGATGTGACTTTGAACTATTTACAAATCAGGTCCATTGGAAAATTCCCTGCAAATCTTTCACTCCATTGCATGAACCTCATTGGGTTTTTTTGAGGGAGAACTCAGCATAATACTGTATAAGCAGCAAAAAATACTTGGCCTTAAAAAAAACCTTTATTAGTGGGTGAGCGTGATCAGCCTTTGAGTGTTTCAGATCATAACTGTGTGAGCAATTCATCCATTAAATTTAAACCAGTCCTGGGAAATCCAAGCCTCACATTAAATAATCCCCAGGTGAATCGGAACAATTCTGCCGCTCAACATTCATTCTAACTCTCGCCTGCACCCTTCACACATCATCCCATACACACCATGAACTGCCCATCCAAAACTTGCCTTTATTGATCATGAACCTATATAAGACATCATTCTTTATCACAGTCTGAGTATAATTGTAGTTGCAATTAATTTATTAGCCATGTATGTAAAAAAATACAAAGAATTTTATTTACCATACAGTCATACCAAAAAAGCAACTACATAAAAAATAACATAAACATCCACCACAGTGCATTGTGTTGGAAGGCAATGATGTATATCTTCTTCCATCTCCCGTGGCCGGGGCAGTCGAACCATCCGCAGTCGGGGCGATCGAAGCTCCCGCAGCTGACGATCGAAGCTCATGCGTCGAGGTGATCGAAGCTCCCGCGATCGGTCGAAGCTCCTGCGACCTGGAGCTCCCGAAGTCGATCCTTGACAATGGGACCGCTAGATCCACGACGTTAAGTCCGAGCGTTCCCACGGTTGGAGCTTCTGATCCCCATCAAAGGGGCTGCTAGCTCCACGATGTTAGGCCGCAGTGCGGATGGAGATACAATATGGAAAAGGTCACAACTCCATCGAGGAAAGAGATAAAAAAAGTTTCTCCCCCCCTCCCCCCCCACACAATACAAAACTAAAGATACACTAAAACATACATTTAACAATAGACTAAAAACAACAAATGAAGAAAAGGACCAGACAGAACGTTGCCGAGGCTGCCATCGTGCAACGTCATCCTTGCTATTATGGACCTCTTCATAACGGATCTCGGTTATAACGGATGGATCATTTGCACAGTAACCAGACTCCACTGACTCTTTAGAAACACAGGCTGCTAGTTATGCTGCGGGAAGCGAATGGGATTGACAACCAGTTGCTTCGATCGACACTTGTGTGCGATACTCCATTGAACAAAGTAACAAACAGCCTTTGTGATTTTATGCTCATAGTAACAAAAATATATTTTTAGCTGTTAAAAATTATTTTCTATTTGAAAACAACTCGGAAAGATTGGTTTAGCGATGCAGTGCGGATACAGGCCCTCGGCCCGCCGAGTCCACACCAACCAGTGATCCCCGCACATTAACATTCCCCTACACACACTTGGGACAATTTACACTTAAGGGCCTGTCCTACCAGCATCCGAATCCATGCGATGAACGCGATCAAACTAGAAGCGGGGGCCGCGCGGAGGTCGGGTGATCCCCTGTACAGGGCAGTTCCCACCAGCATGCACCTGCATGCGTCAAGCGCAACCAAACCGGCAGCGAGGGCCATGCGGAGGTCGGGTGAGTGGCGCAACGTGGCGCAAAGTGAGGCGAACTTGGAGCGAAGTCTTAAGGTAACTTCGCCAGGACAGAGAGGGGCACACAGAGAGGGGCACAGAGGCACACACACAGAGGGCCACGGAGCCACACACATAGAGCTTCTCGGAGGCACCTACAGATAGGTTCACGGAGGCACGATGCTGGGGCGGTGTGTCATGCGTCGAGGCGACTGCGAGCCGACAAGCCGTTGCTGCGCGGAATTTTTGAACACAGTCAGTTTTTCGGATCCCCGCGCGATGTCGGGACGAACTCCGCACAATTCCACACAGCTTCGGCGATCGAAGTGGGACCGGCCCCCTGACACCGGACGGCTCAAGCGACCACGTTAGGTCGCGCTCATCGCATAGAGTTGCATGCTGGTGGGACAGGCCCTTTATACCTAGCCAATTACAAATCTATATGTCTTTGGAATGTGAGATCTTGGAGAAACCCACGCGGTCACAGGGAAAACGTACAAACTCCGTACAGACAGCACCGATGGCCGGGATCTAACCCGGGTCTCTGGTACCACAAGTGCTGTGAGGCAGCAACTTCACCGCTGCGCCATCGTGCCGCCTCTTGGTGGTTGGATGAATCTCTCACTCGGCTACAGTGGACAATCAGCAATAACGGACACCATTCCTCCCCACCCCCATGTTATTTGAACTGTCGAAGAATTCTAGCAAAACATGTTTGGTAAACTAATGGCAATGGAAGCAATCTGTCTTTGATGCCAAGTGATATTTGAATGTTCATTTTGTGCCTTTTTGCTAAATGCAGTGGATCTTGGAGAAAAGAAGGAATCTACAAAACTTTCATTAATGCCACAGAGAATCGAGAATGCAGCCTCCACCTGCAAGATTCAATATTTCAAAATATAAGCTCTCCTAAATGTTTAAAGCTTGTAAATTGGTTTATTTATGAATTCCAATTTTTGCCTTAATTACTTCAACCATTTAAAAAAAAATGTATTCACCTACAATTGATTGATTAATTGTTTGATTTCAAAATACAACATAGAAACAAGCCCAGCCAATTTTACAGAATTAACCTACGAACCCCATACCTCTTTGGAAACAGCTCCATTCAAGACCGCAAGAAATTGCAGCAAATTGTAAAAGCAGCCAAGACCATCACGCAAACCAACCTCCCTTCCATTGACTCCATTTATACCTCACGCTGCCTCGGCAAGGCCGGCAGCATAATCAAGGATGAGTCGCATCTTGCACTGAACGTTATTCCCTTATCATGTGTCTGTACACTGTGAATGCCCTTTGAGCCAGCACCGCTATTCAATGTGATCATGGCTGATCATCCCCAATCATCCCCAATCAATACCCCGTTCCTGCCTTCTCCCCATATCCCCTGACTCCACTATTTTTAAGAGCCCTATCTAGCTCTCTCTTGAAAGTATCCAGAGAACCGGCCTCCACCGCCATCTGAGGCAAAGAATTCCACAGACTCACCACTCTCTGTGTGAAAAAGTGTTTCCTCATCTCCATTCGAAATGGCTTACCCTTATTCTTAAACTGTGGCCCCTGGTTCTGGACTCCCCCAACATCAGGAACATGTTTCCTGCCTCTAGCGTGTTAAATCCCTTAATAATCTTATGTTTCAATAAGATATCCTCTCATCCTTCTAAACTCCAGAGCCCAGCCGCTCCATTCTCTCAGCATATGACAGTGCCGCCATCCCAGGAATTAACCTTGTAAACCTACGCTGCACTCCCTCAATAGCAAGAAGGTCCTTCCTCAAATTAGGGGACCAAAACTGCACACAGTGCTCCGGGTGTGGTTTCACTAGGTCCCTGTACAACGGCAGAGGTCCTCTTTGCTCCTATACTCAGCTCCTCGTGTTAAGAAGGCCAATATGCTATTCACTTTATTCACTGCCTGCTGTATCTGCATGCTTACTTTCATTGACTGATGAACAAGGATGCCCAGATCCTGTTGTACTTCCCCTTTTTCCAATTTGACATAATTTAGCTAATAATCTGCCTTCCTGTTAATCACCTCACATTTATCCACATTAAACTGCATCTGCCATGCAGTTGCCCACTCACCTGTCCAAGTCACCCTGCATTCTCATAGCATCCTCCTCACAGTTCGCACTGCCAGCCAATCTGCAAATTTATTACTTTGAATTCCTTCATCGAAATCATTGATGAATGATCATTGATGTATATTGTAAAGCACCGAGCCTTGCGGTACCCCACTAGTCACTGCCTGCCATTCTGAAAGGGGAATCCCTACTCTTTGTTGCCTGTCTGCCCACCATTTTTCTAACCATGTCAGCACTCTACCCCCAATACCATGTGCCCTAATTTTGCCCACTAATCTCCTATGTGGAACCTTATCAATTGTCCTTCAAATGAGTCGGCTGTAAAATGATAAGGCGTCATTCACTGACAATGGTGTGACCAGCTAGATTGAAGTTGCATGGTTCCTTTGTCAATCAAGTGATAATAATTTTGTGTGTGTCATGTAAATGTTCCTCTGGCTGTATTTTAGCAGAGGAATTGCCCTGCTTTCATTGGGACAAGTTGCTTTTCTTTATCTATTTCATACATTTACAATAAAATATGTTTTCAGTAAATGGACATTGGTTGCTTTATAGTGAACTATTTGGTGCAAACCAAACACCTCACCCACCTCCATGTCATAGGCTAGAGCACTGCTGTTAATAGATACTCTCTGATAAATTAATAACTATGGCCTGATGGCAGGTCTCACCCGAAACATCAACCATCTTTCTGCCTTCACAGATGCTGCCTGGCCCGCTGACTTCCTCCAGCAGTTTGCTTTTCACTCCAGATTACAACATCTGCAGTCTCTTGTGTCTCCTTTCTGACATGGTAATCTCCTTTGAAGTGAACTTACTCAGACAACCATTTGACAGTGCGTGACCAGACGAAGCAGCTTCTTGTGGTCTCCCTTCTTGACACGCTCAGGCCAGGTCAAGAGGCCTTTGTTGGCAGAATTCTCTCTACCAATCGTGGGCGGCATTGTGGCATAGCGGTAGAGTTACTGCCTTACAGTGCCAGAGACCAGGGTTCAATCCCGACTACGGAGTTTGTACGTTCTCCCTGTGACCTGCGTGGATTTTCTCCGAGATCTTCGGTTTCCTCCCGAACTCCAAAGATGTACAGGATTGTAGGTTAATTGGCTTGGTATAAATGTAAAAAAAATTGTGTGTTTAGGGTAATGTTAATGTGCGGAGATTGGTGGTCAGCATGAATTTGGAGGGCCGAAGGGTTTATTTCCACACTGTATCCCTAAACTAAACAACCAACTTCTGGGAAGCTCATTGCATTGGATATCTTTTAGAAGGATTCCTTTTGGTGCCAAACGGGCTGATTTCCTTGGTCTTCCTTAGTCCAGCATGCGTTCCAACACGTCAACATCAGCAAATCTGGCAATCGGCATTCTAAAACCCTGTCTATGTTGCGGTACTTGCAGACACATTTGTTTCTAACCATTGTTCGTCATTTATAGAGATGCAAATGTTTTGCTATTCTTCAATGGAATTCATGGCACATTTCCACCAAATGACAAATCCAGTAGTACGCAATGTTGATTTTAAAGTTTATGTAGATTTTATCTGATCTGTTCCCAAAGTGTTTTTAATGGCTTGCTGTGACAAGCACCCAATCTAACGGGGCAAAATCATGCGCCAGTCTTTTGTATTTGGCAAAGTTTGATTGTCCACGGAGCTTGATATTCATTAGTGAGTGATTTGCAGCAAAATTGCTTCAGGATTCATGCAGCAGCATCACGAACATAAAACAATTTCATTTATCTCCTTTCAGTAAACTCCGAAGAATGGGCTGCCCCTTTATTGAAACACTACTTTGTAATATCCAAGGTTGCAATTTACGGGCCTGTTTTGAAACTCAAAACTTACTGCTTGATGGACGGCACCGCTACACATGGAAAAGCACTGGTATAAAAACACCGGAGCAGTTTACTGGACTGTAGGAATTACACCTGTAAAATATTTATTACCACGCTTAAACGATTCTATAAAGACAACGTAATTTATGGGTCAACCAAAATATCAATCATAGACGTAATCTGTTTCATGTAATTTTACTTCAGAGTCACATCAGTGATTCCATGAAGAAGACCCGCCAGGCCGCATGCGCACCAGCACGTCAGCCGCACTGGCGCAAGCACCAGACTGGCAGGACAGAGCTCCTGCCGGCGGTAAGTTAAACCTAGAAGGTAAGTTTGGTTCTTTACTTACCAGGGTTTTTCAGGCAGGAGCCTCTTTTCACAGAGGTTTTCCTGCCAGTTTCGCAGCCCGATGAGTGTGCCGGTTATGGACTGTGGGGAAACCCCATTCTGACCGCGGAAGCGGGTAACCGGCAAAATTGATCGGGTTGCGACATAAGGAGCCGCTAACAGTGGGGTCAGCGGCTCCCAGCCTGCGGGGATGTCGTTAAAACGGCAAGAAATTCAAGCAGAGTCGCTGACAGTATAGTCAGCGGCTCCCAGCTTGTGGGGATGCCGTTGGAACGGCAAGAAATTCAAGCAGAGTCACTGACCGTGGGGTCAGCGGCTCCCAGCCTGTGGGATGCCATTGGAACGGGAAGGAAGCAACCCTGGAGTCACTGACAGTAGAGTCAGTGGCTCACAGACATTGGTCCCCAGGAATTAAATGGGAGTCATTCAGCCCAATTTTGGACTCAGGTGAGTCGGGCTATAAAGGGTTTCTCCTTATAATAAAATGTATGTATTTTATAGTGTTTTTCTTAAAGTTAAAAGCTAAAGGCAAAGTTAAAGTCATAAAAAGTTATTGTTATATGTTTCTGACAATTTAATCCTTGTTGTTTAGCACAAGTTGCTATGAATTATTTTTACCCTTCACAGGTAAAGCTGTACACTAAAAATGTTGATTTAGTGAGCTGACACAGCAATAGCGCGGGCCTATGGGACAGGCCGTGCCAGCAGCGCCTGACAGGGCTGCTTCATGTGTAAAATGTGCGGGCCTATGGGACAGGCTGTGCCAGCAGCGCCTGACAGGGCTGCTTCATGTATGAAAGTGCCGGCCTACGGAAGAGCCATGCCAACAGCGCCTGATACAGGGCTGTTTCATTTGTGACATTACCGGCCTACGGAGAGCCGTGCTAGCAGCACCTGGTACAGGGCTGTTCCATGTCAAAAAGCACAGGCCTTTACGAAAGGCGGTGCCAGCAACGCCTGGGACAGGGTTGCTCAAGTTCACACATATCTGCTCGCCCGCGGAGTCGGGAGATGATTCTCCACCGGGGCTGGATAGCAAGGCCCACGGAGTCGGGGGATGAATTCCTCACCGGGGATGGATAGTGCATTTGAAACGACTATCCCAAATACAGCAACTGTTGCATACAGTGCTACAGAGGTCTCCCTCTCGGAGGCAGAGACCAAGACGGGTCAGTATCCTGCTGACACTGAGTCTCAGGGCATACCCCAAGGGATGAAGGGCACATGTCAGAGGTATCTTTTCCTGACAACAAAGTTGCCATCCCAGCAGAATATTTGATTTGGGTTAAGGCCAATGGGTTTATGTCAGTATTGGTATCCTGCAGCCTGTGGCAGCGTCTGTTAGGGTTGCCTACGAATAACTGACTCCAGGCTCTAAAGAAGTCAATAGAACATACTTAAACACATATGTGCCGGCAGTGAACAACGCCAACGGGGGGATGTGAGAGCCAGCTGCTGAATTGGTTATTCAGGTAGGTCTATTCTACAGTGGGAGAAAGCCTGGCAGACTAATCAATTAGGCCAAAGGTGGGCAAATGTCATCATTCAGAATGCACCCTAGGCACTCATCGGCAGTAGTGGTTCACTGGTGCTGGGGGCAGCATGATAGCTCAGAAATTCCATGCACCTTTCCAATCATACTCAACAAAATGGGTCTAGCACTTCCAAAATTTGGGTAATGCACCATTCACAAGTTGTAATATTTACATTGTTTTGTACAACACACTAAGGGTAAAAATATTTGGTTGAGGCACAGTCGGAGCATTCCAAGCAAGTTTGGATTATGGCCAGGGTTTGGAAATTGGGCAAAAGTTCTCATGCAAACCACCCATGGAATAAGGCAGGAGTGGCATGTTATTATGAAGAATGGAGAATGTCGGGCATATGAACTTTCCGAATATGAAAACTTATTTTCCTGACTACAACAGATTCATAGCGTCAGAGATCCATGCTATACAAATCCCATTACAGCGGTTATCAAAGACAGTATAACTGTACTTTAACAGTAAAGCTTTGCAGTATGGGATAAACTGTTTGTTGGTCATTGGGATTTACCTTTAATTATTATTAGCCTTGACTCCACCTTATGGCAAGAGATTGGAATTATAGCAATCTGTTACAAAGCTGAGTTATTGTCATCAAGAGTAATTGGCAATATAGCAGCTGTGTTTCAGCCGAGCAAATCAAGGAACTGATATCGTGTGAGTAGCAATTAGACCATTGTTAACAACCTTATGCCATTGCCAGCTGAAGCTACCTCAGCCACAATGATGAAGTAACAGTATTCAGCATTGCTGAACATGACAATAACTAATTGATCTTGAACTTGAAACTCGCTACAGTAGTGTGGTCGGTCTAATTCAGTTATTACAAACTGATGCTTAGGACTCTAAGGTGAGAAGTTCAGAATACCATCACCTACTTGGAGGTTTTGGAGATTGCATGAGTTACCAATTCTTCAATTGTTGGTATCAACTAAATATATACACTAGATGCACCCCTGGGTAAGGGGCTATTGAGCGAATATACATATTCTACATGCTCAAATTCAAGTTGCTGCTCTACGATGGTGACATATGTTGGTCACATAGTAATCAAGTAAAAATATCCTATAATTAATCTCCTTGGCCACTGGTGTGTCATCAAGTTCAGATCGATGATAACACAGAATAAGTGTTGGATCTCAAAGTATGATGAAAGTATGGTTCAATACTACATCGAATATCGACATGTTGGTGCATGTTTATTCACTTGTTGCAAAAATATGTGGCATATTTTTGCAATAAGTGAATAAACATGCACCAACATGTCGATAGCACCCAAAAAAGCAGTACATTTCTATTGAGGGGATCAGAAGTGTTTTTTGTTAAGTGTTAATGTTACATCTAATATGGTACAGATTACTGACGTTTTCCAGTTCATTTTAAATGGTATTTGACAATAATTCAGTTATAGAGACACTACAGCTGCAACATAAGGGAACTACGCTGTCAGGTTCAACCCGGATATTGAGTTGTTAAAAGATCTTGACACAAGTTCTCCCACTACAAGATTATGCAGTTGGTTATTGTAAATGTGTGAACATTACTTCACCAAGGGGTTCCATCTACATCCTTAGTTATGACACTTATATCAGCACAATGACGGCAAACATTGCAAACGCTGTGGCTAGATAGGATGGAATTGGATGCAGGTACCATTACATTTTACTTTCTGGTCTACACAAGCAGAGTAGACTAGGGGTGGCATGATTTAAGATCATTTTGGATACCCCACGGTCTCACGTCTACGTTATCAAGGCCTCCAGAATCCTAAGAAGTATGGAATCAGCATTGTTATTAGTCAACAAACAACTGCACAAAGGTAGGTCGCAGACTATTTCAAGATGGCTGCAGCAAGTTCTGGGTTATACAGGTATTAACACTGACGATTGTATATCTCATTCCACCAGGTGAGCATCAACGTCAGCATATTATTTAGACAGTGTGTTTACATCTCTTTCCACTAGGGCAGCAGCTATGTCGGTGGCCAAGGCGAGAGACGTGCCCGTCGACCATATTTTGGTGGCTGCCGGATGGGCAAATGAGCTGATGTTTCAGAATTTCTATCATCGGCCGATTGCCGATTGCCGATTCAGGGCTGTTTGCCAATGCTATTTTAAGTTCTGTTTAAAGTGCCCTGGGATAGAGGGGTACTGTTGTTTGTTTATATATTTTAAATAAACTTTATTACTGCATTAAATGCAATGTTACTACTAATGCATTAATTTCTCATTCGAGTCAATCACTGCAGTGGGATGCCGAGATTTGTAATTTGTTGGTGATTACGTGCCCGCCATGCCCAACCCTCTCTCATAAAGGATCATATGGTAGTTCTCATGTCACTCATCTTACTATGTCACTTCGGTGTTGTTATTTGTGATTTCATACCGCTGCTTTGAAGATTGGTGCGCATGCAGCCTGGTGGGTCTTCTTCACGTAATCACCAACGTAACTCCTCATAAAATCAAGATCAAACTTCAAACTGGTAAGTTCTCGTTTAATCTTACTATTTCCTTTTTCTGTCTGACATTTACATGGAGCAAGAGTAGGTGACCTAACCCAATAAATGTGCCCCACCTTTCAATACGTTCATGGCTGATCTGACTTCAGTCTCAACTTTGCATTATAATCCCCAGTAAACTGCTCCCCTCTCTTGTTTATCAAGTACCTATCCTTCTCTGCTTCTCCTGCCATTTGAGGAACAAAAAAATTCTAAAGACTGGCGACTGTCGATTAAAAAAAGTAGTCTCATCACTTAAGTGTGTAGCTGGCAAAGAAGGTGGGGAAGGGAGGTGGATGGAACGAAGGAAATGCCTCTGACAGGGTGAGACCAAATAACTTAACATGGCAATTAGAGGCCAGTTTAGCTTATTTTTCTGCGTAATCTATTGATAATGGTAAGGCTCTGGGACAGACAGGGTTCTACAAAAAAAATAAGATCTAAAGTACAACTGAGCCAAAAGGATTTGAAGTTAGAAATGGCCAGTTCTGATACAAATAAAAAGAAAGAGTGTGATAATGATCTCACATAGAGTACCTTCACTGAGAGCTTCCAGAACAGGCTGTCATGTTGTTATTCATCATGTCACACATTCCTGTCTCTTTGGAGCTCAGCCCTCATGTACAGCTGACCAAACATTCATCACCGCGAGTGTATCGCTGATTCCTTCTGTTTAACTTACACTGGGAATGGTGGGTGCTAGGAACACACTGCCATGCATGGTGGTGGAAGCAGATATGATAGTGGTGTTTAAGAGGCATTCAGGTAGGCACATGGATTTGGACGGAATGAGATATAGGGATCACATGCAGGCAGAGGAGATTCATTTAATTTGGCCCAAATAAGCTGGAATAACTCAACGGGTCAGACAACATCTCTGGAGAAAAGGAATGGGTGATGTTTCGGGTCAAAACTCTTCTTCAGAAGGGGCTTAAGAAGGGTCGTCTGACAAACATTGTCTGAGCAGCTGAGTTACTCCAGCTTTTTGTGTTTAAGCCAGCATCTGCACTTCTTTCCTACACATAAGTTTAATTTGGCATTGTGTTTGGTACAGACATCATGGGCCGAAGAGCCTGTTCCTGTACTATACCGTTCTATGTTTTATAGTTGTTGCTGCTGGTCCATCATCTCTGGCTAATCTAATACAATGATGGATCCATTGATGGGCAGATTTATTTTGGCAAATAGCAAAAGCAGAGAAGGTATTCAGAATAACTCTGAGAGCCATGATGCAGCTGATATAGTGGCCATGGTTGTTTCAGACCATGTTACCAGACATTCATGGCAAGGGTTGTGGAAGGTGCTGATGGATGTCCCTGCTGATTTCAAGGTATCTCTGCAGACCACTTAGTCCCATTTATGGATTCATTAACATACATCAGCTTTTCAAAATAGCATGATTGGGGAATGAGGTCATATTTTAGTCATAGATTCATACGGAATAGAAACAGGCCCTTCAGCCCAATTTGCCGTTGCTGACCTAGATGCCCCATCTACACTAGGCCCGCCTGCCTCTAAACCTTTTCTCTCCATGTGCCTGTCCAAATGTCTTTTAAACAATGTTATAGTACCTGCCTAGTGTTTAGCAGATGCAGTATAATGTGGATAAATGTGAGGTTATCCGCTTTGGTGGCAAAAACAGGAAAGCAGACTATTATCTAAATGGTGGCCGATTAGGAAAAGGGGAGATGCAGCGAGACCTGGGTGTCATGGTACACCAGTCATTGAAAGTAGGCATGCAGGTGCAGCAGGCAGTGAAGAAAGCGAATGGTATGTTAGTTTTCATAGCAAAAGGATTTGAGTATAGGAGCAGGGAGGTTCTACTTCAGTTGTACAGGGTCTTGGTGAGACCACACCTGGATAATTGCGTACAGTTTTGGTCTCCAAATCTAAGGAAGGACATTATTGCCATAGAGGGGGTGCAGAGAAGGTTCACCAGACTGATTCCTCGGATGTCAGGACTGTCTTATGAAGAAAGACTGGATAGACTCGGTTTATACTCTCTAGAATTTAGGAGATTGAGAGGGGATCTTATAGAAACTTACAAAATTCTTAAGGGGTTGGCAGGCTAGATGCAGGAAGATTGTTCCCGATGTTGGGGAAGTCCAGGACAAGGGGTCACAGCTTAAGGATAAGGGGGAAACCCTTTAAGACCGAGATGAGAAAGACTTTTTTCACACAGAGAGTGATGAGTCTCTGGAACTCTCTGCCACAGAGGGTAGTTGAGGCCAGTTCATTGGCTATATTTAAGAGGGTTAGATGTGGCCCTTGTGGCTAAGGGGATCAGAGGGTATGGAGAGAATGCAGGTACGGGATACTGAGTTGGATGATCAGCCATGATCATATTGAATGGCGGTGCAGGCTTGAAGGGCCGAATGGCCTACTCCTGCACCTAATTTCTATGTTTCTATGCATCAAATCCCCTTCATGCATTTTGCTGACATCATGCATGCTGGTTAGGTACCAATTCTCTACCTGATATTCAGCAAGGATATTTCACTTGAATTTTACTCTAGTTTTAGAGCTAAACATTCCTCCTCTGAAATTTATTCCATAGAAATGTACTTATTTCTTAAAGGCAGTGCATTTACAGTTAATATATGGGGATGAGCTTCTAGGACATACCCTGTATGATCTTAATACTTCAACCAAAAGGCTATCTTAAAATCTACCACCTCCAGCAGCCACAGCACCAATAGGTATTGCTATCAGCATCATGAAGGCAAGACATCTCCTGGATCATTGCAGACTGAAGATGAGGATATTTGTGATATCCAGTGTCTGTCACCCACTATTATACAAGAGAGGCAATTGTACCAAAGAGAGAAAAACACAATTCATTCTCAATTGCCTGAGAATAGTTCATTCTAGTTTATTACGTCACGTGAACCGAGGTAGAGTGAAAAGCTTGTGTCGCATGCTAGCCAGTCGGCGGAAAGACAATACACGATTACAATCGAGCCATTTACAGTGTATAGATACATGATAAAAGAATAACGTTTAGTGCAAGGTAAAGCCAGAAAAGTCCGATCAAGGATAGTCTGAAGGTCACCAGTGAGGTATAAGTAGTTCAGCGCTGCTCTCTGGTTGTGGGAGGATGATTCAGTTGCCTGATAACAGCTGGGAAGAAAATCTCCCTGAGTCTGGAGGTGTGAGTATGTGAGATAGAGGCTGGTTAGGACATAGTGCAGGATCCCACTGACTGAAGAATCATACACGCAATCAATGTGTGGTCAAGGGAAGTGCTTCATGCATGTAATTGCATTTTGTCCAGGCGGAAGCTTTTATTTTGGGAAGAAGAGGAAATTAGGAGCTTGCAGTTTGGGAATCAGAGGGGCGTACGGAAAGGTTCCTTGCGAGGGTGCATTCACATAAAATGACTGCCAGCACCTGCTCTTGACACTAAACATCTCTGAAGGGCACAGTCATTATAAGCAGTCTGGGGGACTTGCTTTAATTCACACGAAGCACTTGCATTGTCGGCACCCTGCTGAAGCTTGCAGCTAATTAACGAAGCATTGCGCTTTCAGCAATTTCTGCTGAAATTGTTCAATTGAGCAGACAGCATTAAGATGTTCTGCAAACTGCGATGTAATCAACAGATATCACAATCTCCATACCTGTTTTGGGGGCTATCAAAGTTAGCTTCCGACTGGATTCAATATTCCAAGCCAGAGACACACAGCCTCTGGCTATGCTGAAATTTCAACAGTTCCCAATGAGTAACTACACAAATCAATTTGTTCTGAATGTGGAGAGAAATTATTTTGAATGTAATCCAAAAGAAAACTACAGAATTCACTTCAATTTCAGCATTAAGAATAAACCCTGCAGTTACGAGTTGTGAGTCTGTGGAATTTTCTGCCTCAGAGGCCGGTTCTCTGGATACTTTCAAGAGAGAGCGATATAGAGCTCTTAAAGATAGCGGAGTCAGGGGATATGGGCAGAAGGCAAGAACGGGGTACTGATTGTGGATGATCAGCCATGATCACATAGGATGGCGGTGCTGGCTCGAAGGGCCGAATGGCCAACTCCTGTACCTATTGTCTATTGTCTATTATGCCTATACATTTCTACCGGTGTAAAACAACTTTGAGCTATACACCATTCCAATTCCTTGGGGCACTGAATACAAGGCAGTTACATTCAACAAACCATATCAGCTTAGTTTAGTTTAGTGATACAACGTGGAAACAGGCGCTTTGGCCCACAGAGTCCACACCGACCAGCAATCCCCACACCCTATCCTACACACTAGGGACAATTTACATTTATACCAAGCCAATTAACCTATAAACCTGTTCTGTACGTCTTTGCAGTGTGGGAGGAAACCGAAGATCTCTGAGAAAACCCACGCTGTCACGGGGGGAACGTACAAACACCGTACATACAGCACCCACAGTCGGAAACTAACCCGGGCCTGTGGCGCTGTAAGCGCTGTAAAGGGCCTGTCCTACAGGCATGCAACTCCATGCGATGAGCGCTACCTAACATGGTCGCTTGAGCCGTCCGGGGTCGCGGGGCCGGTCCCACTTTGATCGCCGGAGCCGTGCGGAATTGTGTGGAGTTCGTCCCGACATCGCGCGGGGTTCCAAAAAAATGACTATGTTCAAAAATTCCACGCGGCAACGGCTTGTCGGCTCACAGTCGCCTCGACGCATTACACACCGCCTCGACATCGTGCCTCCGTGAACCTATCTGTAGGTGCCTCCGTGAGCCTCTATGTGTGTGGCTCCGTGGCCCTCTGTGTGTGTGCCTCTGTGCCCCTCTCTGTGTGCCCCTCTCTGTCCTGGCGAACTAACCTTAAGACTTCGCTCCAAGTTCGCCTCACTTTGCGCCGCGTTGCGCCACTCACCCGACCTCCGTGCGGCCCTCGCTGCCGGTTTGGTCACGCTTGCAGCATGCAGGCGCATGCTGGTGGGAACGGCCCTGTACAGGGGATCACCCGACCTCTGCACGGCCCCCGCTTCTAGTTTGATTGCGCTCATCGCATGGAGTCAGATGCTGGTAGGACAGGCCCTTAAGGCAGCAACTCTACTGCTACGCCACCGTGCTGCCCCACATCACCTCAATCTGTTGCTGCCATTGTAAATAGCATCTTCCACCATAATTTCAAATGTGCATGAATATGGATGGAATAAATCCTTCCCTTTGTAAGAGTAATATAATGTTTCAATGACGTACAAACCATTTGAAAATTATGAATAAGATTAAATATATAAGTACTTTATATAATGCAATCAAACTGTTTACTTGTCCGTCCCCAAATCCTTTTATATTCTTATTTTGTGTCAGCTTTGACATCTTAGCAGCACTTGCTATTCCATCACAGTTCATCAGGATCAGTCCGGAGGTTGGAACGCATCATCAGCATGGTGGCGCAGCGGTAGAGTTGCTGCCTTACAACGCTTGCCGTGCCAGAGACCCGGGTTCGATCCCAACAACAGGTGCTGTCTGTACGGTGTTTGTACATTCTCCCCATGACTGCGTGGGTTTTCTCCGAGATCTTCGGTGTCCTCCCACACTCCAAAGACGTACAGGTTTGTAGGTGAATTGGCTTGGTATGGGTGTAAATTGTCCCTAGTGTGCGTAGGATAGTGTTAATGTGCGAGGGATCCCTGGTCAGTGCGGACTCGGTGGGCCGAAGGGCCTGTTTCAGTATCTCTAAACTAAACTAAACTAGAGTGCCTTAATTTGAATGGAACCAGTCAGATCGCCAGAAAAGATGCCAGTACTTTGCCATATTTGGAAATATTTGGAGAAAGGGGAGTTCTGTTGGTGCTCCAGGCAACGTTTATTCCATCACAAAAAGAGGAATATCTTGTTACTCTCTCAATGACCATTTTGGGATATCGATGTATGCAAGTGGGTTGCTGAGTTTCACTTCAATCCAACTGTGACTATGTTTTAAAATGATTTAATTGGTATTGCAATGCTTCAGGGCTGCTTAAGGCTACGAAAGGCAGAATATAATATCTTTGTTTTCTTTTAAATACTTTTCAATTACTCTTTTAATTGCTTCTCTTGACCGAATTTGGTGCAGGTGAAGTATTTTGCAATTGCTTCTCCACAAATAGAATGTATTAAAGATTGGTTCTTTGCTACAGGTGTCAATGAAGTGTGAAAGCAATTGAGTGGACAGTTAGCGAAGCGAAGCAGGAACCAATGATACCGCTCTGGAGGAACAACGTATCACATCACAATAGCTTCTTTATTCAGCACCTTCTATGTCCACGACCTCCACCAACCTGAAGGACAAAGGCAGCAAAAGAACGGAAACACCACCACCTTGAAGTTGCTCTCCAATCTACACACCATCCTGACTTGGAAATGTATTGCCCTTCCTTCACTATTGATGGGTCTCCAAAACAGCATTGCAAATCCACCCGCACGTCAAGGACGGCAACAATTCAAGAATTGCTGGAGCGGCACGGTGGCGCAGCAGTAGAGTTCCTGCCTTACAACACTTTCAGCGCCAAAGACCCGGGTTCAATCCCGACCACGTCTGTGCGTAGTTTGCATGTTCTCCCCGTGACCGCATGGGTTTTCTCTGAGATCTTCGCTTTTCTCCACCCACACTCAAAAAGCGTACAGGTTTGTAGGTTAATTGGCTTGGTATATAAAAAAATGTAAATTGTTCCATAGGGGGTTTATATGCAGGGATCGCTGGTCGGTGTGGACTCAGTGGGCCGAAGGGCCTGTTTCCATGCTGTATCTCTAAGCTACACTAAAGTATATGAAGTGTGTAGGAGGGAACTGCAGATGCTGGTTTAAACCAAAGAGAGACACAAAAAGCTGGAGTAACTCAGCGAGACAGGCAGCATCTCTGGAGAGAAGGAATGGGTGACGTTTCAGGTTGAGACCTTTCTTCAGACTGGTTAGTCATTAGGGAGACGAGAGATATAGACGATGAGGTGGAGAGATTAAGAATAACGAATGAAAGATTTGCAAAAAGAGTAACGATGATAAAGGAAACAGGCCCTTGTTAGCTGGTTGTTGGGTGAAAACGAGAAGCTGGTGCGACTGCTCACCAGCACCTTTAAGAATAATAATAAGATTAAATGAGAACTTACCAGTTTGAAGTTTGATCATTATTTCATGAGGAGTTACGATGAGGGATTACGTGAAGAAGCCCCGCCAGGCGCATGTGCATCATACTTCAAAGCAGTGGCGTAAAAACACAGAAACTATAGTCGAAGTGATATAGTAAGACTCAGAAGACTAGAACTACCAGATGATTTTTGCTATTATGAGGGCCGGGAGCGGAGGGCACGTAATCCCTCATCGTAACTCCATCTAGAAATAGTTTGTACTGACACCTTTTTATGAGGTTTCTTGTGACTGATGATAATTGCTGTCTCAAAGCCTCTGAGACTTAGTTACCTCGATATATTGACTCAGGTGCTTGATACACATAATGTTTGGTCAACGGGGTATGCTATAAAGCTTACTTTGGTTCCGGCCATTCCTGGCCTGCTTTGTTTGATTGAATCATACAAATAAACGTAATGTTATCTACAGAAGAATACATGCTATCTAGTCATAGCTTTTGCAATGTTTGCACTTGTTGCACTGATACTAGCGCCATGAGCATAACAACTTTAACTGTTAACTTCTGAAAAGACAGTGACGTAATTGGAGCCCATTGCTGAAGCAGTGTGAGAACTATACTGACATCCCAGATTTCTGTATATCTAGGCGTAGGAGGGTTCTTGTTAAAGATTCCTCTCATGAATTGGGACACTAATGGATGAGACCGAATAGACTGTTGTTCTGAAACTGCCCTAAATAGGAGGACAAAGCACTCTGAGCACTATTAATGGCACCATAGCTCAAGTGTTCATCAAAATGCAATGTAGCAAGGAACTCCAATACATCCGGTATGCTTGCAGTATGATAAGATATATCTGACTGTAAGCAAAACATTTCCCATTTCTTAATATGAGACACATATTGTTTTTTAGTGCTATCTCTCCAAGCTACAGTTATCACATCCATGGTCCTACTCGACAGTCCAAGCCCTTGGAACGGTCTGGTCAGAACCTGCAGATTAACAGATTAATACGATCATGTAACAGATGACTTTCTCCTGTTACTGAATGCACCAACAAATTACTGCAGTTTGGGACAGCCATGAAAGGCTGTGTAGGCCAGTCCGGAACCACCAAAATGCCTGAGGTGGAGTCCTACTCTATTTTGTTGAGGCATTGCCTAATGAGGCAGAATGGGGGGAAAGCGTAAAAGAACGTACATCCCCAATGTAGTGAGAATGCATCCACTGCTACTGCTCCTGGATCTGGTTCCCACGAAACATATTTAGGCAACTGGTGATTCAACCTAGATGCAAACAAATCTATATGTGGCAAACCATAGCGGCTGACAATCATTTTAAAAACATCAGGATTTAGCATCCATTAAATTAGTTGTCATTAAATTTCCGTGACCTGTTATCTGCCTCCACATTATCTCTACCTGGTAGGTAAATAGCTGAGACCCAGATATTTCTGGAAATACACCAGTCCCAAATGAGGTTAGCCAGATTATCACATGATACTGACCTTATTCCTCCCATGTGATTGATATATGCAACAGCAGTGGTATTGTCAATCTGGAGCTGAACATGTAAATTATTCATTGCTGAACAATAAGCTTTTAATCCATAGAATGCACCAATTCTAAGTAATCTATACCATGCCTGTGCAAGATTAAATCCTCTTGCACACTCCATCTACCACCACAGCTAGACTCACTGTCCATGGCTCCCCATCCCAAAGCACTGACATCTGTTTGTAAAACCACTGAAGGTTGTTGAACCAAAATGTTTTTGGTAGTTTGTTGAGGTTAACCCATTGGGTAATGCTTTAAATTGCCACAGCTGTCCCATTCAACTAAATTTCAATTATCTCCGGTACTGATGATGAATTGGTACTGAATAATATGCATCTTTCAGATCTATGGTTGCCATATAACAACCTACTGATAACAGCTGTTTCGCAGTATTGAAGGTGTCCATTTTAAAATGCCTATACTGGACATAGGAATTTAACTGGGTTAGATCCAGAATGACTCGACACCCACCATCTTTTTTCTGCCTGGGGAATATATTGGACACAAATTGTTGAGGATGATATGTCGTCCTCTCAATTACCCCTTTTTGGAACAAAACCCCAATTTCTTTATTTACCTGTCCAGAAAAAAACAATACCCGACTAGGCATATTATGTGCAGGTGGATGAATTCCTGACATAAACTCTATTCAAGACCCTGAGACAGTGTCCAGTATAAACAGATCAGATGTTATGCAGCACCATTCATCATAAAATAACTGTAACCTACCCCCAACTGGAGGTTGTTCCCCAGAGGATTTATCCTGGACTGAATGAATCACCCGTACCTCCATAGTCGACCTTGGAGTTCTTATTCTTCTCGCCATGCTAGGGTTGTAGTTGGCGTATACAGGTGGGTATTAATGCAGTCCCACTCATCCCACTGTGATTGGCCCTGCACCCGGATCTGACCCCGTCGTGTCAAAAACGACCTGCGAGGTGGCATCCTGGCGGAAGTGACGTAAGTCTTCATGAGGCCTATTGTCTTGGCCTCTTCTGTTTGAGCAGGTCCTCGCCAAATAGATAATTTGGCGCTTGAATGTTGGACGACCTGCACAGAGCTGCAAATCGTAGGTTTAGCGTCGGCTTTATAGCAATCTTCCGGATGCAATTTACTTGAAAGTATGCATTGCACAGCAGGGCCAACATATCCTGCTGTGTCCCGGACATGGGTACCCCTCGGACCATTTTGCCGAAAGCCGTGATGCCTGCCCCCACCAATTTGAGGACTCGCTGGAATCGGATCTCTTGACCACGCATCGCTGCACTCATTTGTGCCCAGATAGCAGAGTTCACAATGGGCACTTTGAGCGACGCACAATTAACAGGTGTTACATAACGGGTGACTGTTCCATAATGGAATCCTATAGCTGGTGAGAGGCCATGTAGTTGATGTTGGCCACCAGGTTTTCCTCCATGGCTTCACCAGTACCTTCCGGAATGGCAGAATTTCTTGCTACATCCGGGACACCTGGAGCAACTCCCGCTGGCTCCCGAGCCAGACTCACGGGGTTTAAGTACCCGCAGGAAAAGTTTTAAAATCACTTACCTGCCGGTTTACTACTTACCGCTGGTGGAGCTGGTAGTGACTCACGTGACTCCGAAGTAAAATTAGGGATGGACAACTATATGCGGGCTCAGCCTGCAAAGTCCACATCCCTTGAATGACTAAAATTATTCCACTGCCTGCCTGGACATACCAAAAAATAAAAACTATGCTTATACAGAGACAATGGCCACACAGATTATAATAACAGGAGTAAAAAAGAATAGTAAGATTGAACGAGAACTTACCAAGTTTGAAGGTTG
The DNA here is from genome assembly GCA_963514005.1 of Raja brachyura. The sequence goes on along the minus strand of OY740795.1, from coordinate 47,515,885 downwards.
ATCTTTATTTCATGAGGAGTTGCGGTGAGGGATTTCGTGAAGAGCCCGCCGGCACGCATGCGCGACATTCTTCAAAGCAGCGGTGTGGAATCACAGAAACAACAACAGAAATGACTTGGCATAGTAAGATTTAAAGAGACTCTGATTACCAGCTGAAGATGATCGAGGGTTGGGAGCGGAGGGCACGAAATCCCTCACCGCAACTCCTCATGAAATAAAGATCAACCTTCAAACTTGGTAAGTTCTCATTCAATCTTACTATTTCATTTCGGAGTCACGTGAGTGACTTCGTGAAGACTTCAAAGCTTCTGTGATTACACGCCCTGGACAACGTCCATGCGGACACACCACTAGCAAGGATGGATTGGAGTAAACAAGTTGACGAAACGAGGTTATACTGAAACAAAAAGAAGATTTGTTAATAACACAACAAATAACGCCCTTTTAATCAGGGACATCCCCACGTTCACACCCGGCGTTCAGCACGGCCTCTGCGAACTGAAGGGGAGCAGCAACAGGCTTATTATAGAATCGCTGGAACACAGCTTCATTCGCCCATCCTGCTGTGGCGAGGATATGGTCCATGGGTCCTCCATGACTCTCGCCGCCGACGTAGATGCAGCCCTGGTGGAGTGGGATGTAAACACATTAGTGTCAATGCCTGCCTTATTCAGGACGATCCGGAGCCACCTGGATATCGTCTGGACTGTCACTCGATGGTGAGGTCTTTTGTGAGTGACAAGCAGGTATAACTCCATTCCTCTGATGCTCCTCGTCACCTTGATGTAGTAACGGATGTGAGTGGCTAAACATAGCCGTGCATCTGCAGGGTATGCCGGGAACTTCAGCTGCAGCCCTGTGCACCCAGGTCTATGCTGCTTAAGTAGCTCATCGATGAAAAAGACTACTTCTCCAGGGTTCGACGTCATCCTGTCAATACGTAGTTTGTGGAGCGTCTGAACCCGCTGTGCTGAAGTCAGCGCTAGTAACATCACCAATTTCATAGTGAGTTGGTCCAGCTGTAACCCTTCCATGGGTGACCACGACCTGAGCAGGGTAAGTACATCCCTGACATCCCAGGTGATGTTGTAGCGTGGTGTAGGCGGATTCAGATTGAATATTCCCCGCATAAGCCTGGACACTAGCCTGTTCGATCCTACCTCGATGTTGAGGTAGAATGATAGCGCACTCCTGGCGCTGTTGATGGCACTATAACTCAAGTGCTCATCATGGTGCAACCCCGCGAGGAATTCCAGGACGTCGGCTATGGAGACATCATCACAGGTGATGTGAGAGCGACTGCAGTAGGCTTCCCACTTGGTGATGTGGGAGAGATATCTCCGCCTGGTTGACTCTCGACATGATGCTCCAATGGTGTACATGGTCCGGGTGGTAAGGCCATACTGCATCCATGGCCTGGTCAGAACCTGCAAGCCAGTAATTTTAGATAGGCATGGCAGGGGTGTAACTCCCCTGAGACAGGGTGAGAAACCAAATGTGGGCAACCCTCTAGAGGGACCCAAGGTTGACTAATCATGTCAGAGACCACCGGATACCAAGGCTGTGTAGGCCAGTCGGGTATGACAAGAATGCCTCTGGCAGAATCCATCCTGATTTTTTGTAATACCCGACTGATGAGGCAAAACGGGGGGAATGCATAGAAAAACCACTTCCCCCAGTCTAGCGAGAATGCATCAATCGCTAATGCCCCAGGGTCTGGTTCCCATGAAACATATGTCGGTACCTGATGGTTCAACCGGGACGCAAAAAAGGTCGATATCCGGTTGGCCAAATTTGGCTGTAATTTGGGCAAATATTTGAGGATGCAGCATCCACTCAAACTATCATTGAATTTGCGTGACCTGGTGTCTGCCACAGTATTAAGCCTACCTGGCAAATAGGTAGCTGAAATCCAAATATCTCGATCAATACACCAGCACCAAATAGTATTAGCCAATTTGTCACAAGAGACTGACCTGGTACCGCCCATATGGTTTAAATATGCCACCGCTGTAGTGTTGTCTATTTGGAGACGGACATGAGTACCACTAAGATTAGCACAATATGCCCGCAGTCCGTGAAATGCTGCAAGCAGCTTCAAATAGTTAATCCCTTGTATTAGCAACATGCTAGCTTCAAGGGGATCCCACCTGCCTCCACAACTAGAAGAGCTGTCCGCAGCTCCCCAGCCTAGAGAGCTTGCGTCAGTTTGCAAATATACCACCGGATTGGGCACAACAATGGGTTTGAATGCCTTGCCAATATTGGACACCCACCATTGTAGCTCAACCTCAGCATCGGAAGGCAGCCCCATAGGTCTGTCAAAATGACCAGCGTTCTTTTTTAACGCAGCAATCTTGGCCCTTTGCAGATTTTGATAATGCAAAGGTCCAAACCGGGCTGCCGGAAATAAAGCTACGATTTTCCCAATCATCTTAGCTGTATGCCGAATAGATGGTATACTGGCGGATGCGAGATCCTGACATGCAAGGGAAACATCCTCCACCTTGTGAAATGGAATGGTGGCCCTCATTTGAATAGAGTCCACCGTGAAACCCAAATAATCCATAACCTGGGATGGGTGAAACTTCGATTTTTCTGGATGGACTATAAACCCCAGCTGCTGAAATATAGTAACAGTTGCTGAAACAGCGCTTTCAGCTGCTTCCAGAGTATTGCCAATAATCAGAATATCATCTAAATAAGCCATTACAATATGATGTTGTGTACGTAATTTGGCCATAATAGGTTTGAGTAATTTAGTAAAGCCTAGGGCGGTAGTAAGCCCATTTGGTAAGGCCCGATATTGCCAGAGCTGATCCATCCAGACAAATTTCAAAAAATTTCCGGTGATGTTTCCGGATGGACACTGAATAGCATGCATCTTTCAAATCAATACATGCCATAAAGCAACCATGCGAAAGCAGTGATTTGGCCGTCTCAAAAGGTGTCCATTTTAAAATGTGTATTTGTTACAAAGGTATTCAACTGGTCAAGTCAATAATCACCCGACAACCTCCATCCTTTTTTGGCCTAGTAAAAATATTGGAGACGAATTCAATGGGCTCGTGAATAGTTTTCTCTATCACGCCTTTTTGTTCCAACGAAAAATTTCAGCCGTGCCTGCTGCCTGCTCAACGGCAGACAGCGTAAACTTCCGTTGAGGCATATGCTGGGATGGAGGACCCCGAATATCCTTCCCTCTTGGAGAAGTCTTCCCCGAAATTTTTTGATTCTGCTGCAGGAGGGGCTCCAATATCCGCTCCATCCTGGCCAATACGCCCCTTGAGCTAAAAACTCGGGCGGCCGAAGTCCTCATGTTCTGCTGAACTGCTGGGGCTTCGTCCATCGGCCCGCACCTCATCGAGGTGAACCTGGTGCCGGAAAGTTGTCGCCGGTAGCCGCTGCAGCGAAGCTGAGCGATTCCCGCGCGGGAGGTACACTCAAACGCCTCCTCGGCGGAGCTTGGTCTCGCTGCCTCGGAGGGCAAATGCGATGGGAAGTCGGCACCTGACTTAGCATGGAGATCCGACGCCCGCGCGGGCTTGCCGGCTGCCCATATCATGGACCTAGCCGACGCATAGTCTCGTCCTCCCATCCATGGGGGACTCGGCAACCGTGGCGTATGGGCTCGTTGAAGGGAGGAGCAGTTCGCTGGGCTTAGTGTCTGCTGACGGTACTCAGCTTCTGCTGACGGCGGTTAACCTCCCTGTGCCTACTGGAGCTAGATGGCTCCTCTCCAGTAGCCGCGTCATGCGGCCATACGCCCTTCACCCTGAACACTGGGGTGGTCGGAGACCTCCGGCTCAGAAAGATTGCCGGGGCTCCTTTCATCAGCCCGCACCTCTGAGAAGTGATCTCGGTGCCGGAAGTTGTCGCTATCGGCCGCCGCAGCGAAACCGCGCGATTCCCGCGCGGGAAAGGTGTTCAACCATCTCCGTTTAATGGGAGCGGAAGCCGTTGCCACAAAGGGCCCTGACGGCTTGGGGTCGATTCCAGCAGAAGCATGGAGCGACGCCCGCGCGGGCTTGCCGGCTGTCCACATCGTGGACCTTGCCGACGCACGGTCTCGTCCCCCCCATCGACAGGGGACTCGGCGACCGAGGCGGGACCGTACCCAAGCCCCCTGTCCCAGCGGCGGGGTTTGGGAGTTGGATAGCAGATCTCACAGACCCAGGTCCCGCCGTTGCACCAGACCGCACCATGGCGGCTGGTGGAGCCTTGGCCCGAACCGGGTTTAGGCTTACGGGCTCCTCCCCTGCCCTTCAACGAAGGGCTAGCGGAGGGGGGTCGGGCCGCAGCACGACCCCTTCCCCGTGGTCGCCAATGGCGAACTTGTGGCAGGGTCCCCCCTTTCGAGAGGCACCCCGTTCTCGGCTCCTGGAATCAGCATTGGAGCTGCTGCTCCTCGAATCAGCACAGGAGCTCCTGCTCCTTGAATCAGCACCGGAGCTCCTGCTCCTGGAACCAGCACTGGCGCTCCTGCTCCTTGAATCAGCACTGGAGCTCCTGCTCCTCGAATCAGCACTGGAGCACCTGCTCCTGTAAATCAGCACTGGAGCTCCTGCTCCTTGAATCAGCACTGGAGCTCCTGCTCCTCGAATCAGCACTGGAGCTCCTGCTCCTTAATCCAGCACTGGAGCTCCTGCTCCTTGAACCAGCACTGGAGCTCCTGCTCCTCAAATCAACACTGGAGCACCTGCTCCTTGAATCGGCACTGGAGCTCCTGCATAGCGGCGGGTCGGGCCCGGTAACAACAGGGCTCCCCGACATCCACGTCTATTTCCCCACGTACCTGCAGGGAGAGAACATAATATACACCCGCCACAACAAGACACCAACTCACACTGGAGCTCCGGTGTATCGGCGGGTCGGGCCCTGTACCAACAGGGCTCCCCGACTACCACGCCTGTTTCCCGGCCCGACTCGCAGGTGAGCCGCTGAGAAAGGCTCCGGGATAAGTGGCCGGCGACTCCAAATCCACGTTCCTGTAGGGAGAGAACACACTGCTCCCCCCCCAACAGGAACACCAACTCTAGGGGGCTTAGCCTTACCTGAGTCGGCCCTCTGAAGGGCTGGTCAGGAGCCGCGCTCCCGACCAGCCGTCGGCAGCAATGCGATGCGACGATATGTCGCGCATGCGTGCCGGCGGGCTCTTCACGAAGTCACTCACGTGACTCCGAAATGAAATACATATGCAGTGCACACCTCATTGCCAGTATTGGTACGAACAATTTTAAATCAGGAATTGATCACTCAGTGATTTGACATGAGGGCCATTGGCTAATTGGTTTGTGCCACTGAGATTTATGATCAATGCCATCAGACAACAGCTGCGATCTTGTCTGAGACCATGGCCACCTATTATATATTTTGGCAGCGGACTATTCAATGCATTCAGTTTGAGGCTGTGTTGCTTTACACACAGAAAGTGACATCATGTAAATGTTACATCATTCATAGTTCACGATGGTCAAGATCCAGACCCTGGTGGGAACTTAGAAAATGTTATTTAGACAATAGACAATAGACAATAGGTGCAGGAGTAGGCCATTCGGCCCTTTCGGGCCAGCACCGCCATTCAATGTGATCAATGCTGATCATTCCCAATCAGTACCCCGTTCCTGCCTTCTCCCCATATCCCCTGACTCCACTATTCTTAAGAGCCCTATCTAGCTCTCTCTTGAAAGCATCCAGGGAACCCAATTCCACCGCCCTCTGAGGCAGAGAATTCCACAGACTCATCACTCTCTGTGAGAAAAAGTGTTTCCTCGTCTCAGTTCTAAATGGCTTACTCCTTATTCTTAAACTGTGGCCCCTGGTTCTGGACACCCCCAACATCGGAACATGTTTCCTGCCTCTAGCGTGTCCAAACCCTTAACAATCTTATATGTTTCAATGAGATTGCCTCTCATCCTTCTAAACTCCAGAGTGTACAAGCCCAGCTGCTCGATTCTCTCAGCATATGACAGTCCCGTCATCCTGGGAATTAACCATGTAAACCTCGCTGCACTCCCTCAATACCAAGAATGTCCTTCCTCATATTAGGGGACCAAAACTGCACACAATACTCCAGGTGTGGTCTCACTAGGGCTCTGCACAACAGCAGAAGGATCTCTTTGCTCCTATATTCGATTCCTCTTGTTATAAAGGCCAACATGCCATTCGCTTTCTTCACTACCTGCTGTACCCGCATGCTTACTTTCATAGACGGATGTACAAGGACCCCCAGATCCCATTGTACTTCCCCTTTTCCCAACTTGACGCCATTTAGATAGTAATCTGCCTTCCTGTTTTTGCTACCAAAGTGGATAACCTCCACTGTCACAGAATCCCCTTACTAGATAATAGAGCAAATATTTTTGCCTCTCTCAGAGACATTCAGCTTTTTCATTCCTTGGCATCTTTTTTACAATGCCTCTTCAATTTAGAAAAATACCAAAATAGTTGATTTTGTCTCATTTAAAAAAAAAACATTTGCAGTTCATCAGGGAAAGGGAGGTAGCAAATTCTGTCACCCATTCTGTACCCTTTGTGATGTCAGCAGTCCTTTGCAGGAGATGGCAGCACAGGCTGGAGATCCTTACTTGGGGGTGGGTGTGAGTTGAGGACCCACACTCACACACACAGGATAGAGGAGGGGTGGGGGGGGGGGGGGGGGGGCGCACAGTGGATAGACAGAGGACAGTGTCAATTACAATTTTCATTTATAGGTCACTTTTTGTAACCAAGCTTCTCAGAGAACAGCAGTGGAGATTCAGTCGAGTTTGTTGAAAGCAAATAGGAAACTATAAAGTTCTATGGGGGCTGGGAGAAGATTGAGAACATCATCTGGAAGGGGAGATTATTTAATAAGGAAGCATTTAGTGGTCTGGACTTGGTCATTGATTTTTTTTTAATTAGCAAAAAAACATTTGTATGTAAAATCTACTTCAAAATATACAGTAGCTATTTTTTCCTTTGAGTCGACCAGCTTTGAAACAAAATTAGAGTACTTTGTTACAAAGCAGAGTACTTTGTAACTAAAACATATTTGGTTCCAAGACAGTAAACTATTGTTAAAGCCTAAAATTGTGGTTAGTGACTATTCTTTGGGTAATTCATGTTAAATGGAAGCTAACATTGGAAAAGCTTTGCTTGAAACAGCTTTTTTATTAACTTTTAAATTTCAAAAATAAGTTATCAGAAACTAATTGAAAACAGACTTTAATTAGTTTGTTTAATGGCCATTTTGATTCTAATGAGTAGACGCACAACTAAACGTAAGAATTTGGATTGTTTTTCTTTTGATCTATGATTAATACATTTAGTTCTAGTACGTGCTTCTTTATGAGATGTGCTTTATGTATGTGCTTCTTTTGAGCGCAGGTTTGTCTTTGTGCATCTTTGTATGCATCTTTTTGCAAGTTTATGTCGGTCTGAGTTTTTGGAGGTTGTAGTTTCAGACCCTAATGGATGTTAGGAGGAAGCTGCTCCCGAACCTGGATGTTAAGGCTCCTATACCTTCTTCCCGATGGCAGGAGTGAAATGAGTGCATGGTCAGGGTTGTGTGGATCTCTGATGATGCTGGTGCCTTTTTGAGGCAGCGACTCCTGAGGCAGCGACCCCTTCAATGGTGGAGAGGTCAACGAAAGATCGAAGGGAATGAAGTTGAAGGCCAATGTAGAATAGATCATTGTTAACTAGGGGAAGGTGACAACGAGACGTACAAAGATAAAATTTAATCAGGAGGACAGTCAAACTTGTCAGAGAACTAGGATTCCGACGGCAATTCATTGACTGACTCAGCCGTGGCTGGGTGAATGATGAGTTGGCTCGGGTGTTGGACTGCACACAAAGCCCAGCCGGCGGGCCAGCTGAGGAGTTTTGGAGTCCAACACCGATGATCGGCCGCGAGAAGGAGGGGTGGCGGTGTCGGCTGCCGATCGACGGGGCCACGGGCGAGGCGCTGCTGCTGCACTCCATGGGCTGTACTACGCCAGGACGGATGAGGCGGGGTCGGACGCTGTGCTCCGACCCGACAGTCCCCTCAATCCGAGTAGTAGCAGTCAAATATGGGACAAGGGCAGTCCCATATGGGACAAACCAATTTAGCCCAATATACGGGATGCCCCGGCTAATAAGGGACAGTTGGCAATCCTATCCATCACCCAATGGAGTAAGCAATTGGCCTACTGCCATTGGTGGTCAATAATTCATTTTGGAGGAAATTAAGGTGTTAATGGTATGATTCTAGGATTCTTGTCCACAGATCTGATTGGCTTTCCGAATGGGAACCTCGCCGAAAGGACAATACGCAGAATGGACATGACATCGAAAAGCTGCTGAATGGATATTACGTCTCCGGGGACGGGATTTGCCTGAGACCTTGTCAGCAATTGGTCTAGACCCCTGCGTCCATCACATCACTGGCCGGTGGGGGGATTTTTTATTTTCCTTCACAGCTTTTGGACTTTACTGAATAGAAAATAAAAAACCCTATGGTTGGATCGCAGCAGTTTGGAGTCACTGCCAAAGATCATAGAGCAGATTATTTTTATAAGCGTTGATCTACCACGGTGCTTGGGTTAAGAGGCTGGAATCTCTGTGTCTGTCTCTGTATCTGTTTCTGTCTCTCTCTTTTTTTTTTTTTTCCTTTTCCAAAAACTTTATTCAACACAATCATATAATACAACACATCAAAGCATAATCAAAAATAACACTATAACAAACAAATCATTGTAGTACAACAGTACATTCATTGTTTACAATACTCTCAACCCCACGCGGTGACCAGCGTTGACGGAAGGCCTCCAGAGTCCCCGTGGACACCGCGTGTTCCCTCTCCAGGGACACACGTGCACAGACGTAGGCCCGAAAGAGGGGCAGGCAACGGACTCTAGCCTGACCTCTCTCTCTCTCTCTCTCTCTTTTTTTTTTTTTTTTTTTTCATTTCAAAAACTTTATTCAACACAAATCATAAAATACAATACATCAAAACACAATCAAAAATCACACTATAACGAACAGATCATTGGAGTACAACAGTACATTCATTTATAATCGCCTCAACCCCACGCGGTGACCAGCGTTGACGGAAGGCCTCCAGAGTCCCCGTGGACACCGCGTGTTCCCTCTCCAGGGACACACGTGCACGGACGTAGGCCCGAAAGAGGGGCAGGCAGCCGACTCTCGCCTGACCGTCGACAGCCCGCTGCCTGGACCCCCGAATGGCCATCTTGGCCAGGCCAAGGAGCAAACCGACAGGTAAGTCCCCCCCCCCACACTCGGCTCTCCCCACTCCCCGCCTTGTGTCCAAACACCAGGATTGTGGGGCTAAAATGCAGCCAGAACTTGAGGAACAGCCCCTTCAGATATTGGTACAGGGGCAGTAACCTCACACACTCCATATACACATGGAATACGGTCTCCTCCTCTCCGCAGAAAATACATGCGGCAGACGAGCCCGTGAACCGACTCAAAAGTTTATTACAAACCACCGCTCCATGCAGCACTCTCCACCCCAGGTCCCCAATATAAAGGGGTACAACTCCCTTATAGAAGGACCCCCACTGGGGCCCCCCGCCGCCTTCGGATGGTAACACCGTCCTCCATGGTGAGTCAGGACGGGAGACGAAGGCACGGTGGTTCAGAATGTGCAGGAGCATCCTGTACAGTGCGCGTCTCCTTGCATCACAAAATGGCATGCTGGTCATCTCAGAAAGGCAGCTCAGATTATGCGGAGCCGGAGGCCGAGAAATATCCCGAAGCCTAGGCCCGATGAGCAGATCTGACGGAGCAGGGGTAAGCTCTATCTGAACCACTCTAGGCTCGCGCCTCTCCTCGACAACCACCATGACAGGATGAGGACCAGCCACACCCGCAGCCACAACATCCCCCTCTCCTCGTGGAACAACACTCTGGCTGAACACCACCAAATTCCTCACTCTTAACACATCCCTATAGAAAACAGGCAAGCCCCTTAGAGCGGGTCGACTGACACCCGCCACCGGGAGCCGCGAGACCCCCCTTAGGCAACGACCCTGACGAAAAAAATACGTGGCCAGAGCGTGCCATCTGGGAGGGTTCTCTACATACATGTATCTCCGCAGAGTCCTGAGACGGAGAGCCGCCACCTGGGTGCGCACGCACACCAAGGACTGGCCGCCCTCCTCTAACGGAAGACTCAGGACCGCCGCGGAAATCCAATGCTTCCTATTTCCCCAAAAGAAATCCACCAGCTTCTTCTGTATAGCAGTTACAAATATAGAGGGCGGGACAAGAGTAGCCAGCCGGTACCATAACATAGAGGCCACCAGCTGGTTTATGACCAGCACCCTCCCCCGAAAGGAGAGAACTCCAAGCAGGCCTGACCAGCGCCCCAGCCGAGCAACCACCTTCGTCTCCAACTCTTGCCAGTTTGCCGGCCAAACATCCTCAGTGGGACTCAGGTACACCCCCAGATAGAGGAGGTGCGTGGTACTCCACGCATACAATGCCATCTCCTCCGGCAGGGAGTCTACCCGCCACTGACCCACCAAAAGTCCAGAGCACTTACTCCAGTTAATCCTAGCAGAAGATGCAGCCGAGAATATCTCCTGGCAGTCACGCATCCTCCGCAGGTCACCAGGATCAGTGAACATAAGAAGTACGTCATCGGCATACGCCGATAGAATCACCTCAACCCGCGGGCCAGGTAGGGCCAGGCCTGTCAACCTCCTCCGAAGAAGACACAGGAACGGCTCCACACAGACCGAATACAACTGGCCCGACATAGGGCACCCCTGGCGGACCCCCCTCCCAAAATGAAAAGGAGATAGCACCGCGCCATTAACCTTTACAAGACACTCCGCAGCAGCGTACAAAAGCCGGACCCGGGCCCAAACGCTTGCAACGTCCCAAATAGGTATTCATGCTCTACCCTATCAAAAGCCTTCTCCTGATCAAGAGACAGAAAAGCAGCTGACTCACCAGTACCCTGGACTAAATGAATCAGGTCCCTAACCAGGTGGATGTTATCCTGGATGGACCGGCCAGGGACTGTATAAGATTGATCAGGATGAATCACTTGATGCAGCACGGAGCCCAGGCGATTTGCCATTGCCCGTGCAAAAATTTTATATTCTGTGCAAAGGAGAGAGACTGGACGCCAGTTCTTCAACAAACGGAGTTCGCCCTTCTTAGGCAGCAAGACAACAACCGTCCTACGCCACGAGAGAGGCATCACTCCAGTCGCCAGGCTCTCCCCCAGAACCAACATATAGTCACCCCCTAGGATGTCCCAGAATGCTCTAACAAACTCCACCGTCAACCCATCCAGCCCGGGGGACTTACCCCTCCTGAGCTGATGCAAGGCGCGAGTCAACTCCTCCAAAGATAAGGGGCCATCAAGAAGATCAGCCTCCCCCCTATCTACGGTCGGTAGACCCTCCCACAGATCTTGCCGAGCCTCCACACTGAATCCTTCCGCAGAGAACAGGGACCCATAAAAGGACCTAACCAAGGCATTGATCCTCTCTGGATCAGTGACAGAGGAGCCGTCATCTGCAAGCAACTCCACGAGCTGTTTTCGAGCTCCCCGCCCCTTCTCCAAAGAGAAAAAGAAAGGCGACGCTCGGTCCAGCTCGTGCAGCATCTGGACCCGAGACCTCACATAAGCGCCTCGAGATCGCTCAAGCAGCAGACTCCTCAAAACCTCCTTCTTCCTCTGAAACTCTCCCCATTCGCTGGAGTCTTCACCAAACTGACCCAGGCGAGACTCAGCGTCCTGTATCTCCCTCTCCAGCTTCTCGACCGCTGAGTCCCGCCTCCCAGTCGACCCCCATGTATATTCCTTACAAAAGAGACGGATGTGAGCTTTACCCACATCCCACCACTGCCTAAGGGAAGAGAAGCACCTCTGCCTCTCTCTCCACTTCACCCAAAACCGAGTGAATGACTCCCGGAAACACCGATCCTCCAGCAGCCTGTTGTTAAAGTGCCAGTACGCGGACCCAGCCCGAGCGCACGCTGGATTGAAATCCACACGCACCAGACAATGGTCCGAGCACGGCACCAGCCGCATTGAGGCCGCTGAGACACGGGAAACAAACGCTCGGGAAATATAAAACCGATCAATGCGGGAACCACCGCCCTCAGACCTCCGCGAAAAAGCAGTGGAATCAGGGTGAAGGTCCCTCCAAACATCAACCAACTCAAAGGAGTCAATCAAGCCTCTCAGCTTCTTCGCTACAGCAGGCGCACACTGAGTACCAGAACGGTCCCGCACCTCAAGTGTGCAATTAAAGTCCCCACCAAGGAAGACACACTCTCCCCTATCAATAGTGCCCAACAGAGCATTCACCTCCCGAAGCAGGCCGGCCTGCATCGTGCCGGAGCTAGGGGCATACACGTTAATGAAATGCAACGGCATGCCATCCAGGCTCACGGCCAGATGGAGCAAACGTCCTGGCACCACTTCCTGCACTTTTAAAATGCTTGGCAGAAAATTTGGGGCCAACAGAAAAGCCACCCCACTCGAATTTGAGCTGAGATGGCTCATATAAACCCTCCCTTCCCACTCCAGTTGCCAGGTAGGTTCATCACTAGCAACGGTATGTGTCTCTTGCAGATAACAAACTGCAAATCTCCCCTCCCTTAGGGCTGATAAGAGCTGAAATCTTCGAAAACTCGCTCTACTCCCATTTAAATTTAATGTAGCTACTGTGAATGTGTAGACACATTAGATTGTGACCCTCACACTCCCTGTAGTCACAGGAGGTCCTTTTCTGAGGACCTTCAACAAACCCCAAAACTGCCCCAAATCCGAGTCAGAAAGACCACTATCCTTGTTACTAAGGATAGCCTCGAGACTCTCCCGCACATCTAGCCAATCCTCCCATCTCCTTGTAATGGCCCACCATAATGTTTTGGGAGCACGACTTATTTTTAAGAACTCTCGCACCTCAACAATAAGCTTCGCCTCAGACACGGCCTTGGAGTCTGGGCTCTCAGCCAACCCGCTCGCACCTGAATCAACAACCTCAGAAAGACCAGAACTGTCTGACACAACACTCTCTGAGCCCCCCCCACTGGCCGCATCGCTATCCTCCTCCACAGCCATGACACGACCACCCGGATCAATGCTGGGGGTGGGTCCCAACACCCCTACCTGAGACTCGCAGCCCTCTGAATGGCTGGGCTCCTGCCCGCTACCATCACCCTCCTCCTCCGGGCCTGGGGAAGCAACAACAAGAGGCATCCCCGGGGCCTGTGGAACACTGGCACCCTCGGAGTCTGAAAGAGGATCACGTCCCATAACAGCCCTGACCTCCACATCATCCAGAGTGCCCTCTCCACAGGCATCACCCAGAGAATCACCACCTGCCATTAACCTCACCCCAGACAACTCATCCGGTGAGGCATCCCGCCCCCCAGCACCTCCACTGGCACTGATATGGAGCACAGACTTGAACGACAACACCCCCGAAACTCCCCCCTCATCCTGACTCTGCACATCCCCCGTCACAGAGGGCACACTACCAGAGGAGCCAACCACGTCACCTACCGTGCTAGCACCCTCAGTAGGCCTCTGAAACGAGGGGACCTCATCCGACCCAGAGGGTACACACCCAAGGGAGCTAACCACAGCATCCGCCGAGATAACTCCCTCAGAGGGCCCCCGAGATGAAGGGACAGACTCCCGCCCAGTGGACACAACTCCACCGGAATCAACTTCAGCACCCAGTCCGGTGACACCCGCTGTAGATCCATGAAGAGAAGGCCCAACCACCGACCCAGAAGACACCGGGTCAAGACCACTTTCAGCCACCTCAGTGGTGGAAAGCCCGGAGAAAGACATCCCCTTCGCTCTGGACCCACGCCCTTCCTCCTCTTCACCAGGCAAATGCCTCCTTTTAGTCCCACTCGCATGCGGAGGTGCGGTAACCTCCATAAGGGAAGGGTCATCCGCCTCCACATTACCCCCAACCACTTTGCCACCCACACGTTTAGACTTCTTTCCCCACTTCCGAGCCACCACAACTCCCCCCTGGGCCCCAGCAGGTGCAGTCTGCACCACACTGGAGCCAAACTCACCCGATTGCACTTTCTTCGCTCGGGCAGCCCTATCCCTCTCCTTCTTCTTATTATGCTTCCCCTGCTTCTCCCAAAACCCCCCCTCAACACTCCCCTCCTCCTGCGCCCCACCTCCATCCACCGCCACAGGCGCAAGACGTAGGGGACGTGGGGGGCTTGGGCTCTCACTGCCCAGGGTCCCCAAAGCGGAACCCCTGGACCCAGAAGGCTTAGCACTGCCGCCCCGGGTCACCAAGGCAGAACTGGCAACCTCAGCCGGGTCAGCAGTACCACCCCGCGCCGCTGAGGTTTGACCAGCCACCCCAGATGGGCCAGCAGCGCTTTCCTGGGCCACTACACTAGAACCTCTAGCAGTGCCCCCGCGAAAAAGACACTCCCTACGGAGATGTCCAAATTCGCCGCACGCATGACACCGTGCCTTTCCCCAACTCCAACGCACGGTTCTGGGTACACCCTTATGCACCACCTCAAAACTCCCCTCGGCACCATCCCCCTCACCCACCTTCATGAACACCCTCCTCTTGAAACTGAAGACCCCTTTTTCCTCCGGGTCCCCCCCGGGATGCAAGAGACGAAAACATTTAGACCGCACCTCCCCAAACTTGGACAGGTGTGGAATAAGCACTGCATCCGAAAAATAAGTGGGGCAGCTCCACAGGAGAACCGGTCTCACCCTGGATACCCACGGATCCACCTGTACGTGGACCCCCCCCACTGAGATCCCCTCCTCCAACGCTCGGGCCACACACTCCCGGGTCTTAAGTATCATCTCCACCTTTCCCCTTTCGAGCTCAGAAGAGACAATAGCCCCCCTCCCAAGAAGTTCATTCATGGCCTTCGTAATTACCCCCCTAGACATCATAGGCCCAGTTTGAACAGAAATACCAAAACTGTCCCCATCCAAGTCAACATGAGGCTCAAGCTCAGATGGCCTCGCACCCGCCACTGATGCCGTCGCTGCGTAGGTCCGGACCTTTGGCCGCGCCCCTTCCATCGCCATCCTCACAGAGGCACAAACCAGCTCCAAGCACCTCAGCAGCACAGCTCCAAGTTAAGTCCCAGAGACAGTCACAGTCAAAGACAGGCAGCAGAAAACAGAAACCTCCAGCTGAAGCAGGAAAGTCCCCAGGTTCATCCACAGCCAAGAGCAGCTTACGGGAAACTCGATCCCAGTCGCGCTGGACGCAAAAGTACCTTCTTCACATTAAGCCAGGCAGCCGCACTGAGCAAAATGACTTTAGGGCAGAGAAGCGGAGCCAAAAACGACAAAGACACCGCACAACTTCAGCCCACGGAGATCACAGGCACTCTTGGCAATCCGCCAACGCCAACCGCACCCTCGACAATGTGGAGAAACTCAGGAATCTTCACACAGATGGAGGCTCCCCAGACCAGAGAAAAGCTTCAACAGCCCAACAATAAGTTGAACTATGAAGCCCCCCTGGGTCTGTGCCCTCTCCAACGGCAAAATCCTGGAAAGGCTGCTCCAATCCTTCCCAACTGCAGAGCTGAGAAGAAAACACGACCTCTCTCTCTCTCTCTCTCTCTCTCTCTCTTTCTCTCTCTCTCCCTCTCCCTCTCCCTCTCCCTCTCCCTCTCCCTCTCCCTCTCTCTCTCTCTCTCTCCCTCTCTCTCTCCCTCCCTCCATTCCCGGAATCATTTGGCGTTTTGCAAGGACAACTGCATCTGCAATTCCTTCCTATTGAAGAAGAACCCTGGCCCGAAACAACTCCTAATCCAGTCGCTCCTAGCCCGCAGAGTTCCTCCAGCACTCTGTTTTTTATTTAAATCTGAAATTAAAGATATACACAAAAAGCTGGAGTAACTCAGCGGGACAGGCAGCATCTCTGGATGGAAGGAATGGGTGACGTTTCAGGTAAAGACCCTTCTTCAGACAATCACAAGTACTTTCACCTACGAGAGATCAGTTCAGTCTGAAGAAGGGTCTCGACCTGAAATATCACCCATTCCTTCTTTCCAGAGACGCTGCCTGTCCCGCTGAGTTACTCCAGCAATTTGCATCTACAAAGGTGTCAACCAGCATCTGCAGTTCCTTCCTACACTGTTCTAGTAAATCATATCTGCGCTCTCTGCCGTGCTTTCGCGCTGTACAGTGCAGTGCCCAATATCCCAGCCTTAATGAAACCAATGTTTTAACGAAGTTCAACACAACCTCCTTGCCTTTGTACCCTGCACTTTCAGTTACGACCCCGAGCAAATGGTTGACATTATTGATACCGCATATTTTTTACTATTTCCCCTATCACCCTGGGTGTATTTCCTCTTGGAAAGCAGAATATAGTTGATGCAGCCGGTTACATCAGACGAGAGCTGGTTCCATAATTTGTTTAATTTCGCCCAATGCATTTGATAAAGGTTTTCTCTACAACTGACCCACTTTTGCAACCCGAAGGAAATCGGCAAGTGCAAAACGACCAGTACTGTCATATCACTGAACCGACTCAGGGAACTAAGATATTCTGTCAAAAAACGAATATTTTTTCGTCTGGTTCTCGATTCACACCCAAAGGACCACAGGCCTTCAAGATGCATGGTAGTGTATGTATTGTGGTAGTCAAAATATAATTGTTACAGCATTGCTGTTGGTGTAAATATCTTAGGAACCAATCTGGATTATCATTCTGTTAAAATGGAAGTTCCAATCACACAATGTTTTATTTTATATTCAGGAAAGTCCAAAAGCGGAGAAGGAAAATTAAAAATGACCCCCACCCATCTCCCCCTGGCCAGTGATGTGATGGACGCGGGGGTCTGGACCAATCGCTGACAAGGTCTCGGACAAATCCCGTCCCCGGAGACATCATGTCCGTTTGGCGGCCTTTCGACGTCATGTCCGTTCTGCGTATTGTCCTTTCGGCGTGGAGTCCGTTCAGGTTTGTATCCTTTTGGCGTTGTGACCTTTCGGTTATTTGACTTTTAGGCGTCGTGTCCGTTCTGTTATTTGGCTTTTTGTCGTAGTTTCCATTCGGTATCTTGGCTTCCACTTCTTCGCTTCGGCTTCTCGTCCTATGTCGTCCCGTCCGCACATGGTTAATTGGACTGATGGGACCGGAGGCTAGATTGGATTTGTTCTGCTTTTAGTGAACAGATTATACCTGGGCAACTTTCCATTGCATTGGGCAGCTGATGCCAGATCTATAACTATGTTAGATAGCTAAGCTGGAGGCACAGCTTGTTGTGAAGTGCCTGTATTTGGTCCTACTGCTGGGGAGTTGTCCAATTCGGTAGCCTTTGCTGTCTCCAGTGCTTTCATTCAGTTCTTGATGAGTAAATGGGACTCACTGAGATGAGCATCTATATTAAAACAAACATAAACAGTATAGCACAGGAATAGATTATTTGGCCCGCAATGTCTTGCCGTACATGATGCCAAGATAATCTGCTCTGCCTGTACGTAACCCAATAGAATAGTGGTGGTGAACGTATAGGGAGGAAGGCAAGTTATTGCATGCATTGTACTTAATTTCACGCTCTTTGTTTAAGAAGGAGAATGGTATTAAAAATAAATTGTAACCTGCTAGTTCATTTATTTAAAATATTTCAATGCTGGCCCACAGCTAAGGAAGATTTTTATGAGCCATTGATTTGGGAGTGTTTAACACTGCAGTTCTCAGACTTGAATCATCAACAGAGGTCTTCAAAAATTTGGCTCCAATCAGATCAACAATAAAAAGCTACAAAATCAGAGCATAAATATATGAAGTATAAATAGAACCTGCTGGAAAGACTCAGCAGGTCAAAGAGTCCTTCTGGATTGAGAAATAGCATTGCATTCCAAGTTACATTCTCTACATCAGAGATAGGCACAAAATGCTGGAGTAACACAGGAAGCATCTCTGGAGAGAAGGAATGGGTGATGTTTCGAGTTGAAACCCTTCTTCCAACCCGAAACATCGCCCTTTCCTTCTCTCCAGAGATGCTGCCTGTCCCGCTGAGTTACTCCAGCATTTTGTGTCTATCCTTGGTTCCTTCCTACACTCTTCTCTTCATCAGAACTGTAAAAGGTTGAAGAACGACAGAGATGCAAGGAGCTGAAGATGCTGGTTTACAGAAAAAAAGGCACAAATTTCTGGGGTGACTCAGCAGGTCAAGCAGCATTTCTGGAGAATATGTATAGGTGATGTTTTGGGATGGGACCTCTCAACATATTTTAAACTTAAATGAAAAGGAAGAGAGGAGGAAGAAGTTATGAACCAAAGGGATGCATGGCTTGTGTTGGTGTGGTACACAGATTAAATGGATAAAACTGATCGCGCATTTTAAATGGGGGATAAATCAACAACAATGTATCCCGACAAAATAATTGGTGATGACAGAAGCCTTGAAACTGTTCAACGCAATGTTGAGCCCAGAATATAACATAATGCATATGGCTGACTGAAAAATTAGATGCTGCTCTTTAAGTTTTTGTTTTGCTCTCTGGAAGAATGAAAGAGATTCAGGACTTAATGATCAGAATTGGAGTGAAATGTAAAATTAATCTCAGGTGACTGAGAACTCGTAGAGTTCCCTTTTTGGGTAGGGATCTTACGCAGCAGTTCTGAAGATGCTTGGTGAATGTAGTCTACTAAATTGATTGTTTCACCTGGGAAGGTGGGAAGCAAAGATGTCAAAGAGGAGGTAAAATGTGGAGGAAGGAACTGCAGATGCTGGTTTACATCAAAGATAGACATGAAAAGTTGGAGTAACTCAGCAGGACAGGAAGCATCTCTGGATAAAAAGAATGGGTGACATTTCGGGTCAAGACCTTTCTTCAGTCTTCAGCATTTTGTGTCTATCTTCAACGAGCAGGTTATGTCTACGTAGTATGGGATGGTTTGGTAAGGACTGAGGAATGAACAATGATGCCATGGAGGGAACAGACATTCCCTTCGAAACACAATGGACAGGAGAGAGAAAGTTGTTTTAGTGCAAGATCAGACTGAAAATAGTGAACAATGATCTGCGGAATATTAAGGCTGATGGAATGGAATACTGTATAAGGATAAGGGACAGATTTCTGGGCAGAATATAGATCTCAAAGTACTGCACACCAATGAATGATTACCTACGCCGTGAACACATCAGTATTAACACATGGAAATTAGACATCACCGTCAAGCAAAACAAAGTCTTGTTCTGGCCAAATACTGCCGTTCCAATCCACCAGTGTTCTCAGAAAATCAAAATGGGAGGAAACAGCATTCGAACCAGACCAGAGTTTGTATAACCTGAGGTCACTTGGAATACAAGACTATTAAATTGCGTTTGGGAAAAATGTGTTCAAAGAAAGAGAACGTATTTTCAGGAAATGTTTGAAAATCCATGAAGGCTCAGAACCTTTATTTCCAGGAAGAAGTGGAAGCTGGAGGGAGATAGGGGGCGGGGAACTGTGAAGGTGATAGAAAAACGAAGCATTCCTTCTTACCTGAATAAAAATGCAGTGTTTCCACTGAACATGAAAGGATTTATTCCTTTTATGTTTGGTGGAAACACTTTTGGCAGGAGTTACACAAATGAGTGCAACCCTGGACTCATAAGTAGCTCCTGTTATTTAATTCAAATTACATTCCAATTGCACTGCTCAATTATGTGCAGTGCGGAGGCTCCTAAAGTGGTTTGATTTATATTAACTTACAATTCAGCTTTCAGCAGTGGTTTGGACTGATATGACACAAAACACGTAATTTGGCCTAGATTCAGCAAAGACCCACTTTTCTACTATTTAATATCTCAAACTTATTTTATTTATCTGACTTTTTTAAACATGTTATTTAAGCTTGGTAAT
This sequence comes from Raja brachyura, assembly GCA_963514005.1. Next base: position 47,496,042 of record OY740795.1, on the reverse strand, counting down.
AAACAGTGATTTAGAGTAGGCCGTACATTAAAAATATATTTGCTCACCCTATTTATTCAGACATGCCTGTTTGTGTCTATACGCATATTTCACACGAGCAGATGCATCTATCCAAAAAATCCCACAATCTACATTGACAGGAGTTCCTTGCCTATTAATGTATAGCTGAATCGAAAAATAAACAACTTGGCATGTATTAGTTCCAGTTTCACTGCCTGTTCCGAAATCAGCCCAAAATGTGGATACTTTTTTGACAGATGCTGGCTGACCTGCTAAGTGCTTCCAGCATTTTGTTTTTATCTGCTGGCAGTGGAAGCATTTTATTCCTGGTAGTTTATGAAAGAGTAATGACTTTTGAATAACAGCCATTTCCATTCTATTTATCCCTGTGTGTTGGCGGGTGACAATGACTATTCATCGGGCTCTCTGTGTAAGGGTTTGGATTTCCAACTGTGGCAACTTGAGTTCAAACTAAATTTAGGGAAGAGTGATAGAGCCACATAATACAGATACAGGCCCTACGGCCCAACATCCATGCCAACCAGTCTGAAGAGGTGTCTCGACCCGAAATGTCACCAGTTACTTCTATCCAGAGATGCTGCCTGTGTTACCCCAGCATTTTGTGACTATCTCCAACTAAGATGCCTATCTACACTAGGCTTTTTCCCACATTTGACCCCCTATCCCTCTAAACAATTCTTATCCATGGTACCCAGACGTGGCGTCAAAGGACGAGAAGCTGAAGCAAAGAAGTCGAAGGCAAATAGCCGAATGGAAACAAAGCCGAAACGCCAAATAACCGAAAGTGTACGATGCCGAAACGCCAATGAACCGAAAACATATATGAAGCGGAAAGGCCAAAGAACTGAAAGGGCTGGGCGCCTAAAAGCAAACTCACCGAATGGCTGCTCTGCCGAAACGTCACCAAACCGAAAGGCTGCGTCATCTAACCCAATGCCGCTAACCAAATGCCACTCTGCTGAAAAGCTCTGGCAGCTCATTCACATACGTACACCTTGTGTGGAAAAAGGTTCCTCTTAAATATTTCTTCCCCATTCCTTTGAGTTCTTGATTTTCTGAACTCTGGGAGGAAAATCTAGCTCCCATTCCAATGGCATTGGCATAACATTGGAGTCAAGGGGGCGAAGGTCCCAGACAACAGAGATTCACCTAGAGCTTGGCGATTGTTTCACTGAACACCTCCACTCAGTCCACCTCGACCCACGTGATCTCCCAGGTTTGTAGGCATATGGAACGAGCTGCCAGAGGAGGTAGTTGAGGCAGATGATATCACAATATTTAGAAAGCATTTGAACAGGTACATGGATAGGATAGGTTTAGAGGGAGAGGAAATGTGTAGAGAGATATGTGACAAGGTTTAGTGGGATGTGGACCAAATGCAGGCAGGTGGATCTAATGTAGATGGGGCATGTTTGTCCACATGGGGAAGTAGACCCAAAGGGCCTGTTTCTAGACTGTATGACTATCACTTGATGAATACAAAAAAGATTGTAGGGAAGCTGGATTGGGGGATAGATCATTGCAGGGTCAATTAGAGGGCTGCCCTGTCACACTATAAGCAGGAGGAAAAGCCAGATCGGAATAATAACAACATATTAATAACTATGTCACCTCACAGTGTTTGCCACAAACATGCATTTCCTCAAGCATTGTAGATTAAATGACCTTCAGAAATAACAAATCCCCAGAGCGAAACTCCACTGATGGTCAATTTTAGCCAGAATTGCTACCTCTGTATCCAGGACAACCACAATTTGCTTTTCTTAAGGAGCATTTATCACAGCGAGCAAATCTCAACGCTCAGCAAGCACAACATGAAGAAATACAGATTAACATTTTGGCAAAAATCAAAAATGCCAAGGATATTTGATTCAAAAATCTGTTACTTCATCTGTTAAACTGGAGAGCGTAATTTCAGCCTCACTATTTGTCATTATCCCTGGATGACAATTAGCCTGGGTGTAATTGTGTAGAGTTCAAAAATAGTTTACTTATAAATGCAGAATGTAATGAAAGTCTCCTTTCCCTGCTCCCAGGAAGCACGCTTCCAGGGAATTTGCAGTTCCAGCAAAACGACAGAGGATGGGAGTGTTAAAGAAGGAACTGCAGATGCCGGAGAATCGAGGGTTACACAAAAAGCTGGAGAAACTCAGCGGGTGCAGCAGCATCTAAGGAGCGAAGGAGATAGGCAATGTTTCGGGTCGAGACCCTTCTTCAGACTGGTCAGGGATCAGGGAAACAAGAGATATAAACAGTGATGTGGAGAGATAAGGAACAATGAGTGAAAGATATGCAAAAAAGTATTGGTGATGAAGGAAGCAGGCCATTGTAAGCTGTTTGTGGTGTGAAAATGAGAAGCTCGTGCGACTGGGGGGGGGGGGGGGGGAGATGGAGAAGGAATGTCAGGGCCAGAGGGCTGAGGGAGAGGTGGGGGGGAGGCAGTCTGGGTTAATAGAATTGAGAAAATTCAATGTTTAAGCCCAGAGGATGCAGACTCCCCAAGCGGAATATGAGGTGCTGTTCCTCCAACTTGCGGTGTTGATCACTCTGGCCGTGGAGGAGGCCCAGGACCGAGAGGTCGGATACGGAGTGGGAGGGGGAATTGAAGTGCTGAGCCACCGGGAGGTCGGGTTGGTTATTGCGGACCGAGCGGAGGTGTTCGGCGAAATGATCGCCCAGCCTACGCTTGGTCTCACCGATGTAGATCAGCTGGCATCTGGAGCAACGGATGCAGTAGATGAGGTTGGAGGAGGTGCAGGTGAACCTCTGTCGGACTTGGAATGACTGCTTGGGTCCCTGAAAGGATTGGATGGGGGAGGTGAAGGGACAAGTGTGGCATCTCTTGCGGTTGCAAGGGAAAGTGCCCGGGGAAGGAGTGGAGCGGGAGGGAAGGGAAGAATTGACGAGGGAGTTGCGGAGGGAGCGGTCTTTGCGGAAGGCAGACAGGGGGGGAGATGGGAAGATGTGGCGAGTGGAGGGGTCACGTTGGAGGTGACGAAACTGGCGGAGGACTATCTGTTGTATGCGCTGGCTGGTGGGGTGAAAGGTGAGGACCAGGGGGACTCGGCCCTTGTTGTGAGTGGGGGAATGGGGAGAGAGGGCAGTGTTGCGGGGTATGGAGGAGACCCTGGTGCGAGCCTCATCTATAGTGGGGGAGGGGAAACACCGTTCTCTGAAGAACGAGGACATTTGCGATGACCTGGTGTGGAACACGTCATCCTGGGAGCAGATGCGGCGTAGACGGAGGAATTGGGAATAGGGGATGGAGTCCTTACAGGAAGCAGGGTGGGAGGAAGAGTAGTCCAGGTAGCTGTGGGAGTCAGTTGGTTTGTAGTGGATGTCGGTCAGGAGTGTATCACCTGCAATAGAGATGGTGAGGTCAAGGAATGGTAGGGAAATGTCGGAAATGGTCCAAGTATATTTGAGTGCCGAATGGAAGTTGGTTGTGAAATGGATGAAGTCAGTCAGTTCTGCGTGGGTGCAGGAGGTGACACCAAAGCAGTCGTCAATGTAACGGAGGTAAAGGTCGGGGGTGGGGCCCTGGTACGCCGAGAACAAAGATTGTTCGACGTGCCCGACAAAGAGGCAGGCGTAGCTAGGGCCCATGCGTGTGCCCATAGCTACGCCTTGTGTTTGGAGGAAATGGGAGGAGTCAAAAGAGAAGTTGTTGAGGGTAAGGACCAACTCCGCTAGGCGGAGGAGTATGGGTTGCTGCTCTGGTCGAGGAAGTACCGGAGGGCTTTGAGACCATCCTGGTGGGGGATGCAGGTGTATAGTGACTGGACGTCCATGGTGAAGATGAGAGGATGGGGGCATGGACAACGGAATGTGCGGAGCCGACGGAGAGTGTCTGAGGTGTCTTGAACATAGGTGGGGAGGGATTTAACAAAGGGGGATAGGATGGAGTCAAGGTATGTGGAAATGTGTTCGGTGGGGCATGAACAGGCAGAGACAATGGGTCTGCCGGGGCAGTCGGGTTTGTGGATTTTGGGGAGAAGGTAAAATCGGGCTGTGCGGGGCTGGGGAACGATGAGGTTGGAGGCTCAGGGGGGTAGGGAGCCGGAGTTGGGAGATGCCTCAGAAACAAAGGGTCACTCAACCCCTTGTCATCTTTGGCGACACGAAAGATAGAGATGAGAAAAGCAATTTGGTCCCAACGCATCAAAACAAATAAACACTCACACTTCTACCACCACAGCAGCCAACCTCTCCTTCACTGTTTCCAGGGAAATTCATTTCAATTCTCTAATCAGTGATATTCAAGTCTCGTGACATCAATTCAGCATTGACTTTGAATAGTTCCTCGTTATTACAGTGTGATAATGCAGTGTCCTACTGTTACAAGCCTGGATGTTTTTGTGCATCTTTAGTTTAGATTAGCTTAGTTTAGAGATACAGCATGGAAACAGGCCCTTCGGCCCACCAAGTCCGGACTGATCATTGATTACCCGTTCACACTAGTTCTATGTTATCCCGCTCTCATCCACCCCTACACGATAGGGGCAATTTACAGAGGCCAGATACCTAACTCGCACGTCTTTGGGAAGAGGGATGTGGAAAACTTGAGCTTTATTTTAGTTTTTTTGGTTTTACAGATACAGTGCAGATACTGCAGCCTGGTTCGGGGCGACTTGAATGCCCAGGAACAAAAATAGATTGCAAAAAGTGGTGAATATTACCCATTCCATCAAAGTTCCTGTCCTCCCCACCATAGAAAGGATCTACAGGAGTCGCTGCCCCAAAAATGCCGCCAGTATTATCAGGAACCCACACCGCCGTGGCCACACTCACGTTTCACTCCTGCCATTGGGAAGTAGATACAGGAGCCTGAAAACTGCAACGTCCACTTTAAGGAACAACTTCTGCCCAACAACCATCAGGCTATTGAGCACCACAACCTCCAGCAAAGCTCTAAACTATGTAGACTTGCGAGGCATTGATTTTATTGTTTTTGTCTTTACACTATAATTGTTAGTTTGTACTTTAGATACTGAACTTTTTTGTTGTTTATTATGATGCTCATAGAGCACCATAATATCCATTATCTGTTGTGCTCCTGCAAGTAGGAATTTCATTGTTCGATTTATGGACATATGACAATAAAACACTCATGACTCTTGAAGGAAAGTTAAAGCATTGGAGGTGCTAAAAATCTCAACTAAAAACTTGCTGGAAGCATTCAGTATTGGGCCTGTCCAACTCAGGCGATTTTTTAGGCGACTGCAGACGACTAGGCTGTCGCCACATGGTCGCCGGGGTGTCGCCTGTATGGTCGTGAGTCGTCTCCTCAGTCGCCCAAAGAGTCGTAGCGTCTTTCTGGTCGCCGCTGGATTTTCAACATGTTGAAAATTTTTCGGCGACAGTCGGCGACAGTGGGTTTGACTCCAAAGAGCGTAGCTTGACTTTTCCTGATGTAGGTAGTGTCGTAGTTGTCGCCAGGTTAACATATGTTGTTGCCAGGTGATGTAGTTTGTCGCCGGTGCTGACTTCGTTTTTTTTTGTTAAAGTAATGATTCAATTTCAAATTTTATGTCGAAGAGGGATCCAGTCGCTGTTTTTTCGGCGACCTGCTACGACAGTCGCCGGCAGTCGCCTGAAAGTAGCCTAAGTGGGACAGGCCCTTTAGTCAGCAGCATTTATGGAAAAAGAAACAGAGTTAATGTTTCAGGACAAAACTTCCTATCCTTACATCAGTCATTAATATACAGATTTGATCACTATAGCAACTTTGTACAACTGATGAGTTAAAGGCTTCGCATCAACATAACATAGCATTACATTAACATAACGTAAGGTCCCTTCAGGCAATAGCCCATGTACTCTGCAACTCTGTGTATTCAGCTTCGTCATACTGCCTAGCCGTAGGCTCCTGGCTTGCATGTTTACAAGGATGGATAGGGTTCCTCACCCAGTAAGTTTAATTAATTAGAATGTGTGAGGAGTCCAAATAAATCAAACTAGTTCTCAGGAAATCCAGAGGCATTCTAATTTTGTTTTAGCCTTGTTTTTCACTTATAATTCTTGCAAAATCGCATAAAAACACTGGCAGGAACAATTTTGATCCTGCTGCATAATTTACACAATTTTTAACTTGCGGAGTGAATCAGATAACTACAGACCAGAATGAAGTATTTTTCTATTGACCTTTGGAATTTACATCCCGACTCCAGAAGTCTCTTCTTATTTCACGTTCAATACACATGGCTCAACTTTCACCACTCCCATCATTTTTTCCTCTTTTCTTTCTCTGCAGCTCTCACCACTTGTATGTGGCCTGCACACCCCCACCTCTTTTCAATAGATGCCAGCTCCCTCCTCTTTCTGCAGGACTAACCTACACATAATATACCAGAGGTGAGTAGAAAGAGATAATCTGTGCATACCACAGTTAAATCAAACTGTTTCCATTTTTAACCATGTTGGACCTCAAGCTGATTTTCCAGTCCAATTCTTTTGTTCCTTCACAAAGAATGTTTACTTCCCTCTCCATCACAAAGTACAGTCCTGATCCTAAAGGACCTGTCCCACTTACGCGACTTTTTCGGCAACTGCCGGCACACGTCATAGGTCGTCACAGGTCGCCGGAAAATTTAAACGTGTTGAAAATCCAGCGCCGACCAGAACAAGGTACGACTCTTTGGGCGACTACTCGGGACCATACAGGCTTCACCCTGCGACATGTCTCCAGGGTGTCGCCTGTATGGTCGTGAGTCGTCTCCTTAGACGCACAAAGAGTCGTAGCGTCTTCCTGGTCGTCGCTGGATTTTCAACATGTTGAAAATTTTCGTCGACCTGCAACGACCTATGACGGGTGCCGGCAGTCGCCAAAAAAATGGGACAGGCCCATAATGCTGCGCCTCCGCTGCTAAAATTAATATACGTCAGCTCCAAACTTCACTCCATTATTCTCCTTGCTGGGTTCTTATCCTTCATCTTCCATAAAACGCTGTCTTATGCCGAATATATCCTGTCCTGCCGACAACGTGCTCTACAATGTGGGATTAATGAAAATGGAAGAATACAGCGAGGTATTCTTTTAATCTTTGAAAAAACATTCTACTTTATTCTTAAATTGGAATCAAATTTTTTGCAGCTCTCCCATCACCAAACTTTAGATACTCATTTTTTTCTCCAGGGTCATGCAAGAAGTCCAGATACTATCTTGAGAAGGGCATCAAGAATGCAAACAGTCATTGTTGGTCTAAACTGGGGAAACAGACAGACATAGAAACATAGAAAATAGGTGCAGGAGTAGGCCATTCTTCCCTTCGAGCCTGCAACACCATTCAATATGATCATGGCTGATCATCCAACTCAGTATCCTGTACCTGCCTTCTCTCCATACCCCCTGATCCCTTTAGCCACAAGGGCCACATCTAACTCCCTCTTAAATATAGCCAATCAACTGACCTCGCCTACCTTCTGTGACGGAGAATTCCAGAGATTCACCACTCTCTGTGTGAAAAATGTTTTTCTCATCTCAGTCCTAAAAGATTTCCCCCTTATCCTTAAACTGTGACCTTTTGTCCTGGACTTCCCCAACATCAGGAACAATCTTCCTACATCTAGTCTGTCCAACCCCTTAAGACTTTTGTACGTTTCTATAAGATCCCCCCTCAATCCTCTAAATTCTAGCGAGTACAAGTCGAGTCTATCTAGTCTTTCTTCATATGAAAGTCCTGACATCCCAGGAATCAGTCTGGCAACTGTGTTCACATCAGGCAACTGTGGCAGGGGTTGCACACCATTACTTCTATAAGGTGAAGCCAAGTATCTCAATTGAAAATGACGCATCAATCTCGGGCGAGCTCAATATGCTCACTTTCAGAGTGAGAACAACAACATAACTTCATGAGTCCACCGTCTCCGATGACACTGTACCCTCAGTCTCCAAAGCTGATGCCAAAAGATCCTTCTTGAGGGTAAACCTTTGGAAAGTGACTGGCTGATCGTGTACCTGGCCATGTACATAAAACCTGCACAGACTGCATTGACCAATTGGAGTTTTCATGGACATCATCCGTGATCTCTCCCTACTTTGGTCTGATGTCTCCATCTACTTTGAAAGAACATTCATAATATAGGTGTGCAAGAAGAACAAGGTGACATGATCCAATGACTACTGATCAGTGGCATTCATGCCTGTTGTGATACAATCCTTTGAGCGATTAGTTTTGATGCATATTGATTCCTACCTTGCCAAGGATCTGACCCACTTCTTCCCTTCAACCATCAACCTCTTGAACCACACTGCACAGCCCTAACTGCAATCTGCTTTGAAAGGACATTCATAATATTGATGTGCAAGAAGAACAAGGTGACATGATTCAATGACTACTGTCTACCTCAACTCTAAACTACTATGGACTTTGTTTAAAATTACACTGCATACATAAATATGCATTATTATGATCTGGTCACCTGGTATAACTAATAATGTATTGTATTGTTGTTCATTGTATATTTATTTGTTGTGTTGTTGCATTAATGTGCCATTAAAGCTACTGCTGGTAAGAGTTTCATTGCTCCACTCCCGTTTCATATAATAATGAAACACTCTTGACTTGATTTTTGTTTCTTCAAACCTCTGGATTTCACCCCACCTTGTTTCTACACTCTCCATATCTGTCATTCTCCTTCTATCCCTTTTCAGAATGCTCTGTGCCTCAGTATTTTTGAATGATGCTCATCCCCATTCATTGCTCCATCAGCGATGACAGCTGCCTGATGGTTCAGCACTTTCCGGTAAACCATGAGAATGCTTTTTCTAGACAAGAAGAGGACGTACATGGAATCATGAGCAATGGACAAACCACTGGAGAAACTCAGCTGGTCAGGCCGCATTGATGGAGGGTGACGTACAGAAGACATGCCTTCTGACTAATCTATCCAAAGAAGTCCCGTGAACAAAACATCATTCATCTATTTCTGTTCAGAGATAGACAATAGACAATAGGTGCAGGAGTAGGCCATTTAGCCCTACGAGCCAGTACCGCCATTCACTGTGATTATGGCTGATCATCCACAATCAGTACTCCGTTCCTGCATTCTCCCCATATCCCTTGACTCTGTTATCTTTATCTAACTCTCTTTTGAAAGCATCCGGAGAACCAGCTTCCACTGCCCTCTGAGGCAGAAAAATCCACAGATTCACAACTCTCTGGGTGAAAATGTTTTTCCTCAACTCCCTTCTACATGGTCAACCTTTTATTCTTAAACTATGGGCCCTTGTTCTGGACTCCCCCAACATCGGGAACATGTTTCCTGCCTCTAGCTTGTCCAATCCCTTAATAATCTTATATATTTTTTCCAATAAGATCCCCTCTCATCCTTCTAAATTCCAGTGTATACAAGCCCAGTCGCTCCATTCTTTCAACATGTGACAGTCCCGCCATCCTGGGTATTAACCTCGTGATGCTGCCTGAGCAACTGCGTCCTATCAGCAGTTTGTTTTTTTCTCACAAGGTTATAGATATTGACCGTTCTTGCTGAGTTTTCAATCATCCCTTTGAATATTCTTTCCCGGAATCAGTTTTTGTTCTCTTTATACCAATCTCTGAAGCTGACAGACCCTTCATTGTACATTAAAAGGCTGCCTAAATGAAAGTGCATTAGAACATTCAGTGAGTTATATGGTAGCAAAAGAAATAAGAGTGAAATATCTGCGGTCTGTACATCTCCTCTAAACCATGGTTTAAAAGCAGCTTTAAATGCACTCCCGAGCAATTTAATTGACGGAGAATTACATTTGTAGGCCCTTGATACAAATAAATCATCTCCCTGCTTGAAGTGCAATTAGACTGCGAATGATGACTATACTTCGTAATATTGAAAAGAAGGGACTAATCATTTGAAATCTATTTATTTTTGGTACTTACCCGAGGCAGTTCATAGCACAGGACAAGTGAAAACAAATCACACAGAAGCAAACCATTATTGAATTTGGAGAATATGAAAGCAAATCTTATTTATGATTATAAAAGATATAGAAAACAATTGCTAACTTGTGTCAGCCACTGCATTTCACATGTATAACTATACGGTTGGTCATTTGGTGGTTTATTTTCAGATGGGCTGAGCTCATTGTGTGTAAGAGAAAAATAAATCCAACAATTAGTGCTAAATAGTGCCAAAAATGTGGATTTCTCAGAGTCCAGAACTCTACAATATCAGAGATCAGAGATCTACAATATAGTTCAGTTATTTCTGCGATAATGATATCCGTATATGGTATAGAGAACATCGCTGAGTGCTTATTTGTTGATTTCTTTGCTCGCTAGTTGCAGGATAAAATTACAAGGAGTTCTTTCAGTAAAGAGTACAGAATAAGAATTGCACATATATTGAATATTTGAAGGGGCAAACTGGTTCGGCACAAGAACCCGACTGAAACCAGAATCGAAGAATAGATGAAGTAGTACATTTCATAGAACGCGGATATATCTCCAACGATGTAAAATCTGTAGAATATTCCATTCTTTCCCAACTTATTAATATATCTATATATATATATATATATATATATTTTGTTTAATCAGTTTCTACTATTTTCTACCTTTATAAAAAATGGAAAAGAAATAATATAGAAGCACAATTATTAAGCAAGGATTAACATAAATAATACTGATTATGTATATCTACAAAGAACAACATTATTTTTATTATGTCAACAATGAACACGCACCTTTTTTAAAAATTATGTAATTGCTTCTAACTAATAAAAAAACTTAACAAAAAGAATAAGAATTGCAGACTTAAACACACCTTCAGATAGAAGCCTTTTTCATGCCGACCAAGTTGGCAAACTGCGCTGTTTTTCTGAGTTTGGCCCATTTGTCTGAGTTTGGCCCAAAGCCTCCGAAACCCTTCAGCCATATATCTGTCCAAATGTCTTTTAAAAGTTATAATTGTATCTACTTCAACAGCTTCCACTGGAAGCTCATTCCGGATTCAGGTTACTTTCTGAGTGACAATGTTGCCACTGAGGTCCCTTCTAAATCTCTTACCTCCAGTTATAGAATCCCATACATTGGGGAGAAAAACTGCAAACATTCACTTCATTCATGCTCCTTGTGTTATTGTGTATCTCAATGAGATCACTCTCCGACTCTCCAAAGAAAGAGGTCCCTGCTTAACAAAACTCTCCTTTACTCAAGCCTGCAAGGCCAGGTAATATCCTGTTGAATATCTTCTGCACCCTTTCTAACCCAGTTACACATGCTTTCTACAGCTGGGGCCCCAAAACTGCATATGGCACTCCAAGTGTGGTCTCAACAACAGCTTGTGCAGCTGCATCATGACGTCCCTACTTTTGTGCTCAATCCCTACCCGATGAAGACAAGCATGCCAAAGACTTTCTTCCTCACACAGTCCACTGGACTCACCACTTTCAGGGAACCATGCTCCCAGATCTTCCTGTTCTGCAACACTTTCCAGGGCTCTACCGTTTATTATGTTTATAATAATGTTAACCACACTGTCATCAAAATCATTAACGTAGATAACAAACCACAGTTGACCCAGCACCGACCCCTGCAGAATACCACTGGCCATAGGCCTTCGATCAGAAGAAAAAACCCTCCACAACTCCCCTTTGACACCTTCCACCAAGCCAATTCTGAATCCAGATTGTCTGCAATCCCATGTGCTCTAACCTTCCAGACTTTTCAAAGGTCTTGCTAAAGTTCATATGGACAACATCCATTGCCCTGCTCTCATCAGTCCTCTTGGTAGCCTCCAATAAAATCTCAGATTTGTTAGACATGATTTCCCATGCAAGAGGCCATGCTGACTATCCCTAATCAGGCTGTGCCTATCCAACTGCTGGTAGATCCAGTCCTTTAAAATATCCTCCAACAGCATATGGTGAGTGCCTGATGTCACTGGGCCTCTACTTGCTGGAGTTTAGAAGGTTGAGGGGGAACCTCGTTGAAACTTACAGAATAATGAAAGGCATAGATAGAGTGGATGTGGAGAGGATGTTTCCACTGGTGGGAGAGTTGAGCACCAATGGTCTTAGCCTCAGAATTACAGGGCACTCTTTTAGAAAGGAGGTGAGGAGAAACTTCTTTACTCAGAGGGTAGTTAATCTGTGGAACTCATTGCCACAGAGGGTCGTGGAGGCCAGGTCAGTAGATATTTTTAAGGCAGAGATATTAGACAAATTCTTGATTAGAACGGGTGTCAAGGGTTATGGGCAGAAGGCAGGAAAAGATCAGCCATGATTGAATGGCAGAGTTGACTTGATGGGTCGAATGGCCTAATTCTACTGCTATAGCTTGTGAACGTGACCTTTCCCACCACTGATGTCAGCTTCAGTCGCTTGTAGTTCCCTGGCTTGTTCTCGCTATACTGATGAAATAACAGCACAACGTTACAGCCACCCTGCAGTCTGTGGGAATCTCAGCACTCACTAAATATGATGCCACTACCTCTGGAACAGTCACCACTATTTCCTTCCTAGTTTTCCGTAAGTTCCAAGGATGATCAGGCCATGGGGATTTATCCACCTTAATGATCTTTAAAAATGCACAAAAATATCAGACAAAAATGCTGGATTATTCCGGAGCAGAATCTGACGACATACTAAAAAAAGAATTGTTAACACCATTAACAACAGTCACAGTTGCTGCCTTACAGCAAATGCAGTGCCGGAGACCCGGGTTCGATCCTGAATACGGGTGCTATCGGTACGGAGTTTGTACGTTCTCCCCGTGACCTGCGTGGGTTTTCTCACAGATCTTCAGTTTCCTTCCACACTCCAAAGATGTACAGGATTGTAGGTTAATTGGCATGATAAATGTAAAAGTTGTCCCTAGTGTGTGTAGGATAGTGTTAATGTGCGGGGATCGCTGGTCGGTGTGGACCCGGCGGGCCGAAGGGCCTGTTTCCGTGCTGTATCTCTAAACTAAACTTAACTAAACCAAACATTTTAAAACCTTTGACTGCCTCCAGATGATTGGCAGATTGCATTGTGGGATTGGGGCCTGTCAAACTCGGTTGTTTAAATTCTGCCCATCTATTGATGTTCTGTATAAAGAGTCACAGAGATAGTGAGAGCATCATATACAGTGTGGTCCTGAGGGACCATAAACAACTTTCCACAGCTATTGTCCATTTCACTGACTTAATTCGTACTAACCTCCCTGCTGTTTGATAGAGCATGGGTATAATGGAGCCTGTGAGTGTCAATTTGCTGCACAGCATGGAAACATTGTTCCTCGGTCTCGGGACCAGCACACAAAGCCCTGGTGTGTTGATTGAAACCCAACATGGCAGCTGTGGAATTTATATCCGTGATTAACTAAATCATTAAATAATAAGCTGATATCGGTAAACTACTGATATCACAAAACTACTGGAATATAAGATCTATTAGGTGCTGTTTGTGTGGAGTTTGCACAAAAGGCAAGGATTACTGATCTTAATGATGACAGGCCTGTCACACTGGCCTCTGTTGTCATGAAGACCCTTGAAAGGCTTGTGCTGGCCAAGCTGAAAAATATCATGAACCCCCTGCTGGACCCTCTGCAGTTTGCATATTGGGCCAATAGATCTGTGGATGACGCAGTCAACCTAGGCCTGCACTTCATCCTCCAGCACCTAGACCGCCAGGGGACCTATGCGAGGATTTTGTTTGTTGATTTTAGCACCATTGTGCCAGAGCTACTACACTCTAAACTCTCCAAGTTGACTGTGCCTGAACACCTCTATCAGTGGATCACCAGCTTCCTGACAGACAGGAAGCAGCACGTGAGGCTGGGAAAGCACATCTCGGACCCGGAGACCCTCAGCATAGGAGCACCGCAAGGCTGCGTACTCTCCCCTGTCCTCTACTGCATCTCCTCTGACTCCTCTGTCAAGCTTCTCAAGTTTGCGGATGACACAACAATGATTGGACTGATCCAGGATTGGGAGGAATCTGCCTACAGACAGGAAGTGACTCAGCTGGCATCCTGGTGCCATCGCAACAGCCTGGACCTCAATGCTCTTAAGACAGTTGAACTGATTGTAGATTTTAGGAGAGCTCATCCTCCCCTCACCCCACTCACCATCAACAACGCCACAGTCACATCTGTGGAGTCATTTAAGTTCCTGGGAACCATCATCTCCAAGGACCTTAAATGGGAGGCGACCTTCGACTCCACGGTCAAAAAGGCACAAAAGAGGATATACTTCCTGCGGCAGCTGAGGAAGCACATGCTGCCACAGGCAATGATGGTCCAATTCAATACGGCCATCATAGAGTCTGTCCTTACCTTCTCCATCATGGTCTGATTTGGCTCAGCCACCAAGCACGACATCCGGAAGCTGCAGCGAATCGTCCGATCAGCAGAGAAGCTTATTGGCTGCAACCTTCCCCCCCCAACCCCCATCGATGAACTGTACACTGCAAGGGCCAGGAAACGAGAGGGCAAGAACATCTCTGACCCCTTTAACCCTGACCACAAACTCTTTGAGTCACTTCCCTCTGGAAGGCGACTATCAAAGCTTCCACAGCCAGACATAAAAACAGCTTTTTTCCACGAGCAGTAGCTCTACTCAACAGCCCAAAAATCTATAGCCACCTTTTGCTCTGGTATTTTATTTAATTCACATGTTTAGTCGATAATGTTTTATTATTAATGCGGTAAGTGCGGGAAGACAGCAACTCTACTGCTGCGCCACCATGCCGCTTTGTGCCGGTTGAGCAATCCCTTCCATCCCTTTGTTTAGTTTGGAGATACAGCATGTAAACAGGCCCTTTCAGCCCACCGAGTGGAGCGTGACCACCGATCGCCCCTTCACACCAGTACTATGTTATCCTCATTCCCTACAAACCAGGGGGCAATTTACAGAAGCCAATCCGCCTAGAAACCTACAAACCGGAATGTGGGGGGAAACCGGAGCTACCGGAGGAAACCCACACAGACATATAGGGAAAAAGGTGCAAAATCCACACAGGCAGCACCCAATTTCAGGACCAAACCTGAGTCCCTGGTGCTGCGGGGCAGAAGATCTAAAAGCCTTGTTAATTCACCACTTATATTTGCATCATGTTTCACTGCCCTTCAAAAGTGCTGCTGAATAGAGCATAGCTTGTACCTGTAATGTTGTGAGGGTATCTGGGTGCATAGAGGCTTTCCTGTAATATGAATTGGATAATGCAAACTGCAGACTGCAAGGGTGGCTTTGAACACTGGCTTTCTCATTGAGTCAATACCCAACGGCTATTTATAACTTGTTCGTTTCAACAGAGACATGGGCCTGCTGTTATCCACAAACTGTTCTTCTATTTTAAGAATAGGGCTGTTCAGCTTCCTCGATGGGGATACTGCCAGTAATGTGGGACAAGCTACTGGTAAAATTTGATTTCACAGTTTGTAATAACAGTAATTATTTTCGGGACCAGTGAATGGCATCGTTAGTGCCCCTGAGATGTTTGCAGAGTGATTTCCTCCTGACTGTCTTCAGTCTGCTAGTAGGGCAGGGAGATTGGAGAGTTTGAACCAGCCAGTACCTGGGGAAGACGGACATGAAAATGCTGGAGTAACTCAGCGGGTCTGGCAGCCTCTGTAGAGAAAAGGAATGGGAGATGTTTCGTGTCAAGACCTTTCTGCAGCGGCGCGACTCACGTTGCAGCGGCCCCTACAGCCTGTCTGTCTTTTTTTTTAAAATTTTTGTCTAGTTAAATGTAGTTGTTCGTGTTTTTTTTGTATTGTTTCTAACTGTGTATATGTGGGGAGTGGGGGGGGGAAGGGGGAAACTTCTAAAATCTCTTCCCTGCACGGGAGACCCGACTTTTTCCCTGTCGGGTCTCCGTTGTCGTTGGGGCCTAGCACCGTGGAGCAGCCTTACAACCGGGACGACCTGGGGGCTCCAATCACGGAGCCTGCGGAGCTGCGGACTACTCACCATCGCGGGGCTGGCCGGCTTCGGAGCGTGGGGAGCGGTGGCGGCTCGCTGCTGCGGCCCAACTCCGGAGCTCCAACTGCAGACCGGTCGGGATATCGGGAGCTCGAGGGTCCGGGTGAGAGACCGCTTTCCGGAGCTCCCGCAACGCAACTTCTCCAGCCCGTGTTGCGGGGTTGGAATGGCCCGGAGTGGGGCCGTACATCGCCCGGCGCGGCTTTAATGGCCGCGGGACATTCCAGCGCCCGCCAGGGCTCCAATTTTGTGATGTTTGGGCCTGGAGCGGGGCCGTACATCGCCTCAACGGCTGTGGGACTTAACATCGCCCGCCAGGGGCTTCAACATTGAGAGAGAAATGGTGCAGGGGAGAGAAAAGACTTTGCCTTCCATCACAGTGAGGATGAGATTCGCTCACTGTGATGGATGTTTTCTGTAAATTGAATTGTTTGTGTGTCGTGTAGGAATTGTTTTGTTTGTAAGGCTGTGGAAACGGAGTTTCGTTTGAGCCTCTCTGAGGTTCGAATGACAAGTAATAAAATCTAATCTAATCCAATCTAATCTTCTTCTGACTGAAGGTCGGCGCGGGCTCAGTGGGCCGAAAGGCCTGTTTTCTGTGCTGTATATCTAAACAAAACCAAACTAATCTTGGATCAGTCAGCACGGCACAGTTGAATCTCTCGGCCAATGTGTTTTCACCACAACAGTAGAAATGTGTTGGTGCATGAGTACACGATGGGAAGAGAATATTATAGTACTGCCTCTGCCTCCAAACTGCAGGCTCGTCATAACTCTGTAAAATAAAATCCGGTTTTAATTCACGGTATTTTCACAGACAGAGAAATAACTCTGGCAGCTGCAAGCAATTATCTTGCTCCTTTGTTCACTGCTCAGTTTGAAGCTGGCTTTCTTTGTTCTGTATGTGCACGCAGGAGCACTTCATAGTTGTGGATTATTCATCTGCAGGGTTAATATGTCAGGTAGACAAAAGTGCTGGAGAAACTCAGCGGGTGCAGCAGCATCTATGGAGCGAAGGAAATAGGCAATGTTTCGGACTGAAGAAGGGTTTCGGTCCCAAACGTTGCCTATTTCCTTCCCTCCATAGATGCTGCCTCACCCGCCGAGTTTCTCCAGGGCTTTTGCCTACTTTCGATTTTCCAGCATCTGCAGTTCCTTCTTAAGCAACGGGTTAATATGTTAGCTCGCACTGATCTACTGTTCTTTCACAAGCGTGTGGACTTGTGCCAACTCACAAGGAGAAGTAAAGTTGTCGAAGCGCTGTGATGACGGGTGACAACTGCGAGTGGAATCTTTTTTTATCAACTTATAAATGTGTTCAGCTAAAATCACAAACAATAATGTGTATCTTCTCAGTCCGTATATGGATGCAATGAATATCCGAGATGGAAATACAGAACAGAGGAAGCTGCCAGGTTTTCTGCTCTGGCAGAAGTGAGGAGCTCTCTTAAATAAAACTGTGGTTAAGAGAATTCCTGTCTTCACATTACGCAACTGGTGATCTTATCACAACCTTTGACTTCTCGTATAACCAATTTTAATTTACTGATCTGCGTTGACTTCAGGTTCATCATTGATTTAGCACTCTTTGATGTCGGGAAGCTCCAAGGTCGCAGGAGTTCGGCCAACCCCAACCCGTGGAGCTGAGATCACCCCGACGCGGGAGCTTGATCGCCCCGACGCGGAGGGCATGACTGTCGGCTATGGGATCGGCCCGTCAACGGAAGGCTCGAGGCCCCCACACGTTGGAGAACAAAGAAGGGAAGAGATTGAACTATTTTTCCGCCTTCCATCACAGTGAGGAATGTGGAGTCACTGTGGTGGATGTTCATGTTAAAATGTATTTTGTGTGTCTTGTTGGTATGACTGTATGCAAATCAAATTCCTCATACGTTGCAAAACATACTTAGTTAATAAAGTATGATTATGATGATTATAATTTGTGAGTACCTTTTTAGCTTAACAGGCAAACCGGGTCTGTGATAAACAAGGACCATTGAGGGGAGAACGGAAGGGGGCTCGTTTAACACGTGGATTATTGGTAAGGTTAGGTATTTCATTTATTTTCCAGCAATAAATATTCTATTCCCAAGAACTCTTGCATGTCATAGCTTCACTCGCTCATGTACACAATTTGGAAATAGACAGAGATGTGTTGGCTCTGCTTTATAAAATGCTTGGACCTGGTGTAGTGAACAACACCATTAATCTCTGCTGTTGATAAAAGGTAGTGAGATCTTTTAGAACTTGAAATAGAACAAGGTGATAAGTTGAAGGAAGTACGAGAAAGTCTTTAACAGGTGCCGCATTGGCCAGAGAGTAGCCCTACAGAATTGGAGAGTTTGATGCTGGAAGGTAACGGTCTCGTGATAATTAGAAAGGGAGTATAGAAACAGAAAGAAGAATATGTAATTCCAATCCATAACGGCCAGGAAAGTGGCAATTTACAAAGTGTCCATCTACTAGTGGTAGCAGGTATCATTATAAATAATTCCCTTCCAAACTTCTACAGATTGCATTGATCTCCTTAGGTAAGGATGGATGCAATTGTATTGGAAGCAGTTTGGAGAAGATTTCCGAGCCTTGTAACTGGAATGACCGGGTTGTCTTTTAAGGGAAGAATGGACAGGGTAGGCTGGAGTCTAGAATACTGAAGGTGAACTGGATTGAAATCTATACTGTAACACCCTGAGGTGCATTGGCAGGGTAGAAGAACTGAAGAAGGGTCTCGACCCAAAACGTCATCTATTCCTTCACTCCATAGATGCTGCCTCACCCACTGAGTTTCTCCAGCATTTTTATCTACCTTTGATTTTTCCAGCATCTGCAGTTCCCTTCTTAAACACTTTTTCTGACTGATGTCAAGGGAGAGGGTGGTACAAAGATAGAATGTAGTCAGAGACACTAAAGGGCCTGTCCCACTTTCATGCCCTAATTCACAACCTTTTTTACTCGTGGACATTTTTCATCATGCTAAAAAAACGCCCCGACCTACTTGATGCCATGAGAACCTACGACTGGCATCATGGCCTGCTACGGCCTACTTACGACCTCCTATGACCTCCTACGACCTCGTGATGACCATGCTGCGAGTATGAGTCAAGGGCAAACTCGGCAGAGGTCGTGAATTAGGTCGTGAAAGTGGGACAGGCCCTTGAGACTAGTGGGAGAACTGGGAAGGGGAAGGGGATTGTATATGTGTATTTGTAAGACACTGCTGTGGGTCCCACCTTCTCCCTTGCATCTGCATGGTGGTCTCCAGTGCCCCAAATGATTGTGATGGTTCATTCATTAATTTTCCAACCAAGGCCTCAGAAATCTGTCACACAGATGATGTAGAAGTTGACTTACATTCGCAACAATGTCTCTCAGTCAGATCCCACTTCTGACTTTGATTCCTGCTTAATAGAATACAGTTTCAACCTTACTGACTCCCACAAAAACCTTATTAAATATATATTACATATTCTCTCTTGCAAGGACTTGTTTTCTAGTTTCTCCAGCTCTCTCAACTCGCTAGTGGTGGTGCCACCTTCAATACCAGAACTTCCAACATGTCCACCTCCAACCTCGGTGAAGAATTCCTCATATTCGTGGTCAGTTCCGAGCTCCATAATCCAAGCCAACGCTCCATTGCAGTACAGATGGAATCCTGTATTCGTGAAAATGCTTTTGTTGAGTGAATTATTCATTCCATATCCTATCGACCTGAGCAGGCTGATACCAAGAAGCAAGTGCAGTAGTATTTCAGGCAGCCATCAATCAAGCAAAACCAATTTTTTGATTGCTACTTCCTTTGGTGCATGTGGGGCCTTGTTTGCAACAAGGCAATTGTTGTAACGTGCACCATGTTCCATGATGTGCATACTGTGATTTAGTTTAGTTTAATTTAGAGATACAGTGTGGAAGCAGGCCCCTTGGCCCACCGAATCCGCGCTGACCAGCAATCCCCGTACATTAACACTATCCTACACACATTAGGGACACTCCACATTTATACCAAGCCAATTTACCTACAAATCTGTATGTCTTTGGAGTGTGGGAGAAAACCGAAGATCTTGGAGAAAACCCTCGCAGGTCACGGGGAGAACATAGAAACTCCGTACAGACAGCACCCGTAGTTGGGATCGAACCTGGGTCTCCGGTGCTGCAAGGGCTGTAGGGCAGAAACCATATCACTGTGCCACCCTGCCGCCCACATAATCATTCTTTAAAAAAAAAATCATTGCCAGGAATTAAGTGTTTTATTTAATCAGATTGTCATATGCTGAGAGAATGGAACGGCTGGACTTGTATACTCTGGAATTTAGAAGGATGAGAGGGGATCTTTTTGAAACATATAAGATTATTAAAGGTTTGGATACACTAGAGGCAGGGAACATGTTCCCGATGTTGGGGGAGTCCAGAACCAGGGGCCACAGTTTAAGAACAAGGAGTAAGCCATTTAGAACGGAGATGAGGAATCACCTTTTCACACAGAGTTGTGAGTCTGTGGAATTCTCTGCCTCAGAGGGCGGTGGAGGCTGGTTCTCTGGATACTTTCAAGAGAGAGCTAGACAGAGCTCTTAAAGATAGCGGAGTCAAGGAATATGGGGATAAGGCAGAAATTGGGTACTGATTGTGGATGATCAGCCATGATCATATTGAACAGTGGTGCTGGCTTAAAGGGCCGTATGGCCTACTCCTGCACCTACTGTCTAATGTCTATTTTTCACTTTATGGATGTATGGGGAAGCATTTCACCTTTCACAGTGCAACCCCAGCTTACATAACACACCTTGTGACGCATTCACATTATCCGATGATGAGGTACATATGATGATCAGATACATGATCTTGGTATGACGTACATGAAGTGGTAATGACATGAATTATACAGAAATTACACATACACTCTGGAAGATAGTGAACAGAAAGAGATTTGGAAAAACAAAACTTTAACGCAACAATACACAACTGGAAAACAAGTCCATGAAGGTGCAAGAGCTGGTCTGTGGTGTTCCTGTTGCTGAGGAAGGATTAGGGGTTTTGTAGATCAGTTTACGAATCTGATAGTTGTGAAAACTAGCCTTCCTGAACTTGCAGCTATGGGGTCTGTACCTCCTGCCTGACAATGGCAGTGTGAAGAGGGCTTGTCGTGGATGGTGGGGCACAGGCCAAGTGATGCATAGCGATGCACTGCCTCACAGCGCCAGAGAGCCGAGTTCATCCTGATTACGGGTGCTGTCTATGTGGAGTTTGTACATTCCTCTGTGACTATGTGGGTTTTCTCCAGTTTCGCCCCACATTTCAAAGATGTACAGGTTTGTAGGTTAATTGCCTTCTGTAAATTGCCCCTACAGCTTGGGGTAATTAGCATATGGGTGATTACTGTCCAGCACGGACTCGGTGGGCCGAAGGGCCTTTTTCAACGCTGTATCTCTGTGTGAAGCGTGAAGTGTGAAAGATACATCTTCTAGATGCGCTGGGACGCATCCTCAGTGATGTGACCTGGGGTCATTTTGGGTCTCACGACATGAGACACCCTCGCCCAGGCGACCCAGCCGGGGTTGATCAGGCAACCGCCCACGGATCAGCCCTCTTAATCCTACGCCACCTAGTGGCTTTCTCTGCGGCTTCGCTTGCAGATTGAATGGTCCGCTTCTTTGCCAGCCCCATAATGCCCAACTGGTTGAGGGCTTTGCAGAGTGAGCCTCCTGCAAAGCCTCTACTGTCCACCTCTATGGGCTCATAGTATGTCTTCCAGCCTCTGTCCTGGCACATCTCCACCAGTTCCTGGTACTTTGCGCGCTTCCTCTCATCAGCCTCTTCAATACGCTCTTCCCAGGGCACTGTCAGCTCCAGAATGATCAGCTGTTTTGTCACTTCGGAGGTGATGATCATGTCTGGCCAGAGTGATGTTGCTGTGATGTGCTGAGGAAATTTCAGCTGTTTGCCCAGATCGACGTGCAGCTGCCAGTCAGTGGCTGTGTAGAGGAGGCCCGTCCTTGTTTTTGGTTGTGGTCGGGGCTTCTCTCCAGCTTTGACAAAAGTGATTGATTTCTTTGGGGCGTGGTGGTGTTTACGGGTGCTGTCTATATGGAGTTTGTACATTCCTCTGTGACTATGTGGCTTTTCTCCAGTTTTGCCCCACATTTCAAAGATGTACAGGTTTGTAGGCTAATTGCCTTCTGTAAATTGCCCCCAGAGCTCGGGGTAATTAGCATATGGGTGAATACTGTCCAGCGCGGACTCGATGGGCCGAAGGGCCTTTTTCAACGCTGTATCTCTAAATTAAACTAAGTGTAATGATATTCAGAATCTCTTTAAACGTCTAAGATCTAAGAAATAGGGGGCAGGTCAGGTCATCCAAAATGTTAACAGCCAAGCATTTTAATGTTGTGATGCTATCATGTGTGATGACATATATAATGTTATGATGATGTGTATAATGTTGTAATCATTTGCGTAATAATGTAATTACATAAATAGCTGTGATGCCGTACGCAACGTTACAATAATATGAATAATGTGATGACTGCCCTCCGCAAAGCCGATGGCCTCTAATGTAAGATGACCAGAGTGGGTAAAAGGGACAATAACAGATTCTTCCTCTCAATGTCCTACAATGGATTTGTCATAAGCAGCATAAATATATTACAGCAAGCAGCATAGGGAGTGCAAAGAAAGCAAAACATTTTTTCTCGGAGTTATGCAAAACTGCAGATGCAGTATAATGTGGATAAATGTGAGGTTATCCACTTTGGTGGCAAAAATAGGAAAACCGACTACTATCTAAATGGTGGCCGATTAGGAAAAGGGGAGATGCAGCGCGACCTGGGTGTCATGGTACACCAGTCATTGAAAGTAGGCATGCAGGTACAACAGGCAGTGAAGAAAGCCAATGGTATGTTAGCTTTCATAGCAAAAGGATTTGAGTATAGGAGCAGGGAGGTTCTACTTCAGTTGTATAGGGTCTTGGTGAGGCCACACCTGGAGTATTGCGTACAGTTCTGGTCTCCAAATCTGAGGAAGGACATTATTGCCATAGAGGGAGTGCAGCGAAGGTTCACCAGACTGATTCCTGGGATGTCAGGACTGTCTTATGAACAAAGACTGCATAGACTCGGTTTATACTCTCTAGAATTTAGGAGATTGAGAGGGGATCTTATAGAAACTTACAAGATTCTTAAGGGGTTGGACAGGCTAGATGCAGGAAGATTGTTCCCGATGTTGGGGACGTCCAGGACAAGGGGTCACAGCTTAAGGATAAGGGGGAAATCCTTTAGGACCGAGATGAGAAGGAATTTTTTCACACAGAGAGTGGTGGGTCTCTGGAATTCTCTGCCACAGAGGGTAGTTGAGGCCAGTTCATTGGATATATTTAAGAGGGAGTTAGATGTGGCCCTTGTGGCTAAGGGGATCAGAGGGTATGGAGAGAAGGCAGGTACGGGATACTGAGTTGGATGATCAGCCATGATCATATTGAATGGCGGTGCAGGCTCGAAGGGCCGAATGGCCTATTCCTGCACCTAATTTCTATGTTTCTATGTTTCTATATTCTTGCGGGCTTTCCTAAGCATCTGCAGTCTTTGGTTCATGCAGCAAGAAAATACCTGTCCCTGTGGTGCCATCTGGTGTTGGAACAGCATGAATCCAATGCCTCAGAGCACAACGTTAAATTGGAATTAATCACTGGCTGCTTAATAAAGCCTTTAAAAAAAAAATGCTGTATTCAGTTAACAAACATTTTGCATGATGAGATATTTTCCAATTATTTATTATTTACTACTTACTTAAACTCATCCAATTTTTTTCACCTAGCCCACAGCTAGAACGGCCTGTTTCCTTCACACATTGTTACTTTTTTGCATATCTTTCATTCATTTGTTCTATATCTCTCTCTATCATTGTCTATATCTCTCGTTTCCCTTTCCCTGGCTCTCAGTCCGAAGAAGGGTCTTGGCCCGAAACGTCACCTATTCCTTTTCTCCAGAGATGCTGTCTCATCCGCTGAGCTACTCTAGTTTTTTGCGCCTATAGAATATTAGAGTCAGGCGGCGTTTCTGTAGAAAAGGAATAGGTGTCGTTTCAGGTCTAGTTTAGCTTAGTTGAGTTTAGTTCAGTTTATTGCCAAGCAGTGATGCATCCCGATAAAATGGTTTCTATGGCACAGTTGTAGACGTTGGTGATGGTTGTTGGGGACATGCCGAACTTCACGCCTTCTTAGCAAGTAGAGAAGATGGTGATCAAGACCCGTCAACCTGAAATGTCACCTATTTAGAATAGAATAGAATAAATAGAATAAATAGAATAGTTTCTCTTTATTGTCATTGTAACATGAACCATGTACAACGAAATTATCTCCAGAGATGCTGCCATACCCAGTTTCTCCAGCATTTTGTGTCTCTTTTTCTGCATCTGCAGTTCCTTCCTACACATATGGAATAAGAGAAGCAGTATGGAGCAAAATAAAGTGCCTGTTTCCAATGCATATTCACCACCACTACTACTTCCCTTACGTCAGCTGACAGTCCTGATTTTCCAGGAAATGCTTTCAATATCAATGGACTGGAATGAGTGGGAATGTATTTGGATTAAAAATCAAGTCATCTTAATACTGGCCATTCATTGTCCTTACAGCCTCCCTAACTAGGCCCTACTACTGCTCACCAACCATCACTAGGGAGGCACAGTGGCATCAATGGATTGGGATGATAGGGAAATATGTTTGGATTAATATCATAATACTGGCTATTCATTGTCCTTACAGCCTCCCTAACCATGCCCGAATACTGCACACTAACCATCACTAGGGTGGCATGGTGCTGCAATGGTAGAGTTGCTGTCTTACAGCACCGGAGCCCCGGGTCCCAGGTTGGATCCTGACTACGGGTGCTGTCTGTACAGAGTTTGCACGTTCTCCCCATGACCTACGTGGGTTTTCTCCAAGATCATCGGTTTCCTCCCACACTCCAAAGATGTACAGGTTTGTTGATTAATTGGCTTGGTAAAAATGTACATTGTCCCTAGTGTGTGTAGGAGTGTAATAATGTGCGGGGATCGCTGGTCGGTGCGGAGTTGGTGGGCCATCTTTTACAGTTTAAATATTTGAATGCTCTGCCTGATAAGATCACAATTAATGGCTTGCCAGCAAAGTCCATTTCCTGTGAATTAGTACATGTTTATAAATAAAGTGCTCTAGTTATTAGGATAGATTCTGAATGGCATTTGATACTGGAATAGTTTTATCATAGGGTTCCTGCAAGGAATTGAATTTGGGACATCGAAAGAAGAAAAGGAAAAGCTTCAAAGAGCAAACAGTGGAAGGTTCACAAATGGGAATCTGCTTCAATACCTTCAAATAAACCCATCTTCAGTTCTCAGAAATTAAATCTGTAGGACAATTTCTCTTCACTCACAAGGCAATGAAAAAGTTAAGATTGACCCTGCAACAGATCTGCATTTAATTATCTCAGGTTGCACACCATTATTCCTTACTGTCACTGTGGTCCAAAACTTCAAAGACACCAGCCGGTGGGCGTACTAAACCCCTAATCAATGCCATGTGGACGAGAACGCATTCACACTCAGACTGGGGACACACAGAAGCAACAGCATGGTGCTCCATGGTTAGAACTGTTCAGTGATACCACATTGAAGTCAACTGCATCTGAATTAAATGTAGATAGACACAACATGCTGGAGTAACTCACAGGCAGCATCTCTGGATGGAAAGAATTCAAATCGAGACCCTTCTTCAGACTGACAGTCTGGGGAGTGGGAGGCATAGAGACATGGAAGGGTAAGGTGTGAAAATGACAGACCACATCTCTAAGGTAGACAAAAATGCTGGAGAAACTCAGCAGGTGAGGCAGCATCAATGGAGCGAAGGAATAGGTGACGTTTCGGGTTGAGGCCCTTCTTCAGGCTGATGGGGGGGGAGAAAGGAAGAGGGGGAGACAGTGGGCTGTGGGAGAGCTGGGAAGTGGAGGGGAAGGAGGGAGAAAGCAGGGACTACCTAAAATTGGAGGTCAATGTTCATACCGCTGGGGTGTAAACTACCCAAGCGAAATATGAGGTGATGCTCCTCCAATTTATGGTGGGACTCACTCTGGCCATGGAGGAGGCCCAGGACAGAAAGGTCGGAGTCGGAATGGGAGGGAGAGTTGAAGTGCTGAGCCACCGGGAGATCAGGTTGGTTAATGCGAACTGTGTGGAGCTGTTTGGCGAAGCGGTCTCACCGATGTACAGCAGCTGAGACCTAGAGAAGGACCACATCCCTATGTCTCTTTCTATGTCCCCGACTCCCAGTGTGAAGAAGGTCTCGACCTGAAACATCACCCATTCCTTCTCTCCAGAGATGTTGCCTGTCCTGCTGAGTTACTCCAGCATTTTGTGTTTATCTTCACTGTAAACCAGCATCTGCATTTCCTTCTTACACACTTTGGTGGCACCATAGAGTGTGGCAGCCTCGCCTGCAGCTGTTCGTTCCTCACCCTTTAAAAAAATGTTTAGTTTGTTAAAAAGTTGTGTTCTGGGGGCCTTTTAGTCTTTTTATGGGGGGGGAGGGGGGAGGTGAATGTGAAACCGTTTTTTTCCAGTCCCTACCTGGGCGAGGATAAGTCCATCCTGTGAGCCGCATCTTCGCCCCCTCCATTTGGATTGGCGCGGCCTTTTCTGCCGGAGACTGGCAGAGCTTCGAGCTGCAGCTTCAGCACTGAGGTACCATCGTGGAGCGGGGCGATGCCTTACCCGGGTCGCTGTGTGGAGCTCCGGAGTGCCGACTTCAACATCATGGAGCTGTGGCCTGCGGAGCTTCCAGCCGCGGCGGCGCTGACTTTAACCACCACGGAGCCGATGATCTTTCGCCGAGATCGCCAGTGCTGGAACTCCGCCCAGCGCGGCCTGTGGACTTCGGGAGCCGCGATCTCCGGGAGGAAGCGGCCGTTTCGGAATCCCGATCCGCTGAGAGCGCTCTCCTGACGCCGGAGTTCCATCATTCCGGTGAGAGGGCCTGAAACATCGGGCTGCCGTAGCGGCGACTGCGAAGGCCTCAATAGGCCCCGACCATGGGTGAACATGGAGGATGTGGACTGAACTTTGCTGCCTTCCCTCACAGTGGTACATGTTGATCCCGCTGTGGGGGGGATGTGTTTTATGTTTAATGTTAAATTCTATATTGTGTTTATTTTATTTGTGTGCTGCAATGGCAACTCAAATTTCACTGCACCAATTGGTGTATCTGACAATAAATGTCCTTTGTCCTTTGTCCTTTGAATTAAATGTGCTGAGTTACATTAACCTTAGTCCGATATCTCTACTGATTCTTTCATGTGATAATCAACAGAATGCAAACATGGAAAAGCTGCTATTAATCAAATCTCGTGTGTGGAGATTGGGGGCCATGCAGCAATGCCTGGGTGAAAATGGACTTTAATGAGCCAATCTTTTGAGCAGCTATCAGGCATCCAGAAGCTCCATTGGGTTTTGATAAACCAGTCAACCACTATCTTACCCTAAGTTTACATGAACATCCCTGAGGCATTTTTCAACACCGGAGTAAGAGACATTGCTCCCACTTTGGGACCTACCCCCAAAACCAATTTGTAGGAAGGAACTGCAGATGCCGGTTTAAACTGAAGATCGACAAATAAAACTGGAGTCATACAGAGTCTCTGGAGAAAAGGAACAGGTGACGTTTCAGGTCAAAACCATTCTTGAGGCCCTCTAAAGAAAGATCTCGACCCAAAATGTCACCTATCCCATTTCTCCAGAGATGATGTCTGAGCCGATGAGCTGCTCCCCAAACTAATTTGTTTGACAGCAATGGAACTGGTGTCTGGCTCACAATGTTCAAGTTCATTTTTCTCTTAATACCAGTTTTTTTTTTTTTTTATCATACGAGGATTGCAAACAACATCACAGGTTTACGGGTGTCCAGGAAGAACTGCATTATTGAGTTGTTAATGTCCATTTTAGATGCTTTTCTCTGACGCCGCTGCCCCCCCCCCCCCCCCCCCCGGCTTGTGGCTGTGACTTGGGAGGAGGAGAATAGTAAGATTGAACGAGAACTTACCAGTTCGAAGGTTGATCATTATTTCATGAGGAGTCGAAGTGAGGGATTTCGTGAAGAGCCCGCCGGCGCGCATGCTCGACATACTTCAAAGTAGCGGCGTGGAATCACAGAAACCAACAAAAGAAATGACTTCGGATAGTAAGATTGAAGTGACTAAGATTACCAGATGAAGGTGATTGAGGGTGGGCGAGGAGGGCACGAAATCCCTCACTTCGACTCCTCATGAAATAATGATCAACCTTCGAACTGGTAAGTTCTCGTTCAATCTTACTATTTCATTTCGGAGTCACGTGAGTGACTTCGTGAAGACTTCAAAGCTTCTGTGATTACACGCCCTGGACCACGTCCATGCAGACACACCACTACCAGGGATGGATGGGAGGAACAAACTTGCTCAAATAGATCATACTGCAAAACAAGAGCATATTTGTTAATAACAAATCAAATCCCCTCATGCGGGGACATCTCCGCGTTCTTGACCTGCATTCAGCACGGCTTCTGCGAATTGTAGAGGAGCAGCAACAGGCTTGTTATAAAATCGCTGACACACAGCTTCATTAGCCCATCCTGCTATGGCGAGGATCTGGCCCATAGGCACCTTCATAATCCTTGCCATTGATGTCAATGCAGCCCTGGTGGAGTAAAACTTGAACACATTAGTGTCGATACCTGACTTACCCAAGACGACTCGAAGCCACCTGGATATCGTCTGGACTGTCACTTGATGATGAGACAAGCCGGTATCTCTCCATTCCTCTGATGCGTGCCGTCACCTTGACATAGTGACGAATACGTGAGGCTGAACACAGCCTAGCATCTGCGGGGTATGCCGGGAACTTCAGCTGCAGCCCTGTGCACCCAGGTCTATGCTGCTTTAGTAGCTCATCAACGACGAAGACTACTTCCATAGGGGTAGATATCATCCTGTCAACACATCGTTTGTGTAGTGTTTGTACCCTCTGCTGAAGTCAGCGCTAGTAACATCACCAGTTTCATGATGAGTTTGTCCAGTTGGATCCCTTCCATGGGAGACCACGTCCTGAGCAGGTTTAATACGTTCCTGACATCCCAGGTGATATCATAGCGTGGTGTAGGCGGATTTATATTGAATATACCCCGCATGAGTCTGGACACTAGCCTGTTGGATCCTACCTCAATCTTGAGATAGAATGATAGCGCGCTCCTGGCGCTGTTGATGGCACTGTAACTTAAGTGTTGATCATGGTACAACCCCGCGAGGAATTCCAGGAAGTCAGTTATTGTCACGTCATCGTACGTGATGCGAGAGCAGCTGCAGTAGGCTCCCACTTCTTAATCTGCGAGCGGTATCTTCGCCTTGTTGACTCTCGACATGACGCCCTGATGGTATCCAATGGTCCGAGTTGAGAGGCCGTATTGGACTAACGGCCTGTTCAGAACCTGCAAGCCAACAAATTAAATAGCCATGGCAGGGATGCGGCTCCCCTGAGACAGGGTGAGTAACCAATTGTGGGCAACCCTTCAAAAGGACCCAAGGTTCGATTGAGCATGTCAAAGACCACCGGACACCAAGGCCGTGTAGGCCAGTCGGGTATAATAAGGATGCCCTTGGCAGCATCTGCCTGAATCTTTCGCAGTACCCGACTGATGAGGCAAAACGAGGGGAATGCATAGAAAAACCAATTCCCCCAGTCCAGCGAGAATGCATCTAGCGCTATTGCCCCAGGATCTGGTTCCCATGAAACGTATGTTGAGACCTGATGGTTCAACCGTGACGCAAAAGGTCAATGTCCGGTTTACCAAATTTGGCTGTGAAAAAATTTCAGGATGCAACATCCATTCAATATTGTCATTGAATTTGCGTGACCTGGTGTCCGCCACAGTATTAAGCTCACCTGGCAAATAGGTAGCTGAAATCCAAAATCTCTTTGAATACACCAGAGCCAAATTGAGTTAGCCAATTTGTCACACGAAACTGACCTGGTACCACCCATATGGTTTAAATATGCCACAGCTGTGATGTTGTCTATTTGGAAATGGACGTGTGCTCCAACAAGCTTGGAACAATACACACGAAGTCCGTGGAATGCTGCCAGCAACTCCAAATAGTTAAACCCTTGAGTCAAGAACATCGTTGACTCAAGGGTGTCCCATCTGCCCCCACAACGAGAGCAATTATCTGTAGCTCCCCAGCCATTGGAGCTTGCATCAGTCTGCAAATATACCACCGGATTAGCCTCCCTGATGGGCTTGAATGAGCTGCTAATGTGACACACCCACCATTGCAACTCATTTATTGCTTCGGACGGCAGCTGCATTGATCGATCATAATGACCAGCGTTCCATTTTAACGCAGTAATTTTAGCTCTTTGCAAATTCTGATAATGCAAAGGTCCATATCGTGCTGCCGGAAACAAAGCCACTAGCTTGCCAATTACTGTGGCTGTATGCCGAATCGATGGTATATTGGTGCCAATTAAATCTCTGCACACCTGAGTGACCTCCTCAATTTTGTTAATTGGTATGGTTTCCCTCATGCTCATTGAGTTCACCGTGAAGCCTAGGTAATTAATTACCTGGGCATGGCAGAACTTCGATTTCTCTGGATGGACAATGAATCCCAATTGTTGAAATATATTGACAGCAGCTGCAACACCCTGTTCAGCCAATTCCAGGGTGTGGCCCACAATAAAGATATCATCTAAATAGGCCATTACTATATGATGTCGTTGTCTCAAATAAGCCATGATTGGCTTCACCAATTTAGTGAACAATCTAGGGGCTGTAGTGAGCCTATTAGGCAAAGCCTTATACTGCCAAAGTTGCCCCATCCAGATAAATTTCAAAAACCTTCTATCATATTTCTGGATGGATACTGAATAATATGCATCCCTCAAATCGATGCATGCCATAAAGCAACCATGAGAAACCAATGATTTGGCTGTTTCAAACGTATCCATTTTAAAATGAGTATATGTTACAAACGTATTCAAACGGGGTAGATCAATAATAACACGACAGCCTCCATCCTCCTTAGGTCTAGTGAATATCTTCGAAACAAATTCAACTGGCTCATGCACCATTTTCTCAATCCTTAAAATTTCCTTGTAACCTGCTACCTGTTCTGCAGCATATAATTTAAACATTCGACCGGGCATGTGCTGGGATGGAGGAATGTCGCCATTA
This sequence comes from Raja brachyura, assembly GCA_963514005.1. The sequence continues at coordinate 47,464,892 of OY740795.1, read as the reverse complement.
ATAAACTCAATTTTATGCCCCTGAATATTCTGCAACACACACTCGTCACCAGTAAATTTACCCATGCACCCAAAAACAACCGAAGGCGACCACCAACATGTGAAGTTAAACAAAGAGAAAATAGAAAACCAGACCCCCTCACCTCCGTGGTTACCGGCGGTCCTTGACATGTGTGGGTGGCCGTGGAGGTGCTGGGTTGGCTTGAGGGCGCGGCGTCTTCGTTTCCCACCAAGGTCTCTGCCGACCCTGTCCTAAAAAAGACCCTTGGTGCTGGTCTGGTGTTGTTGTCGTTGTGGAACTAGAGGGTGGGTCCTCCTCGAGGTACTGGCAAACCCTCATGAGCGAATGTATGGAGCTTTTGAGCCTGACGGTGTGGGGCACTCTGAGAGCGCATGATCCCCACCGTCTTGGCTTGTTCGTCAAGCTCTTTGACTCTCTTCGAGAGGTCTCACCAAAGAGCTGACGGGGCGGCGGCGGCGGCGGTGGTTTGCACAATCCTGCAAACTTCGGGTTGAGCGCTGGGCGGATGCTGTTCTTGCGGAACCCGTTGATTTCGTGCTGGGTCGCGCACAGAAGGGCCAGAGCATCTTCCTGGTCCAAATTCAGTTCGTCCCCGTCCACCGACCGCGCAAAGGCGGTAATACCGGCCGTGAGGAGTTTCAGGATCCGCTGCAATTTTAGCTCCTGTTGACGGATAGCCGCACTGATGTTGCCCCATATTGGCGTATTGACCACAGGCACGTTGAGGGAGTTGCAGTGTGATGGAGCCTTGTGACGGCTCATAGCGTGGATGAGGACTTCTTCCTGCAGCACCTGATTATTAAGAAAGTCCACTATGGCTGCCAGTTTTGTATTTAGAGGAAGTCCAGATGAATGTGGAGCCGCGAATTTGGTCGCCACATCCAAGGGTTGCTCCGCTGGCACCTCCAACGGAGGTGGTACGGGATCCACCAGAATCTCCTCGTCCTGCTGCTCCAGGCTGATAGTGGATGTTGGTGAAGACGCCCTGTGCCTGTTGCTGCCCTGCTGTTGTTGACGTTGAAGCAGGAGCTCCAGCAGCCGCTCCATACGGTCAATACGCCCTTCACCCTGAACACTCAGGTGGTCGGAGTCCTCCGGCTCTGAAAAGAAAACCGGGCTCCTGTCATCGGCCCGCACCTCGTCGAGGCCCTGCCGGTGCCGGTAGTTGTCGCTGACAGCCGCCGAGGCGAACTGCGCGATTCCTGCGCAGGCGTGTTCAACCGCCTCCGTTTAGCGGGAGCTGAAGCCGCTGCCACTAAGGACACTTGCGGCGTGGTGTCGGCACCAGCCGAAGCATGGCTGCCTGGGGCCCGCGCAGTCTTGCCGGCTGCCCACATCGTGGACCTTGCCAGCGCATGGTCTCGCCCACCCATCCATGGGGGGCTCGGCGACCGTGACGAGACCCGACTCAACCGACCCGTACCGGCGTCGAGAGTCGGGGTGTGCCGGCTGGACCTCACAGCCACCCCGGGTCTCGCCCTGGAACCTGACCGCTCCTCCGTGTCAGGCAATGCCTTAGCCCTAACAGGGTTAGGCTTCTGGGCTCCTGCCCTCCCCCTTCTCGGAGGGCTGAGTGGAACGGGCCGTGCAGCCGCACGCACCCTGCGAGCCCGCTGACGACCTGACTGCCATGGCAGGGTCCCCCTGCTCTGGTGGCACACCACACTCCTCCTCTGGAACTCCTCCGAGCTGTGGTGTGCTGGCGGATCCGGACCTGTAAAACAGGGCTTACCCCAGTCTCCGCCTGAGTCCCGGCCTGCGCTGCAGTCGGAACTGTTGACCGGGGACTTCTCCAAACATCCTGCGGTCCATCGATCTCCCATCCATGTTCTTGCTGCAAGAAAACATCGCATAGCAAGAACCACCAACTTAAGGTAAGATACTTACCTCCGTGGCCCCTTGTGAAGGGCTGGCGAGGAGCGCGCTCCACCGCCAGCCGTCGCAGCAACGCGGTACGACGATATGTCGAGCATGCGCGCCGGCGGGCTCTTCACGAAGTCACTCACGTGACTCCGAAATGAAATGCTGATGCTGCTCATGAGGTAATTGTCCCTGCAGCCTCTGAAAACATGAGTCTGAAGGGACCCACAAGAACATTACAGCATATGAACAGCTAATACGGCTGTATGACCCAAACATGCGTGCAGGAAGGAACTGTGGATATAAAATATAACATATAACACATAACAATTACAGCACAGAAGCAGGCCATCTCGGCTCTTCAAGTCCGTGCCGAACAACTTTTTTCCCTTAGTCCCACCTGCCTGCACTCATACCATAACCCTCCATACCCTTCTCATCCATATGCCTATCCAATTTATTTTTAAATGATACCAACGAACCTGCCGCCACCACTTCCACTGGAAGCTCATTCCACACCGCTACCACTCTCTGAGTAAAGAAGTTCCCCCTCATGTTACCCCTAAACCTCTGTCCCTTAATTCTAAAGTCATGTCCTCTTGTTTGAATCTTCCCTATTCTCAAAGGGAAAAGCTTGTCCACATCAACTCTGTCTATCCCTCTCATCATTTTAAAGACCTCTATCAAGTCCCCCCTTAACCTTCTGCGCTCCAGAGAATAAAGATCTAACTTATTCAACCTATCTCTGTAACTTAGCTCTGTAAGGATGCTGCCTTACGCCGAAGATAGACACAAAAAGCTGGAGTAACTGAACAGGACAGGCAGCATCTCTGGAGAGAAGGAATGGGTGATGACTCAGGTCGAGACCCTTCCTCAGAAGAAGCTGCCTGTCCCACTGAGTTATTCCAGCATTTTGTGCCTCTCTCCACAGATGCTGCCAAACTTGCTAATCATTGCAACGTTTTCTATTTTTATTTCCAATGTGACATCGCACAGCTATCCTCCTCCGGGTCTGAGACAGAGCAATCCTATGGATTTGAATGACAATATAACTCTGTTATAAGCCTATTAACAACCTGAACAAGTAAAGGAAATACTTGAAGCCAGATATCCGAGAGTCCTAGTGTAGCATCTCCAAGAAATACCATCAGAAGCATCAGAGGAGACGGCATTTTGCAACATCAACGAATCCAGCAATATTCCACCATCATTTCCATGAGAGAAAACCATCTTCTTACTAAGATCTGCAATACCAATGTATTGGTAAAACTTATTGGCTCACAATTCAACCGGGTGCATTGTTACCACCAGTCTATTGAAATTGATTGCTAGTGAAATGCTGGACCTCTAAATTCAACCTCTCAGTCGACCTGATAAATGGACTGGCTTTCCAGTTAGCAATTCCCTCGCCTTCCTTATCACCTCCACCTTCTTCAGCTCACTTGATCTCACAAAGATCTCAGTACAATTTTCCTTAACCCACAATTCCAAGTATTACAGGATGCAGAATTCCTAAGCAGATGTTACAATTGGTACAGACCGTGACAGCGCACTGGAACTGCCGTCAGGGGTTTCATTGCTACATTTTGACTCGAGAGACTGTCCTACAATTTGTTTTCTATGGACAGAGAATCATGTGACAGGCCTTCTTTTCAACAGTATAACAATGTGAGATCAGTTTTTTGTCAGTTGCTATTATCGGAATGTGTTACATTTCCTGAAAGATAAGACCCATTTTCACATTCTGCACAGCCAAGACTGTTGTAATTCTGAATGAGCCTCGTGGAGATCAGATCTGTGGTGCAAAACGTCTTTATTTAACAAAATAAGCAGTTATGCAGAGGAGACTGGATGGCAGGATCTCTCAGAAGAAACTCTCAGAACTATATTTAGCTCTCAAGGATGATAGTTACAATTTCATAGTTTACTTCAATATTTTTCAGTGAGACAAGAAGTTCTGTAAAACTACTTATTTACTGTGGGAACATATCTCAATCGACAAGAACTCAAGAGTCAAGAGTGTTTTATTGTCGCATGTCCCAGATAGGACAATGAAATTCTTACTTGGAGCTGCACAACAGAATATGTAAACATAGTACATTGTAAACAATATAATAAACGAGAGAGAGAAAAAAAGTTCAGTGTGTATATATTCGCATACTCACAAACACACACACACACACACATATATATATATATATATATATATACACATGCACACATACGTGCACACAAAAAACAAACGATAGTAGTGCAATAATAATAATAATAATAGTCTACTGTAGTTCAGAGCTTATTTGAGGTTGTCGTAGCCTATTGGCTGTAGGGAAGAAACTGTTCCTAAACCTGGTCTCCTTAGTTTTCAGGCTCCTGTACCTTCTTCACGATGGCGGTGGTGAAATGCGTGTGTGGCCAGAATGATGTGGGTCTCTGATGATGTTGGCTGTCTTTGTTTGGCAGTGACTTTGATAAATCCCTTTGATGGCGGGGAGGTCAGAGCCGGTGAGGGACTGGGCAGTGGTCACAACTTTTTGTAGTCTTTTTCTGCTCCTGGGTATTCAAGTTGCCGAACCAGGCCAGGATGCAACCAGTCAGAATGCTCTCTACCGTGCACCTGTAGAAGTTTAGGAGAATCCTCTTCGACATGCCGAATCTCCGTAATCCTCTCACAATCAGAGGCTTTGATGTGCTTTATTTATAATTGCATCAGTGTGCAGGGACCAGAAAGATCTTCGGAAATATGCACGCCCAGGAATTTGAAGTTTTCGACCCTATCCACCCATATATACAGGATTGGTATAAACAGGATCGCAAGTCCTCATCCTTCCCCTTCCTAAGTCCACAATCAGTTCCTTGGTTGTACTGATGTTGAGAGCCAGGTTGTTGTGCTGGCACCATTTGGTCAATTAGTCAATCTCACTTCTATACGCTGACTCATCACCATCTGTAATTCGTCCAACAACGGTGGTGTCATCGGCGAACTTGAAGATGGAGTTTGCACTATGTCCGGCTACACCATCATGAGTATAGAGTGAGTAGAGCAGGGGGCTGAGCACGCAGCCTTGAGGTTCTCCTGTACTGATTGTAAATGAGGAAGAGGTATTTCTGCCAATTCGAACAAACTTTTGTCTGTGGACGAGGAAGTCGAGGATCCAATGGCAGAGGGATGTGCAAAGACCCAGTTCCGTCAGCTTGGTAATTCTGGATATTCAAACAACTTTGTTCCAAATCCAGATAAACAAACCAACCTTCTTTTACCACTATGTTGAGGGATGGCCCTCTGGAAATAGGAAGACACCCCAGATATTGATGGCTATTGATTACGTTTCTGACCATGTGTTAAGTGGCAAGAGAGCCAGCCTGGATCTCTCCCTGATCATTCAAACCTTTGAATGATCCATTGCTTTCCTGTGACAGAATAATACAGCTCAAGATTTCCTACACCGCTTCAATGATTCAACGATACTTTATTGTACATGTAGGTAAAATGCTTTGCTTTGCATACAACCCTGTAAAATCATACAGTAGAGCTCACCGAATCGATACACAAGAGTCGCCACTTTTCTGGCGTCGACAATGTTACAAAAATTTACAGAACATTCCCATCGCCTGCTTGCCGCTACACGTGGCCCTGCCCCGCGCCCGGACCCCCCTTTGTTCTCGATGGCCCTCCTCGCTCTCAGTGATGTGGGTCCCCCTACACCCTCGACAGTCCCCTCACTCTCAATGGTCTCCTTACGCTCCCGATGGTCCACCTCGCTGTTGACGGTCCCCCTTCACTCTCGCCGCCTGCTTGCAGGACCCTCCTGATTCTTGGCGACAACGGTGGCTAGGGGCCAGAGTGGGCGAGCGGGCCAACCAGGCAGGTTTTGATCTTCCTCATCAACAGACCTCAATCAGTATGAATTTGTAACAACACTTCCTCCTCAAGAACCACCTTGGCAATAACACCTCCTTGCTGAGCATCATCCCAGGCCTGGGTACCAGTCTCCTGCTTTACTCTTTATACACCCATGATCCCTGGGGTGGCACGGTGGCGCAGTGGTAGAGTTGCTTCCTTACAGCACCAGAGACCTGGGTTCGATCCTGACTGGGTGCTGTCTATACAGTTTGCACATTCTCCCTGTGACTGCATGGAGTTTCTCCAGGTGCTCCGGTTTTCTCCCACATTCCAAAAACATGCAGGTTTGCAGGTTGATTGTCTTCTGTAAATTGTCCCTAGTGTGTGGGATAGAATTAGTGCGCAGGGTGGAATCAGTGGGCTGAGGGGCCTGTTTCAGCGCTGTATCTCTAAACTGAACTAGACTGTGTAGACAGCACTGTTTCAACATCATTGGCAAATTTGCCGATGATACCATCGTTGTTGGACAAATGGTGGGTAATATTGGGTGAGAGTATTGGAGGAAGACTGATAATCTGCAAGACCAAGGAATTGATTGTTGACTTCAGGAATGGAAAGCCGACGGACCATTGATGGGATGGCGATGAAGTCAATGGCTTCAAGTTCCTCGGCATGCACATTCCCGATGATCTGTCCCGTGACGATGATACAATTATAAACAAAACTCACCAATGCCTCTACTTCCTCAGAGGTTTGAGGGGATTCGCCATGTTACCGAATAATCTATTGAAGCTCTATAGATATACGGTTGAGAGCATGCTGACTGGTTGCATTGCAAGCTGCTTTGCTTATTCCACTGCTCAAGACTGAAGGAGTTTGGAGAAAGGGGCTAGGCATTGCCCGGTCTTTCACGGGTCCTGACCGTACCACCATCGAAGGGATCTGCAGGAAGCGTTGCCTCAAGAAGGACGTTAATATCATCAAAGTCCCACACCACCTTGGCCATGTTCTCATCTCACTTCCACCATCAGGAAGAAGGTAGAGGAGCCGGAAATCATGATCTCAAGGGTCAAGATCAGCTTCTTCCCATCAACCATCAAGTTCTTGAACCACTGTGTATAACCTGAACCACAACCCTACCTCTGCACCGACCGACTATGGATTTTGCATGTTTGCTCTGCATACTTTGATTATTACACTATCATTGTCTGGTTTACTTAGAATAACTGATAATTAATTGTATATTTATTTGTTAGTTTAGTTTAGAGATACAGCGTGGAAACAGGCCCTTCGGCCCACCGAGTCTGCACCAACCAGCGATCACCGCACATTAATACTATCCTACACACACGAGGGACAATTTACATTTATACCAAGCTAATTTACCTACAAACCTGTACATCTTTCGAGTATGGGAGGAAAGCAAAGATCTCGGAGAAAACCCACGCAGGTCACGGGGAGAACATACAAACACCGTACAGACAGAACCCGTAGTCAGGATCGAACCTGGGTCTCCTCCTATGCCACCGTGCAACCCTCTTGTTCTTGTTGCTGCATCTAACGTACCCGTGAAGCTGCAGCAAGTGATACTTTCATCTTTGTTCCAGTTCGTAACTGATGCACATGACAAATAAACACGTAAGCCCTACCAGCTTCTCGTTCTCACCTAGCAAACAGCTAGCAAATGCCCTGTTTTCTTTATCATTGATACTTTTTTTTGCATATGTTTCATTCATTTGTTCTATACCTCTCTACATCACCGTCTATCTCTCACTTTCCCTTCCCCTGACTCTCAATCTGAAGGAGGGTCTCGACCCAAAATATCACCCATGCCCTCTCCCCAGAGATGCTGCCCGTCCCACTGAGTTACTCGAGCTTTTTGTGTCTGACAAATAAACACCATTGTTCTCTTCAACCAATAATAAAAATGTTTATGAGTTTATTAGTTTATCTGTACAAGAAGAGTACTGACATGGGAAATTACCTGTCACCTATTTCATTTCGGAGTCACGTGAGTGACTTCGTGAAGAGCCCGCCGGCGCGCATGCTCGACATATCGTCGTAACGCGTTGCTGCGACGGCTGGCGGTGGAGCGCGCTCCTCGCCAGCCCTTCATAAGGGGCCACGGAGGTGAGTATTCTACCTTTAGTTGGTGGTCCTTGTTGTCTGATTATGTCTTGCAGCAAGGACATGGATGGGAGTTCGAAGGGCCGGAGGACGTCAGGACGAGTTCGCCGGTCAACAGTTCCGGGGCCTTTACCATCGGCAGTACCTGCAGCACAGGCCGGGACTCAGGCGGAGATGTGGGTAAGCCCTGTGATGACAGGTCCAGGTCCGCCAGCACACCACAGCTCGGAGGAGTTCGACGAGGAGGAGTGTGGTGTGCCGCCAGAGCAGGGGGACCCTGCCATGGCAGTCAGGTCGTCAGCGGGCTCGCTGGCGACCTCGAGCAGGGCACGTGCCGTTGCACGGTCTGTTCCACTCAGCCCTCCGAGAAGGGGGAGGGCAGGAGCCCAGAAGCCTAACCCTGTTAGGGCTAAGGCATTGCCTATCGCGGAGGAGCGGTCAGGTTCCAGGGCGAGACCCGGGGCGGCTGTGAGGTCCAGCCGGCACACCCCGACTCTCGACGCCGGGACGGGTCGGTCGAGTCGGGTCTCGTCACGGTCGCCGAGCCCCCCATGGATGGGTGGGCGAGACCATGCGTCGGCAACGTCCACGATGTGGGCAGCCGGCAAGACTGCGCGGGCCCCAGGCAGCCATGCTTCGGCTGGTGCCGACACCTCGCCGCGAGTGCCCTTAGTGGCAGCGGCTTCAGCTCTCGCTAAACGGAGGCGATTGAACACGCCCGCGCAGGAATCGCGCAGTTTCGCCTCGGCGGCTGTTAGCGACAACTACCGGCACCGGCAGGGCCTCGACGAGGTGCGGGCCGATGACAGGAGCCCGGTTTTCTTTTCAGAGCCGGAGGACTCCGACCACCTGAGTGTTCAGGGTGAAGGGCGTATTGACCGTATGGAGCGGCTGCTGGAGCTCCTGCTTCAACGTCAACAACAGCAGGGCAGCAACAGGCACAGGGCGTCTTCACCAACATCTACTATCAGCCTGGAGCAGCAGGAGGAGGAGGTTCTGGTGGAGCCTGTACCACCTCCGTTGGAGGTGCCAGCGGAGGAACTCTTGGTTGTGGCGACCAAATTCGCGGCCCCACATACGGCTGGTCTTCCTCTAAATACAAAGCTGGCAGCCACAGTGGACTTTCTTAATAATCAGGTGCTGCAGGAAGAAGTCCTCATCCAGGCTATGAGCCGTCACAAGGCTCCATCAAACTGCAACTCCCTCAACGTGCCTGTGGTCAATACGCCAATATGGGGCAACATCAGTGCGGCTATCCGTCAACAGGAGCTAAAATTGCAGCGGATCCTGAAACTCCTCACGGCCGGTATTACCGCCTTTGGTGACCGTCGGTGGACGGGGACGAACTGAATTTGGACCAGGAAGATGCTCTGGCCTTATTGTGCGCGACCCAGCACGAAATCAACGGGTTTCGCAAAAACAGCATCCGCCCAGCACTCAACCCGAAGTTTGCAGGATTGTGCAAACCACCGCCGCCGCCGCCGCCCCGTCAGCTCTTTGGTGAGGACCTCTCGAAGAGAGTCAAAGAGCTTGACGAACAAGCCAAAACGGTGGGGATCATGCGCTCTCAGAGTGCCCCCACACCGTCAGGCTCAAAAGCTCCATACATTCGCTCACGAGGGTCAGCCAGTGCCTCGACGAGGACTCACCCTCTAGCTCCACAACGACAACAGCACCAGAACCAGCACCAAGGGTCTTTTTTAGGACAGGGTCGGCAGAGACCTTTGTGGAAATCGAAGACGCCGCGCCCTCAAGCCAACCCAGCACCTCCACGGCCACCCACACGTGTCAAGGACCGCCGGTAACCACGGAGGTGAGGGGGTCTGGTTCTCTTTTTTCTCTCTGTTTAACTTCCCATGTTGGTGGTCGTTTACGGTCGTTTTTGGGTGCATGGGGTAATTTTACTGGTGATGAGTATGTGTTGCGGAATATTCAGGGGCATAAAATTGAGTTTATTAATGGCGACATTCCTCCATCCCAGCACATGCCTGGTCGTACGTTCAAATTGTCTGCTGCAGAACAGGCAGCAGGTTATAAGGAAATTTTAAGTCTGGAACAGAAGGGTGTGATTGAGAAAACGATGCATGAGCCAATTGAATTTGTTTCGAACATATTTACTAGACCTAAGAAGGATGGAGGCTGTCGTGTCATTATTGATCTAACCCGTTTGAATACGTTTGTAACATATACTCATTTTAAAATGGATACGTTTTAAACAGCCAAATCATTGATTTCTCATGGCTGCTTTATGGCATGCATTGATTTGAGGGATGCATATTATTCAGTATCCATCCAGAAAGATGATAGAAGGTTTTTGAAATTTATCTGGATGGGGCAACTTTGGCAGTATAAGGCTTTGCCTAATGGGCTTACTACAGCCCCTAGATTGTTCACTAAATTGGTGAAGCCAATCATGGCTTATTTGAGACAACGCCTATTTAGATGATGTCTTTATTGTGGGCCACACCCTGCAATTGGCTGAACAGGGTGTTGCAGCTGCTGTCAATATATTTCAACAATTAGCATTCATTGTCCATCCAGAGAAATCGAAGTTCTGCCCTGCCCAGGTAATTAATTACCTAGGGTTCACGGTGAACTCAATGAGCATGAGGATAACTATACCAATTAACAAAATTGAGGAAGTCACTAAGGTGTGCAGAGATTTAATTGGCACCAATATACCATCGATTCGGCATACAGCCACAGTAATTGGCAAGCTAGTGGCTTTGTTTCCGGCTGCACGATATGGACCTTTGCATTATCAGAATTTGCAAAGAGCTAAAATTACTGCGTTAAAACGGAACGCTGGTCATTACGATCGATCAATGCAGCTGCCGTCCGAAGCGATAACTGAGTTGCAATGGTGGGTGTGTCACATTAGCAACTCATTTAAGCCTGTCAGGGAGGCTAATCCGGTGGTATATTTACAGACTGATGCAAGCTCCAATGGCTGGGGAGCTACTGATAATTGCTCTAGTTGTGGGGGCAGATGGGACACCCTTGAGGCATCGATGTTGTTGACTCAAGGGATTAACTATTTGGAGTTGCTGGCAGCATTCCACGGACTTTGTGCATATTGTTCCAAGCTTGTTGGAGCACACGTCCGTCTCCAAATAGACAACACCACAGCTGTGGCATATTTAAACCATATGGGTGGTACCAGGTCAGTTTCGTGTGACAAATTGGCTAACTCAATTTGGCTCTGGTGTGTTCAAAGAGACATTTGGATTTCAGCTACCTATTTGCCAGGTGAGCTTAATACTGTGGCGGACACCAGGTCACGCAAATTTAATGACAACATTGAATGGATGTTGCATCCTGAGATTTTTTCTAAAGTCACAGCCAAATTTGGTAAACCGGACATTGACCTTTTTGCGTCTCGGTTGAACCATCAGGTACCAGCCTACGTTTCATGGGAACCAGATCCTGGGGCAATAGCGCTAGATGCATTCTCGCTGGACTGGGGGAATTGGTTTTTCTATGCCTTCCCTCCGTTTTGCCTCATCAGTCGGGTATTGCGAAAGATTCAGGCAGATGCTGCCAAGGGCATCCTTATTATACCCGACTGGCCCACACAGCCTTGGTATCCGGTGGTCTTTGACATGCTCAACGAACCTTGGGTCCTTTTGAAGGGTTGCCCACAATTGGTTACTCACCCTGTCTCAGGGGAGCCACATCCCTGCCATGGCTATTTAAATTTGTTGGCTTGCAGGTTCTGAACAGGCCGTTAGTCCAATACGGCCTCTCGGCTCGGACCATGGATACCATCGGGGCGTCGTGTCGAGAGTCCACAAGGCGAAGATACCGCTCGCATATTAAGAAGTGGGAAGCCTACTGCAGCCGCTCTCGCATCACGTACGATGACGTGACAATAACCGACGTCCTGGAATTCCTCGCGGGGTTGCACCATGATGAACACTTAAGTTACAGTGCCATCAACAGCGCCAGAAGTGCGCTATCATTCTACCTCAATATTGGGGTAGGATCCAACAGGCTAGTGTCCAGACTCATGCGGGGTATATTCAATATGAATCCGCCTACACCACGCTATAATATCACCTGGGATGTCAGGGACGTATTAACCCTGCTCAGGACGTGGTCTCCCATGGAAGGGCTCCAACTGGACCAACTCACCATGAAGCTGGTGATGTTACTAGCGCTGACTTCAGCTCAGAGGGTACAGACACTACACAAACAGAATGACATCTACCCCTACAGAAGTGGTCTTTTTCATTGACGAGCTACTAAAGCAGCATAGACCTGGGTGCACAGGGCTGCAGCTGAAGTTCCCGGCATACCCCGCAGATGCTAGGCTATGTTTAGCCTCACATATCCGCCACTATGTCAAAGTGACGGCATGCATCAGAGGAATGGAGAGATACCTGCTTGTCACTCATAAGAGACCTCATCATCGAGTGACAGTCCAGACGATATCCAGGTGGCTTCGAGTCGTCTTGGGTAAGTCAGGTATCGACATTAATGTGTTCAAGTCTCATTCCACCAGGGCTGCATCGACATCAGCGGCGAGGGTCATGGAGGTGCCCATGGACCAAATTCTCGCCACAGCAGGATGGGCGAATGAAGCTGTGTTCCAGCGTTTTTATAACAAGCCTGTTGCTGCTCCTCTACAGTTCGCAGAAGCCATGCTGAATGCAGGTCAAGAACGTGGAGATGTCCCCGCTTGAGGGGTTTTGATTTGTTATTAATAAATATGCTCTTGTTTTGCAGTATGAACTAGTGAGCAAGTTTGTTCCTCCCATCCATCCCTGGTAGTGGTGTGTCAGCATGGACGTGGTCCAGGGCGTGTAATCACAGAAGCTTTGAAGTCTTCACGAAGTCACTCACGTGACTCCGAAATGAAATAGTAAGATTGAACGAGAACTTACCAGTTCGAAGGTTGATCTTTATTTTATGAGGAGTCGAAGTGAGGGATTTCGTGCCCTCCTCGCCCAACCCTCAATCACCTTCATCTGGTAATCTTAGTCAATTCAATCATACTATGCAAAGTCATTTCTTTTGTTGGTTTCTGTGATTCCACGCCGCTACTTTGAAGTATGTCGAGCATGCGCGCCGGCGGGCTCTTCACGAAATCCCTCACTTCGACGCCTCATAAAATAAAGATCAACCTTCGACCTGGTAAGTTCTCGTTCAATCTTACTATTTTACCTAAATACTGCAACTGCCTGTTGGCTAATTCCATGTTAAGCTGGAGAGCTTCAGCATATTCTCGACCATCCAAACATCAGAAAAGGGTCTTGCAAGATGGATCATAATCTTAAGAAAATTATTCAGTGCTCAAAATATTCTCCACAGATGCTTTTGCATTGAGTATATCCACTTGGCCAAATGCCATCAGGGCCTGTCCCACTTGGGCGTAATTTGCACTTCAGTTACACGACATCCTAAAAATCGGTTGGCGCGTCATGGCGCGTAGTGAGGCGCGGTGGCGTAGGCAGTCGCGCGTGATAGAGCGCCGCACCCAGGATTTTGGGATGCTCAAAATTACGCCCAAGTGGGACAGGCCCTGTAGCGCACAACTGACTTGGAAGAGGTGTGCGATTCTTCTCCAGCGTATTGGAGGACCTTGGAATACATCTGTCTTGCAGAGGAAGTCAAAATTGCTAGTTTAACATCCTTTCATTTTTTCTCATCCAACTGGGAACTATAATTTAAAGATGAGCCATCAACAATTTCCTCGTTGTCTTGAATTTTTTCCATAAATATTCAGGTAATGGTATAATGCAAATTGCTGCCACAAAATAAAGAACTTTATGTAGGAAGGAACTGCAGATGCTGGTTTAAACCGAAGATAGACATACGTCAGCGGCTCAGCATCTCGAGAGATAAGGAATAGGTGACGTTTTGAGTCGAGACCCTTCTTCAGACTGAGAATCAGGGGAAAGGGAAACGAGGGATATAGCCGATGATGTAGAGAGATATAGAACAAATGAAGGCAAGATATGCAAAAAAAGTAATGATGATAAAGGAGACAAGCCATTGTTAGCTGTGGGCTAGGTGAAAATGAGTAGACAATGAGACTCAACAAGACGACTTTGAAGCTAGTGTGACATGGGTGGGGGAGGGATGGAGAAAGAGGAGATCCAAGACTTATTTGAAGTTAGAGAAATCAAGACTCATACTACTGGGCTGTAAGCTGGCCAAGCGAAATATAAGATTCTGTTCTCTCAATTTACGTTTGGCCTCACTCTGACAATGGAGGAGGCCCAGGACAGAAAGGTGCGTGTGGGAATGGGTAGAGAAACAAAAGGATTTGGCAACCAGGAGATCAGGTAGGTCCAGGCAGACTGAGCGAAGGTGTTTTCACCTAGCTCGTTCTAGTTCTCACCTAGCACACAGTTAACATTGGCCTGTTTCCTTTATCATCGTTACTTTTCTGCATATATTTCATTCATTTGTTCTATATCTCTCTACATCACCATATATATCCCTCGTTTCCCTTTCCGCTAACTCTCAGTCTGAAGAAGGGTCTCAACCCGAAACGTCACCTATTCCTTTTCTCCAGAGATGCTGTCTGACCCGCTGAGTTAAGGGCCTGTCCTACAAGCAAGCAAGTCTATGCAATTTGTGTGACTTAACGTGGTCGCTTGAGCCGTCCGGCGTCGCGGGGCCGGTCCCACTTCGATCGCCGGAGCCGTGCGGAATTGTGCGGAGTTCGTCCTGACATCACGCGGGGCTCCAAAAAACTGACTATGTTCAAAACATCCGTGCGGCAACGGCTTGTCGGCTTGCAGTCGCCTCGACGCATTACACACCGCCCCGACATCGTGAACCTATCTGTAGGTACCTCCGTGACCCTCTATGTGTGTGGCTCCATGGCCCTCTGTGTGTGTGCCTTTGTGCCCCTCTCTGTGTACCCCTCTCTGTCCTGGTGAATTTACCTTAGACTTCGCTCCAAGTTCGCCTCACTTTGCACCGCGTTGCGCCACTCACCCGACCTCCGCGCGGCGCCCTCCGTCAGTTTGGTCGCGCTTGCCGCATGCAGGCGCATGCTGGTGGGAACGGCCCAGTACAGGGATCACCCGACCTCCGCGCGGCCCCCGCTGCCGGTTTGGTCGCGTTCATCGCATAGAGTTGCATGCGTGTAGGACAGGCCCTTTACTCCAGCTTTTTGTGTCTAAATAAGGAACTTTGTTGGTTGCTCTTATATTTTATTGCTCCACCAAAAAACTGCTAAAATCCCTATGCCCAAACTCTGTTCACTGAATGCTGGTGGATGCTATTTTCTTTAAATTGATCCCGGTTGACTATTGAACGACAAGGGCCACATTTGCTTGCACAATCAGGCAAAGGTAAGGAAGTTATTTAATAAGCAGTTGGTAGGCAGGAAGTTACATCTATGGCAAGGATGAATAACATAGGAATGTTGGATTTATGCCCCACAGTGCCGCTTGTAAAAAGCTGCTGACTGATGAGCAACATAAAACCAGCAGTCTCTCCTTTTGCTGCAATTACTTCCCTCACATCGGCTAATGTGTCTCCAAGTGTGTCAGAGCAGAGCTGTTTTCCGATGCAGTTTCCTTTGATCTACCGTTGTTTACCCGTTCAAATTCAATCCTGGATTCTTTGTGCAAGATTTACTGTAGCTGAGGCTTGAAGGGGAATTTCAGTCGAGCTCCAGGTGAGCAGAAAACCACAGCGCACGGCACTGCCATCATTCAACACAAGATTTGCAGTCACAATCAAAGTGCTATTTAAAGCTAATTGGTGTGAGAAAAACAAACAACTCTTCTGCAAAGGGATTGTCACAGCAGAGTAGAATGGCAGCATTGTTCTAAAGTATTTACAGGTGTTTGTATCCAACATGTTGAAATGTATTTCGAAGCAAAGCATTACAGATGCAACCATACTAATTTCCGAAGGTATGAAAATGATTTCTGACCATTCTGATATAAAAAATGTATTTCATTGCAGTTTGGAAAATAGAGATTTACAGCGTATACCCAAAAAAATTTGTTTTGCCATTTCTCACAGGATGTTTTTGATACTTACGACTTGCCAGAGTATTCATGTATGGGGTATAAGCACATCAAATCTCTAGACCCTAATGAAAGGCGATCAAACACGAGTATCAGGACAGGTTAAAAGAACAACTTTATTTAGCCCTATAAGTTAGATGAAATTTAGCATCTAGTCAGATAAGATGTTAGAACTCCAAAGGATTGGTCACTTTTAGAAATGAAAGAACGACAGTGAGGTTTATAAAAGGAGCCTAGACTATTAAGATCATATTAGTTGCAGTCTGTGCTGCAAATAATGGAGCAAATATGCAGAAGTATCACATTGCTGTGAGGACTGTATGGCTGGTGATTACAGAGATGGAGAGGGGATTATGTGGCAGAAGAGGGACCCGTCAACAAGGGAGGACGTTTAAAATCATGACATTGCCTACAGTAAATGGAAGCAATGTAGGTCAGTGAGCACTGGAGTGATGAATGCTGTGGTTTGCTGTGTCAGGACATAAAAAGCAGAGGGTTAAGTGATATATAATTGATGGAAGATTGAATGAGAACGACCTAGCTGAGCATGTGCTGGAATAGGCAGGTCTGAATGAAGGTTTCAGTGGCAGACGAGCCAGGCTGGAGAGGGCAGTCTATCACAGGTAGAGTTAAACAATTGATAGAAAGCAGTTGAGAAAAAGATGATTTCTTTCAGTGAGTGGAGGTATGGTACTATATTCATTGCCTCAGTGGGGTGGGGACAAAATCCTCACCATGTGTAATAAGCATCTGGGCAGATAGGCTAACATTAGTCAGAGTGTGGTGAATCTGTGGAATTCATTGCCGCAGAAGGCTGTGGAGGCCAAGTCAATGGATATTTTTAAGGCAGAGATAGATTCTTGATTAGTATTTCCGTCAGGGGTTATGAGGAGAAGACAAGAGAATCGGGTTCGGAGTGAGAGATAGATCAGCATGATTATATGGCAGAGTAGACTTGATGGACCGAATCGCCTAATTCTGCTCCTATCACTTATGAACTTATGCCCTGGAAGGCTGAGATTAACCTGAAGTCCATTTTTGGCCAACAGTAATTTATCGGATTGTTTGAAGGAAGCAGTCTTATTTTGCACAAACACACACACACATATATATAAGTATCTACTAGACTAAGTGGGACATGTTGGGTCCCATGTTCACACGGGAGGGCTGGTCCCCCAACTCAATATTCCACCTCTCCACCAATTCCAATATTGGTGGCCAGTAGGGGCCTTTCTGGAGCGCTATTATGGGTGTTGTGGGCCGAAGGGACTGTTTACCAGAGGGCTAGTATGGACATTGTGGGCCGAATGGATTATTGGGCTGGCAGCTCAGTCACTCAGGCCTGGTGGGCTGGCAGCTCTGTCACTCAGGGCTGGTGGGCTGGTAGCTCAGTAACTCAGGGCTGGTGGGCTGGCAGCTCAGCAACTGCCAGAAATTCTGCCCGAAACAGGTGAGAGACCGTGTGAGAGAGAAGGGGGTGAGGGTGGAGATTCAATTTTAGACATTTTTCATCTTTTTCTACAGATCACAGCAATGAAGAAGGAAAGTCTTTCCTAGAGTGGATCTCACAGGGAGCCAATGATGGGAGGGAGAAAAATACTGCGGTGAGGTTTAATACTTACAGAGGGAATACTTACTGATGGGCCGAAGGGACTCCTCCTGGGTGAGTACAGGCCTGATGGGCTGAAGGGAATTTTAAAAAAGAGTGAGATCTCAGTGAAAGGCACTTCTTCTGGACTCCATCTCACACACACAATCCATCACACACACACTCACAGCCACACACACAGACACCCTCCATCACACACACACACACCATCACACATACACACACAGCCACACACATACACAGACACCCTCCATCTCACACACACACACACCATCACACATACACACACAGCCACACACATACACAGACACCCTCCATCACACACACACCATCACACATACACACACAGCCACACACATACACAGACACCCTCCATCACACACACTCACAGCCATACACAGACACCCTTCATCTCACACACACACTCACAGCCACCCTCCATCTCACACACAAACACACACACACACTCACATACACCCACACAATCCATCACACACTCACAGCCACACACAGTCACCTTCCATCTCACACACACTCACACCCACTCACACAATCCATCACACACTCACAGACACCCTCCATCTCACACACACACACACACACACACACACACTCACAGCCATCCTCCATCTCACACACACTCACACAGACTCAGACAATCCATCACACACTCACAGCCACACACAGTCACCTTTCATCTCACACACACTCACACCCACTCACACAATCCATCACACACTCACAGCTACCCACAGACACCCTCCATCTCACACACACACACTCACAGCCACCCTCCATCTCACACACACTGACTCACACACAACATATATATGACAGTAAAATTCTCTTGAATCTACTCACGTGGTGAGCGCGGCCTCTCCTCTGAGCGGGACTTCCGGAGTGAGCGGGACTTCCGGAGTGAGCAAGACCTCCGGAGTCAGCGGGACGTTTGGATCAAGCAGAGTGCAAGGCCAACAATTGAATCCATTGCATTTCAAGTCAAGCACAGTGAATGCAGGGCCAACAATCTAATCCATTCCATTTCAATTCAAGTCAAGTCTAGTGAAGCACAGTGAGTGCAAGGCCAACAATGCAATCCATTACATCCCATTCCAAGTCAAGCCAAGCCAAGCACAGTGAGTGCAGGGCCAACAATGCAATCCATTCAATTTCAATTCAAGTCAAGCATATTGCGGGCTATCAAATCATTCATTGCAAGCACATTGCGGGATAACAAATAATTTATTACAAGGACATGAAGGGCTAAAAAAATCATCATTTATTGCAACCACATTGTGGGGTAACAAATCATTTATTGTAAGCAAATTAAGGGCTAACAAATAATTAATTGCAACCACATTGCGGGGTAACAAATCATTTATTGCAAGCACATTGCTGGTTAACAAATCATTTATTGCAAGCACATTGTAGACTCACAGTTCAGTTGACTCACAGCTTAGAATCACAGTTGTGGGCTCCCACTCACGATCTTCCAGAGTGGCTGACGTCCGGCATCCGGGGATTTATACTCCTACCCCCCCTCGGAAGGGGAGTTACCTTCATCATGGTTATTGACAGGCGAGAGGACCAATCAGCTGATCTCATGATTTTTTAAACATTCATATTTTTTTATTTTTCAGCAATCAGAAAAATCCTTGGGGTTGCTGGAGCGGAGGAAGACTGTGAGTAAGATGGCCAAAAAGTCATAGCGATATAGGGTTGCGTTTTTTCTAAAATCAATATACAATGTGGACAGGAAGTGGTCAAGATGAGACGTTTAGTATAATAATAGATGTGGGCGGCACAGTGATGTAGCAGTAAAGATGGTGACTTGCAGCACCAGCGACTGGGGCTCGATTCTGACATAGTAATTTTTTGAGAAATGTGCTATGCCAATGTAATAAATCCGTTCAACTTAGTGTAATGAACATGTCCGATGAATGATGGATCAGATAGTTTAACATTGTGATGAAACAGAATTCTTACTAAAACCGGGAATAAGAAGAACACCAAGTGTATTCATTCATTTGTTCCATATCTCTCTATATCATCATCTATGCCCCTCGTTTTCCCTTTCCCTGACTCTCAGTCCAAAGAAGGATCTCAACCCGAAACGTCACCTATTCCTTTTCTCCAGAGATGCTGTACGACCCGCTGAGCTAATCCAGCTTTTTGTGTCTATGGGATAATAGTCCGGCAACGTTTCTGTAGAAAAGGAATAGGTGTCATTTCTGGCCTAGTTTCGTTTTTGTTGGGGACATGCCGAACTTCACGCCTTCTTAGGAAGTAGCGACGTTGGTGATCAGGACCCTTCAAACTGAAAGGTCACTTATTTGTTTTCTCCAGAGATGCTGCCATACCTAGTTACTCCAGCATTTTGTGTCTATTTTTGGTGTAAACCAGCATCTGCAGTTCCTTCCTGCACATATGGAATAAGAGAAGCAGTATGGAGCAAAATAAAGTGCCTGTTCCCATTGCATATTCACCACCACTACTACATTCCCTTGTGTCAGCTGACAGTCCTGATTTTCCAGGAAATGCTTTCAACAGCAATGGACTGGAATGAGTAGGGAGTGTATTTGGATTAGAAATCAAGTCATCTTAATACTGGCCATTCATTGTCCTTACAGCGTCCCTAACTAGGCCCTACTACTGCTCACCAACCATCACTAGGGAGGCACAGTGGCACAGCGGTAGAGTTGCTGCCTTACAGCGCCAGAGCCCCAGGTCCCGGGTTTGATCCTGACGATGGGTGCTTGTCTGTACGGAATTTGTACGTTCTCCCTGTGACCTGCGTGGGTTTTCTCTGAGAACTTCAGTTTCATCCCACACTCCAAAGATGTGCAGCTTTGTAGGCCAATTGGCTTGGTAAAAATGTAATTTGTCCGTGGTGTGTGTAGGATAGTGTTAATGTTCAGGGATCGCTGGTCGGCACGGACTCGGTGGGCCGAAGGGCCTGTTTCCGCACTGTATCTGTAAACTAAACTAAACTAAACTAAAACACTAATCATTATGAGCAATATTGTGTTTTGTAATAGATGCCTAGCGTATGGAGGTCAATGCTTAATTCACAGTAACATTGCAAAGAAATTGTGCAGTGGGAAGAGATTTGAGTTCCACAGTGTATTACTTCTTTGGTAAAGAAGAGCACGGAGAAATTTCAGAATAAAATTGTATTCGATGTATAGGGTTGCAAGCGTCATTTCTAAATCCTTACAGACAACACTCTCATCTTCTTGTCGTAAGGTCATAGTGATAGGAGCAGAATTAGGTCATTCGGTTCATCAAGTCTACTCCACCATTCAATCACGCCCTCCTAACCCCATTCCCTGCCTACTCCCCACAACCCCATTGTGCCATCATACTCAATCAGAACTCTCTCTAGCATTCAGAGTGAAGTTGGAAAAGCCTGATTGGAGGAAACCCAATAATTTTGGGATTTCCACACTTGTGCAATAACCCCGTGGGGGGAGAGTTTACTTGGAGAACTGTGAACATTTTGCAGCAACGTATTTGATAGCATTTGCACGTTTGAACGCCTTGGGAACTGCGCCCAAATTGCACCAAAGGGTTGAATTCTAGGATGGCTCGGACTATTGATACTGTTCAAGGTTTTTCTGTCCCAAAGGAAAATATAGTCTTACAGAATACATTGCTAAGAATTTGTCCACATCTATTTCCTTTGCTTAGAGCAGTTCTGGAGAGCACAAAAATAGCACTCATCTTGCAAAATGTTTCAGAGACACAAAGGCAGTGTTTGTTAACAGGTTTGCTGCAATGCCAAGAAACCCTCCTACGGAACCACTGCTTGCCAATGATCATTGCAAAGAGTGCCATTTATATTCTCCGGGTAAACATACATCCGTGAATAAGGAAGGCTCAGCAAACCACACAAAGGCTGCAAAGGAAATCAATCTGTCAGCTGATGCAAATCTCAGCTTTATTATTTTTAATCCAATTTAAGAGGTTACACAAAGTTAAAGAAATGAATCAGTCCCAATGGGAAGGCTGTTTCAATCACACACACACACAAGAAAATCCAAATGTACATTACATTAATAAATAATATCAATGGCCTGCTTGTATTTTTCTGGTTAGTTTTATGCTTTCCGCATAATATTTTTGAAATCAAAACAATCCACTTGAGGGGATTATTTATGGGAAGATATATTAGTCGTTCAACTATATCTAGTTCAATGTAACTTCAGGCTTAAATTACACTACAATATTTATAGATGTGGGAAACACTCAGATGGGATCATAGTCATCATGGAGAAATTCACCACTATTGTTTTACCTTGGTCGGGTTAGTTTTGGGAGCAGCAAGGGCTTCGTAATGCACATGAGGAATTTGGAGGTGGTCCAGACTTTGATGTGAAGACTGAATCTACTGTGTGTCTGCCTATTGTGAAGGGCCTGTCCCACTTAGGCTATTTTTTAGGTGACTACAGGGGACTAGGCTGTCGCCGCATGGTAACCGGGGTGTCGCCTGTATGGCCGTGAGTAGTCACCTCAGTCGCCCAAACAGCCGTAGCGTCTTTCTGGTCGCCGCTGGGTTTTCAACATGTTCAAAAATTTTCAGCGACAGTGGGTTGACGCCAATGAGCGTAGCTTGACTTCTCCTAACCTAGGTGCTGTCGTAGGTTGTCACCAGGTGGCGTCGGTTGTTGCCGGTGCAGATACTGGAGTAACTCAATGGGGCAATAGGTGGACACAAACTGCTGGAGTAAAGCCCCTGTCCCACTGTACGAGGTAATTTACCAGTTTTCCCCTGATTCGAACTCGGTGAATGTCCATAGCGAGTCTGTAGGATTTTTGTGGATGTCTCGTAGCGGCTCGTACGAGTAAAAAGTAACAATTTTTTCATCACAAGTATTTTTTTACTCGTGGACATTTTTTACATGGATGAAAAAACGTCACGAGTTTACCGGATTTCCCGAGTACCTACCGTTAGCATTACGAGCCGCTACAAGACATCCACGAACTCCTACGTACCCACTACGTACATTCTCCGAGTTCAAATCAGGGGAAAACTCGGGAGAACACGTGAATGACCTCGTACAGTGGGACAGGGGCTTAACTCAGCGGGACAGGCAGCATCTCTGGAGAGAAGGAATGGGTGACATTTCGAGTCCAGACCTTTCTTCAGGCTCTGAGGAAGGGGCTCGACCCGAAATGTCACCCATTCCTTCTCTCCAGAGATGCTGCCTTTCCCGCTGAGTTACTCCAGCATTTTGTGTCCATCTATTGTTTGCCAGCACCAACCTCATCTTTACCTTTCACTACTTTATACCGCCTATCCAACTTCTATACACACAGTCTTGATGCAGGATCCTGGCCTGAAGCGTTGACTATCCCAATGCCTCCACATGTACATGACCCGCAAAGTTCCTGCAATAGTTCGCTTTTTGCTCCAGATTCCAGCATATACAGTCTCTTGTGTCTCCATTATAAACTGTACAATAATATTAGCCACAGTAATCATCACACATGATACATTACATATCCAGGTGAATTCAGTACCATTTACTATGTTGTTTCAAGCTATGACACATGCTAATTGCAGAATTGGTTATAATTGCCAATTAACTTGCATGGCCAATTAACAGCATGGGCGGCAAGGTGGCGCAGCGGTAGAACTACTGCCTTACAGCGCCAGAGACCTTGTCTGTTGTCTGTGGCTATGAGTGCTTGTCTGTAGGGAGTTTTACGTTCTCCCCGTGACCTGCGAGTGTTTCTCCGAGATCTTCGGTTTCCTCACACACTCCAAATACGTACAGGTTTGTAGGTTAATTGGCTTGGTATAATTGTGAAATTGTGTACATAGGATAATGTTAATGTGCAGGGATCGCTGGTCGGCGCAGACTCAGTGGGTCAAAAGGTCTGTTTCCGCACTGTATCTCTAAACTAAACTAAACCTTTAGAAATTGTTAAGACATATACTGTTTTTTTCATCTTTAAGTATAATAATTGTTTATTAGCTATATGTTTTTTTTTTATTTTTATTTTCTCTCTCTTTTTCTCTTCTAATCAAAATTATAATCACACTCTTTAAATTAATCTCTATTCTTTCTTTACTCTTTTTTTTCTTCTTCACACTATTAAAAAAAATTGAGGCCTATATATATGGCTTGGTAATATTTATATAATTTTGGAAAGATGTAATATGTATATCTGAAAAAATTATCATATTATTTGTAATACGTATGGCCTCTAATAAAAATATATTTAAAAAAATGAAAAAAAATAATCTAAACTAAACCATCTCCCATTCAAAAAGAGATTCCCATTTCTTTAACCTGTGTTCAATATGAAACCAAGGACTAGTTTCAAAGGCAAATTTTGGGGCCCATTGAATTAACCAAATTACAGTGAGCCCATACATTAAATATTTGCATGTCATATTATCTGTGAGTGAGATTTGTAAACTCTTGTAATATCCAAAGTGTAATACAGGAATGAAATAGCAAATGCATCAATACAACATCCAATTTCTGCAATTAGGGTATGGGGTCAAGGAAAGAACATTCACGTTGCGGCCCTGTTTCCACCAATCTTTCCACCACCACGCACAAGAAGCACAAGAAGCGCAAGACGCCATTGTATGCAGATTCCGAGAAGTGTGTTCAGCTCTGGCTGAACAACTTCTAACCTTGTGATGTGGACTCGATAAGAAGAATTAGGGTATGTTAATCTATTGCATCCAAGTCTTGCCTGTGCAATAATGCACATAGTGCCTGCAATTTAAAAAACATTGAAAGCAATTGTACATTTGGGGGTGCCCAATACATTATTGAGATAGATAAAGCATGCCTGGGAGTTAAGCACTGCAGAATATAACATATACTGTATAGATAGGTTGGAGAGGAAACATAGAAACATAGAAACATAGAAAATAGGTGCAGGAGTAGGCCATTCGGCCCTTCGAGCCTGCACCGCCATTCAATATGATCATGGCTGATCATCCAACTCAGTATCCTCTACCTGCCTTCTCTCCATACCCCCTGATCTCTTAAGCCACAAGGGTAACATCTAACTCCCTCTTAAATATAGCCAATGAACTGGCCTCAACTACCTTCTGTGGCAGAGAATTCCACAAATTCACCACTGTCTGTGTGAAAAATGTTTTTCTCATCTCGGTCCTAAAAGATTTCCCCCTTATCCTTAAACTGTGACCCCTTGTCCTGGACTTTCCCAACTTCGGGAACAATCTTCCGGCATCTAGCCTGTCCAACCCCTTAAGAATTTTGTAAATTTCTATAAGATCCCCCCTCAATCTTCTAAATTCTAGCTCATACAAGCCAAGTCAATCCAGTCTTTCTTCATATGAAAGTCCTGACATCCCAGGAATCAGTCTGGTGAACCTTCTCTGTACTCCCTCTATGGCAAGAATGTCTTTCCTCAGATTTGGAGACCAAAACTGTACGCAATACTCCAGGTGTGGTCTCACCAAGACCCTGTGCAACTGCAGTAGAACCTCCTTGCTCCTATACTCAAATCCTTTTGCTATGAATGCTAACATACCATTTGCTTTCTTCACTGTCTGCTGCACCCGCATGCCTACTTTCAATGACTAGTGTACCATGACACCCAGGTCTCGTTGCAGCTCCCCTTTTCCTAATCGGCCACCATTCAGATAATAGTCTACTTTCCTGTTTTTGCCACAAAAGTGGATAACCTTACATTTATCCACATAATACTGCATTTGCCCACTCACCCAGCCTATCCAAGTCACCTTGCAGCCTCCTAGCATCCTCCTCACAGCTAACACTGCCTCCTAGCTTCATGTCATCCGCAAACCTGGAGATGTTGCATTCAATTCCCTTGTCCAAATCATTAATATATATTGTAAATAGCTGGGGTCCCAGCACTGAGCCTTGCGATACCCCACTAGTCACTGCCTGCCATTCTGAAAAGGGCCCGTTTACTCCTACACTTTGCTTCCTGTTTGCCGGCCAGTTCTCTATCCACATCAATACTGAACCCACATACCGTGAATACCGTGTGCTTTAAGTTTATATACTAATCTCTTATGTGGGACCTTGTCGAAAGCCTTCTGAAAGTCCAGATATAACACATCCACTGGTTCTCCCTTATCCACTCTACTAGTTACATCCTCGACAAATTCTATAAGATTTGTCAGACATGATTTACCTTTCATAAATCCATGCTGACTTTGTCCAATGATTTCACCACTTTCCAAATGTGCTGCTATCCCATCTTTAATAACTGACTCTAGCAGTTTCCCCACTACCGATGTTAGACTAACTGGTCTGTAATTCCCCCTTTTCTCTCTCTCTCCCTTTTTAAAAAGTGAGGTTACATTAGCTACCTTCCAATCCTCAGGAACTACTCCAGAATCTAGAGTTTTGAAAAATTATCACTAAGGCATCCACTATTTCTGGGGCTACTTCCTTAAGTACTCTGGGATGCAGCCTATCTGGCCCTGGGGATTTATCGGCCTTTAATCCATTCAATTTACCTAACACCACTTCCCGGCTAACTTGGATTTCACTCAGTTCCCTGCTATTTCCGGCAGATTATTTATGTCTTGCTTAGTGAAGACAGAACCAAAGTAGTTATTCAATAGGTCTGCCATGTCCTTGTTCCCCATGATCAATTCACCTGTTTCTGACTGCAAGGGACCAACATTTGTTTTAACTAATCTTTATTCTCTTCTCATATCTATAAAAACTTTTGCAGTCAGTTTTTATGTTCCCTGCCAGTTTCCTTTCATAATCTATTTTCCCTTTCCTAATTAAACCCTTTGTCCTCCTCTGCTGGACTCTGAATTTCTCCCAGTCCTCTGGTATGCTGCTGTTTCTGGCTAATTTGTGCGCTTCATCTTTTGTTTTGATACTATCCCTGATTTCCCTTGTTATCCACGGATGCACCACCTTCCCTTATTTATTCTTTTGCCAAACTGGGATGAACAATTGTTGTAGTTCATCCATGCAGTCTTTAAATGCCTTCCATTGCATATCCACCATCAACCCTTGAAGAATCAATTGCCATTCTATCTTGGCCAATTCACGTTTCATACCCTCAAAGTTAGCTTTCTTTAAGTTCAGGACCCGTGTTTCTGAATTAACAATGTTAATCCTAATGAAGAACTCAACCATATTATGGTCACTCTTGCCGAAACGGGGCACGCACATCAAGACTGCTAACTAACCCTTCCTCATTACTCAATACCCAGTCTAGAATAGCCTGTTTCTCGTTGGTTCCTCTACATGTTGGTTTAGAAAAACTATTCCGCATACATTCCAAGAAATCCTCTTCCTCAGCACCCCTGCCAATTCGATTCACCCAATCTATATGTAGATTGAAGTCACCTATATGTAGATTGAAGGAAGAAAAGGAAGGTGGGATAATGCTTATTATGGATATATAATGGTAGCAAGACAAAGGTATACAAGGAATACAAGAATAAAACTCATGTATAAGAGGACACGATAAATCTATCAATAGGCCTAACACCCACGGACCAAAGAGGAAGAAACAATATACGGACAAATTAGGGAAATAGGTAATAAACAGAAAAAAAAGCCATGAGGAATATGACAAAAACCAATATTATCTCAAGAGAGTCAAGAAAGTCACGAGTGTTTTATTGTCATGTGTCCCAGAGAGAACAATTACATTCTTACTTGCGGCAGCACAACAGAATATGTAAACATAGCCCAAAATATGGAAATGAGGAAAAATGAGGAAAAAAAAGTTCAGTGTGTGCATATACACATGTTCACATATACATACTGTACATATATATTTGGACAGATGAAAATAGAAGATGCAATTAGCCTGAAAGGAAGAAAATGTTTATTTATATGATAATGGGGAATAAACCACAGCAGATGAGAGTATTGAGATTAAGGCAATATTAATGTTGATAGATTGGAGAATATTAAGGCAATAGTGACTGAAATATAATATGCTTCAAGAATATCATAAAGAAGGACATAACTATGATGAAAACCTGGTTAATAAACTGGAGAAAGTCTGACTTTGAGAAGCTGAGAACAACATTTCAGAAGATGAACTTCAGCAAACAACAATGTAAAATAACAATGACAAACATTCCAAGTGTTCGGAGTACAGAATCAACATAATCCATTCAGAGCGAACAAATGAAACAGCCAGACAACTCCATTGATAAATAAAGTCAAGGGAACAATTAAGGGCAAGGACAGAGACATGCATTAAGTATGTAGACAGAAGGACAGTTCATGATGAGAGGGAACGTGAAAGATCAAAATCTAGAGGAGGAACAAAATCGTCATTAAGTAATATTAACCATAATAGTATAAAAAACATCAAAAAATATAAATCTGGAATCTCAATTAAGCCATGACGGGAAGACAGGATATTACAATGGGCCACAATGGGGAATTGGCTGAAATATTAACTCATTGTTTGCCTTTGGTGATTTTTTGCAATTAAATAAAGCAGGGGTGACCACAGTGGTGGAGCGGTAGAGTTGCTGCCTTACAGCGCTGGAGACCCAGGTTCGATCCCGACTATGGGTGCTGTCTGTACGGAGTTTGTACGTTCTACCCGTGACCGCGTGGGTTTTCTCCGAGATCTTCGATTTCCTCCCACACTCCAAAACGTACAGGTATGTAGGTTAATTCATTCCCATCAGTGATATGTCCCACAACAGTGGTGTCATCAGCAAACTTGATGATGGAGTTCGCACTATGACCGGCTACGCAGTCATGAGTATAGAGTGAGTACAGCAGTGGGCTGAGCATGCAGCCTTGAGGTGCTCCCGTGCTGATTGTTATCGAGTCTGACACGAACAGACTGTGGTCTGTGGATGAGGAAGTCGAGGATCCAATTGCAGAGGGATGCGCAGAGACCCAGTTCTGCGAGTTTGGTAACCAGTTTGAAGGGGATGATTGTGTTAAATGCCGAGCTGTAGTCAATGAATAACAGCCTGACATATATTTAAAAGTAAAGTGGATAGGTATATGGATGGGAAGGGAATGGAGGGGTATGGTCTGAGTGCAGGTAGATGGGACTAGGGGAAAATAAATGGTCGGCACGGACTGGAAGGGCCGAGAAGGCCTGTTTCTGTGCTGTAATTGTTATATGGTTATATGGTTATATGGTTAATTGGCTTGGTGTATGTGTAAATTCTTCCTATTGTGTGTAGGAGAGTGTTAATGTGCGTGGATCGCTGGTTGGTGCGGACTCGGTGGGCCGAAGGGCCTGTTTCCGCACTGTATCTCTGAACTAAACTAAACTAAAAAGGAGTCCTATGCACTACCTCAATTGTTTGGTATCAACATTGGTGGTAAAATGACCAAGAGAAGAAGTGTATTTAAAATAGAAAAAGCGGATCTATTAAATCAATATCAAACTAATCAAGCTCAAATTCAGGTAAGACCCTGGTTCTGAATCATCCAAGAAGCACAAGAAGCACAAGAAGCGCAAGGCGCCATTGTAGGCAGCTGCCAAGACGTGTGTTCAGCTCTGGCTGAACAAATTCTAATCATGTGAAGTGGACTCGATAAGAAGTGGACTCGATAAGAAGTGGACTCGATAAGAAGAATTAGGGTATGTTAAACTATTGCATCCATGTCTTGCCTGTGCAATAATGCACATAGTGCCTGCAATAAAACAGAAAATTGAAAGCAATTGTACATTTGGGGGTACCCAATACATTATTGAGATAGGTAAAGAAATCCTAAGAGTTAAGCACTGCAGAATATAACATATGCTGTATAGAAAGATTGGAGGGGAAGAAAAGGAAGGTGGGATAATGCTTATTATGGAGAACATAATAGTAGCAATACAAACGTATACAAGGAATACGAGAATAAAACTCATGTATAAGAGAACAAGATGAATCTATCAATAGGCGTAACATCCACGGACCAAAGAGAAGTGGAAGAAACAATATACAAACAAATTAGGGAAATAAGTAATAAACAGAAAAAAAAACCCATGAGGGATTTGACCAAAACCTATATTATCTCAAGAGAGTCAAGAGTGTTTTATTGTCATATGTCCCAGATAGAACAACGGCATTCTTACTTGCGGCAGCACAACAGCCTATGTAAACATAGCACACTGTAAACAATATAATAAATGAGGAAAAAAAAGTTCAGTGTGTGTATATACACATATTCACATATACATACTGTATATATATTTGGACAGATGAAAATAGAAGATGCAATTAGCCTGAAAGGAAGGAAATATTTATTTATATGATAATGGGGAATAAACCACAGCAGATGAGAGTATTGAGATTAAGGCAATATTAATATTGATAGATTGGAGAATATTAAGGCAATAGTGACTGAAATATAATATGGTTCAAGAATATCATAAAGAAGGACATAACTATGATGAAAACCTGGTTAATAAACTGGAGAAAGTCTGACTTTGAGAAACTGAGAACAACATTTCAGAAGATGAACTTCAGCAAACAACAATGTAAAATAACAATGTCAAACATTTCAAGTGTTCGGAGTACAGAATCAACATAATCCATTCAGAGCGAACAAATGAAACAGTCAGACAACTCCATTGATAAATAAAGACAAGGGAACAATTAAGGGCAAGGACAGAGACATGCATTAAGTATGTAGACAGAAGGACAGTTCATGATGAGAGGGAACGTGAAAGATCAAAATCTAGAGGAGGAACAAAATCAAGTCATTAAGTAATATTAACCATAATAGTATAAAAAACATCAAAAAATATATAAATCTGGAATCTCAATTAAGCCATGAGGGGAAGACAGGATATTACAATGGGCCACAATGTGAATTGGCTGAAATATTAACTCATTGTTTACCTTTTGTGATTTTTTGCAATTAAATAAAGCAGGGGTGACCACAGTGGCACAGCGGTAGAGTTGCTGCCTTACAGCGCCGGAGACCCAGGTTCGATCCTGACTATGGGTGCTGTCTGTACGGAGTTTGTACGTTCTACCCGTGACCGCGTGGGTTTTCTCCGAGAACTTCGATTTCCTCCCACACTCCAAAGACGTGCAGGTATGTAGGTTAATTGGCTTGGTGTATGTGTAAATTCTCCCTATTGTGTGTAAGAGAGTGTTAATGTGCGGGGGTCGCTGGTCGGTGCGAACTCGGTGGGCCGAAGGGCCTGTTTCCGCACTGTATCTCTGAACTAAACTAAACTAAAAAGGAGGCCTATGCACTACCTCAATTGTTTGGTATCAACATGGGAGGTAAGATGACCAAGAGAAGAAGTGTATTTAAAATAGAAAAAGGGGATCTGTTAAATCAATATCAAACTAATCAAGCTCAAATTAAGGTAAGACCCTGGTTCTGCATCATCTAAGCATTTTTTTTTCAATCTATAGAATGATTGCAGAGGAATTATTGGACAGGAATTGTTATATATTACACATATTTAGTAATGTTTTCGAGAAATGTGCTGTGCGAATGTAATACATGTTCAACATGGTGGATAAAACATGTCCGGTGAATTATGGACCAGCTGGTTTAACATTGTGATGAAATGTAACAGAATTCTTACTAAAACCAGGAACAAGAAGGATGCCACAAGTACAATGATGAAAAGCCAGAATGGGTTTTAAGAAGGAAAACTTGTTTGAACAAACACAATTTTTTAAAATAAATTAATAGAGGGGGTTGGCAATGCAGAGGTGTCATTTGCCTTGATTTTCACAAACCTGTGATTAAGGAACCTTGCGAAAGGCTAATGAGCGAGGTCAGAGAATGTAGTCAGGCAACAAATAGTCGGAGTATGCTGAGCAAAGATTCCAGTATCTACCGTCTCTTGGGTCTCCTTCTAGCAGCATAGGTTGCCAGCAGAGATGACAGTGGAAATAAAGGATCGCTGTTCACCATACACATTATTGTACACTTGATGTTCTTATTCCCGGTTTTAGTAAGAATTCAGTTATGTTTCATCACAATGTTAAACTAGCTGGTCCATAATTCTCTGGACATGTTCTAGCCACTTAGTTGAACAGATGTATTACATTGGCACAGCATATTTCTCGAAATAATTACTAAATGTGTATAACATGTAGCAATTCCAGTCCAATAATTCCTCTGCTATCTTTCTATAGATTTTTTAAATGCTTGGATGATTCAGAGAAGCAGACGGGTAATGGTGTTCAATAAGGATCAGTAGTCAGATATTCCTGTTCACAATTTACACCAGCGATTTAGGCTCAATAATTAAAACACAATTTCTAAGTTTGTGGATGTGGATGAGGCAGAGCATAACTAAAGACCATGCAGATAACCAATATGCAGTTTGGAGGATAGTTCGTAAAGGTGGTGCCACTGGGAGTGAGTGAAGTGGATAGAATAGATGCATTTAAGATTGCTGAACTAGTATCAAAGGGAGAAGAGAAGAGTGGAATAGAGAAAATGAATAGAGGAACCATCATGAGAGGATAGATTTTTACTTCAAATATATCAAAACTCTGGGATATTAATGGGCCTGTCCCACTTAGGTGACTTTTTAGGCGACTACAGGAGACTATACAGTCACCACATGGTCGCCACATGTTCGGGGAGTCGCCCTCATGGTCGTGAGGATTTCCCACATTCTGGGAACCAGTCGCAGCCTCATTATGGTCGCCGCGAATTTTTCAACATGTTGAGAAATTAGCAGCGACCAGAATGAAGCCGCCATGGAGAGTAGCGAGAATTCTCGTGCCGTAGGTGCAGCGGTAGTGGGTTGCCAGGAGGTCGATGGTTGTCGTAGGTTCTCGTAGGTTGTAGCCGGTGCTGACCGGTGAATTTCATTGGCTCATTGGGAAAAAATACGTAAACAGTGCTTTTCAGAACCAAGGATAACCGACCGGTAATGTTAATGTCGGCCGAGGTTCACAGCCGTGTATCTCTGGCTTCTTAAAAGTTGTCTCCACTCCTTCCTCCTTCTCCGACTTCTCCCCCCCCCCCCCACCCTCTTTTAAAGGACTTACGTGACCCTTCCCGTACACTGTGCTTTAGCCGTCTTAATTACAGCTACAACCTTCCAGTTCATTGCAGTGTGTGTCGGTATCACCTTGGCTTTGCACCGTGTGAATGCACTCAGACAGCGCTCCCCCTGCTTGGCCTGTCCCCCACCTGCATAACGGGCTAGTGAAGGAAGCAATGTGTGTATTTGTGTGTTCCACTCTGACAGTCGCCAGTTTTACAGGCAACTTAACTGTTTCCGGCAGTTGCCTGAAAAATCGCTTGAGTGGGCAGGCCCATTACTCTTGGTTTTGAACATGCTTCTGGCTGATGTGTTTTTTTTATACCCAGCTAAATGGCTTGGTGTCCCTTTGACACGCCTTCATATTTCACATACGTGTAGTTTTTCTTCCCCCATTAGCTTGAGCATTGCATCTCACTTCCTTCAGCTGCCATCACTTGTTTTTATAAATATTCCTAGCAACAAAACCATTGTTTTAGATTCCTCAAATGCTTTGCATTTCTGGCCTTGAATAAATCTTTCATGGTTTTCATTTCAGATTGGGCTCAAAGCTGAACAATCAGAGTTAGATTTAGTTCTTAGGGCTAATGGAATCAAGGGATATGGGGAAAAAACAGGAACTGGGTACTGATTTTGGATGATCAGCCATGATCATATTGAATGGCCGTGCTGGCTTGAAGGGACGAATGGCCTACTCCTGCACCTATTTTCTATGTTTCTGTGTTTCTATGAATTGGTTAGACTGAGTTGCCTTTTTCCTTACGTCACACTACATAATCCTATCACAGGGGATGGCAAGTAACAACAGCTTTGAAATTAGAACACTATTGGTGGCAATGGAGTTGGTTTTCACTTGAGGACAATTGTCATTTTTATATGGTGCAAGTTTGTAAAAATGGGGCTGCTGGCTCAATCTGTGGTGCACTGACTCTCGGTATTTACCTGGTGGAGAAAGTGCCTCCCTGAAAAACAGGGTGAAACGCTTTACCATGAACATCAATATGGTTAAGAATTTGAATAAAGCGTTAAAAGACAAACAGGAAGCCAAGGCTCGCTCACATCTCCATCAGGAAAGGGGATTCTTTCCTGGCTCCTGAGAAACACCATAGGCAGCGGCTGCATCTTCACGTTGCCTTCCGCCCATTTCTCTTACCCCCACCTCTACAGGTAACATCTGCGCTTTTTTTGCTATCCTGCAGTTCATAACTTTCCTGAGTTTAGGACAGCTGAATCAAAATTAAAACTGGGTTTCTCAGTCTTCTTGGTCTTGGTTCCTTTCCACATGTAAAACTCAGTTAGTTACCTGCAGATTGCCATTAGTTGCCCACCACGCACCATTAGCTGCCTGAAGCCCACCATTAGTTGCCTGCAGCCCGTTGTAAAACTCAAGCAAAGGCGTGACTTAGTATCACTCCCATCTCTTTGCTGAGAAGCGAACTAATCCACAGTGAACAGCAGATCATTGGAGACACATGGAACAGCAGATGTTGGAATCTTGAGCAAAACACAAAGTGTTAGGAAAACCCAGCAGGTCAGGCAGCATCTGTAGAGGAAATGGACAGACGTTGTTTCAGGTCGGAACCCTTCGTCTTCAGAAGAAGAAAGATCTGAAGAAGGGTCCCAACCCAAAACATCACCTGTCGAATTCTTCCACAGATGTAGCCTGACCAGCTGAGTTCCTCCAGCACTTTGTGTTCTGCAACTTGCTTCATTGCTGAGCAGACCACTGACAATCTCTGTATCTCCCGATTCTGAACCGCTGGACCAAGGACTACTGCTTCTCAAGAAGGTGGCTCACCACCACTTTTAAAACAGGGGCTGCCTGTAGTATGTAGCATGTGACAGTTGGATGACGTGGATCTAGTGTGTGGGTGTGATCAATGGTGGTCATGGACTTTGTGGGCCAAAGGGCCTGTTTCCACACTGTATCGCTAAAACAGAAACTAAACTAAATGAAGTGGCAATAATGGGTGGGCACTAAGTATTGGCATTGTTGACATCACTCTCATCCTGAATATGAAATAAAGTGAAATATAACCCCATCTGCTTTCTGATAACATTAAACACCATTAAGTTATTGTGAGATTTCTATGATAACGTTGCACTGATACCTGCGTCCACGCTTCACTATCTATTATTTTCTCCCCAATCCCCATCATGGCAAGTCAAACATTCAGCTGAAAATAGCCTGAGGCAGTGTTATGATTAATAACCAGCTAAAACAAACAATCTCTTTGGTGTAGTTGAAAGGTGTGGACAGGTAATTAAATATCTACTCTAAAGCCTTTATGTAAATTTATTTTCATGAAAGTATAGACTCACTGATTCCACGGACGTATGTTGTTTAAACATTTAAAACAAAATATAAATGAACGGTCCTTTTTGCCCTTTGATAAGTTTGTTTGGCAGGATTTCTGAAGTATGTGAAGGCAAACCAAACCAAACCAAGGCCCTTCAAGTCATGCCAACTTTCACAAACAGTTCTGTGTGAAAATGCAGTGGAAAAAGCTGCAGCAGTCGGTGACTGGGGATGGAATTATATACACATGAAAAACACTGATTTATTTCAAGTAGCAATATTAATGTTCATAGTGCGTAGTAGGATGAAACGATGGGAAAGATGACGGAGGATTTAAAAATGGACACTGGCTCAGAATTCAAACCTTTACATCTGCAGGATTCATTCTAGTGAAGATTACATCAAGTCGTTGTATTGGTGGCCAACTTAGACAAGCACATATAGTATGTGAATGTGGAGCCTGTGTTAAGTCCTAAGATAGCGATTGACTCGAGATGAATCCGGCGGCGTTCCTCAGGATTCTTCTCTATGGCCAACAGCAAATAGATTAAAGATTGGCTCTGTGGTGTCCAGAGAGAGAAGTGTGATTCCCTAAAGGGCCTGTCCCACTTATGCAACTTTTTCGGCTACTGCCGCCACCCGCCATAGGTCGTTACAGGTCGCCGAAAATTTTCAACATGTTGAAAATCCAGCGGCGACCAGAAGAAGGTATGACTCTTTGGGCGGCTACTCATGACCATGCAGGCTTCCCCCCATGACATGTCGCCAGGGTGTTGCCTGTATGGTCATGAGTAGTCTCCTAGTCACCCAAAGAGTCGTAGAGTCTTGCTGGTCGCCACTGAATTATCAACATGTTGAAATTTTTCGGCAACCTATGTCGGGTGCCGACAGTCGCCGAAAAAGTCGTGTAAGTGGACAGGCCCTTAACTTTGAAAGGAGGGCAATTTGATCCCCTTTATTCTCACATGCCCCTGAATTAAACTCAGGACTTGGTCCAGTTGCCCGAAATTCAGGAGGCTTCAACTGGACAGTTACCTATAAGGGATGATGTGAGATTGCTGCCCACAAGCGTAATACTTGAAGACATCACTTGGAGAGTAATACCAAGAAGTTCTTCTGCATTTATTGGGGTGCCTGTAGTGTGTAAGATAAGAAAGTTGGATAACATGGAACTAGTGTGCAGGTGATCTATGGTCGCTGTAGACTTGCTGGGCCCATGGGCCTGTTTCTACACTGTATCTCTGACACAAAAAGAAATAAAAACTAACCAAAATGAAGCAGCAATGACATTCTCAGCATATTCCCATTATTTAAATCTGCACTGATAATAGGAGTCCACAATAATGGTCATGTGAAGCACCAAAGTAGGAACTAATTGGGATGCTTACATTTTAGGAATTTGGACTTGGGATCATCCAGCAAATATTACTGGCAATAAAGTCCAATGTGTGCTGTCAGTAGGATGACAAATGTATACCAAACTCATTAGGTACTTCTGTGTTACAGGGTGTGTAACCGGAGGAGGCACTTGAGTAGATAACGTGCTAAAAGCAAACAAAACCTGATCTTGATTCCACACCATCCTGTGCTTATGTCCCAACCCTCAAACCAGGTAATGTGTGATCTTAAAGTATTCTGACCATTTGGAACCTGCAGCTGAACATGTGCGGAGAAATTCCAGATGATAAATCAATAGTAATTACTTCGGCTGCTGGTGGAGAGTGTTTCAAATACAGGGAGAGGTTGCATAGACCTGGTTTGTTTTCTCTGAAATGTCAGAGGGTGAGGAGAAACTTGATGGAAGGATATAAAATTCTGAGAGGCATTGGTAGGTAGACAGTCCAAATCTATTTCCCAGGGTGGAATTGTCCAACACTAGAGGGTGTAGCTATAGGTTGAGAGGGGGAATGTACAGTGGAGATGTGTGGAGCAAGTTTTTTACCCAGAGGGTGATGGGGGAGTGGAACGCATTGCCGGAGTTAGTGGTGAAGCCAGATACAATAGTGGCGTTTAAGAAGCTTTTAGAGAGGCACATGGAAGTGCAGGGACTGGAGGGATATGGATCACCTGCAGGCAGATGAGATCAGTTCATCTGGGCATCATTTTCAACACAAACATTATGGGCCAAAGGGCCCATTCCAGTGCTGTGCTGCTCTATGTTCTATGTGATAGGACTGACATGATAAACAAAGCTCAGAATTGACATTAAGAACCAATATTTTCAGCTCAGATGACATTTCTGCATTAATCACTTTACATTTAAGTAAAATAAAGAGAGAAGAATAATCCTTTATCAATAATAATAATAAGTTTTTTTTTAAACTGGACTCAGATATCACAAATTTTATTTGGGATTATAAATCACACAGAATACATCCCACAGAATCATCTGAATAAACCCAAAGGAGCAGGGGGATTAGCACTCCCCAACTTTATGTATTACTACTGGTCTGTAAATATCAGAAACATGATCCAATTGCTGGATAACTCTACCCAGCAACTGGATTGGATGATTATGGAGAAAGAGGATTGCTCTCCTTACAATATTGGAGCAATCCTTCTAGCTCCAACGTCGATGAATAATACAAATTACAACAATAATCCAATTATATACAGTACAATTAGAATTTGGAAACAAATAAAACACAATTTAAAATTAAGAAATTTATCTCTCTTATCTCCTATCGGTAAAAAACCCTCATTTAAACCTTCAACTATAGATAAAGCATTTATGCAATGGGAAAGAGCTGGAATTAAAATCTTCGGAGATATGTATGAATCGGGAAAACTATTATCATTTAAACAAATACAACTAAAATACAATTTGGGAAACAATCAGTATTTTAAATATTTCCAAATCTGTGACTATCTGAAAAAATACACACAAGACTATCACAATATGCCTCCAGACTAACTGGAAGAAGTAATGAATACAAAGGCAGAATCAGCAAACCTAATATCATATATATATAATATTATACTAAATGCAGAAATACCAACAACAGAAGGTATCAGGAGAAACTGGGAAAAATAATTAAGTATAAAAATTCCCAAAGAAAGGTGGGAAGAATATTTATTAAATGTGCATAAATGTTCAATTAATGTAAGACACACCTTAATACAATTTAAAATCTTACACAGATTATTCTATTCAAAAACTAAAATAAGTAAACTTTTTCCCAATGTCTCACCTATATGTGATAAATGTCAATGTCAAGAAGCTAATATAGCACACTCATTTGTCTTACAAAAATTCAAACATTTTGGACTGACATTTTTGAAATTTTCACAAAAATATTTAAAATAAAACTGACTCCAAAAGCAGACTGGATTATCTTCGGGATATCGGAAGACTGCCCTGAATTAAATGTGTTTCAAAAGACTCTATTTGAATATGGCTTAATAACTGGAAAAAAGCTCATCTTAAAATTCTGGAAAAATACTCCTATACCAACAGTTAATATGTGGATTTCAACGATGTTCCCTTTTTCTTTTTTTTTTCCTCTCCAGGGTCTATCTCTTAATCTCCGGTCTCTAACTCTTCAAGGATTTCCTTTCCTTCTGTCACGCTTTTGCACTTTCACATCTCTTTTTCACTTTTCTACTTTCTTTGCTGTTATTTCTCTCTCTTTTCTATCTTTTCTAAAGCCTTAAAAAAAATTAAGGGGTACAATGACTGTAATACAATATAAGGGATGTACACTGATGTAACTTACGGTACCTCTAATAAATAAAGATATTCAAGAATATATATTATAATAATAATGGCGGAGCTTATGCAAGAAGGAACTGCAGATGCTGGTTTCAACTGAAGATAGACACAAAAAGCTGGAGTATCTCAGTGGGACTGGCAGCGTCTCTGGTTCTGAAGAAGGGTCTTGACCCAAAACGTCACCCATTCCTTCTCTCCAGAGATGCTGCCTGTCCCGCTGAGTGACTCCACGTTTTTTGTGTCTAACTTTGGTGACAGAGCTTCCTGTGGAGTATGAACGACAACACAATCTACTTGGGACAAATGACTGCATTCTCTTGCTGTTAATTCTATGGCACGTGCTCATCAGTCTTATTCCAGTGGTGCGCTGATTTTGGATTTCTTGTGGGGTCAACAGACAGAGTTTGAATTTGCAGAACTCAAGCTGGTGAATTCATCCTAAAAACCTACATGTCAGACCTGGCACACGAAGAGCACCTTGATTCCTTAGGATGAAGAGGAATGAGTGTGAGGAGAGAAGATAAGAAGATAAGATAACACCTCCACACAGTTTGCATTAACCAACCTGATATCCCGGTGGCTCAGTACACTTCAACTCCCCCCCCCCCATTCCGAACCCAAACTTTCTGTCCTGGGCCTCCTCCGTGGTCAGAGTGAGTCCCACCGCAAATTGGAGGTGCAGCACCTCATATTTCGCTTGGGTAGTTTACACTCCAGCAGTATGAACATCGACTTCTCCAATTTCAGGTAGTCCTTGCTTTCTCCCTCCTTCCCCTCACATTCCCAGCTCTCTCACAGCCTACTGCCTCCGCCTCTTTCTTTCTTCATCCTGCCCCCCCCCCCCATATTATTCTGAAGGAAGGTCTCGACCCGAAACGTCACCTATTTCCTTATCTTCATAGATGCTGCCTCACCCGCTGAATTTCTCCAGCATTTTGTCTATCATAAGAAATAGAGAAATCACTTTTTAAAATATATCAATTGTGTTTAATAGAATGTTTTTAATTGTGTTAACTGTTCCAGACAGTATTTTGCACATTTGTGCATTAATTTACAAGCATTTAAACTGCTTTGTTGATTTGAATATATTTTAGTCGTTTGACAGGTTTGGCAAAGTTGTTCCAACCAGCTGTCAGAGTTTTCTTCACCTATTACAACCACAGGGCTTGTACAGGACTTGCTTTAGCCCCAAGTCATCCTATCCCATGTACAGCATTTATGAATTTACAGAATTACCATGCAGATAGCAAGCAGGGAATTACAGAATAACAATTCTTTACCTGGTGACATTTTCCCATGACATAGCATTGAATAGGGAATAGATGTTTTGGAAAATCTTCTTCTGGCTTTATATTTCATTCCAGTTCCCTCCTTACCTTACACCCTTTGGTCACCTTGTTACCTCTAGTTTAGTTTATTTTAGTTTATTTTAGGGATATAGAGTGGAAACAGGCCCTTCAGCCCACCCAGTCTACACCACCCAGCGATCCCCGCACATTAACATTATCCTACACACACCAGGGACAATTGACACTTGTAGCGAGCCAATTAACCTGTACATCTTTGGAGTGTGGGAGGAAACCGACGATCTCGGAGAAAACCTACATGGTCACAGGGAGAACGTACATGCTCCGTACAGATAGCACGCGTAGTCGGGATCGAACCTGGGTCTCCGGCGCTGCAAGTGCTGTAAAGCAGCAACTCTACTGCTGTGATTGTGATTTGCGAGAGAACGACGCC
The DNA here is from genome assembly GCA_963514005.1 of Raja brachyura. The sequence goes on along the minus strand of OY740795.1, from coordinate 47,424,749 downwards.
ACCTACAGCCGTCATTTTTGGTCACCTCGCTCAGAACCCCCCTCCGCCTTCCTGGACCAGAGAATTTTTCCCATCGATGAAAAATCAGAGATATATTAATGGTTTTTTTTAAATTGCATTCTCTATGCTGCCCCTGCTGGCGGGGGGGGGGGGGGGGGGGGGGGGGAAGGGACTATAAAACCCAGAAGTGGTGTGCCTCACTCAGTCTCTGCAAGATGGGGGGAGCCAGAGGGTCATGTATCTCTGAGCTCTGAATAACACTGAACACATGTCTACTCAACTGTGAGTGCCCTTAATGTGGTTGAAAATGAAAATATGTTTGGTTTGATGTAAAAAGGCAATGCCTACAAATGGTCGTTTGGGGGATTTGGGTTGAAGTAAAAAGGCATTACTCCAAATGGTGGTTTGGGTGCTTTGGGTTGAAGTAAAAAGACACTACTGCAAATGGTGGTTTGGGTTGAAGTAAAAAGGCACTGCTGCAAATGGTGGTGTGGGTGCTTTGAATTGAAGTTAAAAGGCACTACTGCAAATGGTGGTTCAGGTGCTTTGGGTTGAAGTAAAAAGGCACTCCTGCAAATGGTCGTTTGGGTGCTTTGGGTTGAAGTAAAAAGGCACTACTGCAAATGGTGGTTTGGGTGCTTTGGATTGAAGTTAAAAGGCACTACTGCAAATGGTGGTTTGGGTGCTTTGGGGTTGAAGTTAAAAGGCACTGCTGCAAATGGTGGTTTTGGTGCTTTGGGTTGAAGTTAAAGGCACTGCTGCAAATGGTGATATTGAGTGCTTTGGGTTGAAGTTAAAAGGCACTTCTGCAAATGGTCGTTTGGTTGCTTTGGGTTGAAGTTAAAAGCCACTACTGCAAATGGTGGTTTAGTTGCTTTGGGTTGAAGTATAAAGGCACAACTTCAAATGGTGGTGTGGGTGCTTTGGGTTGAAGTTAAAAGGCACTACTGCAAATGGTGGTTCAGGTGCTTTGGGTTGAAGTAAAAAGGCACTCCTGCAAATGGTCGTTTGGGTGCTTTGGGTTGAAGTAAAAAGGCACAAATGCAAATGGTGGTTTGGGTGCTTTGGGTTGAAGTAAAAAGGCACTACTGCAAATAGTGGTTTGGGTGCTTTGGATTGAAGTTAAAAGGCACTACTGCAAATGGTGGTTTGGGTGCTTTGGGTTGAAGTTAAAAGGCACTGCTGCAAATGGTGGTTTTGGTGCTTTGGGTTGAAGTTAAAGGCACTGCTGCAAATGGTGATATTGAGTGCTGTGGGTTGAAGTTAAAAGGCACTTCTGCAAATGGTCGTTTGGTTGCTTTGGGTTGAAGTTAAAAGCCACTACTGCAAATGGTGGTTTAGTTGCTTTGGGTTGAAGTATAAAGGCACAACTTCAAATGGTGGTTTGGGTGCTTTGGGTTGAAGTTAAAAGGCACTACTGCAAATGGTGGTTTGGGTGCTTTGGGTTGAAGTTAAAAGGCACTACTGCAAATGGTGGTATGGGTGCTTTGGGTAACTTCCTGTTTGCACTGTATATTGATTTTAGATAAAACTCTACCACTTGCAGCTGTGATTTTTGTCCCCCTCAGCTCAGCAGGTGTAGAGGATTCTTCCCATCAATGAAAAATAAAAGTGTTATTAGTGTTTTAAAAATGTTGAGAATCTCTCTTCTGTCAATCACGCCATGAAGGCCACACCTTTACCAGGGGGAGGGGTTATTAAACCCGGAAGTGTGGGTGTCGCTCTGTCTCTGCATGATGGGGGAGGGAGAGGTCAGGACTCTGTCTGAGCTGTGAATCCACTGAACACACTGAATGTCTACTGAACTGTGAGTTTGGTGTTTTGTGTGGTTATATGGTGGTTTCACACTGCTTGAAGTGGTATGAAACTGCACAGAATTTAGTGGCCTTGCACCCTGCTGAAAGTGGTATGAAACTGCTCTTGAATTTGGTGGCCTTGGATCCAGCTTGAAGTGGTATGAAACTGCACTTGAATTTGGTGGCCTTGCACCCTGCTTGAAGTGGTATGAAACTGCACTTGAATTCGGTGGCCTTGCATCCTGCTTGAAGTGGTTGGAAACTGCACTTGAATTTGGAGGCCCTGCACCCTGCTTGAAGTGGTAAGAAACTGCACTTGAATTTAGTGGCCTTGCACCCTACTTGAAATGGAATTTCAAGGAATAGCCATGAGTCAACTGCCACCCCACCAGCCATGAATGTGCTGCCAGCACATCAGGTTTGAGGGACTGAGCTGCCACCCCAAGATCCCATACCAGCGCTCCAGAAAGCCCCCCCACTTGCCGCCAATATTGGAATTGGTAGAGAGGTGGAATATTGCGTTCAGGGACTAGCCCTCCCATGTGAACATGGGATCCAATGGGTCCCACTTAGTCTAGTGCTTTCTAAATACAAGAGGATACAATTAGGCAAAACTTTCACTGGTGTTTGACTTCATTTGCAGCCATTGCCAATTTTGAGGGTGGTTCACTTTCCATCGTGGTGTTTATTTGCAGCATTAAATTAATGTGCAATTTGCATGCAATTTGCACTTGATCATTGGTACTGGTTTGGCCATTGTCATGCAAATTGCATTGTAAACACCTTTTCAATCAAGCAAAACTATGCCTCTGGGTATATAAGTAAATTGTGTTTCGCCAGGATTAGTGTGCTCATTTCATTACTTTCAGATTTTAATCCATAACCATCCCATCATGTTTACTCCAAAGATAGACACAAAATGCAGGAGTAACTCAGCGGGGCAGGCAGCATCTCTGGATAGAAGGAATGGGTGACATTTTGGGTTGATATGGTACAATACTATACGATAGAAGTTTATTTATCCCAGGAGGGAAATTGATCTGCCAACAATAAAAAACACAAAAAACATGAAACATGAAATTAAAGTGATGAGTGGAAAGGCTTGGGGATGTGCAAAAATTAAGCGGGGTGGGGGGGGGGGGGGAGGTGTGGGTGTGGTTAGTGGGTCTCAGTCTACCCCACAAAAGAAGGGGAGGAGTATTAATGTTTGTTAGCCACAGGGAAGAAGGATCTCCTGTGGCGTTCTGTCCTGCATCTTGGTGGAACCAGGCTGTTGCTGAAGGCACTCCTCAGGTTGATCAGTGTGTCAAGTAGGGGGTGCGAGGTCGAGACCCTTCTTCAGACTGAAACGTTGCCCATTCCTTCTCTCCAGAGATGCTGCCTCTCCCGCTGAGTTACTCCAGCAATTTGTGTCTATCTTTGGTGTAAACCGGCATCTGTTGTTCCTGCCTACACATCATGTTTACTGACAGGAATCAGACTGAATTCTTCCCAGTTCACCTGTCAGCTGTGTGGTCGCCGCAATTTAATAAAGGAAACTGCAATTCTAAAAAAATACATGATGTGCACAAAAAAAGGGATAAACGTGTACTTCCATAACACCGTCAAAGACCAAATGCACATTTTACTGATGCCTGAGTTAATCTAAGCATTACAGTACAAGATAAATATTTTGTATCATGAAACACTATAGAAGTACAGGGTACACAAAAGGCTGGAGAAACTCAGCGGGTGCAGCAGCATCTAAGAAGCGAAGGAGATAGGCAACGTTTCGGGCCGAAACTCTTCTTCAGACTGAAGAACGTTTGAACGGCCTGAAACTTCGCCTCCTTCGCTCCTTAGATGCTGCTGCACCCGCTGAGTTTCTCCAGCCTTTTGTGTATCCTCGTTTTTTCCAGCATCTGCAGTTCCTTCTTTAACACTATAGAAGTACACATGACCAGCTGAATATTTACATTTCTACAAACTGGCACTTTGTAGGTAAATATTCAAATGCTAACAAGTCCCCAACTGACCACCTTCAACATTACCTTTTTAAAAAGATATACAACCTATTTTCTTCATGCAAAGTTTAGCTTGGCATCATGTTCAGCATGGGACATTGCGAGCCAGTGGGCCTGTCCCTGTGCTACGTACCATTGTTCTGCAATGAGATTATAGAAGAGTGAGTGAGATTTATAAAATAATTTGTTTCTGCTAAAAGTCAAAAGCTTGTATTTATTTTCAAGTTGTCATATTATTTTTTTTAATACACTAGATGTGTGTCTGCAAATGTCCATCAACATAGAGGTGTCACTGCAAACCACCAGGGGGCACTGCACGATGGCAGCCTTGCCAACAGTCTGTCTTTTCATCTTTTTATGTTAATTTTAGTGTGTTTTAAATGAATGTGTTAATGTTCTCTAGTTTGTGTTATGTGAGGGGTGGGCGAGGGGGTCGGGGGAAACTTTATCAATCTCTTACCTTGCCGGATGTGTGATTGTTTTCCGGATCGTGGCTCCGGTCGCTCTGCGGCCTAACATCATGGAGCTGGCGGCCTTGCTCAGGGCTGACTTTGAGCCCCGCCGCGGGGCCGTGGACCTACCATCGGCGCCGATCCCTTGCCTGGGATCGATGCTCCAACCGCGGCCTACGGATTTCGCCATCGAGGAGCTCGCAGTCTTGGGTAGAGGTCGATGTCGGGAAGCTCCAGTTGCAGAAGGATTCGACCAGCCCCGGCCCAGGGTCCGATTGCCCGGCGGGGGGGGGGGGGATTCCCCCCAATGCGGGGTGGAGTTTCGTCCAGCCCCAACACGAGGGCCCAAACGCCGCTGACTACGAGAGCCAAGATCGCCCCGTCAATGGAAGGCACAATGTCCCCAACCGCAAGAGAATTAAGAAGGGAAGAGATTGAAATGTTTTCACAATCCATCACAGTGAGGAACGTGGAGCAGTCACTGTGGTGGATGTTTATGTTAAAATGTATTTTGTGTGTTCTGTTGCTTTGTATTGGTATGACTATAAGGCGAATCAAATTCCTCGTATGTTGCAAAACATACATGGCTAATAAAGTATTATTATGATAACCATATAACCATATAACCATATAACAATTACAGCACGGAAACAGGCCATCTCGGCCCTTCAAGTCCGTGCCGAACAACTTTTTTCCCTTAGTCCCACCTGCCTGCACTCATACCATAACCCTCCATACCCTTCTCATCCATATGCCTATCCAATTTATTTTTAAATGATACCAACGAACCTGCCGCCACCACTTCCACTGGAAGCTCATTCCACACCGCTACCACTCTCTGAGTAAAGAAGTTCCCCCTCATGTTACCCCTAAACCTCTGTCCCTTAATTCTAAAGTCATGTCCTCTTGTTCGAATCTTCCCTATTCTCAAAGGGAAAAGCTTGTCCACATCAACTCTGTCTATCCCTCTCATCATTTTAAAGACCTCTATCAAGTCCCCCCTTAACCTTCTGCGCTCCAGAGAATAAAGACCTAACTTATTCAACCTATCTCTGTAATTTAGCTGTTGAAACCCAGGCAACATTCTAGTAAATCTCCTCTGTACCCTCTCTATTTTGTTGACATCCTTCCTATAATTGGGCGACCAAAATTGTACACCATACTCCAGATTTGGTCTCACGAACGCCTTGTACAATTTTAACATTACATCCCAGATTCTATACTCAATGCTCTGATTTATAAAGGCTAGCATACCAAAAGCTTTCTTTACCACCCTATCTATATGAGATTCTACCTTCAAGGAACTATGCACGGTTATTCCCAGATCCCTCTGTTCAACTGTATTCTTCAATTCCCTACCGTTTACCATGTACGTCCTATTTTGATTTGTCCTGCCAAGGTGTAGCACCTCACATTTATCAGCATTAAACTCCATCTGCCATCTTTCAGCCCATTTTTCTAACTGGCCTAAATCACTCTGTAGACTTTGGAAATCCTCTTCATTATCCACAACACCCCCTATCTTGGTATCATCTGCATACTTACTAATCCAATTTACCACCCCTTCATCCAGATCATTGATGTACATGACAAACAACAAAGGACCCAACACAGATCCCTGAGGCACCCCACTAGTCACCTGCCTCCAACCCGACAAACAGCCATCCACCATTACCCTCTGGCTTCTCCCATTCAGCCACTGTTGAATCCATCTTGCTATTCCTGCATTTATACCCAACAGTTGAACCTTCTTAACCAACCTTCCATGAGGAACCTTGTCAAAGGCCTTACTGAAGTCCATATAGACAACATCCACTGCTTTACCCTCGTCAATTTCCCTAGTAACCTCTTCAAAAAATTCAAGAAGATTAGTCAAACATGACCTTCCAGGCATAAATCCATGTTGACTGTTCCTAATTAGACCCTCTTTATCCAGATACTTATATATATTATCTCTAAGTATCTTTTCCATTAACTTGCCCACCACTGAAGTCAAACTAACTGGTCTATAATTGCTAGGTTTACTTTTAGAACCCCTTTTAAACAATGGAACAACATGCGCAGTACGCCAATCCTCGGGGACTATTCCAGTTTCTAATGACATTTGAAATATTTCTGTCATAGCCCCGTCTATTTCTACACTAACTTCCCTCAATGTCCTAGGGAATATCCTGTCAGGACCTGGAGACTTATCCACTTTTATATTTTTCAAAAGTGTCAGTACTTCTTTTACTTTGAAACTCATAGTATCCATAGCTACTCTACTAGTTTCCCTTACCTCACATAATTCAATATCCTTCTCCTTGGTGAATACCGAAGAAAAGAAATTGTTCAATATCTCCCCCATCTCTTTTGGCTCTGCAGATAGCTGTCCACTCGGTCTCTCCAATGGACCAATTTTATCCCTTGTTATCCTTTTGCTATTAACATAGCTGTAGAAACCCTTTGGATTTACTTTCACCTTACTTGCCAAAGCAACCTCATATCTTCTTTTAGCTTTTCTAATTTCTTTCTTTAGATTCTTTTTACATTCCTTATACTCCTCAAGCACCTCATTTACTTCATGCTGCCTATAATTATTGTAGATCTCCCTCTTTTTCCGAACAAGATGTCCAATTTCCCTTGAAAACCAGGTCTCTTTCCAATTTTTACTGGTTCCTTTCAACCGAACAGGAACATAAAGATGTTGTACTCTTAAAATTTCCCCTTTAAATGTCCTCCATTTCTCCTCTACATCTTTCCCATAAAACAAAATGTCCCAGTTCACTCCTTTTAAATCATCTCGCATCTCGTTAAAGTTAGCCTTTCTCCAATCAAAAATCTCAACCCTAGGCCCAGTTCTGTCCTTCTCCATAATTATATTGAAACTAATGGTATTGTGATCACTGGACCCGAAGTGCTCCCCTACGCATACCTCCGCCACCTGTCCCGTCTCATTTCCTAACAGGAGGTCCAGCACTGCCCCTCCTCTAGTAGGCACCTCTATGTATTGCTGCAAAAAACTATCCTGCACACATTTTACAAACTCCAAACCATCCAGCCCATTTACAGAATGTGTTTCCCAGTCTATGTGTGGAAAGTTGATTATGATTTTAATGTGGGGCAAGAGACCAAATCTTCCTTTAATGGGCAGCTGGATTCCCATTCAGGGAAGATGTGGGATCTCTGAATTGGTCTGGCATTTTCACCCCCAAATTTGGAGGGATTATGTTAATCTCACCATAGAAGAGCATGGGAACAGGCTCTTTGGCCACAATGCCCATGCAGAACATGATGCCAAGCTAAACTTATCTCCTCTATCAGTACATGATCCATATACCACCATCTCCTGCATATCTAACAGCCTCTTAAATGCCGCTATTGTATCTGCCACCACAGCAGTGTGTTCCAGTCACCCACCACTCTCTCGGGTGAAAAAAAACCTGTCCCGCACATTTCTTATAAACTTTGCCCCTCCCTCCTTCAGCTCAGTTTCAGTTCCGTTTAGCTTATTGTCACATGTACCGACAGAGATACAATGAAAAGCTTTTTGTTGCGCGCTAACCACTCAGCAGAAAGATAATATGTGATTACAATCAATCCATTTACAGTGTACAGATACATGATAAGGGAATAACGTTTAGTGCAAGGTAAAGCCAGCAATGTCCGGTCAAAGATAGTCTGAGGAATATTGAAGAGGTAGATAGTAGTTCAGCACTGCTTTCATATTACAATTTGAATGGCTGGTTGATTTTCTATGCGTGTGGTTAGCCTAGAAATTGTGAGCTTTGGAGAAATATCTGGCTTAATAACACTGACACAAATAAAGAACAAATATTTTGGGTTTTGATGAGTTAGTAAGGGAAAATCAAAATGAATGTCTCTATGAACTGTGCACTTTACATTTATGTAAGTGATCTTATTGAAACATGTAAGATTATTAAGGGATTGGACACGCTAGAGGCAGGAAACATGCTCCCAATGTTGGGGGAATCCAGAACCAGGGGCCACAGTTTAAGAATTAGGGGTAGGCCATTTAGAGCGGAAATTAGGAAAAACTTTTTCACCCAGAGAGTTGTGAATCTGTGGAATTCTCTGCCTCAGATGACAGTAGAGGCCAGTTCTCTGGATGCTTTCAAGACAGAGTTAGAAAGAGCTCTTAAAGATAGCGGAGTCAAGATATATGGGAAGAAGGCAGGAATGGGGTACTGATTGTGGATGATCAGCCATGATCACGGTGAATGGTGGTGCTGGCTCGAAGGGCCAAATGGCCTAATCCTGCACTTATTGTCTATTGTCTATTGTATGAATACTATTTAAAATAGGCGGGCTAATGAGGAAAGATGTGTAAGATGTATGGTTTATGTTACTGTATTGCAGAAAACATGTGGGAGGCTCATTGTACAGCAGTGGGGTTGTAAACCTTCTTATAAGCATAACCATGCCAATAGTCAACATGAAAGAATAACAACAGTAAAAGAGACTGGGGAAAAAAGGACAGAAAACTTTCAGGATATCCAAAAACATGTCAAAACCAATTAAATATTTTTGAAGCATAGTCACATTTGTGATGTTGAAATGCAGCGTACATGCTCAGAACTACTTTGAAGTGTCAATCTAAATTAGGGACTCTGAAATGGAGTTCAAGCGGAAGGTCTTTGTAGTTTTACTACTGAGCCAAGACTGACAACTCCCAGGCCACTGAGAAAGGTCTCCTATTGAGGGAGAAACTGAAAAGGCAGTCCTGGAATTGTGGATGTCATCTCAGTCAACAGGTGGGACGGGGGATCAATGTTCTGCTCACCGAGTGAATACATTGACACATCCCACATCATTGAGGGCACGTAATCCCTCAACGTAACTCCTCGTAAAATACAGATCAAACTTCGAACTGGTAAGTTCTCATTTAATCTTACTATTTTATTTCGGAGTCAGGTGAGTGACTAAGTGAAGACTTCAAAGCTCTGTGATTCCGAACCGTGTACCAGCTCATGCTTCACTCACTGTCTGAAGGCCTTTGAGGGACGAAGTATGTTATCGCAATCAACAATAACCTGTTTGGAACAAAAAAGGTTGATTAATAACAACAAAAAACAGAGAGCTCCCCCGGGCTTAAATTAAATATTATCTGCAGACTCTAAAATTCTGTCTGCAAATGGAGCAGGTTCCGCCAGCGGCTTATTATAAAACCTTTGGAAAGTTCTTTCCGAGGACCATCCTGCTCTGGCCAGAATGTGGTCCATAGGAACGTCCATTCGACTAGCCGCCGACGTGGACGCAGCCCTGGTGGAGTGAGATTTGTAAACATTAGTGTTGATTCCCACGGACTTAAGCACCTGCTTGAGCCACCTTGAAATGGTTTGGCTCGTCACCTGACCATGGGGCTTCTTGTGGCTTATCCATAAGGCTTTTTCTCTCCCTCTTAAGTTGTATGTTCTGTCTATGTAAATGGTGAGATGGGTCTTGGCACACAGCCGTGGGTCAGATGAACATGCCTGGAACTCCATAACTGGAGGCGTGGTTCCTGGTCTAGTTTGTTTGACCAGACCCTGAATATGGAATGTGATACAGTTCAATGACTCTGTCATGCTGTCCAGCCTCAGAAGGTGGAGGGACTGTACCCTTTGTGCTGACACTAGTGCCATGAGCATGACTGATTTCAGGATAAGTTGTTCCAGCATGAGTGACCTGGGTGGTGGCCACCCCCTAAGGTACGTCAGCACAATGCTGACATCCCAGATCTGAGTGTACCTTGGTCTGGGGGATTAGTGTTAAAAATACCCCTCATGTGTTTGACCACCAGTGGATGGGACCCCAAAGCCTGTTGTCCTGTTGCTGGAACCAAATAAGCTGACAATGCACTCCTGGCTGTATTGATGGCGCTGTAGCTGAGTCTATCCCATTGTAATCCAACCAGGAACTCCACAACACTGGTAGCTGTTGCTGTTGAGTAAGTAGTTCCTGTTTTGGAGCAATACCGTTCCCATTACCTTATGTTAGTCAGCTGCTACTGCCGAAATGGCTGTCTCCAAGGTTTTTCCCTACGATTAAAATGTCGTCTAAGTACACCATGACTATATGCTTTTGTTTCCTCAATAATGCCAAGGCAGGTTTTAAGATTTTTGTGCATGGGTACTGAGTAGTAGGCATCTTTTAAATCAATGCTTCAGAGAAAGTACCCCCTAGAAATCAATTGTCTAACAACCTTGGAGCTGAGGTTAGCCCATTTGGTAAGGCTTTAAATTGCCATAGTTGTTTCATCCAGATAAACTTTAGGTATTTACGATGTTCCTTGTGCGACATCCACCATCTTTCATTAGTGATAGACTCCCATGCATCCAAAAACAAGTGCAATCTCCCCCCTGTTAGTATAGAGCCCCTACTGCTCATATGCTGAGAGGAACCAGACCCACCTACCTCCATGGTTACTGGTGCTTCTTCTGCCTCTTCGCTGGACGATGAGGTGTCTGCTGGGCTGTAGAGGGCTGCTGTTGATGTTGATGTTGATGTTGATGTTGGGGGTGGCGCATTTTCCATGTTGTCCGGAAAGGGCCTCTGGGCCCTGGCCTAAAAAAGGCTTAAGGGGAATGATTGTGGACCCCGAGCTTTCACCAGTCCCATATGGTAGTCGGTGACTGGTGGACGCCGTGGGGTACTGCTGCCTGGGTTTGTCAGGTCTGCTAGGTCCCAAACCTGCCCTCATGAGACCAAAGGTCTTGGTCTCTTCCTCCAGGTCTTTCACCTTTTTTGGAAGGTCCTTTCCAAAGAGCAGAATTGGAGGTTCTGAACCCGGTGTTTTGCAAAGTCCTGCAAACTTAGGATTGAGGGCAGGCTTGATGATTTCCTTCCGTAGATTGTTAATCTCGAATTGAGTGGCGCACAGCAGAGCTAATGTATCTTGCTGATTTGTGGTGATGTCCACATCATCTATGGACCGAGCATATGAAGTTATTCCTGCTGTCAGGAGTTTTAGGGTTTTCTGGAGCTTCAACGCCAGGTTCCTGATATTCTGCCCCAAATATCCCCACATTTGGCTGTTTACAGCTGGTACATTCAGTGGTACAATTTTCTGGGGCTGAATATAATTCAAGAGCCTCATTGACCACCCGTTCTTGTAGGGGTTTTGAGGACAGGTGGTCAATGCTGGCTGCATGTCTCGGGTCTAAAGGCCGACCAGATCGTGGAGTTGCCACGTAGCGGTTGACCGCACCAAGCAGCTCTTCCTCATCCTGTACACCCTGCGAACTCCGGACATCTTCAGCCAGCGACCCCTCTTCTTGACCAGCCCAGACCTGGTCGCCAATGCTGCCTTCAATAGAAGGTGAAGCAATGGCCAATGCAGTAAAGGACACTGCGGGAGTGCCTGAGCTCCCTTGGCGAGTCTGTTGTTGCTCTCTCAGTAGATCTCGCTGGAGCAATTGCTCCATAAGCTGTTCCATTTGGCTTAGGCGGCTGCCTTTGCCGCTCTTGAGCGGTGAGGCATCTTCATCCGAATCGTCGGATACTACCGCCCGGTCTGGCTGCAGATACCTCTAGCCCGCTGCTCAGGCTGCACTAGCGGTGCTGGGCTCGGCTCGGTAGTCAATCCTGCCACCTCTCGCCCCCCCCCCCCCCTCCAAAGAACGCTCCTCAACGGGAGACGAATGGGGGCGAACTACAGATTTCTTTCCTCTGATCTTGCTCATTCTTCTGCAACACAAAGCAAACCACAGAGAAAATACACACGGCCACAGTAAAAACACTTACCTGTCGGCCCGACTTTCAAATTGTAGCGGGAGCGTCTTGAACTCCCGTTTGTCGCGGGTGCACTGCATGAAAGCTAATATCGCGCATGCGTGCTGGATGGGGTCTTAACGCAGTCACTCACGTGACTCCGAAATAAAATTGATATACATCAATCTACTGAACCACGGAGAGGCACAAAAAGCTGGAGTAACTCAGCGACTCAGACAGCATCTCTGAAGAAAAGGAATAGACGACGCTTCAGGTCGAGACCCTTCTTCCGTGCTGAAAAGTGACCCATTCCTTTTCTCCGGAGATGCTGTCTGACCCGCTGAGTGACTCCAGCCTTTTGTGTTTATCTTCAGTTTAAACCAGCATCTGCTGTTCCTTCCTATGCATTTAATCTGCTGAAGCACCACTGATATCAGACAACACAATTCATAGCCACTATTCCATTTCCAGAAAGCAAAGGCATACATACCAGATCTCTTCTTTACAGCCACAATGAGGAAAATCCTCAAAATAGCAAAGGGCAAAATTGTTAGGCGTAGGAAATACAGCCATGTGAAAGGTAGATTGTTTTGTCCATTTCCTACTTGAAAATGGAAAGTGATAACCCAATTGAAGAATAGATCAGGTAGATGCACAGAGTCTCTTGCCCAGAGTAGGAAAATTGAGGACCAAATGACATAGGTTCAAGATGAAGGGGAAAAGATTTAATAGGAATCTGAGGGGTGACTTTTTCGCACAAAGGGTGGTGGGTGTATGGAACAAGCTGCCAGAGGAGGTAGTTGAGGCAGGGACTAACGCAATGTTCAAGACACAGTTGGACGGGTACATGGATAGGACAGGTTTAGAGGGATATGGACCAAATGTGGACAAGTGGGAGTAGCGTAGCTGGGACATTGTTGGCTGATGTGGGCAAATTGTTTCCACACTCTATGACTCTATGACAATCAAAATGGAAGATCATGAATTCAATATGCAGATGCTTCCGTTCTATTTGATGAAAAATAAGAAAATATTAGAAAACGCAAGTACTAGTCGAGTTGGTAAATGGTAGATTGGTCAACAGGCTGATAGTGACGCGTTGGTGAAATAGGCCAAGAAATGTCAGATGGAGTTTAATCCAGATAAATGTAAGGCAATACATTTTGGGAGTACAAATGTGGCTAGGTTACATGTCATGAATGATAAAGCTCTTGGGAGTATTAAGGAATAAAGGGATGATGGTGAGTGTCCAAAGATCCTTGAATCTTGCAGCACAGATAGATATCATGATTATGATGGTACAGTATATGGGATTCTAGGCTTCATCAGTTGGGGGATCGAATACAAGGGCAAGGAGGTTATTCCCCAACTTATAAAACGATGGTCCTCAGGTGGAATACTGGCTGCAGTTCTGGGTCACAGTAATATAGGAAGAGTGAAATAGAGAGAGATACAGGGGAGATTCACCAGCACATTGTCTGTGATGGAATGTTTATGTCATGACAACATCAAGAACAGTTTGAAGAAATTCCACATCACAACGAGCAACTGGGAGCAAATTGCACTGGACAGGTGCTCCTGGAGGAAATCCGTGCAGGAAGGAGCTGCACGTCCTGAAATGGAACTACGCCGTGTCGCAGAGACAAAGCAACAGCACCGTAAGGAGAGAGAGAGAAGTGGGCTCGACGACTACCAACCACCGCCAGTCTCCACTGCTGATGTTGCACCAAGTTGATATGTTACAAAACTTACCTTGAGCGGCGCTGCAGTCCTACCGCTCCCTGTATGCGTGACTTTGGCGCCTTTCAGAGGCGGGCGTGTTTAAAGTGCAGTTTTTCTACAGATAGGGCAAATCGATCCATGCCAGGATATTTTGTTGCAGAAGAAAAATCACTCTGACATTTGATTTATGAAGGTATTTTTAAATTACGCTAGATTATTTATTAGCTAGAGTAATTTAAAAATCATCTTCTAAAGCCGTGAGCGCCGACAACGGGAAAGATTTTACGTAAAGGAGAAAATAAAGTACACAGTTTATTTTTACATAAAAACGTGCTTCTTAGGAAGGCTTTAATCACATTTTCATGTTGTGAAATGGGGACAAGAAAATATACGAACCACCAGTATTTTTCCTGCCGACTTCACCACAAACCGCAACGTTCTAATCCACCGCATTCCACTAAAACCCACTCACAAGTTGATTTAAATGGCCATTAATTTACAGGAATTAAACACTAAATTCCTTCCATTTGGCCTATAAATTCATGAAAATGAGATTTAAAAATCATGTTATATTGGGAATTATTATGTGAATGTTATTTGGACACTTAGGCAATTTAAAAAAGTTTATCTTTTCTTAAGAAATGGATTGATGTTTAGATCTAGTAATTGAATTCTGTAATTAGCTACAATTAGATAACTAACTAATTATATGCTTTAATTTCAGGTCATCCAAGTAAGATTGTTTCATATTTGTTTCAGAATGCTTCGATCTATAATAACTGAAATTTTCATTGAGTTCTCTTCATTTTTAAGAAAGTTATGGGCTTTTGACTGTCCTAGATCACAGCTTTTGAGTTAAGTCAATGGAAAGGCAATGGGGAACAAGATGCTAATTTCCGAGTATGAAAATGGCCATACCTTTTTTTAATTCTGAAGATGTGAAAGTAAATTAGGTGTCAAATTAAACTTCTTTTTATGCTTTATCTGATGGGATAAATTGCAGACTTGATTTTTAAAATCTCAAAATGTTGTAACATTGCTACACCAAGGTGTGTGGATCGCGGATCGGCCTCTGCAGACATCTGCGGACCCACAAGTAGCCGATCCTATGGAGAGGAGAGGACAGTCATATTTGTTTCGAGTGCCTGCCGATGATGGTTTATGTTGTGATGAGACACTAGAGTGGCTAGGTCTGTTTTCCATGAAACATATGAGATTCAGAGGGAACTTGGCTGAGGCACATAAAATGATGAGGGGAATAGATGGCAGGAATCCTTTCCCGTTATCAGCGGTGTATAGAATTTGAGGACATAGATTTAGGGTAAGCAATACTGTAGAAATGTAGGTATGATTTGACAGGAACCTTTTTCACCCAAAGAGTGATGTACCTGGATTGCATTGCTGGACAGTGTGTTAGAAGCAGAGTCAGAAAAAATATTTAAGAAGTGTCTTGATGAGCACCTGACTTGCCTGACATTGAAATCTATGGGTCAAATAGTGGAAGATGCAATCATCATTTGATGGGTGACCACTGGCTAGCATAGGCTAGTGGGCCATACAATCAGTTTCCGTGTTGTACGAATCTGAGGCTTTGAAATGTGTTGAGAATGTTACAATTTTATATGCTGATACATGTTAGCTACAGAGTATGCAACATCTAGCAAATAACTATCACATCATCATGATGATGAATGAATTTAAAACAGGTACCGCCCTGTGAAACAAGAGGAAAGGCTCGCAAAAGGCAGAAATAGTGGGTGCATAGACAAAATAAGAAAGACTATAACGATAGGGTTGACCAAAAATGGCACAGTGGCAATTAAGGCAAAAATACCCATAACACTAGTTTTCCTGGCAGTGTTGTATGAAAGGTTTACACAGAAAGTGAGAGGGACAGGATTTGAAATTTAGTGTTGAAGAAGATTACTCTCAATCCTACCTATATTAAATAGGATCAACCATTCAATCCAGCACTAAATAAAGCATGCCTCCTGCCATGATAATTACCATTTGTGAATTTGTTTTGGACCTAAAATTAATCTGACAAGATTTGAGATTAAGGCTTGTATACTCTGTAATTAAGAAGGATGAGAGATGATCTTATTGAAACATATAAGATTGTTAAGGGTTTGGACAAGCTAGAAGCAAGAAACATGGTCCCAATGTTGGGGGAATCCGGACCCAGGGGCCACAGAAGTTTAAGAATAAGGGGTAAGCCATTTAGAGATGAGGAAACACTATTTCACACAGAGAGTTGTGAGTCTGTGGAATTCTCTGCCTCAGTGGGCGGTGGAGGCCGGTTCTCTGGATACTTTCAAGAGAGAGCTAGATAGGGCTCTTGAAGATAACGGAGTCAGGGGATATGTGGAGAAGGCAGGAACGGGGCACTGATTGTGGCTGATCAACCATGCTCACATTGAATGGCGGTGCTGGCTTGAGGGGCTGAATGGCCTACTCCTGCACCTATTGTCTATTGTCTATTGTGAAACAATGGACTAGGGGAGATCATTACTTGGTGAAGAGGGAGGAAGCAGAAGAGAAAGAAAGTGAACAAGCTGGATGATTAGAATTCAGAGATTCGTAGAGTTATGCAACGGAAAACAGGCTCTTCAACCAGCTTGGCCATGCCAACCAAGATGCCTATTTAAAATAATCCTATTTGTGTGTGTGAGGCACGTAACCCTCTAAGCCCTTTTTATCCACGTACACGTCCAAATACATCTTAAACATTGCACTTGTTTCTATCTCTCCCACCTCCACTGGCAGCTTGTTCCATATACCCTCCAATCTCTGGGGGGAAACATGTCCCCCTCAGATGCCCCTTAAATATTTCCTCTATTACATACCTATGACCTCAGGTTTTAGACCCCTCTAGCCCAAGAAAAATATTGTGACTATCAATGTGTAGGAAGAAATTGCAGATGATGGTTTAAACCGAAGATAGATTTTTTTAAAAGCTGGAGTAACTCAACGGGCCAGACAGCATCTCTGGAGAGAAGGAATGGGTAATGTTTCAGGTAAGGCACTTCTTCAGATTATCTACTCTTTCTATGCACCTCATAATTTTCTAAGTCACTATCAGTTCACCCTTCAGCTTCAATCGCTCGAGAAAATAGTCCCAGCATATTCGATCTGTCCTTCCGTCCTCCAGTACGAGCAACATATTTGTGATTTTTTTTCTGCACCCTCTCTAGTTTAATCACATCGTTCGTACTGTATAATGACAACAGACACTCACAATATTTAAAGTGTGAGTCTAACCAGTGGTCTGTACAACTGCAACAGTTATTCCATGTTGCATAACTCTATGAATCTCTGAATCCAAATCATCCAGTTTGTTCATATCTTCCTCCTCTTCTGCTTCCTCTCTGTTTACCAAGTGATAATCTCCCCTAGTCCATTGTTTGCCTTAATCCTAGGTTTTGTCAGAATCATTCTAGCATCCAAAACAAATTCTCAAATGGTAATTATCATGGCAAGATAACTCCCAGCTTTATTCCCAGCTCCTCTGGTCAACGTGACGTTCGATGATGACAAGCATGCCATGACCGTCCTTCACTTCTCTACCTACCTGTGTTACCACTTTCAGGAACTGTGTACTTGTGACCTTTGGTGTTTCTCTTCAACACACTCATTAATGGAGCCAGTTATGAGTCCACGGGTGTTTCAGGATGTAGCTCTATAGCGAAGTGGTGATCGGAACCAATGATGGAAATTGAATAATTGAGTCAATTTGGAGCATGCGCCAACATATGTCACTCACTCTTGCTGATGACTTACCAGCAAATTGCCAATCTGCACAACTGGGTAATAGCATGCAAATCACAAACTTATACTGCTTGCTCATCAAAAAATGAAATCATAATCAAGTTATCTGCACCTTCAAAGAAAACAGTGAAATGCTTACTTGCTGCAGTTTTACAGTCCCATTGAAGCAAAACACCAAACAAACAGTGTTACTGATCATTTATTTATTATAGTATTTATCATTGTATGTTTGTTTGGTGTTTCGCGTAAGCAGACCATCATTGTGTAAAAACGGAAGACCGTTGTCAAACCAGAACAAAGTCCATAGTAGATGATAGTCACAGAAGTAGTGGTTGGTGTTTTGCAGTGTTAAAGAGCCTGAGAAGAAGTTTTTCTTTAACATGGTGGTCACAGTTTTCTGGCTCCTATGCCATGTTCCCAATAGTAGTAGTAGTGAGATGGAAGCGTGGACAGGGTGATGTGGGTCTTTGATGATATCAGCGTTTTTTTTTGAGACAGCGCCTCCTGAAGAACCCTTCAATGTATGGGAGGTGATTACCCTTTATAGAACAGCCAATGTTTACCACTTTCTGCAGCCTTCTTCATTCCTGGGCATTCGAGTTATCGAACCAGGCCGTAAACCAGCCAGGCTGTATACACCTGTGGATGTTCAATGAAATATTGGGCCGCATACCAAATCTCCTCAATCTTCCAAGGAATTAGAGGTGTTGACAGGCTATCCTTGTGAGTACGCATTGTGCTTGGCATCGGACTGAACTTCAGGGTAATCAACTTGAAACTGTTGATTCTCTCCATCACCATTCTGTTGATGAAGACTTGGATTCATGGATTCTGACATTCTGGGGTCAACAATCAATTCCTTTGCCCTGCTAAAGTTCAGACCAAGATTTGTGGAGGAAGGAACTGCAGATGAGGGTATAAGTCAAAGATAGACTCAAAAAGCTGGAGTAATCAGCGGGTCAGACAGCACCTCAGTAGAAAAGGAATATGTGACGTTTTGGGTCGAGACTGTTCTTCAGACTGGGAGTCAGTGGAAAGGGAAACAAGAGATATAGACAGTGATGTAGAGATATAGAACAAATGAATTAAAGATATGCAAAAAGTAACTATGATCAAGGAAAGGTGGAGCCCACAATGGTCCATTGTTGGCTTGAAAAATGGTGCAAGGGGGAGGGATTCAAATTTTTAGCGCACTGGAACCATTTCTGGGGGAGGTGGGACCAGTACAAACAGGACGGTCTGCACCTGGGCTGGAATGGAACCAATGTCCTTGGGGGAGTGTTTGCTAGTGCTGTTGGGGAGGATTTAAACTAATGTGGCAGGGGGATGGGTACAAGAGCAGAGAGGCAGGTGGGTGTAAAACGAGGGTGGAAGCAATAGGGAGCAAGGTGAAAAGTAAAAGTGGCAGGCAGACAAAACCAGGGCAAAAATCAAAAAGGGCCACTTCTCAACAAAATTGTATACAAGGCCTTGTGTCTCAATGCAAGGAGTATTCGTAATAAGGTGGATGAGTTGAACGTGCAGATAGCTATTAATGAGTATGATATAGTTGGGATCACGGAGACATGGCTCCAGGGTGACCAAGGCTGGGAGCTGAACATCCAGGGATATTCAATATTCAGGAGGGATAGAGAGGAAGGAAAAGGAGGTGGAGTAGCGTTGCTGGTTAGAGAGGAGATTAACGCAATGGAAAGGAAGGACATTAGCTTGGAGCATGTGGAATCGGTATGGGTAGAGCTGCGAAACACTAAGGGGCAGAAAACGCTAGTGGGAGTTGTGTACAGGCCACCTAACAGTAGTAGTGAAGTTGGGGATGGTATAAAACAGGAAATTAGAAATGCGTGCGACAAAGGCAAAACAGTTATAATGGGTGCCTTCAATCTACATATAGATTGGGTGAATCAAATTGGCAGGGGCGCTGAGGAAGAGGATTTTTTGGAATGTATGAGGGATAGTTATCTAAATCAACATGTAGAGGAACCAACGAGAGAGCAGGCTATTTTAGACTGGGTATTGAGTAATGAGGAAGGGTTAGTTAGCAGTCTTATTGTGCGTGCCCCCTTGGGCAAGAGTGACCATAATATGGTCGAGTTCTTCATTAGGATGGAGAGTGACATTGTTAATTCAGAAACAATGGTTCTGAACTTAAGGAAAGGTAACTTTGAGGGTATGAGACGTGAATTGGCCAAGATTGACTGGCAATCAATTCTAAAAGGGTTGACGGTGGATACGCAATGGAAGACATTTAAAGACTGCATGGATGAACTACAAAAAATGTTCATCTCAATTTGGCAAAAGAATAGATCAGGGAAGGTAGTGCATCCGTGGATAACAAGGGAAATCAGGGATGGTATCAAAGCAAAGGATGATGCGTACAAAGTAGCCAGAAAAAGCAGCATACCAGAGGACTGGGAGAAATTCAGAGACCAGCAGAGAAGGACAAAGGGCTTGATTAGGAAAGGAAAAATAGATTATGAAAGAAAACTGGCAGGGAACATAAAAACTGACTGCAAAAGTTTTTATAGATATGTGAAGAGAAATAGATTAGTTAAAACAAATGTAGGTCCCTTGCAGTCAGAAACAGGTGAGTTGATCGTGGGGAACAAGGATATGGCGGACCAATTGAATAACTACTTTGGTTCCGTCTTCACAAAGAAGACATAAATAATCTGCCGGAAATAGCAGGGGACCGCAGGTCAAAGGAGTACTTGAGTGAAATCCAGGTTAGTCGGGAAGTGATGTTGGGTAAATTGAATGGATTAAAGGCCGATAAATCCCCAGGGCCAGATAGGCTGCATCCCAGAGTACTTAAGGAAGTAGCTCCGGAAATAGTGGATGCATTAGTGATAATCTTTCAAAACTCTTTAGATTCTGGAGTAGTTCCTGAGGATTGGCGGGTAGCAAACGTAACCCCTCTTTTTAAGAAGGGGGGGAGAGAGAAAATGGGGAATTACAGACCAGTTAGTCTAACATCGGTAGTGGGGAAACTGCTAGAGTCAGTTATTAAAGATGGGATAGCAGCACATTTGGAAAGTGGTGAAATCATTGGACAAAGTCAGCATGGATTTACGAAAGGTAAATCATGTCTGACGAATCTTGTGGAATTTTCGAGGATGTAACTCGTAGCGTGGATGGGGGAGAACCAGTGGATGTGGTGTATCTGGACTTCCAGAAGGCTTTCGACAAGGTCCCAAATAAGCGATTAGTATATAAACTTAAAGCATATGGCATTGGGGGTTCAGTATTGATGTGGATAGAGAACTGGCTGGCAAACAGGAAGCAAAGAGTAGGAGTAAACGGATCGTTTTCACAGGCAGTGACTAGTGGGGTACCGCAAGGCTCAGTGCTGGGACCCCAGCTATTTACAATATACATAAATGATCTGAATGAGGGAATTGAAGGCAATATCTCCAAGTTTGCGGATGACACTAAGCTGGGGGGCAGTGTTAGGTGTGAGGAGGATGCTAGGAGAATGCAAGGTGACTTGGATAGGCTGGGTGAGTGGGCAAATGTTTGGCAGATGCAGTATAATGTGGATAAATGTGAGGTTATCCACTTTGGTGGCAAAAATAGGAAAACCGACTACTATCTAAATGGTGGCCGATTAGGAAAAGGGGAGATGCAGCGTGACCTGGGTGTCATGGTACACCAGTCATTGAAAGTAGGCATGCAGGTGCAGCAGGCAGTGAAGAAAGCGAATGGTATGTTAGCTTTCATAGCAAAAGGATTTGAGTATAGGAGCAGGGAGGTTCTACTTCAGTTGTAGAGGGTCTTGGTGAGGCCACACCTGGAGTATTGCGTACAGTTCTGGTCTCCAAATCTGAGGAAGGACATTATTGCCATAGAGGAAGTGCAGCGAAGGTTCACCAGACTGATTCCTGGGATGTCAGGACTGTCTTATGAACAAAGACTGCATAGACTCGGTTTATACTCTCTAGAATTTAGGAGATTGAGAGGGGATCTTATAGAAACTTACAAGATTCTTAAGGGGTTGGACAGGCTGGATGCAGGAAGATTGTTCCCGATGTTGGGGAGGTCCAGGACAAGGGGTCACAGCTTAAGGATAAGGGGGAAATCCTTTAGGACCGAGATGAGAAGGAATTTTTTCACACAGAGAATGGTGGGTCTCTGGAACTCTCTGCCACTGAGGGTAGTTGAGGCCAGTTCATTGGCTATATTTAAGAGGGAGTTAGATGTGGCACTTGTGACTAAGGGGATCAGAGAGTATGGAGAGAAGGCAGGTACGGGATACTGAGTTGGATGATCAGCCATGATCATATTGAATGGCGGTGCAGGCTCGAAGGGCCGAATGGCCTACTCCTGCACCTAATTTCTATGTTTCTATGTTTCTATGAGCTAGGTGATAACGAGTTATACAGACAGTGAAATGTATGATGACTAGGGTGGGGGAGAGACACAGAGAGAGGGGATGCAAACGTTACTTGAAGTTAGAGAAATCAATCTTCATACCACTGGGGTGTAAGCTTCCCAAGTCAAATATGAGGTGCTGTCCCTTCAATTTGCTTTTCGCCTCACTACGACAATGGAGGAGGCTGGAATGGGAAGGGGAGTTAAAATGTTTATGAACTGGGAGAGCAGGTTTTGTTGCTCTGGCTCCATTCAATATGATTATCAATCGCCTGTATTTCCAGGTGAGGCAGGGGTTCACCTGCACCTCCTCCAACCTCATCTACTGCATCCATTGTTCCAGGTGTCAACTTCTCTACATCGGCGAGACCAAGCGCAGGCGCGGCGATCGCTTCGCCCAACACCTCTGCTCAGTTCGCACTAACCAACCTGACCTCCCGGTGGCTCAGCACTTCAACTCCCCCTCCCATTCCAAATCCAACCTTTCTGTCCTGGGCCTCCTCCATTGCCAGAGTGAGGCCCAGCACAAATTGGAGGAATAGCACCTCACATTTCGCTTAGGTAGATTACACCCCAGCGGTATGAACATTGACTTCTCCAATTTCAGATAGTCCTTGCTTTCTCACTCCTTCCCCATCCCCTTCCCAGCTCTCCCACAAGCCTACTGTCTCCTTCTCTTCCTTTCTTTTACTCGCCCCCCCCCCCCCATCCCCCGACATCAGTCTGAAGAAGGGTCTCAACCCGAAACATCATCTATTCCTTCTCTCCATAAGTGCAGCCTCACCTGTGGAGTTACTCCAGCATTTATGTCTACCATCAATCTCCTGTACTCTTATTTACCATTAGCTGTTATTCATCCAACAACGGTGGTATCATCAGTGGATTTAAAGATGGCTTTGGAGCTGTATCTGGCTGCATAGTCGTGGGTGTAGAGTTTGCAGAGGACTGAGCACACGGCCTTGTGGAGCCCTGCATTGATAGTTATTATGGCGGAAGTGTTGTTGCCAATTTGTACTGATTGCAGTTCTGACGAAGTGGAAGTCGAGGATTCAATTGCAAAGGTAAGATCAGAAACCCAGTTCTCAGAGTCTGTTTAGTTTAGTTTAGTTTAGTTTGGTTCAGAGATACAGCACAGAAACAGGCCCTTCAGCGCACCGAGTCTGCGCCGACCAGCGATCCCCATACATTAATACTACCCTAAACATGCTCAGGACAATTTTACATTTATACCAAGCCAATTAACCTACAAACCTGTGCATCTTTGGAGTGTGGGAGGAAACCGAAGATCTCAGAGAAAACCCACGCAGGTCACGGGAGAACGTACAAACTCCATACTGACAACACCCATAGTCAGGATCGAACCCAAATCTCTGGCACTGTAAGGCAATAACTCTACCCTTAAGCTACTGTGCCACTGTCTGTTGATAGGTCTTGAGGGGTTTGAATGCCAAGTTGTAGCTTAATGTAAATTTAGAATACTTAAAGGCAAATGAGAACGGAAATCATATTTCATCATCACATGTTTAAAAAACGTCACTTAACAGGTCAGGATGCATTTCTTTGGAAATCCCATTAGGCAAATTTCACCAGCATGCAACTCCATGCGGCAAACGCGACCTAACGTGGTCGCTTGAGTCATACGGCCTCACGGGGCCGGTCCCACTTCGATCGCCGGAGCCCAATGGAGTTGTGCGGGGCTGGTCCCGACATCGCGCGGGGCTCCGGAAAACTGACCGTGTTCAAAAATTCCGTGCGCCAAGGGCCTATCGGCCCGCTGCCGCACGCACCGCATTGAAATTGTCCCTCCGTGTCCTTCTGTGTGTGTCCCTCTCTGTGTGTGCCTCCGTGACCCTCTCTGTGTGTGCCTCCGTGCCCCTCTCTGTGTGTGCCTCCGTGCCCCTCTCTATGTACCTCCGTGACCCTCTCTGTCTGTGCCTCCGTGACCCTCTCTGTGTGTGCCTCCGTGACCCTCTCTGTCCTTGCGAACTTACCGCGGACTTCGCTCCAACTTCGCGTCACTCACCTGACCTCCGCGTGGCCCCTGCTTCCGGTTTGGTTGCGCTCGCCACATGCAGGTCGCATGCTGGTGGGACCAGCCCTGTACAGGGATCACTCGACCTCCGCGCGACCCCCTTGCGGCCCCCGCTTCCGGTTTGGTCGCGCTTGCCGCATGCAGGTCGCATGCTCGTGGGACAGGCCCTTAACTCTATGAAAAAGTGACACAGATTCCAAGGTAAAATAATTTAATATTAACAAATGATTCCTTATCTCCATCAACAATTGATACGAAGGAGAAGGATTAGTGGTGAGGAGGAGATGGAGTATCTGTGATTTCCTCTGTGTTACTACAAGCAAGTTGTTAAAACAGCGGAGGAACTCGACGGGTCAGGCAGCATCTGTGGAGGGAAATAAACAGATGATGTTACACATCCGGAACCCTTCCACGGACTGATGGAGTAGAGAGAAAAAATATGGTAAACAGAGGCATAGGTGGGGCAAAACAGTGAGGGGGGGGGGGGGGGGGGGTGATTTGCAGTTGGGTCTAGACAGTAACAAAGGCTAGAGGTGGTGGAGACAAAAAGGTGTCAGATATGGAAGGGAGGAGTGAAATGTAAAGTGGGAGGGAGGGATATTGGTTTAAAGGGGTAAAGGGGGGGGGGGAAGAGCGTAGACATGGGAGACTTGGAAAAGGTACAGAGATAGACCTAAAAACAAAATATCTTTAATTGGTGGTAATTATTCTCAATTAAAAAGCAGTGTTTGGGTCAACAATGGATCAAGTGGCGCACAGTGTGCAAAATATTTAAATGTTTTATAGAGATTACACGCTTCCTTTCTAAAAAAACAATCTAAACTGGTACAACGACTATAACTATGAATTATTTACTAATATAAATACAGTGAGGAATGCATCAGCATCTCTGCAGGGGAGAATACTGTGGTAGATTGAAATGTGGTTCTCATATTAATCACTGATTTACACAAGGATTGCAGCTCTTGCCCAACTTACAAAGTACTTGTGTTACAACACTCGGATAAGTGCTCAACCAAGAAAACCAAGCCCAAGCCAAAGTACTATTAAACTGATTATACAAACTCATGCTAAAGACAATAACTAACTCCGTATGCAATATCAGCTACCTACATGTTAACAAGCACATTAAAGAAAAACTGATTGTGTAGATGCTAGTATATCATTGGGGTTATTAAGTGGGCACCTCCCTCCACTGGTGTTTCATTGAGTTAGGCCCACGACACCTTGGGAAGACTCTGGCGTCCCAGAACAACCCCATCCTCAATACCTGCTCTCACAACCTATGCTACCAGTACCTACTAAATCAAGGAAAATACAGACAATTAATTCACCAACAAATGCTAAACACTCGCATCCTATCTTCCATTTATCCGAATCCATCATTAAACTTGTAACGCCACAAATATTAGCCTGGCATAAAACCAGGGTGCACCTACACAGATTACAATTACACACCGCATATTATACATTTCCTTTCCGCTCCCAACTGAACCTATTTCTTCTCCAGCAAATCCACCCACTGCCTTGCTCTGCTGCCTCTGACATCCCCTTTACAGCCTGATGCAAACTCTGCCCACTAATTCCCAGCTCTCCAAATAGCGATGTGTTGGACCTGGCTATGAAACCTCTACAACCCACCTCTACCAGGCCTACTCTTGCTCCCCATCCTCACTGCTCAACTTCTGCTGCCAACTCTACATATCTAATCCTTTTCCTTTCATAAGCCTCGTCCATTAAGTTCTCCAAAGGCACCGTCAGTTCTATAAAAGACACTATCTGCTGACTAACTGACCATAACACTGTATCAGGCCGCAAACTAGCACTAATTATTCCCTGCGGAACAACGAGCTTTCCTCCCAAATCTACCTGCATCTCCCAATCATTGGCTCCCCGTAACTGGCCTGACTCATACCTGTCTGAAAACATCCCCCCTCTACCTTTCTCTCCCTCATGGACAAAATTAATTGCTACACTGTCAGTCCCGATGCTACTGAATTCACCTGCACTCTCCTCCTCTCAATTGCTGCAGCGATGCACTTCAATACCAGATTATGCCACCAGGTATACCGACTGTGAGAAACATTTGTCCTGCATCCTGACAATATATGCCTCAACTTTGCCACCTCTGAACACAGGGGACATGCCGTGTCCCCACCTACCCACTGTTGAGGTTCTGTGGTGATGGCAGCACATGATGAACAACACTTATAAGGAAACTTACATGACCCGCCTCCATGCACCACAGGCCCCTCCAGCTAAACCTCCTCTTTTCTGCACCTTCCCTGTTCATCCACTGTCCCTGCTTAACCTGAGCTACTGCCCTTACACATCTCACTGCTTCCTCCTGACGATGTACCTGCTCTACAACCAATTTCCTCCTCTCTGTGGGACCTGCCTTACTCCACACCGGTTTCCCTGTGCTGAGCCATAAACCTCCTTTCCCTTGCTGCACCCTACCAACAATGTCCGTATGCTACAGAGCGGCCTGTGCTTCTTCCACTGCCTGCTTTGAGATCCAATTCCTCCCTCTAATTACACTTGGAACCAGATTACTAACTAAGGTGCCCTTGTTCCCTGATAATTGCAACTCTAACCTCACCTTAGCACACTTAAACTCCCCTGTTAGGCTAGACAATGGTAAATGAAGAATACCTTTCCCATATAAAGCCATATTACTGAGATATCGTGGAACTCCTAACCATTTCCTAATATATGAACTAACCGATCTCTCTAACCTTTCCACCTTACAAATTAGCACTTCATATATTGTCAATGGCCACATCAATCTAGGGAATAACCCAAACTGCAAACACCAGAACTTCAACTTGCCTGGAAGCCCTGATTTCTCTAGCCTTTCCAACCCGTCAGTAATATCCTTTTTAAGTTGCTGAACCTGTTCAGTGTCATCCAACTTCCTGTTATACCACCTACCCAAGCTTTTAATTGGTTTCTCCATTATGGATGGGATTTCTTCTTCATCTACATCAAACCTTTTCTCTGCTGCCTTTGCTCTTGCCAAAGATATACTCTGGGACTTCCTAGGTTTAATCTTTAATCTAGCCCATTTGAGATTATAATTTATCTTCTCTAGTAACCTTCTTGTACAAACTGCTGTTGTGGTCACCAAGGTGATATCATCCATATAGGCCCTGATTGGAGGGAGGTGCAGCCCATCGTGCCGTCTCTCCCCACCGTCGACCCACCGTGATGCTCTAATCACTAACTCCATCGCCATTGTAAACGCTAATGGGGAAATAGTACACTCTGCCATAATGCCCATCTCTAGTCTACTGTACTAAAACACATTCGGACATCTTGGAAAAATGCTTTCACTAAACTTACTATCGACCCTGGAACTCTAAAGAAATCAAAAGCACTCCAAATAAGACTATGTGGTACAGAGCCAAACGCATGTGTTAGGTCCAAAAGCATTTCTGCGTTATTTCCTTAAATTCCTAATGCCTTAATTCCTAATCTGCTGGTCTGTCAACCAGTTTCTAGATACTATAGGAATGTTAAGTATGTCAAATCTCATTGGAGCGGAGAAATTTGACAATGTGATGTGGAGCATTGTAAGAAATTCAGAAAAGCAATATTTTGTTTTAAGCTGCCGAAATTAAACCTGAAAAAATGCTGGAAATACTTATTACACCAGGTAGCATCCGTCAAAAGAGGAACAGAGGGGGAGGTTCCGTCATCATATGGGAAACAGAGAAAAAGGTTTGATTTAAGGAGCAATGGATAGGGGAAAAGTTCTTGATATGAAAGGTCGAGGTTGGTCGTTCGGGAGGGCGGTTTGAAAGTGACAAAGATGCGTGATGTGTAGGAAGGAACTGCAAATGCTGATTTACACTGTGTATAGACACAAAATGGTGAGGTAACTCAGCGGGACAGGCAGCATCTCTGCAGAGAAGGAACAGGTGACTTTTCGGGGTGAAGAAGGGTCTCGACCCAAACATCACCCATTCCTTCTCTCCAGAGATGCTGCCTGACCCGCTGAGTTACTCCAGCATTTTGTGTCTATCTTCAAAGATGTGTGATGCGTTGCGATTACAGGTCAAGGTGTGCAAATGCAGATGGGATGAAAGAACTGAGGAAATATCGCAGAGGCACGACCTACACAATAATGGTCAGCTCTGATCACGACCGGGGAAAGATAGAGAGTTCACTATTAAGCCCCAAAGGCTGCGACACTGCAACAAGGCTGGACAGACGATGTGCTGCTGCTCCTCAGCATATGGTGGACTCATTATAACTGTGCAGATCACAGACCTGGGTCAGGGTGGACATGAGGTGCAAATTAAAGTGACAGGCAGCAGGTGTCATCCAATCTGCGTCAGATGTCTCCAGCGTAGTGGAGTGCACACTGTGAACATCGAATGCAGTACACTAGAGTTCTTCATCTGAAGAGAATGCTTGGATGCCTGGTTGGTGAGAAAGAAAGATAGTGCACCTGTCATCATTGGATGAGAACGTGCCACAGTGCCAGTGAGTTGCAAAGGGAACAGTCAAAGGCTGAACAGGGGGAGAGAACGGGGATATAGATGGGTTTGATCGAAGGAATAGGTGACGTTTCGGGATGAAGAAGGGTCTCAACCCAAAACGCCACCAATTACTTCCTTCCAGAGATTGTGCCTGTCGTTGAATCGTTGAGGCTTGCAGTTGAAGGATGATGTTCAATGCTGGTGTTGTGAAAGGTGAGAGTCAGGAGAAAATTCTTGCTCTATCCAGGGGTAGAGGGGTTAAGAGCAGAGCTGCTGGAAATAGATGAGCCACAGCCAATGGTTCTGTTCACGCAGCCATGGTTCATGAAGGACTATTAATCCCACAAGCAAATCTTTGGATGCTGTTCATCATCTGTTCAGTATTACTTTGCAATTCACCCAAAATCACTTGGTTTATTCTAAATTTGGAACTACTATTAATGAGGCTGTACATTTCATTTCGGAGTCACGTGAGTGACTTCGTGAAGAGCCCGCCGGCGCGCATGCTCGACATATCGTCGTAACGCGTTGCTGCGACGGCTGGCGGTGGAGCGCGCTCCTCGCCAGCCCTTCATAAGGGGCCACGGAGGTGAGTATTCCACCTTTAGTTGGTGGTCCTTGTTGTCTGATTATGTCTTGCAGCAAGGACATGGATGGGAGTTCGATGGGCCGGAGGACGTCAGGACGAGTTCGCCGGTCAACAGTTCCGGGGCCTTTACCATCGGCAGTACCTGCAGCGCAGGCCGGGACTCAGGCGGAGATGTGGGTAAGCCCTGTGTTCACAGGTCCAGATCCGCCAGCACACCACAGCTCGGAGGAGTTCGATGAGGAGGAGTGTGGTGTGCCGCCAGAGCAGGGAGACCCTGCCATGGCAGTCAGGTTGTCAGTGGGCTCGCTGGCGACCTCGAGCAGGGCACGTGCCGTTGCACGGCCTGTTCCACTCAGCCCTCCGAGAAGGGGGAGGGGAGGAGCCCAGAAGCCTAACCCTGTTAGGGCTAAGGCATTGCCTGTCGCGGAGGAGCGGTCAGGTTCCAGGGTGAGACCCGGGGCGGCTGTGAGGTCCAGCCGGCACACCCCGACTCTCGACGCCGGGACGGGTCGGTCGAGTCGGGTCTCGTCACGGTCGCCGAGCCCCCCATGGATGGGTGGGCGAGACCATGCGTCGGCAACGTCCACGATGTGGGCAGCCGGCAAGACTGCGCGGGCCCCAGGCAGCCATGCTTCGGCTGGTGCCGACACCTCGCCGCGAGTGCCCTTAGTGGCAGCGGCTTCAGCTCTCGCTAAACGGAGGCGATTGAACACGCCCGCGCAGGAATCGCGCAGTTTCGCCTTGGCGGCTGTTAGCGACAACTACCGGCACCGGCAGGGCCTCGACGAGGTGCGGGCCGATGACAGGAGCCCGGTTTTCTTTTCAGAGCCGGAGGACTCCGACCACCTGAGTGTTCAGGGTGAAGGGCGTATTGACCGTATGGAGCGGCTGCTGGAGCTCCTGCTTCAACGTCAACAACAGCAGGGCAGCAACAGGCACAGGGCGTCTTCACCAACATCTACTATCAGCCTGGAGCAGCAGGAGGAGGAGGTTCTGGTGGATCCCGTACCACCTCCGTTGGAGGTGCCAGCGGAGGAACTCTTGGATGTGGCGACCAAATTCGCGGCCCCACATACGGCTGGTCTTCCTCTAAATACAAAGCTGGCAGCCACAGTGGACTTTCTTAATAATCAGGTGCTGCAGGAAGAAGTCCTCATCCAGGCTATGAGCCGTCACAAGGCTCCATCAAACTGCAACTCCCTCAACGTGCCTGTGGTCAATACGCCAATATGGGGCAACATCAGTGCGGCTATCCGTCAACAAGAGCTAAAATTGCAGCGGATCCTGAAACTCCTCACGGCCGGTATTACCGCCTTTGCGCGGTCGGTGGACGGGGACGAACTGAATTTGGACCAGGAAGATGCTCTGGTCTTATTGTGCGCGACCCAGCACGAAATCAACGGGTTTCGCAAAAACAGCATCCGCCCAGCACTCAACCCGAAGTTTGCAGGATTGTGCAAACCACCGCCGCCGCCCCGTCAGATCTTTGGTGAGGACCTCTCGAAGAGAGTCAAAGAGCTTGACGAACAAGCCAAAACGGTGGGGATCATGCGCTCTAAGAGTGCCCCCACACCGTCCGGCTCAAAAGCTCCATACATTCGCTCACGAGGGTCGGCCAGTGCCTCGACGAGGACTCACCCTCTAGCTCCACAATGACAACAGCACCAGAACCAGCACCAAGGGTCTTTTTTAGGACAGGGTCGGCAGAGACCTTTGTGGAAATCGAAGACGCCGCGCCCTCAAGCCAACCCAGCACCACCACGGCCACCCACACGTGTCAAGGACCGCCGGTAACCACGGAGGTGAGGGGGTCTGGTTCTCTTTTTTCTCTCTGTTTAACTTCCCATGTTGGTGGTCGTTTACGGTTGTTTTTGGATGCATGGGGTAATTTTACTGGTGATGAGTATGTGTTGCGGAATATTCAGGGGCATAAAATTGAGTTTATTAATGGCGACATTCCTCCATCCCAGCACATGCCTGGTCGTACGTTCAAATTGTCTGCTGCAGAACAGGCAGCAGGTTATAAGGAAATTTTAAGTCTGGAACAGAAGGGTGTGATTGAGAAAACGGTGCATGAGCCAATTGAATTTGTTTCGAACATATTTACTAGACCTAAGAAGGATGGAGGCTGTCGTGTCATTATTGATCTAACCCGTTTGAATACGTTTGTAACATATACTCATTTTAAAATGGATACGTTTGAAACAGCCAAATCATTGATTTCTCATGGCTGCTTTATGGCATGCATTGATTTAAGTGATGCATATTATTCAGTATCCATCCAGAAATATGATAGAAGGTTTTTGAAATTTATCTGGATGGGGCAACTTTGGCAGTATAAGGCTTTGCCTAATGGGCTCACTACAGCCCCTAGATTGTTCACTAAATTGGTGAAGCCAATCATGGCTTATTTGAGACAACGACATCATATAGTTATGGCCTATTTAGATGATGTCTTTATTGTGGGCCACACCCTGCATTTGGCTGAACAGGGTGTTGCAGCTGCCGTCAATATATTTCAACAATTAGGATTCATTGTCCATCCAGAGAAATCGAAGTTCTGCCCTGCCCAGGTAATTAATTACCTAGGGTTCACGGTGAACTCAATGAGTATGAGGATAACTATACCAATTAACAAAATTGAGGAAGTCACTCAGGTGTGCAGAGATTTAATTGGCACCAATATACCATCGATTCGGCATACAGCCACAGTAATTGGCAAGCTAGTGGCTTTGTTTCCGGCAGCACGATATGGACCTTTGCAGATGGGACACCCTTGAGGCATCGATGTTGTTGACTCAAGGGATTAACTATTTGGAGTTGCTGGCAGCATTCCACGGACTTCGTGCATATTGTTCCAAGCTTGTTGGAGCACACGTCCGTCTCCAAATAGACAACACCACAGCTGTGGCATATTTAAACCATATGGGTGGTACCAGGTCAGTTTCGTGTGACAAATTGGCTAACTCAATTTGGCTCTGGTGTCTTCAAAGAGACATTTGGATTTCAGCTACCTATTTGCCAGGTGAGCTTAATACTGTGGCGGACACCAGGTCACGCAAATTTAATGACAACATTGAATGGATGTTGCATCCTGAGATTTTTTCTAAAGTCACAGCCAAATTTGGTAAACCGGACATTGACCTTTTTGCGTCACGGTTAAACCATCAGGTACCAGCCTACGTTTCATGGGAACCAGATCCTGGGGCAATAGCGCTAGATGCATTCTCGCTGGACTGGGGGAATTGGTTTTTCTATGCCTTCCCTCCGTTTTGCCTCATCAGTCGGGTATTGCGAAAGATTCAGGCAGATGCTGCCAAGGGCATCCTTATTATACCCGACTGGCCCACACAGCCTTGGTATCCGGTGGTCTTTGACATGCTCAACGAACCTTGGGTCCTTTTGAGGGGTTGCCCACAATTGGTTACTCACCCTGTCTCAGGGGAGCCACATCCCTGCCATGGCTATTTAAATTTGTTGGCTTGCAGGTTCTGAACAGGCCGTTAGTCCAATACGGCCTCTCGGCTCGGACCATGGATACCATCGGGGCGTCGTGTCGAGAGTCCACAAGGCGAGGATACCGCTCGCATATTAAGAAGTGGGAAGTCTACTGCAGCCGCTCTCGCATCACGTATGATGACGTGACAATAACCGACGTCCTGGAATTCCTTGCGGGGTTGCACCATGATGAACACTTAAGTTACAGTGCCATCAACAGCGCCAGAAGTGCGCTATCATTCTACCTCAAGATTGGGGTAGGATCCAACAGGCTAGTGTCCAGACTCATGCGGGGTATATTCAATATGAATCCGCCTACACCACGCTATAATATCACCTGGGATGTCAGGGACGTATTAACCCTGCTCAGGACGTGGTCTCCCATGGAAGGGCTCCAACTGGACCAACTCACCATGAAGCTGGTGATGTTACTAGCGCTGACTTCAGCTCAGAGGGTACAGACACTACACAAACTTCGTGTCGACAGAATGACATCTACCCCTACAGAAGTAGTCTTTTTCATTGACGAGGTACTAAAGCAGCATAGACCTGGGTGCACAGGGCTGCAGCTGAAGTTCCCGGCATACCCCGCAGATGCTAGGCTATGTTTAGCCTCACATATCCGCCACTATGTCAAGGTGACGGCACGCATCAGAGGAATGGAGAGATACCTGCTTGTCACTCATAAGAGACCTCATCATCGAGTGACAGTCCAGACGATATCCAGGTGGCTTCGAGTCGTCTTGGGTAAGTCAGGTATCGACACTAATGTGTTCAAGTCTCATTCCACCAGGGCTGCATCGACGTCAGCGGCGAGGGTCATGGAGGTGCCCATGGACCAAATTCTCGCCACAGCAGGATGGGCGAATGAAGCTGTGTTCCAGCGTTTTTATAACAAGCCTGTTGCTGCTCCTCTACAGTTCGCAGAAGCCGTGCTGAATGCAGGTCAAGAACGTGGAGATGTCCCCGCATGAGGGGTTTTTGATTTGTTATTAATAAATATGCTCTTGCTTTGCAGTATGAACTATTGAGCCAGTTTGTCCTCCCATCCATCCCTGGTAGTGGTGTGTCAGCATGGACGTGGTCCAGGGCGTGTAATCACAGAAGCTTTGAAGTCTTCACGAAGTCACTCACGTGACTCCGAAATGAAATAGTAAGATTGAACGAGAACTTACCAGTTCGAAGGTTGATCTTTATTTTATGAGGAGTCGAAGTGAGGGATTTTGTGCCCTCCTCGCCCAACCCTCAATCACCTTCATCTGGTAATCTTAGTCAATTCAATCATACTATGCGAAGTCATTTCTATTGTTGGTTCTGTGATTCCACGCCGCTACTTTGAAGTATGTCGAGCATGCGCGCCGGCGGGCTCTTCACGAAATCCCTCACTTCGACTCCTCATAAAATAAAGATCAACCTTCGAACTGGTAAGTTCTCGTTCAATCTTACTATTCTCCAGTAGATCTTTCACTCTGCAGGTGTTGATTGATGACTCAGTGATAGTATTTCTGGATTTAATTCAGAAGCCTTCCGTGGTATTTGAACTGGCATTATGTCTGTTGACTGAAGTTTGGGTAATGAAAATTCGCCTTTGTGGAATTTATAAATCGCTATTAAAAAATACAACATACCAACTAAAAATTTACTTTCATGGAATATATGTGCCAATTTGTAATAGTTAATTATTGGGTCTTTTTAAGCATTTATTGCTTTCAGGTATTGTCCATATTGTATTTTTTGTCTGCTTTCATTCTGAATGGAGCCTTCTACGCCATTCAATCATGGCATGATCGATCTCTCCCTCTCAACCCCATTCTTCTGCCTTCTCCCCATAACCTCTGGCACCCATACTAAACACAAATCTATCTATCGAACTGGTAAGTTCTCGTTCAATCTTACTATTCACTGTGTTGGACCTTTGCCAGAACCCAATTCTGCCTCTAATGTTAGCACCTCCTTCTTCGTCTATCGTTGAGGGCTTAGGGGATCCAACTCACCTAACAATAAATGGCCTTGATTCTTGGAATAATGTCAAGTAGACCTTGTCCCCAACTATGCCACTGTGGGAGTTAGCAAAGAGATAAAGCAGCTAATGCTCTGCGAGCCCTCAGATGCTGTGCCCATACAATGATCAGTACTCAGTCGGGTACAGTGCGTAGAGCCAGTTCTTTCCATCTGCCACTTGCTTCCTCTGCCGTGACCAGCTGCAGCTCCTGGTGGTGAGTCATTTTAAATATCTTCCCCATTCCTATACCAACCTGTCTGTCCTCTGCCTCTGCCGCCGCAAGAGTGAGGCCACACATGAATTGGAAAAACAGCACCTCATCTTCTGCTTCACCGTGGAATGATCCAATTATCAGATAACCCCCACAATCTTGGTTTGGGAACAGCAAGAAATTGCAGCGGATTGTGAACGCAGCCCAGACCAACACACAAACTGACCTCCCTTCCATTCACTCCATTTATACCTCGCTCTGCCTCGGCAAGACCAGCAGTTTAATCAAAGATGAATCGCACCACGGCCACTCCCTTTTCTCCCCTCTCCCATCAGGCAATAGTTATAGAAGTGTGAAAACGCACACCTCCAGATTCAGGGACAGTTTCTTCCCATCTGGTATCAGCCAACTGAATCATCCTACCACAACCAGAGAGCAGCTCTGAACTACTATCTACCTCATTGGTGAACCTCGCAGTGAGAAGTAGCCCTTATTTTGATGCTGGGGATCCTTGATGATAGACGCTGCCTTCTTGATGCAGCATCTCATGTAGATACCTCTGATAGTAGAGGGCAGTACCCATGAAAGACTGTGCTAAGTCCTCTAATTTCTGCAGTCTCTTGCATTCACGTATATTGGTATTGCCAAAGCTGGCCAGGATGCAAACTATCAGGATACTTTCAACAGTGTATCTGTAGAGGTTTGTTGGAGTATTCAGTGACACGTTGAATCCCTTTAAACATCTAAGCAAGTTAAGGCTCTGGTGCACTTTCTTCATGATTACATCCATGTACTGGGCCAAGCAAAGGGTCATCTGACATGTTAATGGTGATGAATTTGAAACTGTTAACTCTCTCTCTAATGCTGACTTGCCAATAAAAAATTGTGTGTGTGGTCTCCTGAATTCCCCTTTCTGACATCAACTATTAGTTCCTTGATCTTGGTGACATTGAGTGGTTGTTGTTAGGGCACTACCCTGCCAAGTGTTCTATTAATTACCATCATGCTGACTCAATATGATTTCAGTCGAGAATTACAGAACCGTTTAAAGGTTACTTTGGGAATTGACAAGCAGAAAAATTGCTGTTATGGAAGAAAATGGACAAAGGAGAGCCAGTGGATGTAGTGTACCTGGACTTTCAGAAAGCATTTGATAAGGTCCCACCTAGGATATTAGTGGGCAAAATTAGGGCACATGATATTGGGGGGTAGAGTGCTGACATGGATAGAAAATTGGTTGGCAGACAGGAAACAAAGAGTAGGGATTAACGGGACCCTTGCAGAATGGCAGGCAGTGACCAGTGGGGTACCGCAAGGCTCGGTGCTGGGACCGCAGCTATTTACAATGTACATCAATTATTTTGATGAGGGGATTCAAAGTAACATTAGCAAATTTGCAGATGACACAAAGCTGGGTGGCAGTGTGATCTGTGAGGTGGATGCTAGGAGAATGCAGGGTGACTTGGACAGGATGGGTGAGTGGGCAGATGCATGGCAGATGCAGTTTAATGTGGATAAATGTGAGGTTATCCGCCTTGTTTGCAAAAACAGGAAGGCAGATAATTATCTAAATGGTGTCAAGTTGGGAAAAGGGGAAGTACAACGGGATCTGGGGGTTCTTGTTCATCAGTCAATGAAAGTAAGCATGCAGGCATAGCAGGCAGTAAAGAAAGCGAATGGCATGTTGCCGTTCATAACAAGAAGAGTTGAGTACTTGCAAAAGTTTTCATACCCCTTGAACTTTTCCACATTTTGTCACGTTACCACCACAAACGTAAATGTATTTTATTGGGATTTTGTGACAGACCAACACAAAGTGGCACACAATTGTGAAGTGGAAGGAAAATGATACATGGCACCTATTGTCTATTGTCTATTGTATCCATGAATTGTCACAATATATTTACCCCATTTCAGACTGATTATTATTTGATCATTATTTTAACAATTCCTCCAAAAGATAGTCTTTTCTGTTGATTGTGGAGAATTATATTGACTAATTTTTCCAGAGTTTGTCTCGACCCGAAACGTCACCCATTCCTTCTCTCCAGAGATGCTGCCGGTCCCACTGAGTTATTCCAGCATTTTGTGTCCTCTGACAAATCACAATGATTGGTTTGTAATTGTTCAAGACATTTTCTGGGAGGAAACTGCAGCACCCGGAGAAAATCCACACCGTCACGGAGAGAACGTGCAAATTCCATGGGTTCAGCGCCTGTAGTCAGGCTCGAACCAGAGTCTCTGGTGCCATAACGCAGCAACTCTACCGCTGTGTCACTTTGCCTAAACAACAGAAATCTTTGCTTTCACAATTGGGGCAATAATCAATCCTAGCAGATATCAAGTTTGTTCCCACACACCGCCATTCACTATTGGCATTTTGGAATGACTAAATATAGGGGAATGCTGTTCGTTTCTCTTTAATGATTCAAGATTCAAGAGAGTTTATTGTTATGTGTCCCAGATAGGACAATGAAATTCTTGCTTTGCTTCAGCACAACAGAATATATAAGGAATGAATACAGAACAGATCAGTGTGTCCATATACCATTGTATAAATATATACGCACATGAATAAATTAAACAGATTAAGTGCAAATAAACAGATAATGGGCTATTAATGTTCTGAGATTTGTTTGAGTTAAGTTCAATAGCCTGATGGCTGTGGGGAAGAGTTGGCAATTGAGATAAAAGCAAAAACACAGTGGTGGAGTAACTCCATGGGTCAGGCAGCATCTCTGGGTGACATGCATGGACAATGTTGCAGGTTTGGACCTTTCTTCGGACTGAATCGTCACTTATCCATGTCCTCTAGAGATGCCGCCTGACCCACCAAGCTACAGCACTTGGTGTTTTTTGCTCGATGCCATCACCTGCAAGGCCTTGTGCCTACATCTGACAATTTGAAATTTTTCCTTATGAAAAGTGGATAGAGCTCAACAAAAACAGTTTCTTTAGCTGTCTGAAAAGGGTGGAGGCAAAGGAGGAAGGATGAAATTTAAGAGACTTCTGCATAGGGACATGGATGCACAGCGAATGGAGGGATAGGGATCATGTGCAGGCAGAGGAGATTAATTTAACTGGGCATCGTGTTCAGCATGGCCACCGTGGGCCGAAGGGCTTGTTCTCGTGATGATCTATGTTCCATGTTCTACCATGTTTCATTGGGATCAGGAACCCTTCTGCAGCTGTGGATCCTTCTCCCAGTGCTTTCTTCAGTCAGTACATGATTGAAGAGTTGACTTAAACAGTCTTGAAAGGTCCGATATTTAGTGTCAACAATAACTATCTCTCTGCTGCCCTCCCCCATCCTGTCTAACCAACCCATCCCTTTCTCAGCTAAGCCTCTTTCTTTTAAAATCCACTTCCCCATCGACTTTCACTCGAAGAATCCCGTGGAATGTTTGTTACATCAAAGTTGCTATAACAACGCAATTTGTTCATGTCAAAAGTGTGAAATGGAAACATTTGCATTGCTCCAGGTCCTGTTTTCGGGTTCTGTTTAAAACCAGCTGTTGACATTTTTGAAGTATTCAATGCTTTATCTAACCCATGTGAGAGCAATTCATCATTGCAACAGTAGATGCCAGAATCGAAATGAAAACCCATTTTCCAACACAGGCAGTTGGATTTCACAATAAAACAATTTGAATTGAAGAAAAAGAGCAATCAAATAAATAAATAAAAAGGTGGGGAAAAACACAGTGTAGTAAATCTCTCGTTGATGTTACTCATATTAATGGCCAAAAGCAACAATATAGTGAACCTGGTGAGATTAAAGAGAGGGGAAATATCCAAGCATTTCGAACACTAACTTCATCCACAAACCTACCATATTTCTTACTCCTGGTCAGTGACGGAAATGGGTTTTAGGAACTAGGGGTATGCTAAGGTCCGTGAGGCTGAAGGTGGGGAATTTTTTTAATGTGCGGTCATACCCATGTAAGAGTACAAAAATGCATTACTTGTTTATTGTGTATTTGTAATACAGTTTATTGTGTATTATATATCATAGTTGCTTCCTTGCTCTCTGCCTCTCTCTCTTTGTGTTGGCTCTAGCCATCATCTGCTTCGGTGAGGGAAGCAGGTCGGTGATTGGTCACAATGCACCTCGGAGACTATATCTGGCCACCAAGTAACCAGCGCATTATGTGATTGGACACAATGCCCTTAGCGACAGCAGCTGATTGGACGGGGGGAGACCAATTTGTTGATTGGACAGGAATTTTAAGGGAAGCTGGTCGGTGATTGGTTACAATGCCCCTCGGAGACTGTGTCTGATTGGCCGCCGAGTGACCAGCGCATTATGTGATTGGACACAATGCCCTTGGAGACAGCTGCTGATTGGACAGGAGGAGACCAATTTGTTAATTGCATGGGCATTTTAAGGGAAACTGGTCAGTAATTGGCCGCAACCCCCTTAGAGACAATGGTTTATTGGCCGCCAATTAATCAGGCACAAAAAATGGACAAATAGGAAAACAAAAAAATTGGAATTCTGATTTAAATCTGATATAAGGGATCGATTAATTCTAGACAACAGTTTAAAAAAAAAATCTAAACCCATTAATTCACTCAAGGTGTATTATGATATGTTCTACAGTGTGAAGTGTACAGCAAAACTTGCGCTTCCAGAGTGGTCTACCGTGTTGTTTCTTCAGGTGCCACGGATTTATTTTAAGAGCAAAACATAAAGTGCTGGAGAACTCAGCAGGTCAGGCTGGATTTATGGAGGGTCCGAAGAAGGGTCTCAACCCAAAATGTCACCTATTCCTTCTCTCCAGAGATGCTGCCTGACCCGCTGAGTTACTCCAGCATTTTGTGTATATCTATGGAGGGAATGGCTAGGCAATGTTTAGGGTCGGGTCCCTTCTTCAGACATTTTTTAAGGGGCTGGGAAAGATTGAAAATTTAACGTATTTAAATATGTTGTTACGAAGATAACTAGTAGTGTGGGAGAAAATTCCATGAGCCACATTTGCCACATACATACCCAAAAGTAGAAATATAGAAAGTTACAGTGTGTATAAAAATAGATATTACGAGCTATGTAGTCTCCTTGTACCAATCAAAACCAAATTCAAAATTCTATATTTTGACAATGGGCAAAGCATAAAGTAGCATTTTCTCTAGAAAGGCTTATTATAAAATAATTGATCGGAAGGGTGTGATTTTCAGTCAGGCCATCTGTATCATTCAGTCAGTGAGCTAGCGGTCAGGAGCCCTTCTCTATTACCTCTCTACATAAAAACAAAGTGTCAATGCCTCTTCAAGGTCTACTAATCCACCCGTAGCTTCAGTTGCAGGTACAGCTGAAGAGATTTGACGCTCGGGAAACGCTATGAATTTATATGAATTTTTTAAATCCGATATGTTTAAATCGTTCAAAAGCTACAACCACAACGTGATAAATAACACTAAATAAAACTGAAGCAAATAAAGGCAAACAGAAGAACTAACCTTGAAGGAGAGAGAGAAAACAACGCACATCAACTTTTTTTTATAAATTCATATAACATCCCTAAATGATAGGTAGAAATGACTAAATAACGTGGGTGGACAAAAATGCTGGAGAAACTCAGTGGGTGAGATGCTGCCTCACCCGCTGAGTTTCTCCAGCATTTTTGTCTACCTTCAATTGTTCCAGTGTTTGCAATTCCTTCTTAAAATAACGTGGGTGAATGACTGTACCTGCACACCAGGAAGAAGCTCGTGCCCATGGTCCGGAGTACTTAATGACGTTAGTTTTAAGAAATTATCCCGTGAACTTTATTCAAAGGAACGTGCATTATTAATACTTGGTCAAAACACATTGACTGAGGAAACTATATTAACTGAGGAAAGCAGATCGATGTATTGGCGACACAGTGTATAACTACGTGTTAACTACTGGCTGTTGACAAGTGCTAACAGTGGCAGTTAACAAATCGTTTTCATCACAGTTGAATCAAGTGATAAACAACTCCAATCTTTTTGCAGTACTCATTAAACCCGAGCTTGAAACTGAAAAGTAGGGGAACACCATCCCCCTGCGTACCCCCCCATCTCACTCCCCCCCCCCACCCTGCTCCTCCCCCCCTGCTGCTCCCCCCCCCCCCCCCTCCCATTTCCATCACTGCTCCTGGTGCTCCTGACTCCAACTTTGGCTCCAGCTGCACAACTAGCCCAAAGACTGGAGATAGACACAAAAAGCTGGAGTAACTCAGCGGGTCAGACAGCATCTCTGGCGAAAAGGAATAGGTGATGTTTCGGGTCGAGACCTTTCTTCAGACAGAGTAAGGGGAAAGGGAAATGAGAGATATAGACAGTGACGTAGAGAGAAATAGAACAAATAAATGAAAGATATGCAAAAAAGTAACGATGATAAAGGAAACAGGTCATTGTTAGCTGTGTAGGAAGGAACTGCAGATGCTGGTTTAAACCGTAGATAGACACAAAAAGCTGGAGTGAGTCAGTGGGACTGGCAGCATCTCTGGAGAGAAGGAATGGGTGAGGTTTCTGGTCGTTTCCTTGACTTACACTGGCTTTTTATGTCTATCATTGTTAGCTGTGTGCTAGGTGAGGATGAGAACAGACAATGAGACTCAATAAAATGACTTCAAAGCTAGTTCAACTTGGACGGGGGCAGCATGGAGAGACAAAGAATGCAAGGGTTACTTGAAGTTAGAGAAATCAATACATACCACTGGGTTGAAAGCTGCCCAAGCGAAATATGAGATGCTCTTCATCCATCCTGGCCCAACCCTGACAAAAGACTGGACCCTAGCACCACTTGCCTTCTGAGCCCTCAGCTCACATTCTGGATTAATCAATGAGCAGGTACCAAACCATCGGGACTTCCAAGCAATCGGGACACAGTTTTCCTTTATGATAAGACCAATACATTGCAGGAACATGAGATAAGTTCT
The DNA here is from genome assembly GCA_963514005.1 of Raja brachyura. Next base: position 47,383,221 of record OY740795.1, on the reverse strand, counting down.
TGGACACACTTGGGTTTTTAACTGTGATAATTGAAGGGGCATGTTCTTGTGTGGCATATTATAGAATATCAGGAGAGGGCATTGAGTACTTTCAACATGTTCTACAAAGTGCATGATTTTTCCATCTGAGTGCCTGGCATCAAAATGTCTATAGCTTAAATGACAGTGGCTGAGGACTGGACATTTGAAATGTAACACCATATAACCATATACCATATAACAATTACAGCATGGAAACAGGCCCTCTCGGCCCATCCTGTCCGTGCCGACCATTTATCTTCCCCTAGTCCCATCTACCTGCACTCAGACCATACCCCTCCATTCCCTTCCCGTCCGTATACCTATCCACTTTACTTTTAAATGTTAAAATCGATCCTGCCTCCACCACTTCTGCTGGAAGATCATTCCACACAGCCACCACTCTCTGAGTAAAGAAGTTCCCCCTCATGTTACCCCTAAACTTCTGTCCCTTAATTCTCATGTCATGCCCTCTTGTATGAATCTTCCCCACCCTCAATGGGAAAAGCTTATCCACGTCAACTCTGTTTATCCCTTTCATCATTTTAAAGACCTCAATCAAGTCCCCCCTTAACCTTCTGCGCTCCAAAGAATAAAGACCTAACTTGCTCAACCTTTCTCTGTAACTTAGTTGCTGGAACCCAGGCAACATTCTAGTAAATCTCCTCTGTACTCTCTATATTTTTTTGACATCCTTCCTATAATTAGGCGACCAAAATTGTACACCATACTCCAGAATTGGTCTTAACAATGCCTTGTACAATTTTAACATTACTTCCCTACTCCTATATTCAATGCTCTGATTTATAAAGGCCAGCACACCAAAAGCTTTCTTTACCACCCTATCTACATGCGATTCCACCTTCAGGGAACTATGCACAGTTATTCCTAGATCCCTCTGTTCCACAGCATTCCTCAATTCCCTACCATTTACCATCACTCATAAATAGAGTGTAGGAATAAGTGCAGTAGATACAGACCAATGGTGAGGAGTGTTCGATAAATAACAATTGAGGATATAATTAGTTTAGTTTGGTTTAGTGATACAGCGAGGAAATAGGCCCTTCCGTCCACCAAGTCCGCGCCAGCCTGCAATCCTCGCACTCTAGCACTATCCCCGCACACCAGCAATATCCTACGCACACTAGGGACAATTTATAATTTTGACCTAAGCCAATTAATCTGCAAACTGTACGTCTTTCGAATGTGGGAGGAAACTGGAGTACCTGGAGAAAACCCACAAGGTCACGGGGTGGACGTACAAGCACCCATAGTCAGGAATGAACCCGGATCCCTGGCACTATGACGCATCAACTCTACCACTGCACTACCGTGCCGCATGGCATTAATAGGCATGGATTGATTGGAACAAGCCAATATGGATTTGTAAAAGGGAAATGAATTCCAAATGGCTTGATGGTGTATTGTGATGAAGTAACAGAGAGATCAATGAGGGAAACACTATTGATGTTGTATACAGGGACTTCCTCGAGACATTTATAAGGGTGCCGCATAATAAGTCTATGTGAAAGATTAACGTCCATGGAACAAAGAGGACTAGAGAAACATGGAGTGAAAGTTGGCTATTTAACAAGAAACAAAGAATTGTAGTGCTTGTTGGACTGCAGGTGAGTCCACAGTTCAATGCCTCGTGGATTAGTACAGGGTTTAACTAATTTTCTTGATATTTGTTAGTGATAGAGACTGGACTTACTTATTCTCCTTCACTTGCAATAATGGAGTGAACGGAGGAAAGCCCTTTGAGCGGATGAAAAAGTTCTTTGGGGCTAAGTGCACAATGGAATTTTCCATTAGTCAACCCTCACATTAAGTCTTTCGCTTGTAGCATGCCATTCCTTTATGCATTTTAACAGCAATTTCTAGACGCAGGTCTCTTTTCTCCAATAGGACTTTTCTAATGTTCTTTGTTTAAGTGTAGTTTGGGCTTTGACTACTATTATGGCCTCACGTGGCCTTGGAATTCCTGGTGCTCAATAATGGAAAATACTCATGGGTTGGTTCTGGGGAAGTAGGGGCAGGAGGATGGTTCATTTAGGAGAGAGGACAGACAGATGAGAAGGAATCAGACTCAAGAAATCACAAGAAAGTGAGTTTCTTCCACTGAGATCTGGTTTGGGGCCAAGGGCCAGGAGCAGGGATGTCCTGGCGTGGGAGGTCAAGGTCTTTGATCAGATGAGTGACTGTGGTGGGTTGATAGGGGACGTTGACGATCGGCACCTAACTGAGGCATCAAGGGATCACTGCATTCAGGAAGGGGATATGCCGTTAAGGCCTTACAGGGTAAGAGCATCAGGGGAGTTCAGAGATCAAGTATAATAATATTGGGACCAAACAGAGGAACATGGCTCCTGAGAAATCCTTGGGTTTGCGGGTAGAATTGGGGGTTGGAGTTGAGGGAACAGGCTGGTGGATCAGGGACTATCTGTACATGTTGGGGGTGTGAGAATGGGGAAAGCACGTCAAAGGATCAACTTCCAAGATTCCAGTCAAACGCTTCAATGAGAAAGTATATTTGTTCACAAGTTCACAAATTCACAAACTCACATGTTATAGTAGTAGGCCATTTGGCCCATCGAGTCTACTCCGCCATTCAATCATGACTGATCTCTGACTCCTATCCCATTTTCTTGCCTACTCCCCATAACCCTTGACACCCATTCTAATCAATATTTTGTCCATCTCTGCCTTAAAACTATCACTGACTTGGCCTCCACAGCCCTCTGTGACAATGAGTTCCACAGATTAAATACCCTCTGACTAAAGAAGTTCCTCCTCACCTCATTTCTAAAAGAGCGCCCTGTAATTCTGAGGCTATGACCATTGGAGCTCGACTCTCCCACCAGTGGAAACATCAATTCCACATCCACGCTATCTATACCTTTCATTATTCTGCAAGTTTCAATGAGGTCCCCCCTCAACCTTCTAAACTCCAATGAGTGGAGGCCAATTGCCATCAAACGCTCATCATATGCCAATTCACTCATTCAAGGGATCATTCTTGTAAACCTCCCCAGTCTCAGATGCAACCAACAATAGTCACTATCTGGACGTCATTAGTCTAAGTCCCAAGCAATACTCCAGCAGAGGATTGTTACATGGGGAACAATATCGGCCGGTGAGAGACTGACACAGCAATGGCTCCAGGTGTAAGTAAGTAAGTAAGTACGTGTATTGGCCAAGTATTCACATATAAGGAATTTGCCTTGGTGCTCCTCAAGTGCCAGCCTTGGTGTGGCACCTCAAATCCCAGCCAAACCTCTGGAGTTCTCGGAAATGATCTGAAAATTTAATCATAATGCAATTCTAATTTCAAGAACATCCCCTTTCGTTAATAAGACTGGACATTGAATCAGAGTTGAATTTGCTCCCATCCACTTTTTTTACAATGTTTGTCTCTCTTTGCAGCTGTATTGAGTTCTTGCTTCTCAGGTTAGGCTCCGCTATTCCTGTGCAACTGATTGACTCCAACTTTACACAAGGAAAAGTGTGCACTTCAACTTGATCGAATCATTACATTTTACACATGGCTCTGAGATGTTATAAATCCCTGCTCAACCAAATACAAATTTGGTGAATGTCATTTTTAAATAACGATTATTAAGGATGGAATATAGGCTGCCCTTCTGCTATCTCCTATGAGACGCAATCGCATAAAGTGAAAATGACTACACTGCATCAGTGTTTGTGGTGTAAGGACTGAAGTTCAAAAGTAAGATTTTACTCTTTACAACAGAATATATATTATGAACTTATCAAAGACATAAAGCTCTGCAGAGGAAAGCAGTGTTGCTTACTTCACTCTTACCATTAGAGGTCAGTGTTGTTCTCAAAACGCATTTGACAGTGAAATGGTAGTGTTATCACTGGCAATATCTTAAATCAACGTCATGGTCCGAAGAAGGGTCTCGACAAGAAAAGGCACTCATTCCCTCTCTCTTGAGATGCTGCCTGTCCCGCTGAGTTACTCCAGCCTTTTGTGTCTATTTCCAGTACTGACTGATGGACCTGCATAAAGAGGACTATGGGCCAAATGTGGGCAAATGGGGTTAGCCCAGCATGTCAGCTTTGTTCAGCTTGAACAAGACGAGCTGAAAGCCCTGTTCCTGTGCTCACAACTCTGTGACTCTTTTACAACATACGGTGCATTCAGAAACTATTCAGACCACTTCCTTTTTTCCACATTTCGTTACATTACAGCCTTATTTTAAAATGGATTCAATTATTATTTTTTCAATCATCAATCTACACACAATACCCCAGAATGAAGAAGTGAAAACAGGTGTATAGAAATGTTTGCAAGCTAATTTAAAAGAAATAACTGAAATATCACATTTACATAAGTATTCAGACCCTTTGCTATGACACTCAAAATTGAGTTTAGGGTCATCCTGTTTCCATTGATTACCCTTGAGATGTTTCTACAACTTGATTTGAGTCCACCAGTGGTAAATTAAATGGATTGGATGATTTGGAAAGGCACACACCTGTCTATATAAGGTCCCACAGTTGTCAGTGCATGTCAGAGCAAAAACCAATCCATGGAGACAAAGGAAATGTCCGCAGACCTCCGACACAAACCTGGGAAGGGTAAAAAACAATTTCTGCAGCATTGCAGGTCCCGAAGAGCACAGTGGCCTCTGTCATTCTTAAATGGAAGAACTTTGAAACCACCAGGACTCTTCATAGAGCTGGCCACCCGCCAAACTGAGCAATTGGGGGAGAAGGGCCTTGATCAGGGAGGTGACCAAGAACTCAATGGTCATTCTGACAGTGCTCCAGAGTTTCTCTGTGGAGACGGGAGAACCTTCCAGAGGGGCAATCTACAGCGCTCCACCAATCAGGCCTTTATGGTAGAGTGGTCAGACTCTACCTCAGTAAAAGGCACATGACAGCCCGTTTGGAGTTTGTCAAAAGGCATGAGAAACAAGATTCTCCTGTCTGATGAAACCAAGATTGAACTCTTTGGCCTGAATGCCAAGCATCATGTCTGGAGGAGACCAGGCACCGCTCATCACCTGGCTAATACCATACCTACGGTGAAGCATAGTGGTGGCAGCATCATGCTGTGGGGATGTTTTTCAGCAGCAGGAACTGAGAGATGTGTCAGGATCGAAGGAAATATGAACAGAGCAAAGTACAGTGAGATCCTTCATAAAAACCTGCTGCAGAGCGTTCTGGACCTGACTGGGGCGGAAGTTCACCTTCCAATAGGACAACGACCCGAAGCACACAGCCAAGACAAAGCAATAGTGGCTTCATGACAAATCTGTGACTGTCCTTTAGTGGCCCAGCCAGAGCCCGGACTTAATCGAACATCTCTGGAGGGACCTGAAAATAGTTGTGCATCGATGCTCCCCATCCAACCTGACAGAGCTTGAGAGGATCTGCAGAGAAGAATGGGAGAAATTACCCCAATAGAGGTGTGCCAAGCTTGTAGCGTAATACCCAAGAAGACTTGCGGCTGTAATCGCTGCCAAAGGTGCCTCAACAAAGTACTGAGTAAAGGGTCTGAATACTTATGTAAATGTGATATTTTTGTTATTTATTTTTAATTACTTTGCAATCATTTCCACTTATTTTCACTTTGTTATTATGGAGTATTGTGTGTAGACTAATGATTAAAATAAAATAATTTAATCCATTTCACAATAAGGCTGTAATGTAACAAAATGTGGAAAAAGTGAAGGGGTCTGAATACTTTCTGAATGCACTGTAGTTCACATTTCTCTGTGATTGCCCACTTTCTGTAACGTGGTGAATGGTCTTTCTTATCACAGGGGGCATTCTTCCATTCCCTAATATCATCCAAAATAATCTATAGGCTTCTCTGCAAAACTGGTCTTTCTACATCTATGATTCCCCAGTCAGTCCTTTAGAACACAGAACAGTGCGGCACAGGAACGGGTCCTTCCGCACACATTGTCTGTGCCAGACATGAAGCCAAGATAAACTAATCTCACCTGCCTGTACATGACCCACACCCTCCATTCCCTGCATATCCGTGTGCCAACCTCAAATGCCATTCTGTAATTTTCATGTTCTGAAGGGGAGTTGACCGACAAAATATAACTGGTTTAGTTCAATTTAGAGATACAGTGCGGAAACGCGCCCTTCAGCCCACCGAGTCCGCACCGGCCAATGATCCACACACATTAACGCTACCCTATACACATTAGGAACCATTTAACTTTTATAGCAAGCCAATTAACCTACAAACCTGTACGTCTTTGGAGTATGGGAGGAAACCAAAGATCCTGGAGAACACCCAGGCAGGTCACGGGGAGAACGTACAAGCTCCATACAGACAACACCCGTAATCAGGGTCGAACCCAGGTCTCCAATGCTGCAAGCGCTATAATGCCCCTGTCCCACTTGGGAAACCTGAACGGAAACCTCTGGAGACTTTGCGCCCACCCAAGGTTTCCGTGCGGTTCCCGGCGGTTTTTGTCGGTCTCCCTAATGGTCGAAAGTGGTTTCTGTTTAAAAAATCGGTAATTTTTAGTCGAAGCCGGTTGCGATGCTAGTTGAAGGTGGTTGCCGGAGGACCTTGGGTGGGGCGCAAAGTCTGACAGAGGTTTCCGTTCAGGATTCCTAAGTGGGACAGGGGCATTAGGCAGCAACTCTACCACTGCGCCACCGTGCCACCCTTCACGGCCTTCCTGGGCCTGGCATGAGAATTAGAAGGTAATTTTGTGTTACAACTGCAGATTTTCCAACTGGTTGCTCCATTGATTTGTTGTTAGGCAGACTAGATGTGTAGCCTCTGGTGCGCTCTTAAAACAGGATGTAAAAAAAATGTTTTATTTAAAGTAAATCTCTATTTCCTCTCCTTCATCCACCACTGTTACAGAAACAACTTCAAGACACATTAGGGATCTTGTGGAAATATAATTTATACTGGAGACTTTGTGTCTCTAGGTCAGAAACATGCACCGTAAAACTAATTGTAATAATCTACATAAATTGCTCTTTCATAATTGCCCCCGAGGGTATAGGCAGACAATCAGCTCTCCCAAGCTCTCTTTTGACATTTAATTTTCGAAACAGCTCGTATAAACTGAAAGTGAGGAGAAATATTTTTAAAGAGGACTGAGATGAGAAGTAAAAAAACAGCACAGCAGCCAAATGAATAGCCTTTGCTAAAAAGTCCAGTCGGCAGAAGAACCCAAGCACTGTCCTTCTGCAAGGCAGAAGGTATTTTGTTGGTAACAATATAAAAATTAATAACATATGTTATTTATTTTGATGCTGCAAAGAATTGCCTCCAGCTTTCTGTTACATGTTGCATGAGGTCAGATACAGGATTCAACAACTGAGAAAAGGGACACGATCAGGATAATTGATCAAGGCTATTGATCAGGGGTTTGTCTCAGTGTTGCTGTTTAAACACCATCACTGACCAGGTTTCTGTTGTGCATTCTCAAATGTTCCCTCTGTCGCTGCATCTTGTGAATGTAACCACCTGCAAGGTACTGAATGTGGGAAGCATAGTTATACGGCCTATGTTTATGTGGCGCCTTACACAACACTGTCAGATCATTCCAGTGTTCAGGAAGGAACTGCATATGCTGGTTTACACCGAAGACTGTCTGAAGAAAAATCACAACCTGAAACATCACCTATTCCTTTTCTCCAGGGATGCTGTCTGACCCGCTGAGTTACTCCAGCTTTTTGTGTCGATATTCCAGTGTTCCTCAGGGATTGAAATACAGTAAAGTAGCACAGAACATTCAGCACAGGAACAGACCCTTCATCTCACCATGTCTGCACTGTCCATGATGCCAATGTAATTACCCCAATTTGCCTAACCGTGGTTGACATCCCTCCATTCCCTGCTGGTTCATGTGTTTGCCAAAATGACTCTAAAACAGTGATATTGTAGCTGCTTTTACCACTTCCCCCAATGTATGAAGTATGGCAGTCAATCAGGACACAGTAAATTATGGTCAGCATTGCCAGAATGACCAATAATGTGGAATTTCAATTGTGAAGTAGATAGAGTGTGTGCTTGATGCAGGGGCATCAGTCCCATTTCCCTACATTTGAACGAGCCCTTTTTATGCAAATCTATCAGGCAGGACTAAAATGTTAATTGTGTCAATTTTATTCAGATGGGTAGCCTTGCTCTTCTCTGATAGAAAATTCATCTCCACCCTGGGAAAAAGGTTCTGACTGTCTATCCTATCTATGCCTTTTATAATTATATATACTTCTATCATATACTTCAAGTAATCATTGAATCCCGTGTTTAACTGTGTGATGGAAACCGTGTTTAATTGGTCTTTTGCCATCTGCTCATGTGCAGCATTTGATGTGATCATGATTCAAGCTTTGATTTGATTTGATTTGATTTGATTTTATTATTTGTCATTCGACCCTCAGAGAGGCTAGAACGAAACTCCGTTTCTACATGCCATACATAAATCATAAAAAAAAAATAAAAAAAAAATACACAGACAATTCAATTCACACAAACATCCATCACAGTGAATCTCATCCTCACTGTGATGGAAGGCAAAGTCTTCTCTCTCCCCCGCACCATCTCACTCCCGAGGTCGAAGCTGCAGGCGGGCGGTGTTAAGTTCCACGGCCTTTGAGGTAGCGCCGGGCGATGTACGGCCCCGCTCTAGGCCCAAAGGTCACAGTTGGAGCCCCCGGCGGGCGCTGGAATGTCCCGCGGCCATGAAAGCCGCGCCGGGCGATGTACGGCCCCGCTCCAGGTCACTCCAACCCCGCGACACGAGCTGGAGATGTTGTGTTGCGGGAGCTCCGGAGAGCGGTCTCCCACCCGGACCCGCGAGCTCCCGATAGTCCACCGGTCTGCAGCTGGAGCTGAAGCTCCAGAGTCGGGCCGCAGCGGCGAGCCACCACCGCTCCCCACGCTCCGAGGCCAGCCAGCCCCATGACGGTGAGTCCGCAGCTCCATGAATGGAGCACCCAGGTCGTCTCGGTCGGAGGTCGCTCCACGGTGCTAGGCCCCAACAACAACGGAGACCCGACAGGGAAAAAGTCGGGTCTCCCGTGCAGGGAAGAGATTTAAAAGTTTCCCCCTCTTCCCCCCCCCCCACCCCCCACATATACACAGTTACAAACAATACAAAAAAAAAACACGAACAACTACATTTAACTAGACAAAAAATAAAAAAAAGACAGACAGGCTGTAGGGGCCGCTGCAACGTGAGTTGCGCCCGCCCACTAAACCAAGCTGTTCTAAACCAAGCTTCACATAGACAATAGACAATCGGAGTAGGCCATTCGGCCCTTCGAGCCAGCACCGCTATTCAATGTGATCATGGCTGAACATCCCCAATCAGTACCCCGTTCCTGCCTTCTCCCCATATCCCCTGACTCCACATCTTTAAGAGCCCTATCTAGCTCTCTCTTGAAAGTATCCAGAGAAACGGCCTCCACCACCCTCTGAGGCAGGCAATTCCACAGACTCACAACTCTCTGTGAGAAAATGTGTTTCCTCGTCTCCGTTCTAAATGGCTTACCCCTTATTCTTAAACTGTGGCCCCTGGTTCTGGACTCCCCCAACATCAGGAACATGTTTCCTGCCTCAGTTGTTGCCCAGTTGTTTTCAATCCTTGCAGCCTGCACCATCCCACTTCCTTCCACCATCCCAGAATTTTTGTGTGAAGAAGATTTTCCAACAAAAGGCCAGAGATCTTGTGTTTGCAGGAAGATTTGCAGGAGTATAGCCACTTGTGTTCCATCTTGGGGAGTGGTGGTTAACGTTGAAGTTGTGATGCCAATATTCGTGGTGCGGCACACTGCTTAACCTGGAGATCAATGGTCTATAGACAATAGGTGCAGGAGTAGGCCATTTGGCCCTTCGAGCCAGTACAGCCATTCAATGTGATCCCCATATCCCTGCACTCAGCTATTTTTAAGAGCCCTATCTAGCTCTCTCTTGAAAGCATCCAGAGAACCTGCCTCCACCGCCCTCTGAGGCAGAGAATTCCACAGACTCGCCACTCTCTATGCTGGGCTTCCTGTGGCTTCTGCAGTACCAGTGATCACCCAACGAATGGCAGACTTGATATTTAAAACTTTGGTAGTAGAAATTCAAGCTTTAATATTTGTACTGAACTGGCGCATATATCAGAGTGTCTGCAATGTCATATTTATGTAGGAAGGAACTGCAGATGCTGGTTTACACCGAAGGTCGACACAACATGCTGGACTAACTCAGCGGGAAAGGCAGCTTCTCTGGAGAGAAGGAGCACGTGACATTTCGGGTCGAGACCCTTCTTCAGACTCAGTCTGAAAAAGGGTCTGGACCTGAAACGTTATCCATTCCTTCTATCCAGAGATGTTACCAGTTCCACTGAGTTAGTGCAGCATTTTGTGTCTATCAGCATGTCATACGTTCCATGAGCATAAACCACTTAAAGTGGCATCGCAAGTGGATGGTCTGTTAAAGATGATGCATGGTATGAGGATGATAAAGATGTGCAAGAAAGAACTGCAGATGTTGGTTTAAATCGAAGGTAGACACAAAATGCTGGAGTAACTCAGCGGGACAGGCAGCATCTCTGGAGAGAAGGAATGGCCGACATTTCGGGTGGAGACACTTTTTCACGGTAAAGATATTGTGTGGCATTTGGTTTATCGGTCGAGGCACGGGACAAACAGTACACAATTTATTTTTGGCAAAACATTGATCACAAAATATGATCACAATCTCCTCGTACTCATGCTGCATTAATGAGATGTGCAGTGGCTCACTTTCTTGTGTTTCCACAACTACGCATGGAGCATGGATGTCATGACTCCTACACTGCACCACACTAGCAGCTCCCCTGTGGATGTGAAATGGAAAAACAGACAGCAGACAGGCACTGGGAAAGCAAGTCTTAACAACAGCCACACGCTCTTCCCCTACACTATTTAAAGAAACAAGCAATTACTTGCAGGCAGTTTGAATTAGTGCTAACTTTAGGATGAGGATAAAGTGTCAAAGCCGTGTGAACTTTGAAACCACAGTGCCCTGCCACAGCTGCTTACAGAGACATAGAACAGTACAGCACGGTAACAGACCCTTCAGCCTATAATGCCCGTGCCAAACATGACGCCAGGTTCATCAAATCACTTCTGTCTGTGCATGATCCATATTTCTCCATATTTCTCCATTCCTTCTTACCAATGTGCAATATGCATATCCAAAAGTCTCTTGCAGTGGATGGCACGTTGGCACAGCGGTAGAGTTGCCGCCTTACAGCGCCAGAGACCCGGGTTCCATCTTGGGCACAGGTGCTGTCGGTATGGAATTTGTACGTTCTCCTCAGTGACCTGCATGAGTTTTCTCTGAGATCTTCGGTTTCTTCCCACACTTCAAAGACGTCCAGGTTTATTGGTAAATTGGCTTGGTAACATTGTAAACTGTCCTTAGTTCGTGTTGCATAATGTTACCGTGCGGGGATGGCATGTTGGTGTGGACTTGGTGGGCGGAAGGGCCCGTGTCCGCACTGTATCTCTAAACTAAATGTCACCTCATGTCAGCCTCCACCATCAATATAGATAAATGTGAGGTTATCCACGTTGGCGGCAAAAACAAGGGGGAAGATTATTATCTCTATGGGGTTAGGTTAGGTAAGGGGGAGGTACAGCAAGACCTGGGCGTCCTTGTGCACCAGTCACTGGAAGTTGGCGTGCAGGTACAGCAGGCAGTGAAGAAAGCTAATGGAATGTTGGCCTTCATAACAAGAGGATTTCAGTATAGGAGTAAAGAGGTTCTTCTGCAGTTGTATAGGGCTCTGGTGAGACCACATCTGGAGTATTGTGTACAGTTTTGGTCTCCTAATTTGAGGAAGGACATCCTTGTGATTGAGGCAGTGCAGCGTAGGTTCATGAGATTGATCCCTGGGATGGCGGGACTGTCATATGAGGAAAGATTGAAAAGACTAGGCTAGTATTCACTGGAGTATAGAAGGAAGAGGGGGGATCTTATACAAACATATAAAATTATAAAAGGACTGGACAAGCTAGATGCAGGAAAAATATTCCCAATGTTGGGTGAGTCCAGAACCAGGGGCCACAGTCTTAGAATAAAGGGGAGGTCATTTAAGACTGAGGTGAGAAAAAACGTTTTTACTCAGAGAGTTGTGAATTTATGGAATTCCCTGCCACAGAGGAAAGTGGAGGCCAAATCACTGGATGGATTTAAGAGAGAGTTGGATAGAGCTCTAGGGGCTAGTGGAGTCAAGGGATATGGGGACAAGGCAGGCACGGGTTATTGATAGCGGACGATCAGCCATGATCACAATGAATGGTGGTGCTGGCTCGAAGGGATGAATGGCCTCCTCCTGCACCTATTTTCTATGTTTCTATGCTTCTATCACCCCTGGCAGCGAGTTCCAGTCATCCAACATTTTCTGCGTTAAAAACCTGCCCTGCACAGGTTTTGCCCCTCTCACCTTAAAGATATGCCCTCTAGTGTTTGACATTTCCACACTGGGTAAAGGTTTCTAACTGTCTACCCTATCCTTGGTTGCTCTCTCGCTGTGTCGAACACAACCAGAATCACAAGTACCATATTACCAGAGGGGCCAATGAAGGAAGGTGAGAAGATGTCCCGTGGAGAAGCCAGCCCGGCAGGAGTGTTCTGGGGAACCGTGCGGGCCCGATCCACCCGCCGAACAACCGTGGCGCTGACCACCGGACCGACGACCGACGACTGTAGCGTGTCCCGGTAGACCCGACGTGCCCCACAGGCCTCCCAGGGGACTGCGGAGAAGCCGGGCGGCGCGGCCTGCCTGGGCCGAAGGAGCCTCATGGGAGCCTCGGAGGCGGCAGCGGGTGCCTCTGCGGCAGCGTGAGCACAGGGGCCCTGGCGGCGGCGGAAACCTCGGCGGCGGCGTGGACCTCGGTGGCGGTGAGGCCTCGCGATCGACCCGCAATCAACGATCGATGAGCGCGAGGGTGTGGGATGAACAATGGGGGCCCTGCGTGGGGAGGCCGTCGTGAGGGGCGGTGGGAGAACAAAGGGCGACCCGGTGTGTGGGGGAGGGGGGGGGAGGCACTAGTTTAGAATCCTCTGCCCAGGGGATAAGTCTGTGTTTGTTTGTTCCGGTGAAGGCACTGTGCACACGGCAGCCAGGCAACAGTCCCTTGTCTTTTTCTTTTTGTTTTCACTTTTAATTTCACGTTTTTTGTGTACCTTGTGTGTTGTGACTGTCGGCAGAACAATTTCCCTCCGGAGATGAATAAAGTTTTATCGTATCGTAGCTCTCCTGAACAGAGACAAAGGTACTTCCGGGATACATTCTCCCAGCAACAACTGTCGAAGGGGCAGGTCAAGTTGAGTTTATTGCCATATGCACAAGTACACTGAGGCACAAGTGCAATGAAAACCTTGCATCTCAGGCACATTGAGTCAAAGAACAATTTCACATTTTCTTGCTCTACATTTCATTTCCAGATCTTTGCAAATTCACTCATCGTTCTATGTTCTTTTGTTACTTGCTAATATCTGCTTCACAATTTGCTTCTCTCCAAATTTGGCAAGCATACGTTTGCTGCCTCCATTCAAGCCATCTACATATATGGTAATAAAATGAGACGCCAATGATATGAGGCATATCTTGCCAACCCAAAAAATATTTCTATCTGCTTTCTGTTTCCTGTAAGTCAGCCAATTTCTATCTGCCCTAATATCACGAGATTTTATTTTTGCAATACGTTTTGATGTGGCACCTTGTCAAAAGCTTCTGGAAATCTAAGTATAACACACCAATTGATTTTCCTTTATCCACAGCATATGTTACTCAATGAGATACTATTTTCCTTTGGCATGACCATTGCCCTTCACAATAACAGAAACATCCTGGAGATCACCACTGGTGAATATGAAACAATATTTTTATCACAGTGCTGCAACAATGCACCGGAAACTGTGAATGCTCAGATTTCTTTCTCCGTCACGTCAAGAGAGTCAAGAGTGTTTAGATGTCATTTGCACTCGGTATGGAACAATGAAATTCTTTCTTGCTGCAGCTTTGCAGGCACATGAATGCAACACACAAATTAATATACAATAAAGGGCAGCACGGTGGCGTAGAGGTAGAGTTGCTGCCTTACAGCACTTAGAGCTCCAGGGACCCAGGTTCGATCCCGACTACGGGTGCTGTCTGTTCGGAGTTTGTACATTCTCCCCATGACTGCATGGGTTTTCTCCGTGATCTTCCTTCCTCCCACACTCCAAAGACGTACAGGTTTATAGATTCATTGGCTTAGAATACATGTAAAAAATTGTCCCCAGTATGTGTAGGATAGTGTGAATGGGATCGTTGGTCGGTGCAGGTTCGGTGGGCTGAAGGGCCTGGTTCCGCATCGCATCTCTAAACTAAACTAAACTAAAACAATAGAATAAGTTATCAGTTATATTAGGTAACCAGACAATAATAGAACAAGCTCAAGTATGTAGAGCATCATATCTATAAAACTATGATCTTGAATGTGTGTGCATGTATTTGTTTGTGTGTTTGTTTGTGTGTTAATACATCTTCGCGAAAAATCGACGCGGTAACGAAATATTATTTACATATTCCGGTTGACAATTTTCCCGTAGAGTCCAAAACACCTTATCTGACAGTTTCATGCTTTATTTCTCGACTTATTACTGAAAATATTGAATTGAATACAACTGCCTTTTGCCGATGACGGCACAATAGGTGCACTCCTCGGTGTACTCTCTCTCTACCCCTCTCCCTCTCCCGCCACGCCAGCGCGTTGGGGGCTATGGGTGAGTGGATAGGGTGGGGGATGGGGTAAAAGGAGCGAATGAATAATATTAATATAATATCAAGGTTTGTGATGAGTGCATGTGTGTGGGGGGTGGTTAGTGTGCGTGTCATGCCACAGGCCAACCCCCCCCCCCCCCCCCTCCTCCAACGGGTCCCACTTGCACTAGTCTGTATTACTAAAAGTCTGATCTTGACCGCTTTTGGCTATTTGTGGTGTGATTTGCGAGAGAACGCCGCCACCTACAGCCATCATTTTTGCCAAGCTCACTCAGAGCCCCCCTCCACCTTCCTGGACCAGAGGATTTTTCCCATCGATGAAAAATCTGAGATATATTAATGTTTTTTACAAATTCGCCATTCTCTCTGCTGGCCCTGCTGGAGGGAGGGGGAAGGGACTATAAAATCAGGAAGCAGTGTGCCTCACTCAATCTCTGCAAAATGGAGGAAGCCAGAGGGTCACGTCTAATGTGGTTTGAAATATGGTTGGTTTGAAGTAAAAAGGCACTGCCTGCAAATGTTTGTTTGGGAGGTTTGGGTTGAAGTTAAAAGGCATTACAGCAAATGGTGGCTTGGGTGGTTTGGGTTGAAGTTAAAAGGCACTACTGCAAATGGTGGCTTGGGTGCTGTAGGTTGAAGTTAAAAGGCACTACTGCAAATGGTGGCTCAGGTGCTTTGGGTTGAAGTTAAAAGGCACTACTGCAAATGGTAGCTCAGGTGCTTTGGGTTGAAGTTAAAAGCCACTACTGCCAATGGTGGTTTGGGTGCTTTGGGGAACTTCCTGTTTGCACTGTATATTGATTTTTGATAAAACGCTCACGGCTGTGATTTTTGGCCATCTTACTTAGTCCCCCTCCGCTCAGCAGGTGCAGAGGATTCTTCCCATCAATTAAAAATAAAAGTGTTATTAGTCTTTAAAAAATGTTGAGAATCTCTCTCCTTTCATCACGCTATGAAGGCCACACCTTTTCCAGTGGGAGGGGGAGGGTTTATAAATCCCGGAAGTGTGGTAGTGGCTCAGTCTCTGCATGATGGGGGAGGGAGAGGTCACGATTTAGTCTGAGCTGTGAATCAACTGAACAAACTGAATGCCTACTTCTTCTTCTTGCATATGGCGTGCACAGCCTGAAGTTGTAAGACAACTTGTACTGTTTGATCTTCTGTTTGTGCAGGCCAGGTTGATTGCATTCGCCGAAACAGGGTGGACCACGTGAAGGCTGCAATCCACCACCCTGAATGTCTACTGAACTGTGAGTGTTGTGTTTTGTGTGGTTTTATTGTGGTTTTATGGTGGTTTCACCCTGCTTGAAATAGTATGAAACTGCATTTGAATGTGGTGGCCTTGCACCCTGCATGAAATGGTATGCATCTGCACTTGAATTTGGTGGCCTTGCACCCTGCTTGAAGTGGAATGAAACTGCACTTGAATTTGGCAGCCTTGCACCCTGCTTGAAGTGGTATGAAACTGCACTGAATTTGGTGGCCTTGCATCCTGCTTGAAGTGGTATGAAACTGCACTGAACTTGGTGGCCTTGCACCCTGCTGAAAGTGGTATGAAATTGCACTTGAATTTGGTGGCCTTGGATTAGCTTCAAGTGGTATGAAACTGCACTTGAATTTGGTGGCCTTGCACCTTGCTTGAAGTGGTTGGAAACTGCATTTGAATTTGGTGGGCTTGCACCCTGCTTGAAGTGTGTGGGAAACTGCACTTGAATTCAGTGGCCTTGCACCCTGCTTGAAATGGTAGGAAACTGTACTTGAATTTGGTGGCCTTGCACCCTGTTTGAAATGGAATTTCAAGGAATAGCCATGAGTCAACTGACAGCCCACCAGCCGTGAATGAGCTGCTAGCACATCAGGCTTGAGGGACTGAGCTGCAACCCCAAGAACCCATACCAGTGCTCCTAAAAGCCCCCCCACTGGCCACCAATATTGGAATTGGTGTAGAGGTGGAATATTGCGTCGGGGGACCAGCCCTCCCGTGTGAACATGGGGCCAACGGGTCCCACTTGGTCTGGTATATACTAAAACTCTTCCCCTTGTTCTCAACATTCTAAATTTCCGTATGTTTGCAGGATTGTGTTGGCTTTCTTTTGATCTCCTTAATTTGTATCTTCTTCCACAACACTTGGCCACAGCCTTCCCATTTTCACACATGCTACTCACATTTTTTCACTCGATGTGATAAATGATTTCCCGTCACATTCTGACCTATATTTCCAAAGTTTTTTAAAGTTTTAATCGTTTATGTAAAAAAATTATCTGCTTTTCTGTGGGAGACTCTTGCAGCACTTTCCATTGATTATGTCACAATGTCATCTCACAGACATCCAATCACAATTGATCTCATTTACATATGACGTCACAATGGGACAGGGGTGGGAGATTGCAACCTTCACATGTTCCGCCTTGTTTCCACGAATGCAGTCAACCTGGCGTGCACAATCAAATAAGATCAAATAGAACAAGTTGTCCTCCCCTCCCTCTCTATCCCCCTCCCTATCTACCCCCTCCGTCTCTACCCCTCCCCCTTACTCTCTACCCTCTCTCTCTCTAACCCCCTTCCCTCTCTGCCCCACCTCGCTCTCTGCCCCCTCCATCTCTGCCCCCACCTCTATAACCCTCCATTTACCCCCTCCCCATCTATCCCCTCCCCTCACTCTCTACGCCCTCCCTCTACCCCCCCTCTGTCTCTACCACATCCCTCTCTACTGCGCTCCCTCTCTACCCCCTTCTTCTCTACTCCTCCCCTCCCTCTCTACCCGCTCCCCCTACCTCTCTACCCCCCTCTCTACCCCTCCACCTCCCTCTCTACCCCCTCTCTCTCTCTAACCCCCTCTCTGCCCCCTTCCCTCTATATTACCTTCCCTGTTTACCCCCTCCCTATCTACCCCCTCCCCTCACTCTCTACGCCCTCCCGCTAACCCCCCCCCCTCCCTCTCTACCCCATCCCTCTCTACCCACCTTCCTCTCTACCCCCCTCCCTCTCTAACCGCCCCCCCCCCCCCCCCTCTCTCGGGAGTGGTGAGTATTGGGACCTATGTGTGAGTGGTGGAATATTGCATTTGGGGACCAGCCCTCCCCTGTGATGTCACACCCCCCCCCCGCCCCATAATCTCTACTCCCCCTCCCTCTCCCCTCCCTCTATACTCCCCTCACCCTCTCCCATTCTACCCTCTCCCCCTCTCTCTCTTCCCCCCTCCCTCTCCCCCTCTAACTGCACCTGCACAGTTGGGAGCTGTGCATGAGCGGATAGGGTGGGGGATGGGGAAAAGGAGCAAATGAATAATATCAATATAATATCAAGGGGGGGGGGTTAGTGTGTGCGTGATGCCGCAGCCCCCCCCCCCCCCCACAACCGCTTGTTGAGGGGACGAGTTCTATATAAAATCGATAATAGTTTGGTGCTGAGGTAGGCTTGTGGTGGGGGTTGTGCAATGTGGTTCAAGAGCTTGATGGTTGATGGGAAGAAGCTGTTCTTGAACTTGGAGACTCTTCTTCCAGGAGAGGTTTTCTGCTTACCTGCCTGCACCCAACTCCAAGATACTGAAGACACTTTTATATCATTGTCACACTCTTAAACATTGTCACAATCTCAATATTGTGAGTGTTACGGGTCCCAAGGTTGGGCACCGTAAAGCAGATAGATAACCTGTATAAAAGCAGGTGTGAGAAGGCAAATGAGGACACAGTGCATCTTAATTCATCCCCAGATTGCTTCTGCTGGTTGTTTTATTCAATAATCATGTAAACACAAAACATTGCTCTTATCATTGGTACAGTCATCCATTTTGTCTCTCCCTAACACACCCATTTTGTTACAGTTTCAGTCACAGCCCATTCTTTCCTATGTTTCCCTTGTACTCAATACACTCTCTGTGCGATTTACACACTTGTATTTTTGATTTTACACTTCAATAAATATTATTAGGCACTTAATTAACCTTCACTGTACATTCCCAGCAACATGTTTAAAGTTGACATTTGGCCTTTTTTCTATGCCATATCCTCATTGCAACGTCTGCAACCACCACAGGTTATGGAATGACCTAATAAGAAACATGCCCATGCTACACGTTATTATATCTTCCAACCCAGCACACAGAAACATTTCATTTCGGAGTCACGTGAGTGACTTCGTGAAGAACCTGCCAGCACGCATGCGCGACATATCGTCACAACGCATTGCTGCCGACGACTGGAGGGGAGCGCGGCTCCCCACCAGCCCTTCATAAGGAGCCACTCAGGTAAGTGAAACTAACCTTGAGTTGGTTGGTTCCTGTTGGGAGAGTGTTTTCTTTCAGCAGGGACATGGACGGGAGAAACAAAGGCCGTAGGACGTCCGCTCTGAGTCGCCGCCCACCCATCCCGGAGCCCTCATCAACGGCTGCACCTGCGAGTGAGGCCGGGAAAAAGGCGAGGAAGTCGGGGAGCCCTGTCGCTACAGGGCCCGACCCGCCAATACACCGGAGCTCCAGTGACGATCCCGAGGAGCAGGATTTTGGTGTACCACCGGAGCAGGTAGACCCTGACTCCGTATCGAGGTCGCCAACGGGACTGTACGTCGGCTAGGCCCAGGATGTGGGCAGCCGGCAAGCCCACGCTGATGTCGGGTCACCATGCCAACGCGCGGGAATCGCTCAGCTTTGCTGCGGCGGCTGGTAGCGACAGCTCCCGGCACCGGGTTCACCTCGACGAGGTGCGGGCCGATGAACGGAGCCTCAGCAGTTCCGCAGAACATGAGGACTCCGACCGCCCGAGTTCTCAGGGCGAGGGGCATATTGACCGGATGGAGCGGATGTTGGAGCTGCCCAATATGGACCTTTGCATTATCAAAATTTGCAGAGAGCCAAGATCTCAGCGTTAAAACTGAACGCTGGACATTTTGATCGACCAATGCAGCTGCCTCTCAAGGCAAAGATTGAGTTACAATGGTGGATTGACAATATTTGTGACTCCTTTAAACCCATCATTTTGCCCAATCCGATGGTATACTTACAAACAGACGCAAGCTCCCATGGCTGGGGAGCTACGGACAACTACTCTAGTTGTGGGGGCAGATGGGACACCCTTGAATCTACCCTGTTGTTGTCACAAGGGATAAACTATTTGGAGATGCTAGGAGCATTTCACGGACTGCGAGCTTACTGTTCTAACCTTACTGACGCTCATGTCCGTCTCCAAATAGATAATACCACTGTGGTGGCATATCTAAACCATATGGGCGGTACCAGGTCAATTTCATGTGATGAATTGGCAAATACAATTTGGCTCTGGTGTGTTCAACGGAATATTTGGATTTCAGCCACCTATTTACCAGGTGAGCTCAATACAGTGGCGGACACCAGGTCACGCAAGTTCAATGACAACATCGAGTGGATTCGCTCAAATTACAGCCAAATTTGGTGAACCGGATATCGACCTCTTTGCGTCACGGATGAACCATCAGGTACCAACATACGTTTCGTGGGAACCAGATCCTGGGGCAATGGCAATGGATGCGTTCTCGCTGGACTGGGGGAAATGGTTTTTCTATGCATTTCCTCCATTTTGCCTCATCAGTCGGGTATTGCGGAAAATCCAGACAGATGCTGCTAAGGGCATCCTTATCATACCCGACTGGCCTACGCAGCCATGGTATCCGGTGGTACTTGATATGATCAGTCAACCTTGGGTCCTCTTAGAGGGTTGCCCACAATTGGTAACTAACCCTGTGTCAGGGGAACCACATCCCTGCCACAGTTATCTAAATTTGTTGGCTTGCAGGTTCTGAACAGGCCATTACTGCGGTATGGCCTATCACCCAGAACCATGGATACCATCGGAGCGTCATGCCAGGAGTCCACCAGGCGGCAATACCTCTCTCACATCCGGAAATGGGAAACCTACTGCGGCCGCTCCCACATTGCATATGACGCTGTAACCATAACCGACGTATTGGAATTTCTGGCGGGGTTGCACCATGATGAACACCTGAGCTACAGTGCCATCAACAGCGCCAGGAGTGCGCTGTCATTCTACCTCAATATTGAGGTAGGATCCAACAGGCTGGTGTCCAGACTCATGCGGGGAATATTCAATTCGAATCCGCCCAGACCACGCTATAATATCACCTGGGATATCGGGAAGGTATTAACCCTGCTCAGGACGTGGTCACCCATGGAGGGGCTAGAGCTGGACAAACTCACCCTGAAGCTGGTGATGTTACTGGCACTGACTTCAGCGCAGAGGGTACAGACACTCCACAAAATCCGGATCGACAGGATGATCTCTACCCCTGCAGAAGTAGTCTTCTTCATAGACAAACTACTCAAGCAGCATAGACCTGGGTTCACAGGGCTGCAGCTGAAGTTCCCGGCATACCCCGCTGATGCAAGGCTATGTTTAGCCGCCCATATCCGTCACTATGTGAAAGTGACGAGAAAACTGAGGGGAATGGAAAAATACTTGCTTATCACCCACAAGAAACCTCACCATAGAGTGACGGTCCAGACGATATCCAGGTGGCTCAGGATCATCTTGGGTAAGTCAGGTATTGACACTAATGTCTTCAAATCCCATTCCGCCAGGGCTGCATCAACGTCGGCGGCAAGGGTCATGGAGGTGCCCATGGACCATATTCTTGCCACAGCAGGATGGGCGAATGAAGCCATCTTCCAGCGGTTCTACAACAAACCTGTTGCCGCTCCTCTACAGTTCGCGGAGGCCGTGCTGAATGCAGGTCAAGAACGTGGAGATGTCCCCGAATGAGGGTTTTTTTCTTTGTTGTTAATAAATATTATTCTTATTTTTCAGTACAAGCAGTCTGGAAAGTTGTTTACTCCCATCCATCCTTTATAGTGGTGTGTGACAGCATGGACGTGGTCCAGGGCATGGAATCACAGAGCTTTGAAGTCTTCACAAAGTCACTCACATGACTCCGAAATGGAATAGTAAGATTAAATGAGAACTTACCAGTTTGAAGGTTGATCTTTATTTTATGAGGAGTTGCGATGAGGGATTTCGTGCCCTCCGCTCCCAACCCTCGATCATAATCAACTGGTAATTAGAGTCTCTTCAATCTTACTATACCAAGTCATTTCTCTGTTGTTGTTTCTGTGATTCCACACCGCTACTTTGAAGAATGTCGCGTATGCGTGCTGGCGGGTTCTTCACAAAATCCCTCATCGCAACTCCTCATAAAATAAAGATCAACCTTCGAACTGGTAAGTTCTCGTTTAATCTTACTATTAACAACCAGTAACCCACTAACTTCAACATTCTTAACACCCAAAACAACACAGAAACTTCACCCAACCATATTCAAACCCCAAAAGTGCATATTTGTGTGGTCCTGACAGTCTACCGACCTGTATAAAAGCAGGTGTGAGAAGGCAAATGAGGATACAGTGCATCTTAATTCATCCCCAGATTGCTTCTGCCCAGATGGGGGGGGGGGGGGGGAGTGCCTTGCTGTTTCCAGTCCCCTCAGCAACTGGAGTGACACAGAGGTTCCCCCTCACTGCTGCACCTTATAAACTGCCAATACACCATCACATAAATTAAATCAATGTGGGCACACCGTCTTAGATGCGCCACATGAGCAATTTTGGGCCTCAAACTTATGGAAGGGTATGCTGGCTCTGGAGAGGGTCTAGAGAAGGTTTATGAGGATGATTCCATGAATGAGTGGGTTAGCATATAAAGAGCGTTTGATGGCATTGGACCTCTATGGGCTGGAGTTCAGATGCATGAGGGGGGAACCTCATTGAATCTTATCGAACAGTAAAAGGCCCGGATAGAGTGGATGTGGAGAGGATGTCTCCATTCGTGGGAGAGTCTAGGACCAGAGGTCATAGCCTCAGAGCTAAAGGATGTTCGTTTAGGAAGGAGATGAGGAGTCATTGGGTGGTGAATCCATGGAATTCTTTGCCACAGAAGGCTGTGTAGGCTGTCAATGGATATTTTTAAGGCAGAGATAGATAGATTTGTGTTTAGTATGGGTGCCAGAGGTTATGGGGAGAAGGCAGAAGAATGGGGTTGAGAGGGAGAGATCGATCATGCCATGATTGAATGGCGTAGAAGGCTCCATTCAGAACGAAAGCAGACAAAAAATACAATATGGACAATACCTGAAAGCAATAAATGCTGAAAAAGACCCAATAATTAACTATTACAAATTGGCACATATATTCCATGAAAGTAAATTTTTAGTTGGTATGTTGTATTTTTTAATAGCGATTTATAAATTCCACAAAGGCGAATTTTCATTACCCAAACTTCAGTCAACAGACATAATGCCAGTTCAAATACCACGGAAGGCTTCTGAATTAAATCAAGAAATACTATCACTGAGTCATCAATCAACGCCTGCAGAGTGAAAGATCTACTGGAGAATTCAACATGACTGCATTGTACACAAGGCAAACAGCTGGAGATAGTGTCTTTCTTGTACGATACGTTGCAACTTTATTCATCCCCGGCGGGGAATTGGTCTGCTGACAGGTCACAACACACAAGGCACACAAAAAACTTGAAATTAAAAGCGAAAACAAAAAGAACAAGACAAGCGACTTATGTCTGGCTGACGTGTGCACAGCGCCTTCACCGGAACAAACAAACACAGACTTATCCCCTGGGCAGAGGATTCTAAACTAGAGTGCCCCCCCCCCCCCCCCACACACACACACACACACACACACACACACACACACACACACACCGGGTGCCCCATTGTCTTTCCCTCCCTCCTCAAGCTCATCGACCGCGAGGCCCCACCGCCACTGAGCCCCACGTTGCCGCAAAGGCTCCGGCAGCTGCCGACAACCCACTGCCACCGAAGCTCCCACGACCACAGAGGCTCCCATCGTCGCCACCACTGAGGATCCTTCGGCCCAGACAGGCCTCGCCTGTTATGAAGTAACTAGAGGCCAACACTAGAGGCCACAGCTATATGGTGTGAGGGGTAAAATAAAGTGGAGATGTGTGGGGCAAGTTTTTTACACAGGGGGTGGGTGGGGGGGGCCTGGAATGCATTACTAGGGGTGGTGATAGACGCAGATACGATAGTGGCATTTTAAAAGTTTTCAGATAGCCACATGGATTTTTGCAGGGAATGGAGTTATATGGATCACTTGCAGGCAGATCATGTAGGCATCATGTTCAGTATCAACATTGTGGGCCGAAGGGCCTGTACCTGTGCTCTACTGTTCTATGTTTTACAAAATGCATTGGTTATTCAAAGGTTTGTCGAACACACATAACGGCATATTAAACACACAGATAATGCCTAAAACCATTTACAAAATGCATGTAAGTAGAAAATATACAGAAAATATACAGAAATTCTTGTAAGAACAAGGAAATCCGAGTTTATTGGCTTGATGGATAGTGGATTAAACCCATTCTCTCTCTTGGAATAGTATTGCCATTGTATGCAACCATACAGGTTAATGGGGGATCAATGTTTTACAATCAAAGAGAATCGCTTCTTGATTGCGAACTTTAACAGTGAGGCCCAATAGGCTGTTTCACTATCTTCTTCGTGCATTTGGACAGCAGAGGTTATGTAACTGCCTCCAGGCGCTGTAGCCAGTTCAATGTGCTGTTGTCGAGGGCCGTGAGGTCTACCCCTCCATCAGGGGGGGCGGAGGACAGCGCAGTTGAAAATGACGTGCTGCACTGTTTGCTGGTCTGCTCCACACACGTAGGCTGCCGATGAACACAGCCCCCAGCGATGCACATTGGCGTTGAACCGGACGACCCCTGTACGGAGCCGGTTCAGGGAGACCCACTCTTTGCGGGGCAGGTCCGAGCCGGGTGGGGCTGTGGTGTTCGGTGCAACAGTGAATTGAGGGGGTCGCAAAGTCTATTCCCAGCTGGTTCTCCATGTTCCAAGTGTGTTGAAACCGGAGCCGCAGAGGGTCGCTGTGTGACGGGAGAAGGGGCGACGACAGGCGTAGAGGTCCCAGTTGCTGTGAGTCCAGGGCGAGGTGGTGCAAAGGATGTTTGGCATCCGATGGGGCCTTGCACACCAGCCTGTGGGTGCAGTACTCTCTGCAAAGCTTGGCGGGTGCAAGAGTGTGAACCTTATGGGGGCATTATATCAATATGAGGCAGATAAGAAGATGGCTGATTGGATCACTCCATAGGTAATGACACTTTGATGGAAAGAGTTGAATTTGTTGGCGACCTTTAAATCTGTAATCTCAGACAAAGGATTGTCCTTTCATGCTTAACTGCAGAGGAGAGGGGCTGTAGGAGAATGTTACGGTCGATGGTGTCAACAGCACCATGTAGGCTGGATAGAATTAAGAACAATACACGTTGTTCACAGTGATTGGTATCTGCAAAATGGAAAACCAATGGAAATAACTGAAGGAATAGTGCAAACGACTTGCTTCACAAAATTCATATCTTTGAACAAATCCATCTCTTTGTTACTGGGTAAAGTGATCCAGTTGATCATTTCTGCCCATGCTCATCTGGACCTATGTTTTCTAAGAAAAAAGAGAAAATAATTAGGAGGACCCAGTGTGAATTTAAGAAAGGAGAATTGGATTTGTAAAACTGCTGACAATTCTTCACAGTGGGAACAGTATACATAACAGTATGATAAAGTTCCCCAAAGTAGGCTGACTCGAAAGATTAAGATGCATTGGGTTCACAGTGACTTGGTTGTATGGATTTATAACTGGCTTATATGATTGCAATGGAAGAGGATATTCAGTCCAGAGGTCTGTGACCCGTGGAGCTCTGCAGGAATCTATGCTGAGATCTCTGATGCATGTGATATATACATGACTTGATATCTAAATGTAGATAGGTCGGTTAGTAAGTTTGCAGATTACATCAGGATTGTTGGAGTTGCAGATTGTGAGGAGTATACTGTGTCAAAGTGTAGAGCTACAAAAATGGATGGAGAAATGGCAGACAGAGTTTAATCCAAGCAAGTACAAGCTGTTGCACTTTGGGGGGACAAATATACAACAAATGGCAAGACCCTGAACAGCATTGATATACAGAGGGATCCTTTGGTCCATAATTTACTGAAAGTAGCAATACGTGTAGATAGATGGATAAACAAGGAATGTGGCATACTTGCCGTCATTGGTAAAGCCATTTAGAATAAAGTTCAGGAAGTCATAATACAGTTTTATAGAACTGGTTCGGCTGCATTTGGAGTATTGTGTGTAGTTCTGGTCACCCCATTACAGAAAGGATATGGAGGCTTTGGAAGGGTGCAGGGGAGGTTTACCAGAATGATGCCTGGATTAGATGGTATTAGCTACTGGGAGAGGTTGGACAGACTTGGATTGTTTTCTCTGGAACTCCAGATATAGAGGGGAGGCTTGATAGAAGTTTATACAATCATGAGAGGCATAGCTGGAGTGAAACTTTTTTTCCCTCAAAGTGGACATATCAAACACTAGAGATAATAGCTTTCAAGTGAGGGGGCAAAGTTTAAAGGAAAGTGTTTTTATAAACTGAGGGTAATGAGTGTCTGAAATCCAGCCAGGTCTGTTGATGGAGACAGATATCATTATGGCGTTTAGGATGCCTTTGGACAGGCACATGGATATGTAGGGAACGTAGCAATATAGAAACATAGAAACATAGAAAATAGGTGCAGGAGTAGGCCATTCGGCCCTTCGAGCCTGCACCCCCATTCAATGTGATCATGGCTGATCATCCAACTCAGTATCCCGTACCTGCCTTCTCTCCATACCCCCTGATCCCTTTAGCCACAAGTGCCACATCTAACGCCCTCTTAAATATAGCCAATGAACTGGCCTCAACTACCTTCTGTGGCAGAGAATTCCAGAGACTCACCACTCTCTGTGTAAAGAATGTTTTCCTCATTTCGGTCCTAAAGGAATTCCCCCTTATCCTTAGACTGTGACCCCTTGTTCTGGACTCCCCCAACATCGGGAACAATCTTCCAGCATCTAGCTTGTCCAACCCCTTAAGAATTTTGTAAGTTTCTATAAGATCCCCCCTCAATCTTCTAAATTCCAGCGAGTACAAGCCGAGTCTATCCAATCTTTCCTCATATGAAAGTCCTGACATCCCAGGAATCAGTCTGGTGAATCTTCTCTGTACCCCCTCTATGGCAAGGATGTCTTTCCTCAGATTTGGAGACCAAAACTGTACGCAATACTCCAGGTGTGGCCTCACCAAAACCCTGTACAACTGCAGTTGAACCTCCCTGCTCCTATACTCAAATCCTTTCGCTATGAATGCTAACATACCATTTGCTTTCTTCACTGCCTGATGCACCTGCATGCCTACTTTCAATGACTGGTGTACCATGACACCCAGGTCTGGTTGCATCTCCCCCTTTCCTAATCTGCCACCATTCAGATAATAGTCTACCCTCATGTTTTTGCCACCAATATGGTTCATGTGCAGGCAGATAAGAGCTTGTCTTAGCATCATGTTCGGCACAGACATTGTGGGCCGAAGGGCCTGTTCCTGTGCTGTACTCTTCCATGTTCCACTGCAATTGTGGTGAACTTTGAGGGGAAAAAAGAAAAATATACCACCGAAGAGAATTTTTGAAAAAAATTAAGAATTATGCAATTAGGCGAAGGATGCATAACTGGATTAAAAATGGATCAGAAAGAAATACAGAAAGAAAATAAGGTGGATGCAGGTGTGAATTCAGTAAATTGTCTCAACCGTGTCCCAACAGGAATCTCACCGAGTTCTTTAAAGAGCAAATTTATTTTAAGAACATAGTTTGTGGTTTCTGCTACTGTCATGGGTTTCAATTATCTATGTCCCTCCCTTCCAGTTCTCACTAATGTCTACATTCAGTAATCGCATATTTCCGGATCTGCGCCAAATCAACAACTGTTGGCAGTGTGTGTGGGAAAGGTATACATTTTCATTTGTTATCACGTAGATTTACTCTGACAATTTCATCAGGCGGTTTCTGGTTTGTGCTCTAGTTTGCAGACTCATGTATATTTAGAGACAAACATTTAGATTAATTTTAGCTTTTAATAATACAGTGTTAGAAATTCAATTGCACAGAGCAACATCTTTTCGTGTTGCAGTAACTCAGTGGGACAGGCAGCATCTCTAGAGAGAAGGACTGGGTGACGTTTCGGTTCAAGCCCCTTCTTCAGAGGATGCCCTTCTCTCCAGACCCTGTCTCGCTGAGTCACTCCAGCTTTTTGTGTCTATCTGTGGTTTAAACCAGCATTTGCAGTTCCTTCCGACACCTCTTTTCATGTTGCATTTTTATGAACAGTGAGAATTTTTTTTAACACATGCACTAATGCATGGGACGTGTGTAATGGCACCCAGCGGTGTGCAAGAAATTCAATCACAAATGCATGCTTTTCTGAGAGGATATGAGGGAGCAAATGTTTTATTGATAATTAAGGATTTGAGCAGTTCCAAGGATGGATACAAAGTACTGCAGTACCTCACGGGTCTGGCAGCACCTCTGGGGAACATGGTTAGGTGACATTTCGGGACAGGACCCTTCTTCAGACTTGAGCAATGCCACGGTTGTGGGTCCTGTGCTTGGAACTACCTCAAGTGGATCTCCTTTACATTGAGAACTCACTCCTCTCCACAGATCTCCTTCAGAACCAACATCGCATACCATGCCGTGATTATGATTCCAGATCTCCCGTTCTCCCTCTCACCGCACCTCAGATCTCAAACACTGCTCAAATGTCCTCTCCGTCCGCAAACAGATCATGATTCTTAATTTCACTTCTTCCTCCCCAAGACCCCACTGGCCCAAAGTTTAAACATCTTCACACCATTCACCAGGGGCGGAAATCGCTATCAAAACATGGGGGGGGGGGAGCAGTTTCTTGGTGGCTGCGCGCATGAGCATGTACATGCGCACACACACGCGAGGCTTCGGCCGTGGGCCCTGTGGACAGTAACATCGGGAGCTGACCTGGTTGGTGACTGACTGTGAACTCCAGCAACAGCAGCTTCATCCGCCCCGAATCGTGGGGCTTATCGGCCCACTTGCGGGGCCTTTCATCACCCGGCGCAGCTTAAAATCGGCCGGCGGGGGCTTCAACATCGGGAGCCTCAATCGCCTCGATGCAGCAGTTTGACTGCCTGACTGCGGGGCGATGGAAGATTCTGCAGCCGATTTTAAGCTGCGCCGGGCGATGAAAGGCCCCACGAACGGGCCGATTCCGCCATTAGAAAGTGTCGGATACCCGCTTGAATCTTTCAAAAGCTACAATGTGATAAATAACACCTAAACAAATAAAACTGAAGCAAATGAAGGCAAACTGAAGAACCAACCTAGGATGGGGGGGGAGAGAGAGAAGGATGGGATAAACATACTAAATAACGTGAGTGACCATGAATGAGGGACTTATTGCAAACCAGCCAGGAAACCTGTTCGACCGGAGCCATTAATGACCTGACCCGTTTAAATCCGATACCCATTTAAATCTTTCCCATCCACCAATATAGCCAATCAGTTCAAATGGTAAGTGTACCCACATCAGACCGCTTTCAGAAAATCTACGTGAATACCTTCAGTGATACTTGAAGGTCAAAACACAATTGGTGACACATCGTGCTAATACGATGTTAACAGAGACATTTAACAAGCGCTTAACAGTGTCACCCTCATTGTCTCGCGGAAAGCGGAGATTATAATAGATTCTTTTGAAATCGAATTTCAAAATTTGGATTACAAAACATGGGGGGGATTGTCCCCCACCTCTCAAAACATGGGAGGGATATGTCCCACCCAGCCCACCCAGGATTTGCGCCCATGCCGTTCACCATTTTCTCTCCACTGTGACATGCTCGCTTGTCTGACCTCTGTTAGCCACACTGCTATTGGAAAAGTGAGCAAGAGGTAAGGCGTTTAGGTTTGCTAAATCTGTTCTATTGTCCTTGGGTTACTTGTGCAATAGAGTTCTGGAGTGGTAAAACCCTACATATAATGTGTAGTGGCCTAGTGAAAACCAGCTGTTAAATGTACCTCTCCAGTGTTGAGAATAAAGCCATCGGTTCCATTTATTGGGTCTCTTTGCAATCTAAATTGTGAATACTAAATGGAAATTGCAAAAGTAATCCTGTTGTTAGTTAGTAAATAGAAATAAAATCCCACTGCCTGCAAATGTTAACAAGCTGCACAAAGATGTTTTTGTGTGTAAACACTCTTGGGGCAGTCTAGGAAGAATGTCTCTCATTTAGATTTGCCATCAGGAGTGAGTGTACACAGGGACAGCCGTTCTTTACATTGCGTCGAGACGGCCAGATTGCAGAGGGGGTGCAGACAGATGATCCAGGCCCTTTACCCTTCGTAGCAGGAGCTGTTTTTCTTCACTGATCCACATTTTCATGAATCTATAATGCCGACGTGTGAGATCCTTATTCCTTGAGAATATCTCAAAGCACAAATCAATCTAACGTTAAAAACAATCCAAACAGATGCACAGTTCCCATAAGGGGACTAATTAAAAAATGATGCTTTTAAAATTCCACTCCCCTGGCAGAAAGTTGATTAAGATGGGAATCTCATTTACCTCAGGCAAGACATAGACCCAGTTCAAACTGTTACTGTGCATATAGCCTGCATTTGAGAGGAGTCTGCATATTAGGCTGAGGAAATCAGTTTGCCTCCCTACTGTTTTCTAGTTAAAGCAGAGGCCCTTTTGTTCCTTTCAGCTGAAGGGGTGATCTTTCCCCCACCGGAATTGATTACCATTGTGAGGATTACTGCGGACATTGGAACAGTTCACAGCTAATGGGATTTTGAGCTAAAATAGTCCCTGGTGTCCTCAGATGGTTCATCATCCAGGGCATCCTCCCCGGCGCACTGCTGTTTATAACTAATAAAATAAGAAAATGGTGGAAAACTCCACTGGTCATATTGCATCCGCGTAGGAGAAATACTAACTATTGACGTCTGGGACTCATGATTTTCTGCTCTTAATACAGCGTTTCTGCAGATAAAAAAAAAATTAACATTCACATCACTCTGCTGTGGTTACGTAGTCCAAACCAAATGGGGCTAAAACCAGTTTGTATAGCTACTGCACCAAAAAGAGGGCTCTCTGGTTGGTAATCTAGTCATTCTGAGCATCATTTTGCAGCTGGATTTTCAGTTCAGCTTTGCTCATTTTGCTGGAGTGTATAAAGAGAGCTTAGTTATATCTTGATTCACTACCTTCTCAGGACTGTGATCATGTTGGTAGCATTTGCCATGAGTGAAAAAATCTCCTTGTGCATTGAAATCTGACAGTCCCTACCTGGATGGTTATGAATCAACAAATATTACTCTAGCTGCCACTTTTCCCTTTATCCTGTCAGAAGATCTCCACCCACACGGAATAATGTCTTCATAAAGTTACGCGAATTAGATTTTATTTCTTATTGGTTTGCAATTATCTTTCAGTGATGCATTGGACAGTTAATCATTAATAGTTTCTGTATACGATAAGTGACTTTCAGTGGCTGTGTGCAATCAAACATGCCATCATTTGAATAAGCTATGAAATTGAAAGCACTTTTGGCTTCCAAGTTCTATGTGAAGAAAGGTCAATTAATTTATGTTTCTAATATTTATTCTTAACTGAGAACACCAACGCAGAAAACCTGGTTGCTTACCTTACTATTTTTCTGTCTGTGCCATACGGAAATTGACTACCCATTCCCCTCATTCCCCAACCTATTGAGTTTTAAAAGACGAGATTGATAAAGTTGCTACAAAAAGGCGAATTATTTAAAATCATAATTCATCCCTTGTTCAGGCACAAAACTCACAATG
Organism: Raja brachyura; assembly: GCA_963514005.1. Next base: position 47,351,688 of record OY740795.1, on the reverse strand, counting down.
TAGTAACAAATTCCACACACTCTGCTTCAAAAATTCATATCCATTGAAGTCAAAATAGATCAACTTTCATGAAGAGGGTAATGTACATATGTTACCACAGTGCACAATCAGTGTGGAAAACAAAGGAACATTTATGCTGCAAAAGTAGCTCTGAATCATTTAAAGTGTTCATGACGTATAGCACAGCATACATTTCCATCAAGTTCGCCGACAACATCACTGTGGTTGGGTGAATCTACAGATGGGGATGTGTCAGAGTATAGAAGTGAGATCGATCGACTGACCAAATGGTGCCAGCACAACAACCTGCCTCTCAACATCAGTAAGACCAAGGAACTGGTTGTGGACTTTGGTAGGGGAAGGATGAGGACTCAGAATCCTGTTTATATCAACGGGACAATGGTGGAAAGGGTAAAAATCTTCAAATTCTTGGGCGTGCATATATCAGAAGATCTTCCCTGGACCCAGCATCGGTATGCAATTGTAAAGAACTCATCAGCGACTCTACTTCCTGAGAAGATTACGGAGATTTGGCATGTCAAATAGGATTCTCCTGAACTTCTACGGGTGCACGGTAGAGAGCATTCTGACTGGTCGCATCGTGGCCTGGTTCAGCAACTTGAACATCCAAGAGCGAAAAAGACTACAAAAAGTTGTGACCACTGCCCAGTCCATCACCGGCTTTGACCTCCCCACCGTCGAAGGGATCTATCGAAGTCACTGCCTCAAAAAGGCAGCCAAAATCATCAAAGTCCCACATCATCCTGGCCACACATTCATTTCACCATTGCCATCAGGAAGAAGGTACAGGGGCCTGAAAACTGTAACATCCAGGTTCAGGAACAGCTTCTTCCCTACAGCCATCAGCCTATTAAACACAATAACGAATAAGCTCTGAGCTCTGAACTGCAAAATACTATATTATTATTGTATTATTTTTGTTATTTATTGAACTTTTTCTTTTTTTTCTATTCCCCTGTTATGTACTATGTTTCCATATTCACATATTCTGTTGTGCTGCAGCAAGTAAGAATGTCATTGTCCCATCCGGGACATATGACAATAAACACTCTTGACTCTTGACTAAACTAAAATGGAGGTTGCCGACATTGGATCTTCAAAGGAAAATGCACATTTGTTCATTTGTATGCTGATTGTAATAGTTGCAGCAAATTATGGGATGTGATACTTATGGATGTCCCATGGTTAAGATGGTCCTGATGATACAATATGAGAGCAAATATGTAAAGAGATAGCAGATATTAGTAGTAAGCACAAGGTAGTGATTGTGGGAGATTTCAACTTTCCACACATAGACTGGGAAACACATTCTGTAAATGGGCTGGATGGTTTGGAGTTTGTAAAATGTGTGCAGGATAGTTTTTTGCAGCAATACATAGAGGTGCCGACTAGAGGAGGGGCAGTGCTGGACCTCCTGTTAGGAAATGAGACGGGACAGGTGGCGGAGGTATGCGTAGGGGAGCACTTCGGGTCCAGTGATCACAATACCATTAGTTTCAATATCATTATGGAGAAGGACAGAACTGGGCCTAGGGTTGAGATTTTTGATTGGAGAAAGGCTAACTTTAACGAGATGCGAGATGATTTAAAAGGAGTGAACTGGGACATTTTGTTTTATGGGAAAGATGTAGAGGAGAAATGGAGGACATTTAAAGGGGAAATTTTAAGAGTACAGAATCTTTATGTTCCTGTTCGGTTGAAAGGAACCAGTAAAAATTGGAAAGAGCCCTGGTTTTCAAGGGAAATTGGACATCTTGTTCGGAAAAAGAGGGAGATCTACAATAATTATAGGCAGCATGAAGTAAATGAGGTGCTTGAGGAGTATAAGGAATGTAAAAAGAATCTTAAGAAAGAAATTAGAAAAGCTAAAAGAAGATATGAGGTTGCTTTGGCAAGTAAGGTGAAAGTAAATCCAAAGGGTTTCTACAGCTATATTAATAGCAAAAGGATAACAAGGGATAAAATTGGTCCATTGGAGAGACCGAGTGGACAGCTATCTGCAGAGCCAAAAGAGATGGGGGAGATATTGAACAATTTCTTTTCTTCGGTATTCACCAAGGAGAAGGATATTGAATTATGTGAGGTAAGGGAAACTAGTAGAGTAGCTATGGATACTATGAGTTTCAAAGTAAAAGAAGTACTGACACTTTTGAAAAATATAAAAGTGGATAAGTCTCCAGGCCCTGACAGGATATTCCCTAGGACATTGAGGGAAGTTAGTGTAGAAATAGCCGGGGCTATGACAGAAATATTTCAAATGTCATTAGAAACGGGAATAGTCCCCGAGGATTGGCGTACTGCGCATGTTGTTCCATTGTTTAAAAAGGGTTCTAAAAGTGAACCTAGCAATTATAGACCGGTTAGTTTGACTTCAGTGGTGGGCAAATTAATGGAAAAGATACTTAGAGATAATATATATAAGTATCTGGATAAAGAGGGTCTAATTAGGAACAGTCAACATGGATTTATGCCTGGAAGGTCATGTTTGACTAATCTTCTTGAATTTTTTGAAGAGGTTACTAGGGAAATTGACGAGGGTAAAGCAGTGGATGTTGTCTATATGGACTTCAGTAAGGCCTTTGACAAGGTTCCTCATGGAAGGTTGGTTAAGAAGGTTCAACTGTTGGGTATAAATGCAGGAATAGCAAGATGGATTCAACAGTGGCTGAATGGGAGAAGCCAGAGGGTAATGGTGGATGGCTGTTTGTCGGGTTGGAGGCAGGTGACTAGCGGGGTGCCTCATGGATCTGTGTTGGGTCCTTTGTTGTTTGTCATGTACATCAATGATCTGGATGAAGGGGTGGTAAATTGGATTAGTAAGTATGCAGATGATACCAAGATAGGGGGTGTTGTGGATAATGAAGAGGATTTCCAAAGTCTACAGAGTGATTTAGGCCAGTTGGAAAAATGGGCTGAAAGATGGCAGATGGAGTTTAATGCTGATAAATGTGAGGTGCTACACCTTGGCAGGACAAATCAAAATAGGACGTACATGGTAAACGGTAGGGAATTGAAGAATACAGTTGAACAGAGGGATCTGGGAATAACCGTGCATAGTTCCTTGAAGGTGGAATCTCATATAGATAGGTTGGTAAAGAAAGCTTTTGGTATGCTAGCCTTTATAAATCAGAGCATTGAGTATAGAAGCTGGGATGTAATGTTAAAATTGTACAAGGCGTTGGTGAGACCAAATCTGGAGTATGGTGTACAATTTTGGTCGCCCAATTATAGGAAGGTTATCAACAAAATAGAGAGGGTACAGAGGAGATTTACTAGAATGTTGCCTGGGTTTCAACAGCTAAGTTACAGAGCTAGGTTGAATAAGTTAGGTCTTTATTCTCTGGAGCGCAGAAGGTTAAGGGGGGACTTGATAGAGGTCTTTAAAATGATGAGAGGGATAGACAGAGTTGATGTGGACAAGGTTTTCCCTATGAGAATAGGGAAGATTCAAACAAGAGGACATGACTTTAGAATTAAGGGACAGAGGTTTAGGGGTAACATGAGGGGGAACTTCTTTACTCAGAGAGTGGTAGCGGTGTGGAATGAGCTTCCAGTGGAAGTGGTGGCGGCAGGTTCGTTGGTATCATTTAAAAATAAATTGGATAGGCATATGGATGAGAAGGGTATGGAGGGTTATGGTATGAGTGCAGGCAGGTGGGACTAAGGGAAAAAGGTTGTTCGGCATGGACTTGAAGGGCCGAGATGGCCTGTTTCCGTGCTGTAATTGTTATATGGTTATATGGTTATACAAAGTATCCAGACATGTGGAAGCTTAATTACATCATGTAATGATGGGAGAATCTTGGCAAAGAAACTAAACTGGTCTGTTTCAATGCTCATCTTTGGCAACAACAAAACAAGTGCGCTTCCCTTCATTTTTTTTTCAACCACCTTCAAAACATTCAGATGAACTATTTAACTATCTGTAGCAATTCTGGCATTTTGCCAAACATTTATTCAAATCTTTTCCATCTTGTTAACTTTTGTGGGTTTGGTCACATTCCAAAGTTGTTTTCAGTGTATGTACAACATTCCTGAATGAGGATTCAGACAGTCAGAGATCCGCCTGTGACAGTAATACCAAATGTATTAGCCAAATCCTGGGTGCAAGTGTTCACTTGCCATGATGAAGGGTATTTTAAGTGTGCGTGGAAGGATTTCTGTGGATTTATTTGTGCTATTTCTGGATCTTTTGCGGAGTTTTTGAGAAGTGCAGTGAAGTTCCATTATCATTGGATATTGTGTTGGTGGTTTTCTGTCACTTTTTGAAGCAGCTGCATACATTGTCAATGCTGTATAAGAGGAGTAAAGTCCCAAAATGGAGGAGGACCGACGTCAGTGTGTCTTTACTTTGAGGCTACCTCCACAGGGTGTTGTATTTCCAGATGACCTCTAAACATTTGCTGGAGACCGTCTACAGGCAACCTTCTGCCCAGACATTTCTGCACTAGTGTACTAGTTACTGAGCAACCATTAGATTGCAACTCGTCACTTAAGCGTTACGGATGTTCGTACAGGCTCATCCAAAATGAAGATCATAAATCTGACGCAGACTCCACTATTAATAAACCATTGTAATTGAAGAACCAAACTTTGAATCTTGCATTATCTTCTCAGCTCAATCGGCTTTGGTTTTTGGAGGAACTAAGCAGATCAGGCAGCAGTTGTGAGGTAATGTCAAGGTGGTGTGACCCTTCTTCAGACCGATTGTGGTCAGGCTGAGAAAGCTGGAATAGGGGAGAGATGGAGGCAGGACAAAGCCTGGTGAATGATGCATCAGGAAAGGGGGGGGGGGAATGGTTGGTGTTAGGGGTTGATCAGAGGATGGATGGAGTAGGCGACTAAGGCTAAAGATGAAAAAGAGATTGAGGAAAAGATAAAATGAGGAGTGGAACATAAAGGCAGGGGGAGGGGGGATATAGGTGGAAGGGAATGTTGGGGATGTTGGAGGAAGGGGGGGATAGTGGACCAAAATGGGTTCACCCAGGGTGGGAGTGCACAAGAAATAGAGAGGGGGTAGAGGGGTACAGCTTTCAATTGGAGAATTCAATGTTCATACCATTGGGTTGTAAGTTGCCCGAGCGGAATCTGAGGTGCAGTTCCTCCAGTTTGTGGATGGCCCTCACTCTGACAATAGAGGAGGCCCAGGACAGAAAGGTTGATATGGGAATCGGAAGGGGAGTTAGAATGATTAGCAAGCAGGTGATCCAGTAGGCCTTGGTCTGACGCAAGTGTTTGGTGAAAGTCATCTGGTCTAGGCTTGGTCTCTACAAAGGAGCACCAAATACAGTGGATGAGGTTAGAAGAGGTGCATGTGTACCCCTGTGTCACCTTTAGTTTAGTTTAGAGATACAGCACGGAAACATGCCCTCTGACCCACCGGGTCCGCGCCGACCAGCGATCCCCGCACACTAACACTATCCTCCATCCACTAGGGACAGTTTTTACATTTACCAAGCCAATTAACCTACAGATCTGTACGTCTTTGGCGTGTGGGAGGAAACTGAAGATCACGGGGAGAACGTAAAACTCCGTGCGGACAGCGCGCACAGTCGGGATTGAACCCGGGTCTCCGGCGCTGCATTCGCTATAAGGCAGCAACTCTACCGCTGCGCCACCGTGACCGCCCTGGAAGGACTTCTCAGTGCCGACCGGAAAGGACTGGGTGGAGGCGAGGGAGGAGGTGGGAGACAAGTTATTTCTGCTCCTGTGGTTGCAGTGGGAAGTGCCTGGCCACTGGATGGCTTGGGTGGGAATGGATGAATGAACCAAGGAGTTGTGGGGGGTAGTGGTCTCTGTGGAAAGCGGACAGGATTGGGATGGCAGTGAGAACATGTTAAAGGTGGCGGAAGCGTCAGAGAATGATGTGTTGGATGCGGAGGCTGCTGGGGTGAGATGGTAAGGGCCGGGGGTGGGGGGGGGGAACGTGGACTAGAGCAGAATTGCAGGACACAGAAGAGAAGGGCACAGAAGATAAGAGTCTGACGGGAAGTTGCCGAGAGGCTCCGTGAGCAAGGACGGACACGGCGGCCGACCAGTAGACCCGGCGCCGTGGGCCTCCCACGACCACGTGCAATGGCGGGCCGCTGCCTGCAGGGGAATACTTAGGACCCCCAAAGACCAGGGAGTTGAGGAGGGAGCCATTGGTGGCAACGGGCGCGAGGAGTAGGCCGGTAGGAGAGGCACCGGGTTATTGCCTCCAGCGCCTTCAAGGTCGGCTGCAGGAGGTACCCACCCCCTGGGGCACAGTGCCACTTGGGCGAGGAGAGGAGAGGGAGGTCGGGTCACAGGCCTGCACCAGCATGGGGCTTACTTGGGCTTACCTGGATCCGGGGTACACGTGCTTCCAACACGTGGACTTTGGACTTGAAAATAAGATATAGCTGAGGGATCCATCAGCAAAGCGGGGGGGGGGGGGGGGGGGTGGGGGAGTCCATATCTGCTGCCCAGAAGAGGCCTCCATCACATCTGCTCCCACAATTAAGCTTTCTACTCTGGGACACCCGAGGTGTCCTCTTCCTTCAGTAATGGCTCAATTGAACCCAGATCAAACAGCATTAATGCATTTTGAATGGCTGAGTCGTTCTAATCTCTTACTCGGGGAAGAGTTTGGAATTTGCAATTTAAGTACAGATACATCGAGTCATTTGGATGAAATTCAACAGAGGCTGGTTTACAACTGATGTTTCGCTTAAGGGCAGAAATTAATTACTGTGTAAAATGAGGAGCTTTGTTCAGCTGTTTAAGCAAAAACTACTTCAGGCCCATTTTAAGCACTTTTGAGGATATAAAAACAACGAACGTTTTGGCAACGTCAAGCACTAAACTCAGATATAAATGATATCAGCAAAATATCTCACTGTCCCTTCCTCATATGCTCTACTGCCTTTCACCTTTAAGGGCCTGTCCCACTTGTGGGTCAATTGCGTGTCATTTACGCGACATCATTTATGCGTCATGAGACGTGATGCGCACATGATGCGAGCATGGCGTGCATTACGCGTGCATGGTGTGCATTACGTGTGCATGGTGCGTGGTGATGTAGGCAGTGAATCGCGGTCTCACGCGGCGCCCCAGGATTTTGGGATTCACCTGCATGACGTGCAGATGACGCCCAAGTGGGACAAGCCCTTATGTATCCAAAGAAGCCTTTTCACTGTTGTGGATATATTCTACCATTAAACAAAACAGACGCAGTTCCAGGACAATGGCTGAATAAGCAAAATACTGCACAAAGGGTGGTGGGTGTATGGAACAAGCTGCCAGAGGAGGTAGTTGAGGCTGGGACTATCCCAACGTTTAAGAAACAGTTAGACAGGTACATGGATAGGACAGGTTTGGAGGGTTATGGACCAGGTGCATGTAGGTGAAACTAATGTAGCTGGCACATGTTGGCTGGTGTGGGCTAGTTGGGCTGAATGGCCTGTTCCCACAATGTATCACTCTATGACTCTGACTGCAGTTGCTGGAAATCTGAAACAAACCTGAAGAGGTTAGAAATACTCTGTGGATCCCACGGCCTAGAGAAAGCTGACCTTGTTATTATAAAGTATCTGATGATCCTCTGTGGTGCAATTAATTCCTGTGTAGAAAATTGTGTACAGTTCTGGTCTCCACACTACAGGAAGATTATCGTAGCATTTAGAGAGGTTGCAGAAAGATTCACCGAGACATGGTGCCTGGGATGGAGGACCATATACCTGTAAATGTAGTTATAAGTAGAGATTTGATGACTGGGTTTACTCTCACTGGAACCGAGGACGCTAATGGCTAACATTAGATAGGTCTATAAAATTATGAAGAGCAGAGATAGGATAAGTAGTCAGAATCTTTTCCCAGGGTGGGGTAATCTCGAATGAGAGGGGAGAAATTTAAAGCACTACGTTTTTCCACATAGAGAGGGTTGAATATCTGGTAAAAACTGTGAGAGGAGGCAGGTACGTTTTGCAACAATTAAAAATGTTTGGGCAGATGGTTGGATAGGAAAGGCTTGGACGGATGCAGCCCTAATGCAGTCAGATGGGATTAGCATTGATCGGCATCACGTTCGGCATGGACAAAGTGGTCTGCCCCATTTCTCTGCTGCATACGTCTATGATCTTATGTAAATAGGTATTGAACATTTTCACAAATAGAATATTGCACAAGCAGAAATTAAATACAATCAAATATTATTGCAGTGAACCCTCATTATCACGAAGGTTGGGGGGAGGAGAGAAATAAGGTCCACTATTGCTGATTGTCCGCTTTCACTGAGTAAGGTTTTGTCATTGTATGTATTTGAAACAAAGAACTGAAGATGATGATTCGTACAAAAAGGACTTAAAGTGTGCTGGAGTAACTCCAGCAAGTCGGGGAAGCATCACTGGAGAACGTGGATGAGTGTCATCAGGACCCTTCTTCAGACTGATTCAGTTTGCCGACTTACTCCAGCAATTTGTGTTTGTTTCACCTTAAAACTAGGCGCAGATGTCGCTGGTCTGCACCAGTGAGCCCTTCTTCACCCACTGCACGGTCTGGTTGACACGGCTGTTGTTGTGGCTCACAATGTGGACCCTGGGTGAGGACAGTGCTTTCTTCAAGCTGCTGCCACAGACAAGACACGCTCGGTCACCCTGGGGCTTCCTTCTTTCTCTCCTGCTGCTTTTTCCAAGGTGGAGCGCCTTTACCACCTCAGGCAGCTGAGGAAATTCGGAGTCTCTCTGAGGATCCTTCAATCCTCCTACTCTGGTGCCACAGAAAGCATCCTGACCAGAAACATCTCGATCTGGTTTGGTAACAGCTCCACCCAGGACAGGAAGGCTCTGCAGAGAGTAGTGCTTTGGCTGAATACACCATGGGAACTACACTGTCCCCTTGCAAGACCTATATTCCAGGAGGTGCAGATCCAGAGCCTGCAGGGTCATGAAGGACTCCAACCACCCCGGCAACGGACTGTTCCAGGTGCTGCGGTCAGGCAAGCGCCTCCGCTGTCATGCAGCAAAAACAGAGAGGCTGAAATGGAGTTTCTTCCCACAGGCCATCAGGACTGTAAACTCTGATCTCACCGGGGCATAAATACTGTTGCGTCTTCTTTTTTTAATGTATATACTGGTTCTGTTCTATTGTTCTGCACAATCCCGCAGGCGTTGCCACTTTCATTTCGCTGTACATCTTGTATGTGTATGTGATAAATGAAGTTGACTTGAGTGTATCGGGGGGAACTCGGGGGAAGAAAGAGGACGAGACAGTTGGCAGCGGGGGGGGGTGGTGGGATTGAAGAGTCTAAGTGGACAGAGCGATGGGAGAAGGAGGAGGCGGTGGGGAGTGGACGAAGCGACAAGAAGAAGCGGCAGCTGGTGAGGGGGGAGGGGGGGAGGGAGCCCCACGGTGATCGAGTGCGACCTGTCGGTGGCAGTGGCCTGAAGAAAGCACAGTCCCCAGGGGCCACACCAACCGTACCGTGCAGTGGGTGAAGTAGGGATCGCTGGTACACCTTGCTAGTCGGGAGTGGAGCCGGAGAGATGGTGCGGGCCAGAGATGGCATCAGCAGGTCCGTCCACTATAACTGAACAAACGAGGGTTTATTATACGAACAGTTAAGTGCCTGTCCCACTTGGCCGTCATTTGCGCCTCATTTATGCGTTATATGCAAATTAGGTCGATGCGTCATGACGCGTGGGGTGCGTATGCGTTCCGCATGGTGAGGCGTGGAATCGTGTGTGGTGGCGCGCGGTATTGCGCGACGCCACAGGATTTAGTACAGGAGCTAAATCCTCGCACGCCACGTGCGTGACATATCGCGTACGCACGCGGACACATTGGCGTCGTAGGCTGGCGTCCCGACGTCTCACGTGTATCGCATGGTGGCACATGGTTACGTCACCGTGCGTCAAAGCCCTTACGTCCACGTCATGCCGCACGCTGCAAGGTATTTTAATGATGGCACCAGATGGCTGTGCTGACGCGTGATGATGCTGTGATTTGTGCGCGACGTCACATCGACCTATTTTACATATGATGCGTAAATGAGGCGCAAATGACGGCCAAGTGGACAGGCCCTTTAAAATGACGGTTTATTGTACGGACAACTTTGAGAAAAATTGCAACAGAATACTGATCTTCTATGAAATTCAAGGACACAATTGTATTTGTGTTCCATAATATCGGTTATGTCATATTCAAAGTTTGTGTGGGAATCATGTGCAAAGAGTGGTGAGTCTCTGGAATTCTCTGCCACAGAAGGTAGTTGAGGCCAGTTCATTGGCTATATTTAAGAGGGCGTTAGATGTGGCACTTGTGGCTAAAGGGATCAGGGGGTATGGAGAGAAGGCAGGTACGGGATACTGAGTTGGATGATCAGCCATGATCACATTGAATGGCGGTGCAGGCTCGAAGGGCCGAATGGCCTACTCCTGCACCTATTTTCTATGTTTCTATGTTTCTAAATCATTAACTCAATAAGATTTCCATCAGGATAATAATTTCATCCCTAAGAGTGCAGTTTGTTCATGAAAATTAATGCACGCAGCATTTAAATGTTATGCTCAGTTTGATATCATTCTACCAAAGTGCCAGCCCAAAGTGAACTTATTTTGTATCAGAAAGAGTGGTAGAGGCTCACCACACAGCTCATTGGCTCAGAGATCTAGCTTCATCAATTACTGCTATCTTCATCAAATATGCTCGGCTATTGTTATTCACCCTCTTAATTTTCACCATTGGAGCAGGTTTTTTTTTGTCTTTTCTTCCTTCCTCGCCACTTTCTCCTCAACACTGGAGTAGAGCAGTCCATTTCTCTAAAACTCCTCCATCCAGAGCTCCTTAACGGCAATCCTGTCCCTGCACCAATATCTCTGCTTCTCTTCCAGCTGGATCTGTTTAGGTTCTCAGTCCCTACACTCACACTTCCGTCAGAAACAGTTGCTGCGTCGTCATCATCCCAGAGCCTTCCAACACTGTCAATGATCCTGCTTTAGCATGAGCACAATGGCCAATTTGCAATATCAAGAGAAGAACAGAAAAGCCATACACACACATGTATTTACATATCACATTATCAACTGCTTTACATATAAGTAAATCATCTTCCTTGTTACAATTCTCAGTTGCAAATTCTTTGCTCTGCCTCCCACAGAGTATGTGAAGCATTTACTAAAGGTGTGAGTGTTTTATTTATTCATATTTTGTATCTGCTGCCAATGTTCAGTTCTGAGATGTTTGCCGGCTTAAGCAGGATATTTCATAATGAAATTTTGGCTGCTTCTAAACCAGGTGGGTGTTCTTGCACCATTTTTCCAAATGGCAGATGAAGTGAAGAGGTGATTATGTGCCGGACTTTAGGGCTGAAATATTCACTCTGGCTGTTGTTTCGGCGCTCAGAAAATAAGGCGTCCTCTCAGCTCCACGTTTGGCCTGAAAACACAAGTTGAACAACATATTTAGCACATGATTTATTTCAGGATTTTTTAAAAGTAATCTTTCTTCTTGAATTTATTGAGTTTCAGAGCTCAAAACTCACAATTATTTATGCACTTGCTGGATGGTTAGTTTTGTTTAATTTAAAGATACAGCGTGGAAACAGGCCCTTTGGCCCACCGAGTCTGTGCCGACCCAGCGATCCCCTCATATTAACACCTTCCGACACACGCTAGGGACATTTTACACTTCAAACAAGCCAATTAGCTTACAAACCTGTACGTCTTTGGAGTGTGGGAGGAAACTGGAGATCTCGGAGAAATCCCACGCAGGTCACTGGGAGAACGTACAACCTCCGTACAGACAAGGACCCCTAGTCGGGATCGAACCCGGGTCTCCAGGCAGCAACTCTACGGCTGCGCCACCGTGCAAAAAATATCTGTCAGTGTATTCTGGGCAATGTGGATCATTCAGAATGGACACTACAATCCCCGTGTGTAGGAAGACACGGCAGATGCTGGTTTAAACCGAAGATACACACAAAATGCTGGAGTAACTCAGCGGGATCTCTAGAGGGAAGGAATGGGTGCCGTTTTGGATCAAGATCCTCCTTTAGACTAGAGTCAGGGAAAAAGGAAATGAGAGATATAGACAGTGATGCAGAGAGATATAAAGTAAATGAATGAAAGATATGCAAAACAAGTAACGATGATAAAGGAAACAGGCTGTGTGCTAGATGAGAACGGGAACTTTGTGTGACTGGGATGGGGGAGGGATGGAGAGAGAGGGAATGCAGGGGTTAATTGAAGTTAGAGGAATCAAAATTCATACCACTAAGTTGTGAGCTGCCCAAGCGAAATATGAGACGCTGTCCCCCCTATTTGCATTTAGCTTCACTCTGGCAATGGAGGAAGCTGAGGACAGAATGGTCGGTTGTGGTACTGTGAAGGGGAATTAAAGGAGCCATCCTTCCCCCACCAAAGTTACACCAGCTTCTCGTTCTCACCTAGCAAACAGCTAACAATGGCCTGAATCCTTTATCATCATTACTTTTTTGCAAAAATGCTCATTCACTTATTCACTTATGTCTCACTACATCACCGTCAATATCTCTTGTTTCCCTTTCCCCTGACTCTGGGTTGAAGAAGTGTCTCGACCCAAAACGTCCAGAGATTTTCTCCAGAGATGCCGCGTGACTCGCTGAGTTATTCCAGCTTTTTTTTGTCTATCTTCGATTTAAACCAGCCAATTAACCGACAAACCTGTATGTCTTTGGAGTGTGGGAGGAAACCGGAGCACCCGGAGAAAACCCACCTGAGTCACGGGGAAAACACATCGCTAAACTAAACTAAGATCCCTTGATTAGTACAGGTGTCAGAGGTTGTGGGGAGAAGGCAGGAGAATGGGTTTGGGAGGGAGAGATAGATCAGCCATGATTGAATGGCGAAGTAGACGATGGGCCGAGTGGCCTAACTCTACCCCTATCATGATCTTATGATGGAATCTCACTGAAGTTGACAATTCTGTTGAATATGAAGATTGGCAGATGAAAAATAAGGAGAAGGAGATGCCTGTTTTTACCCACCTCCTTCCCCATTCACCACGCATCTTACTTGCCCTCCTTCTCTCAGAGCGGACAGCAACGGACAAGCTGGAACTCACTGGGATTACGACAGGGTTGTTGATCCATTGCTCCCTGTTGCTCAATCATCTCTCCTACCAATTGCTGCAATTACAGTGTGTGCATGCTCCGTGCTTTCCTGGGATCTATACAGCTTCCAGCATCCAGAGGGACCCCCTGTGGCAGACGCTGAAAGTCATTAGGTTAGACTTCAGTCCGTCTCCACACATCAGATTTATTTCCAGTCAAGGGTGTTTCCATAGACATTCCCTGGGAGAATGGTGCAGCAGACAGGGTGAACAGGAGACGTTACATGGATTGCAAGCTCTCCCCCCCCCAGAGGCAGTGTAGAATTGTCCGCAGGTGTGTCACTTCGCAGACACTGCTTGTTAACTTGGAGATGTAGCAGACTGCAAAGGAACTTCATTTTCTAAACGTGTAGCTGGTATGTGACTAAACACTGGCAGTCAGTGAGCAGTAGGCCTGCAGCCGCCTAATATCGTCATCCACGCCATGGGCTGTCTGCAGGGTTCCTGATTCCAGTAGGCAACCCATATACAAATGGGCTTTTTGCATCTTTATTTGACTGCAATTTGAAGTCAAATACAAACATAATTCTCTTAGCCGAAGAAGGGTCTCGACCCGAAACGTCACCCATTCCTTCTCTCCGGAGATGCTGCCTGTCCTGTTGAGCTATTCCAGTATTTTGTGTCTACTTCGGTGTATAACCAGCATCTGCAGTTCTTTCTACACATAATTCTCTTATAGCTGCACTGTGGCTGACTATCACAACATCTGACGGGATACAATGCAATGATAAAACTCAACTCAAAATAATGTATAAACCAAAGCATTTAAAATTCCAGCCTGCTTTGGCTTTTATTAAGAGGAAATGAATAAAATGTATTTTATTTATATTTTATAAATATAAATTCCCCATCTAATGGCTCTTATAAAGTGCTGATTCTGAAACTGTACCACACCAACTCAACACAAGTGACTGTAAACTGGGACAGCGATCAGAAATCCACAAAGATACTGGTGGGGAAACGATGGAGAGATTACAGCTGCTGTTATCCTGATACCTATCTGGATCAGGGGCGCTCCTGTACTGCCATAAAAGTGGTCCGGACTTTGGAGTTTGGACTTCTTCATTGTAAATGGCGCTAAAATATGACGACTGTGCATTTGTGAGTTGTGCAAAAGAATTTCACTGCGCAGTGCATAGGTGACAATAAATAAAGAACTATTGAAATATTGAGGGAGAACAACTAACTCATGTTCTATGGTACCACTACACTTATCCCAGGAAAGCACTTCAGCAAACCTGTCCGAGGGTGAATTGTCGATGAATTTTTGAGACAACCTTCGAGCACTTTTGAACACGGGAATCTACACCCAGTATGGCAGTGTACCCTAAATATAGGTCACTCAGGACATTTGCCAATGTATTTACAGTAATCAATTTGCTTCAGACCATTCCATTAATTTAGAAGCAGCACATCATATCAGAATTACATTCATTCTTCCTTCTGCTATATCCCATTGTCAAAAGAGTCAAAGGTCCCAGACTGGTGGTGTCCCCCCATTAGAGAGCCTTTACACCAAATTTCTGTGAATTCCTTACCGCGTAATCTTGGATATTGGAACATGCCAATCTGTAACATTCATTCATGGTCAACTCTTCTCATTGCTACCCTCAGACGGGAGGTACAGAAACCTGAAGTCCCACACCACCAGGTTCAGGAACAGCTCCTTTCTTACAGCTGTCAGGCTCTTGAACCAACCTACATAACCCCCATGTAGAAACAAAGAACTGTAGATGCTGGTTTATACCAAAGATAGACACAAAGTGTTGGAGTAACTCACGGGTCAGGGACCATCTCTAGAGAAAAAGGGTGGGTAACGTTTCGGGTAGGGAGCCTTCTGCAGACTGTGTCAGGCAGCATCTCTGGAGAAAAAAGATGGCTGACGTTTTGGGTCGGGACCCTTCTTCAGACCGTGAAGAATTGGGTCTTTGATTTGTTGAAATAATTGAAACAATTTCATTTATCCTGCAGCATTGGAGTTACCTTAATCTCCTAAGGATACGGGACAATTCTCATAATGCCTGTCAGCAGGTGCTGCATCCACTTTTCCTTTAAACCAAACTGATTTTAAATTGTGAACAACTCATGAAATTGCGCCTTATAGGGAAGCAAAAAATAGTGAATGATTGGCCTTGGCTGCATGCAATAAGCCCGAGCAACGATTACCATGCTAAAGCACTCTCGTTCATGGTATTAGCGAGATCTGTGATCTCCATGTAGCAGAGCTGTCCAAATAAGCTTCAATCTAATTATTAAAAAAATAGAAAATTGTATTGGCATTATGCTTGAAAAAAACCTTGTTTATTTCTATAATGTTTCCAATTTGGAGTAAATTGATGTTGAAGTGTACACAAAGATTGTCTCAACGCAAGTGTCTGTAATAATGCAAACTAATAACAGCAACAAAAACACATTGATAATTTATAAACACAGCATCCAGTATCTTTTCATCTTAACTACTCAAGTATATAAACATAATTACAACATGTTGCACTCAGCCAATTGCTCAGAGAGTGAATGGATCACAATGTACTGAATGGATCACTACACTACCTAATCATGCACATCAGTGGTCCAGCGGATGAATGCCGTTTCAACCCTATGCTTCCATGGCAATGTGGACTCTGCGTTTGAGCTGGGAACCAAATGTTCCCGGTACCCACTCATTCCTTCTGCTCAACAAGGACATCTGATGAGAATGAAGCCAAGGAGTGTGACACACTGTCAAGCGACATGACAGTGTGTCATGTAGATGGGGCAAATGACCCAAAACTAGATTTTGTTTAGTTAAGTTTAGTTTATAGATACAGCGTGGAAACAAACCCTTCAGCCCATTGAGTCAGCACCGACCAGCAATCCCGCATATTAACACTATTCAACACATTAAGGACAATTTCACATTTATACTAAGCCAATGAACCTACAAACTGAAGATGTAGGTATGTTACAAAACGTACCTTGAGCAGCGCTGCAGTTCTGCCGCTCCCCGTGTGCGTGACTTTGGCGCCTTTCAGAGGGGGGCGGGCTTAAAGTGCCGTTTTTCTACAGACTGGGCAAATTGATCCATGTCGGGCGATTTCGTTGCGGCAGAAAAATCGCTCCGACATTTCATTAATGAAGGTATTTTTAAATTACGCTAGATTATTTATTGTCTAGAGTAATTTAAAAATCACCTTCAAAAGCCGTGAGCGCCGACAACGGGAAGGATTTTGCGTAGGGGAGAAAAAAAGGTACACAGATTATTTTTATATTAAAAGTTGTTTTTTATTGAGGCTTTAATAATATTTTCATGTTGCGAATTGGGGTCCAAAAAAAATGTATGAACCAACAGTATTTTTCATACTGACTTCACCGCAAACCACAACGTTCCAATCCACCGCATTCCACTAAAACCCACTCGCTAGTTGATTTAAATGGCCATTAATTTACAGGCATTAAACTCTAAATTCCTTCCATTTGGCCCAGAAATTAATGAAAATGAGATTTAAAAATTATGTTATATTGTGGATTATCGTGTGAATGTTATTTGGACACTTAGGCAATTAAAAAAAAGTTTATCTTTTCTTAAGAAATGGATAGATGTTTTGATCTACTCATTGAATTTTGTAATTAGCTACAATTAGATAACTAACTAATTATATGCTTTAATTTCAGGTCATCCAAGTAAGATTGTTTCATATTTGTTTCAGAATGCTTCAATCTATAATAACTGAACATTTCATTGAGTTCTCTTAATTTTTAAGAAAGTTATGGGCTTTTAACGGTTCTAGATCACAGCTTTTGAGTTAAGTCAATTGAAAAGCAATGGGGAACAAGATGCTAATTTCCGAGTATGAAAATGGTCATAACTTTCTTAATACTGAAGATATGAAAGTGAATTAGGTGTCAAATTAAACTTCTTTTTATGCTTTATCTGATGGGATAAATTGCAGACTTGATTTTTAAAATCTCAAAATTTTGTAACATTGCTAGAAGATGGACCCATAATGCTGGAGTAAGTCAGCGGGACAGGCAGCATCTCTGGATAGAAGGAATGAGTGATGTTTCGGGTAGATATCCTTCTTCGGGTCTCGACCCGAAACACACTCATTCCTTCCATCCAGGGATGCTGCCTGTCCCGCTGAGTTACTCCAGTATTTTGCGTCTACCTTTGGTGTGAAACAGCAACCGCAGTTCCATCCGACACAAGTTAGAAACATGTACGTCTTTGGAGTGTGGGAGTAAACTGGAGATATCGGAGAAAACCCACGCAGGTCATGGGGAGAATGTACAAACTCAGTGCAGACAAGCACCCATTGTCAGGATCGAACTAGGATCTCTGGCGCTGTAATGGGCTTGTCCCACTTACGCAACTTTTTAGGCGACTACAGGAGACTATGAGGTCGCCACAAGGTCGCCACATGTTAGCCGGAGGTTGCTGGGGTGGTGCCTGCATGATGGTGAGTAGTTCCCACATTCTCTTAACTAGTCACGGCTTCATTCTGGTCACCGCTAATTTTTTAACATGTTGACCAATTAGCGGCGACCAGAATTTTGATGCCATGGAGAATAGAGAGAATTCTATTGCCGTAGGTGCAGTGGTAGTGGGTCGCCATTGGGGAAAAAAAACGTAAACAGTAGTTTTCAGAACCAAAGATAACCGACCGGTAATGTTAATGTCCGCAGAGCTTCACCGCCGTGTATCTCTCACTTCTTAAAAGTTGTCTCCACTCCTTCTTTCCTCTTCTACCCCCTCTCCCCCCACTCTCCCCCCTCTTTTAAAGGACTTAAGTGACCCTTCCCGTACACTGTGCTTTCACCATCTTAATCACAGCGCCAACCTTCCTGTTCATTGCGGTGTGTGTCTGTATCACATTGGCTTTGCACCGTGTGAGTTTCGCTCAGACAGAGCTCACCCCGCTTGCCCTGTCCCCCGCCTGCATAACGGGCTGGTGAAGGAAGCGACGTGTATGTTCCACTCTGACAGTCGCTGTCCCACTCGCCGGTTTTTCAGCGACTTGCTACGACGTGATAGTCGCCGGCAGTCGCCTGCAAAATCACCTAAGTGGGACAGGCCCATAAGGCAGCAACCCTACCCGCTGCGCCACCGTGCCGCCCACCTGTAACACCACTGTGCAGCCCACCAAGGAAGGAAAATTCTCAACTTTAAATCAAAGAGGAGCTGATAGGCCTGTGCAAGGCAATACATTGCTGACAGAGAGGGGAGTTAACGCTTATTACTTCTTGTATAAGGACTTCACTTTTCTTCTATCGCAAATAATAAAAAATGGAATGGATAACTCAGAGGGCTGCATTCCATTAACATGCTGCCACATCAAATAATTCAAATTGCAAGTAACGTCAGATCTTTCTTTGCCTAAAGTAAATATATTCCAGGCAGAAATTTGAAACTCAAGCAGGCGAGTAAAGTGCCATTCAGCTCGAAGTTTCTAAATTGTGTATGTTCTGTCTCACCCTGTTGAGCTACTGCCCTGCTAATGTCAACACCACTGGTAGTTTGTCATCACTTTAGACATTTGAAAATGTCAGTAAGCAAATACTGAATTCTAAGCTG
This sequence comes from Raja brachyura, assembly GCA_963514005.1. Next base: position 47,333,006 of record OY740795.1, on the reverse strand, counting down.
TTACCAGAAATAATCCCATGGGACATCAGTTCAGTAAAATCTGCATTTGGGACTGCGGACAGTTTGCAGTTCTGTAATATGTACCATATACCGAATCACCACACACATTTCAATCAAATGAAGGGTTCCTGGTTTGCCATTCATATACAAGAAAAAACAAGCAAACTTTCTCTTCTCCTAGTTTGTGTAGTTTATTGTCACGTGGACCGAGGTGCAGTGAAAAGCTTGTGTTTTGTGCTAACCAGTCAGCGGAAAGACAATGCATAACGACAATCAAGCTATTTACGGTGTACAGTTACATGATAAGGGAATTATGTTTGGAGCAAGGTAAAGCCTGCAAAGTCCGATCAAGGACAGTCCGAGTTTCATCAAAATGTGGATAGTAGTTCAGCACTGCTCTCTGGTTGTGGTAGGATGATTCAGATGCCTGATAACAGCTGGAAACAAACTGACCCTGAATTTGCAGTCCCTGAACTTCCATATCTTTTGCCTGATGGGAGAGGGGAGAAGAGGGAATGGCCAGGGTACAACTCATCCTTGATTATGTTGCTGGCCTTGCCGAGGCAGTGTGAGGTGTAAATTGAGTCAATGGAAGGGAGTTTGGTTTGTGTGGTGATCTGGGCTGCGTCCACAATTCGCTGCAATTCCTTGCGGTCTTCTTCCCAACCCAGGCTGTGATGCATCCTGATAAAATGCTTTCTACTGCGCATCTGTAGAAGTTGGTGAGAGTCGTTGGGGACATGCCAAACTTCTTAAGCCTTCTAAGGAAGTAGAGGCAGGCGTAGGTGTGCTTTCATGGTCATTGCCTCAATATGGGTGGTTCAGGAGAGGATGTTGGAGATATTGGCGCATAGGAATTTGAAGGTTTCAACCATTGCGACCTCAGCACCATCAGCACAAACTGGGGTATGTGTACGGCTTCACTTCCTGAAGTCGATCACTCTCTCCTTTGTCTTGCTGACATTGAGTGAAAGGTCTCCCATTAACACGCTTGCCACATCAAATAATTTAAATAACAAGTAAAGGGCCTGTCCCACCAGCATGCAACTCTATGCGATTAGCGCGACCTAACGTGGTCGCTTGAGCCGTCCGGCGTTGCGGGGCCGGTCCCACTTCGATCGCCGGAGCCGTGCGGAATTGTGCGGAGCTTGTCCCGACATCGCGCGGGGCTCCAAAAAACTGACTATGTTCAAAAATTCCGCGCGGCAACGGCTTGTCGGCTCGCAGTCGCCTCGACGCATTACACACCGCCTCGACATCGTGCCTCCGTGAACCTATCTGTAGGTGCCTCCGTGACCCTCTATGTGTGTGGCTCCATGGCCCTCTGTGTGTGTGTGCCTCTGTGCCCCTCTCTGTGTGCCCATCTCTGTCCTGGCGAACTTACCTTAGACTTCGCTCGAAGTTCGCCTCACTTTGCGCCGCGTTGTGCCACTCACCCGACCTCCGCGCGGCCCCTGCTGCCAGTTTGGTCGCGCTTGCCGCATGCAGGCGCATGCTGGTGGGAACGGCCCTGTACAGGGGATCACCCGACCTCCGCGCGGCCCCCGCTTCTAGTTTGATCGCGTTCATCGCAAAGAGTTGCATGCTTGTAGGACAGGCTCTTTACAAGTACAATCACCAGGACACGAGGTTCTCGATCTCCTTCCTGTGCTCCGTCTCATCATTATTTGATATCCGGCCCACAATGGTGGTGTCGTCTGCAAATTTGAAAAATCGAATTTGATTTGTACGGTCTTAAAGTTATATACACTTAAACTGAGGACATTCAGCCCTCCCAGTGCACGTCGTCCCACAGTAGAACAATCAAATATGTTCCATTCCTCATCCACCAACTCCTCTCTGTGGGGATTTATTCTCTCTCACATGCCCATCGCTTCCCCTTTGATTATTTTGCCAGCTTCATAGACAAATGGCACATTCACATGAGCCAATGAACCTACCAGCACACCTTATGGATGAAGGAAGAAAGGCACACAGAGGAAACATATCTAGTCGTGAAGAGAACGTACAAATCTCACGTCGACTGCACTCGAGGTCAAGATCAAAACAAAAGGCAATAAGCTGCTGGAGGGCCTGGAGGGGAAATGGACAGTTGACATTTCAGGTTACGACCTTTCTTCAGACACACTGTGCAGAGGGGAGCTAGATGAAAAGAAAGCTTGGGGCAGGAACTGGCAAGTGACGGATGTATTCAGCTAAGGACAGGTTAGTTGGCAGATGAGTCAGGAGAGAGGGAGATGTGTGGAGGTAAGGGCTTGTCCCACTTGGCCGTCATTTGCGTGTAATTTACGCGCCATCATTTACGCGTCACGACGCACGACGCACGTGTTGTGACACGCACAGGATGCGCGCATGGTGCGCATTACGCGCGCATGGTGTGCATTACGTGCGCATCATGCGTGGTGACATAGGCAGTGACGCGCGATCGTGCGCGGCGTCCCAGGATTTTGTGATGTACAAAATCTTCGTGTGCCATCTGCGTGACGCGCGGTTGCTGCCTTACAGCGACAGAGACCTAGGTTCGATCCTGACTACGGGTGCTGTCTGTATGGAGTTTGTACGTTCTTCCCGTGATCATGTGGGTTTTTTCATGATGCCCAATTTCCTCCCACACTCCAAAGAGATACAGGTTTCTAGGTTGTGTAGGAAGGAACGGCAGATGCTGGTTGAAACTGAAAATAGACACAAATTAGTAACTCAGTGGGACAAGCAACATCTCTGAAGAGGGAATGGGTGCTGTTGCAGGTCGAGAGCCTTCTTCAGCTGTTCAGAGTTGCTCCAGAATTTTGTGCCTATCCCAGGTTTATAATTGGCTTCGGTAAAATTGTAAATTGTCCCTTGTGTGTAGGATAGTGCGAGTGTATGGGGTGATCGCTGGTCAGCACGAACTCTGGGGGCTGAAAGGCCTGTAGGAGTAAAGTCTAAAGTAAAAAAGAAGGAACTGCAGATCCTGAAAATCGAGGGTACACAAAAAGCTGGAGAAACTCAGCATCTAAGGAGCGAAGGAGATAGGCAACGTTTCGGGCCAAAACCCTTCTTCAGACCTAAAGTGAAGTTCAGTTTAGGTACTTATCCACACAAATTCCTTAGTTGCAACAATGTTAATTAGTACTGTGAACACTACTTTTCTCTCACCCCAGCTCAGAATGCCACAGACAATTGTAACACCTCCATTGATATCTTAATTGCATTCTGCAAGCAGAGCATGAATAGTATGAAATGGAAATCTCCTCATCCACATCAGTTGAACCTCAGCCAGGAGTTAGTGTATTGGAACAAATATACTCCAGTCTGAAAGAGGGACCTGACCCAAAATATCAGCTACCTCTGTGAAGGAAGGAACTGCAGTTGCTGGTTTACTCCCAAGATAGACACAAAATGCTGGAGTAACTAAGCAGAACAGGCAGCATCTCTGGATAGATGGCATGGGTGACGTTTCAGATCGAGACCCTTCTTCAGACCCTATCTCTCTTCCGAGATGCTTCCTGACCCACGGAGCACTCTGCATCTTTTTTTGTAAACAAGCATCTGCAGTTCCTTGCATCTATCCCCTGATATTTTTGTTCTCTAAAAAGGTGACGAATTTCATTCAACTCTCATGATTTATGGAAAAGCTTTCAGGATTTCCCCTAGCATGGCCAAGCATTACACGTCAGGACAATCTTACCACATTATAAACTATTTTTAAAAATTAGTTTAGTTTAGTTTAGCGCCAACCAGTGATCCCCGCACACTAACACTATCCTACATCCACTAGAGACAATTTTTTTTTACATTTAGCAAGCCAATTAACCTACAAACCTGTATGTCTTTGGAGTGTGAGAGGAAACTGAAGATCTTGAGGAAAACCAACACCGTTCACGGGGAGAACGTACAAACTCTGTACAGACAGCACCTGTAGTCAGGATCGAACCCGGGTCTCCGGCGCTGCATTCGCTGTAAGGCAGCAACTCTACCGCTGCGCCACCATGACAGCCTATTGAGCCTTTTGTACACATTCCTATTGATGAACTGTGCAGCAACAAGACAAGCCTGCTTTTGCTTTTAGTCACGGCAGCCTGGATTGGTGCGTATATTTTTAGCTTTATTGCATCAAGTTTTACAGGAAGAATCTAACATGATTCATTCTAAAATGTCAGCATTGCTGCACGCAAGTGGCAACAATTTCAGGATCCCTCTATGTGAAGATGCAACTTCTAACTTTGCTGGCCAGTCATTTCACAACCATGCTCCAGAGCCAGGCTCATGAAACTGAGCAGTGGAATTCCTGCAACGGTGGTGGTCGAGGGCGACGGTCGAAGTCGGCGGTGGTCGTGGGCACCAGCAGTCAAGGACAGGCCACGTTGGAGCCGGAGGACATTCCGCCGGGAACAAAGGAGTACCCGGCGTGGGGGAACCGCTGGGAGGGAGAGAGAAAAAAGTAGGAGCAGGCGGGGTAGGAACTGCTGTGAGGGAGGGGGGGGGAGAACTAAGGAGGACCCGGCATGAGATGCTTGTAACTTTGTCCGCACCCTTTATGTGACGACTCTTTGCATACCTTGGGTCCGCACAACGAATTTCACATGTGACAATAGAGTATTCATCCATTCATTCATTCATAACAATTCTTCAGCTGTTACTCTCTGCAATCTAGCAGCAGAATCAGGTTAGACCTGAGACCATTTCAACGGCGCACACATGGATGGTGCGATTGCCTCTTCCACACATGAAAGATTAAAAATGAAAGAATTAAAAAATGGCCATGATTCTCAATAACTAGAGCACAGCAAGTAACCTGCATTAAATCCATGGCATGTGGTTCTTCCTTCCTGCCCATGGTACCACAGACGCAATCAAAAGGATTGGCAAACTGGACTTCTGAGAACTAACCATTTCACGTGATATGAACAACAATTCAAACATTTTATATTTTTGACAGATATGACAGTCTGCTAAGCCAAGGATCGAGACTTAGTTAACGGTCAAAGTAAAACGCTATAACACTGTAACATTAGTCTTGTGTGATAATGAGGATGATACTTCATTGCCACTTGCATGTAGCTAGGTGCTGTGAAATTCTTTGTTTTTGCATTTAGGCGCTGACAATGTTACAAAGAATACTCATCCCTTCTTCAGCCCCCCATGCCAGGTTCCCCTTTGTTCTTGGCGACACCTCCACCTCAGCCGGATCTCGGGACTCCGTCCTCAGCCCATCACCCTCAGCCCAACTGCATCCTCAGCCCAACTCCACCCTCAGCCCAACTCCACCCTCAGCCCAACTCCACCCTCAGCCCAACTCCACCCTCAGCTTCACCTCCCTCTGAGACACAGGGAGGCTAATCCTGTACGGACTCCTCCTCCACACCCTGCACTTCCTCACCCTGGTCCACCGTCCGGACACCAAGTGGCGGTTGGTGTTGCCGTCCCATCACGAGGGGGGCCCCCGGTGGGGGTCCCTCTATGCAGGGATTCTCCCCCTCGGTATTGGGGACCTGGTGTGGAGGTTACTGCACCGAGGTGTTCCCTGCAACCTGTTTCTCTCGCGGTACACAGACTCGCCAGCCGCCTCCCACTTTTGCGGGCTGGAAGAGTCTATGTTCCACGTGTATATGGAGTGTGTGAGGATGCAGCCACTGTTTCAATACCTAAAGGGGCTGCTCCTTGCCTTCTGTAGCAATGTTACAAAATTTTGAGATTAACAAAAAACAAGTCTGCAAATTATCCCATCAGATAAAGCATAACAATAAGTTTAATTTGACACCCAATTCATGTTCATATCTTCAGAATTAAAAAAGTTATGGCTATTTTCATACTCGGAAATTAGCATCTTGTTCCCTATTGCTTTTCCATTGACTTAACACAAAAGTTGTGATCTAGGACAGTCAAAAGCCCATAACTTTCTTAAAAATTAAAATAACTGAATGACATTTTCAGTTATTATAGATTGAAGCATTCTGAAACAAATATGAAACAATCTTACTTGGATGACCTGAAATTAAAGTATATAATTAGTTAGTTACCTAATTGTAGCTAATTACAAAATTCAATTACCGGATCTAAACATCTATCTATTTCTTAAGGAAGGGTTAACATTTTTAAATAGCCTAAGTGTCCAAATAACATTTACACAAGAATTCACAACATAAAATGATTTTTAAATCCCATTGTCATGAATTTATAGGCCAAACTGAAGGAATTTCATGTTTAATTCCCATAAATTAATGGGCATTTAACTCAACTTGCGAGTGGGTGTTTCTGGAACACGATCGATTGGAACATTGCGGTTGCAGTGTATTTGAACCCCATATCGGCAGGAAAAACCTTTAATTCTGAGGCTACAACCACTGGTCCTAGATTCTCCCACCAGTGGAAACATCCTTTCCACGTCCACTCTCTCTGTGCCTTTTATTATTCTGTAAGTTTCAATGAGATCCCGCCTCAACTTTTTAGACTCCAGCGAGTAGAGGCCCAGTGCTGTCAAACACTCACAGAGCAAAATTGAGACAGGGAGCAGAGAGCAGCAGTGAAGGTTGGTTTCCAGATCTCAGGATACGCATGACAAGGAACTCTACTGGGAACAATGCTCTTTTAATATTTGTTGATTATCTAGGTTGGAAACTCCAAAGCACAAAACTCCAAAAATATAAACACTAGAATAACAACGGACTCTAGGAAGAATTAAATAGAAGAATCAAATGATAGACACCATGTTGCCAAACGATTGTTAACAATTACAGGTGTCAGAGGTTATGGGGAGAAGGCAGGAGAATGGAGTTAGGAGGGAGAGATAGATCAGCCATGATTGAATGGCGGAGTCATCTTGATGGGCCTAATTCTATTCCTATTCCTTATGACCTTATATTATTCTATGTATGACATGACATAATTGTTAAAAGAACTTGTTGTAGGAAAAACAAATCGAATGCTAAATTTTAATGAGTGCAGCAACACAGAACACTGGGAAAGTTGAGAAAATTGGAGAAGCTCAGCGGGTGCAGCAGCATCTATGGAGCAAAGGAGATAGGCGACGTTTCGGGCCGAAACCCTTCTTCAGGCAGATGGGGGGTGGGGGGACGTGGGTGGAAGAAAGGGAAAAGGAGAAGGAGGAGCCCGAGGGCTGAGGGAGAGGTAGGAAGGGGAGGAGACAGTAAGGGTTAACAGAATTGAGAGAATTTGATGTTCATGCCAAGAGGATGCAGACTCCGCATCCCCCCACTCGCAACAAGGGCAGAGTCCCCCTGGTCCTCACCTTTCACCCCACCAGCCGGCACATACAACACATAGTCCTCCGCCAGTTTCGCCACCTCCAATGTGACCCCACCATCTCCCCCCCGTCTGCCTTCCGCAAAGACCACTCCCTCCGCAACTCCCTTGTCAAGTCTTCCCTTCCCTCCCGCCCCACCCCTTCCCCGGGCACTTTCCCTTGCAACCGCAAGAGATGCTACACTTGTCGCTTTACCTAACCCCTCCACTGCATTCAAGGACCCAAGCAGTCGTTCCAGGTCCGACAGAGGTTCACCTGCACCTCCTCCAACCTCATCTACTGCATCCGCTGCTCTAGATGTCAACTGATCTATATCGGTGAGACCAAGCAGAGGCTTGGCGATCGTTTCGCCAAACACCTCCGCTCGGTCCACAATAACCAACCCGACCTCCCGGTGGCTCAGCACTTCAACTCCCCCTCCCATTCCGTATCCGACCTCTCTGTCCTGGACCTCCTCCACGGCCAGAGTGAGCAACACCACAAATTGGAGGAACAGCACCTCATATTCCGCTTGGGGAATCTGCATCCTCTTGGCATGAACATTGAATTCTCTCAATTTTGTTAACCCTTGCTGCCTCCTCCCCTTCCTACCTCTCCCTCAACCCTCGGGCTCCTCCTCCTCCTTTTTCCTTTCTTCCCCCCGCCTCCTCCACCCCCTGTCAGTCTGAAGAAGGGTTTCGGCCTGAAACGTTGCCTATCTCCTTCGCTCCATAGATGCTGCTGCACCCGCTGAGTTTCTCCAGCACTTTTGTGTACCCTCGATTTTCCAGCATCTGCAGTTCCTTCTTTAACAAGTTGAGAAAGTTGTTGACACATAGTTACACATGGTAAGGTCCCAGTTCCCGGAAGGCTGTCAGTGAAAATCCTATCCAACGTAGGTGAAGTGCAAAATTACAAGGCCGTGCTGGCCATTCCAAAGATAGACACAAAAAGCTGGAGTAAGTCAGCGGGTCAGACAGCATCTCTGGAGAAAAGTAATAGGTGACGTTTCGTGTCGAGACCTTCTTCAGACTGGTCATTCCAATGCATTTTCCGACTGCGGAATGTAGATTATTTTTACAAACGGTTTGAAAAAAATCAATCTGCCACTTGGCAACTGTGAAGTGGGAGCACGAGGACAAGGGAAGAAAAAAAAGATTAAGATAACTGGCATAGAGCACACAATATCAAAGTGACGTATGGGCAGACGGGTTCTGCCCTGTTCAGTTCAGTTTAGTTTCTGGTCACGTGTACTGGAAAAGCTTTTGCTGTGCGCTAACCAGTAAGCGGAAAAACAACACATGACTCCAATCGAGCCCTGGCAGTGGTTATTTACTCAAATGCTGTGGATTTTGGTGTTATAAGTCCATGTTTTTTGATCCGGGCAAGGTTAGCGTTTATAACTCATTCCCAACAGCCCATTGTAACAGCAGTGACACCCGAGTGGCTTACTGAGACATTTAGGAGGACATTTTTCAACAGTTTGTTCTGGAGATTTGATCATTTTTACGGCCTCCTTGCAATTTGTTCCTTTGAACAATCAGCAATTAGCAAGTGGCCAACTTGGAGCAAGTTCAATGTATCTGTGGCTGGAGTGAACAACCTGAACATGGCACAAAATGTACCCTGAAATGCACATTATGCACTGCCCAATGCTACTCTGAAAGTTGTATTGACACATCCTTCTGTGTCCCTTGAAAATACAGATAAACCTCCGTGAATTTTGAAATATGTTAGTCAATAGTATAACCATTCTTCTGCAATAATTTGACCAATTATTGATTTTTCAGACATTTGAGTAAAAGCATTTGCTGCAGTTTTATTCAATTTTACTTCGGAGTCACGTGAGTGACTACGTGAAGTGACCGGCAGCCTGCATGCGCGTCATTATCATCTAACGCATGGCGCAACAACTGGCTGGGAGGCACGTGCTCCTCCAGCGGTAAGTTTAAAACGGCCCTACAGGTAAGTTTCACTTATTCTGAGGTCGTATTTGTTCTGAAGTTTGCTTACAGAGCTGCGAAGTCCCAAACCTGATGGAAAAGGCAACGTCTAAACAGGCCATGGGGAAACCGACTATGGAGGCCCGCAGGAGTGCAGGTAGCCGGCGGCGGTCAATATCACCAACCGAGTCGCTGACAGCGCGGTCAACGGCTTCCGACCTAATACCTCTTGAATCCGCTGTGGTTCCCCAGAAAGGGGGTAGAGCCAAAAGTAAGTTGGACAGGCCTGTAGACTCGGATGAATCAGGCCGGGAGGACTCGCCTCCTTCAGTGGATAGCATCCTCGGACATTTATCCCGGATGGAGCATCTAATGGAAAAGATGCTCCATCATGATATGCTCCAACGAATTGAGTTATATCAGCGCGGGTCTCCTCGGAGGCCCGCGGGGGCGCCTGGTTCAGGGCTGCACAATGTCTCCCTCTCCGAGGAGGGGGGCGTACGGAGTCAGTACTGGGCTGACTCCGAAAATCGATGGAATGGCTGAAGAACATACCAGCATGCATGGGGGTCCCAAAGCACAGGATTTGCCTGCCATAACTTCCAAATTTGTGATACCCTCACAAACAGGGGAGCCGTTACAGGAGGAGCTGGCTGCAAGTATTAACAACCTCACTTCCCACCAGCTGCAGGAGCAGGTGATGGCAGATACAAGGCACCTGCAAACTGTGCTTCGTTAAGTGTACCGGCCGTGAACATCTCGATTTGGGGATATATTGGAGGAGGAATCAGGGCCCAAGAAGTAAAACTCCAGAAAATCCTCAAATTGCTGGCTTCGGGCATAACGGCGTTTGCCAGGCCCGTGGATGGAGGGCCATTGTTGGATGAGCAACAGGGTGCCCTGGCACTGATGTGCAATGCACATTTTGAAATTAATTGCTTCCGCAAAAGTGCCATCTGACCTGCCCTGAACCCCAAATTTGCGAGGTTGTGCAGAGCCAGCAACGTACAGCCGCCGAATCTCCTCTTCGGAGAAAACCTACCAAAGCAGATCAAGGACCCGGATGAAGAGGCGAAGGCTGTCGGGCTGATGAAGGCGCCGTCAACCAGCAAAACCTCTCAATTCCGGCGGCAGCACCCCTATGCATCCACCAGCAGAAAGCGATTTCCTGAATCTGGTGAAAGCTTGAAGGCCGTATATTTTGGACAGAGGTCTTTTTTAGGCCAAGGTCCAGGCACCAGCACCCTTACCACCCAAAACCCGGGGGCGGAAGTAATAACCATGAAACCACTGGTAACCATGGAGGTCGGTGGGTCTGGTTCCTTCCGGAACATGGGGTGTGTGGACCGTTTACAAGTTGGTGGGAGATTACACTTGTTTTTTAATGCATGGAGTTCGATAACGTCAGATCCATTTATACTGCACAGTATACAGGGGTTCCCCATTGAGTTCCTTCCCAATTCATTACCACCCAAAGAGCATGCACCAAACCGGATGTTCGTTCTTTCACAGCAGGAAGGTTTGGATTTGCAAGCAGAAATACAGAAGTTACATTCAAAAGGTGTAATTGAGAGGTCGAGGCATAAACCTCACGAATTTGTCTCTAATGCATTTACAAGAAAAAAGAAAGATGGAGGATGTCGTATCATCCTTGATTTGACTCAGCTAAACGCTTTTGTATATAAACATTTTAAAATGGAACCTTCTTTACTGCCAAACAACTGATTTCCAAAGGATGCTTTATGGCATGCATCCATCTCAAAGATGCATACCATTTGGTACCCATTCACACGGATCACCTGAGGTATTTGAAGTTTAACTGGATGGGGCAACTGTGGCAGTTTAAGGTGTTGCCTAATGGGTAAACATCATCCCCCAACTTATTTACCAAATTATTAAAACCAGCACTTGCGTTTCTCAGAGCTCAAAAATATATTGTTATGGCATACTTGGATGATATCCTAATCATAGGGAAAACTGAAATTAGCTAAAGTAGCTGTTTCAGCCACTATTGTTTGTGAGATTGGGGTTTCTCATCCATCCAGATAAATCTAAGTTGATACCATCCACAATTATTGAATATTTAGGGTTTACTATTAACTCTGTTCACATGTCTGTGATTCTGCCCTGGGGCAAGAGGTTAGAATTAATAGAAGCCTGTAACAACCTTGTGTTGTTGAGCAACCGCCTATTCGACAAGTGGCCAGGGTAATTGGCAAATGTGGCTGCATTTCCAGCTGCACAGTTTGAACCTTTGCATTATCAGAATTAACAACGTGCAAAGGAGCAAGCACTCAAAGATCATGCAGGTCATTTTAACAGACCTATGCGATTACCAGCCAATGCTATTTCTGAATTACAATGGTGGACGACCAACATTCGGCATTGCTCCAATACCATTTTAATCAGCAGACCTTCAGTTATATTACAAACTGATGCTACTGCTCAAGGTTTGGGTGCTACTAATACCATCTCTAGTTGCGGTGGCAGATGGGATATGCATGAAGTCTTCATTGCTTCAGTCACGTGGTGTTAATTATTTGGAGATGTTGGGTGCATGCTACAGGCTGAGGGCTTATTGTGTAAATATGCATCATCTGCATGTTCAACTTCAGATTGACAACACTACAGAGGTGGCATATATTAATCACATGGGTGGAATCAAGTCAGTATCCTGTGATAATTTGGGTAACCTTATTTGACACTGGTGTATTGTAGGAAGCATGTGGATTTCAGCTACCTACCTACCAGGTAGGCTCAATACAGTGTCGAACACCAGGTATGGAAATTTAATGACAACACCGAATGGATGTTGGACCACAAAGTGTTGCTCGGTATGGAACGCCGGATATCGATTTATTCGCATCCAGGCTCAATCACCAATTGCCAAAGTATGTTGCATGGGAGCCAGGCCCAGGGACAGTGGCGATTAATACATTCTCGCTACACTGGGGAGGAATGTTCTTCTATGCATTCCCCCCATTTTGCCTCATCAGTCAGGTCTTGCAAAAGATCCAACAAGACTCCGCGTCAGGCATTTTGGTAGTACCTGACTGGCCTACACAGCCATGGTTCCCATTGATTCTGGGAATGAGATCAGAGCCTTGTATGACCATTCCCAAATGCAGTAATCTGCTGGTTCATCCCATAACAGGGGAGAGCCATCCATTACATGACCGGATAACTTTATTGATTTGCAGACTCTGAGGCTCCTGGGGCTCAGACTTTGGACGTGATCACTGTGGCTTGGAGAGATGCCACCAAGAAGCAATACATTTCCAATATTAAGAAATGGTAAACATTCTGCTTGCAGTCCTACATCACGTATGACAAGGCACGTGTGACAGATGTTTTGGAATTTCTGTCCAGTCTATTTTTTGATGAAAGTCTGAGTTACAGTGCGATCAATTGTGCCAGGAGTGCACTATCGTCATACTTATTGCTGGGGTCGGGACGCCACGATGTCGGGTCTCACCCACTGATATCCCTGTTCATGAAGGGTATCTTCAACACCAATCCCCCCAGGTCAAGGTACTCGGAGACATGGGATGTGAACATTGTACTGATGCTGCTTTGGCAGTGGGCTCCAGCTACATCCCTGTCACTGGTCAAACTAACTTTTAAAGTAGTTATGCTCATGGCGCTGGTTTCGGTACAACGAGTCCAGTCATTGCATAAACTGCGACTGGACACAATGGTAACATCTACCAATAAAATAACTTTCTATGTGCATGACTTAGTCAAGCAGAGCAGACCAGGGGTATCAGGTCTCAAGTTGGACTTTATTGCATACCCCGTAGACCTTCGGTGTGTGTAGTCACACATTTACTACAATAGTCACTACAGTAGTCACTACAATATATTAAGGTCACAAAAAGCCTCAGAGGCACTGAACTAGCAGTGTTTGTTAGTAATGAAAAACCTCACAAGAGGGTATCAGTGCAGACCATCTCGAGGTGGTTAAGACAGGTTTTGGCTTATGTAGGTGTGGACACTGATATTTTTAAATCTCACTCCATCAGGGCTGCAACAACATCAGCAGCGAGGGTTTTGGAGGTTCCACTGGACCACATCCTTGCAGTGGCAGGATGGTCAAATGAGAGAACTTTTCAAACATTCTATAACAAACCCATTTCCAGGCCAGGTGTGTTTGCTAATTCAATTTTGAATTCTGTCTTATAATTTACCCCGGATGTGAGGGGTCATTATTATTTCATATATACTATTTTTTGTTTAATAAAAGCATCAGCATGTTTTAAATCCATGTCATGTCTGAAAGCATTATAATTTCACTCCTCCTTGGTCAACTACCGCAGTGTGTGACGCATAGACTCGTTTCCACGGCATGAAATCACAGAGCTTTGAAATCTTCACATAGTCACTCACGTGACTCTGAAGTAAAATAGTAAGATTAAATGAGAACTTACCAGTTTGAAGTTTGATTTTTATTTCATTTCGGAGTCACGTGAGTGACTTCGTGAAGAACCCGCCAGCACGCATGCGCGACATATCGTCGCTCGCATTTGCAGTCGACGGCTGGAGGTGGAGCGCGGCTCACCACCAGCCCTTCATAAGGGCCACTCAGGTAAGTACGAGCAACCTTGAGCTGGTTGTCCCTGCTGTTTTGAATTGTGTTTTCTCCAACAGGGACATGGATAAGAGGAGTACAGGCCGCAGGACTTCCGAAAGGAGTCGTCGGCCGTTATTCCCGGAGCCCTCTTCAACGACAGCACCCGCTAGACGGGCCGGGAAAAAGGCGCGAAAGTCGGGGAGCCCTGTGTTTACAGGACCTGACCCACCGACACAGCTGTGCACAAGCGGGGTTCCCGCAGAGCAGGAAGTCGGTACGGCGCCGGAGCAGGTAGACCCTGACTCCATTTCATTATGGCCAACAGGATCGTTGGCTGATATGAGCAAACGGGTTTCATGTGCTGCTGCACGGCCCTTCTCCCTGAGCCCTCGTGGAAGAGCCAGGGATAGAGCTCAACAACAAAGCCCTTTTAGGGCAGAGATTTCACCAGAGACCGCTAGATTGCGGACTGGTGGTTTAGCGAGACCCGAGTCCACTGGCAGACCAGGGAGGGCCAGTGTAGACTCACCACCTAGTTGGACCAGGAGGAGTCATACAGGTGGAGTCTCGCCACGGTCACCGCATCCCCCTTTGGCGGCAGGACGGGACCGTACGCCGTCTGAGTCCAGGAAAAGGACAGGCGGCAAGCCCGCTGCAGTGTTGGGTGCCGACTTCACACTGCATATGCCCTTGGAGGCAGTCGGGCCTAGCTCAGCCAAAAGGAGGCGTATGAGCAGATCCGCGCGGGAGTCGTACAGTTTCGCTGAGGCGGCTGGCAGCGACTTTTCGTCACGGCACCGAGATTACCTCGATGAGGTACGGGCCAATGACAGGAGCCTCAGGAGTTGCTTTGGGCATGAGGGCTCTGACCTCCCATTCACGCACGATGAAGGGCGCATCGAACGGATGGAGAGGATGATGGAACGAATCCTGCAGCAAAATCAAAGGCGGGAAACATCCAGTTCCAGGGGACTCTTGGACATATCCCCATCATCAATGGGTAGCATGAGGCAGCCAGAAGAAGAGGAGATCTTGATACACGTACCAGTGGCACCTGAGGTCCCTCAGGAAGAACTTTTGGACGTGGCAGCCAAGTTTGCGTTACCCGAATCATCGGGACAACCCCTCAATACTAAACTGGCCGCTACCATTGATTTCCTCACCAACCATCGGCTACAGGATCAGGTCCTTGCGGAGGCCATGAACAGGCACAAGGCACCGAGTAATTGTAACTCGCTCAATGTGCCTATTGTGAACATGCCTATTTGGGGCAAAATTAGCCCGGGCATTAGAGCACAGTTACAAAGAATCCTGAAACTGCTCAAATCTGGGATTACCGCTTTTGCGAGGTCGGTGGACGGTGTGGACTTGAACACCGAACAGGAGGATGCTCTGGCACTGCTATGCAACACGCAATATGAAATAAATGCGTTTCGAAAAAGCACCATCAAGCCCACGCTAAATCCCAAATTTGTGGGGCTATGCAGAGCATCCCCAACACCATCACCCAGACAGCTATTCGGAGAAGACCTTCCGAAGCAGGTCAAGGATTTAGATGACCATGCCAAGACAGTGGGTCTTATGAGGTCGCACACCTTGACCAGACAAACGGCCAGGAAAACATCATATTTCAGGCCACGGGGTCAAACCGAAAGGCCAGCAAGGACCTACATACCGGCGCCTCCACAATACCAACATTTTCAACAGCCCAGGCCTTTTTTAGGGCTAGGCCCGCAGCGGCCAGCATGGAAGATGCGGTTACCGCATCACCAGCACAACCCAGCACCTCCACGTCCCACCAAACATGTCAGGGACCGCCGATAACCATGAAGGTAAGGCGGTCTGGATTTCATGCACTTGCATGTCTAACCTCACATGTTGGGGGTAGACTACGGTTTTTTAAGGAGGCATGGGATACCATCACCTCAGATGAGTTTATTTTACAAGTATTCAAGGCCATGAGATTGAGTTTATAAATGGTCAACTTCCTCCACCTCAGCATATGCCGAATCGCAAATTTGCACTTTCCAGCAAGGAAATAGCAGTAGGCTATGCTGAAATCTTCAGATTACAAGGAAAAGGCGTGATAGAAACAACTATACACGAACCAATTGAATTTGTATCTAACATATTCACAAAAACCAAGAAAGATGGTGGATGTCGGGTTATTATAGATCTAACCCATTTGAATACGTTTGTAAAATATACCCATTTTAAAATGGACACGTTCGAAACAGCCAAATCTTTGATTTCTCAGGGCTGCTTCATGGCATGCATTGATTTAAAAGATGCATACTATTCAGTATCCATTCAGAAACATCACAGGAAGTTCTTGAAGTTTACCTGGATGGATCAACTTTGGCAATACAAAGCTTTGCCCAATGGGCTTACCACAGCCCCCCGATTGTTTACTAAATTACTCAAGCCAGTGCTAGCAACACTGAGGAGGCAAAACCATACGGTTATGGCTTACCTGGATGATATCCTAATCATTGGAAAAACACTGGAATCAGCAAAATTGGCAGTTTCAGCCACTGTGGAAATATTTCAAAAAATTTGATTTATTATCCATCCAGATAAATCAAAGTTCTGTCCTTCACAGATCATGGACTATCTGGGATTCACGGTTGATTCCAATCGTATGATTGCCACCATACCAACTAACAAAGTTGGGGATATCATTCAAGCATGTAAGAATCTGGTCTGCGCCAGTATACCATCAATCAGACAAGCTGCTAAGGTGATTGGGAAAATCATAGCAGTTTTTCCAGCTGCTCAATTCGGACCTTTACATTATCAAAATTTGCAAAGATCCAAGATTTCAGCGTTAAAATTGAATGATGGACATTTTGATAGACCCATGCAGCTGCCATTTAAGGCAAAAATTGAGTTACAATGGTGGATTGATAATATCCGTAACTCATTCAAACCCATCATTGTGCCTCGTCCGGTGGTGTACTTACAAACAGATGCAAGCTCCCATGGCTGGGGAGCTACGGACAACAACACAAGTTGTGGGGGCAGATGGGACACCCTTGAATCTACCCTGTTGTTATCACAAGGGATAAATTATTTGGAGATGCTAGGAGCATTCCACGAACTTAGAGCTTATTGTTCAAACTTTACTGACACTCATGTCCGTCTCCAAATAGACAACACCACTGCGGTGGCATATCTAAATCATATGGGCGGTACCAGGTCAATTTCATGTGATGAATTGGCAAATACAATTTGGCTCTGGTGCATACAACGGAATATTTGGATTTCAGCTACCTATCTACCAGGTAAGCTCAATACAGTGGTGGACACCAGGTCACGTAAATTTAATGACAACATTGAGTGGATGTTAAATCCCCGAATATTCGCCAAAATTACAGCCGAATTTGGTAAACCGGATATTGACCTTTTTGCGTCACGGTTAAACCATCAGGTACCAACATACGTATCATGGGAACCAGATCCTGGGGCATTGGCGATGGACGCTTTCTCGCTAGACTGGGGGAAATGGTTTTTCTATGCATTTCCTCCATTTTGCCTCATCAGTCGGGTATTGCGGAAAATCCAGTCAGATGCTGCCAAAGGCATTCTTATCATACCCGACTGGCCTACTAAGCCATGGTATCCGGTGGTCCTTGGAATGATAAGTCAACCATGGGCCCTCTTAGAGAATTGCCCACAATTGGTGACGAACCCTGTTACAGGGGAACATCATCCCTGCCATAGTCACTTGAAATTATTGGCTTGCAGGTTCTGAATAGACCATTACTGCAGTATGGTCTCTCGTCAAGGACAATGGATACAATTGGAGCATCATGCAGGGAGTCCACAAGACGGCAATATTTAACGCAAATCAGGAAATGGGAAACCTACTGCGGCCGCTTGAACATTGCATATGACTCCGTTTCAATTACAGACGTGCTGGAATTCCTTGCGGGGTTGCATCATGACGAACACCTCAGCTACAGTGCCATCAATAGCGCCAGGAGTGCGCTATCATTCTACCTCAATATTGAAGTAGGATCCAATAAACTGGTGTCCAAACTGATGCAGGGAATATTTAATTCCAACCCGCCAAGACCACGTTACAACGTTACCTGGGACACTGGGAGAGTATTAACCCTACTCAGGACGTGGTCGCCCATGGCTGGGCTTGAATTGGACAAACTCACCCTGAAGCTGGTGATGTTATTGGCACTTACCTCAGCACAAAGGGTACAGACACTTCATAAGGTCAAGATTGACAGAATGATCTCTACCCCAGAGAAAGTAATTTTCTTTGTTGATGAATTACTAAAGCAGCATAGACCTGGATACACAGGGCTGCAGCTGGTGTTTCCAGCATACCCCGCTGATGCTAGGCTATGTTTAGCCACCCATATCCGCCACTATATAAGAGTGACGCGGAAATTAAGGGGAATGGAAAAAAACCTGCTAATCAGCCACAAAAAACCACACCATAGAGTGTCAATACAGACGATCTCCAGATGTCTCAGGATCGTCTTGAACGAAGCACGTATTGACATTAATGTCTTTAAATCCCATTCCACCAGGGCTGCATCAACGTCGGCGGCTAAGGTCATGGAGGTGCCCATGGACCATATTCTTGCCACAGCGGGATGGGCTAGTGAAGCCACCTTTCAACGGTTTTATAACAAACCTGTTACCACTCCTGTAATGTTCGCAGCGGCCATGCTGAATGCGGGTCAAGAACATACAACTACTCCCCAGTGAGGGGTTTTTTCTTTTTTTTGTTATAATTAATAAATATTATTATTTTTCAGTACAAGCAGTCGGAAAATTTGATTACTCCTATCCATCCTTACAGTGGCGTGTGTGACAGCATGGACGTTGTCCAGGGCATGAAATCACAGAGCTTTGAAGTCTTCACGAAGTCACTCACGTGACTCCAAAATGAAATAGTAAGATTAAACGAGAACTTACCAGTTTGAAGTTTGATCTTTATTTTATGAGGAGTTGCGATGAGGGATTTCGTGCCCTCCGCTCCCAACCCTCGATCATAAAGTCAACTGGTAATTAGAGTCTCTTCAATCTTACTATAACAAGTCATTTCTTTGTTTGTTGGTTCTGTGATTCCACACCGCTGCTTTGAAGTATGTTGCGCATGCGTGCTGGCGGGTTCTTCACGAAATCCCTCATCGCAACTCCTCATAAAATAAAGATTAAACTTCAAACTGGTAAGTTCTCGTTTAATCTTACTATTTTATGAGGAGTTACGATGAGGGATTTCGTGCCTCCGCTCCCAACCCTCTCTCATAAAGGTCAGCTGCTAGATCTAGTTTCTTGAATCTTACTATATTCAGTTCAACAACTGTTACCAGTGATTTCACACCGCTGCTCTGAAGATTGATGCGCATGCGGGTTGGCGTGCTCTTCACGTAATCCCATATCGTAACTCCTCATAAAATAAAGATCAAACTTCAAATTGGTAAGTTCTCGTTTAATCTTACTCAATAACGACTCTCCTGGAAAATCTTTGACATTCACTTGAACTGGGTGTGTTGAGGAATAAGCATTTATTATAAACAGCAGTATTTATGTTATGACAACTCATGGTTGGATTGATGTATTCCAAGATGGACATTATCTGCTAAATTCTCCAGATGGCAGTAAAGATCCTATTTATAACATAGATGCAACTAATATAACCTATAAATAAATGTCACTGGCTAAAGAAAAGACTGATGCTTTTGAATTTACACCCAATTCTTTCCTTTTCACCCAAATATTACAAATTGGAACAGCTCCCCGGTAAAGACATGAGAGCAGAACGGGGCTATCTACAAGTCCCAGGAACCAACAGAATAATGACCAAAAGAGGTAGATCACAGCCTGTCTTGGCACTTTGATCTCAAGGCCATGAAGATGAATTGTGATGGTGAAAAATTATGGGATACGTTTTTTCAAGTTACCAATTGCTCTCACGAAAATAATTCATTAGTGTCAACAAGTATTTTCAGATGGACACAAAATGCTGGAGTAACTCAGCGGGACAGGCGCGGCATTTGGTTATCTCCTACGTCATGTGCAATGGAAAGAAAAACAAAGTCGCCCCACTGCAAAATGTACAAAAATCCAGTAGATGGCATTTAGTTTAAAAGTATGCTGATTCCAAACAAGCCCTGAATTTCTTTCTAAATACCATTTTATTTCTTCATACCAAAGACACCATATTAAGTGCAGATGAGGCACACAGCAGATATACCTGTTAAAATAATTCCAGGACTTAAGTTTTTATCAAACTGACTAGTTAAAAACAGGGAGATCATATTTTAAATTCTCAAATCAAATTGCTCAAATGCAGACATCTGGATTGATTCTAAAGGAGGCTTTCATTCTCAATTATTTGTCCCATAATAATATTCGATGATGACTTTAAATCCATATTTTCTCCAGAGAGCATTAATAACCTAGCATTTGAATCACTGGCTCCCACACCCACCATATATAACAATTACAGCACGGAAACAGGCCCTCTCGGCCCTTCCAGTCCGTGCCGAACATTTATTTTCCCCTAGTCCCATTTACCTGCACTCAGACCATACCCCTCCATTCCCTTCCTGTCCATATACCTATCCACTTTACTTTTAAATGTTAAAATCGATCCTGCCTCCACCACTTCTGCTGGAAGCTCATTCCACACAGCCACCACTCTCTGAGTAAAGAAGTTCCCCCTCATGTTACCCCTAAACTTCTGTCCCTTAATTCTCATGTCATGCCCTCTTGTTTGAATCTTCCCTACCCTCAACGGGAAACGCTTATCTACGTCAACTCTGTCTATCCCTTTCATCATTTTAAAGACCTCAATCAAGTCCCCCCTTAACCTTCTGCGATCCAAAGAATAAATACCTAACTTGTTCAACCTTTCTCTGTACCTTAGTTGCTGGAACCCAGGCAACATTCTAGTAAATCTCCTCTGTACTCTCTCTACTTTGTTGACATCCTTCCTATAATTAGGCGACCAAAATTGTACTCCATACTCCAGATTTGGTCTCACCACTGTGAAATAAAATTCAAAATTTTGAATTATGCAGTGGGGCGTCATGGTTTAAAACAGAGGTACAAATATGCCAACATGTCCTTTCAGAATGTTTTTGCTTAAACAACTGGTTCTGCGAAACTCCAGTTTGATGGATCAGTTAGCGTGAAGGGCTGGGAAGCCTGGATGATGAGATAAATCGAGGCTCTGGTCAAGAAAAGGGAGGCATGGGCCAGGTATAGGCAGATGGGATCAATTGGAATCCTGGAGGAGTTTAGGAGACTAAGGAGCATCTAAGGTGCTAGATGTCCTTGTGTATGATGGTAGATAAATCTCCCAAGCCTGATTAGATATAATAAGGACACCGTGCGAAGCCAGAGACAAAGTCACAGGAACCCTGGCTGAGATATATGAATCATCATTAGTCACGGGTGAGATGCCGGATGAATTAATATTGTTATGACTCTACTTAACAAAGGCTGCGAGGAAATGTCTGGGACTATAGACAAGTGAGCCTAACCTCTGTGGTAGGTGTATTACTGGTGAGAATCCTGAGGGATAAGATATATATGTATTTGGATGGACAAAGGCTGATTGGGAAAATCAATATGGCTTAGTATGTGGGAGATCATGTCATAGGAATTTGTTTGAGTTTTTTGAAGAAGTATCCAAATACATAGATGGGGGGCAAGTCTGTAGAAATGTTCCAAATGGACTCCAGCAGAAGGTCTTTGATAGGGTTCCACGTGGTTGGTTGCTCTGGAAGGGGAAATCACATGGCATCCAGGGAGAGCTAGCTAGCTGGATAAAAAAAAAAGGTGGAGTAACTCAGCGGGTCAGACAGCATCTCTGGAGAAAAGGAATAGGTCATGTTTCGGGTCGACTGAAGACCGAAGGTCATGTTTCTTCAGACTGAAGACTGAGTTACTCCGGCTTTTTGTGTCAATCTTCGGTTTAAAACAGCATCTGCAGTTCCTTCCTACATAGCTGGATGAAAAATTGGCTGCATGGAAGGAAGCAGAGGGTGGTGCTGGAATGATGTTTTTCAGACTGGAGACGTGACGTAATATGCCTCAGGGATTAGTGCTTGGCCCATTGCTGTTTGTGGTTAATATCAACACTTTGGATGAGGATGTGCAAGGCGAAATTAATCTGAAGAAGGGTCTCGACCAGAAACGTCACCCATTCCTTCTCTCCAGAGATGTTGCCTGTCCTGCTGAGTTACTCCAGCATTTTTGTGTCTACTTTAGGCATAATTAGTAAGTTTGCAGATGACACTTAAGTGGGTGGTATCATGGATAGTGATGATGATTATTAAAAATTACACCAGGATCTTGAACACTTGGGAAAGAGGGCTGAGGACCAGCTGATAAAGGTTAATGCAGATAATTGTGAGATTTTGCATTTTTGGAAGTCCAATAAGGGCAGGCATCCACAGTGAATGGCAGGGCCCTGGAGAGTGTTATAGGGCAGCAGGATCTCGGAGTAGAAGTACTAGTCCCCTGAAAGTGGTGTCACAGTTAGATAAGGTGGTAAAGAAGACTTTTGGTATATTGGCTCTCATCAGTCAATTAAGTATTTTTTTACCTAGTGTAGGGGAATCAAAAACCAGAGGACATAAGTTTACGGTGAGAGGGGCATGATTTACTATGAACCTGAGGGGTAAACTTTTCAAACAGAGGGCAGTCGGCATGTGGAACGAGGTGCCAGAGGAGGTAATTGAGGCAGGTACTGTGACAGCATTTAAGAAACATGGATAGTTGGATAGTGACATGGTTAGAAAAGGATTAGAGGGATACCTTGGTGCCACAGAGCTGGAAATCCTGTCCTTCATAGGGAAGCCACCGAGCCTGGCCCCTACTTCCCCCAGAGGACCGGAGTACTGGAGAGGTGGGTGGAGATAGTTAAGATGGTGGCGACAGAGACAAAGAACAAAGAGGAACTGGGGTGTTACCATCTGCACACTCAAGGTGGTCTGTGGGAGCCCCACCAAGGCTGGTGTTAGCGGGCAAGGAGAAGGACGACAGTGCACTGGCCAACGTGAAGATCCAGACCAAAGCGATGGCTGGAGGCTCTGCAGCAGCCTGGGGCTCGACTGCATTGGGCGCCGCTCTAAAAGAGAGTGAATGTGTGGACCGGGTGTGGCCTGCAAAGATGGAGCAGCAGTGGACAACACTAACAACTTGGTTTCGCCAGGCCAACCCTGCAGCGTCGCCAGGACAACGGGCCTTCAGGGCCAGCTGCACTTTAAGCAACTTGGACTTTGGTGCCAAAACCAGTCTTACTCTTTTACATTTGTCTCAAGTGGACTATTTCTATACACTCTGCACCTAAGCTAAAATTGTGCTCACATGTAGTAATACTGTACAGAACTGGATGCAGAAAAATAAGAGTTTCACTGTACAACACCTACATGTGACAACAAGGAACCATTGTAATGGAATATTGGCCAAATGCGGCACAGGGGACTAGGTTAGATGTGGCATCTTGGTCAGCATGGAAGAATTTGGACGAAGGACTTGCTTCTGTGCTGAATGACTCTATGGCTCAAGGACCAACCTGAATGTAACTATGCAACTGATGCTGGTTAATAACTTCACTAGAGCAAAATCAAGAGAAAAGAGTGTTTCACTGTCATACAGAATAAAGACATTCTTATTTGCAACAGCATTAGAGGCAAACACCACACACATAGAAAATATATAATAAACAACATAAAAATCAGATAATTAATAACCAACGAACATGGATCTATGTAGGAGCTGTCTTGTGATGCTGAACACTCGGCGATGAAAATGCCTTTAAGTTCCTCACTTGCTCAGTAATCCCTAGTGCCGACCTGCAAAATGGGGGGTGTTTACTAGGTTTCCCGCATGGAGGCCTGACAGTGAACAGACAATAGACAATAGACAATAGGTGCAGGAGTAGGACATTCGGCCCTTCGAGCCAGCACCGCCATTTAATGTGATCATGGTTGATCATCCCCAATCAGTACCCCGTTCCTGCCTTCTCCCCATATCCCCTGACACCGCTATTTTTAAGAGCCCTATCTAGCTCTCTCTTGAAAGCATCCAGAGAACCTGCCTCCACCACCCTCTGAGGCAGAGAATTCCACAGACTCACCACTCTCTGTGTGAAAAAGTGTTTCCTCGTCTCCGTTCTAAATGGCTTACCCCTTATTCTTAAACTGTGGCCCCTGGTTCTGGTCTCCCCCAACATCGGGAACATGTTTCCTGCCTCTAGCTTGTCCAATCCCTTAACAATCTTACAACTCACAACAACCAGAAATTACCTGACCCACATTTGCAAAATCTGTCATTTTTACTTGTAATCCAACTCAGTATGAAAAGTTTGTGTTCCAAACGCATTGAAGGTGCTCTGAAATTAATTGCAATGTGAGAATGTGGAGGCCATTTTGTATTCTATATTTTTCTTAGGAAAGAACAGCATTTGTACACAGTGATTAAATTATTCTAAAAACAATAACAACTAAAGTCAATGTCAAAGTCAATTTTATTCGTCACATGCACCCGAAGGTGCAGTGAAATGAATTTGACAATAACAACAACTATGAACTGTGGTGACATTTTATTCCTACATTTACAACACTGTTCATATACAGAGAGCATACAGTATACAGAGAGTGACTTGCCTCACACATAGACTTCATTTATGTATAATATATTTAAATTGGTTCCAAAATGCTAATTTATAAGAAATCTTCCAAATCGTAGTGACTACCTGGTACAGATTGTAATGGTTTACAGTGTATATTCTTAATTAAATAGTCCAATTTAGATTGGATGTCTGCAATATTTTAGTACTTATATGCTATAAATAACAAGCTTAATTTGCTATTTAAACATAGTCTTCTGGGAAATAAATCATATTTTACCACGCAGATGATAACTTTCTCAAAATCAGATCTCATGCGATGTAGAGACTCTAAATGTTGTTATTTTGCTGTCATTCTCACCCCAGCCAATTTATTCTGCAATGCGATTCAGTCATGGATTAGAACAGGATTATAATGGGGAAGGTAACAAAGCAAAAAATGGATCTAAATGATATGTGAACAGCGACGACAGCTTTAAGAGGAACACCTACTTTTCTAAACAAAAGATAAGGTGTGGCTTCTCAATTTCTGTGGAATTTCATTGGAACAATGCAGGAGACTGGGTCAAGGAAAGAGCATTCACGTCTCGGTTTCCACCAAGATGCACAAGACAGACACCATTGTATGCAGATGCCGAGGAGTGTATTCAGCTCTGGCTGAACAACTTCTAATTTTGTGTGTGCGCTCGATTACAAAAGTGCAGGAGAACAAGCACAGAGACTTCAGGGTGGAGAATGGATGGAGAATCAAGATATCTGGTTATTAGAATCTCAAGGTAATATTTAAAAAAAAAATGAAACTCTTCAAAAAGATCAAATAATTTCAGATTAGTCTCTCCAGGATAGGAAGACCCCACGGTGATCTATCAACAGAACAGGCTAAATTGAAGCAATTACAAGTTCATGTATTATCAAAAGAGGCTTTGCCAGCGGAAAGGAGAAGGTAAAAGGCCTTGAGTGACCCTTCTTGCATTTGAGTCGAGCTCTTTTGAAAAGTGGATAATGGTGTCACATTGTTAATGGTACCTTTGCAATGAAGACAAAGGTTGGGAGAGTTAGATATGTTTGGTAATGCTAACACAGTTTTTTTTCCAAAACTACACTTTATCCAGAATAAAACTTATATACTAAACAAAAACTGTGCACAAACTCTTCAGATATTCCCAGTGAATATACATTCACTAATGTTAAAGAAGGAACTGCAGATGCTGGAGAATCGAGGGTACACAAAAGGCTGGAGAAACTCAGCGGGTGCAGAGCGAAGGAGATAGGCGACGTTTCGGGCCGAAACCCTTCTTCAGACTGGCTAGGGATCAGGGACCGACGTTTTGGGCCGAAACCGTTCTTCATACATTCACTAGTGCCATACTCAGTAGTGCCGATAGTCACTAGTCAGATTTATTCGTCACATACACAATGAAGTGCAGTGAAATGAACTTGCCAGCAGCAGTACAATAAAAAAGAACACACAATACATAATAAAAATGTTTAACACAAAACGTCCACCACAGGTGGAAGGCACAAAGTTCAGTCAGCCCTCCTCCATTTTTCTCCGTGGTCGGGACCATAAACCTCCTCAGTCTCCGCTGCGGGCGGCCAGATGTACAGGCAAGGTAAGTCCAGAATCGGGGCTTCCCTACCGGAGACCACGGCTTGAAGATGCCGGCAGTCAGAGTTCTTTTCCAGGGATTCCCGGCGAGGGATCCCGCTCTGGACGGTAAGTAAGAATGTCCCCGCCGCGCCCACGGCTAAAAGCACCGGAGACCGCTGCTTCAAGCTGTTGTAGGCCGCGGGCCGGCGGTCGGAGCTCTTCTCCGGGGATCCCCGGCGAGGGATCCCGCTCCGGATGGTAAGTCCCCGCTGCACCAGCGGCTAAAAGCACCGCAGTCCACGGCTTCAAGATGATGTAGGCCGCAGGCTGCATCACCCTTACTTCCCCACTGTCTCCAACCCTCCCCCATCCTAATTCTCCAAAGAGTTTCACTGTTCCCCGATTACATTTTACTGGATATTTAGTTTAGTTTAGTTTAGAGATACAGCGTGGAAACAGGCCCTTCGGCCCATCGAGTCCGCGCCGACCATGCGATCCCCGCACATTAACACTATCCTGCACACACCAGGGACAAGTTTTACATTTGTACCAAGCCAATTAACTTACAAACCTGTACATCTTTGGAATGTGGGAGGAAACCGAAGATCTCGGAGAAAACCCACGCGGTCAAGGGGAGAGCACACAAACTCCATACTTACAGCACCCGTAGTCGGGATTGAACCCAGGTCTCCGGCGCTACAAGCGCTGTAAGGCAGCAACTCTACCGCTGCGCCAGCGTGCTGCCGATGATGAATTTGTTGCACCTAGTGACTGTGGAATGATAGTGAGCACAAGAAAACACAATCATGTTCGAGGAAGGAACGGATGAGAACAAAAGTGCAAGAAGGTAAATTGGAGGAAAGAGAAGAGATCGCAGAGCCCTTGATAAAGATTTTTGTATGTCTTCTGGCCACAGGCAAGAAAGATCACACAGGATTGCAGAGCAGCCGATGTGTCAGAAAGAACTGCAGAGGTTGGTTTAAATCGATGGTAGACACAAAATGCTGGAGTAACTCAGCGGGTGAGGCAGCATCTCTGGAGAGAAAGAATGGGCAATGTTTTGGGTCGAGATCCTTCTTCAGACTGATGTCAGGGGAGGGGGCAGGACAAAGATAGAATGTAGTTGGAGACAGTAAGACTAGTGGGAGAACATGGAAGCGGAACGGGATGGAGAAAGAAATCAAAGAAATCTCTGAAGTTAGAGAAGGCAATGTTCATATCGCTGGGGTGTAAACTACCCAAGCAAAATATGAGGTGCTTTTCCTCCAATTTGCACTGGGACAATGGAGGAGGCCCAGGATAGAAAGGGCAGTGTGGGAATGTGATGGGGAGTTGAAGCGCTGAGCCACCGGGAGATCGGGTAGGTTAAGGCAGAACAGTCAATGTTGTTCTTTTGTTTAAGAAACGAAGAAAAGATAATCCAGGTAATTTGTGAGCTGATATCAAAGGTATGGAAGCTATTGGAGAGGATACTTTGGGATAGGATTGATTTGTATTTGGAGCTGAATGGACATATTAGTGACCGTCAGAATGGTTTTGTCCACACCAGGTCATATCTTGTGAATCACATTGAGTTTTTTTTTAAGGAAGTGACTGATAGTAATAGTAATAGTTAATAATAGAATAGTTTCTTTATTGACATTGTAACATAAACCATGTACAACGAAATTTAAAAATGTCAACCAGTCAGTGCACCATTCAAACCATAAAAGCTAACGATGCATACAAGGTAAAATATTAAAAAAGATAAACGACTAAAATAAATATGAAATATGAAAATAGCACGCATAAACACCCAACCCTACATCCTTCTGTCGATTTCACAGTGTACCAACCACAGTCCCTTAGTCCCCACGTTCCTTGGTGGCTACATTTAGTGCCTTTATAGCAGTGGGGTGAAAACTGTTTTTAAGTCTGTTTGTCCTTGTCCTTGTAGATCTGTACCGTCTGCCTGATGGCAACAGTTCAAACAGGGAGTGTCCGGGGTGGGAAATGTCCTTTACAATATTCTGGGATTTTTTGATGCAGCGGGAACTGTGTAAGTCCTCCAAGGTAAGGAGAGGGCAGCCGACAATCCTCTGGGCATTGTCAATGGCCCTCTGGAGCGCTTTCCTCTGATCTGCTGTGCAGCTGGTGTACCTCACGCATACACAGTATGTAAGGATGCTCTCAATGGAGCACCGATAAAAGGACAGCAGCAGTCTCTGTGTGATGTTATTCTTCCTGAGCACCCTCAGGAAGCGCAGTCTCTGCTGGACCTTTTTCAGCAGCGCAGAGGTGTTCACGCTCCACGTCAGGTCCTCCTCAATATGGATTCCCAGGAAGCGGAAATCCGCGACCCTCTCCACACAGTCCCCTCTGATGATTAGTGGTACCATTTCTGTTTTGTTCTTCCTGAAATCTATTATTATCTCCTTGGTCTTTAAGGTGTTCAGGAGCAGGTTATTTTCTCCACACCACACTGTCAGCTGCTCCACCTCATCCCGATAGGCGTACTCGTCCCCCCCGGAGATGAGCCCCACCACCATAGTGTCATCCGCAAATTTGACAATGGTGTTGCTGTGGTGGGCGGAGGTGCAGTCATGTGTGTAGGTGGTGTAGAGCAGGGGGCTCAGCACGCAGCCCTGTGGAGAGCCGGTGCTGAGGCTGAGGGCCGTGGATGTGTGATGGCCCATTCTGACTCTCTGGCTGCGGCCCGACAGGAAGCTATTTATCCACATGCAGGTGGAGTGTGGAAGTCCCAAGTCCCCCAGTTTGTCCACCAGTTTGTGGGGAAGGATAGTATTAAAAGCAGAGCTGTAGTCCACAAAGAGCATTCGCACATAGCTTCCCCGCTGCTCCAGGTGGGACAGTGCAGCATGGAGAGCTGTGGCTACAGCGTCCTCTGTAGATCTATTCGCTCTGTACGCAAACTGGTGGGGGTCAAAGTTTCGGGGCAGGAGTGATGTGATATGACCCTGGACCAGTTTTTCAAAGCACTTCATCACCACTGGTGTGAGTGTGACTGGCCGGTAGTCAGGGAAGGGCAATGGATGTTGTCCACATGGATTTTGATAACGTCGCTCATGGATAACATTGCCTCCTAATGCACAGTCAAGATTCTCTGTGCTATTCTGAATGCTCTTTCTGCACTTTGAGAAAGCTCATGGAAAAGTTCCACCCAAATTGGTAAGTGTCATTAAAAAAAAAAATCAGAAATGTTTCTAAAAACCACACACATAACCACTTTTCTCTTGCAAAGATTGATGCCTCCACTGATTAAATTTTTTCACACAAAGGCTCTGTGGAACTTTTCCAAAGGCTTCAACTCTTTTAGTGTTCCTGAAACGAAGCAATCCAACAGAATCAAAGTCTGAACAAGAACAAAAGCTCTTGACCCTGGGACAAAATGACTAATATATGGGTCAGGTCAGGTCTTTTTGCTACTTATTTTGAACATATATGTCAAACTTTGACATACATGTCAACCTTAGTGCAATGTTATCACTCTAATCTTCAACCATTATTTCATGCCAATTACAATCTTGGAACAGCATTCCTGAGACTTTGTACTGCCACCAGTGTGGCCATTCTTCAGTGAGGTAGCATACGTATTTTTTTGTAAAAATAAAGCACTTCATACAACTTTCTCTCTTGATTTATTGAAAGATGCAGCACTCCCTTCAGCCCATCGAGTCCATGCTAACCATCGATCACTGGGTAGCAGTGGTAGATTTGCTGCCTTACAGCGCCAGAGACCTGGGTTCAATCCTGACTGTGGTTGCTGTCTGAATGGAGTTTGTACGTTCTCCCTGTGACTGCATGGGTTATCTCCGGGTCCTCCCACATTTCAAAGTCGTGGAGGTTTATAGGTTAATTGGCTTATGTAAATTGCCTCTAGTGCGCAGGAAGGAATTAGTGTACGGGTGATCGCTGGTTAGCATGAACTTGGTGGGCTGAAGGGCCTGTGGAAACAAAGGTACAAAGGTAACCTGTTTAGTATCTCTAAACTAAACTGAACACCCATTCACACTAGTTCCATGTTATTCTACTTTCTTTACCTCTCGCTTCATATCAGGGGATATTTTACAGAGGCTAATTAACCTACAAACCCATCCCGTCTTTGGGATGTGGTAGGAGACAAAAGCAGGTAGAGAAGACCCACATAGTCACTGGGAAAGCATGTAAACTCCACATAGACAAAACCCAAGTTCAGGATCGAACCGTGCGTCTCTAGAGCGTTGAGGCGGCTGATCTGCCTGCCGTGCCACCGTGCCACCCTTATTTAACAAAATATCTAATTGCCAGTGCTGATGTCAATATTATGCCCTACTTTTAGTTTAGGTTAGGTTAGAGATACAGCATGGAAACAGGCCCTTCGGCCCACCGAATCCGTGCCGACCAACGATCCCCGCACATTAACACTACCCTACACACACTAGGGACAATTTTACATTTTATACCAAGCCAATTAACCTACGGACCTGTACGTCTATGGAGTGTGGGAGGAAACCGAAGATCTCGGAGGAAACCCACGCAGGTCACTGGGAGAACGTAGAAACTCCGCACAGACAGCACCCGTAGTCAGAATCGAAACGGGGTCTCTGGCGCTGTCAGGCAGCAACTCTACCGCTGTGCCGCCATGCCACCCTATTCTGCTGGTATTTCTCCTTAAATACAATAGCATTTAGCAGACACAATGCTTCTTTAGTAGATAGAAGAATAGCAGTGGGAAGCAATGATAGGATCTCGGCAGTCATTTCTAAGCTGAGCCTTGGCAAGAGAGACTTCAGTTGGAAAATTGAAAAGACGGCATTACAGCGTGTTGGACCAATTTAGACTTTAAAACCATCTCTAAATCAATCAAAAGGTTCCATCTCATTGAGTACAGACTTCATGTTACCTGCCCCACCAGAGGGGAGAGAACACGTGACAACTGTTACACGTCAATCAAGAACGCATATCGCTCTGATCCCCGGGCGGCTCTGGGTCTCTCTGATCATTGTTTAGTTCACCTTATTCCGACTTACAGGCAGAAATTAAAATCTGCTCAGCCTGTGGTCAGTGCAATGAAATGGTGGACAAGCGAGGGCATTGAATTGAAAACCTACATCCTGCTTTGACTGCACTGATTGGAATGTGTTCAGGGAAACAACCACAAGCCTCGCTGAGTATACAGACACTGTGACATCATATGTCAGCTTTTGTGAGGACTGTTGCATTCCCACTAGGACCCGGACATGGTTCAACAATGACAAGCCCTGGTTTACAGCAGAACTCAGACAGCTCCGACATTCTAAAGAGGAGGCCTACAGGAGCGGGGTTGCAGACCTCTACAGAGAGGCCAAGTACAAGCTGAGAAAAGGAATCAGAGCTGCCAAGGAAAGGTGCTCTGAGAAGTTGAGGAACAAGTTCTCAGCTCGGGACTCTTCTTCTGTTTGGAAGGGCTTGCAAGAAATCACCAGCTACAAGAGGACCCCCCCCCCCCCCCCCCCCCCCCCGTTCCTTGGAGAGTCATCAGCTGACCAATGACCTGAACGAGTTCTATTGCAGGTTCGATAAACAGAAACTTAACCCTGGTACCCCCTCCCCAACCAACACTTCACACCTTCTCACAGTTTGCAGGCTGGACCCTTCCCCACCCATTCCTCCACAACCAGCACTTCACACCTACTTACAGCCTGACTGTAAAGACTGAGAACTTTCCCACCCATCCCTCTCCAATCCCCATTTAACACCCACTTACAGCCTGACTGCAAAGACTGGGCCCTGGTCCACGACCCATCCCCTCCTTGCTGCCCAACATCAATCTGGCCACTTCTCCATCACTAACAATAGAAATTGTGGAGGTGTAGAGGCTATTCTGAAGACAGAAAAGCCGGAAAACTCCAGGACAGGACAATGTTTCCCCTCTACCCACAGACATTTTCAACTAGTCCCTGCAAACCTGCTTCAAAGTCTCCACTATTGTCCCTGTTCCCAAAAAGGCAAAGATTACTGGTCCCAATGACTACAGGCCTGTCGTACTGACCTCTGTTGTCATGTAGACCATTGAAAGGCTTGTGCTGGCCAAGCTGAAAAATATCACGAAGCCCCTGCTGACCCTCTGCAATTTGCATATCGGGCCAATAGATCTGTGGATGACGCAGTCAACCTGGGCCTGCACTTCATCCTCCAGCACCTAGACCGCCAGGGGACCTATGCAAGGATTTTGTTTGTTGAGTTTAGCTCTGCATTCAACACTATCGTGCCAGAGCTACTGCACTCCAAACTCTCCAAGTTGACTGTGCCTGAACCCCTCTGTCGGTGGATCACCAGCTTCCTGACAGACAGGAAGCAGCATGTGAGGTTGGGACAGCACATCTCGGACCCGTTGGCCCTCAGCATCAAAGATATTATAGGAGCAAGATAAACCACTCCTACAAAAAGCTGTAGTAGCTCATGGATATTTTTTTAACGCCGTCTTGGGAATCAAAGATACTAGAGGCTTGTCTGTCATGGTGTCCACATCTACAAGCGCAGTGTGCTGTTCTGCTATAAAGTGCTCGAATCGCCAATGTAGGCGACCCGACCTGTCTTCCCACTAAAGACGAAAGGTGAGAAAAAAATTATTACTTTCTGTCGTGCAGCCTGCCCGATCACTTCTTATAGCTCAGTTAGTCGAGTCCTGGATAAATAAAGTACAGGATAAATGGTGTTAAATGTACGCAAGGTGCACGGATCAATGGTGTTTAAAATACAGGATAAATGGCATTAAATACACAAGGATAAATGGTGTTAAATGTACACGGATCAAGTCCTGTCAACATCCTCGTAAATCTTCTCTGCACTTTCTCATTCAATGACATGAGCATTTTCTTACGAGGGCTTTGTTGTGGAAGGACAAAGGTTGTCACATAATTTCTTTCTGCCTGTCTGTGATCTCATACACATTCAGTTGAGCATCTAGACTCCATTGCACATGTGCAGCTTCCATATCTAAGGGAACAACAACATGCCATGAGGAGCACACATTTATGCACATATCTACCCTTGTCCCTGATGCTGGAAGGCCAATGATGCTGTGGAACAACAAACTTGTTAGTTGTATCACATTGCTACAACCAAGACCAAAGATACTGAAGAAGGGTTTCGGCCCGAAACGTTGCGTATCTCCTTCGCTCCATAGATGCTGCTGCACCCGCTGAGTTTCTCCAGCATTTTGTGTACCCCCAAAGTTACTAGAGCTTGCCTGCCCCGTGCCTGGCTGTAGCGCCCAGGTCGGCTCGCTTGCCCCAGGTCTGGCAGTAGCGCCTGCGTGCCCCGGGACTGGCTGCAGATTCCAGGTCGCGAAAACTAATTGAAAAAAAAAATGTCTGTGGGCAGGATGATTTCGTGTTATGGGCCGGAAGGCATCGTGTGTGTATTCGAGCAATACGAGGGAAACTGCAGAAAAAGAGGGGGAGGGGGGAAGGAGGGATGGGATGCATATATATGTATAGAGGCATACACATACTGTTCACCCACATCACTGATTAAACCAAAGATCATCGAATGCATATGGTCCAGAAATCTTTCATTGCGCATATTTTCGCTCATTTTACACGCAATTTCTCTTTTGTTTAAAAAAAAAGAAGCACCTTATTATAAACAAAGATCATGGGAGGCTAAGATAGACCAAGATAAACTCCTGCAAAATCCAATGGACTGACGTGGATTAAACTGTGAGAGGCATAACTTAAGTCGGACTTATTCCCAAAATGGCGGAGGTTCTGTTCCATTACGTACTACACGTCAGTCCATTGGATTTTGTAGCAGTGGTCTATCTTGCTCCTCTAGTATCTTTGCTCAGCATAGGAGCACCGCAGGGCTGCGTACTCTCCCCTCTCCTCTACTCTCTCCTCACCAACGACTGCACCTCCACTGACTCCTCTGTCAAGCTTCTCAAGGTTGCGGATGACACAACCCTGATTGGATTGATCCAGGATGGGGAGGAATCTGCCTACAGACAGGAAGTGACACAGCTGGCATCCTGGTGCCATCGCAACCAAAGATCCTAAAGCGAGCGAGATAATCCAGTTGACGAAAAATACGTAGTACGGTCATGGGCAGATTCATGGATAATTTAAGGCCCCATTTCCGTAACCGGCTTCCGTCTCCGCACCAAAGATCCCATAGGATAAAAGTGCGGAGACGGAAGCCAGTCCCGTAAAAATAAAAGTTAATTGGTAAAAATCTTCTCCTCATTTTCAGGATTTTAATTTATTAGCGCAAACTATTTCCCCACAATGTTGATTACACTGCGAGTCGGGTCGGGTCCGGTTACAGAAATGAATGCAAAAAAGGACCACGTTCCGTTCCGTTTCGTACTACATGTCAGTCCATTGCATTTCGTGGTCCATCTTGCTCCACTTTAGGATCTTTGTTCGCAACAACCTGGAGCTCAATGCTCTTCAGACAGTGGAATTGATAATAGACTTTAGGAGAGCTCCCCCTCCCCCCCACACACCATCAACAACACCACAGGTAAACAAAAGTGCTGGAGAAACTCAGCGGGTGAGGCAGCATCTATGGAACAAAGAAATAGGTGATGTTTCAGTCGAGACCCTTCTTCACACTGACTCTCAACAACACCACAGTCACATCTGTGGAGTCTTTTAAGTTCCTGGGAACCATCACCTACAAGGACCTCAAATGGGGGGCCACCATCGACTCCACAGTCAAAAAGGCCCAACAGAGGATGTACTTCCTACGGCAGCTGAGGAAGCACAATCTGCCACAGGCAATGATGGTCCAATTCTACATGGCCATCGTAGAGTCTGTCCTCACCATCTCCATCATGGCCTGGTTTGGCTCCGTCACCAAGCACGACATCCGGAGGCTGCAGCGAATCGTCCGATCAGCTGAGAAGGTTGTTGGCTGCAACCTTCCCTCCATTGACGAACTGTACACTGCAAGGGCCAGGAAGCGAGCGGGTAATATCATCTCTGACCCCTCTCACCCTGGCCACAAACTCTTTGAAGCACTTCCCTCTGGAAGGCGACTCCGGACTGTCAAAGCCGCCACAACCAGACATAAAAACAGCTTTTATCCACGAGTAGTAGCTCTTACTCAACAGCCAAAAGTCTGTAGCCTCCTTTTGCTGTGGTTTTTTATGTCATTCACATGTTTAAACTGCAATGTTTTATTATTAATGTTTAATTTTTTTGTGTGTCATTCTTAATTGTTACTGTATGTCGTGTTGTTATTTGCGAGCGGAGCACCAAGGCAAATTCCTTGTATGTGTACATACTTGGCCAATAAACGTATTCATTCAGCATAGTATTTCAGACAGATCACACCAAACACATTTAACCTACAACTCTGTTACTTACAGTTCTGTCAATGCCAGCTGAGCTTTTATATTTAGATAGCTGAGGCAACTTCAAAGCTGATTAATAAACCACAAAACTGAGATTCCTGCAGGAGTTTCAAAGTCACAAGAACCGTCAGCAATTAAGGAATCACAGTATATGTCAAATGATAGGCACATGAATGGGACTTACAAGGCTGTTGTCTAATATAGGCATTCAAACAACATCATTCACAGCTAAAGAGGAACAGGGGGCGCCATCCTGTATGGGTATGGCTGCCCAGCCTGCAGCTGTTCATTTTTTCACCTCTTTTTTTAATTTTTAGTGAGTTGAGTATTTTATTTTTGGAGCTCCAATCTTTTTTATGTGGGGGGGGGGGGGGGGGGAGGGGGAAACTGCTTTTCAGGGTCCCTACCTGGCCGGGGAGGCTGCTTTTCTCCGAGCAGCAACATCGACCCGTCCTCGCGGCATAATAGGAGCCTGGAGCAGCGTTTCCTGAGGGAACCAGCCAGAACCTCAGCTTCTGTGGCAGCATAGCGCTGGAGCGCCATCGCGGAGTGGGCGATGCCTTGCCTGGGTCGCCATACTGGAACTCTGGTATGCTGGGACCGCCGTTAAAAACATCGCGGAGCTGCGGGTCTGTGGAGCGGCCAGCTGCGGGCGACGGCACTGAACTTTACATCGGGAGCCTGGATCTCTGGCTGAGATCGCCAATGGTGGAGCTCCATCCAGCACGGCCTGTCGGCTTCGGAAGCCGCAGTCTCCGGTAAGGAAGCGGCCGTTCCAGGTTTCCCAAGCCGCTGTGAGGATTCTCCCATCGCCGGAGCACCATCATCCAATGAGAAGGGCCTGGAACATCGGCCCTCTGTAAAGATGACTGCGGAGGTCTCAATAGGCCCGACTATGGGTGGACATGGGGATGGGGACTGGACCTTGTGCCTTCCCTCACAGTGGGAACCATTGTGGGGGAATGTTTTTTATGTTTAAATTTCTTTATTATTGTTATGTTGTATTCTTTTTTATGTGCTGCGATGGCAATCCACATTTCACTAACCAATTGGTGCATGCAACTAATAAAGAACCTTTGAACCTTTGAACCTTTGAACCTTTGAACACATTATACACTGCTTTCCCACACAACATACAACTTGCTTTGAAAAAATAAACCAGCCATTTATTTCATTTCCTTTTGGAGATAAATAACATAAGAAAAGCTACCAAAGTATGAACTTCCAGATACTACCTGATATTCCTCCTCATAATCCACCCTCCCCTAATTGTCCATCATTCCAGGCATCAGTCTGGATGATGTTATAACAGACTGTCTATTCATCTCCAGCTTTTTACATTCCACAAATATTTTCATAGTTCCAACATTGTGCAAGCCTTCATGTTCCACAAAATACTCCAGTCCCTTTAATTTTGATCCTAGAAAATGCCGATTCTCTCCAAATTAAGTGTTTTTTCAGCTTGCCCTTTAAAAAGAGTTAATCAACAGGCCATTAATTTTAATATTATGCTATTACGCTATGTGGTCCTTGGAGTGAAACTAAAACCTCTCTGTCTTACTCGAGACTTGTTTATGTGGTATCTCTGTAGGCCAAATTTATGATCAATATCAAAGCACAATAGCTGACAAAATTATATTCTCAACTATAAAGACATGCGCAACTATTATTCCACTGCCTGACTATCTTATATCCAACAAAAACAAATGCATTGACGTAAGCTTTCTTCATTTAAAAACAAAGTCATTCTATCTTCTTTGTTGATTTTCTCTGAAAACTTTCCAAGGCATTTTAATCTTTGGGTTTAGAAGTCTATATTTATAAAATGGTTGAAAACAAAAGAGTCCCACCTACTTCCTCACTCATTTCCTTCAGGCCATGTCTTGGCTGGTCTTTGCACTCTGTCATCTATTTCTTCCTGACATGTTTAATTAACATCCACATATAATATAGATTTTATGAAAATAATCAGCTATTTGTTTAGCGTCTATGCGTGAAAGCTGACATGAAGAAAGCTATTTTAATCAAAATGGTTCTGAATTTTTCAATTTTTTTTTCTAGCACTTCCACTATATTGTCTAGAGCATTTATTTTGGATTTCTCTGCTAATAATTCCATTAACCCCTTATCCTAACTAGTACCCTGAAAAATGTAGGATGAAACTGCAGATGCTGGTTTACACTGAAGATAGGCACAAAATGCTGGCGTAACTCAGCGGGACAGGTAGCATCCCTGGAGAGAAGGAATGGGTGATGTTTCAGACTGAAGAAGGGTCTCGACCCGAAACATCACCCATTTCTTCTCCCCAGGGAAGCTGCCCTTCCCACTGAGTTACCCCAGCATTTCGTGCCTCGCCCTTAGTTAGAATTGTGTACGACTTCCTGTTGATTTTCCCACCAATTCTCACTCTTTCGAACTCAGTCACACGTTGCAGAGTCACACATCCCATTCCAACCACTAAACTAAACTAAACTAAACCAAGCAATGAACATGGATGGGGTTTTTTAATTAAGATCACATCCGAGCAAAAAAAGACCTCACAATTTTTCGTTTAATGCTCCTTTAAGTTATTTTGATTTACTACTTGAAAATTCAACTCCAGCTGGTTATTGGTCGCATTTTATATTTCTGAAATTTTCAAAATCTGTTTCCCCTTAAACTCCTGGAATAGTATTTCAAAGCCTCTTACCTTCCTCTCCACGGGTGCATTTTAAAATATTCATTTCTTTTAGAAGTGGTTATAAAGTAGGAATTTTAAAAATTATTATTATTCAGTCAATGGTCTTTTAATGCACAGAACAGTCTTCACCCTGGAACTCATTCTCATGTTACATTATAAAATGAATTTGTAAAGTTAATTGAAACAAATTCAGATTGGAAACTATCCAACCTGAACTACTTTTGATCACTTTGTGAGATTTTGTACTTAAGTCATTATTGTTTGGGTCGGTTGCCGTCTTTAACTGATGTGTATTTCTTTACAATTACCTCATCTAGATGTGCTGAGTAGTAGATAGGTAAATTATTATGGTCTTTAGATGAAACCGCATTACCCAAGATATATCTTTTGCAAATTCACGATCCAGTGATATTATTATATTTCTACTGGACGAATGACAGAAATGTGTCTGTTTTGCCAGTCAGTTTAAATAGAATAGATGTTCTTTTAGTAAGCACAATCCTTCATTGTCTCTTCATGAGTTTGCACTTTCCGTAGAGGAACGTTTTGTGATGTCTTTGTGCTCCAGATCAAGGCTCACCCGAATGCTGATTGTGAAAGTTGCACAGTGAGTAAGATGTTCAGATGCAATATTCATAGAGCAGCATTGTAAGGCTTCCACTTCTGATACCAGGTTGAAACATGTTTGTGTTGTAGGTTTCAGCACAGCATGCCTTGTTGATCTGCTGCAAATTCTTGTAAATGTTGGCATTTAGCACAGCAGGTGCAACCATTGCAGTCAGTTTTTAAAGAGGCGTATCACCTTGCAAACAACACTCCTCCATCCACTGCTGTTGCTGAGTAAATGAACGCCGCGATGATAGGAGAAGGGTGAGACGTACTCCCAAAGAATCCGAGTTGAAAAACTGTGCATGCAAAGACATAGGTTATGTTTCGGGTTGAAACCCTTCTTCACAACGACCCAAAACGTCACCTATTCCTTTGCTCCAGAGATGCTGACTGACCCACTCAGTTACTCCAGCTTTTTGTGTCTATCTTTGGTTTTGAACCAGCATTTGCAGTTCCTTTAAATCTCGTGTGCAAAGATATGTTCTGTGCACAAGAGAGTACAAAGACCCTCTGTAATTGGATGTCACGGGTGTGTCTGTAAGGATATGCTAAAGGACCTAGTCATTGACTTCAGTACGTACCCCAGTCTCCATCAGTGGTGTTGAGATAAGGTAGTCAAGAGGTGAAGTTCCAACGTGTAAATATCTCCAACAATTTATCCTGGTTAAATTTAATTCACCCTGCAGCGAAGAAAATACACCGCACCTATACTTCCTCAGGAGACCGAAAAATTTGGTATGTCTCCAAAGATTCTTATCAATCTCTACAAATCCACCATAAACACATCCCATCTGGATGCATCACAGCTTGGTTTGGCAACTGCTCTGCCCAAGAAATTGCAGAGAGTTGTGAATGCAGCCAAGTCTATCACATAAATCAGCCTCTTCCCCCATCGACTCCACATATACTTCACACTGCTTCGGTAAAGCAGCCATTATAATCAAGGGCCATTCCCTTCCTGATCATTCCCTCGTCAACCCCTTCCTGTTGGATGTAAGATACAAAAGTTTAAAACCATATGCCATCAGATTCAAGAATAGCTTCATCCCTGCTGTTATTGGAATCTTGGTCGGACCTTGCATATGCTAAAGATTAATTCCTGGTCTTCCTTCTTCTTCTTTCGTATGGCGTGCACAGCCTAAAGTTGTAGGACAACTTGTTCTATTTGATCTTCTGTTTGTGCACGTCGAGTTGATTGCATTAGTCGAAACAGGGTGGACCACGCGAAGGTTGCAATCTCCCAGCCCCTGGTCTTCCAATCTAGCTCCTTGTGGCCTTTGCACTTTTCTTTTATCTGCACATTCTCTGAAGCTGTTAGACTCTATTATGCACTATGTTTATTTTGCTCTCGAGCCCCACTTGTAGTAATGTCATACAGTATGGAAACAAACCCCTCGGTCAAGCTAGTGCACGCCGACCAAGATGCCCCATCTATGCTAGTCCCATTTATTGTCCATGTGTGGCTCATATTTTCTATGCATGTTGTAAAGAGGTTTACACGTACACAGTGTCTCTTTACCAAGTCTTTTATTAATCACATACATCGATGCCCTAGTTGTACATGGTCTGCACGTTTTACTAGAGGAGGTACCAGGGATGGAGAGACAGTAATATACTTGGTGAAAGGGGAGTGGCTACACAACCTACAATTAAAGGGACATGCACTAAACATCTACATCCTTCCTCTTACAAAAGAACGGAACGTGACAGCCGACCATGTCTCATACACTAGAGCAACTGGAAAAGGATAAACAGTAAAATAGCAGCAATCAAACATAATCGCCATAACGGTCAGGCGCCCTTACAATCCGCCCCGAGCGGGTACGAACCCCGCTCACACCCTCTCCCCCCAAAGAAACGGGCACCGGGGGAGACCCCACGACTGAAGGACTACAATGTGGGGACTTGCGTGGTGACAAAGGGATTGGAGGCGAGCGACCTGGCGATGGGAAAGAGACGGCCGGAGGCACGGAAATAGGCACAGGGACAAGAACCGGGACAGGGCGAGCAGGCACAGGCTTAGTGACCGCTACAGGCGGGAGAGCGGACAGAGGGGGAGCATGGGGGACAGCAGGAGGAGGAGAAGGCTCGTTCACCAGGCGGAGGTGTCGCCTGGACCGACGGTAAACAGTACCATCGAGGTTCACCAGATAGGAGCGAGGTGAACCAGCCGTCCCAACAACAACCGCAAGGCCAGGGTGACCGGAGGTGGAATGCATGCGGACAACCTGACCAGGAGACAGAGG
Organism: Raja brachyura; assembly: GCA_963514005.1. Next base: position 47,292,214 of record OY740795.1, on the reverse strand, counting down.
AGGCAGGGCACGGCAAGACCTGTCGTGGGAACGCTTCTGAACGGACTGCCTGGTAGCAATACGCTCACGGACCACGGCAGGTTTTACAACAGCTGGGGTAAGAGTCTGCTGGGCCACCGGAATGGGAGGTCGAGTAACCCGGGACATGAGGCGCTGCGCCGGGGACCCCAGAACACCGTCACGGGAAATGTTTCGCAGGTTGAGGAGGGCGAGGTAAATGTCAGACTTCGATGCGCGGCAGCGATTCAACAAGTCCTTTGCGCTGCGAACAGCACGCTCGGCCAGGCCATTGCTCTGAGGGTACTCAGGGCTACTAGTGTAATGCCGAAAGTTCCAGCGGTCAGCAAAGTCCTTGAACTCCGCACTGGTAAACTGGCTGCCGTTGTCCGACTGCAGGCTCGCCGGTGATCCAAAGGTCGCGAAGTGGCGGCGCAGCTTCGCGATGACAGCAGAAGAGGAGAGAGAAAACAGCTGGTCGACCTCATACCAGTTGGAGTAAGAGTCGACAAGCACCAAGAAGTGCTTGCCGTGCCACTCAAAAATGTCCGTTGCTAGTGCCGACCATGGCAGGTCTGGTGCGGGCTGCTGCAGAAGGGGCAAACGCTGCTGCTGCGGGGCGAGACTGTTGCAGGTAGGGCAGGATGACACCCGGTCCCGAAAATACATAGCCATATCAGGCCAATAAAACTGGCTTTGGGCGATAGAGAGAGTGGCCTCGGCGCCAGGATGACCCCGATGTGCGGTGTCGAAATACTGTTGGCGAAGAGCCTCAGGTACCACAACCTTGTGACCCTTAACGATAACTCCATCTCGTAGCACCAGCTCGTCACGGACCAGGAAGTAGGGCACTGCCGCGGCGGGCAGGGAAGAACGTCGCTCGGGCCAACCCCTTTGAATGACTGCAGCTAGCTGTTGGAGCGAGGCGTCAGCAGCAGTGTGTTTAACTAAGCACTGTAGTTGTTTCGAAGGAACGAAGTTGACGTTCAGGACCATCATACCTGAAGCCTCGTAAGGGTGACGGGTGGTCGAAGCCAGAGGAGCCCGAGACAACGTGTCAGCAATAAACATGTCCTTGCCTCTACGGTACACTACGGAGAAGGTAAAACGCTGCAGCTGCAGCATCATCCGCTGCAGCCTGGAGGAGGCAGCGTGAATCGGCTTGCCGAGGATGGTGACCAGAGGCTGGTGGTCGGTCTCAATCGAGAATTCAGTTCCCAGGATATAGTCCTTAAATTTTGAACATGCAAACACAACAGCCAGCAGTTCCTTTTCGATCTGGGCATAGCGCTGTTCAGCTGGAGTCATCGTGCGGGACGCGAAGGACACGGGTAACTGGACCCCATCATGAACTTGCAAGCAAGCAGCACCCAGCCCGTACCAGGTAATTAGAGTTCCTGCGCTGTTGCTGGGCAGGATTTTTTTTAGCTCTGCATGCTGACGAGAAGTGGTTAGCCATGCCAAGGAAACGCTGGAGGCTCGGCACATCCACAGGAGCAGGCATCCCCGAGATAGCAGCGGTCTTCTGTGGGTCGGGCTTCAGCCCGGACGCTGTGAAGACGTGTCCCACATAGGTGACCTCCGGGACACGGAACCGGCATTTACTGGGGTTGAGCTTCAGATTTACCTCCCGAGCTCGGTCCAAAACTAGTCGGAGGTTGTGGTCGTGCTGTTCCACATCTCTACCATATACCAAGATGTCATCTACAATGATAGCGCACGGGAGCCCCGCAAACAGCTGTTCCATCGTCCTCTGGAAAACTTCACTGGCGGAGCTGATCCCGAACGGCATGCGCAGGAATCGGAACCTCCCAAAGGGAGTGGCAAAGGTCGTCAGGTAGGACGATTGTTCATCTAGCGGTATCTGCCAGAACGAGCTCTTAGCATCCAGCACCGAAAACACAGTGGCAGGGCCAACCTGTGCAGCAACATCTTCGACTGTACGCATGGGATAGTGCGGGCGCTTGATAGCCAGGTTCAAATCTTTGGGGTTGATGCAGATCCGTAGCTCACTCTTGTCCTTCTTGGCAGCAACCACCATGGTGGAGACCCACTGAGTGGGCTCGCTCACCTCTTTCAGAATGCCTGTAGCCACCATGTCCCGAAGGGTGGACTCGACCCTATCCTTCATCGCAAAGGAGACCCGGTGTGGAGGGCGTACAACTGGATCCACGTCAGGTTTTAGAGAGATCTCATAACTGCAGGGGAGCATCCCCAGCGCATTGTCAAACCGATCAGGGTACTCGGCTAACGGGTCCAAAGGTTGCTGAACTAAACGGATCTCCCGGTGAAAATTGACCAATCCGAGGTCTTGGCATGCCCGAACACCGAGCAGTGTAACACATTTTTCGTTAACCAGGAAGAAGGAGAGGGGCCGAACGGTCTCTAGCACTTCACAGTTCAGGGTAGCCTTCCCCACAGGGACAAGCAACCCTCCCCCATAAGCACGAAGGACAGAGCGCTCAACAGTGACTCGCTCATTATTCCTTATCTTCTTGAAAAGGCTGGTAGACATAACGTTCGTGGCGGCCCCAGTATCGACCTTGGCAGAGAACGTAGAACCATTAACAGTAACTTGCACAGTAGGGTCTGTTATCCGAGCAGGTGTCTTCCTAACTGAAAACACGCTGAGCTCACTCTGAGAAGAGTCAGAATCAGACAGTGGGAGGTTGTCAGGAGAGTGATAAGAACCAGACGCATGGAGGCGTGGGTTCGGATCCCACTTCTGACACCATGTAAAGAGGTTTACACGTACACAGTGTCTCTTTACCAAGTCTTTTATTAATCACATACATCGATGCCCTAGTTGTACATGGTCTGCACGTTTTACTAGAGGAGGTACCAGGGATGGAGAGACAGTAATATACTTGGTGAAAGGGGAGTGGCTACACAACCTACAATTAAAGGGACATGCACTAAACATCTACACATGTACCTACCCAAATGTTGCTATAGTACCTGCCTCAATAACCTCCTTCTGCACCCGCTGAGTTTCTCCAGCAATAACCAACCCGACCTCCCGGTGGCTCAGCACTTCAACTCCCCCTCCCATTCCGTATCCGACCTCTCGGTCCTGGGCCTCCTCCATGGCCAGAGTGAGCAACACTGCAAGTTTGAGGAACAGCACCTCATATTCCGCTTGGGGAGTCTGCATCCTCTGGGCTTAAACATTGAATTTTCTCATTTCTGTTAACCCTTGCTGTCTCCTCCCCTTCCCACCTCTCCCTCAGCCCTCGGGCCCTGGCATTCCTTCTATCCCCATCTCTCCCCCACCCAAGTCGCACTAGCTTCTCATTTTCACACTACAAACAGCTTACAATAGCCTGTTTCCTTTATCATCAATACTTTTTTGCATATCTTTCATTCATTGTTCTTTATCTCTCCACATGCGGCCTTAAGGCGGCAGGTTCCCCACCCCTGGTCCAGCCTGTCCAATCTTTCCCTGTACCTCAGTATCTTGAGTCCTGGCAACATCCTCTGCACTCTTTCCAATTTAATGACATTCTCTAAATGTGGCCTCACCGCTGCCGTGCACAATTATGACATAATGTCCCAACTTCTGCGTTCAGAATCCTAACTGGTGATGATGACCAACGTGCCCACTTTCTTTGCCTTCTTTACCACCCTATCTACCTGTAATAACACCTCACACTCTCCTGCATTAAACTACATTAGCCATTCCTCAGCCCACTTGCCCAGCTGATCATTATCCTGCTGTAATTTTTCATAACCTCCATCCCTGTCTATGATACAATCTACTTTAGAATCATCTGCAAACTTAACCAATTTGGTTTCTGAAGAGGGTACACAAAAGGCTGGAGAAACTCAGCGGGTGCAGCAGCATCTAAGGAGCGAAGGAGATAGGCAACGTTTCGGGCCGAAACCCTTCTTCAGAGCCTGGTTCAGGAGAGGGAAATGAGGGGAGGAAGAAAGGTGGCGGGGCCTTGAGGAAGAAAGATGAGAGTAAATGGGACAAAATGCAGGTCAGTTACCTAATAGTTGGTGCAGGTAGAATCCTGTATGAGTATTGAGGTCTCAAGAGATCTAAGATCCCTGGGAGAAAAATACAACAGAGTTATGTTTTCCTTTAGTAGGCTCAGTTTCTGGGCAGGAGTTGGGTCTTGACCCTAAACATCACCTATTCCTTTTCTGCAGAGATGCTGTCTGACCACTGAGCTACTCCAGCTTTTTGTGTCTATCTGCAGTTTCTGGACAAATGGGTTCAGTCAAACATAGTTGTTTTGTGTGAACCAGTAAAGTTAGCTAACTCTCTGCAGGTGAATGTTACTTGTTGCACTTCAGCTGGGGGAGTTCTATGGTGAAAGAAGGGAATATCATAGTGAAAAATCTGGAGACGGATTGCCCTATTGGAGATATGACATCTAAAGATACATGAGAAACATTTGCATTCTGGGTGAAAGATTTTCTTTGGAATTGTGTAGAATAATTTTTTGGTCTGTTTATAAGCAAGTTTTTTTTTAAAGGGAGATCCATTTACAAGGTTGTGCAGAAAAGTTGTGCTGCTCGGAATCACTTTTTCTGTTTCAACAATACCAACTCACCTCTTCTGAAATCAAAAACTGAATTCGCTCATGGGTGGCAGAGTGGAACAGATCGTAGAGCTACTGCCTCACAGCTCCAGCCTCCGAGGTTCAATTCTGATTTCTGGTGCTGCCTGCGAGGAGTTTGCACGTTCTCTCTGTCAATGTGTGGGGTTTCCACAGGGTGCTCCAGTTTCTTTCCACATCCCAATGGTGTGTAGATTGGTGGGTTAATTGGCCACTGTAAATTCCCCCTAGAATGTGAGTAGCAGAATCAAAGGGGGAGTGAATGAGAGAATACAAAATAGGATTAGAAACTTAGAAAGATAGAAAATAGGTGCAGGAGGAGGCCGTTCGGCCATTCGGCTGACCAATATGCTCATGGCTGATCATCCAAAATCAGTATCCCGTTCTTGCTTTTTCCCCCTATTCCTTGTTTCCGTTAGCCCTAAGAGCTAAATCTAACTCTCTCTTGAAAACTTGATTAGTAGAAATGGGCACTTGATGGTCAGCGTAGACTCAGAATACAAGGAAACGTACATCTGTTTCCATGCTGTATGACTCAATAAGCAGTGTTTTGTTCCATTTAATGAAATTGAGGGTCTATGTTGGTGAAATCTATCCTTGAATGTAAACTGCTACATTGAAGAACGTTTGACCTCGAGGTGCCTTTGGAGGAATCAGGTTAAACCTATAATCTTTCTGGGCATGCGTTAGTTCACTCTAGTCTTTAATTCTACTTGAGGGAGTCAGCAAATGGAGATGAAACACTTCAGGACTGGGAGGGAGAAATTTCCCAGGAATGGGAGCATTCACCCTCACAAGTAGGAATTGGTGTGTGGTTTGAATAGCCCTAATTGGGTGGGAAACAACACGGAAGGGAAGGAGGTTCTTTAATAAGCAGGAAATGAAGCAATCAATCAACCCTTATTGATGTAACTAATGTGATGCTCTGCAGGCAGCTGATCCCGTCATTTAAATTCAATTCTGCATAAAAAAATGTCAACATTAATGTAGCAACAACAGCATGGATGATGGAAATGATTTCTGCCCTTTGATTATTAGCTGCACAACTGACAGGAGAGATGGCTGGGAAACGTAATTGGAATGGAGTGCGGTTTGTTCAGTTTGACGTCAATTCGACGAGCAAGCCTTTAACTGACGAGTGTGTCATTTCTTTGATGGACTGGGCTCCGGGCTTCACACATTTTACAACAGTTGATCACCAAATGAATCAATCTGCACAGTTCTCAAACAGCTTTGATTCCCATTCAGTACAGAGTTCTGCAAGAGGTCATTCATAAGCTTTCCAGAAAGAAAGCCTTTCCTTCTTCCAGCTTCAAACATCACATGGTAAATCATATTGAAATCTGTAAAAGGACGTGCCTATTCTTTTCTGAATGGAGGGCAGATTTGTAAGAACCTTGTGATATTTTCACCGCCACGATGTCTAATGCAAGTGACACGATGAAGCAGTTAACTGCAGTTTATTTCCATCTGCCATTGTCTGTGAATGAAAATAAATACTCCTTGATGATTGCTGTTCCTTTCATCCACTTCCCCCCTTTGTATTTTTGTGACTCCAGCTTCCAGGAGCCAAAATGGTGCTAACTAGTAGAGGGCGCAGTGTATGCCACAGCTGTGTATACTCCTCACTCAATGGAAAATAACAAAGCTGGAAAAGATAACTACCTCCTCGCTAATTATTGCCTGCAATAATGGAAAACAAAAGGAGTTTGCATTTAAATAAGCATTTTTTACATCCTCAAAATGACTCAGACTGCTTTAACGCCAGTTAATTATGCATTTAATTATGTTTAGACAAAAGCAGCTGCAACCTTTTGCATAACTCAAATCTATCTCCTGATCTTGGAGCCCTACTGCCCCAAAACCCCATCAAGGCCAATCTCAATTCACAAAACAAAACAGTAGACAGAGTCATCTGAAACAGAAATAGTAAGTGTTGGAAAAAGCCAAGCAGCCAAGCAGCATCTGTGAGGGGCAAACCAGCTGATGTTCTGGGTTAGGAACTGCTTTGGTGGTTTATGGCTGAGAGACAATAGTACTTGTAGTTCGGGGAGAAGCCCATGCTATTATTTGGGCAATGCCACCTGATCATTGTGCTTGCTTCGACTTGGCATCTCAGTGTGAGCCATGGCAGCTCACTCTCAGTCTGGAATTTGTACAATGATGTAGTCTTTCAATTGAAGCAAGGAAATGTGGCCTAAAATATTGCAGGGAATTAAGACAGTATGTAGTCCAGAATGATGCCAGCAGGAAAAAACCCACTCTTCCCCCCCCCCCCCCCCCCCCCCCCACCCCCCCAACCCCAGGAAATGAGCCTGGCGCGATGACGTGTTTCAGTGGAAGAGCATTTTGGAGATAGTTGTGGATCACACCTCCAAAAGTTTTAAGATTGCTTTGAATATGGATAATACGGAACCTTGTGGGAAGGTACTAAATCGGAATAAGGCAACATACAACGTTATTAAGCAGGAACACGGGAGGGTTCACTGGAAATAAAGGTTTTCAATTTATCTTCCATTTCATTATTCTCTATTATCACTTATCCTGCATCATTTTCCAGCAGTCCAATGTCCACTCTTGCCTCTCTCATGCTCTTTATATACCTGAAGAAACTTTTGCTATCTTCTTTTATATTATTGGCTAGCGTCTGTGAAATTCTCTGCCTCAGAGGGCGGTGGAGGCATGTTCTCTGGATGCTTTCAAGAGAGAGCTAGATAGGGTTCTTAAAAATAGCGGAGTCAGGGGATATGGGGAGAAGGCGGGAACGGGGTACTGATTGGGGATGATCAGCCATGATCACATTGAATGGCGGTGCTGGCTTGAAGGGCCGAATGGCCTACTCCTGCACATGGTGTCTATTGTCTATTGTCTTACCTTCATATTTCAACTTTTCTCCTAGTATTGCCTTTTTAATGACCTTCTGTTAGTTTTAAAAAGCTTCCCAATCCTCATGCTTGCACTAATCTTTGCAAGATTACATGCCTCCTCTTTTAGTTTTCTGCTGTTATTGGCAAGTCCACATCTGATATGTGGGAGATGTTTAAAGGTCATAGCATCGTTCAGCTATGTATGTTCCAGTAAGGAGGAGGGATAAGAAGAGCAAAGTAAGGGAACCATGGAAATACCAAAGAGGTTGTAAAACTTGATCCAAAAGAAAAATAAATCAAGTGCAAGTTACAAGAGTGTAGGATGGAACTGCAGCTGCTGGTTTACACCAAGGTTAGATGCAAACTACTGGAGTAACTCAGCGGGACAGGCAGCATGGCTGGAGAGAAGGAATGGGTGACGTTTCGGGTCGAGACCCTTCTTCAGACTGAGTCAGCCTGAGAACAAGAGGAAAGAAATTCTGGGCGACTAGAAGGGCGAAAAGGGGGCACAAAAAATGTAGGGGATTTGGAGTAAAGGAAACCCAAGGCCTTGTATTCCTACATTAAAAACAATAGGGTGACCAGCGAATTTGTTTTATTATCAAAAAATGTATTAAATTATTATACTGTCTTAATTCCCTGCAATTATTTTAAATTATTAAAAATAATATTTACAATATAATAAAACAAAACAGCCATAATACAAAACAAACAAATATACTAAATAAACTATACAACTGTGTTACAATCCTTATTGCGGATACATTCAACCCCCTGCGGTGCTCAGCGGTCCCGGAACTCCTCCAGGGTGCCCGAGGACAGCGCGTAGTCCCTCTCCAACTCCATCCGGGCGCGGACGTAACCCCGGAAAAGGGACAGGCAGCCGGCTCGGGCAGAGCCCTCTTCCGCCTGGCACCGTGACCCACGGATGGCCAGCTTGGCCAGGCCCAGGAGCAACCCAACCAGGACATCTTCGGCCCTTCCCTCGCCCCTACGCACACGGTGCTGGGTGAGAAATGTAGCCAGAAGGGTTCACAGCGGGAGCTCTGTGATGAACAGCCTTAGGGAGGAGGATGGCTCGGTAACATCCTTGCAGGCGGACATGCTGAGGATCTGCAAATCCTTTTATGCGGATTTGTATGACAGAAAGGCCACAGACAGCACCGCCTCCCAGAACTTCCTGTCCTCTATCACGGAGGTCTTGGAGGACAGCAAGCGGAAGAGTCTGGACCAACCACTGACCCTAGAGGAGCTGACTGGCTCCATCTGTTCCTTTGACTCAAGTAAAACTCCCGGAAGCGATGGCTTACCGGCCGAGTTGTATTTGACTCTGTGGGACTGGATGGGCCCGGACCTGCTGGAAGTGTACAACGACATGCTTCTAGCCGGCAGCATGTCAGACTCCATGAGGGAGGGCAGCATCACCCTAATCTACAAGCAGAACGGGGAGATGAAGGATCTAAGGAATTGGAGACCCATAACATTATTGAATGTCAATTACAAGATCCTGTCTAGGGCCATCGCCAACCGGGTCAAGTCTGCTATGGGACAGGTGATCCACCTGGACCAAACCTGTGCTGTACCTGGCAGGAAAATCTCAGACAGCCTGGCGCTGCTGAGAGATACCATCGCCTACGTGCAGGACAGATGGGTGGATGCCTGCCTAGGACCAGGAGAAGGCCTTCGACAGGGTATCGCACACGTACATGAGGGATGTGCTATTCCAATGGGTTTTGGGGAGGGAACCAGGAATTGGATCAAACTGCTCTACACCAACATCTGTAGTGCAGTCCAAATCAATGGGTGGGAATCAGACAGTTTCCCTGTACGGTCTGGAGTCAGGCAGCGTTGCCCTCTCTCTCCTGTCTTGTTTGTCTGTTGTATTGAACCTTTTGCCGAATCCATCAGGAAGGATGCGAGCATAAGAGGAGTGACATTGCCAGGCAGTGGGGGCACTCGGGTCAAATCCTCTCTGTACATGGACGATGTCGCTGTCTTCTGCTCGGATCCAGGGTCGGTCCGCAGACTGATTAGTATCTGCGACCAGTTTGAGTCGGCCACGGGAGCCAGGGTGAACTGCAGGAAGAGCGAGGCCATGCTCTTTGGCAACTGTCCCGACCAATCTTCTGTCCCCTTCACCATCAAGCCTGACTTCTTGAAGGTGCTGGGGATCTGGTTTGGGGGGGGCTGAGGTGTGTGACAGGAATTGGCTGGAGAGGATAGCCAGGGTGGGGAAGAAACTGGAGCTGTGGAAGCAACGCTCCCTCTCTATAACGAGGAAAAATTAGTGGTCATTAGATGTGAGGTCCTCTCGGGGCTGCTGTACTTGGTGCAAGTGTGGCCTGTCCCTCCCTCCTACGCCACAGGGATCACCCGGGCCGTCTTCCATTTCATCTGAGGGTCGAGGATGGACCGGGTGCGACGGACCACAATGTACAAGTCAGCAGACAACGGGGGTAAAAGCTTGCCCAACGTCGCGCTCACCCTGATGGCCGCCTTCATGTATGGCTGCATCAGGCGCAGTGTAGAGCCAAGGCACGTGGGCACCAAGTGTCACTACCTGCTGAGGTTCTACCTGTCCCCGTGGTGCGAAGGATGGGCCTGGCGCAAAGAGGTGGGCAACCGTCTCCTCTCCATTGCCTGGCGCAGATGCCACGCAATGTGTCATTCGTGGAAAGGTTCTTCTGGACCAACACCTTTGACCACAAGTCCATTGGGCAGTGGTCAGCACGGAACGTTCTGCAGGGAAAGGACTCGATGGACCCGGTGGCGTGGTTCCCAGAGCAGACTGACCAGCTTGTCTGGCAAAATGCATCATCGCCAGATTTCACCAACAAGCACCAAGACCTGGCTTGGATGGAAGTGAGGGAAGCCCTCCCAGTCAGAACCTTCCTGCACCACCGGAACCTCACTGCCAGCGCACGCTGCCCTCGGGACGGCTGCTATGGAGAGGAGACGGTTGCCCACCTCTTTGCAGAGTGTGGATTCGCAAAGAGAGTCTGGAGATGTCTGCAAGGGTCCCTGTCACGGTTTATTCTGAACAGCTCCGTCACAGAGGACTCTGTGATTTACGGACTGTTCCCAGGGACACATTCAGAGACTGACATCGAGTGCTGCTGGAAGGTCATTAACTCAGTGAAAGATGCTCTTTGGTCTGCCCGAGCATTGTTCACCACCCAGCAGAGCGAGATGTCCATCAGGGAATGTTGCCGACCGGCCCAGCTGCAGACTGCAGGAGTACGTGCTGAGGGACGCACTGAAGCTCGGTGCAGCCAATGCCAAGGCTCGGTGGGGGAGGACCACAGTCTAGGGTCCTTCCGCTACTGGACATGGGGGGCACGGTATGGTGGAGACGCCTCACAAAATAAGGGAAGGGATTCCATGCCAGGGGGCCACATGAGTGGCAAGGTTGGAAGGATAACTTTGTGATTTGGGTGAACTGTATTGTAAGTATATATAGCCTCCGAGAATGTCGGATGGAGTTTTGTAAGGATCATGTATTTATATATTTATTTCTCGAATAAAGTCTATTTTGAAAATTTAAAAAAAGGAACAGCCCCTTCAGATAATGGAACAGGGGCTGCAACCTCACACACTCCATATACACGTGGCTCACAGACTCTTCCAGTCCGCAAAAGTGGCAGGCGGCTGGTGAGTCTGTGAACCGCGAGCGAGACTCTCGGTGCAATATCCTCCACCCCAGGTCTCCAATATAGAGGGGGAGAATCCCTGTGCAGAGGGACCCTCACTGAAATCCTCCTTGGCAGGGAGACGGGATTCACTTCCTTTGATTGAAAGCTGGGCCTCTGTTCATTGTGACCTCCAGCCTGTGATTTGGAGCAGTACTCCCTCCCACTCACTCCTTTACTGAACCTGCATGGCAACCAACCCCCTCGCCTTCCATCTCTCTCTCTCTCTCTCACTCACTCACACACTCACTCACTCACACTCACTCACTCACTCACTCACTCACTCACTCACTCACTCACTCACTCACTCACTCACTCACTCACTCACCCACTCACTCACTCACTCACTCACTCACTCACACATTCACTCACTCACTCGCTCACTCACTCACTGACTCACTCACTCACTCACTGACTCACTCACTGACTCACTCACTGACTCACTCACTCATCACTCACTCACTCACTCACTCACTCACTCACTCACTCACTCACTCACTCACTCACTCACTCACTCACTCACTCATTCACTCACACACTCACTCACTCACTCACTCACTCACTCACTCACTCACTCATTCATTCACACACTCACTCACTCACTCACTCACTCACTCACTCACTCACTCACTCACTCACTCACTCACTCACTCACTCACTCACTCACACACTCACTCACTCACTCACTCACTAACTCACTCACACACTCACTAACACACTCACCCACTCACTCACTCACTAACTCACTCACACTCACTCACTCACACATCCTAGCAGCTCTTCCCATCTCCACCACCACTCCACCCCCTCGTACTAACCCACTCAATGAATTACCTTTTGGACTTCTCAAAAATATCCTGTTCCATAAATGATCTATAAAGAGATTAAAACCGTAATTATGGCCCCATTCTTTTTATAATCGCACAATTAGTCTTGATTATTTGTCTAATCACGCGATAGCACTAATTGCAATGTTTTGTAAAGATGCTGATATTTCATGTTACATCACACTAACGTTTCATCTTATTACCCGACCCAGCTGCTGATGAAGCATTTTTTTGCAGATTTCAATGAATAAACCAAATTTATAGTGTTACATTTTTAACAGCGATTTTGCATCTTATTGTTTTTTGAATCATAGTCTTATTTTGTTTCTAGGACCGTAAACATCGCTCAAAGATTTGAATCTTTGTAGGATTAATTGAACAACTAAATGACAAGTTTGAAAGAACGAACACTTGTCCAGTGTATGGTAGAAAGAATATTGTATTCACTCAGGCAAAAAATTCCAACCCAAAAATCCCAAAATTCTTTCAATGCAGTCCAAATAAAATGAAAGAGATGTGAAGTCCATGCTCTTCCTGTGGAACTAAAAGGAAGCAACAATTCACATATGAAAACAATAGTTTCTTGCCCCAGCCAAACTAAGAGGCTCGGCTCGACACAAAGTGCTGGAGTAACTCAGCGGGAGAGGCAGCATCACAGGAGAGAAGGAATGGGCGATGTTTCAGGTTGAGACACATCTGCAGACTGGGAGTCATGGGAGAGAGAGACTAAACATGTGGAAGGGTGGGAGTGAAAAAGACAGATCAATGTAGATGATGATAAGGAAATGTAGAATGGTTCATTGTTAGCTGAGGGGAAGGTGACGAGGCATACACTCAGTAAAATTAATGAAAAGGAACGTCAGAGAACTAGGGTGAGGCAGAGCTGACTGGCAGGCAGAGTGCTTCAAATAGGGAATAGAGAGAGGGGTACGGAGGGGTACCAGATTGATTCCTGGGATGTCAGGACTGTCTTATGAAGAAAGACTGGATAGACTCGGTTTATACTCTCCAGAATTTAGGAGATTGAGAGGGGATCTTATAGAAACTTACAAAATTCTTAAGGGGTTGGACAGGCTAGATGCAGGAAGATTGTTCCCGATGTTGGGGAGGTCCAGGACAAGGGGTCACAGCTTAAGGATAAGGGGGAAATTCTTTAGGACCGAGATGAGAAGGACTTTTTTCACACAGAGTGGTGGGTCTCTGGAACTCTCTGCCACAGAGGGTAGTTGAGGCCAGTTCATTGGCTATATTTAAGAGGGAGTTAGATGTGGCCCTTGTGGCTAAGTGGATCAGAGGGTATGGAGAGAAGGCAGGTACAGGATACTGAGTTGGATGATCAGCCATGATCATATTGAATGGCGGTGTAGGCTCGAAGGGCCGAATGGCCTACTCCTGCACCTAATTTCTATGTTTCTATGTTTCTATGGAAGAGATTGGAAATGTTCGGATAGGTGGATGGCAGAGGCTGGGAAGGGTCTAAGGAGCAGAGAAGAGACACACATGAGTTACAGATACATGGTTCCATGAAGGTGACAACACAGGTAAGACCAGAGGTGGGGGTCTGTGCATGTATGTAAACAAAGCATGGTGCACAGACACCACCATCATTGAGAGTCACTGCTCAGCCAACCTTGAGTTCCTCTTGGTTAAGTGCAGACTGTTCTACCTGCCCAGAGAGTTTACCTCCACTGTTGTGACTGCAGCATCTATCCCTCCTGATGCTAATGCCAAGCTTGCAATGAAAGAACTGCATATTGCCATTAGCAAACAACTGACCCTCAATCCAGACGCAGCCTTCATTGTTGCGGGTGACTTCAATAACTCCAACCTGAAGACTGTACTCCCCAAATTACACCAACATGTCTCCTTCGCCACTAGTGAGGACAAGACACTGGACAAAGTCTACACCAACATGGCTGAAGCGTACAAAGCCATCCCCCTCCCCCACCTTGGTCAGTCTGATCACTTATCATTGTTCCTGCTCCCTAAGTACTCCCCACTCATCAGACGCGTTAAACCCACAGTGAGGACAGTCAAGGTTTGGTCAGATGAAGCGGACTCCACACTCCAGCAGCGTTTTGGTAACACTGACTGCGATACGTTTGCAGCTCAGGCACCCTTGACTCCCACACTGACATTGACGCCTATACTTCCTCCGTTCTGGGCTTCATCATCTCGTCAATCAACAGTGTCACCACTCTCAAACAAATCACCACATACCCGAATCGGAAGCCATGGGTGAACAGCGAGCTCAGGCTACTGCTGAAAGCACGGGACTTGGCTTTCAGGTCAGGCGATGCCCGTGTCTACAGTTCACCGAGGGCCAATCTGAAGAGGGGCATCAAGAACGGCAAACACAGATACAAGCTGCGGATCGAGGAGCACTTCGACAGCAACTCCGACCCCCGACGCATGTGGCATGGCATCCAGGCCATCACTGACTACAGAGCCACCAACTCCACCCCCACTTCCAGCGACGCATCCTTCCTCGAGGAACTCAATCACATTTACGGCCGCTTTGAAAGGGACAACCAAGAGTTGGCAATCAAGGCTGTGCTCCCTGATGACCACCAGCCCCTCACACTCAACCCCTACGACGTGCACATGGCACTGAGTAGGATCAATGTACGTAAGGCTGCCGGCCCTGACGGCATCCCCGGGCGCGTCCTCAGGACCTGTGCTGCACAGCTGACAGACGTCTGGACTGACATCTTCAACCTGTCACTTGCCCGGCAATTGTCCCCACGTGCCTTAAAACTACCTCCATCGTGCCAGTGCCAAAACACTCCACTGCGGCGAGTCTCAACGACTTGCACCCAGTTGCACTCACCCCTATCATCGCCAAGTGCTTTGGAAGGCTGGTCATGGCACACCTCAAATACTGCCTACCTCCCACTCTGGTCCCCTACCAGTTTGCATACCGCAAGAACAGGAGCATGGAGGATGCCATCTCAACGGCACTCCACTCCGCCCTCTCCCACCTCGACAACAGAAACACTTATGTGAGAATGCTGTTCATCGACTACAGCTCAGCATTCAACACCATTATCCCCTTGAAATTGATCGCCAAACTCGATGACCTGGGCATCAACCCCTCCATCTGCAATTGGTTACTGGACTTTCTAACCAACAGACCACAGTCTGTTAGGTTGGATAACCATACCTCCTCTACCCTCACCCTGAACACTGGCGTACCCCAGGGCTGCGTGCTGAGCCCCCTCCTATACTCTCTCTTCACATACGACTGCATACCTGCACATGGTACCAACACCATCATCAAGTATGTCGATGACACGACGGTGATTGGCCTCATCAGTGACAACGATGAGTCGGCCTACAGGGAGGAGGTTCAGCTCCTAACAGCATGGTGTGCCGACAATAACCTGGCCCTCAACTCCAAGAAGATCAAGGAGCTCATTGTGGACTTCAGGAGATCGAGAGGCTGCACGCACACCCCCATCCATATCAACGGGACGGAGGTGGAACGTGCCTCCAGCTTCAGGTTCCTGGGGGTCAACATCTCTGATGACCTCTCCTGGACCCACAACACATCCTCGCTGATCCAGAAGGCTCACCAACGTCTCTTGTTCCTGTGGAGACTTAATAAGGTCCACCTGTCTCCCGAGATTCTGGTGAACTTCTACCGCTGCACCATCGAGAGCATCCTTACCAACTGCATCACAGTATGGTATGGTAACTGCTCTGTCGCCGACCGGAAAGCTCTGCAGAGGGTGGTGAAGATTGTCCAATGCATCACAGGCTCCTCACTCCCCTCCATTGAGTCTGTCCATAGTAAACGATGCCTGCGCAGGGCACGCAGCATCACCAAGGACAGCTCACACCCCAACCATAGACTATTTACCCTCCTCCCATCCGGGAGACGCTACAGGTCCCTCCGCTGCCGTACCAGCAGGCTCAAGAACAGCTTCTTCCCTGCGGCTGTCACACTTCTCAACGCTGCACCTCAATGACTGCCTGTCTCCACACCTCCTCCCACCCCCCCTCCCCCGCCGGACTATCCAATCACCAGCAAATTGCACGGATACCACTGTATATGTATATGTATTACTTGTTTATTCGTAAGTTCGCCCTTCGGAGATACCAACTGCATTTCGTTGTCTCTGTATTGTACACTGCACAATGACAATTAAAGATTGAAATGAATTGAGGTGGATAGGGTGGTGGAGAAGGCATATAGGACATTTGCTTTCATCAATTAGGGATGAGTACAAGAGTAGGGACGTCATGTTACACTGGAAAAGCCACACTTTTTTTCCAAGTTACTGATTATTTTTTTAAACAATCTGGATTTTGGTTTTCATCAACATTCACTGCCTGGAAACACAGAAACATAGAAACATAGAAAATAGGCAGGATGTGGGCAGCAGGCACGTGCCGTGAGTAATTACTCAGGGTAGGCAGTCAGCCGGCTTTCAAAAAAATCTTAAAACCGCGCATGCGCAGATTGTTCTCTTCGTAAAAAATAAAAAATAAGTAACAATTCAATTTTCCCAAGGGTTCTAAATCTCCTTCATTTTTTAATTACTGAATGGATGGGGTCGGAGGATGAAGGCAGGTGGAGAGATGGTGGGAAAAACGGAAGCACACCGGGACGTTGAATCAGTTGTCATCTTATGGAATGACAATACTAATTCAAGGGTCCAATTGGAGGGGGAGTTCCTTTAACGGCGTGTGGGGAGCCTGCGGCAGGGTTAAATGTGCGAGAAGGCAGAAGTTTTGAGAAGGAGGGGGTCAGAGATCATATCACTCACCGCCGCCGCAGCGCTCCGGGCACGGACAGCAGAACTGGCCGCCACTGGCCGCCGGGGATAGAAGCAGCTCGGGTGCGAGCGGCCGCCGGGACTCAACACCAGAACCTGCTGTTCTTCAGCGCCTTCTGATCACCTCTGGCAGTGCTCTTCGTCTGAACATCTCTCACCTGCCGTTCGCCGGCTTCGCTCATGTCAACCGCGTCCCGCAAATCCTTAAATTCCCACAGCCAAGTAACCTCAACTGGTCCCGTGAACGCGCTGTCGGAATTTAAAGATTTGCGGGAAGCCGGCCGGCGAGCGGCAGGTGAGAGATGTTCAGACGGAGAACACTGCCAGAGGTGAGTGGGGACCAGCGGAAGGGGCTGAAGTGGCAGGGTCCCGGCGGCCACTCGCAATCACCCGAGCTGCTTCCTTCCTCGGAAGTGGTGGCCAGATCTGCTGTCTGTGCCCGGAGTGCTGCGGCAGCCATGCCAGCTAATCCACTCCACCGCCACAATAAAACCATATGGCAATACAGCACAGGAACAGGCCATCTCGGCCCTTTTAGTCCGTGCCGAACACTTACTCTCACCTAGTCCCATCTCACCTGCACTCAGACCGGAGCGTGGCAAGTGGGTTACTGACCCCAATCCTCTCCTTCACAACGCCAGACTGCCCAAACACTGTGAACGGAGCTCTCCCCCCACCCCGGGAAATACAGTATTTAAAAACATAAAGCACCAAGAAATGCACTTACCACATTATTGGCACATTAAGTCCATTCTTCACTCTTTGTTTGCTAAGATACTATTAAAATAATGGCAATCCATATTTGAAAATGCCGCCAAGAAACTCGCTCTGCGCATGCGCAGAATGATGATGCGCATGCGCTGTGCTGCAAAGGCAGAATTTCTGCTGCCTTCAGCTTCCATTGAAACTGACGGCTTCAGGCAGCGCTGACGGCACAGGGGCTGCACAGAGCTTCCCGTGTTACAAGCGCTGCGGATGAAAGGCACGGAGAATTATGCCTACCTAAGAGATCGATCTCTTAGACAGGCATAATTCTCCCATGCCTTTACTATTTATATTAAATAATTGCCATTTCATAATTTTAGTCAGGGTAGGCAGTGCCTACCTTGCCTACCCTGACGGCACGTGCCTGGTGGGCAGGAACAAGAGCAACATATATTGACCAGAAGAATGTGCAATATCTATACAGACAGAAGAACTCAGCTGATCAGGCAGCATCTCTGGTGAACACGGATGGGTGACGTTTCAGCTCATGACTCTTCTTCTCTGAACCCTTCTTTCGCTTCTGACGCTTCTATCCACCCAACCCCTGGTCTTGTGTCAATGCAGCTCCTGAAATATCTACACAGATGAAGGGTCACAACGCAAAACATCACCTATCCAGGATCTCCAAAGTTGCAGCCTGACCTGTTGAGTTCCTCCAGCACGTTGTGTCCTTTATGTATCACGCAGCACCTGCAGTTCTTTGTTTCTATTCAATCCAGACACACTGGAGGATTGAACCTGGCATGAGGCAGCAGCACTACCCGCTGAGTCAGTGTGCTATCCATGTGGCAGAGCATCCTCATCCTTGTGAACTCATTCCATGTACTTATCCTCAATGCAACCTCTGGTCACCGCTGTGTCGGAAGGAACTGTAGATGCTGGTTTGTACCGAGGATAGATACAAAATGTTGGAGTAACTCAGCGGGTCTCCCCTGACTCTCAGTCTGAAGAAGGGTCTCGACTCAAAATGTCACCTCTTCCTTCTCTCCAGAGATGATGCCTGACCCCCGGTTACTCCAGCATTCTGTGTCTATCTCCAGTTACTGCTGTCTGCTTATAGAGACAGCAGGTATTCTGGACCCTCATGCTCTCCACATCATCTGTCAGAGGAGGGTTTAGAGGTCAGAGTATATGACCTTATTCACTCTCCGCTGTGGCTTCCAGCACCCGTTGCATTGCAGCGGACATTCCCCATTAAGTAGGGGAAGCACAGGCTTAGCATCAATCAGCATATCTAGTGCTAACTGGTGCAAGACACTCTCAACACACATTTCCAAGCATCAAACAATTTATCCCTGAAACAACTGCGAGGAAAGATCGGATATTGACATTTACGAATAAGGTTGTGTTACTTCTCGGGAGACCTGACGTGGTGGGTCCAGACTCTGAGATTTCACCCTGGCCCCAGCATTCACGTTGTGTCAGGCTGTTGATGGTGTGAGCTCTGCCCCAGGGAGATAGTGCACAGCCTCTTGCCTTCCTGTAAACCAGGGCCACTGCTGTCGGGCTTTTACAATTCCTCGCTCCCTCTCTCCCTGCTCTCTTTCCCACTTCCCTGCCCCGTCAACCCCTGGTTGACAGCATGAACAGTTTAGCCACGGAGGTGGGAAGACAGCCAGCTCCTGGTTTGATGCCAGTGCAGCTCCTGAAACATCTACTCACACTTGCAATACTACCACACTGTGCTCCTCACCACAGGCATGCAGATCAGACGTCTGTTTTCACTTTTCTGAAATGTTAATTGAGGTGAATCTATTTTAAATTAGCAGCATTTAAATCTAGAATCCGATCACTGACGAGCTAATAGTCTGGTTTCCTGTGATGTTATTTACCCTTAGTTGGAGGGTGGCTTCAGTCCAAATGCCCCAAGAGGCATTGGGGGTTCTTCCTCCTTGAATGATTATATTTTCGTTCTTGACCTATGAAGGGTCTTGACCATAAATATCCACTGTCCATTCCTTCCATTGATGCTGCTTGACCTCAGTTCCTCCAGCAACTCTTCTCTTTTAAGGTAGGAACAGTTACAGGACTGGGGACATGCTGTTGAACTAACCTGATGTGTGAGAAACAATATGCTGGAGGAACTCAGCAGGACAGGCAACATCTGTGGAGGGTTAGGTTCAGAGCCGTCTTGTTGATTCTCATTGTCTGTAACTCATTTTCACCTAGGTCACAGCTAACAATGGCCTTTTTCCTTTATCATCATTAATTCTTTGCATATCTTTCGTTCATTTGTTCTATATCTCTCTATATCACCGTCAATATCTCTTGTTTCCTTTTCCCCTGATTCTCACTCTGAAGAAGGGTCTTGCCTGTTCCTTCTCTCCAGTGATGCTGTCTGACCCACTGAGTTACTCCAGCTTTTTGTGTCTATCTTTGGTTTAAACCAGCATCTGCAATTCCATCCGACACATCTATGGAGGGAAATAGACAGGCGATGTTTCGAGTCGGAAGCCTTCTTCAAGACTGAAGTACAGGGGGGACAGCTGGTACAGAGAGGGGAGGGGAAGGGAAGGGAAGGGGAAGAGGTGAAGGGAAGGAGTGGGGCAAATGATAGGTAGACCCAGGTAAGGAGGGGTTGATTTGCAGGTGAGTGAAATGGGAGAGAGAAGTGTGGAGATAGTCACAAGGGCTGGAGATGATGTGGAGAGGACAAAGTGCAACCGATGAGGGAATCTGTTCGGAAAGGAAGGTGGACAGTGAAATGTAGACCCCAGGGGAGGATGGTGGGTGGATGGGAACAGGAAATAATCATAATCATATTTTATTAGCCAAGTATGTTTTGCAACATACAAGGAATTTGATTTGCCATACAATCTTACAAATAACAAGCACCAGAACACACAAAATACATTTTAACATAAACATCCACCACAGTGACTCCTTCACATTCCTCACTGTGATGGAAGGCGAAAACAAAGTTCAATATCTTCTTTTCTTTGTTCTCCCACGGTCGGGAGCCTCGAGCCTTCCGTTGACGGGACGATCTTGGTTCCCGTAGCTGGCAGCCGAGTCCAACGTGTTGGGGTGATCAAGCTCCTGCATCGGGGGGGAATCTCAGCTCCCCCGCGGCGGGTGATCGGACCCCGGTCGGGGTTGGTCGAAACCTTCTGCGCCGTTTGGAACTTCCTGACATCGGTCTCTGCCCGAGACTGCGAGCTCCTCGATGGTGAGATCTGCAGGACAGTTGGAGCGTCGATCCCAGGCAAGGGATGGGCTCCGATGGTAAGTCCATGACTTAAAGTCAGCCCCGAGCAGGGCCGGCAGCTTCATGATGTTAGGCCGCAGAGCGACCGGCGATATGATCCGGAAAACAATCGCATCTCCGGCAAGGTAAGAGATTGAAAAAAAGTTTCCCCTGACTCATAAAACAAACCAGAGAACATTAACACAATCTTTTAAAACACACTAAAAATAACAAAAAAGATGAAAAAACAGACAGACCATTGGCGAGATGGGGGAGGGGAGTAGGGGATCTGAAGAGGGTTGAGCTGGTTGATTAGCAATAGCAGTATGTGGTGGAGGGGAAGGAGCTGGATAACAGGGGACAGCAGGAGTGGAAAGAAAGGTATGAACGAGAGGACCTTGGTAGATCAGAAGGAGAGAGAAGGTGGGGGAGGGTTACGTGAAATTGGAGAATTCATTGTTGATGTTGTTGAGTTGTAGGCTACCCCAGCAGAATATGAGATGTTCTTGCAGCTCGCGTGTAGGCTCCTTTTGGCAATAAAGAAGGTTGAGGATATAAAGGTCAGTATTGGAATTAAAAAGGAATTAAAGAGGCTGACAACCGCGAGCTTCAGTTGGCCCTGGAGGACAGGACACAAGAGATCGACCAAACAATCGCAAGCCAATGCTTTGTCTCACGGATGTGGGGGAGACCGCATTGGGAACACCAACGGCGATAGACAAGAATGGAAGAGACGCAGATATAGCTCTCTTATCTCTGGACCATCTGCAATGGTTCAATGATTCAATGGTTCTTTATTGCCACATGTCCAGAGATATTCTCTCTATTCACCGAATGATTACTATACTCAAGCACAATCATAGATTAAGTTCAACGTGTATAGATATAGTCCACTGAGACGATATACAAGAGTCGCCAGGTTTTGGTGCTATTTTCAAAGTCCAAGTTGCTCTAAGTGCAGCTGACCATAAAGGCCTGTGGTCCTGGTGGCGTTGCAGGGTCGGCCTGACCATGTGAGGTTGCATGTGTCCTCCACTGCTCTGTGCTGCTGCATCTGGTCAGCATACTTGATCTCTTGGAGCGGCGCCCAGTCCAGTCGAGCCCCAGGCTGCTGCAGGGCCTCCAGCCATTGCATCGGTCCAGATGCTCGCATCGGCCCTCTCTCTGCCCCGAGGGAACCTCCCACAGATGACCTTGAGGTCACGGAAGGTAACCAAGCGGGACAGGCAGCATCTCTGGAGAGAAAGAATAGGTGACTTTTTGGTTCGAGACCCTTCTTCAGACCTTCTTCAGAGGTAAGATCCCGGTTCCTTTTACTACCCCTTTGTTCTTTGCGTCTGCTACGATCTCTCTCCACTGTCCTCTCCGGTTCTCCGGTCCTCAGAGATGAACAAGGGCCGGGCTCGGTGGTTTCTCTCTGCAAGGATGGGCTTCCCAGCTCGGCAGAGGGCCAGTCACACTTGCTGCCGGCCCATAGGCATTGCACCATGGTCTGCTATGCAGCACCACTGCAGATGCTGCCTGACCCACTAAGTTCCTCCAGCAGTTTGTCTTTTGCTCCAGATTCCAGCATCTGCAGTCTCGTGTGAATGGATGAGATAAGCAGGGATCCTGTAGTGGTAAACCCGCAGGCAGAGCCCAAGTGGTTAGTATTGGTTTATTAGTTTAGTTTATTTAGTTTAGTTTAATTCAGTTTATTGCCACTTGTACCGAGGTGCAGTGAAATCAAATGCTTTTGTTGCCTGCTATCCAGTCAGCAGCGAGATTACAATCAAGCCATTTACAGTGTACAGATACATGATAAGGGAATGACGTTTAGTGCAAGGTAAAGCCAGCAAAACCCAATCAAGGATAGTCCAAAGATCATCAAAGAGGTAGATAGTAGCACTGGGAAGCAACTGTCCCTGAATCTGGAGGTGCACATTTTCACACTTCCATACCTTTAGCCTGATGGGAGACGAGGATAAGAGGGAGTGGCCAGGGTACGCCTCGTCCTTGATTATGCTGCTGGCCTTGCCGAGGCAGTGTGAGGTATAAATGGAGTCAATGGAAGGGAGGTTGGTTCCTGTGATGTTCTGGGCTGCATCCACAATTCGCTGCGATTATTATTATGTGTACTGAGATACAGTGAAAATCTTTGTTTGCATGTATCCAGGCAAGTCATACCATACACATGTACATGTACGGGGTAGTAGAAAAGAGAAAATAAACAGAGTGCACAGTATAGTGAAGGAATAGTGAAGGAAGGAACAAAGGGGGACCTGGCCTGGGGGTACTTTGTAACTTTGTATGCGGGCGACCTTTACGGGCGACTATTTGCATACCTTGGCATGGTATGCAAGCAAAGAATCTCACTGTGACAAAGGACAAAGGACAAAGAACATTTATTGTCACATACACCAATTGGTGTAGTGAAATTTGTCTTGCCATGCAGCACACAGATAAAGATAAGACATAACATTAAAGAATTTAACAATAAACATAAAAAATATCCCCCACAGTGGTTCCCATTATGAGGGAAGGCACAAAGTCCAGTCCACATCCCCTTGTCCACCCATAGTCGGGCCTATTAAGGCCTCCACAGTCGCCGCTACGGGGGCCAATGTTAAAGGCCCTTCTTCGCCGGGTGATGGTGCTCCGGCGTTGGGAGAACCCTCTCAGCGGCTGTGGGTGCCTGTAACGGCCGCTTCCTTGCTGGAGACCGTGGCTTCCGACACCAACAGGCCGCACTGAATGGAGCTCCACAACTGGCGATCTAGCCGAGAGATCCCAGGCCCCCGACGTTAAAGTTGAAATTCTGCACGGCCGGCGGCCCCACAGTCCCGCAGCTCGGCGATGTTCACCTGTGGTCTTCAGCTCACCGGAGCTCCAGCCCAGCGACCCAGGCAGGGCATCGCAATGGCGTTCCAGCGCTGCGCCGCTGCCGAAGCCGTGGTTCTGGGCGGTCCCCCCAGGAAACGCCGCTCCAGCCCGCTGGCAGGCTGCGAGGACGGGTCGACGGTGCAGCCCAGAGAAAGCTGCCTCTCCGACCAGGTAGGGACCCTAGAAAGCAGTTTACCCCTCCCCCCCCCCCACCCCATCCCCACATAAAAAAGGCTAGCACTCCGAAAAACAGAAAAACTCAACTAACTAAAAATGTAAAAAAAGAGAGAAAAAACGGACAGCTGCAGGCTGGGCAGCCAGACCCGTACGGGACGGCGCCCCCTGTGACTTGTCACATCTGACAATAAATAATTCAATTCAATTCAATTCAATTGTTACATTTGCAATAGTGGTGGTGCAGGGTGGGGAGAAGGTCCAATGAATAAAATATGTGTGATCCATTGCACAATGTGACATTACTGTGCATTTCCTGCTCTCGGCCACATTCATTTTTTTTTTAATTTTGAGACAACAATTGAGCATTGCTAAACGTGCATGCAGTCTTGTAACACAGTCTCACTGTTCTGAGGTGTTCCCATGGTAAGTTTCCGAATCCAATTAAAACACTATCGTGCGGGAGTGATATATTTGTAAGGTATAATTTACGAATATAACTTATGTTAGCCAGCACCTGCTTCCTGCCTAAAGCTAATAATGTTAATTGGCGCTCACATTTGGAGAACAATTAGCGAAAATTATTGACACAACAAAAAGTTTAGCTGGAACATTAAACAGAATTTCCACTGTGTACGCGTTATGCCGCTCAAATTATCTCTTGACATTCTGCCTCGTCAGATGGCCTCTGGAGACCATTGAGATGATGTTCCTTTGGCACATCAGCAGTGCTGGTTATTTTACTTGGTTGTTCCTGTTCATGAAAAATGGTGCTGTAAGGCAACCCAGGAGGTGTCTCCCCTTGCACCAATGATGAGAGACTGGCATGCTGGCAGTGCCAGCCTTCCCCTAAGATGAAGTACACCAGTCACATGTGAATAATGATTGGCATTGGACCAACAAGAGAGCAAGAGGGAAGAAGCACAAAGAAGAGCGTGGTGGCGCAGCGGTAGAGTTGCTGCCTTACAGCGCTTGCAGCGCCAGAGACCCGGGTTCGATCCCGACTGCGGGTGCTGTCTGCACAGAGTTTGCATGTTCTCCCCGTGAATGCATGGGTTTTTCTCTGAGATCTTCAGTTTCTTCCCACAGGTTTGTAGGTAAATTGGCTTGGGAAATTTTTTAATTGTCCCTGGTTCGTTGTTAACGTGCGGGCATCGCTGGTCAGTGTGGACTCGGTGGGCCGAAGGGCCTGTTTCCGCACTGTAGCTCCAAACTAAACTAACTAAAAGATAAATCGATGGAAAGAGAGACAAAGAAACAGAGAGATGAAGGGTGGGACAGTGACCAGTAATGGCTAGAATTGGCCCCTGGTATAAGATGAGACTAAAAGAGATGCTCCCCTTTTGATTCTGGCTCTATATTTATTTTTTATTTACTTATTCCATGTTGGTTGTCATCTGTTTTTTAAACTAAGTGCAGTATTAACAGCATCTGCTGCCATCACTTGCAATTCAGGAGCCAGAAGGTAGAATTGGCATTTGGTCTATTGTTCATACAAGTCCATGGCATTGGACCTTTGGAAAACCATGTGGTAGCATAATAACAAGGCATCCGGCACATACTCGGGAAGGAATGAGTGCACTCCGCAACCTATTGGATGTTGGAGGGCAGACATTGCACAATCCTATTTCATGCCTCTGATTCTCATTCACGCCTTCTGTCTATTTGGCTTGGGAAATTTTTTAATTGTCGCTGGTTCGTTGTTAATGTGAACCAGCATGATGTGCACAGTATGAACCAGTGTAACAAGAAAATGGTTACTCAACCACTGAATTATTCCAGTTTAGAATGGAGTGATATTTGCTCTGCAGCTCCTGCCTGTAGTTGGTAGTATTCAGTAACCTCACGGCCAATTAAAAGATCAACATGAAGTACCCAACATTTCTCAGTGGAGGATTAAACTGATAGGAAAACTATATTAAAGTCATGACAGATAAATAAGCTCAAATCTGTGCTGCAGGTTAATTCTGAAACTGCAGCAAAATTGCTGATGCGATGATTTCAAACCTCTAGTAATTGATGTCATAGTCATAGAGTGATACAGTGTGCAAACAGGCCCTTCGGCCCAATTTGCCCACACTGGCCAACGGCCCAGCTACACTAGTTCCACCTGCCCGTGTTTGACCCAGATCCCTCCAAACCTGTCCTATCCATGTATCTGTCTAACTGTTTCTTAAACGTTGGGATAGTTCCTGCCTCAATTGCCTCCTCTGGCAGCTCGTTCCACACACCCACCACCCTTTGTGTGAAAAAGCTACCCCTCAGATTCCTATTTAATCTTTTCCCCTTCACCTTAAACCTATGTCCTCGATTCACCTACTCTGGGCAGGAGACTCTGTGCCTAATGAGAAGATTATAATCTGTGTAGGAAGGAACTGCTGATGCCGGTTTAAACCGAAGATAAACACAAAAAGCTGGAGTAACTCAGCGGGTCAGACAGCATCTCTGGAGAAAAGGAATAGGTGACGTTTCAGGTCGAGACCTTTCTTCAGACCAGATTTAAGATCTTGGCCAAACACGTCACCCATTCCTTCTCTCCAGAGATGCTGTCTGACCTACTGAGTTACTCCAGCATTTTGTGACTATCTTCACGTGAATCTGCACGTGATTAGATGTCAAAATCACCTGCAATGAATGTCTTTAAAGTTGAGGTTGTTTGATAAAATCAGTTCACGTTTTTGCATTCAACAATAGCTGGGATCCTGCACAAATAATTGAAGTTGAACTTAAGAACATAATTAGGATAAGATGAGGTAATGTAATCTGGTTTCAGCAATCTTGCGCTTTTAAGTCTGTGACATTGGAATTGGCAAGTTTTAACCAGTTCTTTCTTGGTGGGTGTGGAGGAGCAGATACAATCAGTCCACTGTGTTGAGAAAGACACATCATTCGCATGCCCCAAAAACAGATGCCCTGTTCTGAACTCGGTGACTGGAAGAGATTACCACACAGACTGATGAAAAGATACAATGTGTCGGAAGGAACTGCAGATGCTTGTTGAAACTGAAGGTTGGCACAAAATGCTGGAGTAACTCAGCGGGACAGGCAGCATCTCTGGAGAGAAGGAATGGGTGACGTTTCGGGTAGAGACCCTTCTTCAGACTGATAGTCAGGGGAGAGGGAAACGAGAGATATGGACGGTGATGTAAAGGGATCTAGATCAAATGAATGAAAGATATGCAAACGAGTAACGATGATGAAGGAAACAGGCCATTGTTAGCTGTTTGCTAGGGGAGAACGAGAAGCTGGTGTGACTTGGGTGGGGGAAGGGATGGAGAGAGAGGGGGAATGCAAGGAATGAAGTTAGAGAAATCAATATTCATACCCCTGGGATTGTAAGGTGCCCAAGTGAAATATGAGATGCTGTTCCTCCAATTTGCATTTGGCCTCACTCTGACAAGATGCAACGGTATTCTCAAAACATCCTTGGGAAATGAGTGTTAAAGAAGGAACTGCAGATGCTGGAGAATCGAGGGTTACACAAAAAGCTGGAGAAACTCAGCGGGTGCAGCAGCATCTAAGAGCGAAGAAGATAGGCGACGTTTCGGGTCGAGACCCTTCTTGGGAAATGATTAATTTCTCCCTAAATCCTAGGAACCTCAAGCGCACGACTGCTCAAGGTGGGGAAGTAATATTCAGGATTACTATGCGAGCCTCTAGTCAACTATCAGATGCACGCAGATGCCTTGAGTAAGGTGCACACCACCGTACAGACTACCCACTCACCCAGGCTGCAAGTCAACTCCTGCCTCATCAGTGATAGAGTTTGCAGTTTGAACATTGAGAGGAATAGATCGTGTAGACGCACAGTGACTCTTGTCCAGAGAAAGGGAATCGAGAAACCAGAGGACAAAGGTTTAAGGTGAAGGGGGAAAGATTTAATAGGAATCTGGGGGTAAATTTTGCACACAAAGGGGTTGTTAGTGTATGGAACGAGCTGCCAAAGGAGGTAGTTGAGGCTGGGACCATCCCAATGTTTAAGAAACAACTAGACAGGTACAGGTTTAGAGAGATATGGCCCAAATGTTTTCAGGTGGGACTCGTGCAGATGGGACATGATGGTCGATGTGGGCAAGTTGGGCCGAAGGGGCTGTTTCCACACGGCATCACTCTATGACAATGTTTAGCCACGTCAATGGCCAAAGAAACAGTGGAAGTCAGGCATCCTTGATCTTGAGGGGCTGCTTAAGAAGAAGAGGAATATTTGTTGGAGTCGAGTGAATATTATTTGTAACTAGAAGAGCAGGTTTTCAGGAGAGGGATCTGACTGGCAGTTTTAGGTCAGGCATCTACATCAGCCGTCTAACAACGACACTGTCATGTGCCATTATTTACAGCTAATTAACCTTTGTAATACCACCATACAATGCCCTAGAGTGTCCTATGCAGGAGATCTTTTCTCATGAATCCTGCAATATGATCCCCTCCAGTTTCGATACGTGAGGGTGCTGAAAGGAAGTGGAGTTTGTGGCAGTGACTTGTCACACGACATGATTGAAGCTGTTGCCAGCATCAGCTGCACAGCTTATTGAAGGCCATTTCCGTCAAATTATGTGAGACTGCTGAGTCACTGACGAACAAGGCTTTCTTTTAAACCCTTAGGTTTAACTGTGCTGTCTGAACCGCTGCTTTGCCAGGCAGCCTCTGACTTACATGGAATTTATTTATATAGACATGCCAACATGATGATAATCAGCAGGAAGGAACTGCAGATGCTGGAGTAACTCAGCGGGATGGGCAGCACTAAATGCTGGAGTAACTCAGCGGGATAGGCAGCTTCTCTGGAGAGAAGGAATGGGTGACGTTTTGGGACTCTCCCCATGGGTCCCAAGTGATCTTCTCCTCCTCATCATCATCGACCAGGCGACAAATGTCTCCCCTCTGCCCCGCTGTTGTGGTCAGAGGGTGGTGAATCTGTGGAACTCATTGCCACAGAGGGCTGTGGAGGCCAAGTCAGCGGATATTTTGAAGGCAGGGATAAACAGATTCTTGATTGGTCAAGTCAGGTCAATTTTATTTCTATAGCACATTTAAAAAACAACTCTCATTGACCAAAGGGCTTTACATCAGTGCAGGCACTAACGTGCTACATACAGTGGTTCACAGATCTAACAATACATACATAGATACATACATACAGTGCTCCCTCAGAGGCCCTCAAGAAAGGCTTGAGAGGAGAAATAAGTTTTAAATCTAGACTTAAAGGAGTCGATGGAGGGGGTATTTCTGATGGGAAGAGGGATGCTGTTCCACAGTCTAGGAGCTGCTACCGCAAAAGCGCGGTCGCCCCTGAGCTTATGCCTGGATCACGGGTGGTCAGTAACCCCAAGTCGGCCGATCTGAGGGACCTGGAGGTGGTGTGGTGGGAAAGCAGATTTTGGATGTAGGTGGGGGCAAGCCCGTTAAGGGCTTTGTATACATAAAGAAGGCGCTTGAAATGGATTCGGAACCGCGGCATTAGTGAAGAAAGAACAGCAGATGTTGGTTTAAATCGAAGGTAGATACAAAATAACGCATTTTTCGAGACCCTTCTTCAGAGTTCTGACCTATCTTCTTCCTTCTGAAGAAGGGTCTGGACCCGAAACGTCGCCCATTTCTTCTCCCCAGAGATGCTGCCTGTCCCGCTGAGTTACTCCAGCATTCTGTGTCTACCTTAGATTCTAGATTAGAACGAGTGTCAAGGGTTATGGGGAGAAGGCAGGAAAATGGGATTAGGAGGCAGAGATCTGCCAGGATTGAATGGCGGAGTAGACTCGATGGGATGAATGGCTTAATTCTACTCCTATAACTTGTGAAGTTGTGAACTTGTGAAGATCATAACACCTGGGCCTAACATATTATGTCCACATGTTTAAGATGTGCTGTCCTCCGGGTAGCTAATGAGAACTTGCTTGTGTTACAAATCAGCAAAATGTAGCCCCCTAACCTTCACGAATGGGTACATTTTGCCAGCCCCCTTCATGCTTGCAAGAATGGCAGCGCTATGTTCCACCGCACACAATGTAACTCCTCCAGAACTGTTGGGGTAGTTCCATGCCAATATATTCTCCTCACTGACACCACCAGCTCTTTCCCCGTCTCCTGACAGTATTGCTGTGAGGGTTACACAAAAAGCTGGAGAAACTCAGCGGGTGCAGCAGCATCTAAGGAGCGAAGGAGATAGGCGACGTTTCGGGTCGAGACCCTTCTTCAGACAGGTCAGGGATCAGGGAAACGAGAGATATAGACGGTGATGTGGAGAGATAAAGAACAATGAATGAAAGATATGCAAAAAAGTATCGATGATAAAGGAAACAGGCCATTGTAAGCTGTTTGTAGTGTGAAAATGAGAAGCTAGTGCGAATTGGGTGGGGGAGAGATAGAGAGAGAAGGAATGCCAGGGCCCGAGGGCTGAGGGAGAGGTGGGAAGGGGAGGAGGCAGCCAGGGTTAACAGAATTGAGAAAATTCAATGTTTAATTCCAGAGGATGCAGACTCCCCAAGCGGATTATGAGATGCTGTTCCTCCAACTTGCGGTGTTGCTCACTCTGGCCGTGGAGGAGGCCCAGGACCGAGAGGTCGGATATGGAATGGGAGGGGGAGTTGAAGTGCTGAGCCACCGGGAGATCGGGTTGGTTATTGCGGACCGAGCAGAGATGTTCGGCGAAACGATCGCCCAGCCTCCGCTCGGTTTCACCGATATAGATCAGCTGGCATCTGGAGCAACGGATGCAGTAGATGAGGTTGGAGGAGGTGCAGGTGAACCTCTGTCGGACTCGGTATTGCTGTGATCCTGGTGCTCAGAAGGTCATTGTTCTCATTCTCAGTGTGAGACCAATCAATGACTTTTAGCACATTAAGACATTGAGAATCCACCTCTGTGGACCCAGCCCTCACTAGGTACCACATTGTTAAGGGCTTGTCCCACTGTACGAGGTAATTCAAGAGTTCTCCCAAGTTTCCCCTGATTCGAACTTGGAGAATTACGGTAATAGCCGTACGTAGGTACTCGGTGCTCTCATGGACATTTTTCACAGTGCTGAAAAAACTTCACGAGTTAGCGCGTTTCCCGAGTACCTGCCGTTAGCGTTACGAGCTGCTACGAGACATCCACGAGCTCTGACTACGTATTGGACTCCATTCTACGTACTTACTACGAGTTTGATTTTTTTTAAACTCGGGAAAGCTCATTAATTACCTCGTACAGTGGGACAGGCCCTTTACACTTTTCCAGTGGGTATCCCTGTACAGTCATCTTCAGGAGTGTGGCCCCTTCCTTATTAACCTCCTCAACCAACATTCGGACAATTGTATAGGAAGGAACTGCAGATGCCGGTTTAAGCCGAAGATAGACACAAAAAGCTGGAGTAACTCAGCGGGTCAGACAGCATCTCTGGAGAAAAGGTGCAGAGAACATTTGTAGGAAGGAACTGAACATTGCTACTTGGTTAATGTCAGGTAAAGTCGAAACACAAAACACAACTTGGCTAATGTCAGGTAAAGCTAGCGATATCTGCAACAGACAAATATTGATATTCATGTAACCTCATTCATGTGTATTTGCTTCTCTAATAACCTACGCTCCTTCCCTGAACAGCTGCCTCCTGACATAAGAGATGCATCGTCATGAGCCTACATCTCTCCCCTAATTTCCAAACATATACATACCACCTGCCAGCTTGTATCAGAGAGATGCCTAGGTTCGAACTTCCACTAATCCAGCTCAGATCAAATGTGCATTTACTGCTCCACCAGATCTAAAAATACTTCTCACTCTGTTATTTCGAGTCAGGCTCAAATGCACAATACACTGTCAAGCTGCATGCATATGCTGTTGCTAACTCGGGAGAAATCAAATCTCCCCTTCCACAATACAGTTTCAGTAGAGAATTGAGAAAAATCAGCGTAACGCCCAGGAAACAATGTGCAGGAAGGAACTGCAGATGCTGGTTTAAACCAAAGATAGACACAAAATGCTGGAGTAACTCGGCGGGACAGGCAGCACCTCTGGAGAGGAGGAATGGGTGACGTTTCGGAACGAGAGAAGGATCCCGCTGAGTAACTCCAGCATTTTGAGTCTACCCAGGAAACTATGTTTGCCGATAGCATTAAGTGGCACTGTGAACGGGCTGGCTTTTCTAGTTTGTCAGTGACTATATTTATGAAGGAACTTCTATACAGGTCACCCTGAGTGTTCAGCTAAATCCCCACTCCTCCTATTCTGTCAGCATTTGAATTTGCCCAAGATACAGATGTAAACCCTCGTCCCTTTTACCCATTAGGTAGAATAGAACATTTTCATGCAAAGGGCTAAAATCACAATCCAGTCATTTATCACAAACTTGATCTATTTCAACTGCATTTTGTCCTGTTCCAATATTTTTCGTCATATTTAAAGATATAAATGGCATATTTCTCACTGGCCCCTCACCATTTCCTCGCTGCTCCTTTCACTGGTCCCCACTGCATCACTCACGTTGGCCCACACCACATCTCCAGTGCCAATCGTGTGCCTCCAGTACTGTACATAACCTGTGCATTTCAATTATAGACAACAGCTCTGCAGAGGCGGCACGCAGCGCAGTGGTAGAGTTGCTGCCTCACGGCACTTACACACCATAGACCCGGTGGAGTTTGTACGGAGGTTGTACGTTCTCAACGACAGCGATCGGCAACAGACTGGCTCACAGTGAAGGATATGTTTCCATATGCTGTGTAATTTGTTCTCATCAGCAACTATCTTTTTGTTTACTTTAATTTAGTTTAGAGATATATTGCAGCAAGAGGCGCTTCAGCCCACCGGGTCCGCGCCGACCAGCGATCCCCGCACATTCACACTGTCCCACACCCACTAGGGACAATATTTACATTTACCGAGGCAATTAACCTACAGACCTGTACGTCTTTGGAGTGTGGGAGGAAACCGAAGATCTCGGAGAAAACCCACGGAGATCACGGGGAGAACGTACAAACTCCGTACAGACAGCACATGTAGTCAGGATCGAACCCGGTCGCCGCCACTGCATTCGCTGTAAGGCAGCAACTCTACCGCTGCACCGTGATGGCCCTCAGGTTCTCCCAAGAACCTCCCAAAAACCTGTTGGACCAAGATCAAAAATATTGATGTTACAACATTACAACCACAGATTTCCCATCCTTAACCAGCACACAGAATATTATTTCTCGCAAAGCCTCCAATTTCCTGACAAACTGACTCAAACAAAAAATCAATACTGGTCCGTGAGGAAAGGCTATTTCAGGATTCTTCACCAACCCGAACTGGATACATATGAATAAAATGCATTGGACCTACAGCCCGATCTATATCCCCAAGCTACAGACCAGACAGGTGGTTATTTATGTCTCACACGCTGGGCAACACAGCTCCTCCTGACAGAAATACAGTCACTTGAACTCCTCGGTAGTTACCAGAATCTCGCTGAATCCATGTTGCGTCAGTGAGCAAAGTACAGCAGATATTGGAAACATGAAACAAAAGCAGAAATCATTTAGAAATAATTGCATGTGTTCAAACCAAAAGTGAAGAAAACAGGCAGGATATTGGGTATGAAAATAATGAAAATTGCGGGAAGCGCTCAGCAACGGTTGAGAGATGGACAGAGTTAATGTTTCAAGTCAAAGACCGATCAACAGACCGACTGTCTCCCTGATTACATCTTATCTCTGTATGCTTCATTGTCAGCTTCTCCTCGCCAACAATGGTCTATTCTCCATTTTCCTTGAGCCTCATTGCTTTTGATGTCTCGTTTTCACACCATACCCTTCATTATCTCTGTGTCTCCCTCTCCCCTGACTCCCCGTCTGAAGAAGGGCCTCGACCCGAAACGTCAACCATTCCTCCTATCCCGAGATGCTGCCTGTTCCCGCTGAGTTACTCAAGCATCTTGTGTCAACAGACTTATCGCTTGTGGAGGGTAGACAAAAATGCTGGAGAAACTCAGCGGGTGAGGCAGCATCTATAGAGCGAAGGAAATAGGCAACGTTCACTTGTAGAGTCCTATTATTCCTGATCAATACTTCTTGATTTAAGATCATCATTCCTTTAAGAATGTGACACAAAACTAAGAGCTCTCTGGGCTGCAACAATCTGTGTGTGAAACAGCCTGTGAAAAACCCTTCAGTGAATTGGACATAACACTTTGTTTCAGCTCCATGTGTCTCACACATATCCAGCTATACACTCTGGAATGGATTTCCTTATTAGCTCAGAACTCACTGACAGGACATATTTTAAATGATGGCTTATCCTCCCCTAGAAAGGAGATGAACTGAAGAATGACTCCTACTTGCCATTCTCGGTCTTATAGCTAGATTAGATTTGCTGTACACCAATGATACAGATAACTATTTCTTTATTTGTGCATCACATTTCATTTAATCTCCATTCGTGAGAACTATCAAACGTTAATCAGTCATTAAAGTGTATAGTTGATTTTGGATACAAACTGACAATGTTATAGATAGTTTGATTTAATCACCAGATACTTTGGTGGTGATACTGTGGCAATAGCATTGAATCTCAACAGGATGAGTTGCCTTTTCCATCTATGTCAATACATGTTCTCCGTAGGAAGGAAGGACTGACTGGATAACCTTGAAATACTCTTCTCTGCCACTCGATGGATAAGAAATCCTGAGCATCGCTGTGCTGGGATGGCGGCAACAACACTGAAGGGGGGACAAGAAAAGTGAATGGATTTATAGGGTACTATACGATGAGGGAAACTGATCTGCCAGCAGTCATAAAAAGGATACATGAAACATGAAGTTAAAGCGACGAGTAGAAAGGATTGGGGATGTGCAAAGATTGGGGAGGTGGGGGGGGGTGGGACGGGGACAGAAAGGGGAGGAGTTGTACAGTTTGATAGCCACAGGGTAAAAGGATCTCCTGTGGCGTTTCGGTGCTGCATCTTGGTGGAATTGTAGGCTAATTTGCTTGGTAGAAATGCAAATTGTCCCTAGTGTCTGTAGGAAAGTGTTATGGGCCTGTCCCACTTGCGCGATTTTTTCGGCCACTGCCGGCACCCGTCATAGGTTGTTACAGGTCGCTGAAAATTTTCAACATGTTGAAAATCCAGCAGCGACCAGAAAGACGCTACGACTCTTTGGGCGACTGAGGAGACAACTCACGACCATACAGGCGACACACTGGCGACATGTCGCAGGGTGAAGCCTGTATGGTCATGAGTAATCGCCCAAAGAGTCGTACCTTGTTCTGGTCGCCGCTGGATTTTCAACATGTTGAACATTTTCGGCAATCTGTAACGACCTATGACGGGTGCCCGCAGTCGTCGAAAAAGTCGCGTAAGTGGGACAGGCCCATTAGTGTGCGGGGATCGCTGGTCGGTGAGGTCTCAGTGAGCTGAAGGGCTTGTTCCCACTCCGTATCTCTAAACTAATCAATTCCAACCATCAATCTATTGGAATTGCTGCAAATCGGTGAGGCCAATGGCAGGCAACCCTGCTGTAGGAAACTTGTGTCAAGCTGTAAGAGTGCAGAGAAGATTGACAAAGATGTCGCCAGGACTTTATTCCTTGGGACACAGGAGGATGAGAGATGATCTTATAGAAGTGTATACGATCGTGAGGGAAATAGAGAGGGCTACAGTCTTTTACACAGAGTTAGGGAATCAAGAACCAAGGGACATAGATGTAAGGTTTAGAGGGGAAAGATTGAATAGGAACCTGAGAGGCAATTTCTTCACATGGAGGATGGGGTACACGGAACAAACTGCCAGAGGGCATAGTTGAGGCAGGTACATCAATAGGAAATGTTGAGAGTGATGTGGGCTAAGCACGGGCAGGTGGGATTAGTGTAGATGTGGCATCTAGGTTGGCATGGATAAGTTGGGCCAAAGAGCCAGTTTCAATGCTACATGACTCTATGACTCCAAGTGTTTGCAAGCTGGAGAGTGGGAAGATTTGCACAAGGCATTTAAGATATTTCCCCCCACTCAGCAGACTACGATTCTGGCATTGAAAAGAGGAATTTTTAACAAGAAACGTAGTTTGAAATGAACTGATCATCTGAAGTAAGGCACAAAGTCAGACTTCACTTTGCTTTATCTGGGGAGTTAATAAAGCACACAGTCTAGTCATTTCTTTGACCTGCATGGCATCTAACCAGCAAGATGAAACTAAGCCCCTTCATTCTGATGCCCGCATTGTTTTATATGAAAAAGATTACGAGTAGTATCAATTCTGTTCATTGTCAAAGAATAAAATCACAAAACTGATTTAGCTCCAAATAAGCAAACACTCCAAATACGCAACATTGAAAATGGAAAATTCACACGATTGGGGATATGAGCTTGAAGAAATTCGGAACTGCTGTCGCTGGTTTACCAAGGAAAGACTCTAAATGCTGGAGTAACTCTGTGGGTCAAGCAGCATGACTGGATGACTCTACGACTCCAAGTGTTTGCAAGCTAGAGAGTGGGAAAAACAAGCTCAGACTCCTGCTATCTGATCATCACTACAATGAAAATGGTCCCAAAAGGATTCTCCAGGATGTTCCTGGCACTTGCAAGCTTGAGTTATAGGGAGAGGCTGGAATGGCTGAGACTTTTTACATTGGAGTGTCTGAGGCTGAGGGGTGACCTTATTGAAGTAAACAAAATCATGAGGGGCATGGATAAAGTCGACAGTCACAGCCTCTTTCCCAGTGTTGTTTCTAAAACTAGAGGGCAAAACCAGATTTACTAGAATGTTGCCTGGGTTTCAACAGCTAAGTTACAGAGATAGGTTGAATAAGTTAGGTCTTTATTCTCTGGAGCGCAGAAGGTTAAGGGGGGACTTGATAGAGGTCTTTAAAATGATGAGAGGGATAGACAGAGTTGATGTGGACAAGCTTTTCCCTTTGAGAATAGGGAAGATTCAAACAAGAGGACATGACTTTAGAATTAAGGGACAGAAGTTTAGGGGTAACATGAGGGGGAACTTCTTTACTCAGAGAGTGGTAGTGGTGTGGAATGAGCTTCCAATGGAAGTGGTGGCGGCAGGTTCATTGGTATCATTTAAAAATAAATTGGATAGGCATATGGATGAGAAGGGTATGGAGGGTTATGGTATGAGTGCAGGCAGGTGGGACTAAGGGAAAAAAGTTGTTCGGCACGGACTTGAAGGGCCGAGATGGCCTGTTTCCGTGCTGTAATTGTTATATAGTTATATGGTTAACAAGGTGGGAGGGGAGAGATTTAGGAGGGACCTCAGGGGCAACGTTTCACTCAGAGGGTAGTCCATATCTGGAATGATTTGCCAGAGGAGGATGTAGAAGCAGATGCAATAACAGCTTTCACAGATTATATGGACAGGACCGGTTTAGGATAAGGGCTAAATGGATGCAAATGGGACTAGCTAACCTGATTGGCATGGACATTGGACTGAAGGGCTATACAGCACTCTGACTCTCTCTGACTTTATGGTACTCAAAAGTCGTCATGGCTGAGCATTGGGAGAGGATAGGATGTGAATCAGCTGGACGGTGACTCCCCTCTCCCTCTCCCTCTCTCCGCCTGCACCATAACCTGCAGCTGCCGTCAGGAATGGGTGCATGGAGTCAAGTCAAACAAACTTTATTGTCATTTAGAAATACATTGATATATGCAGTTCCAAACGAAATTACGTTGCATTTGGCTCCCTGTGCAACACAATAAATTAACCAAAGGATAGGTATGTATGAAAAGGGTAAATAGACAATAGTGGCAGCCCATTTACATGGCATTCAGGAGTCTGATGGCTCGTGGGAAGAAGCTGTTGCGGAACCTTGATGTTCTGCTCCTCATGCTGCGGTATCTTTTTCCCGAGGGCAGCAGAGTGAACAGTCCGTGATGGAGATGTGTGGGGTCCTTTATGATACTGCTGGCCTTAGACACACAGCGTTTGGTTGCAATATCCCCGATTGAGGGGAGAGAGGTCCCGATGATTTTTTCCGCTGTCCTCACCACTCTCTGCACAGACTTCCAGTCGGAGGCTCTACAGTCCCCAAACCAGACAGAGATACAGCTGGTCAGAAAGTAGTGAGGATGGGATGGGGGAGATGAGCTCTTCTCATCCTGCGCAGAAAGTGCAACCGCTGCTGCGCTCTCTTAACAGTTGATGAGATGTTAGTCGACCAGGTCAGACTGTTAGTGACCTGCACCCCCAGGAACTTTGTGCTACTGACCACCTCCACATCGCTGTCATTGATGTGAAGTGGTGTGGGACTGTGCCGGGTTTTCCTGAAGTCGACGATAATCTCCTTTGTTTTCTCGACATTCAGGATCAGGTTGTTCGTATTGCACCAGTCCACCAGTTGTTTCACCTCCTCCCTGTAAGCCAGCTCATTGTCGTCCCTGATGAGGCCCACCACTGTTGTGTCATCTGCGTACTTCATGATGTGGTTTGTACTAAACCTGGCACAACAGTCGTGAGTCATCAGGGTGAACAGCAGTGGACTCAGGACGCAGCCCTGAGGGGAGCCGGTGCTTAGAGAGATGGTGTTGGAGGTGTTATTTCCAACCCTCACAGACTGAGGTCTGTCAGTGAGGAAGTCCAGTAGCCAGTTACACATGGGGGTGCCGAGGCCCAATGGAACCAGTTTGCTTATCAGGTGCTGGGGGATAATGGTGTTGAATGCTGAACTGAAATCCACGAACAGCATTCGCACATAGGTGTTTTTCTCCTCTAAATGTTCCAGGCTCAGATGGAGCACGGAGGATATAGCGTCCTCTGTGGAGCGGTTTGGCCTGTAAGCAAACTGGTATGGGTCGAGTGTGGAGGGGAGTCTGGAGGTAACATGGTCCCTGACCAGTCTCTCGAAGCACTTCATCATTATGGGGGTGAGTGCTACAGGGCGGTAGTCATTGAGACATTGTATGTTGGATTTTTTTGGCACAGGTATGATGGTGGCAGTCTTGAAACATAATGGGACGACCGCCTGGTTCAGCGAGGTGTTAAATATGTCCGTAAGGACATGTGCCATGGAAATAATACAGTTATCTGGAAGCCTTAATTCCCAAAGAGTCAGTGACTTCAGAAGGGAATGAAGACACTAAGGAAGATTAAAATGTATTAATCATCACACTCAACACATTATTTTGATTTTATTTCTGCACTATCCCAACAAAGGAGCAAAGACATTTAGGATGAATGGGTTAAGTATGAAGATACCGATACGGTCAAGATAGATACGGTCAAAAGGATTATTGAATATTCATGCTCTAGTATCACCCACAGCAGTATCTTTATCTGGAGAGTGCTGTACGGGTTAACTTTGACCATATTTATACACAAGATCATTTTCAGTTCAGGCCTAATCTCATTACATTCTTGCTGGAGCGACATTCATCTCCTCGTCAATTATGTTTATTGAATTACTTGCTGGCATGTGTTTTTGCTTTTCTTGTCCATAGCAGGCCACAGCCACAGGAGATTTGCACAAGGCATTCAAGACATTACACGTTTCCCCCCACTCAGCAGACTACGATTCTGGCATTGAAAAGAGGAATTTTTAACAAGAAACGTAGTTTGAAATGAACTGATTATCTGAAGTAAGGCACAAAGTCAGACTTCACTTTGCTTTATCTGGGGAGTTAATAAAGCACACAGTCCAGTCATTTCTTAGACCTACATGGCATCTAACCAGCAAGATGAAACTAAGCCCCTTCATTCTGATGGCCATATGGTTTTATATGAAATGATTACGAGTAGCATCGATTCTGTTCATTGTCAAAAATAAAAATCACATAAAACTGACTTAGCTCCAAATGAGCAAACACTCCAAATACGCAACATTGTAAATGGAAAATTCACACGTTTGGGAATATGAGCTTGCAGAAATTAGGAACTGGTGATGCTGGTTTACCAAGGAAAGACACAAAATGCTGGAGTAACTCTGTGGGTCAAGCAGCAGCCCTGGAGAACATGGATAGGTGACGTTTCAGATCAGAGAAGGATTCCGCTTAGTCTGCTTTATAGTTTGCTTATTACGGTAGAGTTGCTGCCTTGTACGTTGTACCTTGTACCTTCCGAAGAGTCCACCAGGGACTATGCTTAAAGTTGGACAATTTTATACTGGACAGTTTTTACATTTATCAAGCCAATTAACCGACAAATCCCAGCGTCTTTGGAGTGTGGGAGGAAACCGAAGATCTCGGAGAAAACCCACGTAGGTCACGGGGAGAACGTACAAACTCCGTCCAGACAGCGCCCCCACACCACCCAGGCCACACACTCATCTCCCTGCTACCTTCGGGTAGAAGGTACAGGAGCCTGAAGACTGCAACAACCCGGTTTAGGAATAGCTACTTCAACACAGCCATCAGGCTATTAAACCTGGCTCGGAACTCTGAACATTAATATCCCTCCATCTGTTATTTGCAATTTATTAATTTATTAATTCATGTGTGTATTTATGTATAGAATTGTAGTCAATGCCTACTATGTTCTGTTGTGCTATGCAAAGAAAGATTTTCATTGTCCTGTCAGGGACACATGACAATAAACTCTTTTGACTTTTGACTTTGACTTTGACTAGTCGGGATTGAACCCGGGTCTCCGGCACAGCATTTTGCTGTAAGGCAGCAACTCTGCCTGGTGTTGTAAGGCAGCTGCGCCACCATGACTGCCTTACAACACCAGAGACCCAGGTTCGATCCTGACTACGGGTGCTTGTCTGTACGGAGTTTGGACGTTCCCCCTGTGCACACGAATGTGGATAAATGTGAGGTGATTCACTTTGCTGGCAAGAAGAGGAAGGCAGATTATTATCCGAATGGTGTCAGATAAGGTGAAGGGGAGGTGCAACGAGACCTGTGTGTGCTTGTGCATCAGTCACTGAAAGTAAGCATGCAGGTACAGCCGTCAGTGAAGAAAGTTGCTGCCTTCAATGTGAGAAGATTTGAGTTTAGGAGCAAGGTTTCATACTGCATTTGTACAGGGCCCTGGTGATACCGCACCTGGAGTATTGTGTACAACTTTGGTCTCCTAATTTGAGGAAGGACATTATTGCTATTGAGGGAGTGCAGATTAGGTTCACCAGGTTATTTACCGGGATGGCGGGACTGACGTATGATGAAAGAATGGGTCAATCTGGCTTGTATTCGCTGGAAGTTAGAAGGATGTGAGGGGATCTTATAGAAACATATAACATTCTTAGAGGGTTGGACAGGCTAGGTGAAGGAAAAATGAATCAATTACAGAATCAGGGGTCACAGTTTAAGAATAAGGGGTAGGCCATTTAGGACTGAGGTGAGGAAAAACCTTTTCACCCAGAGAGTTGTGAATCTGTGGAATTCTCTGCCACAGAAGACAGTGGAGGCCAATTCAGTGGATGTTTTCAAGAGAGAGTTAGATTTAACTCTTAGGGCTAAGGGAATCAAGTGATATGGGGAAAAAGCAGGAACAGGGAACTGATTTTGGAAGAGACCAGCCATGATCATATTGAATGACGGTGCTGGCTCGAAGGGCTAAATGGCCTACTCCTGCACCTATTTTCTATGTTTCTATGTTTATGTCAATTGATTAAGCTATTAAGAAGCAGAACATTTCTACACACACGGCCTCCCTCAAAGCTATGGATTATGTCAAATATATGGTGACACAGGAGACTGCAGGTGCTGGAACCTTGAGCAAAATGACAAATACTGGAGGAACTCAGAGAGTCAGGGAGCATCTCTGACGGGAAATGGACAGACGCCATTTTTTTTCCTTCAATCCGATATAGAGTTCTGCTTGATAGGCAACATCTCTGGAGAGGAATGGGTTACCCATTCTGAAGAAGGGTCTCAATCTGAAACGTCACCCATTCCTCTCTCCTGAGATGCTGCCTGGCCCGCTGAGTTACTACAGCATTTTGTGGTGTAAATCAGCATCTGTAGTTCCTTCGCACAAATAGTCCTGCTTGATCTGCAAAAAGGTATCTGCACAATTGATCTACAAACAAAAAATAAGTCCAGTTCAGAGCACAAAGGTGAGCTTTCAGTCAATGAAACTCCCATTGTTATTCTCAGCTTCAATACTGGGCGGTGAACGTTGCTCAGGGGTGTGGAGGAGCCTGGGGTGATGGTTGGTAGCCAATCTTGCTTCACTTCACTGAGCCCTCAGCTCATCAGCTGCACACACCCAGTATCAGCACAAAGACAAGCAAGACAAGTCTTTGCAAACCCTTTTCAGTATTAAGGTAGTTGATTTAGTTGATTTCATGAAGCTCATTTGGATCCACCAATATTTTGTAAATAATTAACAAGCAAGTCGCAAAAATAATTAACGGCACGGTGGCAGCGGTGGAGTTGCTGCCTTACAGCACTTACAGCGCCGGAGACCCGGGTTCGATCCTGACTACGGGGTGCTGCCTGTACGGAGTTTGTACGTTCTCCCCGTGACAGCGTGGGTTTTCTCCAAGATCTTAGGTTTTCTCCCACACTCCAAAGACATACAATTTTGTAGGTTAATTGGCGTGGTATAAATGTCACTAGCGCGTGTAGGATAATGTTAATGTGCTGGTCGGTGTGGACCCGGTGGGCTGAAGGGCCTTTTTATGCTCTGTATCTCTAAACTAAACTAAACTAAACTAAACTAATCTCAAGCTGTATTGGGGGTACACAAAAGGCTGGAGAAACTCAGCGGGTGCAGCAGTATCTAAGGAGCGAAGGAGATAGACGACGTTTCGGGTCGAGACCCATCTTCAGACATCTCCTCAAGCTGTATTGGTCCTGCCTTCACTAACATCTCTCCTAGACACATCCAGGGACTCGATTCCTGGGGTCTTGTCAGACAGATACCTGCAACTCCAAACCTCTATCATCCACTTGATTATCACTGCAATCATCTGGTGGACCTCTGCATCTCTTCCTGATCAATCATAAAATCTCTCCAGGTACCTGCTTAGAAACCTCCAATTGCACCACATCCCATCTATCATCCCAGTTCCATCGTCTCGCTCTGTCCCACAGGAAAATTGGACGTTGGAGGTTTAATCTGAGGAATGAGAAGGTTAACCTATGATGAGCGTTTGTCAGCACTTGCCCTATACTCGCTGGAGCTTAGAAGAATGAGGGGGGACCTGATTGAAACATACCGAACAGCGAAAGGCTTGGATCGAGTGGATGTGGAGAGGATGTTTCCACTAGTAAGAGAGTCTTGGACTAGAGGTCATAGCCTCAGAATTAAAGGACATTCTTTTTGGAAGGAGCTGAGGAGAGATGTCTTTAGTCAGAGGGTGGTGAATCTGTGAAATTCTTTGCCACAGAAGGCTGTGGAGACCAAGTCAGTAGATATTTTTAAGGTAGAGATGGACAGATTCTTGATTATACAGATTATGGGGAGAAGGCAGAAGAATGGGGTTAGGAGGGAGAGGTAGATCAGCCATGATTGAATGGCAGAGTAGACTTGATGGGCCGAATGGCCTAATTCTACTCCTATTCCTTATGACCTTATCACCTTACGGTCAATGGGAGAGAATTCACAACTTGTGGAGACCATTGCTCCTGCGTTAGTCGTATAGGATTTCCAGAGGGGACATGTTCACTCGTTCCAGCTAATTCCATCTCCACTGACAACTGGCACAACTTGAATAATCTACCTTCATAAAGCACAATCTTCTCTGTTTGCTGCACCTGGGTGCACAGGAAAGGCGATTAGCAATTGAAGCAATGTTTGAAGCAGAGAGTCCATTAAGCGAGCCATCATTCCCCTCTGTTGAGATGCTATAATTAGATGCTTTCCAAGGACGTTGGAGGCCAATTACTTCTGGTTATGGAAATATAATCTCCATTATAGAGGCAGAATCAAAGTAAATCCCTCTTTGCCTTCGGAAGTCATCGGACAATGAACGTCTGAAGAAAGTATTTGGAAAACACTGTTTTTTAAGATATGAATGTCATTTAGTTTTCAGCTTCCTATTGTGTAATTTAATAAAGGCAAGCTTTGCAGGCTCCAGCTAAACCCTTTGCAACCCGCCCTCCAGCCACAACTCCCAAATGGAACAAGAGACCATATTATTCTTCCCCCAGCGTATAACACACCCGGAGGTCTCCTGGCTCTCAATGATTCAGATGCACCAAACAGACTCTGCCCAGCTTGGATGGCTGGTATCACAGGTTTGGCTGGCAACTCAGAGGTTTCTCCTGGGATTGCAATGGGCAGGCAGCTTCACTGAAAACCTGCAGTCAGAAGGTGGACAGCTGGGCAACTCTGTTAGTCTGTGTAGCAAGGAACTTCAGATGCTGGTTTAAACCGAAGATGCTGGAGTGACTCAGCGGGACAGGCAGCCTCTCTGGAGAGAAGGAGTGGGTGACGTTTCGGGTCAAGACC
This sequence comes from Raja brachyura, assembly GCA_963514005.1. The sequence continues at coordinate 47,248,206 of OY740795.1, read as the reverse complement.
CTTCCTCAGACTCATTGGGCACCCATTTCATCTCTCCAGAGATGCTGCCTGTCCCGCTGAGTTACTCCAGTGTTTTGTGTCCACCTCTGTTAAGGGCCTGTCACACTTTCACGACCTAATTCCCGATCTTTTTTACTCGTGGACATTTTTTATCGTGCTAGAAAAAACGCCGCGACCTACTTGATGCCACGAGTACCTACAATTAGCATCGCGGCCTGCTACAACCTTCTACGACCTCGTGACGCGAATGAGTCAAGGGCAAACCCGGCAGAGGTCATAAATTAGGTTGTGGAAGTGGGACAGGCCCTTTAGTCTGCTCACTTAATCAGAAGATGAGAACTGGCAACTACAGCAGTAACCATTGGTTGGTGGGTCAGATATAGTCCCCACAGTGTTGACCATGAACTTCTATCATACATCAAAGTATCCTGTTAGTCAATGATGTCCCACCCAGTGTGCAAAATACCTAAGCAGTATTATTTGTAAGAAATCCCACTATTAAGAACGAGACAGAAATTCCAGCAACGTTGCTTGAACTTGTCACATTTTATTGGAAACATTTGGAAACCCATCGTCAAGGTGCGTCTGTGAAAAGAGAAATAAGATTAACAATTCAGTTTGAAGGCCCTTCTTCGGAACTGGGGCTGAAGGAAAACAAGTTTTAGTTTGGTTTAATTTAGAGATATCGTGCCGAAAGAGGCCCTTTGGCACACCGAGTCCTCACCAACCAGCAATCCCCGCACATTAACACCATCCTACGCACACTAGGGACAATTTACTCTTGGACAAATCAATTAACCTACAAACCTGTACATCTTTTGGAGTGTGGGAGGAAACCGAACATCTCTGGAGAAAACGCAGGTGGTCACTGGGAGAACGTACAAAGTCTGTACAGACAGCACCTGTAGTCGGGATCGAACCTGGGTCTTTGACTTTGCAACCACTGTAACGCAGCGAATCTACCGCTGCAAAGCTGAGCGAGGGCACTATGGGCACTCTGGTGAGCAACTTGATTGGACTCTTTCCACAAAAACCATCTTGTTGTTTCTCTAGTTCGCACATGTCTCGTTTCCCCCTCCCCTGACTCTCAGTGTTAAGAAGGGTCTTGACCCGAGACATCACCTACTCCAGTGATGCTGCATGTCCCGCTGCATTACCCCAGCATTTTGTGTTTACCCTTGTTGTTTAAAGTACCAAATGCCACAGGAGATCCTTCTTCCCCAGTGGCTATTAAACTGTACAACCCCTCCCCAGTCTGTCATGGGTGCACTGACTCCCCTCCCCAATCCTTTGCACTCGTCACTTTAATTACATGCATCATGTATCTTGTGTTTTATGACTGTCGGCAGATCAATTTCCCTCCTGGGATAAATAAACTTCTACCTTATCGCATCGTATAGTGTTCAGTTGTCTTGATGTGGTGATGGTGGGGCAGAATTTGCATCAATATGTTTATTGAAAATAAACTGCTGTTTGCCACCGTCATCCAGGAAGCTGGCCCTTCCACCCTACTCACCCAAGCCAAACAAGATGCCCCACCTATGAAAATCCCATCGTCCCATATCCCTCTAAATTTTAGGTTTAGGTTTAGGATTATTACTGTCACATGTCAAATGCCACCAGAGGCACCGCATAATTGGCAGCCCCGCCAACAGTCTGTCTGCTTTTTAATCGTTTTTTTAGTGTGTTAATAGTCTGTGTAAATGTGTGTGTGGGGGGATGGGGGGATGGGGGGAGGGGGAATCTTTTTTTTCAGTTTCTTACCTTGCTGGAGATGCGATTAATTTTTGGATTGCATTCTCCGGTCGCTCTGCGGCCTACCATCGAAGGAGTTGGAGGCCTCCTCGGACTGACCTTCAGCCCCTCCGCGGGGCATGGACTTACATCGGGATCGATCCCTTGCCTGAGATCACTCCAACCGCAGCCTGCGGACTTTACACCGAGAACTCGCAGTCTCGGGAGAGGCCGAGTCGGGAGCTCCATCGATGCAGAGGCTCGACCAGCCCCGACGCGGGGTTCGATCGCTTGGCGTGGTGGAGCTGACATCCCCCCCGATGCAGGAGCTAATCGCCGCGATGAGGAGGGACTTCGCCAGCTATGGGAGTCAAGATCGTCCCATCAACGGAGGGCTCGAGGCCCCCGACCACGGGAGAGCAAAGAAGGAAGAGATTTAAACTTTTTTGTGCCTTTCAACACAGTGAGGAATGTGGAGGAGTTGTAAATAGCTCGTTCTAAGCTTCCCTCCAGTCTACTTTCAGTCAATAAGACACTGAGTCAAGCACTTGCGCATCTAAACTTTATTTTGGAAAAACACAATAACAGTTCCACACTACTATTCCTAGCCACCGCAGGTTCGATCCTTGTATCTGCTTGGCCAAGCCCTTCTAGCCTCGTGCAAGCAGAGACACCCCAAAAGGTCACGCAGTCCTAAGCGTTCTCCCAGAAGATCGACACAGCAGCTCGTGGGAGCTACCTTTTATAGGTCCCCAAACCTTGAGGGGCCGAACCATATGGGGGTGGTCTCTTTATAAACCAATTAAACATATTAATAATAACAGTATATGATAGACATTCCCCTAACCCAATAATACAGTAACTAATACAATGTATTTGAAAGAAAGTTCTAGAAGGAAGCAAACAAGAATAAACATTGAAGCACGTGCCCTGAGATTCAAACGGTTTCTCCAAGGCTCAACAGTTCGACCAATCATCGATTAACAGCGTCTCGCAACATTATTTATACTATTTACAATGCCCTTGCAGCGACCCGATCGAAAGGATGCATTTAGGGTTCGTTTGCAAAACTGCTATACATTTATTTAAATTAGGAGAACCAAGGAGAACACCTGGACCCCTCAACATCCTGCATACCAGTCTGTGCCTAGACTGGCTGGCACCATCCAAAGCCTGTAGTTTTCAGCTGACAAGGGTTAAGCAATTCTGACAAGTGCAGGGATCCTCCATTTTAAGGTGTATTTAATTTGGCCAGTATTAACAGTCACTGTGGTGAATGTTTATGTTAGTGTTCTGTTGCTTTATATTTGTATGACTGACTTGGTAAATGAATTTCTTCGTATGTTGCAAAGCATACTTGGCTAATAAAGTATTATTGTGATTGATTGTGATTGTGATGTACCGAGGTACGCATACCGAGGTACATACCAAACAGATCAGTTATACCATGCCTAGATACATCCAGTTCATATTCGAGTAAAATAGATAGAACAAAGGGGAAGATAGTGCAGAATATAATTCTCAGCATAGTAGTACGTTGTTCCGCATCAGTTCCTTAGACAGAGTCCAGTGTTGAATGCACATGTCCAAATGTCGTTTTAAATCTTGTCATTGTATCTGCCTCAATACTTCCTCTGGCAGTTTTGTTCCATATACCCACCACCCTCTGTGCTTGTGTTAGTACATTGTGGTATTAGGTGATAATGATCGTGAAATGTGTAACTTATTTTATTTGAATGCATAAGCTTTGCATACATTTAAATTACTTCCTGATCATTATCACCTAACTCTAACACAAACAGACATCCCATGTCAATAGACACATTGATGCAATTTCTGTTGCACCATCACGGGCAAGAACAAGCGGCCACTGTGGAAACAACACGCTGTCTTTTGTGGGAGCAGTGCAACCAAGCTTCTCAATGAAGATAGACACAAAATGCTGGAGTAACTCAGCGGAACAGGCAGCATCTCTGGAGAGAAGGAATGGGTGACGTTTCGGGTCGAGAAGAAGGGTCTCGACCCAAAATGTGACCCATTCCTTCTCTCCAAAGATGCTGCCTGTCCCGCTGAGTTACACCAGCATTTTGTGTCTAACTTCGGTGTGAACAAGCATCTGTAAACCAACAACCTTCCGACACAAGCTTCTCACTCGCCTGCCCAGTGTCTGAGCTCAGCTTGACAGAAGCTGTGCCACCAATCAATGGGCTTCCTATTAGCATCCACCCAACAGCAACAGATGAACCTAATGAATGATTCATTCAAGTTAATTCTGATGGTGTAATATATAACCCCAGCCAATATTCGTACAATGAAAGCCCTGCCCTTTTAAGATCCTTTATCTTCAATGTATATGGATCATATTTTTGACAAGTTGATCATTCCTTTCCTATCGTAACAGTTCAATATTCAACCAATTTTAGAATATGATAACACATCCCTTACTCTTCCTCCCGCTAATAGTCCCCAATTCGACTTGACAGCAAGGGTGTCATTTAGATTAGTAATTCATTTATTCAGAGATCACCATTGGGCAGGTGGTAGAGCAACTACCTTACAGCGCCAGAGACCCGGGTTCGATCCTGACCACGGACGCTTGTCTGTACAGAGTTTGTACGTTCTCCCTGTGGCCCGTGTGGGTTTTCTTCGAGGTCTTCGGTTTCCTCCCACACTCCAAAGACGTACAGGTTTGTAGGTTAATTAGCTTGGTACAAATTTAAACAAATTGTCCCTCGTGTGAGTACGATGGTGTTAATATGCAGGGATCGCAGACTCGGTGGGCCTGTTTCCACGCTGTATCTCTAAGCTAAATAGGCACGAATCAGCTCATATATTGGTATTACATTCACAGTATTTTCCCTATGGGAAAGAGGCCAGCACACAAAGGTACAATGTAAAGCTCAATAAACATAGAAATTGATTTTACTTCGGAGTCACGTGAGTGACTACGTGAAGAAGGCCATCCCCACCACGCATGCACATTACGTCTGACGCATTGCGCAACGACTGGCTGGTGGGCACGTCGCTCCTTCCAGCGGGTAAGTCTAAAAGACTCAGGTAAGTGTTTTAAAAAACGTAGCTGAAGTCGTTGCACCCGGTCCGGAGAGTGTTTTGTTTTGTACATATTTTCACTTTCGGATTGCGGGGGATATGTCTAAGAGGCGAGCCGTGACCAAACCGGCTGCGGAAGACCGCGGGTCTGCGGGCAGCGTGCGGCCGCCGAATTCGCCTCCAGGGTCGTTGGCAGAGCAGCCAGCGGCTACAGACTTGGTGCTGCCAGAAAGCGCCTTGGCTCCTCCACGGGGTAGAAAAGCCACAAAAAAGTCTGTGAGGGCCCTGGACTCAGAGGAGTCGGGCCAGGAAGTGGAAGAGTCCCCTCCTTCTAAGGGCAGTGTTACCGGCAGGCTGGCCCATCTGGAGAGCCTTGTGGAGAGGTTACTCCAGCACGATATGCTCCAAAGGACGGAGCTATCAGAGCCCGGGGAGTATATGGAACCCGAGGCAGCAGCGCCTGTGTCAGGGATGCAGAATATCTCCCTGTCAGATGACGGGAGCGTACGAGGTCAGTGCTATGCTGACCCAGAGTACGGAGGCACAGTTGGGCTAGAGGATCATCAGGACTATCTATGGCATCCAGATTTGCGGTCCCTGCCCTCACAGGTGAGCCATTGGATGAAGAGCTCGCAGTGAACATCAATTACCTGGCTTCCCATCCACAGCAAGAACAAAAGATGGAGGAGACCACTGCCAGGTACAACACTCCACTAAACTGTGCCTCATTGAGTGTCCCCATCAGGCCATTTGGGGGCACATTGGAGACAGAGCCCAAGTCCAAGCCCAAGAGGTTAAACTGCAAAAAGTACTCCGGCTACTCGCCTCGGGCATCACGGCATTTGCTAGCTCAGATACACAGCAGGACGCGATGGCATTAATGTGCAATGCACATTTTGAAATCAATTGCATTAGAAAGAATGCCATCCGTCCTGCTATAAATCCTAAATTTGCTGGACTATGTAAACCGGGGAATATGCAACCCCCAAACCTCCTGTCCGGAGAAAACCTGATGAAACTGGTTAAAGAACTCGATGACGAGTCAAAGGCTGTTGGCCTCATGAAGGTATCGTCTTTTCGGAGACTGTACCCCTACCCTCCTCTGCATACCAAACGGGTCACTGGCTACGGCAGACGTGGTGCCGAGCAACAAACGCAGAGGCCTTTTTTAGGGCAGGGCCCAAGCCGGGCCATGTTCAAGATGCGACGCCCTCCAGCTGCTCTACCCCCTCCCCCCCCCCGACCTTGGGGGCAGAAGCAGCGACCTTACCGCTGGTAAACTCTAAGGTAGGTGAGACTGCAATGGATGCATTACAAGTTGGGGGGAGATTGCAATTTTTCTTACATGAATGGCAGTGGCTAACATCTAACCCCTTTATACTGCATAGTATTCAAGGTTTCCAAATTGAGTTCATTTCTCGCTTGCCTCCACCCACTCAGCATACACCTGGTCATGCAGGAGTGTATTCGTGCACAAAAAGAACTTGACTCTTTGTTCAATAAACCGGTAATTGAGAGGGGGAGGCATGAGTCTTATCAGTTTGTGTCAAATATCTTTACTAGGCAAAAGAAGGATGGAGGATGGAGAAGTATTCTAGATTTGACAGAGCTTAACACCTTTGTGCAGGATAAACATTTCAAAATGGAAATTTTTGTCACTGCTAAACAACTGCTTTCCAAGGGATGTTATATAGCAAGCATTGACTTCAAAGATGCTTACTATTCAGTGGCCATTCATGAAAGGCACAGGAGATTTTTGAAGTTTAACTGGATGGATCGGTTGTGGCAGTTTAAAGCATTGCCTAATGGGTTAACTTCAGCTCCCAGAATATTCACAAAATTGCTCAAACCAGTCCTGGGGTTACTCAGAGCACAGAATCATATTGTCATGGCATATTTGGACAACATTTTAGTCATTGGGAAGACTGTCAAATTAGTTGAATTATCTGTGTCAGCTTCAAAGCTCGTTTTCAAAAAGATAGGATTCATCATCCATCCAGTTAAGTCTAAATTGGTGCCATCTATGATAATTGACTATTTAGGGTTCACCATTAACTCAGTACACATGTCAGTGACTCTGCCTCGGGGCAAGCAATTAGAGTTAATTGAAGCCTGCAGGAAACTCATTGTTGATAATCACAATCTATGTGATTAATCGATTGGCTCGAGTAATTGGAAAATTAGTGGCAGCATTCCCAGCTGCTCAATTCAGGCCTTTGCACTACCAACATTTACAGCGTGCAAAGGAACAGTCACTTAAGCTTTAGAGAGGTAGTTTCAATAGACCCATGCAGCTACCACTTGAGGCACTGACTGAGTTACAATGGTGGATTGCCAATATTCAGTGCTGCTCTAGTACCATTTTAGTCGATACACCGTCAATTATTCTGCAGTTTGATTCCAGTGCAATAGGTTGGGGTGCTACCGATACCATCTCAAGCTGCGGTGGCAGATGGGAACTGCAGGAAGCATCCATGCTTCCATTGCACGGCATTAACTATTTAGAGTTGTTGGGAGCACTCTATGGGTTAAAGGCTTTTTGTACCAACAGGTATCATGTGCATGTCCAACTTCAGATTGACAACACTACCGCAGTAGCGTACATTAATCACATGGGTGGCAGTAAGTCTGTATCCTGTGATAAGTTGTCTAATCTCCTCTGGCACTGGTGTATTGCAAGAAACATCTGGGTTTCAGCTATCTATTTACCAGGGAGGTATAACCCAGTGGGAGACACCAGATCACGAGAGTTCAATGATAACAAAGAATGGATGTTAAATCACGAAGTGTTCAATGATATTGTCCTTCGTTATGGTGTACCGGACATTGATCTGTTTGCTTCCAGGCTTAATCATCAGTTACCAATTTACGTGTCATGGGAGCCAGACCCAGGGGCAGTAGCAGTTGATGAATTCTCGCTACACTGGGGTGGTAAATTTGTGTATGTATCCCCCCATTCTGCCTCATTACTCGCTGTGTTGCAAAAATTCAGCAAGATTCTGCCACTGGCATTTTGGTAGTGCCAGACTGGCCTACTCAGCATTGGTTCCCTCTGGGAACAGAAGTCTGCTGGTACACCCAGTGACAGGGGAAAGCCACCCTCTTCATGACCGTATAAATTTGTTGGTTTGTAGAATCTGAGGAGACCGTTCCTGGGGCTCGGGCTTTCAGAGCGTACCATTGATATCACACAGCTTCAATCACAGATGTTTTGGAATTTCTATCGTCACTCTTTCACGATAGCAAACTCAGTTACAGTGCCATTAACAGTTCCCGCAGTGCTTTGTCCAATTATTTATGGCTGGGGCCAGCACACCACACGGTAGAGTCCCACCCCTTAATAACCAAATTTATGAAGGGCGTCTTTAACTCCACTCCACCTAGACCCAGGTACACACACCTGCGTGGTCCTCACGCTGCTCCGTCAATGGGCACCAGTTTCATCTCTGTCCCTGCACCACCTTACATTGAAAGTAGTCATGCTCATGGCCCTGGCCTCAGCACAACGGGTCCAGATGCTACAAAAACTCAGACTGGACAGTATGATTTCTTCCTACAATAACATCACCTTTTTCATTCAGGATCTCGTCAAACAGATCAGGCCAGGGGTACTGGGGCTCAAGTTGAGTTTTATGGCATACCCCTCAGATCCACGAGTGTGTGTCATATCATCCATAACCCAATACATAAAGGTCACCAAGAGCTTGAGAGGCTCGGAACTCTCCTTCTTTGTCAGCTACACCAAACCTCACAAACGGGTTACGGTGCAGACCATCTCTAGATGGATTAAACAGGTTCTGGCGTATGCAGGAGTGGACACTGACATTTTTAAACTCAATTCCACCAGGGCTGCATCGACATCAGCAGCAAGGGATATGGACATACCTCTTGACCAAATTCTGGCAGCTGCGGGATGGTCGAATGAGAGGTCATACCAGAGGTTTTATAATAAGCCTATCTCCAGATCCGGGATTTTTGCTGATTCTGTTTTAAGTTCTGTTTCATAGTTTCCCCCTGGGTGAGAGGGGTCACTGTTTATTTTCTTTCTTGTCATTAAAGCATTAGTATTGTTAAACATGTCATGTTTTGAATGCATTAATTTTTCTCACTCGTCTTGGTCAATTAATGCAGCTGTGACGCGTGAACTCGCACCTCGACATGAAATCACAGACCTTCAAAGTCTTCACGTAGTCACTCACGTGACTCCGAAGTAAAATAGGAAGATTAAATGAGAACTTATCAGTTTGAAGTTTGATCGTTATTTTATGAGGAGTTACGATGAGGGATTACATGTCCTCCGCTCCCTACCTTCTTTACATAACGATCATCTGGTAGTTCTAGTCATCTATAATCTTACTATGGTAGTTCAATAACGTTTTCTGTGACTTCACACCGTTGCTTTGAAGATTGACACGCATGCGTGTGGACGGCCTTCTTCACGTAATCCCTCATCGTAACTCCTCATAAAATAACAATCAAACTTCAAACTGGTAAGTTCTCATTTAATCTTACTATTCTACGTAGCTCATTTTACTCACAACAAATTATTCATTGAAACCTCAAATAACATACAATGATCAGGAGCTCACAAGATGTTGGGGTGGTGCAAACAGAATTAATCAAGTGTTTCAAAAAAGAACTGTACGGACAAGAGAGAATGATTTGCAGGGCAGAGGGAAACAAACAGCAGGAAGGGACTCAAAGAAAGACACAAAATGCTGGAGTAACTCAGCGGGACAGGCAGCATCTTTGGAGAGAAGGAATTGGTGACGTTTCGGGTCAAGATCTTTCTTCAGCATAAGAACCTGTCAGTCCCTTTCTTCTGTGTAGGAAAGAACTGCAGGTGCTGCATCTCTAACGTATCTTCTTCAGTCTGAAGAAGGGTCTCAATCCAAAACGTCACCCATTCCTTCTCTCCAGCGATGCTGCCCATCCCGCTGAGTTACTACAGCATTTTGTGTCTATTTCCATTTTGTATATCTGGTCCCCATGTTTACCCCTCTGGTTAAGTCTTCCAAATTAATGTCAGATCAGGAATATTTAAGTGATGGATCATTAACACTGCTGTTTATTCATTTTTTCTGCAGTTCCACTAGCATCTGCAGTTCTTTCCTACACAGTAGAAAGGGACTGACAGGATTGCACTGCCCGAAATAAATGCTGGAGTAACTCGGCGGGTTAGGCAGCATCTCTGGAGAACATGGATGGGTGATATTTATGGTGGGGAACCGGGTGGGGGAGCAGGAAAAAGCCAGGCAGATAACAGGTCACTCACAGTTTCTTTTTGGTCCCCCAGTACAATCTCCAGTTATCTCCGCTCTCTACATTCTCCAGCTTCAGCCCCCACCCCCCCACAATCTATCTATTGCCTGCCACACTTTGTCCAGCCCCTCATCTCCTCCAGCTATCATTCGCCTCACCCCCCCCCCCCCCCCCCCCACAATCAGTCTGAAGAAGATTCCTGACCCAAAACATCACCTATCCATGTTCTTCAGGAATGCTTCCTGACCTGCTGAATTACTCCAGCACGTTGTGTCTTTTTTTGTAAACTAGCATCTGCAGTTCCTTGTTGCTTGCACTGCTCGGAGTTGCCAAGGAGTTGATGGGCCAAATAGCCTCATGCTGCGTTATAAGTATTCTATAGTTCCATGGACAAAATATTGATATTGTTTTTATTTGAAGACAGCACAAAAATTCCAAACACGGGCAGAATGGTGGCGCTGCAATAGATTTGCTGCCTTGCACCACCAGAGACCGTGTGAGTTTTCTCCGAGATTTTCGGTTTACCTTCCACACTCCAAAGGCGTACAGGTTTGTAGGTTAATTGGCTTAGTATAAATGTAAACTGTCCCTGGTGTGTGTCGGATAGTGTTAATGCAGGAATCGCTGGTCGGTGCAGGCTCGGTGGGCTGAAGGAACTGCATCTCAAAAACAAAATCTACTTCAAAATAGTTTCATCAGAATTCAATGGGGTTTCATTCCATATCATTAGCTTGGTATTTTGTCTCCAGGCCTTAGTCACAGCACACAAGCTAATCCACATTGATATATCTATTGATACATCAAATCTATGATTATGACTTTGTTCACTGCAATAAACCGAGCTTGTCTATAAATGTGTCTGTTTAAATGAATATTCTTTACGTATAACCTTCTCGGCATTAGATTACTGTAGGATGTTCTTTCATGACATGTCATTATTTACGATAGTCAGAAGGTATAAAATCCTGCTTTGCAAGCTGAGCCTGTAAACGGGAATGACTGTCGAGACGAGGTTTGAACATATTGGCTCATATCCTGCCTCTGATATAGGAGATGTTATATCACAACAAATCTCTGAAGAATCATTTGAAAGTCTCGTGTAAATGTAACAGGTTGAGTAGCAGCCTAGTATTCTGAACAGCCACCATTATTCTGCTTAGTCATGCCTGGATTACATTTCTGTTCATGATTAGAGAGAAGATGCGTGAAATGTGAAGCTGCATGAAGGGGTACTGGTGGAAGGGGATGGGGTGCAGTGGAAATCAGACCAGGACTGTGACAAGAATGGGTGCCCATCCTGGTCCAGCACAGGGGAGAGAGGCAGGAAAAAGGTGAGGAGGTGGGGGGGGGGGGGAAGGAGGGTTGTGTTTGTTGGTTTGTTACCTAAAACTGGAGAATTCCATTTTCATGCTGTTGGGTTGTAAAGCAGTGGGTGATTTTCGGTTCGGGACCGATGAAGAAGGGTCCTGACTCGAAAATCACCCACTCCTGTTCCTCCAGAGATGCTGCCTGACTCGCTGAGTTAATCCACCACTTTGTGTTGATCTTTAATCCAGCAAATATCCTTGATGCCTTCAATGGCTTAACATACTTGGACATGGACTCTAAGGTACTCTGTTCCTTAATTCTCCTCAAAACCCTACCATTTATTGTGTATATTTTGTGTGTACCCTTATTAGTTCCCCTCAATGTGTAATACTAACCAGAATTAAAGTCCATCTGTCATCTTACCAGCTCATCAATATCATCCTGCAGCCTTCAAATATCCTTCGCACTTTCAACAACACTATCGATTTTCATGTTGCCTGCAAACTTATTGATCATACTTCCCACATTCCCACAACTTCTTGTATCTTGTATCTTGTAGCTTCCAAGTTGTGAATGTGTGCAACAACCAGTTAAGGTCCCAGCGCTGGTCTCTCTGATAGACCACTTGTCACCAGGTATCAGTCACAATAACAACACTCCCTCAACATCCCATCACCATGTCAGGTTCAGATCCAATTCGCCAACTTGCCCTGTGCCATCTCATCAAACGCCTTATTGATGTCCCTGTAGACGACAGCCACCACCTCACCTCAACAACACATTTTGATAACTCAGACAGGATCTCCCACTAACAAAAAAAACTGTTGACTATTCTTGAAGAATCCATAAACAGGACATCCTTTTTGTTTGTCACATCAATCAGCTCTTGTGACAAACATACTCTGGCACAATCCCCGAACACTTTCTCTGCTGCATTGACAGCTGCATTGGGGCTGCCTCCTGCACCCATGCAGAACTCGTTATTTCACTAACTTTACCACTAACGTTCATCCTGTGCACTAATTCACATGGACTATCTCTGACACCTCTCTCCCCTTTATAGATGTCTCTGTCTCCATCATAGGGGAATGATGCCTGCTACAGACCTACCAACTCCCACAGTTATCTGGACTAAACCTCCTCTCACCCTGCCTCTTGTGAAGATGCTATCCCCGACTCTCAATTTCTACGTCTCCACTGCATCTGCTCCTAAGATGAGGCTTTCCATTCCAGGACATCCAACATGTCCTGGTTCTTTAGTAAACATGGTTTCCCACCCTCTGTCCCAGATGGAACAAGAATACAGTTCCCTTGGTCCTCACTTTTCACGACACCAGCCTTCACATCCAACGCAGCATATTTTAGTTTAGTTTAGCTTTGTTTATTATTGTCACGGTTGCCAAATTACAGGGGAAAGTTTTTTTAGTTGTATGCTATCCAGTCCAAAATAACTATACATGATTACAATCAGGTCGTCCACAGTGTACAGATACAGGATAAAGGAAATAATATTTATTGTAAGATAGTCCTGTAAAGTTTGATTAAAGATAGTCCCAAGGTCTTCAATGAGGTAGATGGTAGGTGAAGACTGCTCTCCAGCTGGTGATAGGATGGTTCAGTTGCCTGATGATAGCTGGGAAGAAATTGTCTCTGGAAATGGACGTATGAGCTTTCAAACCTCTGTAACCTCTTGCCTGATGGGAGTAGGGAGTGACTGGGGTGAGACTCGTCCTTGATTCTGCTGGTGGCCTTGCCGAGGCAGAGTGGTGCAGATGGAGTCATTGGGAGAGAGATTTGCATGATGGTCTGCGCTATGTCCACAACTCTCTACGATTTCTTGCAGTCTTCGATGGAGTAGTTCCCAAACAATGATATGATGCATCCTGATAAAATGCTCTGTAGAGGTTGGCGAGTGTGGTTGGGGACATGCTGAACTTCCTAAGCCTTGTAAAGAAGTAGAGGTATCGGTGTGCATTCTTATGGATCCAATTGCTTCGAAATGGTTGGTCCAGGACAAATTGCTCTACGTTCAACCATCTCTGCTTCAGTGCCACCAATGTTTACTGGGGTATGTGGATGATCAGCCATGATCACATTGAATGGCGGTGCTGGCTGGAAGGGCCGAATGGCCTACTCCTGCACCTGTTGTCTATTGTCTACCGCTTCTTTTCCTGAAGTCGATTACAATCTCCTTTGTCTTGCTGACATTGACGTCCAACATTTATATCACCGCCAACATGATCCCACCACCTATCACATTCTGCCTTCCACAGAGACCACTCCCTCCGCAACTCATACCTTCCCACTCAAACCACCCTCTCCCAAGGCAATTTACCCAGCAACCGCAGCAGATGTTACATCTATCCCTATACCTCCTCTCCCACCTCCATCCAGAGATTCCAGCAGACCTACCAAGTGAGAAAGAAGTTCACATGCACCTCGTCTAACCTAATCTACTGCATCTGGTGTTCCTGATGTGACCTCCTGTCCCTCGGCGAGACCAAGCGTAGACTAGGCAACCGTTTCGCCGAACACTTAAGCTTGTATTTTGTATCACAAAGACCTGCTGGCTCTTCCAGTTGCTAAACATTTTACCACCTCTTCTCACTCCCATTCTGACCTATCTGTCCTGTGCCTCGTCCATCACCTGTGAAGCCATTCACAGACTAGAAGATCAACTCCTCCCCCTTCACCTACATTAATTCCTCTAGCTTCACAATTCGCAACTATAACCATATAACCATATAACAATTACAGCACGGAAACAGGCCTTCTTGGCCCTTCCAGTCCATGCCGAACATTTATTTTCCCCTAGTCCCATCTACCTGCACTCAGACCATACCCCTCCATTCGCTTCCCGTCCATATACCTATCCACTTTACTTTTAAATGTTAAAATCGATCCTGCCTCCACCACTTCTGCTGGAAGATCATTCCACACAGCCACCACTCTCTGAGTAAAGAAGTTCCCCCTCATGTTACCCCTAAACTTCTGTCCCTTAATTCTCATGTCATGCCCTCATGTTTGAATCTTCCCTACCCTCAAAGGGAAAAGCTTATCCACGTCAACTCTGTCTATCCCTTTCATCATTTTAAAGACCTCAATCAAGTCCCCCCTTAACCTTCTGCGCTTCAAAGAATAAAGACCCAACTTGTTCAACCTTTCTCTGTAACTTAGTTGCTGGAACCCAGGCAACATTCTGGTAAATCTCCTCTGTACTCTCTCTATGGTTAAGCTTAACTCTTCAATCCTTTTGTCTCACACCTTCTGTCTTTACATCTCTGGCCTTTGTCAAACCATCTGCCTATCTAAAAAACCCTCCACATCTGTATCAATGTATTGCCGGCCAGGCTTTGTCCCGCCCCTCCTCTCTTCTAGCTTTCTCTCCCCTCCCTACAATCAGTCTGAAGAAAGGTTCTGACCCAAAATGTCACTTATCCATGTTCTCCAGAGATGCCGCCTGACCCACTGAATTACTCCAGCACTTAGTGTCTCCTTTTGTAAACTAGCATCTGCCATTCCTTATTTCCCCCTTTGACTGCATCTGCTTACTCGATGTACACCTCCATCCTGAGGTGACATCCTGGGAATGCCTTGTAGGCAAAAGAGGCATAATGGGTTGACATTCTACCTCTTTATCCTGTCTATAGTGCCTGGTAATTCAGCATTCCTCGGACAATCAATAAAATGGATTACTTTAAATTAGTCGAGTAGAGTTTGCTACATTTAGTGGTTATTAAAATTGGCGATGCAGTAAGAATGCTCTGCATTTTCAAAGTAAATAATAGTGGGTGTGTAAAGGTGAGGCTTATTTCAATCCCTATCAGGTGACCTTTGGAGTCCTGCTCTCACTTTGAGGTATCGCGCTGGTTCTCAGCAGTTAGTAAGAGAAATATTTATCAATTTTAGTAAATAAACTCCCGATGTTGGGGGACTCCAGAACAAGGGGTCACAGTCTAAGGATAAGGGGGAATTCCTTTAGGACCGAGATGAGGAAAACATTCTTTACACAGAGAGTGGTGAGTCTCTGGAATTCTCTGCCACAGAAGGTAGTTGAGGTCAGTTCATTGGCTATATTTAAGAGGGCGTTAGATGTGGCACTTGTGGCTAAAGGGATCAGGGGGTATGGAGAGAAGGCAGGTACGGGATACTGAGTTGGATGATCAGCCATGATCATATTGAATGGCGGTGCAGGCTCGAAGGGCCGAATGGCCTACTCCTGCACATATTTTTCTATGTTTCTATGTTTCTGTTTCTAAACACAATGAAGGGTCTTGACCCGAAACGTCGCCTATTCATTTTCTCTAGGGATGCTGCCTGACCCGTTGTGTTACTCCAGCATTAGTTCGCTGTGTCAGTTTTCTTAAATTCGTATTGACATTTTAATGACGAGTGTCTTTCTACAATGACATTCAAAGCTGGCAGGGTTGGAGCTGATAATCTTGTCACTTTGTGCTGAGTTCCTGATCCTGCTTACTTATGTTTCCCCCTCACATAGTATTAAACACCTGCTACCTTGTGAAACGTGTGCATTGCCTGTCCAATATATTTTAATACAGGGTATAAGAAGATGAGGTTAATTTATGAAGCATTTTGTTGGCTGCAATAAAGCATTATGTTGGCTGTTGGCATTTTGTTGGATGTCCTGACATCAAGAAAGACTCAAATAAATGCTGTGGTAGGCCACCGGGAACCTTTCTTCCAGCACTGGTCACACCAAATCGCATAAAAGAAAACAGGACACTCACTCCAAGGGGCATTGGCCTTCTGCTGAGATCGTGGTTGGTGCATCCTGCAAACTGCATGCCCTATCCTGTTGCCTCTGATACCCTACTCACCGACCATACCACAGTCATTTAACTCAGGCTTGGGATTGGATCTATAAAGGGTTACATTGCCTCAAGCAAATGGGAATGGGTGGGCACCCTGCACCATTCCTTTCCCTCCCCACTTATATACACTCACCTATGACTTCTTACCCCTGTCATTAACTGCATCAGTACAGAATCCTGACATTAGGTGGGGTGCAAATTATCCTTTAATGGCAGGTGGAGAAGGTTAACCTTTCTGGTAGAGAAAGAAAGTGCCCCTCCTGTCATTTGCTTTAATCCTGCAAAATTGGGGCATTGGTCTAAATGTCACTTATACAGTAAAGCCAATGCCTTGGGGTATGTGAACAACAGATATCCGTACGTATACCCTTATGAAGCCCTCTGTTGTCTGAAGTAAATGGAAGGATACCCAGTCTCCCTGGGGTACTGCTCACAATGGCCTGAATCTTTTTAAATGGTATGTAATAAGCCCTTCACCCACTGGTTAGTTAATTAATGCTGTCTGTGTCTGCTGGTTTATGGTCGAGAAAGAAGGTGCAGAATTTAAGTTCATGGAAACAATTTATGTTCCAAGAGTCCAACCTATTTTATGCAGGCAAGATCTCTATTATCGCGAATAACAAAGAAAAGGATGAGGTAAAGATAGGAAATTATTCACATCACAGAAGAATCCTTGAAACAGTGAACTGAAGACGAGCAAACCTCATGCGAAACCCGGTCTTGATGTAGTTGTCTGGTCTGACAGAAAAATATTTAATTTTCCAATACTTTATGTGGATACAATGTGCACCATCTGTGTTTTATTGCTTGCTAAGTTATGGTTCCCACTCACATGGTATTAAACACCTGCTGCCCTGGGAAACGTGTGCATTGCCGGTCCAATATATTTTAATACAGGGTATGAGAAGATGGGGGTTTTTTATGAAGCATTTTGTTGGCTGCAGTAAAGCATTTTGTTGGCTGTTGGCATTTTGTTGGATGTCCTGATATCAAGAAAGACTCAAATAAATGCTTGTTGAACTGACAAGGAATTACTTAATTCCTTTGTCTATCTATATATATAACACATGGAGAGACCAGTGTTTATCATCCATCCCTAATTGCCCCTAAAATGAATATCTTACCTTGCAATTTTAGAGGAGGTTTTAGACAGGCACCTGTCCCACTTAGGCGACTCTTTAGGCAACTGCCAGGGACTAGTTTTGATGGAATTCACCTACGACACTTGGCGACAACATACGACAGCACCTACGACAAACTACGACAGCAAAAACTGTTGCCATTGTCGCCCCAAAATTTTCAACATGTTGAAAAGTTTGTGGCAGTCGCCTATAGTCACCCAAAATATCGCCTATGTGGGACAGGCCCATAAGGGAAATAAAATTCCTTTTCTGCAAACCGGACTTATTTTTACCATTGTCCGGAAGTTTTGTTGTTTGAAACTGGGTTTTAATTTTACGTATTTAGAGTTAGATTTAGTTCTTAGGGCTAATGGAATCGAGGGATATGGGTGAAAGCAGGAACGGGGTACTGATTTTGGATGATCAGCAATGATCATATTGAATGGCGGCGCTGGCTCGAGGGGCCGAATAGCCAACTCCTGCACCTATTTTCTATGTTTCTATGTTTTGCATGAAAGTAAAATTCCTTAATTTTTCACGTGAACTCGTGTCTCCAGATCTGTGATCAAGTTAGTAACTTAACCCACAATGATACTAAACTCCTGTGTCTCTCTGAAAATAAATCATCCTGATTCTCAAACAGTATCAACAGAGCCATCCGCAACTCTTCCATTCCTTGTTCCTTCACGCAATAACCATTTGAAGAAGTAGGTTGAAGATTTCCAATGTTTATGGCGAACGTATTCGAAAACAATGCCTATTTTGTTCTGTTAGACGCAAACAAGAACAAACTCTTCCGTTCCAGCCTCCTCTTCCTGGAGATAAAATTTAGAATAAAATGGCTCCTTCAATTTATTTTTAATTACCTTTTGAAAAGATAAGATTCCAAGTGACTTCTTACGTTCAGCTGTAGCTCGAGACCTCTCTAAGTTGACACAACCCTTCTCTTGTGTTCTCTGCCTGCCCCGATCCTTGGCTGGCTTTGGTTTCTTTCCATGTGCTGCTTGGTTTTTGCAGATCTTGATGTGTACACTGAGCATCTGTACTGCACACTGTACTGCAAATTCTCACACCATTTTTAGCTTGAGGTTATGCCTAGTACTTCCACTATTACCCTGAACATCAGGTTTTCAATTTATGAATATACTTTTGAATGAGTGAAATTCGAGCAAATGGACCTTAGAATGTCAATACAAATTTAAGAAAACTGATACAGAGAAGCTCATTTATGAGCACGAGGGTCTGATATTTAACCTGTGCACATCGAATTTGCATTGGTTCTTGCCAAGCTAGGCACATCATACATAACACTTTAAATAACGAGGGCAAACAGACTGAAAGTCTACGATGCAGCAATATACACTGGGCCTACTGTTCGCACATGTAGATCAATAATGTACTGACTGATACACTGCAATTAAACAGACTGCAAGGCAACTGCATACACACCATGACATTGATATCTGACAGGCTGCGGGAGAGAGACTTGGAAGTCCTTTGCGCTAATGAAAGATTATGATGATTAAAGCAAAGATGATTTATTTCAAATTATGATTGAATCTTTCATAGTGAAAATAGTCTACTTTAAAAATCACAACACTGATTGTTCCTAACAGTTTAAAAAACGTGAGAGCAAAATTATCTAGATCAGTAGCAACGAACCAATTTGACTAAAATCAAAGACTCTTTGGGGTGTGGAAGATTGCAACCTTCACATAGTCTGCCCTGTTTCGACTAATGCAATCAATTCGATGTGCACAAACGGAAGATCAAATAGAACAAGTTGTCCAACAACTTTAGGCTGTGCACGCCACACAAAAGAAGAAGATAGACTCTTTGGGATGGAAATTCGTGCTTACGCACTCAAACTAAAGATGCAATTCAATGTATAGGATTGAACTTCAGATGCTGGTTCCCTTTCCCCGGCTCTCAGTCTGAGGAAAGGCCTCGACCCGAAACGTTACCTATTCCTTTTCTCCAGAGATGCTGCCTGACCCGCTGAGTTACTCCAGCTTTTTGTGTCTATGAAATCCCCTCCAAAAATGTAATTCCATTTAAGTCTGCATTTTTATATCTGGGCCTGGAGAAACAACATTAGCCCTGGTATGAGGAGTTGAATCTTATCTTTGTGAGTAACCTAATCTAGGGTCTGGTAAAATAATTCAAGCAGATTCCCCCATTGGTGTCTGAGTTAAAATTGGGATTGGGTCTCAATTAGGCCATTAGACCTCCATTTACACGTTTAAGGCAGGATCCTGCTGGGTTTATGCAGGTGCCTTTACCACATGTTAAGAAAAGCAATTTAAAATTCATGACTGATAGCTGCAGATGAGACATTGGCCGTGCTTCAAAACAAAACCCAATCAAGGATGTCTGACAACCTCTGGGCTAAATGTACTATTACACAACTCTCCTCCACAAAAAAGAAAATGTGGCAGACACAAAATGCTGGAGTAACTCAGCGGGTCTCGACCCGATACGCCACCCATTCCTTCTCTCCAGAGATGCTGCCTGACCCACTGAGTTACTCCAGCATTTTGTGCCTACCTTTGATTTAAACCACCATCTGCAGTTCTTTCCTACGCAAGAAAAAGTGGCAACTTGAAAAATAGATTTTTTTCTGTGTATCCTGGATACCTTTGCACAGTTGTGACATTGAACTCCTGACTTTTCACCTTGATTTCTGTTCACCATAGCACCCCTTCTCTGGCGCAAAAGTACAAGCTGTTGGAAAGAAGTGGGTCAGGCAGCAATTCTGGAGGCAGAAGGATAGTAACCATTTCAGGTCAACACCCTGCAAGAGGACCTGATGTAATCCTGATGCAGTATCACGAATATCCCTTTGTCTACAGAGAAGCAGACTTGCTGAGTTCCTCCAGCAGACAGACAGAAAATGGTGGAGTAAAGGGCCTGTCCCACCAGCATGCAACTCTATGCGATGAGTGCGACCTAACGTGGTCGCTTGAGCCGTCAGGCGTCGCGGGGCTGGTCCCACTTCGATCGCCGGAGCCGTGCGGAATTGTGCGGAGTTCAGCCCAACATCGCGCGGGGCTCCGAAAAACTGACTGTGTTCAAAAATTCCGCGTGGCAACGGCTTGTCGGTTCACAGTCGCCTCGACGCATTACACACCGCCTTGACGTCGTGCCTCCGTGACCCTCTCTGTAGGTGCCTCCGTATCCCTCTATGTGTGTGGCTCCGTGGCCCTCTGTGTGTGTGTGCCTCTGTGCCCCTCTCTGTGTGCCCCTCTCTGTCCTGGCGAACTTACTTTTAAGACTTCGCTCCAAGTTCGCCTCACTTTGCGCCGCGTTGCGCCACTCACCCGACCTCCGCGCGGCCCTCGCTGCCAGTTTGGTCGCGCTTGCCGCATGCAGGCGCATGCTGGTGGGAACGGCCCTGTACAGGGATCATCCCCACCTCCGCGCGGCCCCCGCTTCTAGTTTGATCGCGCTCCTCGCATGGAGTCGGAGGCTGGTAGGACAGGCCCTTAACTCAGTGGGGCAGGCAGCATCTCTGGATAGAAGGAATGGGTGATGCTTCGGGTCGAAATCCTTCTTCAGACTGGTTAGGGATAAGGGAAACGAGAGATATAGGTGATGATGTAGAGAGATAAAGATGAAAGATTGAAAGATATGCAATTAAGTAAAGATGATAAAGGAAACAAGCCATTGTTAGCTGTTTGTTGGGTGAAACCAAGAAGCTAGTGTGACTTGGTTGGGATGGAGAGAGAGGGAATGCCGGGGTTACTTGAAGTTAGAGAAATTAATATTCATTCCATTGGGCTGTGAGCTGCCCAAGTGAAACATGAGACGCTGTTCCTCCAATTTTCATTTAGCCTCACTCTGAGAATGGAGGCGACCTAGTACAGAAAGGTCTCTGTGAGAATGGGAAGGAGAATTAAAGTGTCCAGCAACTGGGCGATTACATAGGTTCACGCGGGCTGAGCGAAGGTGTTCAGCTAAACAATCGCCCAGTCTACATTTGGTCTCTCCGATGTATAAGAGTTCGCATGTTGAACAGTGGATACAGTAGTTGAGGTTGGAGGAGGTGCAAGTGAACCTCTGCCTCACCAGAAAGGTTTGTCGGGGTCCCTGGACAGAATCGAGGGAAAAAGTATAGGGACAGGTGTTGCATCTTCTGCGGTTGCAGTAGGTATGTTACAAAACTTACCTTGAGCAGCGCTGCAGTTCTGCCGCTCCCCGTGTGTGTGACTTTGGCGCCGTTCAGAGGGGGGCATGTTTAAAGTGCCGTTTTTCCACAAACAGGGCAAATCGATCCATGTCGGGCGATTTCGTTGCTGAAGAAAAATCGCTCCGACATTTCTTTCATGAAGGTATTTTTAAATTACGCTAGATTATTTATTAACTAGAGTAATTTAAAGATCATCTTCTAAAGCCGTGAGTGCCGACAACGGGAAAGATTTTACGTAGAAGAGAAAATAAAGTGCACAGTTTATTTTTACATTAAAACTTGGTTTTTAGGAAGACTTTAATCACATTTTCATGGTGTGAAATGGGGACAAAAAAAATGTATGAACCGACAGTATTTTTCCTCCCGACTTCACCGCAAACCACAACGTTCCAATCCACCGCATTCCACTAAAACCCACTCGCTAGTTGGTTTAAATGGCCATTAATTTACAGGAATTAAACACTGAATTAATTCCATGTGGCCTATAAATTCATGAAAATGAGATTTAAAAATCATGTTGTATTGTGAATTATTGTGTGAATGTTATTTGGACACTTAGGCAATTTTAAAAAAGTTCATCTTTTCTTAAGAAAGGGATAGATGTTTAGATCTAGTAATTGAATTTTGTAATTAGCTACAATTAGGTAACTAACTAATTATATGGTTTAATTTCAGGTCATCCAAGTAATATTGTTTCATATTTGTTTCAGAATGCTTCAATCTATAATAACTGAAAATTTCATTGAGTTCTCTTAATTTTTAAGAAAGTTATGGGCTTTTGACTGTCCTAGATCACAGCTTTTGTGTTAAGTCAATGGAAAGGCAATGGGGAACAAGATGCTAATTTCTGAGTATGAAAATGGCCATAACCGTTTTAATACTGAAGATATGAAAGTGAATTAGGTGTCAAATTAAACTTCTTTTTATGCTTTATCTGATGGGATAAATTGCAGACTTGATTTTTTAAATCTTAAAATTTTGTAACATTGCTAGTTGCAGGGGAAGGTGCCTGAGGGGGGAGTGGTTTGGGTGGGAAAGGATGAATTAACCAGGTAATTGTGGAGGGAACGGTCTCTGAGGAAGGCGGAAAGGGGTGGAGATGGGAAGATGTGGCTCATGTTGGGATTCCGTTGGAGGTGGCGAACATTTTGGAGGATTATGTGTTGTGTGCCACGGCTGATGGGGTGAAAGGTAGGGAAGATGGGGACTCTGTCTGTTGGGACTAGGGGGAGGGGAGTAAGGGCGGAGCTGCGGGGCACCGAGGAGACATGAATGAGGACTTCGACATGAGCTCCTCCAGCAGCTTGTTTTATTAATCCAGATACCTGCCTCACCTTTTCTGTGGTATGACAGTGCTCCATATCCCCAACACATCTACAGGCCAGGGTGGCGCAGCGGTAGAGTTACTGTTTTACAGCGCTTTCAACACCGGAGACCCGGGTTCGATCCCGACTACGTGTGTTGTCTGTACCAAGTCCCCACGTTCTCCCCGTGACCACATGGGTTTTCTCCGAGATCTTCGGTTTCCTCCCACACTCCAAAAGACGTATAGGTGCGTAGGTTAATTGGCTTGGTGTAGGTATAAATTGTCCCTAGTGTGTGTAGGGTAGTGTTAATGTGCGGGGAGCGTTGGTCAGTGCAGACTCGGTGGGCCGAAGGGCCTGTTTCCATGCTGTATATGTAAACTAAACTTCTTCTTCTTCGTTCGTGTGGCGTGCACAGCCTAAAGTTGTAGGACAGCTTGTTCTATTTGATCTTCCCTTTGTGCACGTCGAGTTGATTGCATTAGTCGAAACAGGGCGGACCACGTGAAGGTTGCAATCTTCCACCCCTGTAAACTAAACTAAAGTTAGGCCACTCTCAAAATTCATCTGCAGTGAGATTTCCAATGTCATTGCTCTGTGAATCTACAGCCCCTATTTACTTGCAGAACAAGGATTAACATATTTTCTCCATGAACATTCTATGCGAAGGATCAACAATTCAAATTGCATCCTTTGACCTCAGTTAGATGTATACATTCCTGCGATCCCAAACACATCCTCATGCTTACCTGGACTGCTTTACTGAGGGGCTGGGGGAGTGCGGAGGTGGGGGTGTGGTCATTATTGGGATTACTCTCAGTTTGCTAGTCTTCGGATCGTGGCAGGCTACTAATGACCATATCTGCCACATCTTGCCATTTACTGTGCAATGTCGCGATTATAGAGGTCACCCAACCTCTACACTGAAGAGAGAAGCCTTCATCGTAGACAGAGTGGGCACCAGCATTTGCCAGCTGCCCCAGAGTATTGGCGTTATGATCCCCACTCAACATTCCAAGGACCCGTCTGGCTACTTCCTCATTGGTTGAGCCTTGAGTGGCCCTGGAGAGTTTCCACAGCTACTGTGCGTAACATAGAACATAGAACAGTACAGCACAGGAACAGGCCCTTCCACCCTCGCTGTCCGTGATGCCAACTTAAATTAGTCCTCTGCCTGCATATACTCCATATCCCTCCAGTCCCTGCACATCCAAGTGTCAATCTAAAAATCGTTTAAACACCACAATCACATCAGCTTCTACCAGCAATCCAGGCACCTACCACGCTCTGTGTAATAAATCATTTACCCCTTCCATCTCCATTTCTGCTTTCCTCCCCTGATTTTGTAGCTGTGTCCTGTAGTTTTAGTTTACTTTGGTTTAGGGCAAAGATCCTATGGTTTAGAGATACAGTGCGGAAACAGGCCATTCAGGCCACCGAGTCCCCACCGACCTGCGATCACCCCATACACTAGCACTATCCTACACACTAGGGACTATTTGCAATTATACCGAGGCCAATTAACCTATAAACCTGCACGTCTTTGGAGTGTGAGGAGGAAACTGGAGCAGCTGGAGAAATCACCCGCAGTCAGGGGGAGGACGTACAAACTCTGTGCAGACAGCAGCCCTTGTCCGGATCGAACCCGGGTCTGTGGCAAAGTAAGGCAGCAACTCTACAGCTGAGCTACCGTGCTGCCCTTTGGCATTTCCACCTTGGGAAAAAGATTCTGACTGTCCAGCCAATCTACAGTATGCATTGAATCCCTCAGGTACTATGTATCATCAGCTTGCCCTGTCTCCTCTCATGCTGTGATTCCCAAGGAACGCCCCCCCGCCCACCTACCATCATTGCAGCATCTACTCAATCAGCACCCGCATTTCCAGTACTGGAGGAGTTTGACACAAATTGCAGGGAGATGCTCAGCAGGACAGGCAGCACCTCTGGACAGAAGTGACTTTTCGGGTGGACACCCTTCTTCAGACTGGAGTTTTGTTGGCCCTACTGGGTGTCCCTTTAAGAACTGGTTGCAGAGATCGCAGCAGCGAAGCTAATGACCAGCAAATGCATGAATATGCAGCAGCACAATAGAGAATGCTGCAATGAGCACCACTTTACACGGGGTAGGGCTACAATAAACTCTGAAACCTTTCGACTAAAGATCTTAATCATTAAGCAACATTGCCATCATTGTTAGAATGACCCACTCTGCTTTTTCAATGCCATTTATGCCAAAGGATATTTAATACATTTCTAGTTGCTTAACGGTTTTTGGGCCTGGTTTGCATTGATTTTCCACATTAAACTGTTCCTTGCTGCATAAAGTTAGCCTTTGGATTTTGACCAATAAAGGTTCCAACTAACAATTGGCAGTCTTTGCTGATTTAGAAACTGTCGAAACTCACGAGTGCACCAACAGTAGTAGATCAGAACAAATGTTGTCTGTGACGGAGGTACATTACCCTCTTGAATCCCAAACATAACTCTGCAAATTGTGAACGAATTTTGGGAAGATATTTGGATGGTGTCCTTGACTTCCCGCCTGCTATCCTCGACTGATTCAAACTAAATAATGTCGACATGTCAACTGGGTCAAGTTAAATGGCACAAATGCAAGAACACATTGACACAGCACGGGCTCCAGTCAATAATAGAAACATAGAAAGTAGATGCAGGAGTAGGCCATTCAACACTTCGAACCCCTCATCATTCAATACGATCATGGCTGATCATCCAAAATCCGTACCCCGTTCCTGCTTTCTCCCCATATCCCTTGATTCCATTAGCCCTAAGAGCTATATCTAACTCTCTGTTGAATACATCCAGTGAATTGGCCTCCACTGCCTTCTGTGGCAGAGAATTCCACAGATTCACAACTCGCTGGGTGAAAATGTTTTTCCTCATCTCACTCAGTCCTAAATGGCCTACTCCTTATCTTAAACTGTGACCCCCGGTTCTGGACACCCAAAATCGGGGAACATTTGTACTGCATCTAGCCTGTCCAATCCCTTAAGAATTTTATGTGTTTCTATAAGATCGCCTGTAAAATTCTTAATACCCAGGTGTTTCATAAATCACACGCAAAAATTCTCAAATGAAAAGGGGACAGATATCAGTCTGGGAAACAATTGTGACCAGATACAATACTAGTGAAATGTTGGGTGAAGTTTAATTGCCGTGCTGTGAGAACGGAGAGGATGAGAAGGAGTTCCTTCACAGAGGCCATTCGGCCTGTAAACTCCTATCTCACCAGGGACTAACTCTACTAACTTACTGCACCACAATACCGCCCACAATATTTAATATGGAAAAGAACATGTGATTCTGTTTGTAGTTTGTTGGTTGTTTGTTTGTTTGTTTTTTTGCACAAAGTCCGCAGGCATTGCCACTTTTCATTTCACTGCACATCCCGTATGTGTATGTGTGACGAATAAACTTGACTTGACTTGAATTGGATCTTGAACTACACCTATAAGTCACAATTTTTTTGTAATTCTAATTTTCTGGCCACTATTTTACTACGTGGAAGCAACCGACATCCAGTTATAATGATTCTGGAGACAACAAGCTGGAGCAACTCAGCGGGTCAGACAGCACCTCTGGAGAACAGGAATAGGTGGCGTTTCGGATCAAGACCCTCTCTAAAACGTCATCTGCTCCTTTTCTCCAGAGATGCTGTCTGACCACTGAGTTACTCCAGCTTTTTGTGTTCATCTTCGGTTTAAACCAGCATCTGCAGTTCCTTCCTACACATAATGATAAATTATAAATTATAAATTAAATTATAAATTAAACGCACAAAATTATAAATTAAATGCAAAAAATTGGAAAGGCATTTGAAAATGATCTCCGAACTGGTATCTGTCAAAAGAAATGACTAATATTAGATTTTTTTTTAAAGTGGTTCGAGGGCACTTCGAAGCAAATATTTCAGTCATGAGTGAGCTACCTCCGCTGATACCGTATTAGGAAATAGAATTGGGAAAGAAATGGCAATACAGCTTAGTTAGCAGTTTGGTACTTAGTTGCGTGAGTTGCTAATGCTGACAGCAATCCTTTTAGCTCTCTCTAAAAAAGATCCGAGCCATTCAATAATCATTCGGACAAAGCATTGTACAAGGTCAGTGCAGACAGGATATGTTACCAGACCGCAGATTAAATATCAAAATGCCCTCCTGAGCAGTAATTTCTCTTTCTGTTCTCTGTGCAGGAATTTCCACTGTAAGTTGAGCAAAATTTGAAACCCTCACTGCTATTGACCATTACGTTCTGCTGCACACAGCATATGCGGCAGAATTCCACCCACCACATCTTAACAGTGAGTTCCCTGTTCCAGGAGAGTTGTTTTTTTAAATGGACCAAATATCTGGGTCTGTTTTCAACTCTAAATTCGATGCTGTCCAGGTCACCCAGCACATCACATTGTTCACGTTTGGTGCAGACTTACTCGGCCTCAAGTCCCAGTTATTACCAACTCATTGGGAAAGTCCAGCGTTGATCTGCTCCCTTGTTGGAAAGTACAAATGTGGATTGGTGAAGCACTCCCACCACTTCTTCAGGCTGGACTTTCCTTCAGACTGATTGTAGTGGTGGAGCAAAATCTGGAAGAGAGGAGGGGCTGGACAAAGCCTTCTCACGATGATCACGTTGAAAGTGGCAGAAATGTCGGAGGACGATGTGTTGGTTGCGGAGTCTGGCGGGGTGAAATGTGAGGACCAGGAGCACTCTATCCTTGTTCCATCTGGGGAAGAGGAGGAGTGAGAGCAGAACTACGGGACACAGAGGAGACGCGGGTGAGGGTTCGACCCATGCGTTGAAGGTGGCGGAAATGTCAGAGATTGATGTGTTGGATGCAAATACATTGACTGCGGTAGAAATGTATCAGTTCCACCAGCGGTTGCATTTTCACATGGCCTTCCCTTTCCACCTCCCACAGAAACCTCTCCCTCCACAATTCCATGGTTCATTCAACGCTTCCCATCCAAACCAACCCCTCCCCAGGTACTTTCCCCTGCAACTGCACGAGATGTAACGTTTGTCCTTATATCCTCCCTCACCTCCATCAAGGGATCCCAGCAGTCCTTCCAGGTGAGGCAGAGGTTCACGTGCACCTCCTCCAACCCCATCTACAGCATTGCGTGTACCCAATATGGTCTCCAATACATCAGCGTGACCAAGCGGAGCCTTGGCACCATTTCACCAAACACTCAGCCAAGGCCTACTGGATCTCCTGGTTGCTAACCATTTTTACTCTTCTTCCCATTCCTGCACTGACCTTTCTGTCCTGGGCCTCCTTCATTGTTATATTTAAGCCATACACAAGCTAGAGGAACAGCAGCTCATATTCTATTTGCGCAGCTTACAATCCAACATTATGAGCATTGAATTCTCCAATTTTAGATACTGTAGCTAACTTACAAACACACCTCCCCTTCTCCCCAACCCCCAACCCCCCTTCCCTCCCCTCCTATATTGGTTCCCCCTTCTCTTCCCTTGGCCTCATCTGACGTCACACAATTTCTCCTCCCCCCCCTCCCCTTTAGAAACATAGAAAGATAGGTGCAGGAGTAGGCCATTCAGCCCTTCGAGCCAGTACCGTCATTCAATATGATCATGGCTGATCATCTAAAATCAGTACCCTGTACCCAGTACCCATATCCTTTGATTTCTTTAGCCCGAAAGGGGCTGCCCACTTGGGTGACCTAATTGGCGCGTTTAGAAGAGCTTGAAAAAATGACATGTTGAAGACCTCCTTCGACCTCCTTCAACTATGTAGAAGACCAGCTTCGACTAGCTGCGACTAGCTACGACTAACTTCGGGAAAATTGGACATCAAATAGTGGAGAGTGAAGATGACCTCCCTTCGACTATGATGAAGACTATCTATGACTACCCTCGATTACCTACGACTAACATGACGACCTACTATGACCTACTACGACTAAACCTACGAGGTAAAAAAGTATCGATTTTTCCATGGCAACCTTTTTTTACTCGCGGGCATTTTTTAACATATTGAAAAAAATGCCGTGACCTAGCTGAGGCCTCGAGTACGCAGAGACCACTCTCGGGCATGAGGGAGAGTTACGAAGACCTCCTGCAACCTCATGTCGACCATGCTGCGAGTATGAGTCGAGAACTCACAGATTAGGTCACCCCGGTGTGACAGGCCCTTTAGAGCTAAATCTAACTCTCTCTTGAAAACTTACATAAATTCCTTCCTCTGGCTTCACACTTTGTAATTCTTCCATCCTTATTTCACACCTTCTGTCTTTTCATTTCTGGCCTTTGTCCACCATCTGCCTGTCAACCGCCCTCCCCTCCCGCCTCCACCACCCCCACCTCACCTGTATCCACCTATCACTCGCCAGAGTTTGTCATGCCCTTCCTCTCTTCCAGCTATCCATCCTCCCCAACACAACAGTCTGAAGAAGGGTCCCGACCCAAAATATCACCTATCCATGCAATCCAGAGAAGCTGCCTGACCTACTGAGTTACTCCAGCATGCGTGTCTTTTTTTTTGTCAACCAGTACCTGCAGCTTCTATTTATTTATTTATTTATTTTTTATTAGAAGTAATGTACAGTATAGTAGTATAAGCCAAAAATGACATAATACCTTTCATGCACCACTTCTTGTTTTAAACTTTAATAATAGGAACGTAACAGAAGGAAGAAAAAGAGAAATTGAGAAGGCTAGATAAGATGAGTACGTGAGAAAGTGTTAAAAGAAATAGCCCGTAAAGACGTAGAACGCGAGGAAGAATTAAAAAAAATAATAATAATAATTTTTTTTAAGGAAAATATAAGAAAATAAGATAAGATAAAAGGGATGTACCTACTTCATATCTTTACACACCCCTCACCAGGTCCTGAAACCGTTTATTTCCAAAGTTATGTTGCACCTTATGCTTGTAATGTCGTTAAATGGAGACCAAATCTTTAAGAATCGGTCTGGTTTGCCTGCTAGGATGAATCTCATGTCTTCAAGGTGTAACATTTCAGACATATTTTAAATCCACATTTTTACCGTTGGTGTGGGTGCGTTTTTCCAAAATTTAAGTATGAGTTTTTTTGCCATTATTAAGCCATAATTACGGAAACTCTTTTGGAGCAAAGTCAGTTCAAAGCCGACTTCCAATGTTCCAAAAATAATCAATTCTGCGTTTGGTATCTGCAGCTTCTTGTTTCTCCATGGTAGAGGAGCGTCAGGAGCTGGTGGGATATCAGCTTGTGGTTGACTGCAATATTTCCTCTGGAGCATTGGGTTGAGGGGAGGCCTCGTGGAAGTATAAGAGGCTTAGATAGGGTCGATAGTCAGAACCTTTTGCCCAGGGTGGGAATGTTAAAGCGTGGACTGCATACTTTAAGGTGAGAGAGGGAAAGCTTAAAGGAGATGTTTTTGGTCATTTTATTTCCTGGGATATGTTGTCAGGGATGACGGTGGAAGCAGATATGATTGTGGTGTTCAAGAGGCTTTTAAATAGGCAAATGTGTATAGAAACATAGAAACATAGAAAATAGGTGCATTCGGCCATTCGGCCCTTCGAGCCAGCACCGCCATTCATTGTAATCATGGCTGATCATCCGCTATCAATAACCCGTGCCTGCCTTCTCCCCATATCCCTTGACTCCACTAGCCCCCAGAGCTCTATCCAACTCTCTCTTAAATCCATCCAGTGACTTGGCCTCCACTGCCCTCTGTGGCAGGGAACTCCATAAATTCACAACTCTCTGGGTAAAAAAGTTTTTCCTCACCTCAGTCTTAAATGACCTCCCCTTTATTCTACGACTGTGGCCCCTGGTTCTGGACTCACCCAACATTGGGATTTTTTTTCCTGCATCTAGCTTGTCCAGTCCTTTTATAATTTTATATGTTTCTATAAGATATCCCCTCATCCTTCTAAACTCCAGTGAATACAAGCTTAGTCTTTTCAATCTTTCCTCATATGACAGTCCCGCCATCCCAGGAATCAATCTCGTGAACCTACGCTGCACTGCCTCAATCACAAGGATGTCCTTCCTCAATTTAGGAGACCAAAACTGTACACAATACTCCAGATGTGGTCTTACCAGAGCCCCATACAACTGCAGAAGAACCTCTTTACTCCTGTACTGAAATCCTCTTGTTATGAAGGCCAACATTCCATTAGCTTTCTTCACTGCCCGCTGTACCTGCACGCCTACTTTCAGTGACTGGTGTACAAGGACACCCAGGTCTCATCATACCTCCCCCTTACCTAACCTAACCCCATTGAGATAATAATCTGCCCCCTTGTTTTTGCCGCCAAAGTGGATAACCTCACATTTATCTATATTTCATTTCGGAGTCACGTGAGTGACTTCGTGAAGAACCCGCCAGCACGCATGCGCGACATATCGTCGCAACGCGTTGCTGCCCACAGCTGGCGGTGGGGCGCGCTCCCCGCCAGCCCTTCATAAGGGACCGCTAAGGTAAGTGACACTAACCTTAAGTTGGTTGGTCCTTGTTGCAAGTACTTTTTGTCTTTCAGCAAGGGCATGGAAGGGAGTTCCAAAGGCCGTAAGACGTCCGTCCGGAGTCGCCGGCCACCTGTCCCGGAGCCCTCATCATCGGCTGCACCTGCGAGACAGGCCGGGAAGAAGGCGGGGAAGTCGGGGAGCCCTGTTGCTGCAGGGGCCGACCCGCCGATACACCGCAGCTCCGGTGAGAAATTCGAGGAGCAGGATTGCGGTGTGCCACCGGAGCAGGCAGACCCTGCCTCCGCATTGAGGTCGCCAACAGGCCCGTTGGCCGACCTGGGCAAGGGCTCGCGTGCGGCTGCACGGCCCTTCTCCCTGAGCCCACGGAGTAGAGGGAGGGATGGAGCCCGGAAGCCTAACCCTTTAGGGGCAAAGGCGTCACCTGCCGCTAAACTGCGGACTGGTGTCATGGCGAGACTCAAGTCCACTGGGAGACCTATCAGGACCAGTGTTGACTCCCCAACCACCGAGACCGGGACGGGTCACTTGGGAGGAGTCCCGCCACGGTCGCCGAGTCCCCCATGGATGGGAGGACTAGACCATGCGTCGGCTAGGTCCACGATGTGGGCAGCCGGCAAGCCAGCGCGGGCGTCGGGTTACCGTGCTGAGGCATTGGGTGCCGACTCTCCACCGCGTTTGCCCTCCGTGGCAGCGGGATCAGGCTCCGCCAAAAGAAGGCGGTTGAGCACACCTCCCGCGCGGGAATCGCTCAGCTTTGCTGCGGCGGCTGGCAGCGACAACTTCCGGCACCGGGTTCACCTCGATGAGGTGTGGGCCGATGAACGGAGCCTCAGCAGTGTATCGGAACATGAGGACTCCGACCGCCCGAGTGTGCAGGGCGAGGGGCGTATTGACCGAATGGAGCAGATGTTGGAGCTCCTCTTGCAGAACCAACGGCAGGAGGCATCCGGCTCCAAAGGGCACAGGGAGGTTTCGCCATTCTCAACAGGAAGCCTGAGGCAGCCAGAGGAGGAGGACTTTTTAGACCGTACACCAGTTCCATCCGAGGTGCCGCAGGAAGAACTCCTTGACGTGGCGGCAAAATTTGTTTCTCCGGAGACATCGGGACTTCCCCTCAACCCCAAACTGGCTGCCACCGTGGACTTCCTAACTAACCACCAGCTCCAGGAGGAAGTTCTCTCACAGGCCGTCAACAGGCATAAAGCCCCATCCAACTGTAACTCCCTCAACGTGCCCACAGTCAATACGCCGATCTGGGGCAACATAGGCACAGCCATCAGGACTCAGGAGATAAAGCTCCAGCGCATCCTGAGGCTGCTTACGGCTGAGATCACCGCGTTCGCGCGGTCGGTGGATGGAGAGGACCTAAGCACGGAGCAGGAGGATGCTCTCGCTCTGCTGTGTGCTACTCAGCACAAAATAAATGCCTTCCGAAAAAACAGCATCCGCCCCACGCTCAACCCTAAATTTGCAGGGTTGTGCAAGGCGCCTCCTACACCACTGCCCAGACAGCTGTTCGGGGAAGACCTCCCGAAGAGGGTTAAGGAGCTGGACGAACACACCAAAACGGTGGGACTAATGCGGTCTCAGATCGCCCCCAGGCAGGCGGCCATGAAAGCTCCATTCATCAGGCCACGAGGCCCTGTCACCAGACCGGCACGTACTTACACTCCAGCTCCGCCTCAATACCAGCAGCCCCAGCAGCCGCGGCCTTTTTTAGGGCAAGGCCCGCAGCGGCCTCCGTGGAAGATGCGGACGCCGCAGCACCAGCCCAACCCAGCACCTCCACGACCCGCCAAACATGTCAGGGACCGCCGGTAACCATGGAGGTAAGGTGGTCTGGTTTTCATGCACCTGTGTGCTTAACTTCACATGTTGGTGGGTGCTTACGGTTCTTCACGGGGGCATGGTAAACTATCACTTCCGATAAGTTTGTTTTACAAAGTATTCAAGGCCATGAGATTGAATTTATTAATGGTAACATTCCTCCATCCCAGCATATGCCCAATCGGACATTTACGCTGTCTGCCATTGAGAAGGCAGCAGGCTATGCTGAGATCTTAAGGTTACAAGAAAAAGGCGTGATAGAAAAAACTATACACGAACCAATTGAATTTGTATCAAACATATTCACCAGGCCCAAGAAGGATGGAGGATGTCGGGTTATTATTGATCTGACCCATTTGAATACCTTTGTAACATATACCCATTTCAAAATGGACACGTTCGAAACAGCCAAGTCATTGATTTCTCATGGCTGCTTTATGGCATGCATTGATTTAAAAGATGCATACTATTCTGTATCCATTCGGAAACACCATAGGAAGTTCTTATGGTGGGGCGCGCTCCCCGCCAGCCCTTCATAAGGGACCGCTAAGGTAAGTGGCACTAACCTTAAGTTGGTTGGTCCTTGTTGCAAGTACTTTTTGTCTTTCAGCAAGGGCATGGAAGGGAGTTCCAAAGGCCGTAAGACGTCCGTCCAGAGTCGCCGGCCACCTGTCCTGGAGCCCTCATCATCGGCTGCACCTGCGAGACAGGCCGGGAAGAAGGCGGGGAAGTCGGGGAGCCCTGTTGCTGCAGGGGCCGACCCGCCGATACACCGCAGCTCCGGTGAGAAATTCGAGGAGCAGGATTGCGGTGTGCCACCGGAGCAGGCAGACCCTGCCTCCGCATTGAGGTCGCCAACAGGCCCGTTGGCCGACCTGGGCAAGGGCTCGCGTGCGGCTGCACGGCCCTTCTCCCTGAGCCCACGGAGTAGAGGGAGGGATGGAGCCCGGAAGCCTAACCCTTTAGGGGCAAAGGCGTCACCTGCCGCTAAACTGCGGACTGGTGTCATGGCGAGACTCAAGTCCACTGGGAGACCTATCAGGACCAGTGTTGACTCCCCAACCACCGAGACCGGGACGGGTCACTTGGGAGGAGTCCCGCCACGGTCGCCGAGTCCCCCATGGATGGGAGGACTAGACCATGCGTCGGCTAGGTCCACGATGTGGGCAGCCGGCAAGCCAGCGCGGGCGTCGGGTTACCGTGCTGAGGCATTGGGTGCCGACTCTCCACCGCGTTTGCCCTCCGTGGCAGCGGGATCAGGCTCCGCCAAAAGAAGGCGGTTGAGCACACCTCCCGCGCGGGAATCGCTCAGCTTTGCTGCGGCGGCTGGCAGCGACAACTTCCGGCACCGGGTTCACCTCGATGAGGTGTGGGCCGATGAACGGAGCCTCAGCAGTGTATCGGAACATGAGGACTCCGACCGCCCGAGTGTGCAGGGCGAGGGGCGTATTGACCGAATGGAGCAGATGTTGGAGCTCCTCTTGCAGAACCAACGGCAGGAGGCATCCGGCTCCAAAGGGCACAGGGAGGTTTCGCCATTCTCAACAGGAAGCCTGAGGCAGCCAGAGGAGGAGGACTTTTTAGACCGTACACCAGTTCCATCCGAGGTGCCGCAGGAAGAACTCCTTGACGTGGCGGCAAAATTTGTTTCTCCGGAGACATCGGGACTTCCCCTCAACCCCAAACTGGCTGCCACCGTGGACTTCCTA
The DNA here is from genome assembly GCA_963514005.1 of Raja brachyura. Next base: position 47,213,407 of record OY740795.1, on the reverse strand, counting down.
ACTAACCACCAGCTCCAGGAGGAAGTTCTCTCACAGGCCGTCAACAGGCATAAAGCCCCATCCAACTGTAACTCCCTCAACGTGCCCACAGTCAATACGCCGATCTGGGGCAACATAGGCACAGCCATCAGGACTCAGGAGATAAAGCTCCAGCGCATCCTGAGGCTGCTTACGGCTGGGATCACCGCGTTCGCGCGGTCGGTGGATGGAGAGGACCTAAGCACGGAGCAGGAGGATGCTCTCGCTCTGCTGTGTGCTACTCAGCACAAAATAAATGCCTTCCGAAAAAACAGCATCCGCCCCACGCTCAACCCTAAATTTGCAGGGTTGTGCAAGGCGCCTCCTACACCACTGCCCAGACAGCTGTTCGGGGAAGACCTCCCGAAGAGGGTTAAGGAGCTGGACGAACACACCAAAACGGTGGGACTAATGCGGTCTCAGATCGCCCCCAGGCAGGCGGCCATGAAAGCTCCATTCATCAGGCCACGAGGCCCTGTCACCAGACCGGCACGTACTTACACTCCAGCTCCGCCTCAATACCAGCAGCCCCAGCAGCCGCGGCCTTTTTTAGGGCAAGGCCCGCAGCGGCCTCCGTGGAAGATGCGGACGCCGCAGCACCAGCCCAACCCAGCACCTCCACGACCCGCCAAACATGTCAGGGACCGCCGGTAACCATGGAGGTAAGGTGGTCTGGTTTTCATGCACCTGTGTGCTTAACTTCACATGTTGGTGGGTGCTTACGGTTCTTCACGGGGGCATGGTAAACTATCACTTCCGATAAGTTTGTTTTACAAAGTATTCAAGGCCATGAGATTGAATTTATTAATGGTAACATTCCTCCATCCCAGCATATGCCCAATCGGACATTTACGCTGTCTGCCATTGAGAAGGCAGCAGGCTATGCTGAGATCTTAAGGTTACAAGAAAAAGGCGTGATAGAAAAAACTATACACGAACCAATTGAATTTGTATCAAACATATTCACCAGGCCCAAGAAGGATGGAGGATGTCGGGTTATTATTGATCTGACCCATTTGAATACCTTTGTAACATATACCCATTTCAAAATGGACACGTTCGAAACAGCCAAGTCATTGATTTCTCATGGCTGCTTTATGGCATGCATTGATTTAAAAGATGCATACTATTCTGTATCCATTCGGAAACACCATAGGAAGTTCTTAAAATTTATCTGGATGGATCAGCTCTGGTAATACAGGGCCTTGCCAAATGGGCTTACCACAGCCCCTAGATTATTTACTAAATTACTCAAACCTATTATGGCCACGCTACGCAGACAACATCATATAGTGATGGCCTATTTGAATGATATTTTGATTGTTGGCAATACCCTGGAGTCGGCTGAACTGGCAGTTTCAGCCACTGTGGCACTTTTTCAGGAAATGGGGTTTATTATCCATCCAGATAAGTCAAAGTTCTGCCCTTCACAGGTTATGGATTATCTGGGGTTCACGGTGGATTCCAATCGCATGAGGGCCACCATACCGGCTAACAAGGTTGGGGATGTCACCCAAGTATGTCAGGATTTAGCTCGGGCCAGTGTACCACCAATTAGACAAACTGCTAAGGTGATTGGCAAGATCGTAGCATTGTTTCCAGCAGCTCAATACGGGCCTTTGCATTATCAAAATTTGCAAAGAGCCAAGATCTCAGCGTTAAAACAAAACGCCGGACATTTCGACAGATCAATGCAGCTGCCTCTTAAAGCTCAGATTGAGTTACAATGGTCCATATTAGTGACTCATTTAAACCCATCATTGTGCCCAATCTGATGGTATACTTACAAACCGATGCAAGCTCCCATGGCTGGGGAGCTACGGACAACTTTTCTAGTTGCGGGGGCAGATGGGACACCCTTGAATCTACTCTGTTGTTGTCACAAGGGATAAACTATTTGGAGATGCTTGCAGCATTTCACGGACTTCGAGCTGACGCTCATGTCCGTATCCAAATAGACAATACCACTGCGGTGGCATATTTAAACCATATGGGCGGTACCAGGTCAATTTCGTGCGATGAATTGGCTAATACAATTTGGCTCTGTATTCAACGGAATATTTGGATTTCAGCTACCTATTTACCAGGTGAGCTCAATACTGTGGCGGACACCAGGTGACGCAAGTTTAATGACAACATCGAGTGGATGTTGCATCCTCAAATCTTCACTAAAGTTACAGCCAAATTTGGTAAACCGGATATCGACCTCTTTGCATCGCGGTTGAACCATCAGGTGCCAACATACGTTTCGTGGGAACCAGATCCTGGGGCAATGGCGATGGATGCATTCTCGCTGGACTGGGGGGAAATGGTTTTTCTATGCATTCCCCCCATTTTGCCTCATCAGTCGGGTATTGCAGAAAATCCAGATGGATGCTGCTAAGGGCATTCTTATCATACCCGACTGGCCTATGCAGCCATGGTATCCGGTGGTCTTTGACATGATCAGTCAACCTTGGGTCCTCTTAGAGGGTTTCCCACAATTGGTCACTAACCCTGTGTCAGGGGAACCACATCCCTGCCACAGCTATCTAAACTTGTTGGCTTGCAGGTTCTGAACAGGCCATTACTGCGGTATGGCCTATCACCCAGAACAATGGATACCATTGGAGCGTCATGCCGGGAGTCCACCAGAAGGCAATACCTCTCCCATATCCGGAAATGGGAAACCTACTGCAGCCGCTCCCAAATTACATATGACGCCGCATCCATAGCCGACGTATTGGAATTCCTGGCGGGGTTGCACCATGATGAACACTTGAGCTACAGTGCCATCAACAGCGCCAGAAGCGCGCTGTCATTCTACCTCAATATTGAGGTAGGATCCAACAGGCTGGTGTCCAGACTCATGCGGGGTATATTCAATTCGAATCCGCCCAGACCACGCTATAATATCACCTGGGATGTCAGGAAAGTACTAACCCTGCTCAGGACGTGGTCGCCCATGGAGGGGCTAGAGCTGGACAAACTCACCGTGAAGCTGGTGATGTTACTAGCACTGACTTCAGCGCAGAGGGTACAGACACTGCATAAAATCCGGATCGACAGGATGATCTCTACCCCTGCAGAAGTAGTCTTCTTTATAGATGAGCTACTAAAGCAGCATAGACCTGGGTGCACAGGGCTGCAGCTGAAGTTCCCAGCATACCCTGCAGATGCTAGGCTATGTTTAGCCGCCCATATCCGTCACTATGTCAAAGTGACGAGAAACATAAGGGGAATGGAGAAATACCTGCTTGTCACTCACAAGAAACCTCACCATCGAGTGACAGTCCAGACGATATCCAGGTGGCTCAGGATCGTCTTGGGTAAGTCAGGTATCGACACTAATGTCTTCAAATCCCATTCCACCAGGGCTGCATCAACGTCGGCGGCAAGGGTCATGGAGGTGCCCATGGACCATATTCTTGCTACAGCAGGATGGGCGAATGAAGCCGTCTTTCAGCGGTTTTACAACAAGCCTTTTGCTGCTCCTCTACAGGTCGCGGAGGCCGTGCTGAATGCAGGTCAAGACCGTAGAGATGTCCCCGAATGAGGGGTTTTTGCTTTGTTTGTTAATAAATACTATTCTTGTTTTTCAGTACAAGCAGTTTGGAAAATTGTTTACTCCCATCCATCCTTGATAGTGGTGTGTCAGCATGGACGTGGTCCAGGGCGTGCAATCACAGAGCTTTGAAGTCTTCACGAAGTCACTCACGTGACTCCGAAATGAAATAGTAAGATTAAATGAGAACTTACCAGTTCGAAGGTTGATCTTTATTTCATGAGGAGTTGCGATGAGGGATTTCGTGCCCTCCGCTCCCAACCCTCGATCATAATCAACTGGTAATTAGAGTCTCTTCAATCTTACTATGCCAAGTCATTTCTCTGTGTTGTTTCTGTGATTCCACACCGCTACTTTGAAGAATGTCGCGCATGCGTGCTGGCGGGTTCTTCACGAAATCCCTCATCGCAACTCCTCATAAAATAAAGATCAACCTTCGAACTGGTAAGTTCTCGTTTGATCTTACTATTATACTGCATTTGCCATGCATCTGCCCACTCACTCAACCTGTCCAGATCCCCCTGCAACCTCCTAACATCCTCTTCACAGTTCACACTGCCACCCAGCTTTGTGTCATCTGCAAACTTGCTAGTAATGCCCCTAATTCCCTCTTCCAAATCATTAATATATATGGTAAACAATTGCGGCCCCAACACCGAGGCTTGCGGCACTCCACTCACCACTGCCTGCCATTCTGAAAAGGACCCGTTCACTCCTAATCTTTGCTTCCGGTCTGCGAAACTATTTTCTATCCATATCAACACCCTACCTCCAATACGATGTGCTCTAATTTTAATCACCAGTCTTTCGTGCGGGACCTTATCAAAGGCTTTCTGAAAGTCTAGATACACTACATCCACTGGCTCCCCTTCATCCATTTTACTTGTCACATCCTCAAAATATTCCAGAAGATTAGTCAAGCATGATTTCCCTTTCATAAATCCATGCTGACTTGGACTAACCCTTTTACTGCTATCCAAATGTCCCATTATTACCTCTTTAATAATTGACTCAAGCATCTTTCCCACCACCAAAGTCAGGCTAACTGGTCTGTAATTCCCCGTTTTCTCTCTCGCTTCTTTCTTGAAAAGTGGGAATACAGTATGAATGAAACGGAGGGAGAGGATCACATGCAGGCAGAGGAAAATTAGTTTAACTTGGCATCAAGTGTCAGCATGGAGATTGTGGGCCAAAAGCCTGTTCCTGTGGTGCACTGTACTGTTGTATACGTTCTATAGGCACAAAATGCTGGAGTAACCCAGCGGGACCGGCAGCATCTCTGGAGAGAAGGAATGGGTGATGTTTCTGGTTGAGACCCGTATTCATACTATGAAGTTGTATGTTATATGTTGACCACTGACAGGGTTATAAAAGGAACTTTAGCCACAGGACGTTGCTGATTTTGCCACCGTTCACCTGCCCAATTCCCCCCCACACTGAGAAAACCGGACTACCGACGTTTAATCAGAATCCTCCTACACAAAGGGTCACTAATATACATCTTCATTATATTAATTAGTGCGGCACGGTGGCACAGCGGTAGAGTTGCTATCTTACAGCGCTTGCGGCAACGGAGAACCTGGGTTTGATCCCGACTACGGGCGCTGTCAGTATGGAGTTTGTACGTCCTCCCCATGACCTGCGTGGGTTTTCTCCGAGATCTTCTCTTTCCTCCCACACTCTGAAGACATACAGGATTGTAGGCTAATTGGCTTGGCATAAGTGTAAAAATTGTCGCCAGTGTGTGAGGGATAGTGTTGATGTACGGGGATCGCTGGTGGGCCGAAGTTCCACGCTGTATCTCTAAACTAAACTAAACTGAATATTACTGACACACCTTTCATGAAAAGGTCTCTCACACAGCCTTTCGAGCATTGTTCATTTGCCCCGGGGGTCAGCCATCTCACTGTGACTGTGCTTCAGGCTATAATGAACTCCGCCCACACACTTCCCAAATCACAACCTCCATTTTTTCCGACAGCCTCGGGGTTAAAATGCCTCCAATCAATTTAATAACAAATACAAAACAGAAAAAAAATAGCATAGACCTGGTAATTAAAAAAAAAGCTGCAATGTAAATAAGTAATCAGATGATATATCACCTTACAGAGAGCTGCAGATGGTGTGAATATTAAAACTCAAAATATGAGGAAATAATCTATTCAGTAGCTTGTGTGCAGAGCACAGTCCACACAGGACAGGATTTAACATAACAGGTCCTGTGTGGAAAGCTGTAGCTGTGAGCGATTGGTTTGACAAAGGTCAGCAAACTATTTGTGTCTGTAAAACTGCAGCATACAAGGATTTAATTGTTCCTGTTCATATCTGGTGCACATAACAAATAACCACTCTGGACTCCTGAGTTCACCGTGTTATAAGCTAATGCATATATATGTGCGCTTGGGGTACAATGTAATGCTCATGACATCCCAGCTGTTTTCTACGCCCCTCCACAGATCAGGCGTATTGACATCAGCTTTACCCTGGCCAATTCACATACACAGTGATTGAACCTGATACCTCTTGGTTTGCTATGGGCATTGGAAAATACCAGACCTCCTTCAATTAAGCTTAAGGGAATGTTAAATTGTTAATGTGAAAGTTCTGTGTGCATACTGGCTGGTTCTTGCAGGACTGTTTTCCTGTGATGTCATGTGTTGGGAAAATCTCTGTTTGCAATGATAAAAATGAGCTATGGCCGATTAGAGCCAGATAGCCTCACTATTTGACACTGCTGGAGGTTTCTGGATAATACTTGCCTCCTTCCAGTCGAAAATGCTGGCTAACACAAATCACTTAAATGGAGGACAAATATTCTGCCAATATATGAATTGATGCATGAATAATTATATAATCAGGGCCGTTTAGGGCTGGTCAACTAATAGTTTCTTCACGGGAGGTCTGGTTTAGTTACTCTTTCACTGGATGTGGATATCATTGACGATATAATTTGACCTTGAACATGGTGCCCTGGAAACCAGTGAAGTGGGTGTCGCGAGCATTCTGCATCGGTCACATCCAACAGTGGTGCTCACAGACATTTACTAGTTGTTGCTACACATGTCTGCACCCTTCATGCATCAGATGGACGGGGGTTCCAGAAAGTAAACCACAGCCTTTATTGAACTCAGAGTAAATGTCCTATTTTCCTTTGTGATCGATCCAGATATAGGTATATTCTGTACTGTATATTCAGTAAGTACATTCAGATTTAATTTCTGGCTGCACCAAGTTATGTGATCCCACTTGGAGCAACAAAGAGGGAATTTTAATTGGTTTCAGTACCTGTGGTATGCTTAGAATGTTGCACGAGCAGTGACATAAAGTGATAAAATGATGCATGCAGCTCATTACAGGTCCTTCATAACACGTTTAAATCACAGCATTGGGGATAGGAACGTTGCTCCCAATGGCAAGTAAATGATGTAGTGGCACATGGAACAGCTTCCCTGCCAACTATATACTTACTCTCCCAGGAACTGGAATCCATCCAGCCTAGATTAAGCAGTAGCTAAGTGCTGCAATGTCCTCAGCCATTGTTCTGCAGTGTAATCCTCCTAATAGGCTCTTTGTTTCATTGAGAGGGTTTGATGAGGCAATGGTCGGGGCACAGACAGCGTCAGAGCCAGAAACCATGGCTTTCCCAATGGCAACCTCAACCGAAAGTGCCACTGCCTCTAAAGAGACACAACAGACAATAGACAATAGACAATAGGTGCAGGAGTAGGCCATTTGGCCCTTCGAGCCAGCACTGCCATTCAATGTGATCATGGCTGATCATCCCCAATCAGTACCCCGTTCCTGCCTTCTCTCCATATCCCCTGACTCCGCTATTTTTAAGAGCCCTATCTAGCTCTCTCTTGAAAGCATCCAGAGAACCTGCCTCCACTGCCCTCTGAGGCAGAGAATTCCACAGACTCACCACTCTCTGTGAGAAAAAGTGTTTCCTTGTCTCCGTTCTAAATGGCTTACTCCTTATTCTTAAACTGTGTTCTGGACTCCCCCAACATTGGAAACATGTTTCCTGCCCATAGCGTGTCCAAACCCTTAACGATCTTATATGTTTCAATGAGATATCCGCTCATCCTTCTAAACTCCAGAGTGTACAAGCCCAGCTGCTCCATTCTCTTCTTCTTCTTCTGTCGTGTGTCTTTTAGACCTGCAGCTCCGTTGAGGCGAGCCAGGCCAACGTGTCATCGTCCAGGTCAATCAGACCTCGTTCACCATTCGGTGACCAGTGTTTGGGGCAACTGGTGACTATGTGCTCCACTGTCTGTGTTGGGTCCCCACACGTGCAGGAGGTGCTGTCCACAAGGCCCTACCTCTTCATTGCTACGCCATAGCATTCTCTCAGCATATGACAGACCCGCCATCCCGGGAATTAACTTTGTAAATCTACGCTGCACTCCCTCAATAGCAAGAATAGCAAGACACATTAACATCGGCTTGGCTATCGGTCAGATGATCGCTTAGAGTCAGCCATATTGCCACAGAGTGCAATGAACTGCCGATGACTTCAGTGTTTTAGCAATATTTCAGTAAAATAAGCAACAGGAGATAAAGAGCTCATTTGACAACTGATGTTCTGTTAACCTCTACTTAGGCAATAAGTCGATCGGTGCACAGAAAAGGGACTGAGGGACTAAAGGGAAGATATGGCCTAAACAGAGATGCAGAGGTGCCAGGCATCTGGTAGAATCAAGGGCAATAAGAAGCTGTTTGCAACAAAATGTAAATTAAAGTGAAAATCTCTCTGCTGATATGAAAAATATTCTGACTGATACAAAAGGCAAAATCTACAGATGAAGGAAATTGGAAGTAGAAACAGTAAATGTTGGAAACACTCAAAAGGTTAGGGAGCATCTGTGGAGTAAGAGATAGAGTCAGTGTTCCAGGTTGAATATTTAAATAACAAGACCCTTCTTTAGATTGATAGTAGTAGGTGGAAGAAAGAGGTCAGGTCGGGACAAAGCCCAGCAAGTGATAGGTGGATACAGGTGAGGGGAGTTTTGACCGGTAGATGGCTGGAGTAAGTGACAACGGTTAGAGGTGACAGTGAGACAAGGGGCGTCCGATTAGGAGGGATGGGAAGTGAACTGTAAAGCCAGAGGAGCGGGACAGAGGTGGAAGAAGCCAAGGCGGAGGGAAAAGAGGGGAGACAAAAGGGATTGTGGGAGAAATGGTTGCCAGATGGAAGGTAATCCCATCATCAGTCACATCCTCCTGCCACTAATCATAGATAGTCATAGAGTAATACAGTGTGGAAATAGGTCCTTCCGCCCAACTCGCCCACACCAGCCAACAATGTCCCAGCTATACTAGTGCCACTTGCCCGCGCTTGGTCCATATCCCTCCAAACCTGTCCTATCCATGTTCCTGTCCAACTGTTTCTTAAAACCCTTTCCACTTTCCATGGATTCCACACTCTCCACAACTCCTTGCTTCCCACCCAACTTGCCCCCTCCCCCCGTACTTTTCCCAGCAACCCCAGGAGATGTAACACCAGTCCCTGCACTAGACACAAAAAGCTGGAGCAACTCAGCGGGGCAGGCAGCATCTCTGGAGAGAAGGGATGGGTGATGTTTCGGGTCGAGATGTTACTCCAGCTCTTTGTGTCTATCTTCAATTTAAACCAGCACCTGCAGTTCCTTCCCACACACCTGTCCCGGCACTTCCTTCCTCACTTCCATCCAGGGCCCAGAGAGGCCCTTCCGTAATCCTTCTCTGAAGAGGAACTCAGTGGGTCAGGTGGAATATATGGCGGAAAATAGATGATGTTTCATGTCAGGACCTTTATCAGACTGATGAGGCTGAAGAAGATCCCAACGCAAAATGTAGTCTGTCCATGTCCCTCTACAGATGCTGCCTGACCCACTTAATTCTTCCCGTACGTGTATCTCCCGGTGCCGTGCTGATCCTGTGGCAGCAGGCCTGGCTTGCCCGGCGTGTCGAGTGGGAAAATGCTGAGCCCAGTCCCTGCTCATCCCTGAGGACCGGAGAACTGTAGGGGAGGGTGGAGAGAGATGGCGGCTGTGGACACAAAGAACAAAGAGACTGTGAGAGGAACCAGGGTCTTACTTTGGGCAGTGGTAGACACCACCGGGACAGAGAGGGACAATGGTTCACTGGCCAATGCAAGGATCTGGACCAAGACGGCACAGTGCACAACGGTAGAGTTGCTGCCTCACAGCGCCAGAGTCCCGGGTCCAATCCTGACTACAGATCCTGTATGTACGGAGTTTGCAATTCTCCCCATGACTGTGGGTTTTCTCCAGATGCTCCGGTTTCCTCCCACCGTGCCGCCCTAACATAGCGTGCGGGGATTGCTGGGTCGGAACCAACTTGTTGAGCCAAAGAGCATGTTTCTGCACTGTACATCTAAACTAAACTCTCTTAAGCTAAACTAAACTAAACTAAAAACACAATGATTGGATGCCCCTGCACAAGCCTGGGGCTCGGCTGGATCAGGCGCCGCTCCGCGAGACCGGCACACAGACCGGACACGCCTGCAGCAACACAGAACAGTGGAGCAGCAGTGGAGGACACCTACAACCTCACATGGCCAGGCCGACCCTGTAACGCCATCAGGACAATGGGTCTTTATGGCCAGCTGCACTTAAAGCAACTTAGTCCTTGAAAACAGCACCAAAACCTGGTGACTCTTGTATATTGTCTCAGTGGACTATTTTGATACGCTTTGTACCCAATTTAAGATTGTGCTTATGCATTGTAAGACTTTCCTGAACCATATGCAAATAGAAAGTATTTCACTGGAACTTGTTACATGGGACAATAAAGAACCATTGAACCAGTTTGCTTTTATCATTATCAATAATGCTTTATTATTAATGTTTAATGTTTTATGTGTCATTCCTAACTGTCATGTTGTCACTTGCGGGCGGAGCACCAAGGCAAATTCCTTGTATGTGAATATGTGACCAATAAACGTATTCATTTTTATGCTAGATTTCGGCATTGGCAGTCTCTTGTGACGTCAACTTTACGTTAGGCATATCTTGATTGATCTACGGTTTAGAGATTGAAAAATGAAAAAAAGATCACATGCTCAAATGAAAGATCTCTGCAAGGTTCCCATGAGGATAGTTGGCAATTTGACTATTTATTGTTTTACATGTGTGGTAGAAGGGAATGGCAGACAAATAATGAAAACATTTAAATACATTTAGTCCAGAGGGATCAGTATTTCTTTCAATCCCTGTGCAGTGATGTTGCTGAATTTGCACAACTGAGCAAAGGGGTGAGATTTTGCTTCATCACCAGGGCAACGGTGAACTGCGTGCAGTCTGTAATTATGCTATTTTTCTGGAGTTTCCTTTCATTCTGGCATCATCTGATTTAATACTCTTCCTGCATTGAAATCAAAGAAGATGTTCTATTTTCGCCTCTGTTGTGACGTTGTACACATTGTCAACCCGTGGAACAAAGCTGCATTTCGCCATTGATGAAAAGCACGCTATGTGTAGGAAGGAACTGCAGATGCTGGTCTACACCGAAGACAGACACAAAATGCTGGGTTAACTCAGCGGGACAGGCAGCTTCTCCGGAGAAAAGGAATAGGTGACTGTTCGGGTCGGGAGCCTGAAGACGGGTCCCAACCCGAAATGTTACCCATTCCTTCTCTCCAAAGGTGCTGTCTGTCCCGCTGAGTTAACCCAGCATTTTGTGTCTGTCTTCGATGAAAAGCACGGTGTTGTCTGCTCTGCTTTTCTCATTGGTAACTTTCTGCAAAGTAAGTTGGTCTTATTCTTTCTCCAGCCCAAACGTGCACTTGACAGACTCAATTACAGCTACCGTTAAACCCAAATTCCATATTGAATGATGGGGCATGCTTGTTGGACTGAATAGCTACTTCTGCTTCTTTAACTTTATCTTCTTACACTTTTTCCCGAAGGCCGACCACAGCATTACCATTTTAGTGAAGCACATTTGTACCATTCACAAAGCATTGATGAGAGAGTTATCACAGAATCATAGAAAAGTTATAGTATAATAAAGGAGGAAGTCATTTGGTCATCAAGTCCATTCCGGATCCTGATCGGATAATCTGTCAGTCCTATTTCCCCGACTCATTTCCTAAAGCCTTGTAAATTATTGCCATTCATTTCCCTATTGAAAGTCAGGCTTCCCTTTTGTTTCCACTAGGCTCGCAGACAGCGGGTTCATAAATACGTTTGAAAAAAGGATTCTACTCATATTCCCCATTTTCTTTTTTACCAGTGACAGAGCTGGTTGAGCTGCAGCCTCACAGCACCACATACTCGGGTATGACCATGATCTCGGGTGCTCTCTGAGTGGAGTTTGCACATTATCCTTATGACTGCTCTGGTTTTCTCCCACATCCCGAAGACGTGCGGATTTGTAGGTTAATTAGCTTCTGTAAAATTGCTCCTGGTGTGCAGAGAGCGGATACGAAAGTGGGATAACTTAGAGCCAGCTATCAATGGTCAGCGTGGACTCGATGGGCTAATGGCCCTGTTTCCATGCTGTATCTCTAAACTCAAAACATAAATTTGAATCTGTTTCTTAATTTGTAATCCCTATATTAATGGAAACACCTTTTCTTTATTTATCCCCTCTAAATGCCTCATTACATTGCACACCAACGTTAAATTATCTCTCAGCTTTCTTTGTTTCAAGAAGAACCCTACCTTCCCAAACCCAACATTACGGTTGAAATGAACTCATCTTTAAAATCACTTGCTTACAGCTGAAAGGGCCTGTCCCACTTAGGCGATTTTTTAGGCGACTGCCGGTGACTAGGTTGCCGGGGTGTCACTTGCATGGTCGTGAGTAGACCCCTCATTCGCACAAAGAGTCGTAGCGTTTCTGTGGTCGCCGCTGGATTTTGAAATGTTCAAAACTTTTTGGCGACAGTCGATGACCGTGGGCTTGCCGTAGCTTGTCTTCTCCTGACGTATGTTGTCGCCAGGATAGCGTAGCTTGTCTCCATGGTGACGTAGGTTGTCGCCTGTGCTGACTTCGGTGAATTCCATTGTCATAGTCGCCAGCAGTCGCCTAAAAAATCGCCTAAATGATTCAGGCCCAGTAGTCCAGTCACCGTTTTTTCGGCGACCTGCTACGACTATGACAGTCGTCGGCAGTCGCCTAAAAAAATCGCCTAGTGGGACAGGCCCTTAAGAAGATTAATGATCATTTACTTGCATATTTACATTATTAAGCACTAATTCCAAGTTTCCTGAATTCTTATGACTGTTTTCAAAACCAGATCAAATTGTCAAACTGAATATAGAAATTCAAAAGTAAACAATTCATACAGGCAGATGAAAGCATTGTATTTCCCTGTGAAGAAAATGAAACATGGTAAGTTAACCACTGTTGCAGGCAAAGAGTCACCCTCTATCCTGAAGGTTGCAACATGCACTCAGAACTGGTTCTGCAGGTACCTTCATTTCTCTAGGATCTCACATTTTGTATGTGTTGTTAATTCTAAACATACACAATTTCATCCCTTTGGAAATTCATTATTTTAATTCAGTTTAGTTTAGAAATGCATCATGGAAACAGGCCGACTGGCCCACCGAGTTCGTGCCGACCATTGATCACTTGTTCACACGAGTTATCCCACTGCACACTAGGGGCAATTTACAGAGGCCAATTAACCTACAAATGTGGAATGAGGGAGGAAGCCGGAGCACCCGGAGGAAACCCACGCAGTCACAGGGAGAACATGCAAACTCCACACAGAGAGCACCTGAGGTCAGTATCGAAGCTGGGTCTCAGGGGGCTGTGAGGGAGCATCTGCTGTGCCACTGTGCTGCCACAGAATAAAGGCTAACTTCAGGAGGATAAATCCTAAGGGCCAGATGGGATGTATCCCAGGGTATTCAGAGAGGAGAGATAGATGGCAGGGATCTTAACGGAATCTTTGCATCCTCTTGGGCCACAGGCAAGGTCATAGATGCCCGGAGAGCAAACAATGTTGTTTGTTTGAGAAGAAAAGCAGAGAGAATCCAGGGATTTTCTCCAAGTTCTTTCTTCAAGTCTACGGAGTGTAGATGTCTGCAAATGCAATTCTTATGGGCAACAACCAAAATCCAAGACGTGACACAAAGTAAATCCCGTAAAGCATTGTCACCCCTCTTGTCTTGGTGGAGGAAAACTATCATCTGTATAATTGATATTTTATATGTGTAACTGCATACATTATTGGAAACAACAGTATATTAGTGTATATCACTAAATATCTGTGCGGCATCAGAATATCCTTGCCCTTCATCTTCATGTTTGTATTGTCAATTCAACGCTACTTGGATAGAGAACAGAAAGACAGGCATTCATTACTTCTGGGATGGTGAACCCGTTGCAACATGCATAACAATCACCGGGGGTGAGTTGAACTAATTCAAGTCAAATCAAGTCACTTCTATTTCTATAGCACATTTAAAAAACAACTCTTGTTGGCCAAAGTGCTTTACATTGGTGGAGGTACTAACGTTATACAACAGTGGTTCATAGATTAAGTACATACATAAATACACACATATAGCCCTCCCTCAGAGGACGTCAAGAAAGGCTTGAGAGTAAAGATGAGTTATAAGTCTCGACTTAGAGTCGTGGAGGGAGCAGTTCTGATGGGAAGAGGGATGCTGTTCCACAGTTTAGGAGCTGCAACCGCAAAGGCGCGGTCGCCCCTGAGCTTATGCCTAGACCGCGGGACATTCGGCAACCCCATTCGGCTGATCTGAGGGACCTGGAGGTGGTGTGGTGAGAAAGCAGACTTTTGATGTAGGTGGGGGCAAGCCCGTTAAGGGCTTTGTAGACATAAAGAAGGATCTTGAAATTTATTCAGAACCGCACAGGGAGCCAGTGGAGAGAGGCCAGTATCGCGGTGATGTCGTCCCTTTTTCGGGTGCCCGTCAGGAGTCTCGCAGCGGCATTTTGGACCAGTTGCAGGCGGGACAGGGAAGATTGGCTGATGCCAGTGTAAAGGGAGTTGCAGTAATCGAGGCGGGAGGAGATAAATGTGTGGCTGATCTTTTTGAGGTCGTCAAACTGGAGGAAATGCTTTATTTTAGCTATCGTCCAAAGCTGGAAGAAGCTAGCTTTTACCACGGCATTGACTTGTTTGTCAAATTTCAATGCTGAGTCAAATATCACGCCAAGGATTACTATAAGGCATCAGCTCTGGGCTTACTCTGAGTGAAATGAGAGAAGCCAGATTTATTTATTCTCTGAATCAGTGAGAAACTGTGGTCGATCGTGGTTAATTGACAAATAGCTAGAGAAGCATCTCCTGTACGTATCACTGGGACTCTATATAACACTGAACTTCCAAAATACAGCTCCATTGATTTCAGTTGGAATGAATTTCAGGGTACGAGGCACTACTGCTACTGTGCAGTGATAGTGTCCAGAGACACACTTTAGGCATAAAGTTTTCAGCACTAAAAACTGCATGAATAAACACAAACCGCATCTTGTAAACAATCTAGTTTTTCACAGGGTCCTCAGACAAAAGATAAATTGTCAATTTGTGTGGTACCGCAGCCTGGCATGCATAAGTATTCAGTTTTAAAGCGTGGGGACAGGGCATTGCAAAGATACAGTGCAAAATCAAATGAAATTACCACTCATTGAATGCTTTTGCTGAATGCTGGTGTCCAAATGGGAAAGTGAGCGTTCAGTTGAGTGAGTATATTACTAATGGACAATAAAGAGAACAGTGGAATAATTAGGTACAAATTCTCTTTTTACTTCATGAAGCACCACTTCCACTTCATGCTTCATTTCACCAATTCCACAAACCATTGGCCTCGACGTACAAGAAATGAAAACACTAATTGGATCAGAGAATCAACACAGAAGATGCTTTGGCTGCAGCTCTTTTCAAAAATAGACATGAAGCCTAAAATGGATCTGCCCTAAAGCATTGCTGTTGCACAAAAGGTGATTTCAGTGCAGTTTTCTTGGTGTGTGTTATCCTGGGAGGATAAAAGAAAAAAATAAAGAGAATAAACCTACAAAAACTGGAAAACAATGATCTGACCCAAAATACTAATCTGCCTTTTCTATTTACAGGTGCTGAATGAGCTGCTGTGTATTTTGCAGCATTCTGTCCGCTTTATATTCTAAACTGTCTTTGCGATACTTTTTGATGGTGACCTTTTTGGACTGTGAGGCTCTCTGGGATTATTGGGGCTGCAGGATTGTTCAAGCAATGTTGCTCGCTGGAATGTATCCTTAATTGAAGCCCGAGGGACTAACTGGTAACTTCCTCTTCAGTTTCTGTGTAATATTTACCAAAAGAGGCTCTCTTCAATCTGATAAAATAAATCTTACTGACTATGGAGTCATATTGCAATTGAAAGGAAAGCAAGTTTAACCTATTTTGAGGCTGCAACTGATCACAATACCTGTGGACAACTTAAATGATGAGATACAAAACTACCTCCCCAAGTTTACTAACCACACAAAGTAGGTGGCAGAGCACGCAAAAATAAAAGTATTACATTACAGGGAGATATGGTATAAAGAGATTTGGGTAAAATGGTAGGAAATTATTTCCTTTAAGACTAAGGTAAAGGCTTGCACTTTCAGTCTCAACCAAGACAGAGTACTTTCTAAATGAAATCCTAAATGTAAAATGTTCTAAATGGTGGGAAGCTACAAGCAGTCAAACTCTATAAAGTCCCGTGAAGGCCCATATATGTGGATCTATAAGATCTCATCAGCAGTTGTAAGAAATGATCTGAAGGGTTAATTGATTGTTGACCTTTTCAGAAGACACAGTGGTCGGAATGATGTTGAAATTATACAAAGCCGTGGTTCGGCAACAATGAGAGTACTGTGAACATTTTCAGGAACTACATGGATATATTGATCTTGGAAGGCGTCCAGTTCAGATTTAACACAAAGATAATCGGGCTCCAAGGGTTAAATTACAAGGAGAGTTGCGAAAACAAGGGTTGTATTTGGTGGAATTCAGAAGGTTAAGGGACACGCTCACTGATATTAATAGCAGGGAGAGAGAAGGTTTACCTTCACTTTGAGGAATCTAGGATAAGAGAGCATAGTGCGCAAATTAGAACTTGACTTTTCAGGTGTGGATTAGAAAGCACTTCTATTTAGAGATGATGGAAGCAGCTAGGAATTCTCCTGTGATTGATTATGGATGCTAGGACTTGCTAATTTGATACGCGAAATTAATTAATTTGTAACTGAGACATGGAGCCACGCGTCTGGGAAACCACTGTGCTACCTTTTGAAAGTAGAGGGATTGAAACGTTTACTGCAATTCACTGGGGATATCCATTTAAGTTGTCTTACTGGAAACTAACATTTATGTGTCATCAGAAATAATAATTTGGCACCTTCCATAGAAACATAGAAACATAGAAAATAGGTGCAGGAGTAGGCCATTCGGCCCTTCGAGCCTGCACCGCCATTCAATGTGATCATGGCTGATCATCCAACTCAGTATCCCGTACCTGCCTTCTCTCCATACCCCCTGATCCCTTTAGCCACAAGTGCCACATCTAACGCCCTCTTAAATATAGCCAATGAACTGGCCTCAACTACCTTCTGTGGCAGAGAATTCCAGAGACTCACAACTCTCTGTGTAAAGAATGTTTTCCTCATTTTGGTCCTAAAGAATGTTTTCCTCATTTCGGTCCTAATATTCCTAGTATTCCAGGAAGAATACTAAAGGAAAGGATTTTTTTTTAAAGACATAGTCTTAATAGAAATGATGTGCGTTAAAATTCAAAAGCCCCTGAAAATCCCCAAGGGGATTGCAAAGTATGGTTAATCCATCACATTGCTTCCAATGCAGTGGAGCTCTTTTCCGATTCCATGCAGCTGTTATTCCGGTTGCAGACGTCACTGTATAAATAGCTTTCGGGGTATCATAGAACATAGAACAGTACAGGTCATAGAACAGGTCCTCAGCCCACAATGTTTGTGCCAAATATGAGACCAAGTTAAACTGATCTCATCTGCCTGTGCATGATCCCTCTATTCCCTGCATGTCCATGTGCCTATCCAAAAACTTCTTAAACACCACTATCATATCAGCCTCCACCACCACCACCTCTGGCAGTGCGTTCCAGGGCCCCATGACTCTCTGTATAAAAAACTTGCCCGACATATCTCCATTAAACTTTCCCCTTTCATCTTATAGCTATGTCCTATAGTGTCAGACATTTCTACGCCCTTAATTGTATACTCTCTCCCTCCATCCCACCTCACAGAGTCCATCAGCTCACACTTGCTTTTTGTTGAACTCCATCTGCCACTTCTCCGCCCATTTCTCCAGCTGCTCTATATTCCGCTGAATCTTCCAACATCATTCCTCACTGTCTGCAACTTCTCCAATTTTGAGGTCATCAGCATCTTTCATCTACAATTACATTAAGGAATCGATCTCTCCTTAATAATTTACTAGGAGACTTGCATGGAGCATAAACATTTATCTATGATTACATTCATAATCCCCTTACTGTTACTCCAGCAGTGGCGATGATATTCCACCAGCCCAAATTGCTGCCACTCATGCTGAGAAGATATTGTCCAAAACTAGAACCACCAAGTCCAGAACTGCTCCAAGTTGTCCTTCAAGATCCATATAGAGTGTCCCCATTGATAATCAACAGCCTATCCACCAGCCCTTGGTGCAACACTCCATAGGACAGCCAAAGGCACATGCAGATTTAATTTTGATTTGATTTGATTTAATTTATTGTCATTGTCTTCAATTAAGAGACAACAAAATTCTCCTTCCCTTACAATCATACAAAAAAAAAAACCCCCACAAAAACACAGAACACAGTAGTCCACAACACGAACATCCCCACAGCGGCACCAAAGTTCCCCACTGTGAGGTAAGGAACCAAAGTCCAGTCAACCTCCTCGCTGATGTTCCCCAATGTTCACCCGTGGTCGAGACTTCCCGAGCACCCCGTAGTCGCCGCCACGGGCGGCCCGATGTTCAGTCCCTCTCGCCGGGAACGATGGAATCCCGACGTCAAACGGGAAAACATCCTCAGCGGCCACCTTCTACCGGAGTCCGCGGCTCCCGATGTCCACAGGCCGCACTGGGCAGAGATTTACGCTGGTGACCCCCCGGCAAAGGGTCCCAGGACTCCGCGATGTTAAAGTCAGCGCCCCCCGCATTGGGAGCTCTGCACCCACAACTCCGCGATGTTGGAGCAGCGGCCCAACACTCCGGAGCTTCAAGCTCCGATCCCATGTAAGACCTCGCCCGCTCCACGATGTATCGAGCGCTGCGCCGCAGCTGCTGAAGCTCATGTCCGGTCCCGGCAGGAAAGGCCTCGCCAATCTAGTTGGTACGCCACGGGGGGGGGGGGGGGGGGGGGGGTGCGAGGACGCGACTCGGATAATATCCGCATCCTCACCAGGAAGCGACTGAAGGATGTTCCTCTTTACCCTACCTGCTTCCCCCACATAAAATACTGAAATAAACTAAAAAAACACTCTAAACATAACAAAAAAAAAAGACAACCAGGTGGTGTCAATCTTCATTCCAGTCACATCAAATTAGGAAATAACACTTCAGTGCAGTCCTGAAAGAGAACTGAAAGTAGTCATTCAATTCTTAGCTGACCCTCAATATCACAATGACAGATTGGTCATTGGATCATGGTAGAGCACAATAAGAAAGGTGGGCTTTTAGAGATTACCTAGTTCCCCTGCCTTGAAGGTCACCACTGCTCAAGTGGCATTTTAGGTTTTTTTTCAATATGGCAAGGAGCTATCAAACTGTCGTTTGTGGGATTTTTATTCTGGAAATTAACCAGTTTGTATTCTACATTATCATTGTTATTTCCTCTTCAGAAGTGACATTGACTGCAAGGGACTTTGGAATAAAACTGAGCTCATGAAAGTCACAATAAAAGTGTAGGCCTGTTTTTCCTCGATGTTAGTCTCTGAAAGGCCACTGGGCTGATGTCAGTGGACTTGTAAATCCAATGTGGAATGTTTATTTGTGTTGGGTTTACATGTTTGCATTGTTACGAGCGGCAGCTGTACGTTCAGTACCAGGGGGAAGGGAAGGTATGTGGGAATGGGGAATTGTAGTTGCCTTTACTTGTATCACGGAGGATCAACAATCATCATCTACTTTCAGGTTAGTTGCGTATTGATTTCTGCAGACTGCAGCTGCAAAGTGTTTGGTGCTTTCTAAAGTTTTTTGAAGTTACTGAAACTTTTAGGGTCACTCTTTAAACGCTGGGAAGTGATATTAACCCAACCTCCATCAATGGCTGGCAGGAAATGTTGGGCTGAAAGGCCTTCTTCTTTGCATGAAGTTATAGTATAGTGGAGTTATACAGCCCAACCTATAATTCCAAGCTCAGTTTTGTCTACACACAGCTTTCCTCTTCTTTCTCCTCTCCCTGACCTTGCCGCCCACCCTTCCCCACTTCCCAACCCCACCAAGGCAGAGATAGATAGATTATTGATTAGTGCGGGTGCCAGAGGTTATGGGGAGAAGGTAGGAGAATGGGGTTAGGAGGGAGAGATGATCAGCCATGATTCAATGGCAGAATAGACTTGATGGGCCAAATGGCCTAATGCCGCTCCAATCACTGATGACCTCATGACCTTCCCTTGCACCATTATTGCTTGCCATTGCAACTGATCTGGAGGTTGTGCAAGATACAGGGGGAGCAATGGATATCAAGACTATACTGCAAGAGTACTGCATGGCTGCCCTGAAATGGTTCAGACAGTACAACCATGGTTTGATCTTGCCAGTAGCCTGCTCCATCACATTTTGTGTGGCAGCGTGGCTCTCATGTTATCAACATTGGTCATGCATGCATGGGTTGTGCACCAGACACCCATTATGTCAGCAGCAGATAGTTCTCATCAACCATAGGTAATCCTCTCAGTTGTGATGGTGCTAAAATGCAGCATAAACTATCATGCCGCATACAGCTATATATTATATAGCTATATGTCGCATCTAGGCTGCCAACACACAGAGAATAGTAAGATTGAACGAGAACTTACCAGTTCGAAGGTTGATCTTTATTTTATGAGGAGTCGAAGTGAGGGATTTCGTGAAGAGCCCGCCGGCGCGCATGCTCGACATACTTCAAAGTAGCGGCGTGGAATCACAGAAACCAACAAAAGAAATGACTTTGCATAGTAAGATTGAAGTGACTAAGATTACCAGATGAAGGTGATTGAGGGTTGGGCGAGGAGGGCACGAAATCCCTCACTTCGACTCCTCATAAAATAAAGATCAACCTTCGAACTGGTAAGTTCTCGTTCAATCTTACTATTTCATTTCGGAGTCACGTGAGTGACTTCGTGAAGACTTCAAAGCTTCTGTGATTACACGCCCTGGACCACGTCCATGCTGACACACCACTACCAGGGATGGATGGGAGGAACAAACTTGCTCAACAGTTCATACTGCAAAACAAGAGCAGAGTTATTAATAACAAATCAAAAACCCCTCATGCGGGGACATCTCCACGTTCTTGACCTGCATTCAGCACGGCGTCTGCGAACTGTAGAGGAGCAGCAACAGGCTTGTTATAAAAACGCTGGAACACAGCTTCATTAGCCCATCCTGCTGTGGCAAGAATTTGGTCCATGGGCACCTCCATGACCCTCGCCGCTGACGTCGATGCAGCCCTGGTGGAATGAGACTTGAACACATTAGTGTCGATACCTGACTTACCCAAGACGACTCGAAGCCACCTGGATATCGTCTGGACTGTCACTCGATGATGAGGTCTCTTATGAGTGACAAGCAGGTATCTCTCCATTCCTCTGATGCGTGCCGTCACCTTGACATAGTGGCGGATATGTGAGGCTAAACATAGCCTAGCATCTGCGGGGTATGCCGGGAACTTCAGCTGCAGCCCTGTGCACCCAGGTCTATGCTGCTTTAGTAGCTCGTCAATGAAAAAGACTACTTCTGTAGGGGTAGAAGTCATTCTGTCGACACGAAGTTTGTGTAGTGTCTGTACCCTCTGAGCTGAAGTCAGCGCTAGTAACATCACCAGCTTCATGGTGAGTTGGTCCAGTTGGAGCCCTTCCATGGGAGACCACGTCCTGAGCAGGGTTAATACGTCCCTCACATCCCAGGTGATATTATAGCGTGGTGTAGGTGGATTCATATTGAATATACCCCGCATGAGTCTGGACACTAGCCTGTTGGATCCTACCCCAAAATTGAGGTAGAATGATAGCGCACTTCTGGCGCTGTTGATGGCACTGCAACTTAAGTGTTCATCATGGTGCAACCCCGCGAGGAATTCCAGGACGTCGGTTATTGTCATGTCATCGTACGTGATGCGAGAGCGGCTGCAGTAGGCTTCCCACTTCTTAATATGCGAGCGGTATCTTCGCCTTGTGGACTCTCGACACGACGCCCCGATGGTATCCATGGTCCGAGCCGAGACGCCGTATTGGACTAACGGCCTGTTCAGAACCTGCAAGCCAACAAATTTAAATAGCCATGGCAGGGATGTGGCTCCCCTGAGACAGGGTGAGCAACCAATTGTGGGCAACCCTTCAAAAGGACCCAAGGTTCGTTGAGCATGTCAAAGACCACCGGATACCAAGGCTGTGTGGGCCAGTCGGGTATAATAAGGATGCCCTTGGCAGCATCTGCCTGAATCTTTCGCAATACCCGACTGATGAGGCAAAACGGGGGGGAAGGCATAGAAAAACCAATTCCCCCAGTCCAGCGAGAATGCATCTAGCGCTATTGCCCCAGGATCTGGTTCCCATGAAACGTTGGTTGGTACCTGATGGTTCAACCGTGACGCAAAAAGGTCAATGTCCGGTTTACCAAATTTGGCTGTGACTTTAGAAAAAATCTCAGGATGCAACATCCATTCAATATTGTCATTAAATTTGCGTGACCTGGTGTCCGCCACAGTATTAAGCTCACCTGGCAAATAGGTAGCTGAAATCCAAATGTCTCTTTGAACACACCAGAGCCAAATTGAGTTAGCCAATTTGTCACACGAAACTGACCTGGTACCACCCATATGGTTTAAGTATGCCACTGCTGTGGTGTTGCTTATTTGGAGACGGACATGTGCACCAACAAGCTTGGAACAATACGCACGAAGTCCGTGGAATGCTGCCAGCAACTCCAAATAGTTAATCCCTTGAGTCAACAACATCGTTGATTCAAGGGTGTCCCATCTGCCCCCACAACTAGAGCAATTATCCGTGGCTCCCCAGCCATTGGAGCTTGCATCAGTCTGCAAATATACCACCGGATTAGCCTCCCTGATAGGCTTGAATGAGCTGCTAATGTGACACACCCACCATTGCAACTCATTTATCGCTTCGGGCGGCAGCTGCATGGACCGATCATAATGACCAGCGTTCTGTATTAACGCAGCAATTTTAGCTCTTTGCAAATTCTGATAATGCAAAGGTCCATATCGCGCTGCCGGAAACAAAGCTACAAGCTTCCCAATTATTGTAGCTGAATGCCGAATCGATGGTATATTGGTGCGGATTAAATCTTGACACACCTGGGTAACCTCCTCAATCTTGTTAATTGGAATGGTAACCCTCATGCTCATAGAGTTCACCGTGAACCCTAGGTAATTAATCACCTGGGCAGGGCAGAACTTTGATTTCTCTGGATGGACAATAAACCCTAATTGTTGAAATACATTGACAGCAGCTGCAACACCCTGTTCAGCCAATTCCAGGGTGTGGCCCACAATTAAGATATCATCTAAGTAGGCCATAACTATATGGTGTCGTTGTCTCAAATGAGCCATAATTGGTTTCACTAATTTAGTGAACAATCTAGGGGCTGTGGTGAGCCCATTAGGCAAAGCCTTGTACTGCCAGAGTTGCCCCATCCAGATGAATTTCAAAAACCTCCTGTCGTATTTCTGGATGGATACTGAATAGTATGCGTCTTTCAAATCGATGCATGCCATAAAGCAACCATGAGAAATCAATGATATGGCTGTTTCAAACGTATCCATTTTAAAATGAGTATATGTTACAAAAGTATTCTTACGGGTTAGATCAATAATGACACGACAACCTCCATCCTTCTTAGGTCTGGTGAATATATTCGAAACAAATTCAACTGGCTCATGCACCGCTCTCTCAATCACTCCCTTCTGCTCAAGACTTAAAAGTTCCTTGTAGCCTGCTGCCTGTTCTGCAGCAGATAATTTAAACGTTCGAGCGGGCATGTGCTGGGATGGAGGAATGTCGCCATTAATAAACTCAATTTTATGCCCCTGAATATTCTGCAACACATACTCGTCACCAGTAAAATTACCCCATGCACCCAAAAACAGCCGAAGGCGACCACCAACATGTGAAGTTAAACAAAGAGAAAAGAGAGAACCAGACCCCCTCACCCCCGTGGTTACCGGCGGTCCTTGACACGTGAGGGTGGACGTGGAGGTGCTGGGTTGGCTTGAGGGCGCGGCGTCTTCGTTTTCCACCAGGGTCTCTGCCGACCCTGTCCTAAAAAAGACCCCTGGTGCTGGGTCTGATGTTGCTGTCGTTGTGGAGCTTGAGGGTGTGTCCTCGTCGAGGTACTAGCAGACCCTCGTGATCGAATGTATGGAGACTTTGAGCCTGACGGTGCGGGGGCACTCTGAGAGCGCATGATCCCCAACGTTTTGGCTTGTCTGTCAAGCTCTTTGACTCTCTTCGAGAGGTCCTCCCCAAAGAGCTGACGGGGCGGGGGCGGCGGCGGTGGTTTGCACAATCCTGCAAACCTCGGATTGAGCGCTGGGCGGATGCTGGTTTTGCGAAACCCATTGATTTCGTGCTGGGTCGCGCACAGGAGGGCCAGAGCATCTTCCTGGTCCAAATTCAGTTCGTCCCCGTCCACCGACCGCGCAACGGCGGTAATACCGGCCGTGAGGAGCTTCAGGATCCGCTGCAATTTTACCTCTTGTTGACGGATAGCCACACTGATGTTGCCCCATATCGGCGTATTGACCACAGGCACGTTGAGGGAGTTGCAATTGGATGGAGCCTTGTGACGGCTCATTGCCTGAATGAGGACTTCTTCCTGTAGTTGCTGGTTGTTAAGAAGTCCACAGTGGCTGCCAGCTTTGCGTTTAAAGGAAGTCCAGATGAATGTGGGGCCGCAGATTTGGTCGCCACATCCAGAAGATCCTCCGCTGGCACCTCCAACGGAGATGGTATGGGATCCACCAAAACCTCCTCCTCCTGCTGCTCCAGGCTGATGGTAGAGGCTGGTGACGACGCCCTGTGCCTGTTGCTGCCCTGCTGTTGTTGACTTTGAAGCAGGAGCTCCAGCAGCCGCTCCATACGGTCAATACGCCCTTCACCCTGAACACTCAGGTGGTCGGAGTCCTCCGGCTCTGAAAAGAAAACCGGGCTCCTATCATCGGCCCGCACCTCATCGAGGCCCTGTCGGTGCCGGTAGTTGTCGCTAACAGCCGCCGAGGCGAAACTGCGCGATTCCCGCGCGGGCGTGTTCAACCGCCTCCGTTTAGCGGGAGCTGAAGCCGCTGCCACTAAGGGCACTTGCGGCGTGGTGTCGGCACCAGCCGAAGCATGGCTGCCTGAAGCCTGCGCAGGCTTGCCGGCTGCCCACATCGTAGACCTTGCCGACGCATGGTCTCGCCCACCCATCCATGGGGGGCTCGGCGACCGTGACGAGACCCGACTCAACCGACCCGTCCCGGCGTCGAGAGTCGGGGTGTGCCGGCTGGACCTCACAGCCGCCCCGGGTCTCGCCCTGGAACCTGACCGCACCTCCGTGTCAGGCAATGCCTTAGCCCTGGTAGGGTCAGGCTTCTGGGCTCCTGCCCTTCCCCTACTCGGAGGGCAGAGTGGAACAGGCCGTGCAGCCGCACGCACCCTGCTCGTGGTCGCCAGCGAGCCCGCTGACGACCTGACTGCCATGGCAGGGTCCCCCTGCTCTGGCGGCACACCACACTCCTCCTCGTCGAACTCCTCCGAGCTGTGGTGTGCTGGCGGATCTGGACCTGTAAACACAGGGCTTACCCACATCTCCGCCTGAGTCCCGGCCTGCGTTGCAGGTACTGCCGATGGTAAAGGCCCCGGAACTGTTGACCGGCGAACTCGTCCTGACGTCCTCCGGCCCTTGGAACTCCCATCCATGTCCTTGCTGCAAGACAAAACCAACAACAAGGACCACCAACTAAAGGTAGGATACTTACCTCCGTGGCCCCTTCTGAAGGGCTGGCGAGGAGCGCGCTCCACCGCCAGCCGTCGCAGCAACGCGGTACGACGATATGTCGAGCATGCGCGCCGGCGGGCTCTTCACGAAGTCACTCACGTGACTCCGAAATGAAATAGAGGTAGTATGTTTCAGACTTTAAATTGAATTGAATTGAATACTTTATTGTCACATGTGACAAGTCACAGTGAAATTATTTGCTCGTATACGGTGCCAAGGTATACAAATAGTCGCCCATAAAGGGTGCTTACAGTTAAAATTCCCCCCCCCAACCACACCGTGCCTGTTTCCCCTTGCTCATCCCCCCACCCCCCCACCCTCATAGCGGTCCCGGCACCCGGGTCCCCGTTGCTCTTTCTTCCCCCTCCCTCACGATGGTCCCTCCACGCCGGGTCCTCCTTTGTTCCTTCCTTCGGCAGCGGTGTCCTCACTTCCATGAGTCCGTCCTCGTCAAACTTGACACATACGCCTAGAAATTGTCACATATGACCCTGTTTTTAGATGCTAATAGGGCAGATACAAGAAGGTTTGCATCGCCCAAAGGGGGCCACATGGGGGGGCAATGATGCTCTGAATACAGAACGTGATCACACGACAAATGTATATGACCAATAACACTATGTATAAATGAAATGACACCATTATTGTAAAATAGTCGTGCACTGTTTTCGTACTTTTTGTATATTGTTATGAATAAACTATTTTTGAAATTACAAAAATAGATGCGAACAAAGCAAAATTGTATTTGACTTGTAGCGGGTGATTTGAGCAATCATACCCAGATGAGATCATGACCAGCTGGGATTTTCATGTACAAACCATGTTGGGAAGTTTCATACACTGAATGATTCCACTAATCAAGTCAACCCATCTCGACCCAGACCATCACAAACTGGAACTTAAATGTCCACATCATATTGTTTTGATTTCATCAGAACCCAGAACCGCATGACAGCTTGCTGCGATGCCTGCTATTTAAGGGACAGCCTGTTGAGATTGGCACAATAATAGGCAGCTTCTGAATTGTCAGTGCCTTCCAAAGAATACAGAGTGTACATAACAGGATGTCTTTTCTCCAGCATTTAACGGCTGAAATGCTTATTCAATAGATGCCTCAGTAAAGACATTGTCAGTGACAGCCCATGACTGGAGCTGGTGTTGTGGCCCAGGCTGGCTCTCAAGGTGGGTGAAGACCATGGGCCAGAAGACAAAGGCATGCCCATCAGTGCAGAGCCATAAGGTTATAAGTGATCGGAGTAGAATTAGGCCATTCGGCCCATCAAGTCTACGCCATTCAATCATGGGTCATCTATCTCTCCCTCCTAACCCCATTCTCTTGCCTTCTCCCCATAACCTCTGACACCTGTACTAATCAAGCATCCATCTATCTATCTCTGCCTGAAACATATCCACTGACTTGGCCTGTCTGAACCTTTCTACGGTGAGGAGATTCTCACTCCAAGAGAAGACCACCAAGCTGGCTTCTCCCAAACCTTTCTTCCAGCAGGGCTGGCACACAGGACCTCCCTCTTGGTCCATATCTTGTCGCCAGAATCCACATGTCCCTTTGAGTGAATATCCAAGCTGTCTCCCTTTTGCAACATTCAGAAATGTACACAGTTTGTCCTGGAAGGGCGGTTTAGGTTTCTGGATGGTGGTGAGCGAGGAGGTGAAAGGATAGGTGGGACTTCCATGTGTGGCAGGGGAAGATGCCAGGAGAAGGGAAGGCATGGGTGGGGACCAGGGAGTCCCAAAGAGACCAGCCCCTCAGAAAAACAGAAAGGGGAAGTTGTAGCTGGTCCTCTGATCATATTGGAGGCGTACCAAACGAGACAGAGGTTCCCCACATATCTTCTGACCTGTCAACTGCATTTGCTGCTTGCAATGTGCCCTCCTTTACACTGGTGAAACCAAGCATAGACTAGGCAATTGTTTTACTTGCACGCTGTATCTTTAAACTAAACATAATCTAAAACAAAAACTGAAATGTTAGAAATATTGAAAGGGTCAAGCCACAATTCCAACAAAGGGGCTCCAAGCTGAAATGTTGCCTCTATTTCTCTCCCCACAGAAGCAGTCTGACCTGCTGCATTTTTCTAGCATTTTGTGTTTTGTTAATTTTCCAATGCCTGTAGTATTTTTTAGTTTCCTTTGCCTTAATCTCCATTTTCTCTTTCTTCTTAGGCCCACTGCGGTCATGGCCGAACATGGTGTCTCCAGGGTGCTGTTCCCTATATGGAGGACGCCTGTGCGTGACTTTGTTTAACGTGGGGAGACTGGTGCACAGACAGCCACACCACGGTCCTTGACAGATCTGGGTCAGGGTCCAGTGGCATGGAATCCAAGACGACCGGAGACCCTTTTTCTGCTGCAGCCTTCATCCGCCCTCTCAGCCATTGTGACGCTCCACTAAGGTCAGCCATCGTCTTCCGCCTGTTCCACCGTTGAGGTCTTGGTTGGATTGCCCTTTATCAGAGACCTCCCCCTCAACCTTACCACCATGGGTGGCCCTACCAGGAGCATAGCTCCAGATTTCATCGCTCTCAGGATCTCAGGTCCACACAAGCTTCTCCACCACAACAAGGTGACAATCCACAGAGAAGTATTTTCTCTTATACCTTTATATATGTATATGTGGGAGGGTGTTGGGGGAAACTTTTTAAACTTTTTAATATCTTCCCTGTACGGGGACCCGACCTTTTCCCTGTTGGGTCTCCGTTGTCGTTGGGCCTAACATCGTGGAGCCGGCGGCCTCCAACTGGAACCGACCTGAGGGCTCCAGTCTTGGAGTCTGCGGATTCACCATCGAAAAGCAGGCCGCCTTCGGAGCGTGGAGAGCTGTGGTGGCGCGCAGTTGCGACCTGACTCCGGAGGCTCCGGCTGCAGGGCCAGTGGATGGTAACATCGGGAGCTCGCAGATCCCTGGTGGGAGACCGCTTTTCGGAGCTCCCGCAACGACAACTTTTCCTGCCCGAATAGCGGGATCAAAACGTCCCGGAGCAGGGCCTTACATCGCCCAGCGAGGCCTTAATGGCTGTGGGACTTACCATTGCCCACCGGGGGCCCTAACATCAAGACCCGGAGCAGGGCCTTACATCGCCCAGCGAGGCCTTAACGGCCGCGGGAATTACCATTGCCCGCCGGGGGCTTTCACATCGGGAGCCCCGGTCGCCTCGGGAGAAGAATAAAGAACAGGATGAGACTAGAGAGACAAGACTTTTGCCTTCCATCACAGTGAGGAGGTGTTTGGAAACTCACTGCGATGGATGTTTATGCAAATTGTGTTAATTGTGTGTCTTGGGTTTTTTTTTATGTTATGACTGGAGGAACGAAATTTCATACGCACCATGTCTGTTTGTATGACAATAAATTATATTCCATTCTATTCTATACTGTGATTATTTAGATCATGATATTGAGCCAATTTAGTAAGTAACACAGAGGGCTAGTAGATGCTGCTTGTATCAGTCAGCTTGGATGTTGTAAGGATGTTTCCCTGTATTCTTTTACAAAGGAACAAAAGGCACAATATGATGCTGAGCTGTGGGGTCAGTCAAATGTCCCATTCCCAGCCATTCCTCCAAACTACTGTAATTCCTATAGAAAGCAACCAAATATTTTTTTTGTGTCTGAAGCACAAAAGGAAACATTCAGGAAGACGAGGAACAAAAAACAGTAAGTGCAAAGAGTTTAAAACAATAAAAAAAAGCATAACAAAACTTGTCTTTGCTGCACACATACAGAAGAACAGCAGCAGAGTAAATACTTTTGCCAAAAACTGAAGAGATTTCCGTTAAGAATTTACTTTAGGTGGTTGTGAGAGTGGGATAAATGCTGCTGGGTTGCTCTGGGTACAGATCATCCCAATCCTGGCCCAGCTAAACATCCAGATTTATTTTATCAATGTTACAAAAACAACTAGGATAGACATAAAATGCTGGAGTAACTCAGCGGGGACAGGCAGCATCTCTGGAGAAAAGGAATAACATGGAATTAAAGGAGGACAAGTGGAAATGAGTGGAAGGTCGGCATGGACTCAGTGAGTCAAACAAAGTGCCTGTTCACGTGTTTTGTGTCCCTCTGTGACTCTATCACCGTACATGTCTGAGATCAATAAATCCACCACACAATACAAGTCACAATTAAGACATTTTTGTTAGGTAAGGCCCCACAGCACATCAGATGAGGCAACGATACTAAATATGGAGGAGCGGAAAGGCAGCAGAAACCCTGTACTTGTGATAAACGCTGTGGAATGTCTCAATTGCCAACTTCCCTTTTGAGGACCAAGAGCATGACTGCTTTGTGGTTTGGAGTGGGAAAACTTCTCTGTTCCCTTATGAACTTCCCTGCAAACCCATTCTCCATCATGAATGATTAACTTAAGGGCCTACATTAGGACCTTAATTAAAGAGATTAAACAAATGATTCCATGAAGAAGAATTCTGGACATAAAATGTAAACATTGCTGACTGGGGAGTCATGGAGGACGATTTAGCGAGTCTAGTCAACCACTAGACTTACAAACAGCTGACAATACATTTTCAAGTACGTGGAAGATTGACACAAAATGCTGGAGTAACTCAGTGGGACAGGCAGCATGAGAGAAGGAATGGGCTTCGGGTCGAGTCCCTTCTTCAGACTTCAGTCACCCATTCCTTCTCTCCAGAGATGCTGCCTGTCCCGCTAGATTACGCCAGCAGTTTGTAGGTATGATACAAAACATACCTTTACCGGCGCTGCACTTCTGCCACTCCCCGTGTACGTGACTTTCGCGCCTTGCAGAGGGGGGCGGGCTTAAAGTGCCGTTTTTGAACAGGCAGGACAAATCGATGAATGTCGGGCGATTTGGTTGCGGAAGAAAAATCGCTCCGACATTTCATGAATGGTGGTATTTTTAAATTACTCTAAGTTATTTATTAACTAGAGTAATTTAAAAATCACCTTCAAAAGCCGTGAGCGGAGACAACCGGAAGCATTTTGCGTAGGGGAGAAAAAAAGGTAAATACTTTATTTTTATATTAAAATTTGGTTTTTCGGTAGGCATTAATAATATTTTTATGTTGCGAAATGGGTTCCCCAAAAAATGTATGAACCCCCAGTATTTCCCCCCCCAACTTCACCGCTAACCGCAACGTTCCAATCCACCGCATTCCACTAAAACCCACTCGCTAGTTGATTTAAATGGCCATTAATTTACAGGAATCAAACACTAAATTCCTTCCATTTGCCCCAGAAATTCATGAAAATGAGATTTAAAAATTATGTTATATTGTGGATTATTGTGTGAATTTTATTTGGACACTTAGGCAATTTTAAAAAAGTTTATCTTTTCTTAAGAAATTGATAGATGTTTAGATCTACTCATTGAATTTTGTATTTAGCTACAATTAGATAACTAACTAATTATATGCTTTAATTTCAGGTAATCCAAGTAAGATTGTTTAATATTTGTTTCAGAATGCTTCAATCTATAATAACTGAAAATTTCATTGAGTTCCCTTAATTTTTAAGA
Source organism: Raja brachyura (assembly GCA_963514005.1). Next base: position 47,182,138 of record OY740795.1, on the reverse strand, counting down.
ATGTTATGGACTTTTAACTTTTCCAGATCACAGCTTTTGAGTTAAGTCAATTGAAAGGCAATGGGAAGCAAGATGCTCATTTCCGAGTATGAAAATGGCCATAACTTTCTTAATACTGAAGATATGAAAGTAAATTAGGTGTCAAATTAAACTTCTTTTTATGCTTTATCTGATGGGATAAATTGCAGACTTGATTTTTAAAATCTCAAAATTTTGTAACATTGCTACAGTTTGTGTCTATCTTCGGTCTTCTTCGTGTCGTGTCGCTACACGTTTCCAAGCCACTGCATAACCCAGGCTCTGGCACATGGGTTGAAGACCTTGAGATCTTCCGGTTTGCAGGGCTCTGGGAGAAGGGGGTAGGTAAGTAAGTGCTCCATAGTTTCAGTTGCCTCCCCTCAGGCACATTGGGTTGGCCCATCATTGTTGTAGTCCCACTTCTGCATGAGGTCTTTGCACCGTCCGACCCGTGTTCTGAGGCGGTTGAGGCAGAGCCAGACTGGCCATGTCTCTTTCGCTCCCAATTGACAGGACTCCTCAGGTTATGGTGTCAGTGTGTGGGGTTTTGATTGTCGGTGCGTCACCCAAGCATCTATCCTACAGGTGCGGGGCTTATCATCCAGGGGTTGAACTGCATGAAGATCTTTAACCTCTTTGGAGCCTGGACGTGCTGGAAGAGTGGGTGACGAGGGTCATCCTCCTGCTTGCTGCGTTCCACTTTTGAGGATACTGCTCTTCTGATTGGAGGGGGTGCAATACCACATAGCAGGTACAGGTCGTCAACTCGTGTGGGTTTGAGGCAACCAGAGATGGTCCTGCATGCCGCGTTTAGCACCGGATCCACCATAAAACAGCATCTGCATTTCCTTCCCAACCCATTTCAGGTACATGGAGTTAGCTATCTTAGGGAGATACTATTTTAATGGTGAAGAGCAGCAAGGGCAAGTGACAAAGCAAAAAGCAGAGGCCTGATAGTCAACTTTAAGGGTTCCACATTTGTGAGGAACTACAATAGTATTGTTGTTAATCAGCTCAGAACCCTATCCATGACAGTTATTGTAATGGGAAATGATTGATGCATTGATGGATTGTGTCCAAGATATCGAGCGACTGAGTATGTTGATGGTTCAAGACTGCAGTAAGTTGATGGCCTGTATGCCATTGAGAGCTTAGAGTTTAGAGATACAGAGTGGAAACAGGCCCTTCGGCCCACCGAGTCTGAGCCAACCAGCGATCCCCACACATTAACACTATCTGACGCACACTGGGAACAGTTTTACATTTATACCAAGCCAATTAACCTGCAAACCTGTACTTCTTTGGAGTGTGGGAGGAAACCGAAGATCTTGGAGAAAACCCACGCAGGTCACGGACAAGCTAAGGTCACGGACAAGCAGAGAACGTACAAACTAAGTCAGGATCAAACCAAGGTCTCTGGTGCTGGAAGGCAGTAGCTCTACTACTGCGCCAGCCGTGAAGCACAACAAGTCCCAATCTTATTTCCAAAAGACTACTCAATTTATTATAGCTTCCAGGGCCAAATACAAGGAGGTTTATCTCACCGATAGATTGGATTTTCAAAGAGGAATGTCAGTAGATGTCTTGAATTGATGTCACTACACTTCACCGATATCCTTTCTTCTTTTGTTCCAGCTCCTCTTTCTCCAAATAATATAAATGTTATCGATTGCCTGAATGCTGATAAAGGCAGTTTCAATTAATTTTGTGCAGATTGACCTAAGTTGACCTGAGAAAAACAAACAGCGAAAATAATCTTTCCAATATCAGGACCAGACATATTGCATGCCGCGCCCTTTGAAATCCTTGACATCCTGGCTGCCGAATATTTCCACGCAATATGCTTTTACATGGGTGGAATATGAGTATTCTTTCCATTTTATTGCCATAAAGGCTTTATCAGAAGAAGAAGAAATGAATAAACAGCAATGTTAATGATCCACCACTTAACGATTACTGATCTGACATTAATTTGGAACTTAACCCAGGCACGCGCCGTGAGTAATTACTCAGGGTAGGCACTCAGTCCGCTTTAAAATAATAAATATATAATAATAATATAAACCGCGCATGTGCAGATTGTTCTCCCTGTTAAATAAATAAATAAATAAAAACAGTGACATTTTAATTTGCCCAAGGCTTGCTAGTCCTAGACCAATTGGGGGAACAGTTCCTTTCACAACGTGTGGAGAGTCTGTGCCAGGGGTAAAGTTGTGGGGTGGGCATGAGTGTTGAGAAGGAGGGTGTCGGGGATACTGCCAGTAACTCACTCACTCACCGCTGCCGCAGCTCTCCGGGCGCGAAGCCACGCACTGTAGCTGGGGATAGAAGCAGCTCGTGGAGTGGCCACCGGGACCCGACAGCTGAACTGGCCGCCACTTCAGCGCCTTCTGCCAGCCCGCTCACCTTTGGCAACACCTGTCATCTGCCGTTCGCCGACTTCGCTCATGTCTGCGGCTTCCTGCAAATCCTTAAATTCCCACAGCCGAGTAACCTCAATCGCGCTGTCGGAATTTAAGGACATGAGTGAGGCCAGCGAGCGGCAGGAGAGAGGTTTTTAGACGGAGAGCTGCCAGAGGTGAGCGGGGACCGGCAGAAGGAGCTAAGGTGGCGGCTGGTTCCGCTGCCACCCGAGCTACTTCTCTCTCCCCCCCCCCCCCCCCCGCCTCAATGCGGTGTCATTGCACGCCCCCGTGCAAGGAGCGTCACAAGTGGCATTATCCCAATCCCTTCATTCATAAAATTCTTGCCCTCCCCGCTACTTTACCCCGGGCCAGACTCCCCAAACGCTGTGAAAGGAACGCTCCCCTCACCCCCACACCCCGGGAAATACAGTATTTAAAAACATAAACACAAAATGTACGTACCACATTATTGGTACACAAACTCCATTCTTCTCTCTTTGTTACCTAACATACACTTAAAATATTGACAATCCATATTTGAAAACCCCACCAAGAAACTTGCGCTGCGCATGCGCAGTAGACTGTTGCGCATGCGCAGTGCTGCAAAGGCAGAATTGCTGCTGCCTTCAGCCCTGCTTGAAATTGACGGCTTCAGGCAGCGCTGACGGCACATGGGCTGCACAGACCTTCCCGTGTTACAAGCGCTGCGGATGAAAGGTACGAAGAATTATGCCTACCTAAGAGATCGATCTCTCACATAGGCATAATTCTCCCATGCCTTTATTATTTATATTTAGTTATTACTATGTTATAATTTTAGTCAGGGTAGGCAGTGCCTACCTTGCCTACCCTGACGGCACGTGCCTGCCTGAGAGGTAACATGGGGAACAGATATACAAAATGAAAATAGACATAAAATGTTGGAGCATCTCAGCGGGAGAGGCAGCATCTCTGGAGAGAAGGAATGGGTGATATTTCGGGTCGAGACCCTTCCTCAGACTGAAGGGGTCTCGACCCAAAACATCACCCATTCCTTCTCTCCAGAGATACCTCCTGTCCCGCTGAGTTCATCTTAGTTTATCGGTTATCTTAGTTTATCTGAGTTTATCGGAATCTATCTTCGATTTAAACCAGCATCTGCAGTTATTTCCTGGATATGAAAAATGCTTTAAAGTGCTCTAATGGACAAAGGAGTTCTTCTCCATTCTGTGACTGAACTTTGTTCTACCTGCAGGGAACTTACATATTCTCTCCGGTGTCATGTGAGTTGCTTCAGGGATGTCTGGTTTCCATCCATACCTCAAACATAAGCTTCTGGATTAATTGGCTGCTGTGAATGATCCCTGAATGTGGATCAAGGGTATGTTGATGGATATGTGTGAGAGGGAATATGTTGCAGGGGAATATGAATGGGAGAATAATAAGCTGGGGAGAATGGGACTGAAATGATTGCTTTCCTGGGAGCTCTTATGGACCCAATGTGCCGGATGACCAATTTCTTGGGCATTACAGTTTTATTTTATTGGTTAATTATTGTTAATTACTGTACCGAGGCACAAAGAAAAACTTTGTTTTGCATGCTAGCCGGGTAAATAAACCATAATGAATACAATCAAACCAACATGAGAACAACTGGTAAACCAGAAACAGTGCAGAATATAGTGTTACAACTACAAAGAAACTGCAGATTAAAAAGTGCAATGGCCATATTGAGGTAGATTGGGGTATTGGGGATATATTCTTAGTTTATGCGTGTTGTGTTCAAGAGTCTGATAACTGCGTGGAAGAAGCTGCTCTTGAATCTGGTAGTGCTTACTTTCAAGCTTCTGTTTCTGGGGTGTGGATGGTGCCTCATTACATTCGCTGCTCTCCCAGCGCAATGTGCGGTGTAGATACCGGCAGTGGGCGGTGGTGGGGAGAGGGAGAGGGAGGGGAGGGGTTATTGGGAGACTTGTTTACTGAGACCAAAACATCTCTGCAATTTCTTGTGGTCTTAGGCAGAGCAGTTGCCAAACCAAGTTGTGCTGCAATAGATATGCTTTCTACTGGGCATCTGTGGAAATTGGTCAGTATTAAAGATGTTAAAGATGGACTGAATTAATGTAATTTCAAAAGCAAAAACCATGAAAAGTGAATGTATTCCATTTCATCCCAATGGTTATTGATGCACGGGAGTTAATTGATGTTATTTCCCAGGCTCCAAATGTATCTCCAATACCATTTATGACATCAATCAACCCTTCTAAGTTGTGTCACACATCTGTATGTGTCTTGTATATCAAAGCATGTTCATTTCATAAACCAAACTAGTTACCTTCACGTATTCTACTTCTTAACTTCCCCAAGTGACTGATGAACCATTTTTTATGTGGTTTCACTTGACAAGAATCTCTTTCCACAAGGTAGACAGTTCTGTTGTTAAGTGCCCCTGCCCGTGGGAGGACTTAATGATCCACCATGCCAGGAGATCCTGAAGCCATTATGCAATCACCTGCAGTTAACCCAGTGTTTCAGAGTTGGAGTTTTAATGAACACCTCTATGAATCAAGTTTCTGGGTGACTTGTTGATACCGAGTTGAGCTGTTTATCCAAGCAGGCACAAGAGGGTATGAATTACGGAGGCAATAGAGATGACAGATGCCGGATATCTTAGAGCAAAAAACTAAAATGCTGGAGAAACTCAACGGCCCAGGCAACATGTTGTCTGTCCATTCCCATCCGCAGATGCTGCCCAACCTGCTGCATTCCTGTCGCACTTTGATTTTTGATAGGCAGTAATCATATAGAGTCGCAGAAGCATGTATTCCAAATTGACATTTCATTCCATTTATTTGACCTTACCCATCAGTGTTCATTTACTGCACATCACAACCTTGCAGTCTCTGGTTTAGGAACATGCTTTATATATTCAGTCACGGAATGCATTTATTTTCCCAATTTCCTATTGATATAGATATATAATAGTGCATTGCGTAGTTTCTGGAATTTTTTTTCAAAGTACGTCGTCTTTTCCCAATACTGAAAATACTGTGGAACAGCAAGGTGGTGTTGTGGTCCAGATCAAAGTATAAAAAATCATTAAAAATATTACCAATGATTATCCAAACCTCATTACCGCCCCATGAGAAAGGCTCACCAAGATACAAACCTGACATTTGAAGTAGTCTGGGTCATAAACCTCTGTGTGGTCCATGACATCCCAGCTAATATTAGAAACTGGGGAGGTAACAAATTGAATTTACCATTGTGTAGCACACTGGAACATGGATGCACCATAGCACCGTTAGCAAGATTATGCTGCAGCATTTGGTCTCCATTTTCCAAGTGACTGGGATCAGTGTTCAGGGGTTAAAAAACAAGTCATTAAGCACTGTAGTTTTATGGCAATGCCGCAAAATATGCAAAAGACAAAGCTGTACAGTACAGTATAAGTCAATAACTGCACAGACCACATATCTTCCAAGATTAATGCAGTCTAGATGACGCTATTTACATCCTTACTCAAAATAAATGGGACAAAGACAGAAAATGTCAAAATAGAACATTCTGCAGCAAAAATAGCATCATTCAAATAGCATTCAATTACACCCTCGTTCTGAGGGTGTAATTGAAATGACGGGGCTTTAATAGGCTTGTACCTTGTTGGCTAAGCCTATCCCTAATAGTCCTTAGATGTTATATATATGTGGGCGCATTCTTGAATAAGAGACATGGAGTCATACATTGTGGAAACAAGCCTTCAGCCCAACTTGCCCGTACCGACCAACATGCTCCATCTGCACTAGTTTCACTTGCCTGTGTTTGGCCCATATCCCTCTAAACCTATCCTATCCATGTACCTGCCTTGATGTTTCTTAAGAGTTGGAATAGTACCTGCCTCAACTACCTCCTTCGGAAGCTCGTGCCATACACATACCACCCTTAGTGTAAAATTGTTGCCATGTGTGCATACATCGCTCCTGCAATTGCGGTTAGGTTGCAAGCTTCCTCGATTGGCGTGCGAATTGGAACGCAATGGAGATGGGGACATTCTCACAAACCCTCCATACGTGGCCTGGCTGGTGGAGCGCACGATCTGGGGAGCTGTTGCTTAGCAGGTTGCTGCAGTGAATCTTCCACAACAGTATGCTGCGTGCAACCACAATAGGTGGAGCTCGGCCACGTTAAACAAGTAAAGTTATTTCTGCTGGGGAGTTGAGCAGATGGAAGAATGGAATTTTTTGAGCTGGGACAAAAATACACTGACAGATTAGACGGATACACTTAAAATTAACGGTTCAGTTGCATAGAAAATGAAGCATCAAATGCCCACACGGCAATTTGCATGGCTAAGACCTGTGTGTAGCACCTGCAGAACCCTGTGGCATTCAAGGACTCAAAGATCTAGGCAGTTGCTGCTTATCAGACTGCAGTTACCTTGCCATCGATGAGTCCAACATGTCCCCCACTGTCCATAATGACCACTATATTGATTGTCTCCTATTCCATTTGCTGATGGACCTGAGCTGAGTTCATGACCTGAGATCCTGAGATATTGGCTGGATGGCACTGTTTAATCACTCATAGACAGATACATTTCCAATTGAATGGTATTTTTAGAATTATTCTTATAGTGAACAGCTGAGATATCCCATTGCTGTTCACCTCAAGGTATGGATTTTCTCTCGCTGAACTAATGGATGATACATTGGGGGGGAGTGGAACACCATCTTAAAATAATTAATTAATTACAATTAAAAGCTTTCTTTCAGTTGAACCCACCTTCTATTTAACTTCACTTATTTTAAATGTTATTTTATCCGGGTGGGAAGATTTTTTTCTGGATAACAGAAAGCTAATGAATAAAAACATCCAACTGTGCCTTCTGCCAACATTCTTTTTGCTAAAGAACAGCGATGCCAAAACCACAGGCATTTAAAATTGTTCATAGAAATTTTCAGAATGACAGTGTGCGTTCATATAGGAATAGAAACTTAACTAAATAGCTGGTGACAGCAAAATCATGCTTGGCTGTATTTAGATGTTGATGTGCATTCTTTATTACTGGCAGTGATCTTGCCAGTTGGTTTTTTTTTTGCAAAAGGGAAGGCCATTGATTTACTGACAGACAAATATGTTCCCTTTAGAGCAAGACTGAAGCATGGATGGCTCCAGAATCCTTGGTATGCGGCGTTTGATTCTGGCCATTCCATGTGAAAGCAGGAGGGAGGAACTGCAGATGCTGGTTTAAACTGAGGATAGACACAAAAAGCTGGAGTAACTCAGCGGGACAGGCAGCATCTCTGGAGAGAAGGAATGGGTGATGTTTCGGGTCGAGACCCTTCTTCAGACTGGTTAGGGATAAGGGAAACGAGAGATATGTGGATGATGATGTAGAGAGATAAGAACAAGGAAACAGGACATTGTTAGCTGTTTGTTAAAGAAGGAACTGCAGATGCTGGAGAATCGAGGGTTACACAAAAAGCTGGAGAAACTCAGCGGGTGCAGCAGCATCTAAGGAGCGAAGGAGATAGGCGACGTTTCGGGTCGAGACCCTTCTTCAGACTGAAGACCCATTGTTAGCTGTTTGTTGGGTGAAAACGAGAAGCTGCTGCGACTTGGGTGGAGGAGGGGTAGAGAGAGCGGGAATGCCAGGGCTATCTGAAGTTAGAGAAATCAATATTCCTCGCAAAGGAGGCCTGTCTGCCAGGTTATTAACAGCAATTTACACAGATCATTGAAACTGGCCATTTCTCTCAAATCCTAAACCTTCAGTATGATTAGCATTCTGTTGCCAGGAGATACATATTCTTGATTGACACCAGTGTCTGAGTTAAAGGCATGAGTTTGCTCCCATGACTCTTCCCGAACACTGATAGGCATTTCTGTCAGACGTTTCAACTGTGAGCCTCCGTTACATATTTTATCTATCTAAAATCTTTATCCAGCAGAGAGCTTAGACTGGGATTCAACAGAGCAAAAGGAATAGAAGTGAACATCTATTTTCTTGCTGAGGGGGAATCAAGTTCATTATTTTGATATGTTGAAAAGGTGATTAAAGTTTGTAGCCAGTTTGGGACTAGTGTTAATGGATACGTGGGCAGGTTGGGCCAAAGGGCCTGATTCCACAGTGCTGTATGACTCTATGACTCAATATTATTTCACACTGAATTCCATCCAAATTTTTTAAATTGCTTCTTCACTCTAGGGCATACAAAGATCTAGGTGAATCGAGGACCAGAGGACACAGGTTTAAGGTGAAGGGGAAAATATTTAATAGGAATCTGAGGGGTAACCTCTTCACACAAAGGGATACAAATGGAACAAGCTGCCAGAGGAGGTAGTTGAGGCTGGGACATTCCCAACATTTAAGAAACAGTTAAACAGGTACATGGATAGGACAGGTTTGGAGGGGTATGGGCCAAACGCTGGCAGGTGGGTCTAGTATAGCTGGGACATGTTGGCTGGTGTGGGCAAGTTGGGCCACAGGGCCTGTTTCCACACTCTATTACTCTAAGATGACTGAATCACAATGTATTATATACCGTAGCACGTTCAACAAAGAGTTGGCCAGCAGCAATCTTTCTCTGTTCATCATTTGTTGAGATGCTGAGCAGAGAAAGATGCATTCTGTATTATGCCGACCACAATGTCCGGTTACAGGAGGAAATAGTGAGACCAAACTCAATTATAGTAACCAACCTAAAACTAACAGCTCTATTATTTGGCACTTCAATAATCTCTTACATGGTAGAAGGTTATTGTTTCATTCCTTTACATCACTACTACCAAAAATATCAATACATGATTTTTTTAAAGTTATTCTTAATGATCTAATAAAGATTTAACTTTTCAACAAAATTCATTTTTTTAAAAAGATACAAGATTTTGGGAGTGTAATGTCTCAATTATCCTTTTCATTCTGTCTTTGCAGAATTTAAGTCTCTCAAATACTCTTACACAATTTTCCGTCCAATAGCTTCCAAGAAAAACATCTTTACTTCCATACTGGATAGTTCAGCGAGTTTATCCAGGCAAAACGTGTAGGAAGGAACTGCAGATACTGGTTTAAACTGAAGATTGACACAAAATTGTGGAGTAACTCAACTGGACAGGCAGCATCTCTGGATAGAAGGAATGGGTGACGTTTCAGGTCGAGACCAGGCAAATGAGATCTGAGGTTCGTCACTGATGTGTTCTGTTAGTTGGCCACAGCTTGTACTGGTTCATGAGGAGGGCAAGTAATATTAACCCAGACTGCAGCTCGTGTGACAATTCCATGGTATTGTTTAAAAGTTAATATGTGTACCCATTTAGTTTAGTTTAGTTTAGAGATACAGTGCGGAAACAGGCCCTTCGGCCCACCGAGTCCGCACCAACCAGTGATCCCAGCACACTAACACATCTTCTACACACACTAGGGACAATTTTACAATTATTCCAAGCTAATTAGCCCACAAACCTGTACGTCTTTGGAGTGTGAGAGGAAACCAGAGATCTCGGAGAAACCCACGCAGGTCACGGGGAGAATGTACAAACCGTCCAGACAAGCACCCATAGTCAGGATGAAGCTCGGGTCTCTGACGCTGTAAGGCAGCAACTCAACCACTGCACCACAGGGACACCCGAGTCGGATTGAGCTGAAATTAATCGCGCCATTCAACGTTACCATTGAGGCTGTTAAAAAAATGGCCGTTCAGCCGAACCATCAGGTACTCTCATATTTTGTTATTACACGTGTCACTTGAGGTCCATGCTGACTCTCAAATCCATATTGCTGGGGTACAGTTCCAATCATTTAATAGTATCCCAGTGCAGATCAATGTTTAATTTAGTTTAGAGATACAGAGCGAAAACAGACCCTTCGGCCCACCGGGTCTGCGCCTACCAGCGATACCTACACATTAACACTATCCTACACCCACGAGGGACAATTTTTACATTTACCAAGCTAATTAACCTACAAACCTGTACGTCTTTAGAATGTAGGAGTAAACCAAAGATCTCGGAGAAAACCCACGCAGATCACGGGGAGGACGTACAAACTCCATACTGACAGCGCTCGTAGTCGGGATCAAACCCGGGTCTCCGTAAGTGCTGTAAGGCAGCACCTCAACCGCTGCATCACCGTGACTGCCAAGGTCTTCAAGAAACATTGGTTAAGGTCTTTGTTTGGGTGGTAAATTTCAGGGAGGGAACTGAGAAAAATATACTGCAAAAAATATTTGAAGAATATAAGGGATTGCTTTATCAAATGCTCAATGATTTCAATATTTCTCAACAGAAGTTCAGGGGTTAAATATTATTTTGACTGGAAGATTTTCCTTGCTGTACCTCTACTTGGCACGCAATGCTTTCTACACAGCAAAAATGGTGTGCAAGCACTTTTTATACTTTCCCAAAAACTGCACTATTTTTCTCTTCTCCCTGCTACATAAACAATTAAAAAAAAAACTGGACATCAGGAGGCCCAAGTTACCGTTAAACATTTCTTACCCGACCATTTTCATTTATAGTCTGCTTGCTAAATACAGTACATCATGCATCAAGCATTTCACAGAAACCTGGCAAATGTTTAATAATATAATAATAATATATTTTATTGTCATTACACATACGTGCAACGAGATTTGGTTTGCAACTTCCATCCGATGTCATAACTTAATCGACAAATAAAATTTAGGTTTAGATGCCCCGAGTTGTAAAAACAAACATTAAACCAGTAGCATCAACACAGACTATAGTGCGAGGCCGGGGGAGACAGTCCATGGGGGGGGAGGGTACTCAGCAGGGCCGGTTCAGAGCCGCTATAGCTCTGGGAATGAAGCTGTTCCTGAGTCTGGTAGTGCGGGCGTAGAAGGCCTTGTAACGTCTGCCGGAAGGGAGTAGTTTGAACAATCCATTACAAGGGTGAGAGGAGTCTTTATGTAGCAATGTTACAAAATGTTGAGATTTTAAAAATCAAGTCTGCAATTTATCCCATCAGATAAAGCATAAAAAGAAGTTTAATTTGACACCTAATTCACTTTTATATCTTCAGTATTAAGAAAGTTATGATACTCCATTTTCATACTCGGAAATTAGCATCTTGTTCCCCATTGCCTTCCAATTGACTTAACTCAAAAGCTGTGATCTAGAACCGTTAAAAGCCCATAACTTTCTTAAATATTAAGAGAACTCAATGAAATTTTCAGTTATTATAGATTGAAGCATTCTGAAACAAATATGAAACAATCTTACTTGGATGACCTGAAATTAAAGCAAATAATTAGTTAGTTATCTAATTGTAGCTAATTACAAAATTCAATGAGTAGATCTAAACATCTATCCATTTCTTAAGAAAAGATAAACTTTTTTTTAATTGCCTAAGTGTCCAAATAACATTCACACAATAATCCACAATATAACATAATTTTTAAATCTCATTTTCATGAATTTTCGGGCCAAATGGAAGGAATTTAGTGTTTAATGCCTGTAAATTAATGGCCATTTAAATCAACTAGCGAGTGGGTTTTAGTGGAATGCGGTGGATTGGAACGTTGCGGTTTGCTGTGAAGTCGGGAGGAAAAATACTGTTGGTTCATACATTTTTTTTGGACCCCATTTCGCAACATGAAAATATTATTAAAGCCTCCCTAAAAACCAACTTTTAATATAAAAATAAACTGTGTGCCTTTTTTTCTCCCCTACGCAAAATCCTTCCCGTTGTCGGCTCTCACGGCTTTTGAAGGTGATTTTTAAATTACTCTAGTTAATAAATAATCTAGCGTAATTTAAAAATACCTTCATTCATGAAATGTCGGAGCGATTTTTCTTCCGCAACGAAATTGCCCGACATGGATCGATTTGCCCAGTCTGTGGAAAAACGGCACTTTAAGCCCGCCCCCCTCTGAAAGGCGCCAAAGTCACGCACACGGGGAGCGGCAGAACTGCAGCGCTGCTCAAGATACGTTTTGTAACATACCTACTTTATGGATGCTTACAGCCTTCCTGAGGCACCATGTGTGGTAGATGCCTTCCAAGGCTGGTAGTGGTGTCCCAATAATCTGTTGCGCTCTGTGGACAACGCGCTGAAGAGCTCTCCTCTCTGCCTCCGTGCAGCTGAGATACCACACAGAGATGCCATACGTTAGTACGCTCTCTGTGGTGCAGCAGTAGAAGGTCGTCAGCAGCTGTTGGGGCAGGCCAGTCCGTTTCAATGTTCTTAGGAAGAACAGTCGTTGCTGTGCTTTTTTGACCAGCGCAGCGGTGTTGGTGGACCATGTGAGGTCCTCTGAGATGTGGGTGCCCAGAAACTTGAAGCTGAACACTCTCTCCACACTGTCTCCATAGATGGAGATTGGGGCGTTTTCCCCATTCTGTGACCTCCTGAAGTCGATAATCAGCTCCTTGGTCTTGGAGGTGTTTAGCGACAAGTTGTTCCGTGAGCACCAGTCCGCCAGGTTCTGCACCTCCGCTCTGTAGTTTGTTTCATCACCGTTGGTGATCAGCCCGATCACCATTGTGTCGTCTGCAAATTTGACAATGGTGTTGTTGTCGAATGCAGGGACATAGTTGTGGGTGAAGAGGGAGTAGAGCATGGGGCTCAGTACACAGCCCTGTGGTGTGCTGGTGCTCAGGGTGATAGCGGAGGACAGGTGCGGCCCCAGTCTCACTGCCTGCGGTCGCTCCGTCAGAAAATTCAGGATCCAATCGCATATCAGTGAGCTGAGGCCTAGCTGGTGGAGTTTGGTGGTGAGCTTGGTGGGGATGGCCGTATTGAAGGCAGAGCTATAGTCAATGAAGAGCATCCTCACGTAGGTGCCCTGTCTTTCCAGGTGGGTCAGGACAGTGTGAAGAGCCACGGAGATGGCATCCTCTGTGGATCTATTTGCCTGTATGCAAATTGATGAGAGTCCAATGATGCAGGGATGCTGGATTTGATGTGGGAGAGGACCAGCCTTTCAAAGCACTTCATTGGTATTCGAGTTAGGGCAACCGGGCGGTAGTCATTCAGGTTGGTGATTTTAGACTTCTTCGCCACCGTTTGTGGATGATACAAGGTTTAAATGGAGCATCAAGATATGAGATGTGAAAGGCATTATCACAGGCATTTATTAAGAGTGTGATACTCTGTCTCTCATTGATTCATTCTATAGGCGTAAATTTTTAACCATAACCAGAAAAACTGGATACGTGTAATAACAATACCTAAGGGGAGTGTACCGATGCTAATTTTGATCATTGAAGATGGCAATCAGAGTTCCTCTAGCCAAGGTGTCTCCAGATGCTGCTTCTAGACAAATCAGGGATCACAACAAATATGCAATTACTTTAAAGAAATGTACTAACTCCAGAATCCAGGGCGGCACAGTGACGCAGCGGTAGAGTGGCTGCCTTCCAGCGCCAGAGACCCGTGTTCAATCCTCACTACGGATGCTGTCTGTACAGAGTTTCTACGTTCTCCCCTGTGTGGGTTTTTCCCCGGGTGCTCTGGTTTCCTCCCACACTCCAAAGGTGCATAGGTTTATAGGATAATTGGCTTGTTAAATTTGTAAATTGCATGTATAAGATAGTGCTAGTGTGCTGTGATCGATGGTCGGCTCAGGCACGGAGGGAAAAATGGCCTGTTTCCACGCTGCACCTCTAAACTAAACTAACCAATTAAATGTCAGTAAATGTTACAATTCTTCAATCCATTTAGCTATCTGGTGTACGGTCTGCAAAATCATTATTCATCACAATGGCACGGCGGCACAGCGATAGAGCCACTGCCTTTCAGAGCCAGAGACCCGGGTTCAATCCTGACTGCGGGTGCAGTCTGTACGGAGTTTGTAAATTCTCCCTGTGACCTGCGTGGGGTTTTTTCTGAGATCTTTGGGTTCTTCCCACACTCCAAAGATGTACAGATTTGTAGGCTAATTGGCTTGGTTAAATTGTGAATTGTCCCTAGTGTGTGTAGGTTGGTGTTAGCATGCTGGGGTCGCTGGTCGGCGCAGGCTCGGTTGGCGGGAAGGATTATTTCCAAGCTGTATCTCTAAACTGAACTGAATTAAACCATGTGACAGTTCTTCAATTCATTTAGATATCTGGTGTACGGCCTACAAAATAATTATTGCACATATGACAATTCATCAACGTATTTGTCTTGTCTGAAGAAGGGTCTCGACCCGAAACATCGCCCATTCCTTCTCTCCAGAGATGCTGCCTTACTCGTTGAGTTACTCCAGCATTTTGCGTCTACCTTCGATTTAAACCAGCATCTGCAGTTCTTTCATACACAGAGTGTTTGTCGTTCTGTTTTTGTGCAGCGCAGGGTTAGGGTAGATGCAAGAGACCTTCACTCCTATTCAGCACTGCAACATACACTATACAAGGTTCTGAGAGAGAATTAGATGGAAAGAACTGCAGATGCTGGTTTAAATCACATGTAAACACAAAATGCTGGAGTAATTCGACCCAAAATATCACCCATTCCTTCTCTCCAGAGATGCTGCCTGTCCCGCTGAGTTACTCCAGCGTTTTGTGTCTACCTTCGGGAGAAGATTAGTGTTGGATTAACACTTCCCACAGGTAGAAAGCCTGCATACATTCGCTTTCCACAGGTAAAAAGCCTTCGTACATTCATTGTTGAAACTGCCATTTGGTTGTGATTCCAAAAGTGTGCACAAATTAGTGCCTTGTGGTGAAAAGGGAAAACGGGGAAGGATAGAATTTTTAAATTGTAACAATATAAAGTGTAAGCCACAACTCAGCATTTTGAATATAGCACCAACTCTCAGGAATCAAAGTAAACATAGAAACATAGAAATTAGGTGCAGGAGTAGGCCATTCGGCCCTTCGAGCCTGCACCGCCATTCAATATGATCATGGCTGATCATCCAACTCAGTATCCCATACCTGCCTTCTCTCCATACCCTCTGATCCCCTTAGCCACAAGGGCCACATCTAACTCCCTCTTAAATATAGCCAATGAACTGGCCTCAACTACCCTCTGTGGCAGAGAGTTCCAGAGACCCACCACTCTTTGTGTGAAAAAATTTCTTCTCATCTCTGTCCTAAAGGATTTCCCCCTTATCCTTAAGCTGTGACCCCTTGTCCTGGACCTCCCCAACATCGGGAACAATCTTCCTGCATCTAGCCTGTCCAACCCCTTAAGAATTTTAGGGGTATGTTACTTGAAGTCCATGAAAAGTATGTTACTTCAGAGGAATATTTTATACCTCACCAAGAAATACAATATTATTATTAAATACATTAATAATTTGTATTTGTAGCACTGCTATATGCCACTAAAGAGAAATATTGATCTAAGCCCCACATGGGTTGGAGGGACTGTGTCAATATGTTTGAAAAGTATATATTTATCAGTGTATTAGTTTGTTTAAAAGTAACCATTTATTTTGCATTATGACTAATATAATTTATATTCCCAAAAGCATAAAGCATCATTGTCACACTAAACATTTGTAAATGGGTGGAAAAACAACCAGCCATTGCGCAAATTATTACTTTCAGTTCGTTGATACAAATCGGAGTTTAAAAATAATTTTTTTGCATTGTTTCATCGTGTTTTTCTTTAATGAGCTGGAATCTACAGAGGTTTCTGACACTGCTCGCACGGCACATCTCACAAAACATGGCACTTTGCAATCCCAAAGGGTTTGTTAATGGCTTGAAATGAAAATGTCAAATTGCTTCCACGAAATAGATGTGCCTAAACCATAATTAGCAACTTACAGGGAAATTGAAGAACAAACCCTATCCTTTCAAAACACTATCAAAACACGAAGGGTGAGGATTCAAAAGGCTTTAAACAACTGCTAATCAATATAGAATAATTAATTCCAGCATTGGGGATAGTTGTCCATCTGTCTATAGTGGTTAAACATGCCAACAGTTCGGTTTTAATTGATCTTCCAGAAGATAGGCGCCGTGTGCTTTGGCACTCAATCATTATTCGACTAAAATGATTCAAAGCCACCTAGCAAATTTTTCTTAATGTGTCAGACCAACACATTTACCAACATATTTGCAAATTCATCAAACATTAATTTGTATGTGAGTGGGAAATCTAATGAATAGCATACATTGTGTGCACACTTCTGGTCTAATATGTAGGATAGTAAAAAGTGCACCAGTGTTTCATTTTAATTTTCCAACGTAGCCTCTGGCAATGTTTGTGGATTCACTGAGCAGAACTGTCAATTAGGTCTAAATTAATGAATACTTCAGCGCTGTAGATTTGTGCTCATTTGGAAAAGGATAAAGATTGCTCAGATTAATTGTTTAAAATGCTCAGAGTGCTAAGAATGCTGCCTATCCATCATCCTAGGTCATTTTGAAGTCAGTTTCTTTGTGCGTTATTGTAATTAATAACAATAGTTACATACAACATGGTGTGATTTAACCATAACCTGCTCATACTCTTCTACGCTATATGTATGTTAACAAAATAAAAGAAAAATACTCGGCAGTATCCCAAGTATTTTCTGTTATTTCAGATTTCCAGAATCTGCATTCTGTTGTCATCCAAATGACATTCCAAATGATTTTTTAGTTTAGTTTAGAAATGCAGCGCTGAAGGTCACGGGGAAGAACGTACAAACTCCGTACGGACAGCACCTGTAGTCAGGTGGCGCTGTAAGGCAGCAACACTACCGCTGCGCCACCGTGCCACCCTATTGATGTTATTAAATATTAGTATATTAATGAATCTTGTATCATGTCTCTGGAGAAACCAACCACCAACACCTGTAAAATTTAAAAATAAATAGATTGCGCAATAATTCATTTGAAACCGTTGGCCTTACCAGTTGTACGTTCTGTTTGAAGACAGTGACATGCACGGAGATATATGTTAATGAATAATGGATTCTTCGTGTGGGAGCTGAGAGGATAAACTCCAATTAGCAAATCAATTGTCGGGGCCACACAACTGCCCTGTTTCCCCTCAATGCTCATATCACTTTGGAGATTTGAACTTGGAATTCTTGCAACAGATTTTCTACTCATGTTTGATGTCTGGCACAGGGACGATGAAGTTTTTCGAGGCAAATTTAGGATTATCAGCGTTTGATCTTGAATTAAAAGGATCTTTCTACATTGTTTTTTCAAAGTATTATTATTGCAATCAATGGGATTTCCAAAGTGAATTCCTCCCTATGAAGTCCATTTTGCAGAAGACAATATGCATATAGGGAGACGAGAAGTATCACAAAGTTTCCCATTCCCAAATGGTGGCAATAGACCCACTAGTATAAAGATATCTTTGTAGACATAAAATGCTGGAGTAACTCAGCGGGACAGGCAACATCCCTGGGGAGATGGAATGGGTGATGTTTCAGATCAGTCAGAAGAAGGGTCTCGACCCGAAACGTCACCCATTTCCTTCTCTCCCGAAGTGCTGCCTGTCCCGCTGAGTTACTCCAGCATTTTGTGTCTACCTTCGATTTAAATCAGCATCTGCAGTTCTTTCCTACACAAAGATATCGTTGTGCCTGCCTGACAATAACGCTGCATGGTACTTCGATTAGCAAGGGTGTTAGGGGTTATGGGGCTAAGGGCTGAGGGGGAGAGATGGATCAGCCATGATTGAAAGACGGAGAAGACGATGGGCCAAATGGCCTTATTCTGCTCCGAGAACTATGAATCACCCCATTCAGAATATGCTATTCTGTCATCGGCAGAGCCCAAAGGCTGTCCTGTTGTTATTCTCATATTATCCCAGAGGGATAGTATAAAATAATGGAAAGGTTTGCAGCCAGATGGCGACCACTGTTACATTAGGCGACTGGGTGGTTAGTCCAAACAGGGATGAAGTAAAGTTTCCTAAATTTGTGGGGAAAATTCTTTCCACAATTCTAAAGTTGAAAGAATTTAATTCTTAATAAATTTCCTCAATTCTAAAGTTTAAAGGCCCGAATGTGTAGGAAGGAACTGCGGACGCTGGTTTACACCGAAGACAGATACAAACTGCTGGAGTAACCCAGCGGGAAAGGCAGCATCTCTGGATAGAAGGAATGGATGACATTTCGGGTCTGAAGAAGAGTCTCGACCCGTAACGTCACCCATTTCCTCTATCCAGAGATGCTGCCTGTCCCGCCGAGTTACTCCAGCATCGTGTATCTATTAAAGGCCAGAATGCTCTGGTTATTTCAGTCCACTCAGGGTTCACCAGCCATATTTATAGGCATTGTTGCAGCTTCCAGGCACGGACCGGGAGCTGCTAAATTGACTGGCAGCTGGTCAGCAAAGTGGCGGAGTCAGACATTGGCCACTTTATACAAGAACAATGACGCCACAGTGACTGTAACTACTCCAGACCTGCTTCCAGCTGCTGCTCGCTGGAATATTGGGGGTGGGATATTGGAATGGCATAGATCACACATATTCAGGCAAGCATCGAATGCAGCACTGCGCCTGATTGTGGATGATCAGCCAAGATCACAATGAATGGCCAAATAGCCGACTCCTGCACCTATTATCTATTGTCACAGTGGCGCAGCGGTAGAGTCGCTGTCTTGCAGGGCTTACAGCGCCAGAGACCTGGGTTCGATCCTGACTACGGGTGCTATCTAAACGTTCTCCCCGTGACCCCGTGGGTTTTCTCCGAGATCTTCAGTTTCCTCCCACACTCCAAAGACATACAGGTTTGTAGGTTAATTGGCTTGGTATAAATGTAAATTGTCCCTGGTGTGTAGGATGGTGTTAAAGTGTGGGGATCTGCGGACACTGTTGGCCGAAGGGCCTGTCTCTGCGTTGTATCTCTAAACTAAACTCAACACCCAAAACGGGAGGCTGCATGCCAATTGCTCCTCATCGTTGCACAACTTTCTATTGCATTTAATTACCTTTTGACCCATGTATCCTAAACTGTTCCCACCTAACGACTTTGATGTATGCCCCAATATGTTAAACCTCTTCCATGGCAACAAGTCACTTGTATGTCTTTGATACATTCACAGTTATACCTCACTACAACTTCCCTTGAATTATCCACACCCAGTTAAACTTTCCCAGCACTTAATATCCTCCTCTCATCTTTAAACTCCGTTCCTCCACCCATCCAAATCTGCAGCTGAAGCTGTGGAATTATGACAATAAGGTGATTATGGAAGATTAAGGGCTGTTAAAATATTATTCTGGCAACCTTTGCTCCAGTTCTCAATCAGTTAGAAAACACCTAATAAAGTAATGTACATTGCCCTTCGACACTGTAATTTAGAAAAAGGACAAGAAAAGACGACACAAAGATACTCCAGTACATATATCCCCGGTCAGCATTGGATGGTGATTGGAATTAAACTACAGTTTCCCTCCCTGGTAACATCTTTATCTTGTAGAGCTATTATAGATGATTCGCACCAACCCCCTGGCCAGAGCTGTGTCGTTAGGATTGTTGCTTCACTTAAAAACTTTATTGAGACAAATGTGATTCAGCCTGGTCACTGCCCAAAGGTAATGTTCACGTTCTCACTCTCTGTGGAAGCAACAACTTCTGCTGAAGTAACTTTTAATGGTTGTGAGCAATTCTCAAGTGGCATTGCCCATGACCATTCTTCACTTGCGAATCTTGGGAGGTTCTAGAGTTAGACAGTTCTTTATGTCCAACTCGTCCATGCCGAGCAAGATGCTAATTGCATTTGCCTGTATTTGGCTCATATTCCCAGAAGCCTTTTCTCGCCATTTACATGCCCAATGTCTTTTACACTTTCTAACTATACCTGCCTCTACTACCTCCACTGGCAGCTTGTTCTATATACCTTCTACTCTCTGTGTGTACAAAACATCCCCCAACTCCTTTTAAATATTTTCCCACTCACTTTAAACCTGTGCTCTGCCCTTTAGCTTCAGACTTCTCTATCCTGGTAAAATGGGGACTATCTACCGTCCCTATTGTAAATGTCATACAGAAGACGTTACACCCATGTCCCTCCTATATTTATACAGTTCTATAAGTGTCACTCCTTCAGACTCCTTTGGTCCAGAGAAACCTGTGCCAACCGATGCAATCTCTCCATATGACTCAAGCCCTTCAGTCTTGGCAACAATCCTGTGAATCTTTTCTACACGGTCACTAACACAATGACATTGTTCCTCGAGTGTGGTGACTAGAACAGCACATAATACTCCAAGTGGGACCAAACCAATAGTTTGTACAACTGCAACAATGCATCCAAACTCCTCAACTCAATGCCGCCTCTTCACCACACCCTGTCGCAACCTCTTTGTCTAACTTTGTTGCCATTTCAGCAAACTATGTACTTGCACCTCAAGGTCTAACCATTCAGTAATACTCCCAGGGCTTTGCCATTTACTGTGTATGTCCTGGCCTGGATTAATCTCTGCAAACTTGCTGGAGTTAAATACCATCAGCCATTCTCTTGCCCGCTTTCTCAATTGATCTAGATCCTGTTGTAACCTTAAGCAACTTTCTTCACTGTCCACTTTACCACCAATTTCTATGTCATCCACAAACTTACTAATCATGTCCTCTACATTATTTCCCAAATCATATCTGATGAATAGAGGAACCAGTGCACCAATGTAGCACACCATTGGGTTGTAGGTCTCCAATTTGAAAAGCAACCCTTCACTACCACCAAGCTCTTTTTATACCCACCCTAGATCCCAAGTATTCTAACCTTCTAGACCAAATAACTAAGCAGGGTGTTGCTAAAGTTCCTGGAGACAATGCCTTCCACCCAGCCTTCATCAATTCTCCTGACCATCTTCTCAAAAAACTCAATCAAATATGGGAGACATGATTTCCTCCAACCAAAGTCATGCTGATTGTATGGAATCATATCTTGCACTTCCAGATTCATTGTACCTTCTTCTACTGTCCATCACCTGCTGCTGAATCCTTCCTCTACTTTGCATTTCACCACCGTAAACCCTCCAACAACCTTCTGGCCAGTTTCTCTTTCTCCAAACCCTCTGCTTTCCATAAAACAGCTCAGTTGAACTTTACTCCCCAACATCTGGATAGGACATGTTTGCATGGATATGGGCCAATGTGGGCCGGTGTGACTAGTGTAGCTCGGAAATGTTGGCCGGAATGGGCAGGATGGGCCATAGAGCCTGTTTCCACACTGTGCCACTCGATGACTAGAACACCAGTTACTAGGCACCGGCACCTTTTTGACTTCTACCATGACTCCTGACCTCTTCATTCCTCTATTGTTTGCACATCCTTTACCTAATCCAAGGCCACTGCATTTACTCAGGATTCCCTCCCTATCATCACTGTCAAAATCACTTGTAAAGCACATTTCTGGCCCGGAACTTGGTCACCCTTCTTCCTTCTTTTGTTTTGAATTATTTTCTTCGTGTTGTACTTCTAAACACACCTGCACCTTCGATTATTAAAAAACAAATGTTGTCATCAAAATTTAATGGCATTAGTAAACAAATGGGTGTTAATGGAGCGATGAGGTCAAGTCAGTGAAGATGTTTCTTGGGGGTTTTCTACTTCCTAATTCAGTAGGAAATGAGCTCCAGGAGTATCACACCATTTTTCATCACAAGGTCAAGTAGGAGGTCAAAGATGTGTGGGGAGGAGCTCTTGAAAGATAATCAATGGTGGAGAGAGGCAGCAGATCGATATTCATTCCTGGTAGCGGGACTGGGTTTTGAGATCTTGTGGAGTTTTGACAGAAGAGGTCAGGCTGATGGATTGTTATTCGGTGGTTTAGGAACAGTGGCTAGTGGTTAAGGGATTGATGTCATGCAGAAGACATGTTGGAAAGGAAAAGGGCAAAGTAAAAAATAGGTGGCAACAGGAAAGATGCAAGTGGGCTCAATGAGGTGGATCCTGTTCACAGCCGACCTCACAACATCTGCAAATGCCTGCCGCAACACAAGTGTCCTGGGACAATCACGGGGTCTCAAACGCGTGGGCACATTGCATCAGCATGCATTGGACACCACTGCACATCTCTCCGTGTGTTTGACGTGATACGAACCAGAAAGAAAATATGCAACCAGCAAAAAGCAGCTAATTTCCCTCTATAGCAGATTTTTCATTGAAATGGAATTGCATAGTGCATAGAGGTATAGTGTTGTGCACTCTGATTTCTAGACAGTTGTGCAAATGTAAATTATTGTTGTCCCTCAATTGGGTAAGTACTTTTCTTCTAGGCAGTTCTGAAAAATGGGAAAGATTTGTATTGGATGCATTCACTGCCAGCTCACTTCCAATACATGTGTTGGTCCATGTCTACTGGAGGTAAAAGTACATTGTCCTAATTTGTCCCAGAAAACAGAGCAGCTAAAAGAAGGTGAAGTCCACTCCCCACCGTGTTCTTCCTCATATCAGGAATCAATAAGAAATCGAAGATAGACACAAAAAGCTGGAGTAACTCAGCAGGACAGGCAGCATCTCTGGAGAGAAGGAATGGGGGACGTTTCAGGTCGAGACCCTTCTTTAGCTGTCACAAGCTGAAACATCACTCATTCCTTCTCTCCAGACTTGCTGCCTGTCCCGCTGAGTTACTCCAGCTTTTTGTGTCTATCTTCGATTTAAACCAGCATCTGCAGTTTCTTCTTACGCATCAATAAGAAATCACATTTGTTGCCAATGGAACAACAGAACAAGAACTCCAAACATACTGTAATTCCTTGGGACCCAGCAATATTTTGAATATACATGCTGAGCTAATAATAGTGTGTAATAATATTATAGCACATTATTCTTAGCTCTGCGTATGCATTAATACATGTATTAATATTATTATTACATATCTATCTATATATAACAAAAACTCATCTTGAATGTATATTTGTTTGTCTATATGTAAATATGTTCCCAAAATAGAACTAAAATGGTACACGATAGCGCACCAATTTTAGGCCCACCTTACTCACCATTCACCTGGGGTGTGCAGTAGCAATTTTCATTCAATTTTACAAAGTATTTCCCTTTATAAACTTTAATTTACTTTCTACTTATTGGCCCCGTCAGCCACGCATGTGCAGTTGGGGGAGGGTTGCTGGGCCCGCGATCCGCAGTTTGGGGAGGGTTGCCGGACCCGCCGCCATGTTAAGATCACCATTTTGACTGGCGTCACAACGGGCACCCAACAGGTCCTCTAGTACTTACTAAAATCCATGTAGAAAACATCCACTATTATTAATATGTAATAATGTGCATGTAAATATAAACTAAATAAATCTATTTTATTTCATTCTTTTTGGTCACTGCTTCAGACATGAGTAATGCAGACTAAGGAAGGTTGACCATTACATAATAGATGACGTAATAGAAGCATTGAAATTTAGTACGAGAGAACTGTCATATTCCTGCAGAGTTTCACAAATGTCAATATACCAAACACGTTTATGTAATATTTATGTAATTATATGTTTAATGAGGCTGATGCACATTTTACTCAATAGAAATCATGCACTTTAAACATTCAAACAATAAACATTTGCGACAATAACTATTTTAAGAAAAATCAAATATTGTGAGTAATTAGCATTCCAGCCAGCATGGCAATGCTTAATTTATTGATGTGCAGAGATTGATGCTGTTACTTATTGCGACTGTAATCAAAATCCAAGCTACTGATCACACAGTGTAGATATGTAATGTATGTACCACTTCAAAGATGAATAAATAATGGAGGATTAGAAAACTCAAGGCTATCTATCACTTCTGTTGTGAAAAGAACTGACTTTGGCTGTAAATGAGAATTTGATCATCGTTTTTAATTAATAACTGCCATTGCCCACCTATATTTTGGCCGGGACACGAATATAGAGCATGTACGGCATATTGAATATCAATGATCACATCAGTGAATGGGAAGCTTTTGGAGAGGATTCTTTGGAATAGGATTCACTCAGATTCGGTAGAGAATGAGACAATTAGGGATAATTAGCAGGTCAAGTATTACTAACTTGATTGAGTTTTATTTTGAGAAGGTGAAAAAGGTGGTGCTGCGCACAACAGCCTCGCTAGCAGTTTATCTGTCGTTTCACCCTTTTTGTTATTTTTAGTGTGTCAAAAATTATGGTTTTGGAGGTTTCTTAGTCTTTTTTATGTGGGGGGTGGGGGAGGAAGGGGGAGGCCATTTTCTCAGTCACTTCCTGGCCAAGGATGCGTCTTTTCTCCGAGTCGCATCTTTGTCCCCCCTCGCGGCCTACCACAGCTTTGGCGCGGCCTTTCCTGCTGAAGACTGGCCAGCGTTTCAGCAGCGCCGCAGCACTGAATTCCATCGTGGAGCGCGACGATGCCTTACCGGGGATCATCGTGCTGGAGCTCCGGATTGTTGGGCCTGCGGCTTTAACATCGTGGAGTTGTGGTTTGCGGAGCTTCTAGCCGCGGGCGGCGCTGACTTTAACATGGCGGAGTCCTGGGATCTTTTGGCTAGGGTCGCCAGCGTTGAATCTCCGTCCAGCTCGACCTGTGGACTTCGGAAGCCGAGGTCCACGGTAGGAAGCGGCCGATTCAGAAACTTTAAGCTGCTGAGAGTGTTCTCCGTTCCGACGTCAGAGTTCCGATCATCCCGGCGAGAGGGCCTGAACATCGGGCCACCGTAGTGGCGAAAGATGAGGGTTCAAAGGCCCCGACCACGGGTGCACAATGAGGAAGATGGCTGACCTAATTGCCTTTCCTCACAGTGGGAAACGTTGATTCCGCTGTGTGGGATGTTCATGGTAAATTCGATCGTGTGTTGTGTTCTTTTTATTCGTGTGGCTGTATGGTAATTCAAATCTCACTGCACCAATTGGTGCATGTGACCATAAATGTAACTTGAACTTGATTGATGAGGGTATGGCAGTGGATGTTTTGAGGTTTTGTACAAGGATTTTAGTAAGCCGATGGGCCAGTTCCACTTAGGCTATTTTTAGGCGACTGTCGGCGACTGTCATAGTCACAGCAGGTCACCGAAAAACCGGCGACTGGACCCCCCTTCGACATAAAATTTTGAAATAGAATCATTACTTTAACAACAACAAATAACCGAAGTCAGCACCGGTGACAACCTACGTCACCTGGCGACAACTACAACAGCACCTACGTCAGGAGAAGTCAAGCTACGCTCATTGGCGTCAAACCCACGGTCACCGACTGTCTCCGAAATGTTTTTAACATGTTGTAAATCCAGCGGTGACTAGAAAGACTAAAGGGCCTGTCCCACCAGCATGCAACTCTATGCGATTAACGACCTCACGTGGTCGCTTGAGCCGTCCGGTGTCGCGGGGCCGGTCCCACTTCGATCGCCGGAGCCATGCGGAATTGTGCGGAGTTCGTCCCGAGTTCATCCCGACACCGCACGGGGCTCCGAAACACTGACTATGTTCAAAAATTCCGCGCGGCAACGGCTTGTCGGCTCGCAGTCGCCTCGACCCATTACACACTGCCCCGACATCGTGCCTCCGTGAGCCTATCTGTAGGTGCCTCCGTGACCCTCTATGTGTGTGTCTCTGTGCCCCTCTCTGTGTGCCCCTCTCTGTCCTGGCGAACTTACCTTAGACTTCGCTCCAAGTTCGCCTCACTTTGCGCCGCGTTGTGCCACTCACCCGACCTCCGCGCGGCCCCTACTGCCGGTTTGGTTACGCTTGCCGCATGCAGGCGCATGCTGGTGGGAACGGCCCTGTACAGGGGATCACCCAACCTCCACGTGGCCCCCGCTTCTAGTTTGATCGCGTTCATCGCATGGAGTTGCATGCTTGTAGGACAGGCCCTTAATACTCTTTGGGCGACTGAGGAGACTACTCATGACCATAGAGGCAACACCCCACTGACCATGTAGTGACAGCCTAATCACCGGCAGTCGCCTAAAAAATAGCATAAGTGGGACAGGCCCATAAGTAAGGATTTTAGAAGGATTTGATAAACTCCCTCATGCCAATGAAGGCAGTGGAAACCAATTTACTGGATGTTTTCTAGAGAAAGTTAGATATAGCTAGGGCAAACGGAATCAAGGGATATGGGGAGAAAGCAGGGACGGGATACTGAATTTGGATGATCAGTCATAATATTGAATGGCAGAGCAGGCTTGAAGGGCCGAATGGCCTACTCCTGCACCTATTTTCTATGTTTCTATGACCTGGAAGGGCAAAGCACTGCGGGCAAGCATATGATTTGCATTGGGGACCACAGCAGGTCAGAGATCTCAGTGAACCCTAAGAATGCCTAAGTGCTGGCTTTTAAAATCAGGATTAGTACAATTTGGTCATTGTGGGAGTAAATAATTATAACTCTCCAACCGGTGAAAGTCTTACTGCAGCCAAACCTCTGTATTGCACTAGCATTGAGAGCATACGTGGCACTTTCCCACCGGATAATATTGCTGCGGAGAACTCGTATCCTGCCAAAACAATAAGGAGATACTTTTTCCACCAGGTGCCAAGGCATCGAGAAATGAATCAAAATTCTTTACTGTCAGTTAACTCACTTTATAACTGTGTCATTTTTATGGACTTGTTTGAAGTCCATTTATGTTTTATGGACTTTATGGCCCTGTACCAGAAGGGAAGAGCCGGCTGTACTTTTTGAGAAGGCTCTGCTCCTTCAACATCTGCAGTAAGTTGCTGCAGATGTTCTACCAAGTAGCCAGTGGCCATCTTCTTCACAGCCGTGTGCTGGGGCAGCAGGGCGAAGGCCGTGGATGCCGACAGGGATCAACAAACTCATCAGGAATGCTGGCTCCGTCCTGGGGGCGGCGTTGGATTCATGGGAAGTAATCTTGGAGGGGAGGATGTACCTCATACTGCGGAGCATCTTGGACAATACAGCTCATCCCCTCCATGACACACTAGTCAATCTGAGGAGTACCTACAGCAACAGATGCAGTACAGAACGCCACAGGGGATCCTTCTTCGCTGTGGCTATCAAACTGTACAACTCCTCCCCCCTTCTGTCGTGGGGTAGACTGAGACTGACTCTCCTCCCCCCCGCTCTCTAATCTTTGCACATCCCCAATCCTTTCCACTCGTCACTTTCATTTCATGTTTCATGTATTTTGTGTTTTATGATTGTTGGCAGATCAATTTCCCTCCTGGGATAAATAAAGTTCTATCGTATTGTATCAAACAGCTCTATGCCGACGTAATGATCTCTGTTCAAGGATCCCTCCACCCATCGAGTCCTTCCCTGCTGTCTTAGTACTGACCGATGTTGATTCTAGTGCCGACTTGGATGTCAAGCCTGAGTGAGGGACACTGCATCTCAGGTGCTGCGGAAGCATCAAACTGGCAACGGGAAACAACGTAAAAATGGCCAAAGTACAAAGAGTCATAGAATGGGAAGGGAAAGCTGCAGTGAACGAGGGGTAGGGCAATGAATCACAAGTCTGCCATGCCATGCTAGAGATGTTTAGAACAACACATGTACTTTCCAATAGCATCATTGCCGATTATATGACTCAGTAATAGGGTGAGCAAGATTTTCTAATCACAAGTAAGTGGGGCATTTATTAAAAATAATGCACTTACTTGCCTGCTGACATTTCTAGTGAGCTCCTTCAAGGTCTAAAGTTGTGCCGATGGGCAAAAAGCACTTGTTTCTACAGTATTATGAGTGATGTGACGTCTTGAAATAAGAAATGTTTTCTTCTCCAACTGTTGGAGCTTCAGTGCCTTAAGGATGGTTGTGGTTTTACTTAAAGCATCTCCAGCAAGCATCAGGCTTCCTTGTGGTGCCAGGAACCTGAGGAATTTCAAATTTGCTTCAACTTTGACTGTTGTCCCAGCAGTTCTCGAGGGCTACCTGAACTTTCCTATCAACAGCAAGTTCCCACAAATTAAAATCAAATTTATATCTGCAACAAATCTGTGCACAGTGAGCATGCAGCCAACATTTTCAACCATCTACATTAATTCAAAGGCTCTTACAGAACAATTTACATGCAAAGCATAAGTATCACTAAGACTGCTAAGCAGAACCCTGTGATATGTTGTAGTACTTGAGAAGGCAAAAATACTATAATTTCAGGGCAGCACGGTGGCATGGCGATAGAGTTGCTGCCTTACAGCGCCAGAGACACGAGTTCGATCCTGACTATGGGTGCTGTCTGTACGGAGTTTGTACATTCGCCCCGTGACCATATGGGTTTTCCCTCGGTGCTCTGGTTTCCTCCCACACTCCAAAGTTTAGCTTCGGTAAAAATAGTTATAGTGTGTAGGGTAGTAAGTGCCGGATTTACCTATAAGCGTGGCAGGTTGAAGCCCTGGGCCTCAAAATCTAGGGGGCCTCCGGCCAAGATGCATAATATTTTTGACACTGTCATAGGTCTTTCTTACATTTGCTGTCACAATGCACTGTAGTCTCTAAACAACCCTTCAGTAATTTTCCTTGCCCTCCATTTCAGAATCATACTGTTTGAAGCCGATAACTCGACACTAGCACTGGCAATAAATACATTTTTTTAAAGCGCAGCTTTCCTGCCCCTTATCTCATTGGCCATGCTCGGCTACACATCAGTGTCAATCTGTTGGCACCAGGGTCTGGCAAACTTTCACACGTGCTCCAGTAAGCAGCGATGGTGGGTGCAGGGAACATCTTTGGATATTGCAGACTTCAAAAGTCTAAACTCAGGGGTAAGTACAAAAGTGCAAAGATATTCGAACTAGGAAGTTGGCAAGGAGCAATGCTAGGGGTAGAGCTGTTAATCGTTGCTACAAACCTATTGTGTAGTGCTGTGGCTGCCACTGTCAGGTTAGGAATAAAACAAAGCTTATTTGTAGTATCTTTGTTAACAATGTTAAATTTTTGTTTTCATTTTTTAAAAATATAACAGTAAACTTACAATTTTATTTTCCTAAAAATTCCTGCTTATTTCACAAAAGTTTGGTTATAGCAAAAGTTTTTCACTGCGTTAATTTCAACATTTATGCATTTTATTTTCAATCACTACGGTACTTAACAATAACGTTTTATGTCCTTTAAAGAAGGAATTGCGAAATTTTAAACACCCGTCATCATCCTTGGCTTTACTCAAACTATTTAAAACACTCTTCCATCTTCCTCTAGTCGTGGGGGTGGGGGATTGGGAGGGGCCTCACATGTGGAATAGCCTAGGGCCTCTCTTCATCTAAATCCGGCCCTGAGGACAGTGCTAATGTATGTGGATTGCAGGTCGGCGAGGATTTGTTGGGCCGAGGGGCCTGTTTCTGCACTGTATCTCTAACCTAAACTAAACAAGAAATTGAGAAAGCAAAGGAATAGGCGTTTGGTTAACAGTTCATTGTTGTCTCACAACAGGTTTTGCTGCATCATTGTACCACATGGTTTGACTGGAGCCATCATAGATTCGGAACATCTTTGCCTGCCCAGGAATGCTACAATATACAAAATCAGTTTATTGATTTTGGTGAGGAATAAAATCATGCTTACGTAAAGTACAATGAATAAGTGTGCAGATATGTGTTAACCTAAACATGGAAACAATTCAATATTCTGCACATTTGTTCAAAAAGTGGATTAAAAAAAACCTGGTCATGACATTCTATATTTACAATGAGGAGAAATCTCTTTCATTTTCCTTCTGGAAATGAAAATGTATTTTTAAAATGTCTGCAATCCTCCAAATTTGAATTAATTCTCATGAATTTTACATGGACACATTAGGGGGTGGGGATTGAGGGTAGGGGGGCAGGCACTGTGATAATGTTATAAGAAATTACTTGTGTTCATCCTGCTCATCAATCTCGGTGCTATAGCACTACAGTTGCAGGGCAACATAGGAAACTGAATTAATGAAGCCTCCAATACAGTGAAATGTCAGCATTCATTTTCCATCAATCAATCTGCAAATACTATCTTGTGAAAACCTTGCCTTCTCACTTGAACTCCACAGACAGCCACAATGAGCTTGCAGTGGTCACACAGGTTGTTTATGAGCTCCTGCAGCAATCCATTAACCAGCAACAAAGTTGTCTCCAGCTAGCAAGGACGATCTTATGCAAAAAAATAAATAAAGCCGGCTATGATTTAGGGCGAATCATTCACTTTCCCTGTCACAATGCCTCATTTGGACAGCAATGCAAGGGGATGACAAAATTGAAAATATGTTTAGGCAGATTCAATTTTAGTCTAGCTTCCTAGACTGAGGCTGCCCAACCTGAGCCTGACGAGACCTAAATACACGTTAGCTTCAGCTCAGATCAACTTTAGAAAAATATCTGTACAGTACATGGATAGGACAGGTTTAGTGGGTTCGGCAAGTGGGACTAGGGTAGCTGGGACATTGTTGGCCGGTGTAGGCGACTTGGGCCAAAGGGCCTGTTCCACTCTGTATCACTCTATGACTCTATCTTCATTCCTGTTGCTCAGGCTGGGCTTGGAGTTACTGCGGTTGGGTGGGGTTGCATTGGGTTAGGTTGTGTTTTAGAGCACAAGTGTCAATGTGTGCCAACGAACAAATAGCTATAACCACACTGACAAAATAATAAGGAAGATACACATCATCAATATCTATTGGCACACGTATTCATGAAAGACAATGCCGTCAGAAGGTGCAGCACGGTGGCGCAGTGGGAGAGTTGCTGCCTTGCAGCACCAGAGACCCGGGTTCCATCCAGACTAACGGTGCTGTCAACACGGAGTTTGTACGATCTCCCCGTGACTACGTGGGTTTTCTCCGGGTGCTCCAGTTTCCTCCCACATTCCAAAGACGTACTGGTACGTAGGTTAATTAGCTTAGGTAAAGATTGTAAATTGTCCCTAGTGTGTTGGATAGTGCTACTTACTTACTTACTGCCTATTATGCCTCCTGGCATATAGGTCCCCCACTCCTGTCTGTTCTGCGCTAGCTTCTGGACACTACCCCAGGTCGGCTCCTTTGTTTTCATTTCCTCCTCTACAGTTCGACGCCAGGTGGTTTGGGGTCTCCCTCTTTTCCTTTTCCCTTCCGGTGTCCAGTGCAGGGCTATTCTTGGGATGCTGTCTGGTTCTCTTCTCAGTATATGGCCAATCCAGTTCCTGCACCTTCTCATGATGATGGTGTCCATGCTCTCTTGTTGGCATTGAGCAAGGAGATCTTGGTTGGATATGGTTTTTGGCCAAAATATTCTAAGGATTCTTTTCAGGTTCTTAGTATGGAAGACTGACAGCTAGTTGATGTCGCTCGCTGTCATTCTCCAGCATTCCGAGCCATATAGGAGGGTGGAGAGGACACAGCTCTGATATAACTTCAGCTTGGTCTTGGTGTTGTATTGCTGGGACCTCCATACATTGTTTAGCATTCTGTAAACATTCCTAGTCTTGTTTAGCCGGTTCTTGATGTCATTGTGTGCTCCGCAATCGTGTCTGACTTTGCTACCAAGATAGGTAAACTCCTCAGTTATGGGAAGATTGTTTCCATTCACTTGGATTGTCGAGGGGTTTTGGATGTTTAGTGTCATTACTTCAGATTATTTCTGGTTTAACTTCAGGCCAATTTGTCACTGAGACGGGATGTTTTTTCCTGCATGTGCTTGTGAGTGTGGGAGACCAGAGCCACGTCATCAGCAAATTCAAGGTCTTCCAATGCTGAGATAGTGCTAGTTATAGTGCTAGTTCATAGCAAAAGGATTTGAGTATAGGAGCAGGGAGGTTCTACTTCAGTTGTATAGGGTCTTGGTGGGACCACACCTGGAGTATTGCGTACAGTTCTGGTCTCCAAATCTGAGGAAGGACATTATTGCCATAGAGGGAGTGCAGAGAAGGTTCACCAGACTGATTCCTGGGATGTCAGGACTGTCTTATGAACAATGACTGGATAGACTCGGTTTATACTCTCTAGAATTTAGGAGATTGAGAGGGGATCTTATAGAAACGTACAAAATTCTTAAGGGGTTGGACAGGCTAGATGCAGGAAGATTGTTCCCGATGTTGGGGAGGTCCAGGACAAGGGGTCACAGCTTAAGGATAAGGGGGAAATTCTTTAGGACCGAGATGAGAAGGACTTTTTTCACACAGGGAGTGGTGGCTCGCTGGAACTCTCTGCCACAGAGGGTAGTTGAGGCCAGTTCATTGGCTATATTTAAGAGGGAGTTAGATGTGACCCTTGTGGCTAAGGGGTTCAGAAGGTATGGAGAGAAGGCAGGTATGGGATACTGAGTTGGATGATCAGCCATGATCATATTGAATGGCGGTGCAGGCTCGAGGGGCTGAATGGCCTACTCCTGCACCTAATTTCTATGTTTCTATGTTAAGGGGGAAATCGCTGGTCAGCACAGAGTTAATGGGCTGAAGGGCCTGTTTCAATGCTGTATCTCTAAACAAAACTAAATAAAAGTTGGGGACATTCATCCTCCTCATTATTGTTTCATCAGTGTAAATAGAGCGGATACTATTTGGTACACATTGCTACCTTTAGAACCTCAGATGATGTAATGGTACTCCATCAAACCTTCCTTATCCCCTCTCTCCTGATTTTTCTCAGCACAGATAGAGTCAAAGAGTTATAGAGTGATACAGTGTGGAAACAGACCCTTCTGCCCAACTCGCCCACACCGGCCAGCAATGTCCCAGCTACACTAGTTCCACTTGCCTGCGCTTGGCCCATATCCCTCCAAACCTGTCCTATCAATGTACCCGTCTACTGTTTCTTAAATGATGGGATAGTCCCAGCCTCAACTACCTCCTCTGGTAGCCTGTTCCATACACCCACCACCCTCTGTGGTGACCCCTCAGATTCCTAGTAAAGTTTTCCCCTTCACCTTGAAACCCATGTCCTCTGGTCCTTGATTCCCCTACTCTGGGCAAGAGACTCTGTGCATCTACCCAATCTATTCCTTGTTCACCTCTATAAGATCCTCCTACGCTCCATGGAATAGAGACCCAGCCTCCTCAACCTCACCCTATAGCCCAGACCCTCTAGTCCTGGCAACAGCCTCTTAATTATTTTTTGAACCTTTTCAAGCTTGACAATATCTTTCCTGTAACATGGTGCCCAGAACTGAACACAATATTCTAAACACAGTCCCACCAACCTCTTATACAACTGCAACATGATGTGAAAGGAATCCAAGCCCGGCACTCATGCCTTAGACCAGGGGTGGGGAACCTTTTCATGTTGGAAGGCCGTATAAAGTTAGCTGTAATCTAATATGGCCGCATCCAAGAAACTTCAATTAGATATACTTCAAAATGTACATTATTTTGTTAAAATAGCCCTCATTACTTAATGTTTTAATTGTGGCCGTCAGTCGGGGAGGATTGTTTAGTTGAATCTTCTTTTACTCTTTCGTATTTTAAATGCGTTCATTTTAAGATTTAAATAAAAATAATAAGATGAACAAAAACATATTAATAATAATAAAAAGATTTGTTCTACAAAATTTGGATTCATTCAAAAGGCCGCACTTAATGGCTTAGAAGGCCGCATGCGGCCTTAAGGCCACAGGTTCCCCACCCCTGCCTTAGAGCATCGCACAAACCACACACATAATCCGCCTACTAGAGTGCGCACAGCTTATGTGTCCCCAAACCACCCTAGCCTGTGAAAGGAATGATCTGTCTAATCATCCAGTATAATTTATTTTCTGGTCTTGGAAAAAAAAAATGTTTACAAGTCTGGATCTCTTTCTTAAAGAATTAAGTTATTGCTGCTCATTTTTATGTTTCCGATCTCTTAATCCTTCCTTGCTGCTTCTCATTTTATTTTATTTACCATACAATTTAAATATTTATAGTTATGCTTCTCCCTCCAGATTTGATTGCCTTCATCAAGATTGTTGTAAAAGACTTTTGGAGCTTTTCCAAAGCCCGCCAATGTGTACTGGTAGGCTTGACTTGATTTCACATGCTACAAATTTCTCATGGGGGGGGGGGGGTCATGCTAAAAGAAAAATCTGATGATTGTATATTAGCCTTAATGTTCAAAAGAAATTAAAGTTAGCTTTCTAGTGTTTAGAGGTTAGAGATACAGCTCGGAAACAGGCCATTTGGCCCATCCACTCCATGCCAACCAATGGTCACCCATTCACTAGTGCAGGGGTTGGCAACATACGGCCTCCGGGCCAAATGCGGCCCATAACCCGAAATCATCCAGCCTGCAGGCGTTTATTTCCCTGTAATTATCCGGCCCACAGACTTCCTTCATCACCGGTACATGACAGGCCCGAGACCGCGGCGACGAAAGGAGGCAAGGAGGCCTGCGCTGGCGGCCGCAATGGCGGAACCGCCGAGCGCATGTTGATCTTAACCCGTGTTCAAGATTAACACAAATTAAGTGGAGTGGAGTGGAGTTGGCCAAGGAATGCCACTATCGTAGCGACTGCTCCGCAGAACTTGCCATTCCTTCGACCCTGGAACTGTGTGAAGTGGGAAGCGGCTGTAAAAGGACAGTGCCGCTGGGGGGAGACTTCCCTTCCACAGCGTGTGGGGAGTCTGGCCCGGGTCAGCACGGCCTGGACTGCACAAAGTAGTAAACTTGGCTGGGTCGCCAGGGGTAAAGTTGCAGGGAAGGCATGAGCGATGAGAAGGAGGGGCTCGGGGATCATGCCAGCAATTCATTCACTCACTCAGTAGCTGGGGTGGCTGCTAGCGGCCGTCGGGACTGGACAGCGGTACCGGACGCTAACTCAGCACCTTCTGCCGGTCTGCCAGACTGCCACGGTGTCATAGGAACATCGAAAATAGGTGCAGGAGGAAGCCATTCGGCCCTTCAAGCCAGCACCACCATTCATTGTGATCATGGCTGATCGTCCCCAATCAATAACCCGTGCCTGCCTTCTCCCCATATCCCTAGATTCCACCAGCCCCTCTATCTAACTCTCTCTTAAATCCATCCAGCCTCCACTGCCCTCGGTGGAAGGGAATTCCACAAATTCACAACTCTCTGGGTAAAAAAGTTTTTTCTCACCTCAGTCTTAAATGACCTCCCTTTTATTCTAAGACTGTGGCCCCTGGTTCTGGACGCGCCCAACATTGGAAACATTTTTCCTGCATCTAGCTTCTCCAGTCTTTTTATAATTTTATATGTTTCTATAAGATCCCCCTCATCCTTCTAAACTCCAGTGAATACAAGCTTAGTCTTTTCAATCTTTCCTAATATGACAGTCCCGCCATCCCAGGGATCAATCTCATGAACCTACGCTGCACTGGATCACAAGGATGTCCTTCCTCAAATTAGGATGCCAAAACTGTACACGATACTCCAGATGTGGTCTTACCAGAGCCATATACAACTGCAGAAGAACCTCTCTACTCCTATATTGAAGTCCTTCGACACAGGCGCAACCGGTGGAGGTAGTGGTTGGTGGGTAGCTACTGGGCAGAAGGCTGGCTGTTCCATCCGGGACTCTCTCTCTCTATCCCCATTATATAATCTCCCTGAGCCAGGAAGTCCCCGTCCCTCAGACCTGAACTGCACAGTGCATTGTGGTAAGAAGGAGGCTCCCCGATCCTCATTGCCTCCTTCAAGGAGTTTCACATCTTCCTTTCTACTGACTAAACCAAACCCTTCATCCTGTCCCGCCAGCCTTTCTTCAAAATGTACCAGCTAAAAATGGAAGTGCGTCTTTGTCGCTGGGAAATACGGTAACTGAAATGTCACTGGTTAAGTGACAATAAACGCAAAGTTGATCTTGAGGGTTGTTTTACTACCAGTGCCTCAAACTAATTCCTATGTTCAGTAGACATAATATTTCTAAAATATGTAAATATGTCAAAGTTTATTAACTATGACGATAGATGCGGCCCTCAAACCGCTCAGACATGGGATCCGGCTCCTATGCACAACAAGGTTGCCAACCCCTGCACTAGTTCTTTCCTACATACTGGGGACAATTTACATGAAGCCAATTGACCTACAAACCCGTAGATCTTTGGAAATGTGGGTGGTAGCCGGAGCACCCAGAGAAAGCCCAAGCAGTCACAGTGAGAATGTACACACACACACACCCTCACCAATCTTTGCACATCCCTAATCCAGGGCTGCCAACTCTCACGCATTGAGCATGAGACTAACGCATTTGAGGAAATTCTCAAGCTCTCACGCTAATGACAGAAGTTCTCACGCTCAAAAAATATTTTAAAAAATATAGTAATAAATAAGTAAAGTCACACTTCACCACACTCACCAATGAGAATGAGAATGAGAATAGCTTTTTGTCGGCGGGTTCCCCGTAAAGAACGAGCAATTGGCTTCAGCCCATCGCACACTATTTAAAATGGCAATGTAGACACAAATGCGGGAGAAACTCAGCGGGTGAAGCAGCATCTATGTCTGAGTTTGACCCTTCTTCACACTCAAGCGCTTCTCCAGCATTTCTGTCTACCGCTCTATAGATGCTGCCTCACCCGCATTCACATTCCCGTGTAGATGGTGTGATAGGTGAGACATGGCGGTGGTCCCAGCACCGACCCCCCCCCTCTCCCGAGACACCGCTCACACCTCCCACCCTCACCTCCCCCGGACCCCAGCAGATCCTGGGCCGGCCCGCATTCCCGGGGAGTGGGGGGAGAGAGAGGGAAATGATCCCCGGACATCGCCAAGTCTCCGCTTACTCTGGGTGTTGTCGCCACTTCACTGACACACACTCTCACACACAACCTAACACACACCCTTAAGGGCCTGTCCCACCAGCATGCAACTCGATGCGATTAGAGCGACCTAACGTGGTCGCTTGAGCCGTCCGGCGTCGCGGGGCCGGTCCCACTTCGATCGCCGGAGCCGTGCGGAATTGTGCGGAGTTCGTCCCGAGTTCGTCCCGATGCCGCGCGGGGCTCCGAAAAACCGACAATGTCCAAAAATCCCGCGCGGCAACGGTTTGTCGGCTCGCAGTCGCCGCGACATTTACACACCGCCCGGACATCGTGCCTCCGTGAAACTATTTGTAAGTGCCTCCGTGACCCTTTATGTGTGTGGCTCCGTGGCCCTGTATGTGTGTGTGTCTCGGTGCTCCTCTCTGTGTGCCCCTCTAAGTCCTGGCGAACTTACCTTGGACTTGCTTCAAGTTCGCCTCGCTTTGCGCCGCGTTGCGCCACTCACCCAACCTCCGCGCGGCCCCTACTGCCGGTTTAGTTGCGCTTGCCGCATGCAGGCGCATGCTGGTGGGACCGGCCCTGTACAGGGGATCACCCGACCTCCGCGCGGCCCCCGCTGCCGGTTTGATCGCGTTCATCGCATATAGTTGCATGCTGGTGGGACAGGCCCTTTACACACACACACACACACACACAAGGTTTAAAGGGATTTGGGTCAAATGCGCGTAAATGGGACTAGTTTAGATGGGGCATCTTGATCTGCATGAACAAGTTGGGATGAAGGGCCTGTTTCCATGCTGTAAGACTATGACACATTGTAAAAAGGGTGCAATTGGAGGGGATCCAGGGACGATTCATGAACATATTGGCAGGACTGGAATTTTTGTTTCACTTTGAAGAAAAATTTGATAACTGCAATTGTATTCTCTGCAGCAACAGAGGTGAAGAAGAGACTTAGTTGAGGTGAATAATATTATGAGAATAGGACCTGTTTCACTTAATAAAGTGTAAGAAGGAACTGCAGACGGTGGTTTAAACTGAAAATAGACACTAAAAGCTGGAATAACTCAGCAGGACAGGCAGCATTTCTGGAGAGAAAGAATAGGTGATGTTTTGGGTCGAGACATTCAGACTTAAGACGTTGAAAACCCGCAATAAAACACTGGAGATGTGTGTTATCCAACTAAGGGCAGAAATCAGAATCATGTGCTCATCTTTATTGACGTGACACCATAATAAATATATTACAGAAAAATAAATTAATGGGATGGCACGGTGGCGCATCGGTAGAGTTGCTGCCTTGCAGCACCACAGATCCAGACTTGATCCTGACTACGGTTGCTGTCTGTACAGTATTTGTACATTTTCCTTATGATCACATGGTTTTCTGTGGAAATTCCGGTTTCTCCCACATCTGAAAGAAGTGCAGGTTTGTAGGTTAATTGGCTTCTGTAAATTGTCCCTGGCGTGTAGGATACGACTGGTGTATGATAGATTGCTGTCGGTGTCGATTTGTTGGGCCGAAGGGCCTGTTTCCATATATATCTTAATTTCATTGAACCATATACGGTTGAATATGTAGCATTATTTTCATCTTGTTTCTATAGTCAAGGGGTAAGGTTAATTGATTTATTTGTGCAGATCAGTGATGGAAGTCTGACTCCTCTTGCCTTGTTTCTATGTTTTTGTTTCTCTATATATGCATTACAGCATGAATTATTATCTGATTTCCATACATGTATATACTAAGGTCATTCATGTGCTGCACCTGTTGATCAGAGCCTGGCTCTACTGTGGAATGTAATTAAGAATGTAATTTAGCCTAACCTTATTCATACCTAATCCAATTTGAAGCATAAATGTTGCATCAGGTGTAAGTTAAAAGTATGCACCGGATTCCACAATTTCAAACTGAAAAATGCCAAAACTTCCTACCGTGGGAAGGTACTTTAGGAAGCTATCCTCCCCCCCCCCTCCCTTTCCCCCCCCCCCCCCCCTCTTCCCCCTCCCCCCTCAGTCGCTGCACTCCCTTGCAATTTCTCACTCTCACCTCTCACCCAATGTTGGCAGCCCTGCCAATCCTTTCCACTCATCACTTTAATTTCATGTATTTTGTGTTTTATGACTGTTGGCAGATCAATTTCCCGCCTGGAATAAATACATTTCTATTGTATCGCATCGTAAAATTCAGCCATGATCGCCGTCTCAATCAGAAGTGTGCTTAAAATTTAAAATATTAAAAGTGTATCCCAACATGCATTATTAGCAATAAATTTTTTTGTGAAATATGAGCATGAACAAAGCCATCCACAAGCATGAGCTTTCTGCAGGGAAGCAGAATTAGAAAATCAACAGCAATGACAAACACATAAACAGCAGATGAAAGATGAGCAAGTTCTTTTAAAAGCATTGGTTCATCAATGCTCTTCTAAAATATCTCTTTTCCCGTGGGAAA
The DNA here is from genome assembly GCA_963514005.1 of Raja brachyura. The sequence goes on along the minus strand of OY740795.1, from coordinate 47,142,870 downwards.
AGTAATGAGATCAATTGGATTGTAGAATTTAAGGCTTTTAAAACAATGAGTCTTTATTCTGACATAAATTTCAGTTGTAATTACTTGGACAAAAATTGGAAACATTATTTTTGACTGAGCCGACAGCTTCCCAAAGCCGCAATTACGGGCATGCTCAAACACCGCATGCTAATTGAGATGGAATAAATATCCTCCCATATCCAGTTTAAAAAAAAAGTTATTCCAGAAGGAAAATGTTCAAAAGTTGTCATAGTTGCAATCGTGGCTCAATTGATTACACGTGGTTTATTTCGAAATTCCACAGTTCTTTTCCAATCAACTAAAGACAAGAATTCAATGTGACTTTCGAGTGGAATATAGGCGAATGATGCACTTTAAGCATGACTGCTCTCTTCTCTTTTTTGCAGATGTATAAAATTCCATGGGGCTACATGTAATGTAATGCCCGTCCCACTTAGGAAACCTTTGGAGACTTTGCGCCGCACCCAAGGTTTCCGTGAGGTTCCCGGAGGTGTTTGTCCTCCAGCAACCACCTTCAACTAGCATTGCAACCGGCTTTGATTAAAAAATTACCGATTTTTGAAACGGAAACCACTTTCGACCATTAGGGAGACTGATAAAAACCTCCGGGAACCGCACGGAAACCTTGGGTGGGGCGCAAAGTCTCCAGAGGTTTCCGTTCAGGTTTCCTAAGTGGGACAGGGGCATAAGTCTCCAGAGCTTTCCGTTCAGGTTTCCTAAGTGGGACAGGAGCATTAGGGTTAAATATATTTCATTACACTGCATTAAAGAAAAACTGACATATCTTCTCTACTGCCCAATACTGATCTCTCAATTATGTATTCAAGAGAGAGATTGATACAGCTCTTTGGGCTAACAGAATCAAGGCAAATGGGGAGAAGGCAGGAACAGAGTACTGATTTTGGCTGATCAGCCATGATCACATTGAATGACGGTGTTGGCTCAAAGGGCCAAATGCCTACTCCTGCACTTATTTTCTATGTTCCTATGATTTATCACCAATTCTATGGGTTGTTTTTTGTAATGTTGTTGTTAATAGGAGCTTGCTGTGGACAAATTGACTGCCATAGTCCCAATATTAAGATTAATTTGCTATCAAAATATCACTCCTATGCTTCAGTTCAAGAGTCAATAGTTTTTTATTGTCATATGTCCCAGATAGGACAATGAAATTCCTGCTTGCTGCAGCACAACAGAATATGTAAACATAATACATAATGGGAGAAGAAAAAGTTCAGTGTGCGGATACACATGCACACATACTGAATAAACAAACAAATATAGTGCAATAATAAGTCTGTCGTAGTTCAGAGCATATTTGTTGTCGTGTTTAATAGCCTGATGGCTGTGGGGAAGAAGCTGTTCCTACACCTGGACTTTACAGTTTTCAGGCTCCTGTACCTTCTTCCCAGTGGCAATGGTGAAGTGAGTGTGTGGCCAGGATTTTGGCTGCCTTTGAGGCAGTGACTTCGATAGATCCCTTCGACGGTGGGGAGGTCAGAGCCGGTGATGGACTGGGCAGGGTTCACAACTTTTTGCAGTCTCTTCCGCTACTCGTGTCCAGTCGGTTTCAATTGGAAAAGAGGGGTGAATTGCACGGTTAATTTACAAAGGTTGCATAGATTCTTGCACTGAGCAACTTGAAGGCGTGTGGACCTGAATAGTTACGCTCTGTAATTTTGAAAGCATTTACTACTTCCTAGGTTTGTTTACTCACTCGTGATAGAGGTTGCTTTGTGACCAAGGGGCCAGCATGCACTGTTTCGATTAGTGCAGTCAATATTTATGGGAAATATGATTAAATACATTAAAAATCAATGAGAGCTTAACAGATTGGCAATCTCGACTGCACCATCAAACGAGTACATTAGAGAACAAAGGTGAAACCTCTCCTTTTGCAGTTTATTTTAAATGTGTGCAGGGTGCAATGACTTTTAATTTTAATATAAAAAGATAATTAGTTTAAGAGTTAGAATAGCAAAACAATTCTGAAAATACCGTTGCAGTGGCATGGTTAAGGCATTTAAATAACTCTGTGGGCTATTTTGAATGAAGAGATTAACGCATTTATTTTTAGATACAGTAATCATGTCACTAAAATTAAGGACACAGGAATGTCATAAGAATATTAAGCACTGATTGAGCAACAATAATGTCCGCCTTTGAACGTCTGAAATGCCAAATAGGCTCAGTGATTCTATCTCAGGAACATTCAAGAAGTGAATGTTTGCGTGTGATTCTATCAGAATGTAGCTCATTATCTTTCATTATTATTGATTTACTTTTACTCCTCCTACAGATCCATAAAGGTCCTCGAGTTAAAATAGCGAGAATCCTAGAGATGTACAAATTTGTAGGTTAATTGGCTTGGTATAAGTGTAAATTGTCCCTAGTGTGTGTTAGTGTGCGAGGATCGTTGATCGGTGCAGACTCGGTGGGTCGAAGGGCCTGTTTCCGCGCTGTATCTCTAAACTAACATTCCTTCCCTCCAGAGATGCTGCCCGTCCAGCTGAGTTACTCCAGCAATTTGTGTCTATCTTTGGTTTAAACCAGCACCTGCAGTTATATAAATATAACATAAACTAACATCAAGAGACCCTCCATGGAGACAGTTGGCAGTTCAAGCTAAAAAGGTTTGAGCTAGAAATTGTAATAAACAAGTTTGAATTTTGGGAGAGATTCACTGGTCTCCATAAAGTTATATTCATGGGTTGTCTGCTTTACAGGAAGAAGAGGTGGCTTTGGAGAAAGTACAGAGGTTTGCCTTCTACTGCCGATTCAAATGCAGGAAGGACAGGAAGGACGGCCAGCGCTTCCAGCTCCCACTGACGGGACGTCCACTGCTGGTCGGCGCGCTCAGCCAGCGCTTGCGTGTCAGCAAAGGAATCGGTGGCAAGCTGCAGGCAGATTTTGGGCGGGACCTGCTGAAGGTAGGCATATTTAAATAAAAAACAGGGCTCGTGGTCGCCCATAAGGGCGAGCATGTCCTCCAGGAGGGCCAGCAGTCATCTAGGCCGTACATTCGGAGAATCCGTGCTGCCCGCTCAGACTCGCTAAGGCCAAATCTCCTGATAAGCAGGTCCTTAAGGCCCCTATACTTGTTAGTTAACGGGGGGTACTGAGGTAGGGTTTAATCCGCCTCGCAGTCACCTGTTCAAGAGCGCTGACCATGTAAAAGTACTTAGTTTCATCTACCGTTACCCCTCGCAGAGCAAACTGCGCCTCTGCCTGCTGGAGCCAGATATCAGGCTCTTCGGTCCACAAAGTCGGGAGCTTCAGCACAACGGCGTTGTTTTCCATCATAATGCGTGATGAACGTCGGGGTCACCAGTTGTCGTGGGCTGGATGAGGCCAGGAAAAGGCCAAACTCCAGGCAGGTTCAGAAGTAGTTTTAATGAATCATGGCAAACAGACAGAACGCCCGCGAGAAGGACCTGGGAAACCCCATGGGAGCCGAGGGGGATGACCCAAGGAGTGGCCTAACCCTCAGGGACCGCCACAATCCTGCCCAATCCTAAATAATCCTGCCTTATTTAGAGGGTATTAACCATTGGGAGAGGTGGGACACTCTGGAGAACCAGAGGCTGAGGGGAAACCCAATGGAAGTCTATAAAATGATGAGGGGCATAGATATGGTAGAAAGTCAGAACCTTTTTCCCCCAAGGGTGGAAATGCTAAATACTAGAGAACAAGATCAGAGGGAGAAAGTTGAAAACAGATATGCAGGTTGTTTTTTTTTTTTTACCCCATAGATAGTGGTGGGCACCTGGAATGCACTGCCAGTAGAGGTGGGCACCTGGAATGCACTGCCTGTAGCGGTGGGCACCTGGAATGCACGGCCAGTAGTGGTGGGCACCTGGAATGCACTGCCTGTAGAGGTGGGCACCTGGAATGCACTGCCAGTAGCGGTGGGCACCTGCAATGCACTGCCAGTAGTGGTGGGCACCTGCAATGCACTGCCAGTAGCGGTGGGCACCTGCAATGCATTGCCAGTAGTGGTGGGCACCTGCAATGCACTGCCAGTAGTGGTGGGCACCTGCAATGCACTGCCTGTAGCGGTGGGCACCTGCAATGCACTGCCTGTAGCGGTGGGCACCTGCAATGCACTGCCAGTAGCGGTGGGCACCTGGAATGCACTGCCAGTAGCGGTGGGCACCTGCAATGCACTGCCAGTAGCGGTGGGCACCTGCAATGCACTGCCAGTAGCGGTGGGCACCTGCAATGCACTGCCAGTAGCGGTGGGCACCTGCAATGCACTGCCAGTAGTGGTGGGCACTTGGAATGCACTGCCAGTAGTGGTGGGCACTTGGAATGCACTGCCAGTAGTGGTGGGCACCTGGAATGCACTGCCAGTAGTGGTGGGCACCTGGAATGCACTGCCAGTAGTGGTGGAAGCAAATATGATAGCTTGAGGTTTTTAGATAAGTGCATGTACGTGCAGTGAGTGGAGAGAAGGGCCCGTTCTGAACTGTTCTATGGAAAGACAAAATGTTGGAATAAATCAGCAGATGTAGCAACATGCCTGGAGAACATTGATAGGTGATATTTTAGGGTCGGGTCCCTTCTTCTTGGTTCTTGGTCCTCTAAAATATTCCAACTGGAATTTAAACTGGAGGTGGTGAAGGGAGGGGTTTAGCCTTCTTCAGATTGTCACCAATTTATGTTCCCCAGGGATGCTGCCTGACCCGCTGAGAGCTCCATCATCTGCATCTTTCATTGGTAAACCAGCATCTGCAGTTCCCCGTTCTTACTGTTCTATGTTCTAAGGGTTTAAAGTTACCACAAGTCAATAAGCTATTTAAAGATATTTTAAATATTAACCAAAATTACTTTTGTTTGAATGGCAAAGGGCACCAAAATGTGCGATGCATTAACATTTCCATGCACGTTTACATTTGCCTCAAGCAGAACCTCACATCAGTATATTCTAACACGATTACTAATGCAAACTACATTTTGTGCTCCTTTTGAATTTAAACGTTACAGTATAATTGTAGGCGTGCTTCTAGCTGAAGTTGCTAAAATTCTGATTATTACTACACTTTTAATCTATATTTAAGTTTCCATTTAGCATTAAGTCATGGTTTGGAAGGGCTGTGTTTCATACATTATCTCTCCTTGACATCTAACAACATTTAAAACAAAAATCCTTTTGGTTTCATTCCCACTTTTCAACTTTGACATTAATGGACACTGCATTGAAAGTTCAATGTGATCATAAGTCGTTTTTTTTTTTTTTTTTACAGATTAATTATTCATGTGAAGATACACTGCTCCACAGTCTGACACCACATTTCCAATACCCTAAAGTGAGCTAGGCAGACATTTACTATTTCCTTGGATAAGGTATTACCATACTACATATTCCAGTCCTTACTAGCAGGTCACAAATCAAATTTCAATGAGCTGCTGGCCTGACTGTATCATTGTTCCTCCCCAAGCTCACACTCTCTCAATCCCAAAGGCTGCTCTTCCATCCTCCACATAGCCCCTTGAAGGGTCCAGTATGGTGGGACAGGCAGGCATGAAGGAGCCACACCTGTGAAACTCCTCTGGAAACCTTAGCTTAGATATACAGTGCGAAAACGGGCCCTTTGGCCCACCGAGACCACGCTGACTAGTGAACCCCGTACATCCTACACACATTAGGGACAATTTACACTTATACCAAGCAAATTGACCTAAGAACCTGTATGTCTTTGGAGTGTGGGAGGAAACCGAAGATCTCGGAGAAAATCTACACGGTCACAGGGAGAACGAACAAACTCTATACAGACAGCACCCGTAGTCAGGATCGAACCTGGGTCTCTGGCGATGCAACCGCTGTAAGGCTTACTCTTGCATCCATCTTTATCACGTGTCACAGGTAGTTTGTTTTTTAATGCATTTGAACGTCTCCAATATTCAGCAGCTTTTAATTAGTAACAATGAATAATTCGATGTGAAAAATATACATCTTCTAGATGAGCTGGGACGCATCCTCAGTGATGTGACCTGGGGTCATCGGGTGTTTCGGGTCTCACAACATCAGACACCCTCGCCCAGGCGACCCAGCCAGGGTTGATCAGGCCCCGACTTGCGTCCCAGCAGCAACCGCCCACAGATCAGCCATCTTAATAACTACTCTGCACGGGTTGGGAGACTCTAGTGCGTGGAGGGACTGGGCTCTGTGAGGCGACTCCCAGCCGGGCTCCTCCTGCGTCTCACCAGGTTCAAGGCCTGTGCGCTGCACCTCTTTCTCCTTCTCTGAGCATTTCATTCTCGCCTGATGGATGTTTAGGCCACGATGGTTCATTAGGCCTTTCCATAGCTTTGTTGGGTGTCTTTCTCTCGAAAGACACAGACTGGGGTGCTAACCCAGCCTTTCCCGGGTGCCGTCTTTCCGTGCCGTCAACTGTCTCTCCAGTAGTCACCAAACTATTCTTGGTTGTCACCCAGTCTATTCCTAGGTGCCACTGGCTGAGCCAGACTTCAATGTGAAAAATATACATCTTCTAGATGCGCTGGGACGCATCCTCAGTGATGTGACCTGGGGTGTTTCGGTCTCACAACATCAGACACCCTCAAAAGAAAATAGACAGAAATATGAAAAAGCACAAATAATGAGGAAGGTAGAACTTCAATCGCTCTGCAATCTTCAAACTCATGAATGGATTTGACTTCAGACTTTACTTTAGAGCTACAGCGTGGAATCAGGGCCTTCGGTCCATTGAGTCCTCACTGACTAGTGATCACTCCGTACACTAGCAGTATCCTACCCACTAGGGACTTTTTCTGGTGAAGCCAATTAATCAACAATCCTATATGTTTTTTAGTGTGGGCGGAAACTGGAGCAGCCGGAGAAAACCCACACGGTCGCAGGAAGAACTTATGAACTCTGTACAGACAGCAGCAGTCGTCAGGGTCGAACCCGAATTTATGGCACTGTATGGCAGCAATTCTACCGCTGCACCACCGTGGGATTATGCAGCAGGTCTGACACACTGTAGTTTGTCGTGCGTAGACCCCACCCTAAATTATGGGCAATCCCAGCATACTAACAGGCACTTGCATTGAGAAATATCAGCAAACCACACATTAACACAACGCAGCAAAACTCAAATCAGCATGTCTACCATTAGGTATGCAACATAAACTCTACCATTAGGTTTGTTGGGGATAAACCTGGAGAAAACATTCTTATTACAAATTATTTGGCAAACAAAAGCTTGCGTTGAAATGGTTCATAGAGACCGCTGCCAGTTTTGGTATAAAGCTTCGGAGAGGCGTTTTTCTCAAACCCGCACATTAGAATCAGTTTCTGCGCTTTCTGCACGCAACCATGCATGAAATGCACAGCAGACACAAGGTTGGACTAGATGCAAAAATTTTGCTGAAGCATCTCTCATTATGCTTGCGGACAGCTGCTTGAAATAATAGGACCGGTTTATGTCTATCTGTCTTTCAATGCCAGATGGGTAATGGGTGATGAATCCGGCATTAAGATCTTGTCAGGGGCCGAGGGTGGAGCAGAGACAGATGTTGGGGGGTCTCTTGGTAATAAAGAATTTAAGTTATGTTTAATGTCTATGCAGAAGTACAGTGAACAGGGACAATGCGTCCAGGAGCAGCAGGACAGGCACATGGACAATGCACATAAATTATATCAATATCAATTATACATAAAATTCTGCAAGGCCACAAAGAGAAAGACAATGCAGAGAACAAGACATTAAGGCAAAACGCAAACAGAAAGCAAGGCCGTGGTGACGCAAGAGAGGTCTGTAGTGTCCTGTTACTGTGGTAGGGTTTGGGTTGTGCAGGTTAATTCATGAATCTGATGATTGTACCAGCTCCTGAAGCTGCTGCTATGGAACTTCAGGCTTTTGTACCTACCGTCTGATGGTAGCAACGAGAAGGCATGGCCAGACCAGGCGATGAGGCAGTCAGTCAGGATACCTTCTCCAGTGCATCTGCAATAACTTGGTGTATTAAGTGACATGCCAAATCTGTTAAATTTCCAAGAGTGATTACATCAATATTCTGGGCACAGGCAGAGTCATCCGAGGTGTTAATGCTCAGAAATTTGAAGCTGCTAACTCCCTTCAACCACAACCCAACGATAAAAACTAGCATGTAGTCTCCCAACTTCCCCTTTCTGAAGTCAACCATTTGATGCTTGGTTTTGATGCAGCACTACTCAACCGGGTATAGACACAAAACGCTGGAGTAACTCAGCGGGACAGGCAGCATCTCTGGAGTTTCCGGTCGACACCCTTCTTCAGGTCTGAAGAACTCGGGTCTGAAGGGTCTCGATCCCAAACGTCACCCATCCGGTCTCTCCAGAGATGCTGCCTGTCCCGCTGAGTTACTCCAGCTCTTTGTGTCTATCTTTGGTTTAAACCAGCATCTGCAGTTCCTTCCTACACTACTCAACTGGGTGTTCTATCTTGGTCCCGAATGCCAACTACTTTACGCCGGTGGTAGACAAAAGTGCTGAAGAAACTCAGCGGGTGCAGCAGCATCTATGGAGCGAAGGAAATAGGCAACGTTTAGGGCCAAAACCCTTCTTTAGGTGTTCTTCAGGCCTGAAGAAGGGTTTCGGCCCGAAACGTTGCCTATTTCCTTCGCTCCATAGATGCTGCTGCACCCACTGAGTTTCTCCAGCACTTTTGTCTACCTTCGATTTTCCAGCATCTGCAGTTCCTTCTTAAACACTTTACACCGGTAATTCCACCAACAACAGTGGTGTCTTCCTTGAATTTATAGACGGCATTAGAGCTGTGCTCAGCACACAGTCATGGGAGTAAAGAGGTGAGAGTGAGGGGTTTAAGCACGGAATGCTGAGGTCCACCCATACAGGTAACCAGCGAGAGGCAGATGCCACCGATCCACATGGAGCAAGATGTGAAAGTCAAGTACCCAGCAGCTAAGGGAGGTACAGAGGCCCAGGTCTTGATGCCTGGTGTGGAGTTGGGAGGGGGGGTGATATTGCTGAACACCAAGTTGAAGTCAACAAACATAGCCTGACATGCGCTCCTGTTATCCAGATGGTCTCTAGTCAGAGTCAAGAGCCGGTGAGATAGCATTAGCTGGTAACCCATTATGGCAATTGGCGAATTGAAGCCGACCCAGGTCACTTCTCAGCCAGGAGTTGATTTGTGACATAACCAATCCCTTAAATCAATGGCGCAGGTCACCATGTTCTTCCAGGGCATCAGTACGACAGTTGTCCTTTTAAAGCAAGCTAAACTCTCAGCGCACTAAACCATAGTTTCAACAACTCAGATGCTCCCCCATCAGCTGGAGGATCATGGGACTACTGATAAAGAAATAAAAATAGCCAATTCGACTCAACTAGGAAGGAAGCAGAAGTTATTTTCTTGAAAGTAATCGGGCACGGTCATGGAAACAGGCCTTCATTCTATGACTCAGACACACTCCTACATCAGAACCCTGTTGTAGTCATGTACTTGTGTCACAGTTTTGCTCTGTTGATGTTAATCATCTGACATCATGGCACTTTCTTTGTCGCAAGTCTTTCCTGATTTCACTGCCATATTCACCTTGCATGCAGAGATAATTACATCAATCATATTTCTGACTGGCAAAGAATGTAAACCGATGAACATTTGACAGCAGTCAAATATTAGTAACAAAAAGTCTGGGAAGTAAACAAAGTACATTGAGAATGAGGAGTTGGATTTCATTTGCTTCAACATTTGAAAATATACCGTTTCTGAAACATGCGAACGATCAGTAAAAATCTTGCTCTTGTTGCTGTAACTAAAGGAAATGTATTAAATATTTGAAATGAACTTTGAGAATTTATCTTTTTAAAACTCATCAGATCTCATGATGCAATGCTAGTCTGCTCAGAAGTATTTAGTGTTCAATGTTTTAACCCAGGCTGATAAGGCTTTTGCAATATACAGGGCCTAGAGACCAGTGTAAGGTTTGCCAGATAGACCCAAGGTTAAACTAAAACTTGGTGACCACCTGCATTCAATCTGCAGGAGTGACCCTCCGCTTTCGGTCGCCTTCCACATTAATTCATCAACCACACCCTGAATATGCCTCCGCACATCACACCCATCTTGTGGTTTATTGCCTCCTCCAATGTTTCAGCGAGGCACAATGCCTTTTAGGTAACTGTTTGCATTGGAACTTGCTATTCTTTTTCTCCACAGTCATCCAGCTGTGATCATGGCAGAGTTTCCTCTCTCCCCACGTACGTCCAAACTCTGCTGAGCATATTGCACAGCCCTGCTAATAGCAACACACAACAGGCAAAGAAACAATTACCCTCTAATTGCCCCCCCCTTGGACCATTTGGCTGGCCCTTACCTCAGGACGGATGTGGTCTCAATCCTGTCTAATCTACCCACTTACTTACATGCAATTCAAAAATTACATTTTTAAAACTCTTCCTCAATTCTGATGTGGGTTTCAGATCTGAAAGGTTAACTGTTGCCTCTGCCACGGGTACTGCCCGACCTGCTGAGTGTTTCCAGCATTCTCCGCTTTTAATTTAAGATTCCCAGCCTCTGCAGTTTTGTTTGATTTTCAAACTCACGACCCATCCGTTCACCGTGCAAAACACGTTTACGAAGCAGAAGTTATTTTTTCTGAAGGCAATCATGCGAATAATTTGTTCAGCATGCAATTTTTCCAGCTAACTACCTTGCAACTTGTGTTTACCAGGCACTGATGAGAGAATTTTAATTTTAAAATGCCCTTCGGGTTTGAATCCAGACTGCTGGATTTTGGGCCTTTGCTACTTGCCTTCTCTGGACTTGTACTCCTAGTTTAAGGGAGGAAGTCAGCTAAACAATACATGTATTTAGACTTCAGAGATACAGTGTGGAAACAGGCCTTTCAGCGCACCATGTCAACATCGACCAGCGATCTCCCCGTATGCCAGCACAATCCTACACACAAGGGACAATTTACAATGTACAGAAGCCAATTAGCCTCCAAAGCTGTATGTCTTTGGAGTGTGGCAGGAAACCAGAACACCCAGAGAAAAACAACGTAATCAAAGAGAGAACATACAAACTCCGTACAGACAGCACCCGTAGTCAGGGTAGAACCCGGGTCTCTGGTGCTGTAAGGCAGCAACTCTACCGCTGCGCCATTATGTCGTCCTAATAATGCCCGTGTACAGTATAATGACAAGTTCTGAGTTCAAGACCAAATAGAAAGAGCTCATGGTTTAACCTCTAAGACCTTATGTTTAAACAGCATTTAAATACAATGAGAAGTCCTAGGATGGCTAAATGAGCGACATAAGCATATATAAAATAGGAGGATTCAGAAATGGCCTTAAAATAAGCATAGATTAGTGTAGCACAGAAACAGGCCTTGAAGCCCATCATGTCCATCCTGACCATCAAGTACCAATCTATACTAGTCCCATTTACAATCACTTGGACCATAGCCTTCTTAAAATGGGGTGAATTTACTGGTACTGCTGTTACTGTGGAGGATAGTCAAAGGCTACAGGATGGCATTGATCAGTGGCGAGATAGAGAAGGACATGATTGCATTAGCGGGGGCTGCAGAAGAGATTCAACAGAATGCTGCCTGGGATGGAGTGTATCAGGTCTGAGCAGAAGGCCAAGTTTTCTTGGAAGGCCATTGTCTGGTTGAGTGCAGCGTGTACGCTTGTAAGAAGTAGACAAGCACATGTCGCCAAGGCTTACAAGACTAGGACCAAGTTCTGGTCAAGGGTATCAGTGTCGATAGGTTTGGCAACAATTCTACCCAAGACCATAATGAATTATAGACAGCTGTGGATGTAGCCCAGTCCATCACACACACACTAGCTTATCTCCCATTAATGCCATCTACACTTTATGCTGCTTCAGATAAGCAGTCAACATAATCAAGGATCATTTTCACCCCCACCTTCCATCTTGTCCCTTCTCCCATCAGGGAGAAGATACCAAAGCATTACAGCACCATACCACCAGTTTCAGGAATGTGGCCTTCCACAGTTCAAAGTTCTCCCATAAGATGCGGTGTAGTCACAATCTACCTCATTGCAAACCTTGCTTTTTGTTCTCGTTAGCTGTAATGTCTCAATGCAGAAACGCTGTATTCTGCACACTGGATTTTTTTCTTCTTTGCAATACATGTACTTATATATGGCTTGATTTTATTTGTGTATCGTGTGATTTGGCTGCAAATAACACAAGCAAAGTTATTCTCTGCATCTCAGTCCATTGGCATGCTGCCACCAGAGCTGTTTCAGTACTGTACAATTCAATGTAACCGAGCCAAGGTTGTAAAGCCAGAAGATATTTCAGAGATAGCGAGGGCCAAGGTCAAAGGAGGGTTTGATTACAAGGATGAGAACTTTTAAATTGGCTTTATTTAATAACGAACTGCCACAGGTCAGCAAAACACAGAGTGATAAGTTTGCCGCATGTTGGGTTCAGAGCAAGTTTGTAGAGGGAAATCGGAAGGGAGGGGAGCACCGTGGAGTGGAGTGAATTAATCTAACTTTGTAATACTAAAGTCACGCATTTGGGTGTCTGTAGCGAATGGACTGGAGAGGGGCAGTATTGTGATGGTGTATACTGAAAGTCTAAGACACCAAAGTGCTGAGACACCTCATTTGTAATGGATATTGGGGTCAAATACAAACAAACAAAGGAGGAACAGGAGGTAGTCATTTGCCCCCCTCATGCAGGAAATGATATCAGGCCAAGTGACCACCTTTATACGACCTGTTCATGAATATTCATACATTTTACATAGCACAACAGAAGATCAAATCTGTGAACCAACAATTCGCCCGTTAAAAAGTTCTGCTTCTTCAAATTAGCCTGGAGACAGAGAGTCAAGGGCCTGTCCCACTTGGGCGTCATTTGCGAGTCATCAATAACGCGTCACGACGCGTGCGTCTTGCATTACGTGTGCGTGGTGACGTAGGCAGTGACACGCGGTCGCCCAGGATTTTGTTTTGTACAAAATCTTTGTGCGCCATCTGCGTGACGCGCAAATGACAAGCAAGTGGGACAGGCCCTTCAGCATCCAAAGAAGAGACTCGAACTGAAACGTCACCCATTCCTTCTCTCCAGAGATGCTGCCTGTCTCGCTGAGTTACTCCAGCTTTTTATGTCCACATTCTGTAGTTCTTTATTTTATGTCCAGCATCTGCAGTTCCTTCCCAAGGATCAAGAGTGAGGAGCTAGTGACTAGGGGCAAGTAAGTAGGCTTTTATCAGAGGCAGATTGACCAACTTGCACAGAAAGTTAGGATCAACGAGAAAGTCCTGCTAAGGCTTGTTGAAACAGACCTTGTTGATGTAAGGGCCTTACACCACAGAATGTCAATTTCAACTATACACACCAGGTAGCAGCAAGAAATAAAACAATTTCCAAAACCTACTCAATGAAAACCCAGAAGATTAAAAAACTAAACTTGCAGTACCACCTAGAGAAACAGTGTAAAACTATGGTGGATAGGTTAATGCATGATCGGAGAAGAATTAGGCCATCACGTTTCCTCCGCCATTCAATGCGGATCCATCTTTCCCTCTTGACCCTATTCTCCTGCCTTCTCTCCATAAGCCCCGACACCCGTACTAATCAATTATCTATCTATCTATCGCTACCATAACAATATCCATTAGTCGGTGGGGGCACTGTGAGTCGGCTGCCCTGCCAGCAGCGTGTCCGTTATTTCAACTTTTTGTTTTAGTGTCTCTCGGTGTGTCTTGTGTGTGGAATGATGAGGGGAGGGTAAGGGGGGGGGGGGGGGGGGGGGGAGAATCCGCTTTCAGTTGCCTCCCTCGCGGCCTAACAGCTTGGATTGGAGCGGCCTTTCCCGGAGTCGGGCTCGGAGTTTCAGCAGTGGTGCAGCGTGGACTTTTCATCGCGGAGCAGGCGAACCCTTGCTGGGGTCACCAGAAGGGAATGCTCCAGTCGCTGGCCCGCGGACTGTTACATCCTGAAGCTGCGGTCTGCAGCATCATTGACTGACATGTCATGTCTCTGAAAAATACGTGGCGTGGTTACGCGGCGTGATGAAGTATGACGTGCGGTGTTTTTTTTTCCCCCAAGTGTCACAACCACTTTTTTGTCGCCGCTGGATTTTGAACTGTTCAAAATCTTTTGGCGACACTGATGTGACGCCGGCAAAATCGCCAAGTGGGACAGGCCCTTTAATGTGTAGATATACCATGGCATTGGAGGTAGAGGTGGTAAGCTACTTCGTTAAGAATAAAACAAAGTGCATTGCCACAACTACTCTTTTTTCTCTCCGACCTCCCTTCCCTGTGCCCCATTTGAAACATATCCATTTTTCCCCTCCCACCTGCCTCACCTGTTCTCTCATCTTTAGTCCTTTCATCTCTAGCCTTTATCCAACCACCTACCCATTCAATCCCCCTCCTCACTGGTATATCCACATATCACTGGCTAGGCGTATGGAACAGAACAAGGAAATGCAGATGCTAGAATTTAACAAAAACAAAGTGCTGGAGTAACTCAGCAGGTTCAGCAGCATCTCTAAAAAATAGGAAACTCATTTCGCTTGGATAGCTTATAACACAGCATTTTGATATTGATATCTAACTTCAAGTAATCCTTGCTTTCCCCCTCTCTCTCCATCCCTCCCCCACCCTAGTTCTCCTCGTTTCATTATTCATTTTACTGATTGGATGCCTCGTTGTCACCTTCCCCTCAGCTAACTACGAACCATTCTACAATTCCATATCATCGTCTGCATTGATCTGTAATTTTCACACCTTACCCTTCCATATCTCCAGTCTTGCTCTTCCCCGACTCTCAGTGTGAAAATAGGTCTCGACCCGAAACATCACCCATTCCTTCTCTCCAGAGATGCTGCCTGCCCCGCAGAGTTACTCCAGCATTTTGTATCTATCTATCTCACATGTTCTAACCCTTACTGAAGGAGCACTGGGAAGGAAAAGAGGGACTTCTAAGATTTAGAACAATGGGGCGGATGCCATTGATTATTAAATTCTCACACCCAATTACCCATCAATCATTCACCTCTTCATTTCTTCTGCAAAGCTACACATGGTTCAAAGCCACACATCCAACTTTCTCTAATAATCTCACCATAATACAAACCCTTTTTATGGTTCATTTCAGAGACCCAAGAACTGCCAGCCATCCAAGTAACAGTGGAAGAGGAAGAACAAAGACATTGAATTTAACTGCAGCCACCGGTACGCGGCATAATTTGGAGGTGGAACGTGAATGTGTGGGTTGCAACAAAGGGGAAGGATACCACATGGGACAACACACAGGACGGCAAGGTTACACACTGCTCTGGTACATATCTCAGCCAAGGATATCGACAGGGCAGGCTGAAGGAGGCAGCTGCCGAGCATATATGTCTAAACACTTGATGCACTGGAGCACTTCCAGAAGCTTGGTTTCAATATGAAGATCATAGGTGCGTTTGGCACCAATAGGGCATAATGCTTTGCAAAAGCTGAAGCTCAGCCTTTTCAGCGTGGAATTTGTGGTCACCTCCAGAAACACAGCCATGATGTGGTGAAAGATAACCAAACTGGAAGCTGTGCTTAAAGATAATTCTGCTTTAAAGATGGCCAATCCTAGGAAGGCAAGTGGCTACATGAAATCCAAATCTGCCACTCAGCAAGTCAGCATTCATCCTTCCACCCCGCCCAACACAATAACCCTTTTGTCCCAAACTTAATTTCAGCAGCATTGCATTCTTCTCCCTGTCCAATATGGAAAAAGACATTGTTCAATAAGTGTGATCCCTATAACAAAAAGGCAGCCTTTTAAGATATACACATCATGCTGAGACAGGGGTCGCCAAAGGCAGAGTGCAAATTGTTGCTGCAATTCAGAACTTTATACAAATTAAAAGAAAACGTTACGTAAAATGGTTTTATGATATTCAGGATGTTCCAAAATGTTCTAGCGCTATGGAGGCATTTTCAGAACACACTGCACTGTTGCTGGAGTCAATTTTGCAAATATATTGGCACCGACTTGTGACATTAAAACTTCAGTTCTCTGGGAACCGGGTCAAAGAAACAGTGCTGAGGCGGAATGCACCAAATATGCGTGGCCATCACCCAAAGGGCTTCATCTATTTCCAAAACCATTTCCATTGCGGAAAGGATAAAAGTAACACATGCAAGTTTTAAATTCCCTTATACCCTATTGCTATTTGCATGTAAGGCATGAGGGGGGGCCTCATTGAAACTTACAGAATAATGAAAGGCATTAATGGATGTGGAAAGGATGTTTCTACTGGTGGGAGAGTCTAGGACCAGAAGTCATAGCCTCAGAATTAAAAGCGCACTCTTTTAGAAAGGAGATAAGGGAGGAACTTCTTTAGTCAGAGGGTAGTTAATCTGTGGAATTTATTGCCACAGAGGGCTGCCGAGGCCAAGTCAGTGGATATTTTTTAAGGCAGAGGTAGACAAATTATTGATTAGAATGGGCAGGTAGGTGGTAAACAAGAGACAAAATACCCCAGCAAGTTTCAAAGTAAATAGAGGGGCAGAAAAATAGTTAAAACTCATTCATGTTTTCTCGGTGCAAATTATCTAATCAACATTTTGTGATGAGATTATTTTTGTTGAGCAAGTGCTTTTCTACAGCTTTGCAAAAAACATTAGACTCGGGTTCATTGAATTATTTATTTAAACTTAACAAACAAACGACTCGTATTGAACTGGTTTTTCCAGCATCAATATTTCAATTAGATCACATACTTTACTAAGGGAGGGCCACAGAACAAAACATGCAAGAGGTAGTTTCAAAAATGTACTGCATCACTCGTGGTAAGCCGATATATACAGCCCAAAAGTAGGCCATTAAATCCAATATGCCCAAAGCTATTTTAAATTCAAAACGCAACCCAGCCCCTTCAACCCCATTCGTCATTGACTCTAATCAAATATCCTTATAAATTTTCTATTTCATGTTTGTATCTTTCTTCTCCTACATAGATGTTGCATGGAAGGGGATTAGCTTATAGGCACCTTTCTTTCTCATCACCTCTCTGCTCCTCTCACCCATC
Source organism: Raja brachyura (assembly GCA_963514005.1). The sequence goes on along the minus strand of OY740795.1, from coordinate 47,125,827 downwards.
TCCCTGCTACTCCATCAGTCAGAAGGGACCCGACCTGCAACGCTACCTGTCTATTCCTTCTACAGATGCTGCATGAACCCAACGAGTTCCTCTAGCAGTTTATTTCTTACTCACAGAACACCTTTGTTCTTCCTACAGCCAAGCACAAACAAATACATTAATAACTCAAATGTAAACAGTATTTCTTTCTTTACAAATCCATATATATTTTGAAGGCACCATATGTGTCTACAGAAGAACAAGTTAATATTTCAGGTCAAAGACCTTTCAAACTGAAATATATTTGTAGCACTCTCCACAGCTGCTGCCTGGCCTTTTTTAAAATTCCGTTTCCAGCATTAGAAATCTTTCACTAATCAGCAGACCTGCACCTCTAACATGAACCTAACCGAATACACAAGCTCAGGTTATGACCATAGTCCTGACAACTCACTGGTATCAAGCATGGAGTCTGAACAAGAGTCTTGATCCAAAACGTTACCTATTCATTTTCACGAGAGAGGGAGACGCTGTCTCACCCCGAGTTACTCCAGCTTTTTGTGACTATCTTCTGCCCTCAATGGTGACAAGCTTCCTGGGTGTCATTGGAACTATTTGCTTGCCTGGAGGAATGGATTTTATCAAGTTCACAATTGATGCTGTGAAAATAATAGAAAGAACGTGGAACATTAAAAAGTGTGACATTCACCATAGGATATCTATCCTCTGGCCATCTTTAGCAGTCTCATTATTAATGCGGTGGTCGGGTTGAGACTTCTGATCAAGGGCAAAAGTCAACCATGCAAACCTGGACTGCTTCATGTGATGAGCAATTGTAAAGGAAACTGAACATCCCCAATCGTTTCCACTCGTCACTTTAATTTCATGTTTCATGTATCTTGTGTTTTATGACTGTTGGGGGATCAATTTCCCTCCTGGGATAAATAAAGTTCTATCCCATTGTAACATTGTGCAATCATCAGCAAACATCACTACCTCTGGTTTTTTTTTTGTGCAATTGGTCATCACTGAAGCAACTTAACATGGAAGGGCCGAGGGCACTGCCCCACAATGCAATCATGTCCTGGGGTCGGTAAGTTTGACCACAACATCTACAACCATTGTCCTTTGGGCAAAGTATAACTCCGCTCATAGAGATATTTTCTCATGATAGCCGTTAACACAAGTTTTCCCAAAGCTTCGGGCTCCACACACAAATATCTCCTTGACGTCCAGGCCAGTTACACTCATCTCACCTCATCTCGGGAACTCAGCCCTCCGATCCATGTTGAGACCAAGGCTGTGGTGAGGTCTGGAGCCAAGTGGCCCTTGCAAAACCTGAACTCTGCATCAACACCAATCATAACACTGTCAATGACATTTTAATCACTTTGCTCACGATTGAAAGTAGACTGGTGATTAACCCAATTGGATTTTCCTGCCGCCAGAAAAACTCAGGCAATTCTCCATGATGTACTGCAACTGTATAGGATTAAATTGGCTAATGACACAGCCAGTTGCTGCAATGCAGTTGCTTAGTACAACACTTTCCTTTCTATTCCTCACTTCATTATCCACATGTTCTCAGGTTATTCCAACCATTCAAAACAGGATTATGTTGATCTAACAGTTCAGCAAGTCTTCAGAAATAAACCAATTTTTTTAAACTCGAGCATTTGTCAACGTTACAATTGCCCAGATCTTTATTACTATTCCTTGCTTCCTGTCATCTTACACTGAAGGGCAACATTACCGGCATGAATACAAATGAGAAATAATTATAGAAAGTAGACATTGAACTCATTGTTTAGCTCAGCACATCATGAAATGGCATAATAACCACAGTAACAGGAGAGAAAGTAAAAGCCATAGATATACTCTGCTTCATTACCAACTGCTGCTTCTCAAGTGAACAGTACATGCAACAATTCATGATTGCACGTTCACAGATTTAAAATACATCTTTAAATGACAGAATGACAACGAAAAAGTGCCTTTCTGAAGGAATCTTGGCTTTACGGTTTGCTAATTCTCGTTACATAAATCTTGGTTTTTGAACAATATGTCCAATAATGTTCTCTTAAAAAAGTAAAAATCAGTAAGAGTAAAATGAATAACCACAAGTTCTCTTGGGGATAAGGGAGAGTGGGGGAAGAGAAGAGCATTGAGATTTAGGAATACATATCTGATTATTTAATTTCTTGATCATTGGTATTTAGCCAAGAAGAATTTTACCAATCAATAATTTCCCCCCCCCCGAATTAAACTATAGACAACTCCCATTTCTACAAGCATTCCTCGTGGAAAACAATAAAATACAGGAAGTGGGAGAATACAATAATGGGACAAATACATACTATAAATGCTGGAAGAGAAGGAAGACAGGCTCACTGCTCCAGCGACCAGGGTTCAATTCTTACTTCCAGCGCAGTCCAGATGCAGGATGGGCATTGTCCTTGTGGCAATATGGATTCCCTCTGGCTGCTCCAGTTTCCTCCAACATCCCAAACATGAATGAATTGATGTTAACTGGCTATGGGACATTGTCCCTCATGTGTAGGTGGGTGACAGAATACCAGCATAGGGTAGTTGATGGGATTTTGAGGGTTAGCATAGACTATCAGATGGGCTTAAGGGCCCTTTTCTATCATTTACATCTGTACAACATAGTTAGCTGGCATAATCAAAACATAACAAAATAATGAAACTGAACGAAAGAGTGGCCCAGAGGATGAAGCACAAAAAAAGTTTAGAAACACACAAATAAAATGTAATACGGATAATCAAAAGACGAGGATGCCAATTGGGATCAAACACTTGAAGCAGAATGTATGGCTCTAACACAAAATTAATATTCTGTATTCACAAGGGAATTAACAAACCTGTCAGCAAGGAACGAGAGATTGAATACTTCAGCTATTGAAAATGTGAAATAAAACAAAAATGATACAATGGTTCAGCAGGTCAGGCAGCAAATGGAGAGAAAAACTATTTTGTCAATGACTCTTCAGTGCTGAAAATGAATAGATAACAGGATGAATCAAATGCTTTTGGAGGAAGAATGCTTGTTAATCATGGCCAATTTATCTAGAAGACTATAAATGAAGGTAGATGATTAAAGATACTAGAAGGAACAAAACACACTGGAACATAAAAAGGCAAAGAAAACTGGATTCAGATGTGGAAATCTGAAACGGGCAATGCTGAAAATATCCAGATGAAGCAGTATCTGTGGAGGCAGAAAGCCGAGCCAACATTTCAGATGGATGGATGACTTTACTTAACAGAAACAGGAAAGGCCACCTATTTGTTGTTGTTGAACAATAAGCCAAGTGAAGCATAGTTGCAAGATGGGGCACTGTCCCTCAAGCTTACCCATTTAAATTGGAAAATAAAAGAAACATAAACCATGCTCAGAATGTGGATGGGTTGAATAATTAAAGTGGCAGGCGACTATTAGCCTGGGGTTCTCTATAAAGCCGGAGGAGGTTGCAAAGTAATCATGCAACCCATGCTCAGTTTCTCCAATGAACACACAACAGTGCAGCACAGGAACAGACCTTTGACCCACAATGTTTTGCACAAAACATAAAGCAAAGTTCATCTCCTTTGCCTGCATGCGATTGATATCACTCCATATCCATTGCTTCTTAAATGCCACTGAATGTCACATCCGCTTCCTCCATATTGGACAGATTTCCATGCACCAATCATTCAGAAAAAAATGCCCCACATATCTCCATTAAACTTTTACCCTTTCAATTTAGAGCTATGCTCTCTGACATTTCCACCCTTGGGGAAAAAGGTTCCAAAGCCTACCTTATCTATATTCCACTTTATACTTTGACAGCCTTCCTCACATAGAAAACATAGACACATAGAAAAATAGGTGCAGGAGTAGGCCATTCGGCCCTTCGAGTCTGCACCGCCATTCAATGTGATCATGGCTGATCATCCAACTCAGTATCCCGTACCTGCCTTCTCTCCATACCCCCTGATCCCTTTAGCCACAAGTGCCACATCCAACGCCCTCTTAAATATAGCCAATGAACTGGCCGCAACTTCCTTCTGTGGCAGAGAATTCCAGAGACTCACCACTCTCTGTGTAAAGAATGTTTTCCTCATCTCGGTCCTAAAGGAATTCCCCCTTATCCTTATCCTCACAATCTGCAGCTCCATCAAAATCCCGGATGCCTGGACGCGTGTCAGTCACTCTGGAAGATCGTGAGGGAGAGTCCACAACTGTGATTGTAAGCTGTGAAAAACCTGAACTGTGAGTCTGCAATGTACTTGCAATAAATGATTTGTTAGCCCTCAATGACAAATCAATGAGTTTTGGTAATTTGGTGGCCTGCACTTTGCCAGAAATGCTAAGAAACTGAATGTGGTGGCCTGCACTCTGCTTGAAATGGAATTTCAAGGAATAGTTGTGAGTAAACTGTCAGCCCACCAGCACCGAGTGACTGATCTGCCAGCCCATCAGCCCTGATTGATTGAGCTGCCAGCCCACCAGCCCCGAGTGACTCATCTGCCAGCCCTCCAGCCCTGAGTGACTGAGCTGCTAGCCCAAGAAGCCATTCAGCCCACAATATCCATACTAGCCCTCTGGAAATGAATCCCTTCGGCCCACAACACCCATACTAGCGCTCCAGAAAGCCAGCCTCCCCACTGGCCACCAATATTGGAATAGGTGGAGGTGTGGAATATTGCATTGGGGGACCAGCCCTCCCGTGTGAACATTTATATTCAAGTCATTTATAGATATCACAAACAAAAGAGTTCCCAGCACAGATCCCTGTGGAACTCCACAGGTCACAGCCTGACTAATGCCCTTCCATCACATCCCTTCTATTCAGAAAACAATTCTGAATCCACCAAGTCACTGTTAATCCTGTGCATCTTAATTTTCTTGATAAGCGTAACTGTGGGGGGCTTTATCAAATGCCTTATTAAAATCCATGTAAACAACATCCACTGTTTTACCCTCATTGATCACCTGTCTCCATCCTAAAAAACCAAGTAAGTAAACATGGTCACAATATCGTAGTCCTGAGGACTAATCCAAGCTCTAAATTCATCTGCTTTCTCATGATCCACTTTGCGCTGAAGTAACACACTCCAGACCATCAGCTGCACCGTATTTCTTCTTGCCATTCCTTTGAAAATCTCTCCCTAACGATCCACCTTTCCATCAGTCCTTCCATTTGCTTATTTTCTACTCAGCTTCCAACCTACTTGCCACTCTAAGACCCCCCCCCCCCCCCCCTCCCCGAGTAGCATCAGCGAACCCCTCCCTGGAAGAATATTAGATCCTACCAGTTGAGGTACAACCTGGTCCTCTTGTACAGGCCACCTCAACCCAGAAGAGACGCCAATGGTCCAAAAATCTGATACTCTCCCTCTTGCACCAACTCTTGAGCCATGCATTCCATTGTTCCATCTTCGTACTCCTATCCTCACAAGCACTTGGCACCAAGAGTAATCCAGAAATTACTACCCGAGATTCTGTTTTTATAACCTGTTGCTCCCGAACTCCTGATCATCACTCCACAGAACCGCACCTCTTTTCTTATCTAAATCATTTGTGCCACCGTACACAATCACTTCTGTTTGTTCCCCCTCAAGAATGTTCTGCAGCCACTCCAAAACATCCTGAACCCTAGCAGCCGGGAGGCAACACACCATTGTGGAATTCTGTTTGCTGCCACACAATCTCCAGTCTGCCTCCCTAGCTAACAAGTCACCAACCCCCATGGTTCTGACTGACTGTCCTTCCCTACTGCATCTCAGATCCCGGCCCGATGCCACATACCTGACTGCTGCTGCTCTCCCCGATAAGTGATTTCTCCCCTCCTCTGCCAATGCCTCAGCACTTAAGGGCTTGTCCTACAAGCATGCAACTCTATGCGATGAACGCGATCAAACTAGAAGCGGGGGCCGCGCGGAGGTCGGGTGATGCCCTGTACAGGGCCGTTCCCACCAGCATGCGCCTGCATGCGGCAAGCGCAACCAAACCGGCAGCAGGGGCCGCGCGGAGGTCGGGTGAGTGGCGCAACGTGGCGCAAAGTGAGGCGAACTTGGAGTGAAGTCTAAGGTAAGTTCGCCAGGACAGAGAGGGGCACAGAGGCACACACACACAGAGGGCCATGGAGCCACACACATAGAGGGTCACGGAGGCACCTACAGATAGGTTCACGGAGGCACGATGTCGGGGCGGTGTGTAATGCGTCGTGGCGACTGCGAGCCGACAAGCCATTGCCGCGCGGAATTTTTGAACATAGTCAGTTTTTCGGAGCCCCACGCGATGTCGGGACGAATTCCGCACGGCTCTGGCGATCGAAGTGGGACCGGCCCCGCGACGCCGGACGGCTCAAGCAACCACATTAGGTTGCGCTAATCGCATAGAGTTGCATGCTTGTAGGACAGGCCCTTTACCATCAAATACTCTTGAGCCAAAGCTGCAACACTTACCCTCAACAACACTTCACCTAAAACACAGCCTCTGGCAACACAGCCACTTGGCTACACAACCTCTTCTTATTGTCCGCTGTGCCTCTCAAAGAGCCAAACCAATGGGTCTCTCTTTTTTTAAAACCTGCTTCAGAGCTGGAAATTGACCATCTCAAGGGATATGATCTTTACAGTCAGAAGCTGCATTTATGACCACACCAATTTACCCTGAATAGAATAGTTTGCCGAGGGTTGCCGAGACTCAATCACATTGCCAAGAGTCTGGGAGTCAGATTTCATACGGCCAGCAAATTTCCCTCACAGAAAGACATTTGTGAAGCTGTGTTTGTCAATTTTTTTTTTTTTTTTTAAATTTTTTTTTTTAAAGTAGCGAGCTGGCCCGCAGTTTTATATTCCAGGCTTTAACCAAGTTTGATAGTGTCTGAATTATCTGCTGGAGACGGCTTGTTGTCGATATTGCATTTAGTACGTCATGCAAAGAGCCTTAGGACATTTAACAATATTAAAAGCAATACATAAATAGAAGAAGCCGTTGAATGCCAGCCACCATTTAATCCACTGCGATAATCTGACAGAAGCTTCACTTATTTTCCACTCAAATCCATAAATATCCTACTAAGGGCATGAATATCTAGTTGTCTAGCAATTTAAAATGAATCTTTTGAACACAACATTTTTCCAAACATGAATATTCCTTAAAAACCTGTATCAGATTTTCAGAATATAAAGTCACCTTTCACATGGCAAAGTGTGATACAACATAAGCAAATATAAATCCTTCATTTTTTTTTAGCCAAAGTCTGAACAAATCATAGCTGCCATCCCAATTACCGAAACAGCAGCTTCACAGCAGAAGCCACATAAGGGGAAAACAGCTCCATGCAAAAAACAAAGCATCCTCATTTACAAAGAAATATGCCTTTGTAGTGAAAAACCATTTCTGATCAGTTCACACCAGAGGCAAAGCAATTCAAAATAGAATGCCAATAGTGGACTCCAGAAAATGCACAAGATAGTCATCTACACACGCGGTGATCGATGCAAGTTGAACACACAAAAAGGAATCTAATCACAGATTTTCTGGCCCCGTTGGCTGACAGTGCAAACAAAAACACTGCATTTTTCCTGATATCAACGTGGTGCAAATGAGTGGGCGTGCAACGGAGATTTTATACTGTAAAAGAGACACACTTGTTCACGATTTAAGATATACCAACGGCTAAGTTTTCTCCTATAGGAAGATTTTTATCTAAATTCCCGACGACACCAGCATCTTTAACAGTAACTCTTCTTTTTAAAAAAGTATTCAATACACAAGATTGTTCACTTTCAGAGAGGCTTGTTGACATGTTTTTCAGTATGTAAAGTTAGATGGGCAAACATCATCAAGTTAGACTACACAAACATTTAAAAATAAGTAAACATCCTAACATTCAACCTTGGAGATGCACCAGTTGGAAAAAGCCAATGGTTCGGGAATAGGAACAATTGCCATTTCCAATTTGATTGCTCTCCTGATGGCCACACTAGGATGCCTCAAAGTTAAGCAGGTACTTTTTTGCTTCATTTAAAGCGCAGTTATCCCTCACTAGAACCCTTTACATTTCACCTTTACATATAAAACTGGAAATATGTGTCTAAAGACAGATCAAAAAAGTTTTTTTTTGCTAGGAACCAAATTGCTAGGAAGCCAAATCCCTTCAAAAAGCATTAAAAAATATTAAAAACATACTATGTCCCATAAAACCATTTTTTAATTTGATACTAACCATTAAAAACTGGTGAAATGGATGTGGAGGAGTGGGGGAGGGACAGGATAGAGGAAGAGGAAAAAAAAAATCTAGAAAACTTCTAACTATTTCAATAATCATGAGACTGAACTGAACCTCATCTCATCTCATTATTGAGTACCACCGCACTGAGTAACTTATTGATGCTCAACTCTTGCCACAAGTCAAAAATCGTGGCACGATGTAGTTTACGCATAGAAACACAAATCAAATGGAGATCAGACGCAATATTAGCAAGAATGAACAAAAATACAAAAAGTGTTTCAATAGACTTTATTGCTGATTAGCTTTTCACCTTGCTGTTGCTACTCCCAATCAGCAGTTTGTACAGTGGAAGTGCACTAGTAAATACACAAATTCAATCTGTTGGAAAGCAAGTCATACAGAGGCAGAATACAATTCACTAGCATTTACAAGTACAGCAGCGCACATTTTAAAATTAACTGATACAATCACAAAATATGTTTTCCTGTACAAGGTTTGTAAACTTATCGCTCACTGCAATTTAGTATCCAGGAAATTAAATCCAATTTAAGACTGATGATTTTCAGTGCAGGGTCTTTAAAGTTGAGGTTCTATGCTGTCCAATACATGTCACAACTTGTTATTATTCCAGGGAATTAGTTTATGTCATACTTAAATCCATTTGGTTTGCTCATGCTAATGCAAGTGGAGAAGTTGAGATGCCTGTCTATAACTTAACACAAACAAACACACATACACACCTTTGATCATCACAGCATATTTTTAATACAGTGGAACTGCCTTTCAGTATGCAAATAAAATAAATTATTAATGCAGGAAATACAGCTTTCTTAAAGAAAAACATTTAAATGACAGCTTTGGTACCATAATAGTCTACAATTTGTTAGTATCAACACTTTTGTACATTCACAAAAGTCTTCTGATTACCCACCACTATAATAAGATGTCCCTGAAATTAAGCTGCAACAGGCAAAGTGCCTGGGAAATGGTCGGTAAATAAATGCCTTTAGCACTTATTGTCTACACCAAATGAAGAGAAACTGGGTAAAATTTATTAGAGAAAACATATTTGTAAAAAGAGGCTTTAAATGATAAACTTCCCATGAGTGGTTTACTAGCACAAGATATTAGAACTTATCCAGCTAGCAACCATAGGTTTTTTTTTTAAACAACCACCATTTTGTATAGCACAAATATTTCTACCAGAAATACAAATGTCAGGGGTTACTTTTGGATAAAGAAACAAATCAATAACTTTTTGCTGCATTTAATAATGCAACAACAAATCTTCAGAAAGTCTTCTGAGGAAGGTATTACCAACAATAAAATTAAATAGGACAAAGATTTTGTGAGAACAAAATATACAAATCATTTTTCTCAGAACCAATTTTTTAATCCATCTGCATGACACAGATCACGCAAGTTTATTTACATACCTCATGTAGTTTTTTAAAAATAGAGCATTGGGAATGTGGTGGAATCTTTCAGATAAGTGTCTTCAGGTTTCCTAAATGTATAAAGAGATTAACTGAATTATCCCCAAAGTCCTACATTTGGAACAGGTCATCTGCATACTTTTAAGAAAAATGGATCAGAGGGAGTCTAGAAGTGGATACCACATAGAATGTCCCATCAAAGAACAACATTTTTGATTCCTGCAAAGAATGTTTGCTGATCCGCTAGTCCCACACATGCCAAGGACATTGTACACAAAAAAACAGCAGCTTCTAAACTACATCTCCATTCAATTTCTCCCTTTCCCTACTGATGACACCAACTTGTGCTTAGAATCAATTTAATTTTGCAGAAAACCAATCTTCGAGATCTCAAAAGTCCATTCTTTACATTCTGGGCAGTGCATTTCCGACTAAGCCAATTCAGTAATTATTTGATACTTAGAGTAAATGCATTATTGCAAGATTAAAAGGACCGCAGCTAGAGCATAAATTGTTTATCCCTCCTAGTCATAGCCATAAAAGGTCAACTGGGCAACAAGAATATTACCCCTGGCCAACATTTGGGCAGACCATAGAACTGGCAGTGATGTCCATGACTCAATGTTATGAATATATGATTACTAAATGGCACATTATGGAAATGCACAAAAAGGCAGCTCTGAAGACCATCAAATTACAATGGTAAGAAAGCATCAGGTAATCCTTTTCCAGTGGTTACAATGGGATAATTTACCAAATCTTTTTAAAATGAATCTGACTCAATGGCAAGTAGTAAGCTCCACCATACAAAATATAACTTTTGTTGGGTACCAATCAATCATTCAAAAGACGAAAACAATGCACACCATAAATTCATCAACCCCTTCAACAGGTCCGGTATTTTTATGCAAGCATCCTTAACATGACATGATTCTCATTAAATGTTACTTTTTCTTTAAATAAATCCTCAACATAAATGATATCATAGTTTACAGTTACTTTAGCATTGTTGTGCAAAACAAAACATTTTAGCTAGCCATCATTTTACACCAAAAACAGGTCGTTGTAGTTATAAAATACCAATTGATGGCATCCTTTTTACTGCTCTACGTCAAAGGGCCAACATTAAATCCCATTCAATATAGTCCTCCTGGAAACTTAATCTTTTTATTAAATAACTTCTCCACTGAAAGCTCAAATGTTACAATTTCATCTTCTGATTATACTGTGGAACTATTTTAAATCCATTGCTACTTCAGCACTACTTGTGCATTTGGAAAACATCCAATGTACTGGAGGAAGAGGCAACATAAGCCTTCTGCAAGCCTTGCAAGTGCAGAGATAATCATATGCCACTAAATGCTAATGAAGTTACAAATAATATCCAATATGCCCTGCAATCATTTGTAAGTCAATTGGGCAATTGAGTATTGAGACATTTTAAACTTGCTGTATTAAAACTACTGCATTACATAATTTAGAAAAACAGGAATCAAAATAAAAAGACTAGCCTTTTTCCATTACTCACCCTTGTAATTTTTTTGCAGTAATTTCATTTTGATTGAAACAAGTCTTAGACAAAGAGTAGTGACTTAAATAGCTACATTCCAAATTATACTATTCACTGTCCACCCATGAGAATATGGGTCCAATCATGTAACAGTCCAAAATGAAAAATCAGACTTCCTTCTGCTCCATTCTTTATTCTTGCACATCACAGATCAAGCCCAGTCCTTCTGCTCCTTCAAGATAACAGTCAACAGGAATTCTCCAGGATCCAATAGCCTCGCAAATACCATACAAAATTCTTCAATGATTAGCTGAAGATCAAAGCCAGTTAAATCAGAGAGGATATTGATTTTTGTTTTCTCCTGATCTTCAGCTATCTTGAAAAAGAAGAAAGGAAAAGTCAGTCGATTAAAAGCCGGTTGAAAGAAATTATGAACTGAAGCAACATTTCTTCCACTACATTTTGGTATTTAAAAAAAGTGTCATATAACACAGATATGCATAGCAAATCCTTCTATAACATGTTAATCTACAGTAAGACCAGACATTTGTATTGTTCCCTTTCCTGAACCAGAGGAATAAGTAGAACACCTTGGATAAGGATTCAGAGTAAAACCTAAAACCAGACAAGGGTCCTCATTTCCCCTTCCACACTTTCCAGAATTTATGCCATTGTTCAGCCATATTCTGAGGCAAACTTGAAGTTAGCAATTGAGAAAATCCCCCCAGATCCACACATTTGCCAGCATCACAATATGTGGCATACACACAGTTAAAGTTGAAATGGAAACCCTTAGAGATTCTTAATATCCCTGGTCAAGTCCTTCATCTGCTCCCTGGACAAATGTCTTTAGACTGCCCAGACTGCTGACACAGAGTCAAACAAACTTGAATAAAATACAGAAAGGTTAAGTGGCACAGCACAACCAGATGTAGAACTAAATATCTTAACACAGACCCCATTCAGGCTGAACAGTCAGATTCCATCAGGAGCAAGACAAATAGCCATACTCCATGGCCAACTTTAATTAACTGTGAAAGATTGATGATAAACTGTAAATATTATTCTTAAACAAAATCTATTGTCAATGTAATATTCTATATAGAATCCACAATCTTGTTCAAATCTTTGCTATAATCTATTTTAGAAACACAAAAGAAAATACGTCAGGCAGCCCACAGGAACCATCCAAGCTTTCTTTATTCCCCTCATTATATTCACTCAACAGGACATCGATTTAACATTTCACCCAAAAGTACCCGATACCAGTTCTCAACTTAAATGCTTCCATAGAAAAATAACGAAATGGAGCAGATCAAGGATTTAAAATATGTCCAATTTTACACCAGCAGTTAAGGAAGCAACTTGGAAATGAAATACCAGCAGAATAAGCTTTGGTTACAGGAAGAGCTTGACATTTGAAGAAAATAGAGAAAAGCTTTCCAAGAAGAATTGGTAGACATTGGCAAAATATACAGGGTTGCTAGGTATTTATTTTTGTAAACTAAATCCGATAACTTCAGTAAACCATGAATGAGGTGTGGCAAGTAGAAAAGATAGCAGATGCTTTACTTTTAGCATTATTACACGAAGACCAGTTTATTTCCCAGAATCTTCAAATTGCACGCAAGGCCCAATGAGCAAACCAGTTGGTTAACTACAGGGTTCTGCTATTTAAAAAAAAAGCATTTTATGCAACTTGCAGTTGGATATCAAGTTCACAATAGGTAAAGACGGAATAAAATACAAGGATTTGGATCCTTTAACCTGTGGACCAAACGATCAAAGATATAATACAAAGTAGTGCAAAATTAGTTAGTGTAGTAAAAAGAAAAGGAAATGTAGATTATACAAAATAATAACTGCAACAGTCACAAAGGGTTTCCACAACAGAAAGTAAATTTCACATTACCAATGTATATCTATCAAATAAATGTAAATTATTTATTTGCAGCACCAGTCCAAGTTGTTGTTGCGAGACAAGGCACTGTCCAAGCTACATCTTGCATGGCATGCTGATCCAACCACCCAATTACAGATGCTCTAAAATTCCTGTATGCCCAATCTTCCACGTGCAATAGTTAAAATATCTACATTTGTAAACATTTCAAATGTTCAAAATTAAACATTTAGATTTAGAAAGTATGCATGCAAAATTATACTTTGAGAAATTCATTAATGTGAAACTTGTTTAATCATATTAATCTCCATAAATTTATTTTTGAAACCAAATCTTTCACCCTTGCTAGACAATATCTGTGTAAATCATCATCAGATGAATAATTCACTTGGAGCCCTCAGCAAATATCATCAAGAATGAAAGACGGTTTTATACATACTAAAAACAGCCTGTAGTTTGTATCATTTAAGAATGAAAATTCTTCCAATACTAAAATCAGAAGGTATAAAATCAAGTTGGAGGTTCATCAGCACATTTCAAATATTATGGCCAATATTAAATAGAATATTTTTACTCATATGGCAAATATGATTGATGTAACATTCGGAAAGTTGCAGAAGACCAGTTGTTAAAGAAGGAACTGCAGATGCTGGAAAATCGAGGGTACACAAAATGCTAGAGAAACTCAGCGGATGCAGCAGCATCTATGGAACGAAGGAGATGGGCAACGTTTTGGGCCGAAACCCTTCTTCTGAAGAACGGTTTCGGCCCAAAACTTTGCCTATCTCCTTCGCTCCATAGATGCTGCTGCATCCGCTGAGTTTCTCCTGCATTTTGTGTACCCACATATACCAGTTGAAAGGTGGCAAAAGAGAGGGAAAAAAAACCTGGGCTATCTGTGGTGTGCAGTTCCAAACGAAACTGCTGGTATTTGGCTGCTCTTAGGAAGTTATGCCCAGATTTATGACCAGACTAGATGTTGAATGTGGCAAATGAAAGATGATGCCAAGTGTGTTAGAATACTCCAAAATTATACTGGAGTAATCACCCTCCAACCTTATCGCAAGCAGTTCTGGTGTACGACTGACATCATTATCTATTCATCGAATCTGTAAATTAGGGAAGCCAAATTAAAAATGATGAGCCTCCTGAGGCTCTTATTTGGATGCTTTTATTTGAACACATTTAAAAACTAGTAAGAATGATGCAGCTCAATATTTTATAAAATAAGCACTATATTTAACATCAAAAGTGCTCCATCACTCATACTAGTTTATAAATGTGTTATAATAAAAGCATCCAGGCAAAGAGCTTCAGGAGGCATATCTGACGCCCAGAGTGGAAACTCAGGACGACTCAAAGGACAAAGGACATTTATTGTCACATACACCAATTGGTGCAGTGAAATTTGAGTTGCCATTGCAACACACAATTTCATTTCGGAGTCACGTGAGTGACTTCGTGAAGACCCCGCCAGCACGCATGCACGACATATCGTCGCTCGCATTGCAGTCGACGGCTGGAGAGGAGCGCGGCTCGTCACCAGCCCTTCATAAGGGCCACTCAGGTAAGTACTAACAACCTTGAGTTGGTTGTTCTGTGTAAGTAATTGTGTTTTCTTCCACAGAGACATGGACAGCAGGAAAAATAAAGGCCGTAAAACTTCTACAAGGAGTTGTCGGCAACCCAACCCGGAGCCCCCCTCCACGGCAGGAGGACGGGCCGGGAAAAAGGCGCGCAAGCCGGGGAGCCCTGTATTCACAGGATCCGGTTTACCGACGCAGCTATGCCCTAGCGGGGTACCTGCAGAACAATCAGTCGGTACAGCGCCGGAGCAGGTGCATCCTGACTCCATCTCTCTCTCACCCACTGGGTCGTTTGCAGAGACAAGCAAAAGGGATTCGCGTGCTGATGCACGGCCCTTCTCCCTGAGCCCTCTTGAAGGAGGCAGGGATACAATTCCACTACCTAGCCCTTCGCGGGTTGAGGTCTCACCAGGAGCCACTAGGAAGTGGTCTGGTGAATCAGGCAGGCCCGAGTCCACTGGCAGACCAAGAAGGGCCAGTGTCGACTCACCACCCAGAGGGACCAGGAGGAGTCACAAGGGTGGAGCCTCGCCTAGGTCACCGCTTCCCCCGCTGGGGGCAGGTCGGGACCGTACGCCGTCTGGGTCCAGATTTAGGACAGTCGGTAAGCCCGTGCGGACGTCGGGTCACCACGCTGCGGCGTCAGGTGCCGACCTCTCCCCACCCATGCCCTTTGAGGCAGCCGGGTCCAGCTCAGCGAAGAGGAGGCGCTCGAGCAGGTCCGCGCGGGAATCGCTCAGCTTCGCCGAGGCGGCTGGTAGCGACACATCACAGTACCGATATTACCTCGACGAGGTACGGACTGATGATCGAAGCCTCAGGAGTTCCTTCGGGCACGAGGCCTCTTACCTCCCACACCCGCCCGATGAAGGGCGCTTGGATCGTATGGAGAGGATATTGGAGCAAGTTCTACTCAATCAGAAACAGGACACACACAGCTCCAGGGGACTCATGGATATATCCCCGTCCCCATCTATGGACAACATAAGACCAGATGAGGAGGATATCCTGGTACATGCCCCAGCAGCACCCGAGGTCCCTCAGGAAGATCTGCTGGATGTGGCAGCCAAATTCGGGTTACCCGTATCATCAGGACAACCCCTCAACATCAAACTGGCCGCAACCATAGATTACCTTACCAACCATCAATTGCAGGAGGAGGTCCTTGCGAAGGCCATGGAGAGACACAAGGCTCCAGGGAACTGCAATTCACTCCACGTGCCGATTGTGAACATGCCAATCTGGGGTAATATCAGCCCGGGCATCAGAGCGCAGGAAGTGAAACTGCAGAGGATCTTAAAACTACTTACGTCTGGGATCACCGCTTTTGCAAAGTCGGTAGATGGGGTTGATCTAAGCACCGAACAGGAGGATGCTCTAGCTCTGCTCTGCAATACGCAGTACGAGATCAACGCTTTCCGGAAGAGCATTATCAAATCTTCCTTGAATCCCAAATTTGCGGGACTATGCAGAGCACCTCCTACCACCCCACCTAGAGAGCTGTTCGGGGAAGAGCTCCCAAAGCAGATCAAAGAGCTGGATGACCATGCGAAAACCATAGGTCTGATGAGACCACATTTTGTGGCCAGACCTTCGGCCAAGAAGACACCTTACTTCAGGCCACGAGGTCAGACCGACAGGCCAACAAGGACCTACGTTCCGGCACCTCCTCAATATCAACAGCCTCCTCAGCCCAGGCCTTTTTTAGGACTAGGCCCTCAGCGGCCAGCATGGAAGATGCGGATTCCGCACCAACCACGAAACCCAGCACCTCCACGTCCCACCAAAAATCCCAGGGACTGCCGATAACCATGAAGGTAAGGGGGTCTGGGTTCCATGCACTTGCATGTCTAACCTCACGAGTTGGGGGCAGATTACGGGGATTTAAGGAGGCTTGGGAAACCATCACTTCAGATGAGTTTATCTTGCAAAGTATTCAGGGTTATGAAATTGAGTTTATTCATGGCCAATTGCCTCCACCCCAGCATATGCCGAATCGCAAATTTGCACTTTCCAAAAAAGAATTGGCAGAAGGCTATGCTGAAATCTTGAGTTTACAAGACAAAGGTGTGATAGAACGAACCACACATGAACCAGTTGAATTTGTGTCTAATATATTTACTAAAACTAAAAAAGACGGTGGATGCCGGGTCATTATAGATTTAACTCACTTGAATACCTTTGTAAAATACACCCATTTCAAAATGGACACATTTGAAACAGCCAAATCTTTGATTTCGGAGGGCTGCTTCATGGCATGCATTGATTTAAAAGATGCATACTATTCAGTATCCATTCGGAAACATCATAGGAAGTTCTTGAAGTTTACCTGGATGGATCAGCTTTGGCAATACAAAGCATTGCCCAATGGGCTTACTACAGCCCCCAGACTGTTCACCAAACTACTCAAGCCAGTGTTATCTACACTGCGGAGACAAAATCATACGGTCATGGCCTATTTGGATGACATTCTGATAATTGGGCACACTCTGGAATCCGCAGAGTTGGCGGTTTCAGCCACAGTGGAAATTTTTCAACAAATGGGGTTTATAATCCATCCAGACAAATCAAAGTTCCTCCCCGCACAGATCATGGACTACTTGGGGTTCACGATAGACTCCAATCGCATGATCACCACCATCCCAACTAACAAAGTTGGTGATGTGTTTCAAGCATGCAAGAACCTGGTCTGCGCCAGTATACCGTCTATCAGATTAACTGCCAGGGTAATTGGCAAAATTGTAGCAGTATTTCCAGCTGCTCAATATGGACCTTTACACTATCAGAATTTACAAAGGTCAAAAATAACAGCATTAAAACTAAATGCTGGACATTATGATAGACCCATGCAGTTGCCGGTTAAGGCAAAACTTGAGTTACTATGGTGGATTGGCAATATCCATAACTCATTTAAACCCATCATTGTGCCTCGTCCAATGGTATACTTGCAAACAGATGCAAGCTCCCATGGCTGGGGAGCTACGGACAACAATAACAGTTGTGGAGGTAGATGGGATTCACTTGAAGCTACTTTGTTGTTAGCACAAGGGATAAACTATTTGGAGATGCTAGGAGCATTCCACGGACTAAGAGCCTATTGTTCAAACATGACTAACACTCATGTCCGTCTCCAAATAGACAATACCACTGCGGTGGCTTATCTGAATCATATGGGCGGTACCAGGTCAATTTCATGCAATGAATTGGCAAACACAATTTGGCTCTGGTGTATTCAACGGAATATTTGGATCTCAGCTACCTACTTGCCAGGTGAGCTCAATACAGTGGCGAACACCAGGTCACGGAAGTTCAATGACAACATCGAGTGGATGTTGAACCCCCAAATATTCACCAAAATTACAGCCAAATTTGGTAAACCGGATATTGACCTTTTTGCGTCACGGTTGAACCATCAGGTACCAACATACGTATCATGGGAGCCAGATCCTGGGGCAATGGCGATGGACGCATTCTCGCTAGACTGGGGGAAATGGTTCTTCTATGCCTTTCCTCCATTCTGCCTCATCAGTCGGGTATTGCGGAAAATCCAGCTCGATGCTGCCAAGGGCATCCTCATTATACCCGACTGGCCTACGCAATCATGGTATCCGGTGGTCCTTGGAATGATAAGTCAACCATGGGTCCTCTTGGAGGGTTGCCCACAATTGGTGACGAACCCTGCCACAGGGGAACCACACCCCTGCCATAGTCATTTGAATCTATTGGCTTGCAGGATCTGAACAGGCCACTACTTCAGTATGGTCTATCTTCAAGGACAATGGATACCATGGGAGCATCATGAAGGGAGTCCTCAAGACGGCAGTACTTATCGTACATCAGGAAATGGGAATCCTATTGTGGCCGCATGGACGTTGCATATGACTCCGTCTCCATCACAGATGTGCTGGAATTTCTTGCGGGGCTACATCATGATCAACATCTCAGCTATAGTGCCATCAATAGCGCCAGGAGTGCGCTCTCGTCCTACCTCAATATTGAGGTAGGATCCAATAAATTGGTCTCCAAACTTATGCGGGGGATATTTAATTCCAACCCGCCGAGGCCCCGTTACAACGTCACATGGGATATTGGCAAAGTGCTGACCCTGCTGAGAACATGGTCACCCATGACGGGGCTCGAATTGGACAAACTCACCCTGAAGGTGGTGATGTTGATGGCACTTACTTCAGCACAAAGGGTGCAAACGCTTCACAAGGCCAAGATCGACAGAATGATCTCTACCCCTGAACAGGTCACTTTCTTCATTGATGAATTGCTCAAGCAGCATAGACCTGGATTTACAGGGCTGCAGCTGGAGTTTCCAGCATACCCCGCTGATGCTAGGCTATGCATAGCCACCCATATCCGCCACTATATCAAAGTGACGAGGAAAATAAGGGGAATGGAGCAATACCTGTTCATCAGTCACAAAAAACCTCACCATAGAGTGACGGTGCAGACGATATCCCGATGGCTCAGGATCGTCTTGAACAAAGCAGGTATTGACACTGATGTTTTTAAATCCCATTCCACCAGGGCAGCATCAACATCGGCGGCAAAGGCCATGGAGGTGCCCATGGACCAGATACTTGCCACAGCGGGATGGGCCAGTGAAGCCACGTTTCAACGGTTTTACAATAAACCCGTCACCGTACCTGGAATGTTCGCAGGAGCCGTGCTGGATGCAGGCAGAGAACATACAGTTCCCCCTCAGTGAGGGGTCCTTTCTTGTTGTTATTAATAAATATTATTATTTTTTCAGAGAAACAGTGACGGAAATTGATTACTGCTGTCCACCTTTTCAGTAGCGTGTGTGATAGCATGGACGTTGTCCAGGGCATGAAATCACAGAAGCTTTGAAGTCTTCACGAAGTCACTCACGTGACTCCGAAATGAAATAGTAAGATTAAACGAGAACTTACCAGTTTGAAGTTTGATCTTTATTTTATGAGGAGTTGCGAAGAGGGATTTCGTGCCCTCCGCTCCCAACCCTCGATCATAAAGTCAACTGGTAACTAGAGTCTCTTTAATCTTACTATAACAAGTCATTTCTTGGCTTGGTTTTTCTGTGATTCCACACCGCGGCTTTGAAGTATGTCGCGCATGCGTGCTGGCGGGGTCTTCACGAAATCCCTCATCGCAACTCCTCATAAAATAAAGATCAAACTTCAAACTGGTAAGTTCTCGTTTAATCTTACTAATAAAATAAACACAACATTATAGAATTTAACATAAAACCATCCCCCCACAGCGGGATTAACATTTCCCACTGTGAGGGAAGGCAGCAAAGTTCAGTCCACTTCCTCGATATTCACCCATGGTCGGGGCCTATTTAGGCCGTCGCAATCGCCGCTACGGCGGGCCGATGTTTCAGACCCTCTGTGGGATGATAGAACGCCGGCGTCGGAACAGAAGAACACTCTCAGCGGCTTGGAGTTCCGAAACGGCCGCTTCGAAGTTACCTGGGTCAGACTCCACATCTGACCAAGGTAACTGGGGGCAAGAAGGGCAAGTGGGCAAAATCCAACTCAATCAGCAGCCCAAAGATGCTCTCCTAGTGCACCATAAAGCTTTTCAAATAAGCAACAAATTTAAGGGTCAATAATGATAAATCAATGGAAACATTTGGAACAATTTATCTGCACGTTGTTGAAAAAATGGCATGTACAAACATGCTAACTATGGCCAAGCTTAACAGAGTTTTGGCAGGTCAATGAGAAATGTTTTACTTAAGCTAGGCCAAATTCATTATAATAGGTTAATTTTCTCATTCTTCATGAAAGCAGGACGTTTTTTGCTCGACAAAGATAAATGAGAAGTTGAACATATGACGTGGCATTTACTAAACAAAGCATTGATTACTTCAGGAAAAATCATTGGGCATCGGTTTTAAAAAACAGATGAGAATAAAATGAGGAAAATTAGTATTTTTGATGTCCTTCACACCCATTTTACAATTTACAATTTCTTAGAATGGTTCCTAACCCTTTAACTGATCATTATTTGAAAAATAGCTGAATTTAATGACAAAATAAACTGGAAAATTTAAAATTAACTGCGATTTAAAAAGGCACAACATACATGCACCAATAAAATTCATTTGGCTGCATCTGATCTGCAGTTCAAACAGAGTATGGAAGAAGCATCTTAACAATGGAGACAGAATAGAAACACTTTTGATTCCAAAAATAATATTTTGGAAAATTACTAAATTCCAATGCAAAACACTCCAGTTCTTACTGTGCAGAGCCCAGCAGCAGCAGAAAATATTAATTTACAATGCAATCACGCTGAGAAGCATTTCAAAAAAAGTGATGTAGAACGAATAAGACTACAAAGAGCAAAATAAGATATTGGGTCATGCGTAGAATGCCGATACATAGGATGCTTAGTTCACACCCAGCTGAAAATACATGTCCACTACTGTCTATCCAAACTAATAGGATTGGCAAAAAGTAATGCTGGCAAGGCCATGAAAATTTAAATAGGGCGAGAAATTCAACTTTAAGACTTTGTGTGCCAGGATATGTACATGGTACAATATATTAGTCATGAGAGCAATTATGGCAAGACAATTTGCACAGGTTCATGAAGAGTAGACAGGGTTTATGAAGAGTAGTTGGGATACCCAAGTACATGATCAGTGCTTCAACAATAGGACAACTTTACAGGAAGGAGTGAACACTGATGGGTCTGAGTCTCAGCTCATCATCAAACTGAAAACAATGTGCAGGGAGAACGACCAATGAGGAATGCAATTTCTAAATCTGTAGAAGACCCAATCATGTTGCTTTGGTCTTACCAACGTGACAAGAGGGAACACTGTAACTCACCCAAAACAAATGCAAAAGGAGGGATAATGGAGTGATTAAGTGGTAATCAAAACAGAAAAAGCTGGAAACACTCAGCAGGTCAGGCAGCATCTGTGAAAAGAGAAACAGAGTTAGCATTTCATTCAAAGCCTCTTCTTCAGAACTGGGAAAGAACAAATGCAAGTTAGTTTTAAGTGTAGAAAAGGTAAGGGAAATTATGGATCAGACAAGGACTCACCACCTCCCATATGAAAGATTTACCCCTCAGGATCCTATTAAATCTTTTTCATTTCACCTTAAATCCACGACTTCATTATACTGGGTAAAAGACTGTACATTTGCCCTGTTCATTCCCCACATGATCTTATACATGATCGTTCAGCCTCCTACACACTAAAGAATAGTCCCACCTCGCCTGCCCAACCTCTCCCTTCAACTCAGGCTCTCAAGTCTGGACAATATCCTTCTAAATTTTCGCTCCACCCTTTCCAGCTTAATGACATCATTCCTAAGACAGGGCGACAAAAAATGAACACAGTATTCAAATGCAGCCTCACCAATATCCTGTACAACTAACATATTGCGTGTAGGAAAGAACTGCAGATGCTGGCTTAAATCGAAGGTAGACACAAAATGCTGGATGTAACTCAGGAGGTTAGGCAGCATTGATGGAGAGAAGGAATGGGTGATGTTTCGGATTGAAGGGGGGGGGGGGGGGGTCTCGACCCAAAACGTCATCCATTCCTTCTCTCTAGAAAGCCAAGGTGCCAAAAGCCTTCTTGACCTGCTGCCTGACCTGCCGAGTTCCTCCAGCACTCTTTCTTTTCTCAGTAGTTTGTACCTTGGGGATTGGAGTACTTTAGTTAAGAGGAGAAATTGGATAGGCCGCATTTGTATGCCAGTATATAATATCCCAAGAGACATAAATAGTCAAAATCCTTTCCCATGGAAGGGGTATTAAATGACCATAGGTGTAAAAGTTAACATGAAGAAGATTTAAAGGCCATCTGAAGGTCATTAAAAAATCAATTGCAGTTGATATTTGGAAGGTGCTGCCAGAGGTGGAATCAGATACAAATTATGTTTAAGCAGTGGAGAGGAATTAGAAATATAGAAATTCCGCACGGCCAAATGCAAATTCAGTCCCAAATAAGTATCAGAAGAAAGATTTCTCAGTGCCTTGGGGAAGGGACATGCGTTGGAGAAACCAGATGGAGAGTAGAGGTGCTGCTTGAGGTGCATTGTTCGCACATGGAGTTCAGAACCAGAAGCAATGGCCTCAATGGCATAACAATTGTGTCTTTCCATGGAATCTAAAGCTGCCGGAAATACTCAAAGTATCGTAGGATCAACGGAGGGAGTAAATGGAAAACAAATAAATGTCATGCTAATTAATTTCAGCTCATAACCCACTGCATCAATTGATTCTTTCCAAATGTTTCCCAACTGACCAAGTATTTCCAGTATTTCCCGTTTTATATCAAAAAGAAATTTGGTCAGTAAATGGGCAATAACAGTGAAGGTGAACGAGGGAAACATCTCAAAATCTGGGAATTTATACAGTACAAAACGGACAATTACAAGATTACAAAGGGATCTTAAATTAACCAACCCGAAGGACTGATGGATTGGCAGATGGAAATTATTTCTGATAAGCATGACAAACCAGGGCAGGACTTTCAAATTCTTAAAGTACTCTGAGACCATGTACAATCAGGTCATCCACAAGTTTCCATTACACTAGCACTGTACAAGCTTAAAATTGTTACCAAAACACTGCTCACACAAGAATTTCACCTACCACCTCCCCCAACAACTCGAATCTAGAAAGCTTACAAAGGAGGTTTGATGCCTCTTAGTTCTGGGAATATATTGCAGTGCTTATACCTAGAAAAGCCACTGACTTTGCATAAGGGCGAAGTGTCTGACAGCAGCAGTGGTAATGTGAGAGCTAATTAGTTTTGGATGCTGTTCCACATGCAAAAAGGAATGAATAGTGGTCAGCAATTTCTTACTAATACCACATTATAACAAACACAAACTGTCTGGAAAAGATTAGGAGTAATATCCATTGCCTCAGTCAGCACATCTACTCTCCAATGCAAAAAACAGTGGCCTTGTATATGAAATCAGATTAAACTTGGGGTCAAGAGAGCTTATGATATTTTCCCTCTTGTATTTGAGTGCAGTTTCATTAATACTATTAAAAATAAGATTTTAGAAACAGTCTTCTCCTTTGTAACCTGTAGACTTTAGTTTAGTTTAGAGATACAGCACAGAAACAGGCCCTTCGGCCCACCGGGTCCACGCCAACCATCGATCCCCACATATTAACACTATCCTACACCCACTAGGGACAATTTTTACATTTACCAAGCCAATTGTAAGGGTAAAAAGACTCTTATGGGACTTATCTGCTGGCCCCAAACAGTAGCCTAGATATAGGGTGCAAGTTGAATCAGGAGTTAAAATTGGCATGTAGCAAAGGTAATGCTACAGTTGTTAAGGGAGATTTTAAGGTAGTAGACTGGGAAAATCAGGTTGGTACTGGACCCCAAGAAAGCGAGTTTGTGGAGTGCCTCCGTGATGGATTCTTAGAGCAGCTTGTACTGGAGCCTACCAGGAAGGAGGCAATTCTGGGTTTAGTGTTATGTAATGAACCAGATTTGATAAAGGAATTTGACGATAAGGAGCCATTAGGAGGTAGTGACCATAATATGGTCAAGTTTAATCTACAATTGGAAAGGGAGAAGGGTAAATCGGAGGTGTCAGTGTTACAGTAAAATAAAGGGGACCACGGAGCCATGAGGGAGGAGCTGGCCAAAGTTGATTGGAAAGATACCCTAACAGGGATGATAGTGGAACAACAATGGCAGGTATTTCTGGTAATAATACAGAAGGTGCAGGATCAGTTCATTCCAAAGAGGAAGAAAGGTTCCAAGGGGAGCAAGGGGCAACCGTGGCTGACCAGGGACGTCATGGAGAGTATAAAATTAAAAGAGAAGTAGTACAACGTAGCAAAGATGAGCAGGAAGCAAGAGGATTGGGTAATGTTTAAAGAGCAACAGAAGATAACTAAAAAGGCAATACGGGGAGAAAAGATGAGGTACGAAGGCAAGTTAGCCAAGAATATAAAGGAGAATAATAAAAGCTTCTTAAGGTATGTGAAGAGGAAAAAAATTGTTAAGACCAAAGTTGGACCCTTGAAGACTGATAAAGGTGAATTTATTATGGGGAACAAGGAAATGACAGATGAGTTGAACAGGTACTTTGGATCAGTCTTCACTAAGGAGGACACAAAAATCTTCTTGATGCATTAGTGGCTAGAGGATCTGGGGTGACAGAGGAACTGAAGGAAATCCACATTAGGCAGGAAATGGTATTGGGTTGACTGATGAGACTGAAGGCTGATAAATCCCCAGGGCTGATGGTCTGCATCCCAGGGTACTTAAGGATGTGGCTCCGGAAATCGTAGACGCATTGGTGATAATTTCCCAATGTTCTATAGATTCAGGATCAGTTCCTGTGGATGGGTGGGTAGCTAATGTTATCCCACTTTTTAAGAAAGGCGGGAGAGAGAAAATAGGGAATTACAGACCAGTTAGCCTGACATCCGTGATGGGGAAGATGCTGGAGTTAATCATAAAAGATGAAATAGCAGCATATTTGGATAGCAGTAACAGGATCGGTCTGAGTCAGCATGGATTTTACAAAGGGGAAATCATGGTTGACTAGTCTTCTGGAATTTTTTTTTGAGGACGTACAGTGGCTTGCAAAAGTTTTCATACCCCTTGAACTTTACCACATTTTGTCAGGTTACAACCACAAACATAAATGTATTTTATTGGGATTTTATGTGATCTGCACCACTTTGTGTTGGTCTATTGGGAAGTGGAAGGAAAATGATACATGGTTTCCAAATCTTTCAAATTTTTCCACTTTTCAAATTTTATTACAAATAAAAAACTGAAAAGTGTGGCATACAAAAGTATCCAGCCTCCTCCCCCCCCGCCCGAGTCAATACTTTGTAGAACCACCTTTCGCTGCAATTACAGCTGCAAGTCTTTTGGGGTATGTCTCTACCAGCTTTGCACATCTAGAGACTGAAATGTTTGCCCATTCTTCTTTGCAAAATAGCTCAAGCTCAGTCAGATTGGATGGAGAGAGTCTGTGAACAGCAATTTTCAAGTCTTGCCAGAGATTCTCAATTGGATTTAGGTCTGGACTTTGACTGGGCCATTCTAACACATGAATATGCTTTGATCTAAACCATTCCATTGTAGCTCTGGCTGTATGTTTAGGGTCGTTGTCCTGCTGGAAGGTGAACCTCCGCCCCAGTCTCAAATCTTTTGCAGACTAACAGGTTTTCTTCCAAGATTGCCCTTTATTTGGCTCCATCCATCTTCCCATCGACTCTGACCAGCTTCCCTGTCCCCGCTGAAGAAAAGCATTCCCACAGCATGATGCTGCCACCACCATGTTTCACAGTGGGGATGGTGTCTTCAGGGTGATGTGCAGTGTTAGTTTTCCACCACACATAGTGTTTTGCATTTAGGCCAAAAACTTCAATTTTGGTCTCATCAGACCAGAGCACCTTCCTCCACATGTTTGCTGTGTCCCCCACATGGCTTGTGGCAAACTGCAAACGGGACTTCTTATGGCTTTGTTTCAACAATAGCTTTCTTCTTGCCACTCTTCCATAAAGGCCCGATTTGTGGAGTGCACAACTAATAGTTGGCCTGTGGACAGATTCTCCCACCCGAGCTGTGGATCTCTGCAGCTCCTCCAGTTACCATGGGCCTCTTGGCTGCTTCTCTGATCAATGCTCTCCTTGCCCGGCCTGTCAGTTTAGGTGGACGGCCATGTCTTGGTAGGTTTGCAGTTGTGCCATACTCTTTCCATTTTCGGATGATGGATTGAACAGTGCTCCGTGAGATGTTCAAAGCTTGGGATATTTTTTATAACCTAACCCTGCTTTAAACTTCTCCACAACTTTATCCCTGACCTGTCTGGTGTGTTCCTTGGGCTTCATGATGCTGTTTGTTCACTAATGTTCTCTAACAAACCTCTGAGGCCTTCACAGAACAGCTGTATTCATACTGAGATTAGATTACACACAAGTGGCCTCTATTTACTAATTAGGTGACTTCTGAAGGCAATTAGTTGCACTGGATTTTATTTAGGGGTATCAGAGTAAAGGGGGCTGAATACTTTTGCACGCCACTTTTCAGTTTTTTATTTGTAAAAAAATTTGAAAACCATGTATCATTTTCCTTCCACTTCACAATTATGCACCACTTTGTGTTGGTCTATCACAAAATCCCAATAAAATACATTTACGTTTGTGGTGGTAACGTGACAAAATGTAGAAATGTTCAAGGGGTAAGAAAACTTTTGCAAGCCACTGTAACTAGGAAAATTAACAAGGGAGAGCCAGTGGATGTAGTGTACCTGGACTTTCATAAAGTATTTGATAAGGCGCCACATAGGAGATTAGTGGGCAAAATTAGGGCTCATGCTATTGGGGGTAGAGTGCTAACATGGATAGAAAATTGGTTGGCAGACAGGAAACAAAGAGTAGGGATTAATGGATCCCTTTCAGAATGGCAGGCAGTGACTAGTTGGATACCGCATGGCTCGGTGCCGGGACGCAGCTATTTACAATATACATCAATGATTTAGATGAAGGGATTCAAAGTAACATTAGCAAATTTGCAGATTTGCTCATTTACTCAAAATCACTGAGAGACCAATCTTCATACTCATGACCTCATTATCAACCTTCTCGTCATTAGGGGAGCCCAGTTTCAGGATGTTTTCAAGCTAAACCCATCATTACTAACCACAACTATTCCCGAGCAGACCATGAATCTAATTTACCCATACACCAAAGCTCATCTCCATAATTCCTGCCAAAGAAAATAAAAAATCACCAAGGGCATTGAATGGCGGTGCTAGATCAAGGGCCGAATGGCCTACTCTTGCACCTTTTGTCTATTGCCTAATTAACCTACAAACTTTGGAATGTGGGAGGAAACCGAAGATCTCGGAGAAAATCCACACAGGTCACGGGGAGAACGTACAAACTCCATACAGACAGCACCCGTAATCGGGATCGAACTCGGGTCTCCGGCGCTGCATTTGCTGTAAGGCAGCAACTCTACCGCTGCTCCATCGCGACTACTCAAGAGTTCGAGTAAAAAAAAAATATTTGACAGAGCAGTTTTGATGGATCTTTGAGCTTTAAGTTTTTTGGTGCCTAGTGACAGAGGGTAATGGAAATTGTTGCAGGACTAACGAAATGTATGTGTTCTAGGAATATTTTGCATTTTCTGTTTTTGACCATATGGGCTTCTGCTGTGCACTCTGGTTTCCTCTTAATCCCAATGACAGGACGGATTGGATGCTGCCCTGGAATAGGCGACAGGTAAAGGAAATAAGTGGGGAAAGTAATTAATGGGCCAAAAGGGCTCCTACTTCGCACAGAAATATGAAAATATTCAATTGAATGTGCTCAATGCATCTGTCATGTTCCAAAAGCAGATTCCCCAGTGTGACTGTTGGGGAATTTCAACAAGTTTTTGCTTTACCGTTAGACTCAAATGATTTAGTAAGCAGGCACAGGGGAAATCACCAAGATCCTCGGGAAATTTGGGCCTGCTATAGTCACACAGGAATTCTGAAACTGGCCAGCAATTTACCTGAAAAATTACTGCCAACTTTCTTCAAAATCCAGCAAAATTCTGGCCCCGAGTCCGAGCAGCATTATTTGGGAGATACAAGATTACTATGCTGTCAGCTTACAAGAACCTTAGGGGCTCTTGCTGTGCAGACACTATTTTAAGATCCAAGTACACAGAAGTCGATGATTACCAAATCACATAGAATACATCCACGCAGGGATCGCGATCCAAATATTTCTAAGCTTCAAAGAGTCATGGAGTCATACAGCATGGAAACAGGCCCTTCAGTCCAACTTGCCAACATGTCCCAGCTACACTAGTCCCACCTGCCTGCGTTTCTATCAACCAGTCTCTTCTCCACTTTCATTGCGTATGAACAATCATCCATGGTACCAACATCAGTTAGTTACATCTATGTTGTACCTCAATATAATATTAAATTTAATCCATTCTAAAAGATGCCAATTAAAATACCTTAAAATAGTCTGAACAGCAAGATCCTAAGGTTCCTACAATCTGATGACATAACAATCTTGTATCTCCAAGTAATGTCGCAAAGACTCAAAGGGGCATACTTTCACCGGATCTTGCAGAAAGTGGCATGTCAAAATGCCAGGCTTTTAGTACACTGGCCTTCATCAGTCAGTGTATTGAATATAGAAGTTGGGAGGTCATGTTGCAGTTGTATGATATTGGTGAGACTGCATTTAGTGCATCATGTTCAGTTTTGGGCACCATATTATCGGAAAGATGTTGTCAAGCTAGAAAGGGTACAGGGAAGATTTACGAGATTGTTGCTAGGACTAGAGGGTCTGAGCTTTCGGCAGAGGTTGAGTTCACTGGAGCACAGGAGGATGATGGGTGATCTTATAGGAGGTGTACAAGATCATTTTCTTTGGGAAGTGGCGGCGCACGTAGCAGCAGCGGCTCGCCTGCAGTCCGTCTGTTTTTCTTTTTTTTTATTGTTTTCTTGTCTTGTTTTAGCGTGTTAATTTGAGTTATCATGTAGTGTATGTGTGTGGGAGGGGTGGGAGAAATGTTTTAGTCTCTTCCTTTGGGGGGGGACGCGAGTTTTCTTGTCGTATCCCCCGTCGCCGTCTGCGCTGAGGCCTAATGGCGGAGCTGACAGCCTCCAACTGCGACCGACCTCGAGGCTCCGGAGGCAGAGCCAGCCAGGACTTGCCAGCGCGGGGCTGGCCGACTTCGGGGCTGTGGCAGGTTCAGGCATTCCAGTGTTCCGGCGGCCCGACTCGGAGCTGTGGCGGCGGCAGCGACTTCGGAGGTTCGGCTGCGGGCCCAGTGGACGGCATCGTCGGGAGCTCGCAGGTCACAGGTTGGTGACCTATTTTTCCGGAGCTCCCGTGGCAACAGCTGCGTCCGCTGGACTGGAGGGCGGCAGCTTCGACCGCCCCGGGCCGCAGAGTTGAACCGGCCCGTTCGCATCACCCGGTGGGGTCATAACATCGGAGGCCTGGGTCGCCTCAGCGCAGAGGAAGAGGAAGAACAAGGGAAGAGACAAAGACTTAAGATTTTTGCCTTCCATCACAGTGAGGAGGTGTCTGGTGAACTCACTGCGGTGGATGTTAAATATGTGTTTATTGTGTGTTTTGTTCTTTACTATATGTATGACTGCAGGCAACGAAATTTCGTTCAGACTGAAAGGTCTGAATGACAATAAAAGTTTTCCTATTTCCAATTTTTTACACTCAATTCCTGCCAAAGAAAAAAATCACCAAGGGCAAAACAGAAGTCTGCTAACCACCTTTAATCTATTTGGTGCTCTTTAAAAATAATGTATACCAACTTACATCCAAGTATTCAATCAGAAATTACATCAGACAATTGTGATGTGCCCAACACATGCACAGATTCAATGAAAAATTAATATTTCACTATTATATGTAGCCTTTGGATCTCAAGTAACCATTGTAACTGGGCAAATTATCTGCTGCCCCATTTCCTCACGTCTAAATTTGATATGTCTCTCCCACAAACACATTCACTTTAACTTACTTGTTAACATCCCAATATGTGTCTCATTAGTTGGTGCTCTACAGGTATGCAGAGCATAGATTTCAGCAAAACTGGCACTTGGGTTTGTATCACCACAACCGTTGCTTTGAATGAACTATAAGGACCACTCCGCCCAAGCATAAACTGCCCATTTACTCAGAACCATTGGGAGAACAATCTTCACACTCATTCCCTCATCACCAACCTTCTCGTCATTAGGGGAGCCCAGTTTCAGGATGTTTTCAAGCTAAACCCATCATTACTAATCACAACTACTCCTGTAATCTAATTTACCCATACACCAAAGCTCATCTCCACAATTACCCAAGGGCAACTCTGCTTCTCACCCTTCTACTATTATGTTCCATCTTAGTCACAGGATCCATCACCCATGTATCCCAAATGGGGAACAGCCAGCCTTTCTTCTCGGTCACTTGCTAGCTTAGATTTGCAGTGGTTTCTTCTCCTCAGTGAATAAATGCGTGCACTGCTTAAACTTGGTTTGTGAAAGAAGGACATGGACAGAATGTTTGAAAGTAGAAAAGAACTCAAAGATTTTTTAAAAAGTCCACATTACCAACTTCATAATAGCAAACTAACATTTTGCTCAAGACAAAGTGATAAGATAAATGTATTTAAAAAAAACATACCAGAAACACTGAACAGGTCAGATGGCATTTGTGTTTAGAAAAAGTTAGGCATTTCATTTTTGGAGATAGCCTTTGATGAAAGGACCTGAAACCTTAACTCTCTTTTTCTACTGAAGTACCAAGTATTTAGAGCTTTTTGCTTTCAGCATCTGCATTTATTTTATTGAAGTATTGTGAAAATACTATCTTCTAAGCACAGGTCGAACATTGGATAGGTTGAGACATGTAAACTCACCTAATTCCGTCTATCAACAACACACTAGTTAGGAGCATGCAGAGCACTCTCCTTCACTTTCCTGGTCAAAGGCGGCTTCAGCCACATTCAAGCCGCTTGACACCAAGTGGAAGGAAGCATTCAAACTTGACTGCACCCCGTCAAGCAACATACACAACCATTCCCATCACTGGTGCACAATGGCCAATACAGCCCATCTATAAAATTACAAACAGTGGAGGCCATTTAAAATCTATAATGCATAATAATTCCACATGCAAGTAGGAACCAATTCCAATATTAAAGAAATTATGTAAAGGCTAGAGAAGATGAGATTTTAAAATGACTCAATTGATTAAGGAAACAGAAAATGCCCAACCTCTATTGCACCACAATGGATGCATTAAATTAGCACCTTGTGCCTAACAAAGGTTTTGGTCACTGTTCCTAAACATAAACCAGGCATTGGTTATTATTGGCTATACATGCTGGGACTGACATTACAGCAGGTGGGGCTGGATAAATAAGAGCTGGTAGTTTGTGGAGATGGTTGAGTGGGGGGGGGGGGGGGGGGGGGGGGGAGAAAGAAGAGAGAGTGGGGAGTCAGCTTGCCTTTTTAATTTTGGTGGGAGCAAGCTAGGGAGTGATGGATGAAGGAAAAACATTGATTCGCCTGGCTGGCACTCCCATCTGTTGCTACTCTGGTAAGATCACATTGCTTCTGGTGCTTGATAATTGACGTTCCAAATTCCTTTACAATGCTCCAAACGAGAGCTGCATGCAGAATGATGTCATCCAGTATTCCCCCAGATACAGAAATAAGAGGCAATGGTGTTTTGCACTTGGAAATCCCAGCAATATGGAGTGTCTGGAAGTAGCCTATATCAAATTCTACTCTGGGGCAGGAATAGAGGGAGAATATGATAAAGAGCAGTGGAAAATTCTAGGCAAAAAAATGTTAAGTGTAATCAAACATTTTCCGAGATAATATCAAGAGAACGGGTCATACTAAATTCACTGATGACTAAAGTTCCAACGAATAAAAGATAAAGGGTGGAACATACAATTAAGGGCCTGTTCCACTTGGCGATTTTTTTTTGGCGAATGCCAGTGTCATATCAGTGTCGCCAAAAGATTTTGAACACAAAGTTGTGACACTTGAAAAACCACCGCGCATCATATGTCATCACGCCGTGAATTTTTCGGTAACCTGATACGTCAGTCAACGATGCCGGCATTTGCCGGGAAAAATAAATAAATAAACAGGCCGCCAAATGGGACAGGCTCTTTAAGTGTGAACTCCATCTATATCAGCGATGCTTGTTAAATTTCAGGAAGAATCTCAATTCTGCTAAAGAAACACACGCAATAAAGAAAGAAATCAGGAAAAGGAAGACTTACTAAATCCCCAAATTAAAAAAAAACTGCTATTGACATGGGTGAGAGGGAACGGGTGAGGAGGAAAATGGCTGCAAATCCAGGTGGGCACAGGAAAGGTGGGGAGAAAGAGAAGGGGTCGTTTGAAAGTCAGTCAGCAGGTGCTGTTCCTCCAATCTGTGTGTGGCATCACCCTGGCAATTACAGGTGGCCCAGGGAGGAAAAGTCCATTTGAGAATGGGAAGGGAGTTAAAATGGTTAGCAGTCGGAAAATCCAGCAGGCCTTGGCAAACCAAGCACGTATTCAGCAAAATGGTCACCTGGTCTGCACTTGATCCTGTCCATATAAAAAGGCCATTGCAGAAACGCTGAATGCAGTCCAGTAGGCCTTTGCAGACAGAGAGCAAGTGTTCAGTGAAAGGGTCGGCTAGTCTCATCGATGTACAGGAGGCCACAATCGGGAATACTGACTGATGTTCCCAATGTGTCTCCTTTACACGTGTACATATTTCTCCAACGCCTCCACCATTCTACTTATAGTTTATATCCTAACAGTATGAACATTTAATTTACCAATTCTAGATAACTAACCTAAAAACACCCCCCTCCAGTTTTCCTCCTTTTCCCTGGATTCACTCATTTCTCTACTACAACCATCACCTCTGTTCCTGAAACATCACCCATTCCTTCTACCCAGAAATGTTGCCTATCCCGCTGAGTAACTCTAGCATTTTGTGTCTATCTCCAGAACAAAACATAGTTTTGCTCTCTTTATGTAAGAACCCCTTGCTCCGGAGGCAGTCTGGGGCAATTTTCAAATTGGCTTGGGGTGCAAGGGTAAACTCATGGTAAACTGGCCACATGCTCAAAACAATGAGAGGTGTTCACACAAGTTTCAGAAGGGAGCTTTTTAAAAGTGGTTTCTAAATGAATGTACCCCCTGCATGGGAATTTAGATCCAAGGGCATTTTCAAACTAGAGGTTCATCCATTCAAGAGAGAAAATGGATTTCTTTCTCCATTATATGGCTCTTTTTAGTGTTGATGGGCAGTGGGGAAGGGTGAAGTGGCATGAAGAACAGGCAGAAAAGTGGAACACACACACCCACATTTGCCATTCTTCAACTCACTTACCCAGCTGATCGATCATTCCTCTAATTTTATTTTAGTGGATGTTGTTACAGTCCCAGCCTGACATTGACCTTATATACAACTGGGGGAAAGTTTGAACACAGATGAAAATTAAAAATCATCAATTTACTCATAATAAATGGAAATAGGCCAGATATATTAGCAGCATTACAGCTGTAACTAACCGAATCATTTAACTGACATCCACAATGGTACAGCAGAAACTCTGTAAATATACATAGTTCTCATCTCACCCATTCCAGGATTCAACTGTACATCAGCCCTGAAGATATAGGAGAATCATCCCAACCAAAGGGACCCTTATTTCCCCTAAACAAATTTTACTGCATCTATTGCGATTCATTTATTGCACGAAGCAGCACAGTTGATCCTTGTTGGTGAAAAGATTTAGGGTAGGTGTTTAACAATAAACATAAATCAAATCTCTTACAGTTGCTATATGATGCACACCAGGATATATTTGGGGTTTTTTTTTGCAACCAATTGAACCATTTATTATTGGAGTCTTGATAGGTCATCATAATCATACTTTAATAGCCAAGTATGTTTTGCAGCATACGAGGAATTTAATTTCCCAGTCATACCAATAAAAACACACAAAATACATGACCTCCACATTCCTCACTGTGATGGAGGGTGAAAAAAAAGTTCAATCTCTTCCCTTCTTTGTCTTACCCAAATGACACTTAATTGATCAATAAAGCATGGAAAATGATTTTACTTTGTAGCATTATCATTTATTTCTGTACTCGGTACAAGAGCAAATGCACAATACTGACATGCTTAAAATGTTCCAAATCAATACAGTTGCAATTCGTTGATTCTCCATTCGAGCATACTTTACCTAACCAACCCCTGTTCAGCAATAAGGTGCTTGCACAAGAGCAGTAAAACGGTTTTCATAATCATACTTTATTAGCCAAGTATGTTTTACAACATACAAGGAATTTGATTTGCCATACAGTCATTTTACATAGATATAGAAAATAGGTGCAGGAGTAGGCCATTCAGCCCTTCGAGCCAGCACCACCATTCAATGTGATCATGGCTGATCATCCACAATCAATACCCTGTTCCTGCCTTCTCACCATTCCGCTAGCCCCAAGAGCTCTATCCAACTATTTTGAATGCTTCCAGTGAATCAGCATCTGCTGCCTTCCGAGGCAGAGAATTCCACAACTCTCTGGGTGAAAACGTTTTTCCTCATCTCAGTTCTAAATGGCCTACCCCTTATTCTTAAACTGTGGCCCCCGATTCTGGACTCCCTCAACATCGGGAACATGTTTCCTGCATCTAGCGTGTCCAATCCCTTAATAATTTTACATGTCTCTATAAGATCCCTTCTCATCCTTCAAAGTTCCACTCTTTCATCATATGACAGTCCCGCCATCCCAGGAATTAACCTCGTGAACCTACACTGCACTCCCTCAATAGCAGGAATGTCCTTCCTCAAATTAGGAGGCCAAAACTGCACACAATACCATAGATGTGGTCTCACGAGGGCCCTGTACAACTGCAGAAGGATCTCTTTGCTCCTATACTCAAATCCTCTCATGATGAAGGCCAACATGTCATTAGCCTTCTTCACTGCCTGCTGTACCTGCATGCTTGTGTCACATCAAGATATCTGGCAAGACCTTTCAAGACTTCACAAAATGGATTACAATGGAGAGAGGGGCGAAAACCAGACTTGAGCATGAATGACACAGGAATTAAAATAGTGACGCACAAAATACATTGAAATGCAGAACCAGAGATCACAGAAATAAAACAATGTTTGGAAAGAAGTATTTTGAGAGGGAGCTTCTGCTCAACTGGGGGGGGGGGGGGGGGGTGGCACCATGGACAAATGTACTGGGATGAAAGGTGAACAGAGCATTGCAAGTCAGTCAGACGATAAATTACAGCATATTTAGGAAAAATGTGTAACTGTTTACCTACACCTAAATATGAACTTTTATATCCCCAGTGTTATACCACAACGCGCATTAGTCTGTAAAAGGATTAATGATGCTTGCACTACCAATTAGCGAGATACTGGACAGACACAGAGGTCCAAGGTTGCCTAATAGAAGTGAATAAATTATGAAGAACAGAATAGGTTGTGCAGAAATACAAAATTGTAGTGATGTAAAGTCATATTGAACATAAGAAACAGAAGTAATCCATTTGGATCCTTGTACGTGCTTGGCATTCAACAAGATTTTGTTTAATTTTCACCTCAGTGCCACTTTCTGCACCAACATCATAGCCCTTGATATCCAGAGAGCTTTTGTTCGCCATCTCTAGTACATTCAGCAACTGGGCAGAAAATTCACCTCCTTCTTCAATACAAAACTTTCTTCTCATCTCGGTCCGAGTCCTTAGTTTGAAATTGGGGTGTCACTAGACAGAATTAAGGGCCTGTCCCACTTGACAGTCATTTGCGTGTAATTTACTCGAAATCATTTCCACGTCACGATGCATGTGGTGACATAGGCAGCGGTGCGCATTACGCGCGCATGGTGCGTGGTGACACAGGCAGTGACGCGCAGTCGTGCGCATCGTCCCAGGATTTTGTGATGTACAAAATCTTTGCGCGCCATCTGCGTGACACGCAAATGACGGCCAAGTGGGACAGGCCCTTTAGGAGTAACCACCCTTGCATCTACCCTGTGACAGCGTACAATAACTTAACAACAGCAAGCAAATGAATAACAATACAAAGTAACTCGGAAGGGTCAGGTAGTATCTCTGGGAACATGGATAGGCGACATTTTAGGTCAAGACATTTCTTCAGATTACTGTAGCAGGGAGGAGAAATTTGAGAGAGAGGTGGGGGCAGGCCGAAGCCAAGTAAATGATAGGTTGTACTGGTGAGGGGGGGGGGGGGGGGGGGGGGGTGATAGGTAGATGGTTGGACAAAGGCCAGAAATGAAAAAAAAAGGGTAGAAGAGGCTTGAAATGTGAAATGACAAGGAAGCAATTTGGGCGAATGGGGACGGGGAAAAATTGTTGCACATGCAGAGTGGGGTACAGGAAAGAAATAAAGAAAGAGGGGGTGTTTACCTAAAATGGGAGAATTCCATGTTCATACCATTGGGTTGTAAGCCACCCACATGGAATGCAAGGTGTTGTTCCTCCAGTTTGCAAGTAGCCTCACTCTAGCAATGGAGGTGGCCCAAGACAGAAAGGTCAGTTTGGTAATGGGAAGGAGAGTAAAAATGGTTTAGCAACCAGGAAATCAAACAAGCCTTGGGGGACCGAGCGCAAGTGTTCAGCAAAACAGTCTCGCCAATAAAAATGTCTCATCGGGAGCACTGTATGCAGTAGATATGATTGGAGATGCTGCACATGAACCTCCAACTCACCTGAAAGGACTGCTAGGCTCCCTTGATGAATGGGAGAAGAGACAGGGGCAGATGTTATACCTTCTGCAGTTGCAGGGGAAAGTACCTGGAGAGGTATGAGTGAATCAAGGAGTTGCAAAGGGAACCGTCTCTGCAGAAAGCAGATAAGGTTGGGATAGGAAGATGTGAATGGTGGCGGGATCACATTGAAGGTGGCGGAAATATCGGCGAATGAGGAGTAAGAAAGAACTGCAGATGCTGGTTTAAATCAAAGGTAGACACAAAATGCTGGAGTAACTCAGCGGGTGAGGCAGCATCTCTGGAGAGAAGGAATGGGCGACGTTTTGGGTCGAGAAGACGTTTCAGTCTGAAGAAGGGTCTCGACCCAAAATGTCGCCCATTCCTTCGCTCCAGAGATACTGCCTCACCCGCTGAGTTACTCCAGCATTTTGAGTCTACCTTCAGAGAATGTGTTGAATGTGGATGCTGGTATGTGAAAGGCAAGGACCAGGAAACTGTCCTTGTTCCAGCTGGGGGAAGGAGAAGATGAGCACAACAACAGAAGACATGTCGTGGGATTCATTTACAATAGCAGGGCAGAAACCACATTTACTAAAGAAAGAGGACATTGCGGATTTCCTCAATTGAAAAATCTCAACTTGGGAGCAGATGTGGTGGAAATAGAGTTAAGAACAGGGGATGGCATCTTTGTAAGAGGCAAGCTGGAATGAGGTATAGTCCAGATAACTGTGGGATTCAATGGGTGACATCAGCCAATAGTTTGTCCCCTGTGATGGGAGACAGAAAGAGCAAGAAAGGCAAGAGGGGTGTCAGAGATAGTCTGAGGGCAGGGTGGAAATTAGTGGTAAAGTTAATGAAATCAACTAGTTCTGCACAGGTGCAGGACGCAGCCTTGTTACAGTCAATGTAGCAGAGTAAGAGTTGGAAGATGGTCCCAGCCCAGTACCAATTTAATCACCCGAAGCGCAGATTCGTATCAGTCTGGGATACGGTGGCCCATTGTTCGCCCACGGGATAGCTATGTGGAGGTGTCCGAGGGCAGGCACCCGATAATGAGCTTGTTTTGTGATTTTTCTTAGTTTCTACTCAGAAGTATCATTCTGAGCAATGCAAAAGGTGTTATTGGGCTCTAATATTTTACCCAAACAATCATGGTTTGCAAACTTTTTTACTGAAAAGGACAATGATGGGTTATTCAATAACAATTATTATTGATAATAATTATTGATAACAATATGGACATCGATGGGTTATTCAAAAATAAAAGTAATGTGTAAACACTTAATGGGTCTCGCAGTATCTTTGGAAAAAAAATCATGTTTTCTTCAGAACTGAGAAATGGAGTATGACACATGCATGACTGTGCGGCCAAATTCTGCTCCCAATCCATTTACAAATTCACACGTGACACCACTGTGGTGGGCCAGATCTTGAACAATGATGAGACCAAGTACAGGAAAGAGATAGAAAATGGGAGCATGATGTCAATACAGCTACCTCTTCCTCAATGTCAGCAATATGAAGGAGCTGGTTACTGGCATCGGGAAATGAGATGTATATATCCCAGTCAGCATCGATGGTGCTGAAATTGAGAGCTTCAAGTTTCTAAGCATACATATTGTAGACAGTGTGCTGAAAACCCTCCCTTTTCTTGAGAAGACCAAATTTGGAAGTCTACAACGACTCTTACCAATTTCTAAAGATGCAACCTAAAACACATCCTACTGGGATGCATCACAAAAGGGTATGTATGGCAGCAGCTCTCCAAAAATTGCATGGAGCAGTAGATGTAGCCCAGTCCATCACACAAAACATCTTCCAGCTCTCTTCTTCTTTCCCTCCCCCCCCCCCCCCCCCCCCCCTCCCAAATCGCCTCCATCCACACTTCACTGCAAACTTAATTAAGGACCATTTACACCCTTTTCACTCTCATATCAAGGGGGAGATAAAAAAACTGGAAAGCACACAACCCCAGATTTAGGTACAGCTTCTTCCCTGCTGTTATCAGTACTGAAGGGTCCTCTCAATCCAACAGTATAGTTCCAATTTACCTCATTGCAGCCTTTGCACTTAAAGAAAATCTTCACTTCCTCTGCAGCTGTAATGCTACAAATGATATAACACCATATTCTTCATTCTGGTGTATTTTTCTTTGCACTACCTGTTGGACTTGTGCATGACTTAACCTAATTAAACTGGATGGAGCACAAACAGAGTTTTCCATTGCATCTCGGTACAGATGACAATAATAAATCACACCAGATCTCAATCCACAAATATGTACAAACTCCCTGGAAGTCTGCATGGAAAAAGGATTTTAGAACACCAATAAAACTTGATGCCAGCCATGCAGAGTTTGCATTCGAAGAATGCCATATATGGCTTTAAAAATCCTATCATAGACTACTAACCATTGCCATTTGTATTCATAACACACCAGGGAGATGCTGGTTTAGAGAAGACTGAAGATTAAGAGGAAGGTGGATTGAAGAAAAAACAGTTTTGCAAATCCATTAAATAAATCCAGTCTATCAAGAAAATGATTAAGATGAAATGTGTACTAATGAACATTTGTTCTTTAATTTAGTTGCATTGTGAAGAATGAAAAAACAATTAAATGGCTTAAAACACTAATAAAAAGCCAACATAAAATTATTAATAACTTTAAAAATTCAAGGTCGACATGCGTCAAGGTTTATAGTACTCAGAGGCCATCATTCAGCCTGCATGTTATTCTTTGCCAAATTAATTCAAAAGTAAATCTACCTTCCGCATCCTGCAGCCAAATATTTGACCTTTGATTTGTTCTAAAAAAAGTCACGGAATTTAAAGGGCCCATTACATGTCTCTAACGAGCATTGCTCTCTCACTGTGTTAATTGTGAACCTATATTCTTAACACCAGAGGTTTCCATCCACCCCCCCCCCCCCCCCCACACACCAATCTAGTTGTAAAAATGTTTTTTAATCTTTTAATTTTTGTGTTCATCCCCTTGCATCATTTTGTGAAGTCTATCCCTTTGTGATAAAAATTATGCACAATATTTGAACTGAAGCAAAAAAGAAGTTTAATACAAATGTACTATTACTCTATCCACACCCCTAAACACTTGATTTATACAACAAATCCCCCAAAACTATCTTATGGAATAACATTTATCCACAAACACAACCAGAAATAAGTTAACTAAAGATATAGTTAAAGGAACCAGTAAAGTGCATCTGTTCCTTTTCAATTAGCAGATACACTCCAAATATAGACAGATCTTTATGGCACAGAAAGGAGACCTGAATAAATGATTTACAAAAGCACATTGAAGGCAAGGCCTATGAGAAACTTTACACTGGACAGGACATTTTTTGTAAAACCTCCTGTGTCAGTTATTCATCGCAACTGACAAAATGACACTATGTCGCATGAATAAAATTTTGCAGCATTAGTTCAATGTATCCAGATGGTATAATTTTTGATTTAGTCATAATTTGAACTAAAAATATGGTTTTGCAATGATGCCAAGAAACAATTTAACAATATGGAGCAGTGTTTCTTTGCATTAACAACTGCTACGTATCAACAATAAAAAATATTACTCTCCCCACATTTCACCCACTCAATATTCCTGCTCTCCATAGATACTGCCTCGCCCGCTGAGTTTCTCTAGCAATTTTTGACTACCAGTGAATAGGAATAGCTTTTTCTAAAAAGTACTGAGAAAATTGAAGTGTTGAAATTTAAGGATGGATTATCTTGTACTGCAAAAGCATCCTGATGTTAAAGCGCTGGCCAGACGTTTTCATTGCAAGCCTATTTAAAGAGATCATTCTAAATATAGACAGAACATTTTTAAGGCTATTCAAGGCCGCATCCGCTACAAATCACTGAACAAATGCTGCAAAGCACAACACATAGAGTATGTTGTAACAGAGGCACACCAAGTCCATTTACTTCAAAAACTTGTGAATGCTTTAAAAAGTATTTGCAGCTGAAGCAATTTTTTTTTTTTTTTTTTTTAAGACCAGATTTTCATTGCCAGGTTCAGTTTGAGATTTGTGACCACTAATTGCTGTGCCATTTCAAAATCATGGCATTTAAACCCATCATAAAACCAAAACCAAGTAGAAATCCTGGGTATTACAAGCAGCAAATTCATAAAATAATCAGAGAAATGTTGAAGTAATCTTAATATTGCAGCTATGTATCAAAATATTAACAAAAGACTTAAGTCAGCGAATTAATCAAAATTAGAAGATAGGTCTTCAAACTCGCTGATACTGGATGTTGTTTATTACATTAGCATAAAACGAGATGAAATGTAACATTAATAAACAGAAGTGTAATTACAGCAAATCCTTTGGACGACGTTACTGCACCAGTTTAAATTAATGGAATACTGTATTAAAAGCATGAGACATAAGAAATTAATTGTGTTAACAAGTCTGAAAATCATATCACAACATCAAACAACCTGAAAACACATGTAGCACATGTAACACATATAAATATATTCCATGAAAGATTTATTCAAGTTTACGTTGACTTCCAATTATATGCAAAATACGATGGGCTATATAATGGCGACTCATGACCATGGCAATCATCACTCCTTTGCATTGAGTGTCAGGAACATGACATATTCCATAAACTCTGTCCCGCTGAATGCACAGAAGTCATCGACAACAAATGAAGACTGTACAAAATACCATATCAAGAAAGTTAATATTGGAAAAGCAGCTGAAAACATAACTCAATTGTATAAGGAAATGAATTGGCTGAGAAATTAATAGCAAGGAAGAGTTTGATGCAAAACTAAAAGCCATGGCTAGTCTCAAGGTTGGTCAAAAAAGTCCCAAAACTGCACATTAGCTATATGTATACGCAAATGCTTTGGAACAATTATACAACGATAACTAATAACAGCAGCAAAAAGGAAATGTACATGGAATATACCGAACTGGAGGCATAACAGCAAAGCATTTTTAGCTTTGATGCGGTGGGGAACCACTTTAGATTTAACAGGACACTTAAAAAAGACACCTTTTAAGTACACTGCAAATGGATTCAATATGGACAGAATGGGAGGTGTTTAATTTCCATCAGTCTTCACTCCCGTGGCAATTACTCAACCACCTATATTTGAAGATAATTATGTCTTTAGTAATTGCAGCTTGAGTTTTGGGCAGAACGAAAAAGCATTGAAAGCTGCCGTCTAGAAAACAACCAGGACACCTGAACTGGGAAGATGGGACACGTTTTGCAAATCCTTAACAATACCTTTAACAGTTCACTGGATCCATGATTTCTCTCTTGAGAAGGACGATCAAACCAAGGGAAACAAATCAGATTCAGAGTTGAAAAGATCCCATAGGTTGGACATTTGGCATTAGCCAAGTTTGGCAAGATCAAAAAATATTTTATCAATTGATCATAAAGATGAAGAGGCAGATGCACAGAAATGCCATGAAGCTGAATGAATTTACCCATAATTTATCTACCTAACAAGCAACCAAACAGTAATGCTCTCACGAACAGTGGAGTAGTAAACCAAAATGCTCTTGCAATACAATTTTAAGTGGAAACCTTTTAACATCATCGAATGCTTTGCCAAGGAAGAAAACACACAAAATTACACATCTTTTGACATTTATTACTGTTTGTTTCACAAAATTCACATACTACTCAACCAAG
The DNA here is from genome assembly GCA_963514005.1 of Raja brachyura. The sequence goes on along the minus strand of OY740795.1, from coordinate 47,083,235 downwards.
CATCTGTCAGTTGTATATTGTAGTTAGAACTGCAACTTTTAACTACATTCGCTTTTCAACTCTTGATATTGGGACTTTTGATCCTGTCAACAACAGGAAGCCACATCAACTGGCTATATAGATTTGAATTATTAGATTAAAATTTATGGGTAATTAATTTGCAATGCCGATGGCAAAAATTCTAAGATAGTCATCTACATAATTTGTATTTTCTACCTCTATCTAATGAAAATAAAAATAACCATGAAATTAAATACTGAAATTCAAGGCAGTTGAATTGAAGGATCTCTCCCATAGAGAGCCAGTGTCCACTGATAACCACTCACGAAAACTGTAGAAAATTGTGACTTTTAGAATAAGCACCCAGTAACATCCAATGCACAAATATGAAAACTAATTGTGTCCCATCCCAAACTAACACAATGTATTTTAGAGGATAGGCAAAATAACTGGAAATGTAACGCTGCCTCCTGTCTTAACGTTGTCTAAGGGAGAAAAATGGTTCAGCCAGTTCAGCCCAACAGCTGACCATGCCTGGTCTGAACTGATATTTGGTCCAACCATCCAAAGAAATTACTTTGCTGCTGGCAGGGAGGTGGTATCTAATAACATTGCTTCATATATCATTCGCTGGGGGAAAGCTTCAAAAATCTTTTGTGAGCATTTTACCACATAATTGATTACCCAATGTCAGAGTCAGAAACATACCATTCTACAATTCTCTCCATACTACTAAATTATCAGAGTCGATTTAAGTGACAGTTAAACAGCAAACAGATCCCCTGGAGTCGGCCAGCTTACTTCCAAAATATTTTAATCATACATGCAATAAACTTGAAGTTTTAACATCACTCACCTGCTTTGGCTCAGTTAACTTTCATATTGCGAAAGAAGAGATCGGATTTCAGGTGTCAGGTGTTCAGCTGCCTTGGCAGCTTCTGTAATCGCCCTACGGTACACTCCTTTCTTCTTTCTGTTAAACCTCAACTTAAAATACTCCAAAAAAGGAGAGACCTTTGACACAGAAAGCAGCGACGTTGTAGGCGATCCAAACCAAGACACTCTGGCTTCCTGCCACAATGGTGTCCCATTTTCCTTCTTGTTAACACTAATGCCAAGAATGCATGCAGGCCACCAGGGAAAGCCATGAATTTTCCCCCATACAATATCACCGACAGATATAGTCCTGCCTTCGGTTGTTACACATTTTGTGACAGTTTTGGTATGAAGTCTCACAGTTAAGGGTGGCACAGTCTTTTCTTCTTTGGAAGAAGATGACACAGATGCATCATCTCCAGGTGCAAAATCACATATTTCTGGTGAAGTTATTTCTGAACTAGAAGACTTTGATTCATCTAGACTATCATTACTACAGACCGATAAACTTGATGAATCTGCTCTTTTTTTCCTATAACTTAAATATACAGTCAGATCACCTTGATCCTTGCTTCGACGACTCCTTTTGTACCTCCATTGGTCCTCCTCTCCTGAACTCCCTGATGTCTCTATTGAACTTTTTCCTGTAGATTCTTCAGAATGAAGTGCACTACTGTCTGATCTCCTTGTAGGTAGCACATCGCTATTTAGATTATCTACAAGCTCAGCCTTATAAATTGCAACATTGTCCCCGTTACTGAGCCGATGAGGTTTTAATCGAATTCTAGGTGGTGGGATGTCTGCCATGGAATGCAAAGGCCTAGTTAGTTTTAACTTTGGAATGGTTCCAGATGGACTAGAAAATGACTTTTCTGGAAGAACCTCCATCTCATCACCATTTGTATTCTTGTTCTGGTCCACACTTTCATTTTGCATTAACCGTTTAGGACAAAAAGGCTCAACTGAGCCATGTACCCGTGAGGGAATTTTCACAACCTTCCCTTTACCTTGAGGAGTGCTATATGATATTTTAATCACTGGGCTTCGATGCACCATCTCAGTAGAACATTTTTCATCTTTCTTTTCTTTTTTTACTTTCCTATTTTCACAGCACATGACCTCAGGTTTCCTCTTTTCATTTTCCTCCACACTAGTTTTTTTGTCATTCTTATTATTATGTCTATCTTTGTCGTCATCATCTTCCTCCTCCTCCCGATTTAGTGTGTTTTTGCATTTTTCACACAGCACCTGCCTGGGTCGCAATCTAATGGTGCTCATTATAAGCTTACCAGGATCGCGATTCCTTGACAGGCGTCTTTTTGTGCGTTTGATTGTCCGAGGTGGTGGCTGCGGAACCCACTGATTATAAGTCTGTCTCAATACCAAAGGTTGTGGCAGAGGTACACCTTCACAATAAGGTGGCAAACAAGGCACAGTTTTTGGTAATGGCTGAAGAGGTGAAACTTGTTCTCGGTTTGACATCTCGGTTTGTTGCAAGTTGCAGGGCTGAGACTTAGTTTGACAGATGGACTGTTCTTTCCCGTCAAGGACTTCACTGGTGCATGGTTCTGCAGGAAACTGGTTTGGTAGCAACCCACATAATCCTGACCTGGTGGACACAATTATTCAAGAAACAAAGAGTTAACAGTCACACTGACGCAGAACAAATGTAAACGTACACTCTGTTGCATTACTTGCACACCTTAAGTGGTTTAAATTTTAAACGGTATCTAATTATAAAGACTTGTGCAGATTATAATTAGAATGTCAAATTCCATGGAACCTTGTCACTGCAGATGGCTGTTACTTGCAGTCTTAATTTCCTAAATTCACCTTAACGGTTCCAATTTTTATTTTCAGTTGGAGAGGTTAAAGCAATTAGAAACATTTGCAGAGCAGAAATTTTAATTAAAAGTTATGATGGCACTTTAATTATTTACATCATTCAACATTGTATATTTAAATACATTTCCAAAGTGGACGCTTCTCAATTAAACATGACCAATGAGTATATTCAGAGAGCAAACTACGGACAAAGAGTACCTACAATACCTTCTTAAAACTTCCCTACAATGTCTCCTGCAAACAATGAGGAAGCTGAAAGTGCACAAGCAACAGATCACATTTGCAAATACATTATTTCAAAGTCCTGTTTGTGACAGTTAAAAATTTAGTTAGTTTATTCCATTTCATTGGCATAAATAATTTAACATTGCATATCAAAAAAACCTTTCTTGAAATGTACTAAATCAAATGTAAAAATTGTCAGGTAACTGGCTAAAACTTCGGATTAATCCCGGCAAAACAAAAAACTACTGCTTATTATGGGGCAGGGGAAGAATTTAAGCAACTTCAGTATAAGCTTCTTCTGGAAAGGATGGGGGGGGGGGGGGGGGGGGAAGAGAAACACATTGAATCGCCTAATTTTCTCTCAACCACAATTTTAATCTTGATCCAAAATTAATTCCAATGGTGAACTGCTTTCAAGAAAAATTTAGACACGCGTTTGTCTATGCGAGGATAGGCACTCGGCATTTATTGGCAGCACTGTATCTTGGCAATGATCTCCACCTACAAATAAAGGTACTGAAACCTGTTTATTTAATGCATAACAACTTATTTCCCTGTTGCCACACCAGACAACATCAGCCCTGCACAGAAACATGACATAGGACCTGCATTTCATTTTAATGGCATGGACTCACCGGGGAAAAGGGTTGCAACTACATTGCACCTGCTCCACAGCAAATTAAAGCTCTAGGTTTGATTCTGTGAATTTTATCCAGGCCTTGATTATTTTCCTTGTTTAAAAAAAAAGACGCAAGAAGATGCCTGGTACAGAATGGTCATCTTCAACAGAGTGAAGCAGAATGCATGAAGGTAATTACCACCTTATTCCACAAAGATAGACACAAAATGCTGGAGCAACTCAGCGGGACAGGCAGGCAGCATCTCTGGAGAGAAGGAATGGGTGACGTTTCAGGTCACGAAATGTCACCCATTCCTTCTCTCCAGAGATGCTGCCTGTCCTGCTAAAATCTTAATTATCACAGACAATGAAGAGGAGCAGGTTGTCAACATCTCTTGAGCATCTAATCGGGTATGGTTATCCATGCTCAAGTTGGAACGGAGCATTCACCCAATGAGAACAAAAATGCAATCAAGATTTTACTACAAGAAAACAAGCAGAGAACTTTAATCTTATGGCTGCCAGTGTGATTTTAGGTTAGGGCAATCCTGACACTCCAATTAAAGCATCCATCATTTGAAATCAAAGTAATAATATGGTGAACTAGGGATCCCTTAAGCAAAGTGCAAAATGCACTAATCACACAAATATATCTATTAGGGAGAGCATGGTCAATAACCTGCGCATGACAATGTATACAGTTGCTAAAATTGTAGTATATCAACTGCTTCAAGACATTTTGTATGGAAGCTGTGGTGTGTTTTTCATAGAAAAACAAATTTAGTGCTCAACACCCCAAATTGATAGACGGGCACCAACATACCAAAAAATAATTCTGAAAAAAAAAATTGCAATGTGCAATTCTTCTCTTCTCTCCTCCCCCACCACAAATGGTTCTTGACTGGAAGGCATCTCAAATATGGGATTCAACGTGCCAATAACGTGGGGATGGATGCCCATTCAGAATGGTGGCATTCGATGGCATATGACAGTTCCATTTATTATGAACCAGGTCACATTGGGGGCAGCACTGGAAATAATTCATCCCTCAAATTTTGCAAAGCAGGGTCACCACAGATTGTGTGTTTGATCTGAGGCCAAGTCCCCATCTCCCTTGTGCTTGTGCTGGGGGGGGGGGGGGAGGGGGGCCTGGTGCTTGTTTGCAGAGCGCGGGTGCATGGCTTCAAACTCAAGTTATTGGGACCATCTGAATTATTATTATTTTTTTTAAAGGTGTGAATTTTTTTTTTCTTTTTTAAGGCGACACTTACTTCTTGGCCATGTCTATCAGGATGCCGGTGAAGCTGCTGCCTCCGAAGTTGGTGGACACCACCACGGTGCCGCTGACGACGTGCTCCACGGTGACGGTGAGCTGGGCGCCGGCTCGTAGCCCCGCTGCGGCTGCGGGTGGCGGTGGCGGTGGCGGGCTGAGCGCCGCCATCTTGTTGGCGGGGCAACGCCGGGGGCGGCGGGTGGTGGTTGGGGGGGGGGGGGGGGGGGAAGGGGGTGACGCAGTGGGGAGCGAGCGATCCGGCGGGCGGACGTGCGCGTCCCCGCGGGCTCCGTGCCCGCGCCTCGCCCGTCAATCACAGCCCCCCGGCCCGGAGCACGAGCGCCCGGCGCATGCGTCCCATCACTGGCAACACAGAGAGTGCACAGAAGATTCACATTGGAGACGAACAAAATGCGCCCTTCCTTCCTTCCCTGCAAAATAAATATATATTTTTAATTAAAAAGCAAATAAACGCCCTCTACAACTATTTGCAACTAAATCCCACTTCCCTCGCACGTGCGACCGAGTTGAGATTAAATAGAACTTAATCTACCTCCTTAGCATCCCATTTTCAATTTGCAGCATTAAAATATAATCTCATCCATGCAGAACTGTTTAGAGAGAATTGGGGAGGTGCTTAATTAAGATTCAATCATGCCCTTTGTTTTCATTATATGGAAATCTAACGCACTGGCCTTAGCAGCTGCCAGTATTTGACTATGTTGCCTTCTTTCAATTCTGAATATTGCAGGATCTTTATTAAAAATAAATTTCCAGAAATCAAAAGTGGTCTATGCATTAGCTACAGGCCTACGAAATACTGTAAGGCTAAACAATAGTGCAGGCAACTATCAACGTTATTTAAAGTACCCACGTTGATCCTTTTCCTGAGCAGAAATGCAGCACTTCTACATTTTTTTCAACCCATTTAACATAATTAAGCTTAAAATAAAGTCACGACGGTTAATACAGGACAATAGTCTAATGCATCATCCCCGTTGGCATCCGAGCACGTAAACCGTCATTTTAATTAACAAGAAAACTTTACACTGTCGGTTCTAAGATTCTGATATATATCTTCAACAAACCAAGAGATATAAAAGAGATTTTCTTTTCAAAGACACATCAAAACATACTCTAAAGCATCCCCCTATTTTAAAAAGAGCAATAAATAATACCTGAGAATGCACCGATTGAATACTACACGTAGACGGTTTCCTGAAAGTACACCAATTGAGGTCTTTAAAGGTTCCAGAACCAAACGCCCCACAGTGGCCTAATGAGCAAGATGATTAATATAGCGATGCAAAGGATGGATTGCGGAAGCGCTAGACAGCGTCCTCTTGCGGGTCGATTATACGCGTCTCAATATTGTCAGTTGCTTGCTTCCACTGTAAGTGAATCCATTTATCAGTGCCTTTATTCTGTTTTCTCATTTCGACGCAAACAACATTTTTCTTGGAATTGTAAACTTTCCAAAGAGAGTATAAACAAAGGCCATACTTATACATTCAGACTTTCCCTTCATGATCCTCCAAAGGATTTGCCCTTGCTCTCTCTTAATAGCACCCTGCAAATAGTCTTCACCTTCAATCGACCACCCTTGCCATCTCTACCACGAACCAACTCTTTTTCCTTCCTTATCCCTCTCGAAATTCTAAAACAGCCCCCGACTGACAACCTTTCCCACCACAACACACCCTCCCCTTTCCAGCGCGTCAAACTGGAAAGTAACACTTTTACCTTCTCCACGATGGGCCTTAAACTCTTCTTTGTTGCTCACAGCGTTATCTCCTCCTTCATATTTGAGAGAGCAATGGTGGAGAAAGTGACTACTTTGTGACTCTGAGCTTCTGGTCACCAGGTGCCGTCATCTCCATTCCCACCTCAGCCTCTGCACTCCCAATACCCACATGAACAAATATCATTAAACCTATACTCTCCCGTTATACTTATCCCTTCCATTTTTACTTCTCTTTCCATTGCAGACAATTACTCTTTCCAACAGGGCACCCTATCACAGAATCATCCAATTATTATTTTCTCCTGCCCTTCCAACCCCTCTCAGCCCCAGTCAACACATTCCTTGCACTCTTTGTATTCTTACTTTCACGGATGGATGTAAAACTGAGACATGTTTGCAAAGCCTTGCCACTTGCATCGGAATTATTGTGCAATGGATATTTAAATAAAGGTTTGTGACTGCTGAAATGTAGACACAACCTATATGTGCACAAAACCAATATACCATGAGCTTATTCTTTGGTTCATGTTCCTTGGTTCATTGGTATATTTTCTTTCTCATTTTTGGACAGGATTTTTATTCCCCTGACATTTCCCTTGCCACCCAGTACAAAACTCCCTGACATTACATCAACGGTAGCATACAATTCAAAATACATTAGCAACGTGGTTTTCAACATCATAAGATCATAATGACAGGAGCAGAAATAGGCCATTCGGCCCATCAAGTTTACTCTGCCATTCAATCATGGCTGATCTATCTCTCCCTCCTAACCCCATTCTCCCTCCTTCTCCCCATAGCCTCCAACACCCATACTAATCAAGAATCTTTCTATCTCTGCCTTAAATATATCCACTGAATTGGCCTCCACAGCCTTCTGTGGCAAAGAATTCCACAGATTCACCACCCTCCGATTAAAGAAATCCCTCCTCATCTTCTTCCTTTATTTCTGAGGCTATGACCTCTAGTCCTCGACTCTCCCACCAGTGGAAACATGCTCACCACATCTACTCTACCCAAGACTTTCATTTGGTTCTTTAAAAAGGTTAATGATTTAAAGTACTGGTCGTTTTTCTGTCTTCAGAGATGCCACCTGACCTAGTGGAGATTTCCAGCAGTCTCTGTGACTTCAGAATTGTGGCATCTGCATTTGTTCTTGTTTTTAATGGTCTTATTTACTGATAAAACCATCAAGTTTTAGTAAGATGTGAAGATGGTGGCAATGTGCGTTTTTAAGCCTCTGGGATATTTCCAGTGAAAATACTCTCATAATGTTATTGGGTAGGGAATTCCAGTGACCATGAAGGACTAACAATATATTTTTAATTCAGGCTAATCTACAGATTGGATAGTTAGAGTGGTTAATGGGGTGTTATTCAAATGTATAGGAAGGAACTCCAGATGCTGATTTTAACCAACGATAGACACAAAGCTGGAGTAACTCAGCAGGCCAGGCAGCATCTCTGGAGAGAAGGAATGGGTGACGTTTCGCATCGAGACCCTTCTTCAGACTGGTTAGGGATAAGGGAAACGAGAGATATAGACGATGATGCAGAGAGATAAAGAACAATGAATGAAAGATATGCAAAAAAGTAACAATGATAAAGGAAACTGGCCATTGTTAGCTGTTTGTTGGGTGAAAACGAGAACCTAGTGCGATTTGGCTAAGGGAGGGATGGAGATAGAGAGAATGCCGGGGTTACTTGAAGTTAGAGAAATCAATAACATACCACTGGGCTGTAAGCTGCGCAACCGAAATATGAGATGCTGTTCCTCCAATTTGCATTTAGCCTCACTCTGATAATGGAGGAGACCTAGGACAGAAAGGTCTGTGTGAGAATGGGAAGGCGAATTTAAGTTTTTAGCCAGGGTTGATTCTGGATAGTGTCGAGCTTCTTGAGCGTGGTTGGAGATGGAGCTATCTACGCAAGCGCAGAGTATCCTATCACTGAGAAAGGGGTCTCAGACCGGAAACGTTTTAATTGGTTCACAGCTGCTGCCTGATCTGCGAATTATCAAGCCAGCCACAGAGTTATACAACAGAGAATGGGTCATTTGACCCAACTAACTTGCTTACCATGATAACTAGTGAAGTGAACTAGTAGTAGTAGAACTAGTGAATATTGCTGACAAGGGTCTCGACCTGAAACGTGACTCATTCCTTCTTTCCATAGGTGGTGCCTGTCCTGCTGAGTTACTCCAGCATTTTATTTGTCTACCATGATAACTAGGTTGCCAACCTGAGCTACTCCTATTTACCTGCCTCTGGCCCATAACCCTCTGTAACTTTCCTATTCACGTACCTGTTTAAATGTATCTTAAACATTATAATTGTACCTGCCTCTACCACATGGTCTGGCAGCTCATTCCATATACCCACCACTCTCCACGTGAAAGCTTTCCCCTCAGGTGCATTTTAACTCTTTCCTTTTTTACCTTAATCCTGCGTTCTCCAAATTTAGACATCCCTACCATCAATTGTATCTGTCCCTCATGATGTTATATACCTCTATAAAGATAATATGTTAGTCTCCTATGCTCCATGGGGAAAAAAAAGATCCAGACTATCAAATCACTCCTCATAATTGAAGCCCACCAGTTTCAGCAACATCCTTGTAAATCTTTTCTGTATCCTTTCCAGTTTAATCATATTCCACAACATCTTGTACAGCTGTAACATGAAGTCCTTGTATGAATATTGATTTCTCTAACTTCCAATAACCCCTGCAGTCCCCTTTTCTCCACCTCTCCCTCACCCAAGTCGTACCAGCTTCAAAGTCGTCTTGTTGAGCCTCATTGTTAGCTGCTTGTTCTCACCTAACAAACAGCTAACAATGGCCTGGTTCCTTTATCATTGTTACTTTTTTTGCATATCTTTCATTCATTTGTTCTATATCTCTCTACATCACCGTCTGTATCTCTCGTTTCCCTTTCCCCTGACTCAGTCTGAAGAAGGGTCTCAACCCGAAACATCACCTATTCCTTTTCGCCAGAGATGCTGTCTGACCCGCTGAGTTACTCCAGCTTTTTGTGTCTATCTTTGGTTTAAACCAGCAACTGCAGTTCTTTCCTGCATATCTCGTATTCAATGCCCTGACCATTGAAGGCAGGCATGCCAAACACTTTCCTCACAACCCTGCCCAACAGTGTCATAATTTTGAGCTAACTATGTACTTGTACCTTGAGATGTCTCTTTCCCATGACATTCTCCTGAACCCTGGAGATTTAAGGGTCTGGGGGACTGCCGGCGTCATTTCAGTGTCGCCAAAAGGTTATGAACATTTCAAAATGCAGCGGTGACAAAAAAATGTTGCGACACTTGAAAAAACAGCATGTGCATCATACGTCATCACGCCATGTCACACTGCATCACCGCCGCATCAGGCCGCAAATTTTTCGGCGACCTGATACGTCAGTTAATGATGCCGGAAGTCGCCAAAACAAATCGCCAAGTGGGACAGGCCCTTTACTCGGTCTGTCCAGCCCTGGTTTGACTTCTGAAAGTGCAACACTTTATCCAAGTTAAATTTCATCTATTATTCATGGCATGAGCTGTTATAGAAGCAGTTAGAAAGTGATATAGGAGTGTTATGTGCCTCAAATAGTAGGTCAGGGTGTGCTAATGGAAGCAAACAAAAAGAAGCAATATCTCAAATGGATGCCCTCAATTAAAAGTGGACATTTCTCACATAGAAAGAGAAAGAGAAAAAGAGTGAAGATCAGAAGTTGGATAATTTGATATTGAGTTGGTAAGGCTGCAATATACCCATATCAAAAATGAGATGCTTGCCTAGGGCCTTGTTATAGTACAGGAGCTGGGTCAGTGTGGAATGGGATAAAGAATGAAAATGGCAGGCAACAGAAAGCTCAGGCTCACCCGTCGGTAACCAATTTCCCTCCTGGGATAAGTAAAGTTCTATTATACCGTATTGTATTGAACACAATGGCTCTGCAAAATGGCCAGCCAAAGTACATTAGATTTCTCCAGTGTAGGAGAGATCATTTAGTGAACACCAAATGTAGATGTTGGATGCGTTACAGTTTCAGTCCCTCGTTGGTGGGAAGGTTGATCTTCTGCAGTTCCACGAGAAAGTACCACAGGAGTTTGGTGGGAACGGAAGAGTGGTCTGGAAAGTTACTATCCTTTGAAATGGTGAAAGGAGTGGAGAAGGGAGGGGCAGGGGTGGGGCAATGGGGGCATGTGAGTGTCACGGGTATATGTGTCTGCTGGTGGAATCCAGTTGGAGTGGTCAGAAATTACAAAGGGTGAACCATTAAATGTGGAGACTGGGGGGGTGGTTGGTGAGCTCTGTCCTTGCTATGGCCTTATCGGATGCCAGAACATGCTGGATGTGCATGGTGTTTTCCTTCTCTTATTCCTCATTATCAATCTTAAATAAAAAAAACACCAACATGTGCCTAAGTGTAATTATTTATAACAGTAATTATGAGTAATTGTAACATTTACTGAATTGGTGGTTTTAAGGTGTGACAATAACAGGAGATATTTCATAAAGTGGGGTCAGTTCACTGAGGGACATGAACTGGAAGTGTATTCGTCTGAGAGCAAATGGTTCTGATACTGAAAGAGGATTGAGGATGGATGAGAAAACTGCACAGTGGATTAGATTGCAAGCAAATGTTCATTAATAAATAATTACAGGTAGGAACAGTCAGCAGTACCATCCGATCATTTAGAAAAGCTCAATATTTTAATAAACAGCTTACACTTAATTTCATTATATTATCATGTGTATAATTCATCATTTCAACGATACAGAGTGTCAGATTGCAAAATTGCTCGAGATAAAAACGAGAACTGTGTAATAAATGTTATTGCTAATAGCAATCCTATCAATTAACGATGGAAAAAACCATTCTAACTGATCCCAGGCTTCTGATGATGGTTTTAAATTTATGCACCCAATTACTGAATCAGCAGAAGTGCTTCTTGTCATTTAGATAGCAAAACACCATGATTTTTAATATAAGGGAAGCCTTTTCTTTAACTCCCTTGGTCTTACAAAAAGACACATGTGATTTTACTTCGGAGTCACGTGAGTGACTACGTGAAGAAGCCCCGCCAGGCACATGCTCGGCATTACGTCGACGCATGTCGGTAGGAACGGGCTGCAGAGCGCAGCTCCACCAGCGGTGAGTAACAGGCCCGCAGGTAAGTGGGTTTTAAAAATCTACTTCCTGGGTATTTAAGCTCCATGACGCTGGCTGGCTCGCCACGAGGAGTTTGGGAAAAATGGAAAGTAGTGGGAAAAAAGTCGGCACGGGTTAAGCGCGGGTCCCGTGTGGAAGTAGCTCAACTGAAATCGGGACTGAAGATAAGTACGGAGCCGGTTCCGATACCGGTAGCCGTGGACCCACCCGTTAGTCAGCCTTTAGCCGCTCCACTGCCGCAGGCCACTGAGGGCTCTCCAGTGGGTAGGAAATGCAAGAGGAAGTCTGTCAGGCCCGTTATATCAGACGAGTCTGATGAAGAAGATCCTCCAGACAGACGAGCCATGTGGCTCAGGATGGACCAAATGGAGAAAATGCTCCAAACCATAATCAACCAAGGGTCCAAATACCCAGAGTATTCCCAGGCAGCCCCTGAGGGGGTTCCATATCAAGGATATGGTGCCTTTACAACATGGAAATGTGAACCTCCAGAGCCTTGTTTAGGTCTGGAAGAAGTCTCCTTTGAGCAAGTCTCGGGAGTACCAGGGCGGCAGGAGACTGACCCTGAAGGTGGTGTTTCTGGTCATGAGTACCCACCACAGCACAAGAGTAAAACTCCAGGTGTACCTGATGTAACACAATCCTTTGCTATACCAGAGGGGAGCGGTGAGGCCATGGAAGAAAACCTGGCGGCCAACATAAATTATTTGGTTTCTCACCAGCTTCAGGAGACTGTCATGGTTGAGACAGCAGACCTTTATAAAACACCTGTAAATTGTGCGCCACTAAGGGTGCCGACGGTGAATCCGGCAATTTGGACACCCATGACTTCAACAATGCGAGGACAGGAAATACGGTTCCAGAGGGTCCTCAAGCTCATTGCGGCTGGCATCACTGCTTTTGGGAAGCAGGTGGAAGGGTGTGCAATGTCCAAAATCCAAAAAGACATGTTGGCGTTGTTTTGTAACTCTTATTTTGAGATCAATTGTATGAGGAAAATCGCCATTCACCAATGCAGGTCTGTGCAAATCAAGCAATGTTCAAGCTCCCGATTATTTATTCGGAGAGAACCTGCCTAAGCAAATTAAAGAAATCGATGAGGAGGCAAAGATTATCAGCCTCATGAAACCTTTCATATTTGGCCAAAGGAAACAATCTGGCTGGATGAGAAGGGGGTTTGGTTCAGGAGCAGGAACAAGCAAAGGCAGGAGTATGGTGAGAAGGTATTATTACCCATCACAGCCCAATGTCCACCCATATGTTGGAAGGAGGAGACCGTCACGGTCATTTGCTGAGCTACGAAAACTTCATTCCATCACTAAGAAAACTTTTGGGGAACCTCCGGTTGGTGGTAGATTACAATTGTTTTATGATGAATGGTGCTGTATAACATCTGATCGGTTTACATTAGATACTGTGTCAGGTTCTACAATAGAATTTATGGAAGGAGTTGATCCACCTGTACAGGATAAACCTAATCGGGGTTTGGTGTTTTCTGCACCTGAAAATTCTCAGATAAAAGAAGAAGTAAAATCATTTATTTGAAAAAGGAGTAATTGAAAGTACGGGGATTCATCCGCAACAATTTGTGTCAAATATTTTCCCCAGGCCAAAGAAAGATGGGGGTTGTAGAGTCATTCTGGATCTCACAAAATTGAATTCATATGTCCAGTGTAAGCATTTTAAAATGGACACCTTCAACACTGCAAAGCAGTTGTTGTCAATAGGCTGTTACATGGCTACTATAGATTTAAAAGATGCGTATTATTCAGTGCCAATTCATCACCATTATCATAGGTACTTGAAGTTTAATTGGATGGGTCAGCTGTGGCAATATAAAGCATTACCTAATGGGTTAAGTTCAGCTCCCAGGCTGTTCACAAAATTATTGAAACCAGTACTTGCATTTTTAAGGGCTCAAAATCACATTGTCATGGCTTATCTTGATGATATTTTAATTGTTAATGCCACTCAGGAATCAGCTGAAGAATCAGTTTCAGCAACTATAAGCCTGTTTGAAAGGCTAGGGTTTCTGATCCATCCAACAAAATCTAAGCTACAGCCATCCCAAACAATTGATTATTTGGGGTTTGTCATTAATTCAGTTGCTATGTCAGTAACTTTGCCAACAGATAAAGTTGAGGATATTACAAATGCGTGTAGTTGCCTTGTTGACAAATCTTATCCCTCCATCCGAGAAGTAGCTAGGGTTATTGGGAAGATAGTAGCAGCATTCCCTGCTGTCGAGTTTGGTCCTCTGCATTATCAAAATCTTCAAAGGGCAAGAGCAAAAGCACTAAAAGAACGTGCAGGTCATTCTGATAGGTCCATGCAGTTACCAACGGAAGCTTAGCTGAATTACAATGGTGGATTGGGAATGTTGCACAAGCTGCTAAAAACATTTTTGTTCAGCAACCTTCAGCGGTATTGCAAACTGATGTGAGTGCTCTCGGATGGGGGGCTGTGGTGATAGATGGACTGTCCAAGAGGATTTAATTCTCCAAACATATGGTATCAATTATTTGGAGTTATTGGGGGCATTTTATGGATTGAAAGCTTATTGTTCTCCAATGAAGGACTTGCATGTTCAATTACAAGTAGACAATACAACAGCTGTAGCATATATCAATCACATAGGGGGAGTAAGATCAGTATCACATGATTATCTGGTCAACCTGATGTGGTATTGGTGTATATCTAGGAATATCTGGCTTTCAGCTATCTATCTCCCAGGGAGAGACAATATTGTGGCAGACAACAGATCACGAAAGTTCAAAAACAATACAGAATGGATGTTAAATCCACAAGTTTTCAAAAAAAATGTCAGTCGGTATGGGTTACCAGACATTGATCTGTTTGCGTCCAGATTAAATCACCAGTTACCTAAATACGTCTCATGGGAGCCTGGCCCAGGAGCAGTAGCGATGGATGCATTCTTGCTACATTGGGGAAATATGTTCTTCTATGCTTTCCCCCATTCTGCCTGATTAGGCAATGTCTCACCAAAATAGAGCAAGACTCCGCGACGGGCGTTTTGGTGGTTCCAAACTGGCCTACACAGCCATGGTTCCCATTGATGCTTAGAATGATAACTGAACCATTTATGATGATTCCCAGCTCCAGTGATTTGCTGGTACAACCAGTGACAGAAGAAGTTCATCCATTGTATGATCATATAAATTTGTTAATCTGCAGGTTCTGACCAGACCATTACAAGGGCTTGGACTGTCGGATAGGACCATGTATGTCATAACTTCAGCTTGGAGAAATAGCACTAAGAAACAATATATGTCTCATATAAAGAAATGGGAAGCTTTTTGTATACAGTCAGATATATCTTATACTGCAAACATATCGGATGTATTGGAGTTCCTTGCTATGTTGCATTTTGATCAGCACCTAAGTTATAGTGCCATTAATAGTGCTC
This sequence comes from Raja brachyura, assembly GCA_963514005.1. The sequence continues at coordinate 47,068,054 of OY740795.1, read as the reverse complement.
GTAGTGCTTTGTCTTCCTATTTAGGACAATTTTCAGTACATCAATCTATCGGGTCTCATCCATTAATATCCCGATTTATGAGAGGAATTTTTAATAAAAATCCTTCCAAACCCAGATATACAGAAATTTGGGATGTCAGTATAGTTCTTACATTGCTTCGGCAGTGGGCTCCAATTACGTCACTGTCTTTTCAGAAGTTAACATTTAAAGTGGTAATGCTCATGGCATTAGTGTCAGCCCAAAGCGCACAAACATTGCAAATGTTACGTTTAGATTGTATGCATTTGTCTGCAGATAACATTACTTTTTATGTTTATGATCTAATGAAACAAAGCAGACCGGGAAAGTCTGGAACCAAGGTAATCTTTAAAGCATACCCTGTTGACCAAACATTGTGTGTGGTTAAGCATCTGACTCGATATATTGATGTAACCAAGAGTCTCCGGGCTTGTGAGACAGCAATGCTTATTACCCACAAAAAAGCACATAAAAAAGTGTCAGTACAAGCTATTTCTAGATGGTTAAAACAGGTGTTAGATTTAGCTGGAGTAGACACTGATGTGTTTAAATCTCACTCCACCAGGGCGGCATCCACATCCGCGGCGAAGGCACAGGACATGCCGCTCGACCAAATTTTAGAGGCTGCAGGATGGTGTAAAGAAGAAACTTTTTCAAAGTTTTACAATAAACCTGTTCTCACGGTGCCAGGGTTTGGACACGCAGTGTTGGGTTCTGTTTGATTGTTTGCTTTGTTTTATGTCATTGTTTCATATCTTTTGTTGTAATCTCCCCCTGGGATAGAGGGGTTATTACTTTTATTTTCTTTTTATTATTATTATTAAAATACTTATTGCATAATTTCAAACAATGTTCAATATATATTATTTACTCACTACTGAGTCAACTGAAGCAGTGTGCCGTATGGAATGAATCTACGGCATGAAAATCACAGAGCTTCAAAATCTTCACGTAGTCACTCACGTGACTCCGAAGTAAAATAGTAAGATTAAATGAGAACTTACCTGTTCAAAGTTTGATCTTTATTTTATGATGAGTTACGATGAGGGATTACGTGCCCTCCGGTCCCGACCCTCATAATGGAAACGATCATCTGGTAGTTCTAGTCTTTGTGAGCCTTACTATCTTACTTCGGCTATTGGTTCTGTGTTTTTCACGCCGCTGCTTTGAAGTATGCCGAGCATGCGCCTGGCGGGGCTTCTTCACGTAATCCCTCATCGTAACTCCTCATAAAATAAAGATCAAACTTCGAACAGGTAAGTTCTCGTTTAATCTTACTATTATACTCTGGTAACAAAAAGTCCATCACTCTATCACGTTAGGGAATTATCTGAACAACCTTTACATGTTCTTGACATTGTATTCTTCAAATTTTAATAAAATTCTAAAAGTCATTTGCCTTTCCTTATTTTCGAATTGAGTAACAATTATTGCTTAATAAGCACATTTTTGGCTCGTGGCAAGGGCGGGCAAAAACAATACTTGTCTCAGTGTGCGCGCGGTCCAGTTTTACAGCGGCACACCTCTCTCTATTTTTTTCCCTTTTCAAAATCTTTATTCGACACAGTCAAATGATACAGCACATCAAAAAATAATCAGAAATTACACTATAACAAAAAATCATTATAGTACAACAGTGCATTCATTATTTACAATACTCTCAACCCCACACGGTGACCAGCGCCCACGGAAGGCCTCCAGAGTCCCCGTGGATACTGCGTGATCCCTCTCCAGGCACACGCGAGCACGGACGTAGGCCCGAAAGTGGGGCAGGCAGCCAACTCTAGCCTGACCATCAACCGCCCGCTGCCTGGACCCGCGAATAGCCATCTTGGCCAGGCCCAGGAGCAAACCGACAGGGAAGTCCCTCCCCCCCCCTCCCCCTCTTCCCCCCCTCCTCTCCCTCTCCCCCCCCTCCCCCCTCTCCCCCCTCCCCTCCCCCTCCCCCCCCCCTCCCCCCCTCTCCCCCCCTCCCTCCCCCCCTCCCCCCCTCCACCCCCTCCCCCCTCTCCCCCCCCTCCACCCTCCCCCCTCCCCTCCCCCCCCTCCCCTCCCCTCCCCTCCCCTCCCCTCCCCTCCCCCCCCTCCCCTCCCCCCCCCCTCCCCCTCCCACCCCAGGTCACCAATGTAAAGGGGAAGAACTCCCTCGTAGGGGGACCTCCACTAGGGACCTCCCCTGCCTTCGGGTGATAACACCGTCGCCAAGGAGTGTCAGGACGCAGACGAAGGCAACGAGGTGCAGAATGTGCAGTAAACATTCTGTACAGTATGTGTCTCTTCGCATCACGAAACGGTACACTGGGCATCTCGGAAGGTGGCTCAAGTTGTGTGAGCAGGTGCCCGAGAAATATCCCGGAACCTCGGCCCGATGAAGCAGACCTAACGGAGCGTGGGTAAGCTCAGTCAGAACCATTCTATGCACACACCTCTCCTCAACACCCGCCATGACTGGGTGAGGACCGGCCACTCCCGCAGTCACAACATCCCCCACCGCCTGTGGAGCAACACGCTGGCTGAAAACAGCAAATTCCGCACACTTAGCACATCACGATAGAAACTGGCAAAGCCCGTAAGGCGGGTTGACTGGAGCCGAGAAACCACCCCCTTAGGCAACCACCCCGACCCCGACCAGATGGCAACGCCCCAGTGCGTGCCATCTGGCAGGGGTTCTCTGCATACATATACTCCACAGATTCCTGAGACGGAGAGCCGCCACCTGGGTATGCACGCATACCCTGCCTCTGCCTCTGCCTCTGCTCTGCCTCTGCTCTGCCCCTGCCTCTGCCTCTGCCCTGCCCTGTGCCCTGCCCACTGCCCCTGCCCCTGCCCCTGCCTCTGCCTCTGCCCCTGCCCTGCCTGCCCCTGCCCCTGCCCCTGCCCCTGCCCCTTCCCCTCCCCCTGCCTCCATCAGCGGTCCGTGAACCCCTCTCGTAACTTGAACTAATTTCTGGTTTACTGGCGCCTGTCTTTATACAGTAAGGAATCAGGTGTCTGTATGACAGCCGTTAAGTCCCGGACAGCGCGACAGACTTGCCGAGTAAAGGTAATACACAGCGCGCTACAGGTTTGGCGCGCAAGAGCTTTAAACAGAGCGCTGTTGGCTTAACGCGTGGGAATTTAAACAAAGAGTTGTCGGCTGCAGTGCTATGGGTTCTAATGTAGCGATATCGGCCACAGCGCTATGGCTTTAAACATAGCACCATGGCCACAGTGCTATGGGTCACAGACTGTTCGGGAAAATTCTCGTATAACAGGATGCCAAACATCCCTTCCTGCATTTTACCAAGTTATTTCAGATGTGTTATATAGGCTTTGTCTGGGATGAGAAATTATATATCTGAACCCCATTTCAAGCCTGAGGGTACATTTTTAGTTTAGTTTAGTTTAGAGATAGAGTTCCGAAACAGGCCCTTCAGTCCACCGAGTTTGCACCGACCAGCGATCCCCACTCATTAACACTATCCTACACATACACTAGGGACAATTAACACTTATACCAAGCCAATTAACCTACATACCTGTACATCTTTGGAGAGTGGGAGGAAACCTTAGATCTTGGAGAAAACCCATGCGGTCACGGGGAGAACGTACAAACTCCGTACAGACAGCACCCGGTGTCAGGATCGAACGGTGGTTTCTAGCGCTGCAAGTGCTGTAAGGCACCAACTCCACCTCTGCACCACCGTGCCGTCCTTAATGGCCATACCGTACATGGCCTAAGTTGACTCTTCAGAATGGTGCAGAGATAATAGTTGTAAGTATCAACATTTTCTTCCTTTCTATACTGTGGCACCCATCAGTATTCCAGACGTGGCCTCAGCAATATTTCATAAAGCTGTACCAAATCCTTCTGCTCACTGCCTATGTAATGTGATCAATTTCTACAGGTAAGAAGCTTAGCACCTCTGTGAGTTTCACCTTCAAAGATAGACCGGTCCAGGCATAGACTGGATCTCTACATGCAGAAGGTTTAAGATCTCAATAACAATTGATTCCGAAAATATTTGAAATTTAACCTTACATCTGGATTCAAGTCAAGAGTGTTTTATTGTCATGTGTCTCAGATAGGACAATGAAATTCCTGCTTGCTGCATCACAACAGAATATGTAAACATAGCACATAACGGGAGAAAAAAAAGTTCAGTGTGCGCATATATACATGCACACATACTCAATAAATAAGCAAATATAGTGTAATAATAATAATAGTCTATTGTAGTTCAGAGCTTATTTGCTGTCGTGTTTAATAGCCTGATGGCTGTAGGGAAGAAGCTGTTCCTGAACCTGGACGTTACAGTTTTCAGGCTCCTGTACCTTCTTCCCGATGGCAACAGTGCGATGAGTGTGTGGCCAGGATGGTGTGGGTCTTTGATGATGTTGGCTTCCTTTTTCAGGCAGCGACTTAGATAAATCCCTTCAATGGTGGGGGGGTCAAAGCCGGTGATGGACTGGGCAGTGGTCACAACTTTTTGCAGTTTTTTCCGCTCCTGGACATTCAAGTTGCCGAACCAAGCCGTGATGCAACCAGTCAGTATGCTCTCTACTGCGCACCTGTAGAAGTTCAAGAGAATCCTCTTTGACATACCGAATCTCCGTAATCTTCTGAAGAAGTAGAGGCGCTGATGTGCTTCTTGGACAGATCAAGGCATCAGAGGTTTTTGCTTGAAGATTCGGATGGGGAATAAGCCCTTTAGGACACAGCTACTCTGCCTGCATTGTATTTCATAATTATAGGCAAAGCAGAGCAAGGGGGCTCAGTAACAATGAGGCTTGTTGCCTGATCAGGAAGGATATGTGTCGATCCCTGAAGGACCACTGGACAAATTACTTTGAGGCTACAATTGAATTAAGTTGGCAGTGTTTACTATTGACTGCAAAATGTTGCCCATTGTACCTGTTGATGATTCTGTGATAAATACCGTCCCATAGTCATTCAGCTTGAGACTGCCTGAGGCCCAATTTTAGTTGCCAGACTGAAAAATGATATCTGGTGCTGCATCCAGATTTTGAAATACTGTTGCCAATTTTCCCACTTAAACACGGGGTTCCAATTCACACATCGAATGATCGTGAAATGATTTTCTCTCTCGTCCTTCTTCTCTCACAATATTTTGGTCTTGGGCGGATGAGTGGACTGTAACATATGATCCACAGCAGTGGTTACCACATTAAGGGAGAATCTCCCATATGTACTGCTGCAATAAATAAAAGTAATGATCTCCTCAGAAAATTACAGTGATACTCAACTCCGTATGTCACATCAGTGCAAGTTTCTGAAAGCCATTTATAGAACAAAAGAAGAAAGTGCAGAACTCCTGAAATGTAGTGAAACATTAACAGAGTTTGCAACAAATTGACTCTGGATATGTCCAAGTTTTAAAATTAGATACAAATAATTCTATGCGTATGTACTAATTACAACAGTAGTGCCCATTATTCTTTCATTGCTGCCAATGTGACACAAAGTTGAGGGTTGAGGAGGAAGTATGAGTTGGTTGTTCAGTAAAGCATGAATGAGGTTTGATATGTTTGCTGATCCTTACGTTTCAGATTCACAAAGACTAATGTTAATTTCAGAATTGTGTACCAGAGTATGCAATATGGCTCATGTAACATCAATTGGAATTTGACCAATGTTATTTAGATATCCAGAAATCGCCAGAGAGCAGAGCCCCACAGAAAACACAACTCTTGACGTAAAACTCTTGACAATTCGCCACGCTTTCGGCTCCAGTGATGCTTGTCAAGCAAATTTTCGGAGTGGCGGCGCTGCTTGTCAGCTGCGGCTCACCTGCAGTCCGTCTGTCTTTTATTTTATTTTTGTCCTCGTCCCTGTTTTCTGGTGTTTATTTTTGGTTTGTCGGGTTGTGTATGTGTGTGGGGGGGGGGGGGGGGGGGGGAGGGTGGGAGAAACGGGGTTTTAGTCTCTCCCTTCGGGGGGATGCGACTTTTCCTGTCGTGTCCCCCGACACCGTCTCCGTCTGTGCTGAGGCTCTGGTGACGGCCTTCCAGCTTCCAGCGGCGGCGGCACGGCCTTCAGAGCTTCAGCGGCGACCTGGCTTCCGGCGGCGACCTGGGTTTCGGGAGCTGCGGTGCTCCAGCGGCGGCCTGGGTTTTGGGAGCTGCGGTGCTCCAGCGGCGGCCTGGCTCCCACTGAGCTGCGGTGCTCCAGCGGCGGCCTGGCTCCCTCTGAGCTGCGGTGCTCCAGCGGCGGCCTGGCTCCCTCTGAGCTGCGGTGCTCCAGCGGCGGCCTGGCTCCCTCTGAGCTGCGGTGCTCCAGCGGCGGCCTGGCTCCCTCTGAGCTGCGGTGCTCCAGCGGCGGCCTGGGTTTCGGGAGCTGCGGTGCTCCGGCGGCGGCCTGGGTTTCGGGAGCTGCGGTGCTCCAGCGGCGGCCTGGGTTTCGGGAGCTGTGGTGCTCCAGCGGCGGCCTGGCTCCCTCTGAGCTGCGGTGCTCCAGCGGCGGCCTGGCTCCCTCTGAGCTGCGGTGCTCCAGCGGCGGCCTGGGTTTCGGGAGCTGCGGTGCTCCGGCGGCGGCCTGGGTTTCGGGAGCTGCGGTGCTCCAGCGGCGGCCTGGGTTTCGGGAGCTGCGGTGCTCCAGCGGCGGCCTGGCTCCCTCTGAGCTGCGGTGCTCCAGCGGCGGCTTGGGTTTCGGGAGCTGCGGTGCTCCAGCGGCGGCTTGGGTTTCGGGAGCTGCGGTGCTCCAGCGGCGGCCTGGCTTTCGGGAGCTGCGGTGCTCCAGCAGCGGCCTGGGTTTCGGGAGCTGCGGTGCTCCAGCGGCGACCTGGGTTTCGGGAGCTGCGGTGCTCCAGCGGCGGCCTGGCTTTCGGGAGCTGCGGTGCTCCAGCGGCAGCCTGGCTTTCGGGAGCTGCGGTGCTCCAGCGGCGGCCTGGCTTTCGGGAGCTGCGGTGCTCCATCGACGTTCCGGCGGCGGGCCCTGTGGCGGTGTTCCGGCATCAGCGGTGGCGGCGGCCTGGATCCCCTCAGCGCAGAGGGAGAATAAGGAGGGGAGAAAAGACAGAGACCCTAAGACTTTTGCCTTCCACCACAGTGAGGAGGTGTTTGGTGAACTCACTGTGGTGGATGTTAATTTTGTGTTTATTGTATGGTATTGTTATTTTTATATATGTATGACTGCAGGCACGAAATTTCGTTCAGACCGAAAGGTCTGAATGACAATAAAGCCATTCAATTCAATTCAATTCAATTCAATTTTCCAGACTATTGGATGGTACTTCTACTAATACACAAAGAGGTTTTTAATTGACTCATTTTTTCAATGTTACATCATATTATAATATTTTTTTCCATGAACTGTTAAGTTTAAAGGTAGTACAGGAATTGCGGTCGGGGCGAGTGGGACACGAGAATCGGGGCCCAACTGAATTGAAGAGAGCATGGGAACTGGGGGTCAGGTGAGTGGGAGGGCGGAGCGGCAAACTTCATCTTGTGAGCCATTTGTGCGAGACACAAAATGCTGGAGTAACTCAGCGGGTTAGGCAGCATCTCTGGAGAGAAGGAAGGGGCGACCTTTCGGGTTGAGACCCTTCTTCAGACGGATGTCAGGGGAGGGGGCGGGGCAAAGATAGAATGTAGTCAGAGACAGTGAGACTGGTGGGAGAACTGGGAAGAGGGAGGGGATGGAGAGAGAGAAAGCAATGGCTATCTGAAGTTAGAGAAGTCAATGTTCATGCCGCTGGGGTGTAAACTACCCAAGCAAAATATGAGGTGCTGTTCCTCCAATTTGCGCTGGGCCTCACTCTGACAATGGAGGAGGCCCAGGACAGAAAGGTCAGATTGGGAATGGGAGGGGGAGTTTAAGTGCTGAGCAACTGGGAGGTCAGGTAGATTAAGATGGATTGAGCGGAGGTGTTGAGCAAAACGATTGCCGAGCCTGTGCTTGGTCTCGCCGATGTAGAGAATTTGACACCTGGAACAGCGGATACAGTAGATGAGGTTGGAGGAGGTGCAAGTGAACCTCTGCCTCACCTGGAAAGACGGTTTGGGTCCTTGGATGGAGTCGAGGGGGGAGGTAAAGGGACAGGTGTTGCATCTTCTGCATTTGCAGGGAAAAGTACCTGGGGAAGGGTGGTTTGGGTGGGAAGGGACATTGACCAAGGAGTTTCGGAAGGAACCAGGGAGTTCCGGAAAGCGGAAAGGGGTGGGAATGGGAAAATGTGGGCAATAGTGACGGCTGATGGGGTGGAAGGTGAGGACGAGGGGGACTCTGCCCTTGTTACGATGGGGGAAGGGGAGGGGTAAAGAACGTGCCGCGGGATATCGAGGAGAGCCTCATCTATAATGGAAGAGGGGAAACCCCGTTTCCTAAAGAATGAGGACATCTCTGACGGTATGGAAAACCTCATCCTGGGCACAGATGCAACGTAGACAGAGGTATTAGGAATAGGGGAGGGACTTTACAAGAAGCAGGGAGGGAAGAAATGTAGTCAACATAACTATTGGAGTCAGTAGGTTTGTAGTAGATGTTGGTCAATAGTCTGTTTCCTGTGATGGAGACGGTGAGATCTAGACGGTAGGGAGATGGCGGAGATGGTCCAAGTGAATTTGAGTGCAGGATGGAAATTAGTGGTGAAGTAGATGAAGTCAAGGAGGTAGCACCAATGCAGTGCCCATAGCTACGCCTTGGATTTGGAGGAAGTGGGAGGCGTCGAAGGAGAAGTTGTTGGCGGTAAGGTACAGCTCTGCTAGGCGGAGGAGAGTATTGGTGGATGGAAATTGGCTGGTTCTGCGGTCTAGGAAGAAATGGGGCTTTAAGACCTTCCTGGTGGGGGATGGAGGTGTAGGGTGACTGGACATCCATTGTAAAGATGAGGGAGTGGAGGCCTGGAAAGCGGGAGTCATTGAAGAGACAAAGAGCGTGTGAGGTGTCTTGGACATAGGTATGGAGGAATTGGACCAGGGGGGATAGGATGCAGTCGAGGTATGTGGAAATTAATTCGGTGGGACATGAACAAGCAGAAACAATGGGTCTGCCTGGACAGTTCTGTTTGTGGATTTTGGGAAGAAGATAAAATCGGGCCGTGTGGGGCTGGGGAACGATAACGTCGCAGGCTGTAGAGGGCAGGGAGCCGGAAGTGATGAAATCAGTAATGGCGCTCGAGATTAAGGCCTGGTGCTTGTCTGTGGGGTGTTCGAGGATAGGGCCAGTGTACGCCTGGATTTGGAGGAAGTGGGAGGAGTGTCTGAGTCAATAGATTGTGGATTAACGGAGTTTTACTGTAAATTGCATTGGACAACACAGCATGAACAAGGTTGCTCTAAGCAACTACACCTGCAAACAAAGAAGGATGGGAAAACATGCACCAAACGACAAGGTTAAGCAGCTGTCAGAGATATTCATAATCCTCCATCACTTGGCTTCAGGAATTTAAACACAAAATCGACAAGTGTTGGGAAATGAGCATACAAGCAGAATGATTCATTACAGTGCACCTTCCGAGTGAAGAAATACAGTCTCTAGATATGTTGCATCAACATTTAAATAAATGCTACAAATAAACACAAAACTCAATACTAATGGGATGTCAGCAAAAAGGGCTTCAGTGGCCCAGCGTTATGTCATCAATCACTTTTTCAAATTCACATTTTTTAATAAAATATTTTTTCACATCTTTAATTATAATTAAGTATTAATTAAGAGTACTTAGTTCAGTGCTTCCTCAATAGTATGAAAACGTTAAGCACTGTGCAGCAGAAGGATGTCTTCAAACTGTGGTCACTTGAAACTCACATTTATCATTGAATTGGCACAACTGGTGCCAGTTATCAAATAGTTGTTTGGCTTTTCCTACTTTCGGGAACAGTGCGATGTATGTTTCTAAGAATGATGGCATCAAGTGAAAATACTTTGGGCATTGTAGCGGGTTGAGTACTATGCCGGCAGCCACACGTTTATTGTCGTATAGTTCCACCTTGTATAGACATTGCCCTTTGTCTCGGGCTTCCTTCATTACTATTCGCACTTGCAATTGAGCCACTAGCAGAAAGTGTTAGGTCCCATCCTGAAATATACGGGTATAATACTAAAGATACTGAGAATAAATTTTCTTTATATGCAGACGATGTATTCATCTCCATTACAACACCTGAATTTAGTATCCAGAACCTATGTAATAACTCAGTTTGGTTTGTTCTTGGGATACAGAATTAATTGGAATATAAGTGAAATTATGCCAATAATGGAAATCAATCCACATATATTACAACAATCCCCCTTCAAAGTAGTTAATGAAAAATTTAAATATCTTGGAATTTATGTAACAAAGACATATACTTCTTTATTTAAACTAAACTTCCCACCTTTATTGAACAAATTGCATAAGAATATTCAATATTGGAAAACATTACCTATCTCAATGTTTGGTAGAATGAATGCAACAAAAACTATTTTTCTTCTGCAATTATTGTACCTTTTTCAATCAATCCCAAAATATCTTCAAAAACGTTTTTTAAAAAGGTAGACTCTACAGTCACTAATTTTATCTGGCATTATAAGAATCACAGAATAAATAAAAAGCATTTATGTAAATCAAAAATAAATGGAGGTTTAGCTTTACCGAATTTCATGCTCTATTTCTGGGCAGTTAACATTAAAAATATGAGCTTCTGGTTGGAAGAATTGGACCAGCAACCAGATTGGTTAAAAATGGAAAAGGAAGACTGTTTACCCTTTGAAATTGGTTCGATTTTGTTTGCTACCACTAAATTAAGCAAAAACCTGTAGTGAAAACCCTATAATATACAGTGGTATACGAATTTGGAAACAATTAAAAAATACTTTAAAATTGGATAATCTATCACTACTTCTTCCCATTGTAAACAACCCTGCATTTAAACCTTCAATGTTGGATAAAGGTTTTCTACAATGGAAAAATCACGGAATTAAAAAGATGGGTCATCTCTATAGGAAAGGCACATTCCTTTCATTTCAGGAGTTACAACAAATTTATGGACCACTCAAATGACTATTTCAGATATCTACAACTTTGGGATTATGCTAAATCAAATACACAGGACTATAGAAATAGAGATCCAGAAATGATTGATGAATGTTTGAATAAACACCCTAATGCAGAAAAAATAATATCCTATATCTATAATATCATATTAGACAGTGAGGCACCTACGACGGAAATATATAGGCAATCATGGGAAAATGAACTAGGCCAACCAATAATGCGAGATATTTGGGACAAAAGCTTACAACATATACATCACTGTTCCTTAAATGCTAGACATTTCTTAATACAATTTAAAGTATTACATAGATTACATTATTCAAAAATGAAATTAAATAGAATCTTCCCAAATATATCTCCCATCTGCGAAAAATGTCAGAACTTAGAGGCTAACTTAACGCATACATTTGTAAATTGTATAAAAATTAATAATTTTTGGACGGAAATTTTTAAGATAATTTCGGAAGTTGTCAACACCCAATTGGACCCTGACTCAAAACTAATAATATTAGGAATGTTGCCTAAGTGGAACAGGCCCATAAGGAAGTTTGACACAATGAAGTCCCCAACAACTCTCACCCACTTCCACAGATGCGCCGTGGAAATCATTTTATCGGGATACATCACAGTCTGGTTTGGGAACTGCTCCATCCAAGACCGCAAGGAATTGCAGAGAATTGTGGACGCAGCCCATACCACCACAAAAACCCAAACTCCCTTCCATTGAGTCCATTTATATCCCAGCAGCATAATCAATGATGAGTACCTCTTCTCCCCTATCCCATCGGGCAAAAGGTATACAAGTGTGAAAACGCACGCCTCCAGATTCAGGAACAATTTCTTCCCAGCTGTTATCAGGCAACTGAACCATGCTACCACAACTAGAGAGCGGTCCTGAACTACTATCTACCTCATTGGGGACCCTTGGACTATCTTTGATCATACTTTACTGGCTTTACCTTGCACTAAACGTTATTCATGTTATTCTCTTATACAAGATACAAATAATTTATTAGCCAAGTGTGTAAGAACATATAAGGAATTTGATTTGCCGTACAGTCATACCAAAAAAGCAGCAAGTCACACAAGGACTTAAAAATTAACCCAAACATCCACCACAGCGCACTGTGATGGAAGGCAATAACGTATTATATTCTTCCCTCTTTTGTATCTATACACTGTCAATGGCTCGATTGTAATCATGTATTGTCTTTCTGCTGACTGGTTAGCACACAACAAAAGCTTTTCACCGTACCTCGGTACATGTGACAATAAACTAATCTAAACTAAAGTCTCTTGGCATTTAACTTAAATAGAACTTACATTTCAGCATTGGGCCACTGAGCACAATAGGCCCATATTTGGTGTCTATGTTTTATGTAATGCCCCTCCCAACCTCCACATCTCATCTCATCAGCGAACCCTTTTAGATTTTATCCTTCACATACTTACCGGGATTTTCCTTAAATTCATTTCGTGAACAGAAATCTCCTAAAATATTGATTTCATGTTTACCATTAATTTTCAAAATCTGGCAGAGATGCAGTTTTTTGGGTCAGTTTTTCAAATCTTCACCCACAAATACCAGTTAAATGTACAACCACAGCCAGTGATAGGGAAAAAAAGCACCATGTAAGTGTAACTTTAAGGGATAGGTGTAATTAAAGGCAATGTCAAAGCATTTTGAATGAAAAGGTGATTCAAAACAGCCATAGAGCTTTCCAAGACTGAAGTGGTGGACAAATGATATGTGACAAGTAAAGGTGAAGGGAAAGGAATGGTAAGATGCTTTTGATAGTTTTGTTTACTGTGTTAAACCTTTGGTGAAGTTAACAGCACGAATATGAGACAACCCTGTATTGAAGAACATACTTTCACAACAATGCCTGTGAATATGTTTGCGGCATACATGCAGCCAGTCAGGCCTTGTTTCCACACTATATCTCTAAACTGAACCGAACTAGCATTGAGTCCGCCAAGTCCCTTGGATCTCTTGGATGCTAATACTCCTTCCCATTCCCATTCCAACCTTTTTGTCCTTGGCCTCCTCCATTATCACAGTGAGGGCACATGCAACCTGGAAGAACAGCCCGTCCCGCTGAGTTACTCCAGCATTTTGTGTCTACCTTTGGTGTAAGCCAGCATCTGCAGTTCCTTCCCACACAAGAGTACTTGTGACTTGTAGCTGAATGTCTGGGTACTATACAATTTGAGTCTCGTGATAAATTACTGTCCGAATACACTATCGGGTGCCCCGGGACTGTTTCTTCAGGAGACCCATTTATTTCATGTATATGAATATTGGATGGATATCGGCAGTACATTTCATATGATTAATTATTAAAGCAGGCTTCCGTCAGTTGATGGCTAGTGTTTCATCACGCTTTGAGTCCTCTTGGTAATACCCCTGATAATGAGACCAAACAACGAACGTCCAGTTTACAAAATAATGTGGAGATTTATACATCAACAGGTCAGAAAGAGTGGGGCGTATATTCATTATTTTTTTCTTGAAAATAAATGAGTTGTACGTTGCTTGCGGATTCCCTCAAGTTTTTAATGTGGATTTGTATCAAGTTGCATTGTTTCAGGTTTCATATTTGGAGTTTATTTTGGAGCTAGGTTCAGCTGGGGGTCCACGGAAGTTGGAAGAATTCTGCTTACCAGGAATAAAGACCCGAGGCAGAGCAGCGTGGCCACTTCTCGTCCCTCGGGCGTGCACGCTGGCACTAACTCACGGCAATTCACATTTACTCACACACACGCGGATGTATGCAGGTGTGATGAAATTTTATGCACGGGCAACGCATAATGCTGAAGAAGGGTCTCGACACGAAACTCCACCCATACCTTCTATCTAGAGATGCTGCCTGTCCCACTGAGTTACTCCAGCATTTTGCATCTATCTTCAAGTTCAGAGTTAAATAAAAAACACAGAGTGCTGGAGGAACTCAATGGCCACCAATCCAAGACACGTGCGGGGAAGAAAATACAACTGCTGGCCACAATGGTTCCGGGGCTCGTTGAGCAGTAGGCACTGCAGCCGCTGCAACTACATTTTTAGATGCGGGAAAAAAATAATACGACCGCGGGCCGGATGAATGTGAAAAAATATATACGACCCCGCGGGCCGGATGAATGCGAAATCAAGATCCACCTGCGGGCCGGATGATTTCGGGTTACGGGCCGCATTCGGCCCGAGGGCTGTCGGTTGCCGGCCCCTGGGGCAAGATCATTTCTGACCCCTCTCAACCTGGCCACAAACTCTTTGAATCACTTCCCTCTGGAAGGCGACTCCGGACTGTCAGTTGCCACAGCCAGACATAAAAAACAGCTTTTATTCCACGCGTAGTAGCTCTACTCAACACCCAAAAGTCTGTAGCCTCCTTTTGCCCTGGTATTTTATTTAATTCACATGTTTAAACAAGAATGTTTTATTATTAATGTTTAATGTTTTATGTGTTATTCTTAATTGTTTCTGTATGTCGTGTTGTTACTTGCCAGCGGAGCACCAAGGCAAATTCCTTATATGTGTATATACTTGGCCAATAAACTTATTCATTCACTTCAAATAATACAAAAATCTACCCCCAATTCCTTCCCCTGCACCCCTCCTATATTGGTGAGCACACATTTTTCCCGCCATCTCTCGTCCCCATAGTCACCCGGCATCTTTTCTCTCCTCCATGATACCATCTGCTATCCCTATGTCCCACCTTTCCCATTTACCCTTCCCTTTTTCCCCGCTACCCGTCCATTCCACCCATATCCCCGCCTATGGTTTTACGTTTCACCTCTCCTCTTCCCTTATCCAACACCCTTTTGTCTCTCCTTCGCCTCCAGGGTTTGTCACGCACTCCACTAATGTGCCTCATATCTATCCACAAATCAATTGCCAAGATTTGCCCCATCACAACCTCTCTTTTCCAGCTCCCCCCCCCACTCCAATATTCTTGACCCAAAACATCATCGGTCCATTATTTTCTGACCCTTTGAGTGTGTGTAGCTCAAAGTTCCAGCATCTGCAATTTCTTGTGTCCCCATCATGAAATTCTACTACTCAACACACTAATAATGAGAAGAGAGAAAACAAAAATGGTATCCGTGATCCATGGTATTGTGTAGATCATGGGGACAAAAGTTGCATGGAGGTGGAATACCACTCTCTGCTGCCCCCTGCTGTTTAATCATGAACATCAGGCTGTCTCGACCCGAAATGTCACCTATTCCTTTTCTCCAGAGATGCAGCCTGACCCACTGAGTTCCTCCAGCCTTTTGTGTTTGTCATCTACTCTGTAGTCTTCCTGCCATAATCTCCCAATCATCCCTACCACCTAACTTGCCCCATCTATGCCAGTCCCATATACCCACGTTTAACCTTAATCACCAGGTGGCGCTGTAAGAGGCAGCCTTGTCAACAGCCTGTCTTGACCCATTCTTCTTTGTTGTTTTTAGTCCGTTTTATTGGTATGTTTTAGTTGATCTTTAGTTTTTGTTTTATGTGGGGAGTGTCGGAAACCTTTTTTAATTTCTTCCCCCGACGGAGATGCAGCTTTTTCTGATCGTATCTCCATGTGCACTGCAGCCTAACATCATGGAGCTGGCGATCCCTTTGTTAGGGACCGACTTTGGGAATTCCAGCCGCAGGAACTCCGACCGCCCGATCGCGGGAGCTTGGACCCATTGCGGGGGCTTCGATCGCCCCGTTGCGGGAGCTTTGATCGCCGACTGCGGATTTTTCGATCACCCCGACCGCAGGAAAAAAGGAGAAAGGTAAAAGCTATTTGTCTTCCATCACAGTGAGGTGTGCAAGGTCACCAAAATCAAGATGGATGTTGCCTTCGCAGGTGGGGACTCAGAGGGATTGCCGTGAGTGCGGTGGTCGTCACGCCACGGGAGCGTCCTGGTGGGAGTGCGGACGGCTTTCTGACTCCTCGGGCAGACAGGGACCACGGAGAGAGCGACAAGCAACTCTGGTCACATCACGGTGAAGGAGTGTGTGTGTGGCCCGGACATTGAACTGATGGCTGTGTGTCTCTGCTAATGCTGTGTGCCCTGCCGTTTCTCACACGCTGCTGTGGTGGCTGTTTATGTTTAATTTTGATGTAATATTGTGTCTTGTTGCTTTTTTTGGTGTGACTGTATGGTAAATCAAATGTCATTGTACCTTAGAGTACACATGACAATAAAGGACTATTGCACTATTCAACTGTCAATCTGAACCTTTTCCATCCATGTACTTGTCCAAATGTCTTTTAATGCTGTTTTTGTACCTGCCTCAACCATGTCCTCTGGCAGTTATCTCCATATACTCACCACGCTCTTTATGCAAACATTTTCCCTCAGGTTCCTATTGATTCAATAAGAACCTGAGGGGAAATGTTTGCATAAAGTGCATATGGAGATACATTCCCTCTTACTTTAAACATATACCCTTTAGTTCTTGATTCCCGTACCCTGGGAGAAACACTCTGTGCGTCTATTCTCTTCATGATTTTATACACTTGTGTAAGATAACCCTTCAGGCTGCTGTGCTCCAATGAATAGAGTTCCAGCCCACCAAAGCTCGCCTGGAACTACAGTATGTACTTGTACTTCTAGAGTAATCCGATCCACAAGTCCCCAGGGGCCTACCGTTCACTGTGAATGATCAGCCCCAGTTTGACTTTGCAAAATGCAACACTTCACACTTATGTGAGTTAAACTCCATTCTGACCACTTGTTTAACCGATCAAGATCCCGTTGTAATTCTTGATAACTATCTTCACAGTCTATGACACCACCTATTTTAGTCATAGAGTCATAGAGTCATGCAGCATATAAAACTGACCAAGATGCCTCACCTACATGAGTCTCACCTGTTTGCAATTGGACATACACTTCTGAACCTCTCCTATTCATGTACCTGTCCAAATGTCTTTTAAATAGCACCTGCTCCAACTACCTCCTCTGACAGCTCATTCCACATACCCACCACCCTTGCTGTGAAAAAGTTGTCCCTCAGATTCCTATTAAATATTTGCCCTCTCACCTTAAAGCTATGTCCTCTGGTTCTTTACTCCCCTACTCTGGGTGAAAAACTCCCTATCATGATCGTATGCACCTCTATAACAATACCCCTCATCCTAGCCTTCCCAACATCTCACTGTAGCTCAGCCCCTCAAGTGCTGGCAACACCCTCGTAAATCTTCTCTGCACATTTTCCAGCTTAACAACATCCTTCCTACAGCAGGGTGAAAACTGAACACAATACTCATCAACATCTTGTATAACTGTAGCATAACACCCCAACTTGTACACAATGACATAGGCCAGTGTATAACAAGCCTTCTTAAATATCCTGTCTACTAGCCACTTTCAAGGGACTATGTAACTGCACTCATCAATGAGCATTGCACTCAACAATGCTTCCCAGAGTTCTACCATTCACTGTGTATGTCCTGCCCTGGTCTGACTTCCAAAAATGCAACACCTTGTACCTATCTGTACTAAACTCCTTCATTGCTCAGTCCACTTGCCCAACTCATCAAGACCCTTCTGTAATGTTTATTACCATCTTCGCATGCACTTTAGTGCCATCTGCAATCATGTCTTGTACATTCTGATCTAAATCAACCATGTTGGATGTGACCCAGCTTGAGTCACAGGCCTCCAGTCTGAAAAACAACCTTGCACCATCACTCTCTGCTTCCTTCCATGAGGCTTATTCTTGATCCAGTTTAGAGATGCAGTGCGGAAACAGGCCCTTCGGCCCACTGAGTCTGCACCGACCAGCGATCCCCAATTAACCTACAAACCTGTACACCTTTGGAGTGTGGGAGGAAACTGAAGATTTTGCAGAAAACCCATGCAGGTCATGGGGGGAACGTACAAACTCTGTGCGGACAGCACCCGTAATCTGTTCTATAGTTCCTC
This sequence comes from Raja brachyura, assembly GCA_963514005.1. Next base: position 47,050,145 of record OY740795.1, on the reverse strand, counting down.
GGCTTTTCCTTGCAGCCCTTCTTATATAGAGGCACAACGTTATCCATCCTCCAACCCTCCGGCTCTTCACCTGTGTCTAATGGTCATTCATAGTTTGCAGCCAGGGCTGGGTTGGACTAAAAGGCTGCTTATTTTTGAGTGGTTTTCAGTATTAATCACAATCAATCTCCTCCCTTTGTGTAGGTCAGGGACTGGTCTGTATTTCCAAGCTACCTCACTCATTACAATATGTTGATGGTCAGCAGAAATGAAGCACTGGAAAATAATTCATCAAATTCATTTTCTTTCGATTCAAAGAGAAGATGGATATATTGTAGTACTAGCTGAGTTTTACTGAAATAAATGTAGAGATTTGGAATGCTAGAATGCAAAATAGAGCTTTGGAATACAATTAAAAAAATTGTGGGCTCAAAATGAGGGACAAAAAGGTTAGTACCAGTTTTTAATTTTGTTTCTATAATAGGAAGCCAAAACTGCCATTGTTTTATCTCCTACAAGGAATCGTTTGCTCGTGTGTCAGACGACACTGTTGGCTTCTGTCGTCGTCCAACATGTTGACAGAATTGGTCGCCAGACACGTCACAGAGCGCATCGTGTCGTCGTTTCCGGGGATCGCCGTGAGGAGCCTTCTGTCATGATCTCCCCCTACAAGGAATGACATTATCTTATGCCCTAAACGTGCCATCAACTTTGCTAACTTTTTTGCAACTGTGAAGAAGCATGTTACCATTTCTTCTGACTCCTACAGTTAGCTCCAACATATCTCATAGAACTGCAAGGGCGAGGGTGGCATGGTGGCGCAGTGGTCGAGTTGCTGCCTTACAGCGCCAGAGTCGCGGGTACGATCCTGACTATGGGTGCTTGTCTGTACGGGGTTTGTACGTTGACTGTACCCTGACTGTATGGGTTTTCTCCGGGATCTCCAGTTTCCTCCCACACTCCAAAGACGTACAGGTTTGTAGGATAATTGGCTTGGTATAATTGTAAATTTTCCCTCCTGCGTGTAGGATAGTGTAAATGTGCGGGGATCGCTGGACGGTGCGGGCTCGGTGGACCAAAGGGCCTGTTTCCATGCTGTATCTTTAAACTAAACTAAAGTAGATGGGTTTGAAACATAGACAGGCAGTTATCCTAACATAATTTCCATGCACTATACATCAAAGAGTCAAAAGAGTTTATTGTCATGTGTCCCTGACAGGACAATGAAAATCTTTCTTTGCATAGCACAACAGAACATAGTAGGCATTGACTACAATTATATACGTAAATACACACATGAATTAATAAATTAATAAAGTGCAAATAACAGATGGAGGGATATTAATGTTCAGAGTTCCGAGCCAAGTTTAATAGCCTGATGGCTGTGGGGAAGTAGCTATTCCTAAACCGGGTTGTTGCATATTATACTAGTTAGATGCTCCTCTGCACTCTAGACCCAATATTCAAATGTATTTCAATATTTGACTCTGGCTGCTTAGGCTGATGCTTTATTTTCTATTTATTTACTGATAATGATATAAGGAGGTCTTTCAGTGAGGAAACATCTTTAACGTCTATATCGTTGATCTATGGAAATCAAAAATGAAAAGATTTAAACAATTCATTGCAACCCATTGTATGTTTGCAGATTAATAAAGGAAACTATTTGTTTCCTTTACATGTTAAAAAACAAATGTTAAATACATGAAGTTAGGTTGAAAAGTGAGACATAATTTAATGGGAATACGCAGACAGAGGTCATTTCCTGAAGTCCGGATCAAGGATCAAGCAGCTTGTTCAAAAATCATCCACTGATTTTCGATGAAAAGAATTTACCCTGTTCACAATTTAGGATCTGCTCGTTACAAATGTTGCAGCAGTCTCTTCTAAATCGCTTGATGAACTGCAGAAGTGAACAAGTTGTTTAATCCACACATGGTTTGGCAGATTGGTGGACAAAGGCTAGAGATAAAAAGAAGACAATAGGGGCATAAGGAGAAAAGAGGATTGAAATGTTAAGCGAGAAGGAGGGATATGGGTAGAATGGGAAAGGGGAGGAGATGGAAGTGAAGAGAAAGAGTGGGACAGTGGGAGAAATGGATGCTCACCGAGGTCGGGGAAGGGGGCACAGGAAGTTGAGAGGGCAAAAAGGGTGGTGTTACTTAAAATTAGAGAATTCATTGTTCATACCATTGGGCTGTCAGCTAACCATGTTCAGAAGCTGTACATTAGCTCCACTCGATGAATAATTCTGCTCTTGCTAACTGGTCTCTCAACTGCTTTTGTTCTGTTTAACTTACTTCTGTCATCCAGGAAAACGAGAGCTTCCTGGACAGGACCTACAATGACATTGTAACACCAAGGATACTAGAAGAGTGAAGGTGGGTGACAATGAGGAAGGAAAGTAAGCGTGGAGTGCAGGAGACCTCGGTGGCTGTAACTGTTGACACTTCCACTCCGAGCGGTGGACAGAGCAAATCCTAGCGCTGTGGCAGAACCGGAGAGAGCTACGTCAATTAACGCCGTAGTGGTAGGTGACTCAATAGTGAGAGGTACGGACTGGAGATTCCGTGGCATCAGGCGAGACTGGAGGATGGTGTGTTGCCTCCCTGGTGCCAAGGTCCAAGACGTCTCGGACCGATTGCTGAGCATCCTCAAGAGGGAAGGGGAATAACCAGAAGTGGTTGTGCATGTCGACACAAACGACGTTGGGAATAAGAGGAAGGAGATTCTGTAACGTGAATTTGGAGAGGTCGGAAATAGGCTGAAAAGCAGGACCTCTAGGGTGGTTATCTGTGGTTTTCTTCCAGTACCTTGTGCTGTTGAGGGCAGGAACAGGGAGATAGGAGATCTGAATGTGTGGCGGAGGAGCTGGTGCAGGGAGCAAGGTTTTATAAGGGATAAGAGAGTAAGGTCAGGTGAAATAGGAACTAGTGTGAGTGGGGAGGTGAATACAGAATTAAAAGTGTTGTATATGAATGCGCAAAGTATAAGAAATAAAGTGGATGAGCTTGGGGCTCAGGTAGAGATTGGAAGATATGATGTTGTGGGAATTACAGAGACATGGCTGCAAGAGGATCGGAGCTGGGAACTGAATATTCTGGGGTGTACGTCCCATCGAAAAGACAGACAGGTGGGCAGAGGGGGTGGGGTAGCTCTGCTGGTAAGGAATGAAATTCAGTCCTTTGCGAGGAGTGTCATAGAATCAGAAGAAGTAGAATCATTGTGAATAGAACTGAGAAATTGTAAGGACAGAAATACCCTAATGGGAGTTATCTACAGATCCCTAAACAGTGGCCTGGATATACAGTGCCCGCCATAATGTTTGGTACAAAGACACATAATTTATTTATTTGCCTTTGTACACAATTTGAGAAAAAATCACATGTGGTTAAAGTGCACATTGTCAGATTTTAATTAAGACAATTTGTATACATTTTGGTTGACTCTCATGTATTCATACGTGTGTGTGTGTGTGTGTGTGTGTGAGTGTTGGTGTGTGTGTATGTGTGTACATATACTGTTGTTAATCACCCAATCTGAACCCAATTGAGCATACCTTTTATGTGCTGAAGAGAAAACTGAAGGGGACTAGCCCCCAAATACTGTTGTGCTGCTGCAAGTGAGAATGTCATTCTTCTACAATATGACAAATAAAAAACTCTGGACTCTCTCATGTATATATATATATTTATATATATAAAATATATATATATGTACGTGTATACAGTGCCCTCCGCCATGTTTCGGACAAAGACCCATCATTTATTTATTTGCCTCTGTACTCCACAATTTGAGATTTGTAATAGAAAAAAAAAATCACATGTGGTGAAAGTGAACTTTGTCAGATTTTAATATAGGCCATTTTTATACATTTTGTTTTCACCATGTAGAAATTACATCAGTAATGTGTCTCTTTGGTTTGTGTCTCTTTGAATCTGTGTCTCTTTGGTTTGCTTTCCTATTTCCACCAACTCTTGCACATATGCACTTTCCCATTCAATCCCGGGAGAAGCAACACTGCCATTCCACCTCGTCCATTCACATTATTCAGACCCTAGAGTTTTTGCAACACAATCACATGTACTTCATCCGATATAATATATTACAATCAGCGCACATAATGTGATGCCCTCTACATTGGAGAAACCAAATGGAAATTGGAAGACCATTTTGTAGAACGCCTTCATTCAATCCACAGGTGATATCCAAATATTTTCCTTTTAGTTTTCCATCTTACTCCCACCCCGATACTTAAAACATTGGCTTCCCACACAGTTCCAACAAAGTTCAATGTACGATTGAGCAACAATTCCTCCTCTCTTTGGGGCACAGAATTGAATTCACTCATTTCAGATAACCAGTCTTCCTATTTATATTAGAAAGTTCTGATGCAAAGTCATCCATCAGTAACAATAGCAAAGTTCTTCTCTGTCCACCGATGCTAGCTGTCCAGCTAATTATTTTTAACATTCTCTTTGCAATTAAAGCATAGATTATTCACTCAGCTATGGCTGAAGCTGTGCTCAATATCCAACAAGTTATAAATTGATACGTTCAGCACAGCAGCATGCGGAACACTGTGATGAATCAGTGGGTGAAATGGACCATTAGTGTCGAGATGCATTGATGTATTCAAGAGTCTTATTTAGACTGGTTTTTCAATCAATACCAATTGTAATTTTGTCTTTTTGTGTACTGTCAAATTAGATGATCTGGGAGATATGTGCAGTACATTTAATAGTACTGTAATATCTATTCAGCAGAATTCCTGCACATTAGTACAACGGAGTATAAATCAAAACCTTTTTCTAAAGGATAATTGAATTTGGAATCTGGTTTCATGTGTTTGAGTAGAAAGTGCATACATTTACGCAATCATTTACCACAGTCAATACTTACTAATGGGCCTGATTCCAGGCTAAAGAGTTCAAACACGTTTCTTGTGTTTGCCCTTATTCATAGTATTTGAATTACAACTAGACTTATCAGGAGAGCAGGAATCAAATTGCTGCAGTAACTCACCATGGCAGGCAGCATCTTTGGAGAACATGGAATGTGGTGTGGGGGGCAGGGGAAAGAAAGCTGGGAGAGGAAGGGCAAAACAAAAACTTGACAGGTAATAGGTTGGTACAGGTGAGGAGCGTTTTTTGATAGGCAGATGGATGAGCAATGATGAAGAGATGAAAAGCCAGAAGGTGTGAGACAAAAGGGTTGAAGTGAAGCTAGAGGAATGAATGTAGGTGGAAGGAGAGAGGGAAGGGGGAAAATATGTGCAAGTCCAGGTGGGGTACAGTGGACAGAGAAGGGGAGGGGGGAGATGGGAGGGGGGGAGGGAGAGAGAGAAGGGGGGGGGGTGGGTGGGTATATCTGTATTCATAAGGTTTAAACCACTGTAGGTGGATCAGGAAAGCTTCTTCCAGACCCACAAAGCAAGCTCTTCACTGACAGCCACAATCAGTCAAACTTCAAACACAAAATTAATTAACAACAAGGAAATTAAAATCAATGTGTTTGTGGGTGAAAATAATTGCTGATAACGAGGAAAGGGAGTTTTTAAGGGCCAACTGACTCTTTATTCTTACAGTCAGAACGTAGTACAGCATACAAGTGGGTAATTTGGCCCATTATATCCATGCCGACCTTTTGGTCCATCCATACTCATCTCATTTACTAGAATTACATCTGTATCTTTCAAATTTTGCCTATATAAGTTCCTATCAAAATGTCACTTAAACCTAGTGATTGTATTTGATGTCACCACCCCCTCTGGTAGCACCTTCCAGATATCATCCATCTTTCTGCTCAATTCAACTTTAAAACCCCTTCTTCTTGCCTTAAACCCATGGCTTCTTGTTATCCACAAAGGGTAAACTATTCTCATTATCTATCCTATCCATGCCTTTTGGAATTTTAGATATCTCTCCAAGACAATCTCTCAGCCTCCCTTCACTCCAGAGACAGCAAGCTCAGCCTCTTCAATCTTTACCCACAATTAAAGTTCTCTGATCCAGGCAACACCCTGGTGAAGTCTGAAGAAGGATCTCGACCCGAAACATCACCCAACTCTACACTATACTTCAAGGGAGGTCCAACCAGTGTTTTGTAAACTTGTAACATGATGTTCCTACTTTTATATTCTATGTCCTAAAATATAATGGCAAGTATTCTATGTGCTTTCTCTTCACTCAGTTGTGTTACCACTTTTAGGAAACTAGGAGCTTGAGCTTGTCCCTCTACTTATTAACATTCCTTAGCATTCCACCATTTATGGTATATGTCTTTCTCTTATATGGCTTCCCCAAATGTATCAGCTTGGGATTAATTTCCAGCTGCCAACATTCTGCCCATCTTTCTATCTATATCCTGCTATAGTTTCAAATAACCTTCTTGACTACCCTCACCATCATGAACTTTCACATTATCTGCAAACTTATTAATCACTAGACTATGTGGGACCCGTTGGGTCCCATTTTGACACGGGAGGCCTGGTCCCCCAACGCAATATTCCACCAGTCACACATAGCCCCTAACTGCGCAGGCGCGGCTGACGGGTTCCCGTTGTGACTTTCCTGATCCAACCGCCTCCTCACCCCCCTCCACTCCACCACTTGCCCTTTCCCCCCCCCCCACGCACTCCATCCCCCCCATCCCCCCGAACCCACTCTTGGCGGCTCTCCGGCGGGGTGTGGGGGAGAGGGTGTGTGGTCAGGGGGATGTGTGTGGTGGGTGTGGGGGAGGGGGGTGTATGGGAGGAGGGGTGTGTGGGGGAGGAGGGTGTGGGTGAGAGGGGGTGGGAGAGGGGCGGTGTGTGGGGAGGGTATGGGGTGTGTGGGTGGGGGGGTTGTAGGCAGATTAGATTAGATTAGATTAGATTCTTTATTTGTCATTCAGACCTTTCGGTCCGAACGAAACTCTGTTTCCCTGCAGTCATACATATAATTAAAAATAAATAAATAAAAAATGACAGAACACACAATAAACACAAATTTAACATCCACCACAGTGAGTTCACCAAACACCTCCTCACTGTGGAGGAAGGCAAAGTCTTAAAGTCTGTGTCTCTTCCCTCTTTGTTTCCCTCTGCGCCGAGGTGATCCAGGCCTCAGATGCCGCGACCGCGCTGGGCGATGGTAAGTCAGTCCCGCGGTTCAACCGAGCTCCACGAATGGGCCGGTTCAACTCCGCGGCCTGGGGGGTCCGCAGGGGGGGTTTGTGGTCACCACAGATGCGCTCTGCTCACTCAGCACTCTGCTCCGCTCTTCAGCTGGAGGGGGTGTGGCGGGGAGGGGGGTTGGGGGGGTTGTGTTCGCACTTGCTCTCCGCACTCTGCTCAAGCCGCTCCTTCAGCTTTCGGCCTCACTCCGCGGCTCCCGGCACCCGGATCCTCCTCCGGCCTCACTCAGCGGCTCCCGGCCCCAGTCCGGCCGCACTCAGCTCGTCATGGTGGTCGCCGCAGAAGCAGCCCGCACTCACTCTATGCGCACTCTGCTCATTGTGTGCACTTTGCTCACTCCGCTCCTTCAGCTTTATTCTCCTCGCCGCTGGTTATTGACACCGGGCGCCGGAAGGGGCGTTTTGTACGATTTTTAAACCTTCATAACTTTTGTAATATTTCACTGATTGGAACAAAACATGGTGCCCATGCAGCACAGGAGAATTGTGAGTAAGGAGGCAAAAAAAAGCACTATTGAGTACCGTTTTTGCGCAAATGTAAATACAACGCAAACCGGAACTTTTAGTTAAACTTAGACGAGTGTTTTAGTTAAGTACTGGTCTAAGTGGGACCCGTTGGAGATGGTGGTGTGGGGGGAGGGGGGTGTGGGGGATGGGGGTGTGTGGCGTGGGGCGGGGGGGGGGGGTGTGGGGAGGTGTGTATGTGGGCGGGAGGGGTGTGGGAGGAGGGATGTGGGGGGGGGTGTGTGGGGGGTGTGTGGGAGAGGGTGTGGGTGTGGGAGTGGGATGCGTGTGGGAGGGGGATGCGTGTGTGTGTGGGTGGAGGGAGAGTGAGCGGGGGAGGGGTGTGTGGGGGTGGGGGAGGGTTGTGGGGGCAGGAGGGCTGTGGGGGCGAGGGGGGGTTGTGGGGGGCGAGGGGGGGGGTTGTGGGGACCGGGGGGTTGCGGGAGGTCTTGGGGGTGGGGGGTCATGTGGGTGGTGGCGGGGGTCATGTGGGGGCGGGGGGGGTTGTTGTGGGGGTGGGGGGTTGTTGTGGGGGTTTGTTGTGGGGGTGGGGTTTGTTGTGGGGGGCGGTTGTGGGCATGGGGGTTTGTGGGTGAGGGGGGGGTTGGTGGGAGGGGGGAGTGAGCTCAGAGAAAAGACGGGGGAAGAGCCATGCGGGAGAGGGGGGCATCTTGGGGGAGAGAGGGAGGAGCCAGCGAGGGGGACCAGAGGGTTAATGGCTGGAATTGGCGGCGCAATGGGGACTCACAGCAGGCGATGGTCGCTGGTCATTCTCCTCCGCCATGATCAGGTTTCCGTTTGGCAACCACGGCGACATCTCTAACTCTGGGATGGGCTGGGTTGGGTCTCCAACGCTGGGCTGCTGCTTGGGGCTGAGCTGCTGCTTGGGGCTGGGTTGCTGCTTGGGGCTGGGCTGCTGCTTGGAGCTGGGCTGCTGCTTGGAGCTGGGCTGCTGCTTGGAGCTGGGCTGCTGCTTGGGGCCGGGCTGCTGCTTGGGGCCGGGCCTCTGCTTGGGGCCGGGCCTCTGCTTGGGGCCGGGCCTCTGCTTGGGGCCGGGCCTCTGCTTGGGGCCGGGCCTCTGCTTGGGGCCGGGCCTCTGCTTGGGGCCGGGCTGCTGCTTGGGGCTGAACTGCTGCTTGGGGCTGGGCTGCTTCCGCTCCCTTCAAAAGTCGGGTTGGAAACCTCTGTCAGCCACCGTCACTCCAGTAAAGATGCGATGGGGCAGGAAGGGGCGGACTGTCCCAGGGAATGACAGGGGAAGAGACTAATCCACATGGCGCCGATTGGCAGGAGAAGAGATCAATCTGCGCACGCACAGTTTTTAAGTTTATTTAAACCTCGCTAATTTATATGACATTCAACTGATCAAAACTAAACATGGTGCAATCGCAGCACAGGAGAACGGCGAGTGAACTGGCGAAAAATCACAGCGCTATCGCTCTTTTTGCGAGAATGGGAAGACCGCCAAACCGGAAGATAACAAGATCAGACTTTTAGTTATGTATAAGTAGATAGAAAATAGACTGATAGATAATAGATAGAGAGACAGAGAGATAGATAGAAAATAGAATAGACAGATAGACAGATAGACAGATAGACAGATAGACAGATAGACAGATAGATAGATAGATAGATACCTCCTATATTCACATCTCAGCCTTCAACAGTATCCCAAACAAAATAGCCCATGCACTGATCCCTGCAGTACAGTCTAACAATCAGAAAATCCTCCTTCCATCACTAACTGCCTTCTATCATATAGCCAATTTTGGATCCCATGTGCATTATGTTTCTGGACCAGCCTGCCATAGCAAACCTTGTAAAATGTCTTGCTAATGTCCACATAGACAATGTCTACTCTCCTGTTTTCATCAATATTTCGTTACCTCCTTGAAATCTCAATCATGTTAGTGAGGCAAGATTTCCCCTGCGCAAAGACCTGCTAATTGTCTCTGTTCATCCCTCGTCTTTCCAAATGTAGATAAAACCTACCTGTTTTCCTACTGATTTCACTAGCACTAATATAAGATTCATTGGCCTGTGAGTACTTTGCTTATCCTTGCTGACCCTGTTAAATAAAGGATGAAGATTAAATATCCTCTAGTCTTCTGGCATCTCACCTGTCACGGACCCCGCTATTTTCTCCCTTCCTTCCCATAGCAACCTAGGAATTATCAATTGGGCCTGTACCCTGACATCTAACATCTCCCCAGTCTTAATACTGACATGCTCCAAATTATCCCCATACCATTCCCTGAACTCACCATTTTCAGTATCCTTCTCCTTGAAGAATACAGATGAGAACTATTTATTTAGGATTTCACCCCTCACCTTCATAAGGGATCCATCTTACCGCACTGTTGCTGATGTATGGAACATCATTTTTTACAGGATAATTTAAAAGATTTATCACAACATATCTTTCAATAAATATATATTTTTCGGCCATCATGTAAACTAATGTGAATTTGTAACTTTAATTAATTATATTCTGGACTAGATGCTATTTCTCCTCTTGCTTTATCATTTAAAGTTGGTCAAATGAGGCCTTGATGTCATTGATTGTTTCCCATATCTTGCTCTGTAGTTCACCATCTAATTAAAAGTTATATTAAATTGTAAAAAAAGATCACTTAATAATAATAGAGTACCCAGGCAAATACAAACTAAGGGTTACCGCTGGTTGTATCATAGAAACATAGAAAATAGGTGCAGGAGTAGGCCATTCGGCCCTTCGAGCCTGCACCGCCATTCAATGTGATCATGGCTGATCATCCAACTCAGTATCCCGTACCTGCCTTCTCTCCATACCCCCTGATCCCTTTAGCCACAAGTGCCACATCTAACGCCCTCTTAAATATAGCCAATGAACTGGCCTCAACTACCTTCTGTGGCAGAGAATTCCAGAGACTCACCACTCTCTGTGTAAAGAATGTTTTCCTCATTTCGGTCCTAAAGGAATTCCCCCTTATCCTTAGACTGTGACCCCTTGTTCTGGACTCCCCCAACATCGGGAACAATCTTCCAGCATCTAGCTTGTCCAACCCCTTAAGAATTTTGTAGGTTTCTATAAGATCCCCCCTCAATCTTCTAAATTCCATCGAGTACAAACCGAGTCTATCCAATCTTTCCTCATATGAAAGTCCTGACATCCCAGGAATCAGTCTGGTGAATCTTCTCTGTACCCCCTCTATGGCAAGGATGTCTTTCCTCAGATTTGGAGACCAAAACTGTACGCAGTACTCCAGGTGTGGCCTCACCAAAACCCTGTACAACTGCAGTAGAACCTCCCTGCTCCTATACTCAAATCCTTTCGCTATGAATGCTAACATACCATTTGCTTTCTTCACTGCCTGCTGCACCTGCATGCCTACTTTCAATGACTGGTGTACCATGACACCCAGGTCTCGTTGCATCTCCCCCTTACCTAATCTGCCACCATTCAGATAATAGTCTACCCTCATGTTTTTGCCACCAAAGTGGATAACCTCACATTTATCCACATTGTACTGCATCTGCCATGCATCTGCCCATTCACTCAGCCTATCCAAATCACCCTGCAGCCTCCAAGCATCCTCCTCACACCTAACTATACCCCCCAGCTTGGTATCATCTGCAAATTTGGAGATGTTGCATTGAATTCCCTCGTCCAAATCATTAATATATATTGTAAATAGCTGGGGTCCCAGCACTGAGCCTTGCGGCACCCCACTAGTCACTGCCTGCCATTCTGAAAAGGACCCGTTTACTCCTACCCTTTGCCTCCTGTCTGCTAGCCAGTTCTCTATCCACATCAATACTGAACCCCCAATACCGTGTGCTTTAAGTTTGTATGCTAGTATTAAGGTTGTATCATGGCCTGTTATACTGATTCTAATGGACAGGGATACATAGGATGCAGAGAATGGGGTCCATCAACAACAATGCCCTCAAAAGCATATATATGAGATATGCCACAAAAATGTGGCATCTATTATCAAGGATACCCACCATCCAGGCTTTGCCTTCTTTTGTGTAGGAAAGAACTGCAGATGCTGGTTTAAATCAAATTCACTTGGACCATCTCCGACATCTCCCGACCGTTTCTGGATCTCACCGCCTCCATCACAGGAGACAGACTATTGACCGACATCTACTACAAACCTGACCAACAGCTATCTAGACTACACTTCTTCCCACCCTGCTTCCTGTAAAGACTCTATATCCCATACTCCCAATTCCTCCGTCCAAGCAGCATCTGCGCCCAGGATGAGGTTTTCCATACTAGATCATTTGAGATGTCCACATTCTTTTGGAAATGGGGGTTCCCCTCTTCCATTATAGATGAGGCTTTCACTACGGTCTCCTCAATATCCCGCAGGTCTGCTCTTGTTCCCCCTTCCCCCATCATAACAAGGACAGAGTCCCCCTTGTTCTCACCTTCCACCCCATCAGCCGTCGCATACAGCATATAATCCTCCAATACTTTTGCCACCTCCAACGGGATCCCGCTACTGGCCACATCTTCCGACTTTTTGCTTTCCACAGAGACCGTTCCCTCCGCAAATCCCTGGTCAACTCGTCCCTTCCCCCCCAAACCACCCCTTCCCCAGGCACTTTCCCCTGCAACCACAGGAGATGCAACACCTGTCCCTTTACATCCCCCCTCGACTCCATCCAAGGATCCCAACAGTCTTTCCAGGTGAGGCAGAGGTTCACTTGCACCTCCTCCAACCTCATCTACTGTATCCGGTGTTCCAGGTGTCAACTTCTGTACATCGGTAAGACCAAGCGCAGGCTTGGCGATCGTTTCGCTGAACACCTCCACTCAGTCCACCTTAACCTACCTGATCTCCTGGCTGCTCAGCACTTTAACTCCCCTTCCCATTCCCAATCTGACTTTTCTGTCCTGGGCCTCCTCCATTGTCAGAGTGAGGCCCAGCGCAAATTGGAGGAACAGCACCTCATATTTCGCTTGGGTAACTTACACCCCAGCGGCATTGACTCTTCTAACTGCAAAGAGCCCTTGCTTTCACTCTCTCCATCACCTCCTCCTTCCCAGTTCTCCCACCAGTCTCACTGTCTCCGACTACATTCTATCTCTGTCCCGCCCCCTCCCCTGACATCAGTCTGAAGAAGGCTCTCGACCCGAAACGTCACCCATTCCTTCTCTCCAGAGATGCCACCTGTCCCGCTGAGTTAGTCCAGAATTTTGGGTCTACCATGCCTTCTTCTTATGGCCACGACTGGTGTACAGAGGCCTGAAGTCCAACGCCATCAGGTTCAAGAACATCTACCTTCCTACAACTATCAGGATCTGGAACCAACCAGCACCCCTCCATTGATGCTGCTGCACCCGCTGAGTTTCTCCAGCATTTTTGTCTAGCACAACTTTAATCCTACTTGGTTTTTTTTCTAATTATGTATTTGCACAAATGTCTTGTTTATTTTCACAGTATTCCATTCAGATTTTGTGTGTGTAATTTATGCATAATTTAAGTATTATTTGTTTTGTGTGCTTGTCTGAGTCTATCTGCCTATGATGCTGCTGCAGGATTGTACCTGTACCTCACCGTACTTGTGAATATGAAAATAAACTCAAATTGACTGGATTGTCATTTTGAGCACTTGCCAACATCCAAAACTATATTTGATAAACTCACTAGAGGGAGCTACAGTCACATGCCGGATCACTTTCAGAGCGTCATAGTCTGAGCAGTATTGTTGAATTGTGAATTTTATCGAGAGATTTTAGAATGCCACTAACATGCCAGATTGCAAATGCTGTAAGTAACGTTTTACTTTAATCACTTCTGGAGTTAAAAATCCATCTAATACCCAATTATCATTGTGATTTGGTCAAGATAACATATGAACCATGGCTTGAACAGGAAGGGGAGTCCTGGCTAATTAATATTTTATTCCTTATCTCCACAGCACCCCTTACAAAATACATGTATTTAAATCTTGGTACTTACTAACCTGCATACATAGTTCCAATAACAATCTTCCATCTATCATGTTCGAAATTGAGAAATCGATGATGATTATATAATCCTCAACTTCATTCACAAATCGTCAGACAATATAGCTGTTTGGACTGATAACATCCACATCACAAAAATGACAATCTTTCATTCTTCAACAAAATGTCTAATGTATTCTTGACATTTCAATGGCATTGTCATTCCTGAATCCTCCAACATTAACACCATGGGAAGTGGGGAGGTGGGGGGAAAAGGATGGGGTAGGACTGGGAAGGGATGTGGCTACAGGGACTACTTACTCTGCAATGCCTTAATTCCTCCAGCTCTTCCTGTCCTATAAAAGGCACAGATAAGGTGCAATGGAATTCTCTCTGCTTGCTTAAACTAATTAAGTTCTATTAACCCTTGAGAACCTTTGTGCAACCCAGAAAAAATAAGTCAATGGGAGTGGTACCTAATCCACTGTCCTAAGCAAGGAAGTCCTAATTCAGATGTTGTAGATAGTGAAAACTGTAGTTCTTTTGTTGCGATGTTGCACTGGTGATGGAGTCAAATATCGACAAATATGTATCGTCAAAAGAACTACAGTTATTCACTATCTACAACTGCATTTTCCAAATCATTGACGTCTACTATATATAAAGGCAAGAGCAACGGGCACATGAAAAGACTTTTGCCTGCATATTACTCTCAAAATTACACGATATCACGATCTGGAGAGTAAGCAATATTTGTTCATCATCACTGGGTATAAATCCTGGAACTTGCTTCCCAATTCGAGTTCCACGATGTAACACCCAACATGACTATGAGAATGCTTTCGCTAGGATTTCAGTCATACAAAAAGACAGTTTGCTATTGTTTTCTCGAGGCCAATTGAGAATAGGAAACATTGATGGCCTTGCCAGTGATAAGTTCCACCAGCAGTGCCATACGTAAGGCAGCCACTGCCTACTGTCTGTCTGTTTTTTCGTCTTTTTGTTATTTTTTAGTCTAAAAGTATGTTTTTGGAGGTTTTTTAATCTTTTTATGTGGGGGAGGTGGGAATAGTAAGGGGGAAACTGTCGCTTCTCAGTCACTTCCTGGTTGACGATGCGACTACTCACCGAGTCACGTCTTCCTCCCCCCCCCCCCCGCGGCCTACCATCTGGATTGGCACGGCCTTTCCTGCCAGAGACCGACCAGAGCTTCAGCAGCGGTGCAGCACTGATTTACCATCGTGGAGCGGGTGATGCCTTACTGGGGATCGCTGTGTTGAAGCTCTGGAGTGTTGGGCCTGTTGCTTTGATATCGTGGAGCTGTGGTTTCGGAGCTTCTATCCGCCGGCAGCGCTGACTTTAATATCGCGGAGTCCTGGGATCCCTCTGCCAAGGGCCGCCAGTGTTGAATCTCCGCCCAGCTCGGCCTGAAGACTTCGGGAGCTGCGGTCTCTGGTAAGAAGTGGCCGATTCAGAAGCTCCAAGCCACTGAGAATGTTCCGTTCCGCTGTCGGAGTTCCGATCATCCCAGCGAGAGGGCCTGAACTTCGTGCCGCCGTAGAGGCGACTGCGGAGGGCTCAAAAGGTTGAACAAAGAGGAAGATGACTGAACTTTATTGCCTTCCTCACAGTGGGAAACGTTGATTCCGCTGTGTGGGATGTTGAGGTTAAATTTTACTTTGGAGTCACGTGAGTGATTCCGTGAAGAGCCCCGCCAGTCGGCATGCGCGTCATTACGTCTGACGCATGGCGCAACGACCGGCTGGGAGGAGCAGCGCTTCTCCAGCGGTAACTTTAAAAAGCCTCAGGTAAGTGTCAAACTTGTTGGAGGCGATTTTCTGCTTGTTAATTCTTGTTACAGGAGGGCAACTTCAAGCATGAAGAAGTCGTTAGCAGCAAGGCGAGTCATAGCAAAAGTGTCTAATGCCCGTGGGAGTGCGGCTAGCGGGCGGCCGCCTAGCTCATCTACTGAGTCACTAGTAATGAAACCAGCGACTGTCTGCGAGCACCGTGGCTACACCGGAGGGGCATAAGGCCACTCGAAAGTCTGTCCGGCCGATAGACTTGGACGAGTCCGGTCGGGAGCATTCTCCCTCAAGAATGGATACCGTAGAACGGGTATCCAGGATGGAGCTCCTGTTGGAGAGGATGCTCCATCAAGAGCGCCGGCCTCTCCAAGAGCCCGCGCCAGCAGCACCTACTGGGCTGCCTAGTGTCGCCCTCTTGGAGGCGGAGAGCATACCGGGTCAGTACGATTCTGACGCCGACTCTGAGTGCTCAGCGTTGGAGGCTGTGCCACGGGACGAAGGGCAAGAGCCAGAGGTCCCATTCCTGGCGGCCAGGTCTGCCATCCCAATAGACTCTGGAGAGCCGCTGGGGGAAGAGCTGGCTGCCAGCATAAATTACTTGGCCTCGCACCAGCTTCAGGAGCTGGCAATGGATACAACGGCCAAAAAATATGACACCCCAGCAAATTGTATCCTGCTCAAAGTGCCGGCCGTCAACCATGCCATTTGGGGCCATATGGGAGTAGGCATCCGAGCGCAGAAGTTGAAACTGCAACGGGTGCTGAAACTGCTCGCAGCTGGCATTACGGCTTTTAGAAGGTCAGTGGATGGTGGGCTCCTGACTGAAGTCCAGCAGGATGCCCTGGCTCTCATGTGCAACGTGCACTTTGAAATTTACTGCCTTAGAAAGAGCGCCATCCGCCCTAACATTAACCCAAGGTTCGCTGCCCTCTGCAAGCCTAGCAACATCCAGGGCCCGAACTTATTGTTTGGGGAAGACCTCGTAAAGAGGGTAAAGGAAGTAGATGAAACTATGCAAAAACTGTCGGGCTCATCAAGGCGCCAGTGACCAGCAGAACCCTTCGTCGACAGTACCCTTACAAACGGTTTGCTGAAACTGGGTCCGGACAAGGACCAAGCCGGCCATTCAATGTGCGCAGCTAGCGCACTCCAGCAGGAGCACAGGCAAGCATGCCTTTTCCATCCAGAGCCAGGGGACACAGAACTCCACCGGTAACCATGGAGGTAGGTGGGTCTGGTTCTCGTCGAAACATATTGAGTGAGAATTACCTACCAGTTGGGGGGAGGTTACACAGGTTTCTCAAAGAATGCTGTAAAATAACATCAAACATGTTTATACTGCAGAGTATACAAGGGTTTCAAATTGAATTTATTCCCAACCTATGTCCACCCACCCAGCACAAGCCAGAGCGGGCACTCATTTTCTCACAATGGGAGAATTTGGAGATTCAAGCTGAAATAGCAAAATTATGTTTTAAAGGTGTAATTGAGAAGAGAGTTTATCAAACCCATCAATTCATATCTAATGTATTTCCTAGACAAAAGAAAGATGGTGGGTGTTGGATTATTTTGGACCTGACAGGACTTAATCCGTTTGTGCAGTATAATCATTTTGAGATGGAAATGTTCGCTACTGCCCAGCAATTGTTTTCCAGAGGGTGTTATATGGCATGTATAGATCCTCAAGATGCATATTATTCAGTGCCTGTTCATAAAGAGTATCGGAGATATTTGACATTTAGCTGGATGAGGCAATTATGGCAGTTTAGAGCACTGCCTAATGGAGCACTCGCTTATTTACCAAATTGCTAAAACCAGTACTAGTGTTATTACGGTCACTGGGCCATATTGTAATGGGCTATTTGGATGACATCTTAATAATTGGAAACACCTTTGTGGCAGCCGAATTATCGGTTTCAGCTGTTAAACTCATGGTTGAGAGGTTGGGGTGCATTATTCACCCAGCTAAATCCAAATTGGTGCTGGTTAACACAATTGACTATTTGGGATTCACAATAGATTCAATTAACATGTGTGTAACTCGCCTAAAGGCAAGAGATTAGATTTAATTGAAGGCTGTATCAAGCTCTTGGGGGAGCAATCACCTTCAATTAAACAGGCCGCCAGCTTAATTGGTAGCTGCCTTTCCAGCTGTGCAATATGGACCTTTGCATTACCAACATTTACAGAGGGCAAAGGTACAGGCACTGAGAATACATGCAGGTCATTTCAATCGGCCCATGCACTTACCATCTGCAACCATTACTGAAGTACAGTGGTGGATTAGAAACATTTCAAATTGTTCTAGCAAAATTTTGATCGAAGCACCTTCAGTTGTTTTGCAGACTGATGTTAGTGCCCTAGGTTGGGGTGCTACTGACACCAGGTCTAGCTGTGGAGGCAGATGGAATATGTATGAGGCGATGATTCTTCAATCACATGGAATTAATTATTTAGAGCTTTTAGTAGCATTTTATGGGCTCACAGCTTACTGTACCACTAAGCATCACTTACATGTTCAGCTTCAGATTGACAACACCACGGCAGTGGCGTATGTCAATCACATGAGTGGAATCAAATCAAAATCTTGTAACGGCTCGGCTAACCTTATTTGGCACTGATGCATTAAAAATAATACTTGGATTTCAGCTGTCTACTTTCCAGGCAGTTTTAATATGGTGGCAGGCACCAGGTCACGCAAATTCAACGACAACACTGAGTGGATGTTGAATCATGATGTATTTAAGGAAATTGTTCTCAGGTATGGGGTACCAGATATCGATTTGTTTGCATCCAGACTTAATCACCAGGTACCAAAATATGTTTCATTGGAACCAGACCCAGGGGCAGTTGCAGTGAATACATTCTCACTGCACTGGGACGGAATGTTTTTAGATTCATTTCCCCCCTTCTGCCTCATCAGTCGGTGCTTGACTAAGATCAAACAGGACTCCGCTTCAGGGGTTTTGGTGGTACCCGACTGGCCTACACAGCCATGGTTCCTCTGATTTCAGGTATTAGTACACAACCTATTATGGTGGTTCCAAAATGTCATAATCTGTTAGTGCACCCTGTGACTGAAGGTCAACACCCATTGTATGATCGTCTAAATTTGTTGATTTGAAGATTTTAAGAAGGCCATATCTGGGTCTGGGACTATCCAATCGGACCGTGGATGTCATCACAGCATCCTGGAGGGATAGTACGAAAAGGCAGTACATCTCTCATGTCAGGAAATGGGAGGAATTTTGTTTACAGGGGAACATTACATACCACACAGCCTCCATCCCAGATGTGCTCGAATTTCTGTCCAAGTTACATTTCGATGAAGGGTTGAGCTATAGTGCCATCAACAGTGCCAGGAGTGCTTTGCCCTCGTACCAATGCCGGGGGTCAGAACTTCCGTCTATAGGATCTCATCCGTTAATCTCCAGATTTATGAAGGGTGTTTTTAATTCTAATCCTCCCAGGCCTAGGTATTCTGTAAATCTGGGATGTAAGCATGGTACTGATGCTGCTTCATCAATGAAAGTGTCGGCTCAAACCATTTCACGATGGCTGAAACAAGTGTTGGGGTGTGCAGGAGTTAATACTGACAATTTTAAATCTCACTCCACCAGGGCGGCATCAACATCAGCGGCGAGGGCAATGGACGTCCCTCTAGACCATAACCTCACGATGGTCAAATGAATTGGCTTTTCAAAGGTTTTATAATAAGCTGCTTGTTGAATCCGGGGTGTTCGACCATTCTGTTTTAAGTTCTGTTTCATAGCTTCTACCTGGGACAGAGGAGTCGCTATTGTATATTTGTTTATTTGTGAATTAAAGCTTTATTTTTTTTACACTTTAGTTTTTATTGCTTTTATGTATACACAAATAAAACACAAATATAACAACGAAACATACAACATTACAGTGAAACATACAACAGTGCAGCAGGGGGTTCAGTTTACAATTAATGATGCAGTATACAGAACTATTTTCATATTAAAACATTTTCCAATAACTTACATTATTGTCTATAAAATTATAGTGTTGATGTCTTTATTTCTATACCTAATCCATTTTCCCCATTTTCTATTAAACTCGTCTTCTTTCACTCTTAGAGAATATGTCATTTTCTCCATGACAAATATTTCCTGTACTATGTGTAACCATTGTCTAAGTCTGGGTGTGTCCGCTCCAAGCCAGTTTCTTGTAATGGCCTTTCTGCCAGCTGTGAGTAGGATTTTAACCAAGTAATGATCTTCCTTCAGCGCCACTGTATTTATATTACCCATATAAAATTATATTACCCATATAAATTTATATAAAATGGAACACTTCTTGCAGACTGTATATCCTATTACCTCTGTTAATTCTGAATTCACTCTGTCCCAAAATGGTTCTATTTTTGGGCAACTCCAGAAGATATGTGCATGATTTGCATCTGTTTGATCACATTGCCTCCAGCAGGTTTGCTGCCTTAGAATTTGTTTGCTTTTTATGTTAGGCGTAATAAAGAAACAAATCAAATTTTTCCAATTAAATTGTGAATTAGTGGATGTCTGTAGTGTTACACACATATGATGCCATTCTTCTTCTGAGATTGTGATGTTCAATTCCTTTTCATACTTAAATTTTACATAAAAAGTAGTTTTAGCTTGACATTGTGGTGTACGATACCGAAATCAAGGCGAGAAGCCAGGTGTAGGAGAAGTACCTTTATTCGGTCCCTTCGTGTTGGAAGGTAGTCCACGAGAGAGAGAAGCACCCAAAACCCTTGCCTTTAAACCCTCTGGTCAAGGGCCGCCTCTGGACCGATCCATTCCCGTGCCGAGGGGTTTGACCCTTAGGATGGCCCGACCCTTGGGAATCGCCACAGGACCCCCCCCAGAACCCGAGGCACGAAACGCACCGGCGGGCGCACAACCCGGCCGGACCGCGTGCGGAATTTAGCCGACCGAGAGGCTGGCGGGGGGACAGATGTAGGGACAGGTGGAGGGAGCGGTGGGAGGACGGGTGGAGTGACAGGCGGAGGGAGCCGTGAAGGGGGGCGCCCTCGAGGTCGAGGACGGGCAACCAGCACCAACTGGTCAATGTCCAGATGTGCCGGCTTCAGCCGGTCAATTGACACGGCCTCCGGCCGGCCCCCCATGTCCAACACAAAGGTCGTCTGCCCATGTTCCAGCAGTCGGAATGGGCCCTCGTACGGCCTCTGGAGTGGTGTCCGGTGGGCATCACGGCGCAGGAAAACGTAGGGGCAGTCCCGGAGGGCTGATGGCACATGCGGGCGAAATGTCCCATGGCGGGACGTCGGGACGGGTGCGAGCCTGCCAACTCGCTCACGAAGGCGCTTTAGGGTGGATGAGGGCGTTCCCTGCTGCCCCGGTGTCGACGGCACGAACTCCCCGGGCACCGTGAGTGGAGACCCGTACACGAGCTCCGCCGATGATGAGGCCAAATCCTCTTTGGGGGCAGTTCGGATGCCCAGCAAGACCCAAGGCAACTTGTCCATCCAGTCTGGGCCGGAGAGCCGTGCCTTCAGCGCTCCGGGACTGCCCCTACGTTTTCCTGCGCCGTGATGCCCACCGGACACCACTCCAGAGGCGATCCCCACCAGGTAATAGAAACGGGTGTCATCAACCGTAATGCCCCGCAGGTTGAATTGGGCCTCCGCCTGCTGGAACCAGATGCACGGCCGGGTGGTCCAGAATGTAGGCAATTTCACCGATACCGCGTCCAGGGACAGGGCTGGGTCGGCATTTGAGGAGGAAGGATGGGCTTTATTCTCCATCATGACAACAATGGAGCGTCAGGGGTCACCAATGTGGTGTACGATACCAAAATCAAGGCGAGAAGCCAGGTGTAGGAGAAGTACCTTTATTCGGTCCCTTCGTGTTGGAAGGTAGTCCACGAGAGAGAGAAGCACCCAAAACCCTTGCCTTTAAACCCTCTGGTCAAGGGCCGCCTCTGGACCGATCCATTCCTGTGCCGAGGGGTTTGACCCTTAGGATGGCCCGACTCTTGGGAACCGCCACAACATTCCATTAAACTATGATAAAGTTTAGAAATAATCCTTAATGTTTTTTGATGATACGCACTAACTATCACTTCTATCACTGGATTCTTTTCTTCTAGTGCCTCCCTTTTTACCTTTTTATTGTAATAATCTCTCAGTTGGAGGTACCTAAACAAGTCTTGGTTCCGAAGTGCAAATCTATCCTTCAAATCTTGAAAACTTCTTAGGTCTCCATTTTCAATAACAGTACAAAATGCAGTCATTCCTTTCTTCATCCACTCTTTAAATGTTGAGTCATACATCCCTGGTTTAAATTCATTATCCAAAGCTATCCATCTTAAAACTTTTTGTTGTTTATTCAGTTTAAGTTGTCTTGTAAGAGTGAACCAGGTTTCTAAAGTAAATGTCGTTATTGGATCGATTATACTCCTGATATGTCCAGGAAGCGCTTTTTCTCCCAAAAGTGTTTGGATGTGGTAGTCAGGGATATCTGTCTCAATCTTTTTCCACCTAGCTATATAGCTGTCCTCACGCCAATTAATTAGTGGCCGAAGTTGGGCTGCATGGAAATATATCCTAAAATTTGGAAGTGCCATTCCACCTTTGTCCTTTGGCAACTGGAGTGTAGTGTATCGAATTCTGGCCTTCTTTCTTCCCAAAATAAATCTAGATATTAATTTATCCCATTCCGTGAATTGTTTTAATGGTACCTCAATTGGCAGAGATTGAAACAAGTACAATAGCCTTGACAAAATATTCATTTTCACCACATTTATCTTACTACTAAAATCCATTGGGTAGGTGGACCATCTTTCTATATCCTTTCTTATGTTTTGGTTGATGTGATTATACTTGGCCCCATACAACATTGATAATTTTTTTGTTACATGTATCCCTAGGTATGTGATTGATTTTTAATCCCATTTAATATTATAATTTTGTTTGATTTCTTCTGGAGGAGGACAATTAAATAGGAGGATTTGAGTTTTTGAAATATTCACTTTATATCCTGCATAAAAATTAAATTCATCTATGATCCCCATCATCCTTGGAAATGAGGTGTTTACTTCCGTGGGGTACATCATTATATCATCTTCGAAAAGGCCAATTTTATGTTCTCTGTCTCTTATAGTTACTCCCCTCAGTTCCCTATCTTGACAAATCGCTTGAGCCAATGGTTCAATATATATAGCAAACAGGGTAGGGCTAAGACAACATCCCTGTCTCGTTCCTCTTCCTAACACAAATCTCTGAAGGACCCATTCACCTTTACTCTTGCAGTAGGTTGCTGGTAAATTGCTTTAATAACTTGAATTGACTCTTCGGTAAAGCCAAATCTTTCTAGTCTTTGATATAAGAATTCCCAATTAACCCTATCAAAAGCCTTTTCCGTGTCTAGACTTATCAGGACAGCATGTGTACTTTCCTATTGAATCTTGTGTATTATAGAATTATGTTAAATTTTACATCTATGACCTAATTAAACAAAGCAGGCCAGGGGTGTCCGGGTTCAAGCTTGTACTGTCAGCTTATCCCACGGATTTACGGCTGTGTGATGGCACACTTGCGGCATTATATTGAAGTCACGAAGAGCCTTCGCGGCTCTGAGCAAGCATTGTTTATTAGCCACAAATAGCCACATATGAAAGTGTCGGCTCAGACCATTTCACGATGGCTGAAACAAGTGTTGGGGTGTGCAGGAGTTAATACTGACAATTTTAAATCTCACTCCACCAGGGCGGCATCAACGTCAGCGGCGAGGGCAATGGACGTCCCTCTAGACCATATCCTCGCGGCCGCACGATTGTCAAATGAATTGACTTTTCAAAGGTTTTATAATAAGCCGCTTGTTGAATCCGGGGTGTTCGCCCATTCTGTTTTAAGTTCTGTTTCATAGCTTCTACCTGGCACAGAGGAGTCGCTGTTGTATATTTGTTTATTTGTGAATTAAAGCTTTATTTTTTTACACTTTAGTTTTTATTGCTTTTATATATACACAAATAAAACACAAATATAACAACGAAACATACATTACAGTGAAACATACAACAGTGCAGCGGGGGGTTCAGTTTACAATTAATGATGCAGTATACAGAACTACTTTCATATTAAAACATTTTCCAATAACTTACATTATTGTCTATAAAATTATAGTGTTGATGTCTTTATTTCTATACCTAATCCATTTTCCCCATTTTCTATTAAACTCGTCTTCTTTCACTCTTAGAGAATATGTCAATTTCTCCATGACAAATATTTCCTGTACTATGTCTAACCATTGAATTAAAGCTTTAACATGTTAATCAGTATCATGTTTCGATGTTTTGCTATATTCACTCCTCCTGAGTCAATTGATTGCAGTGTGAGACGCCTAGATTGCAGTGTGAGATCGCCGTAAAATCACAGACATATGAAATCTTCACGGAATCACTCACGTGACTCCAAAGTAAAATAGTAAGATTAAACGAGAACTTACCAGTTTGAAGTTTGATCTTTATTTTATGAGGAGTTACGATGAGCGATTACGTGCCCACCGCTCCCAACCCTCATATCACGAAGCTCATCTGGTAGTTCTTGGTTTCTAATCATACTATAATACTTCAATTGTTGTTCTTCTGTGATTTCACACCGCTGCTTTGAAGATTGACGCGCATGCCGACTGGCGGTGTTCTTCACGTAATCGCTCATCGTAACTCCTCATAAAATAAAGATCATACTTCAGACTGGTAAGTTCTCATTTAATCTTACTATTCTATCGTGTGTTTTATTCTATTCTATCTTTTTATTCGTATGGCAACTCAGATTTCACTGTACCAATTGGTGCATGTGACAATAAATGTAAACTTGAAACTTGCTCTCATAAAAAAAGTTAGAAAAAGAAAGGAACTAATTAACACTTCTTTAAAAAATGTGATATTGCTTTATTCTGGTATACTGAGTAAAAGAGATCTTCAAAATTTACACACACATAGAATAAAAGGTATCTAGTTATAGACAAATAATTGCAAGCAGAAACAGGATATATCAATAGAAAAACATTACTGGTTAAATTTTGTTCCAAATGGTGAATATTAACTAACACGATGTTATCAGTTATTTTACATCTATTTTTAAGAGTAGTGTGATCTTTAATTTGAACTTCATGCCAGAAATATGATTTTAGGAACAGGTGATCGGCGAACTGTTTCATAAAAGTTCTTCAGTGACTGCATTAAAATTACTTTCCAATGGACTTTCCATATTTTTTATTTTAGCAAGTTCAGATTTCAGGTTTGCAGCCTGTGCAAAAAAAGGAAAAATATTTTTAAATTTGATTAGTCCTGTAAAATCTGTTCAAAATAAATGTAGTATGAGTACCTGTACATCACTGATAAAAAAATGATCTTGTTGTATTGCATTTCCCATAAAGTTTGCGGCATATCTGCATTGCTGCCTTTAGATAGGGCGGCACGGTAGCGCAGCAGTAGAGTTGTAGCCGTACAGCGCCAGAGACCCGGGTTCGATCGTGACTACGGGTGCTCTCTGTATGGAGTTTGTACGTTCTCCCCGTGACCTGCGTGGGTTTTCTCGGAGAACTTCGGTTTCCTCCCACACTCCAAAGACATACAGGTTTGTAGGTTAATTAGCTTGGTATCAATGTAAATTGTCCCTAGTAGGATAATGTTAGTGTGCAGGGATCGCTGGTCGGTGCAGACTCAGTGGGCTGAAGGGCCTGTTTCTGCGCTGAATGTCCAAACTAAACTAAACTATATTTCTGTCAGATTAGCACTGTCCCTCTGATGTTAAAAATTGTTTACAACTGAGATGGAATTGGGGGAGATTATCAGGAGGAGATAGTCTTGTTCTGATGTACAAGACCACTGACAAGGAGGAATGGGAACCAATGTCTTTATTTTACAAAGATTCGAACATGATAAAAATCTGCTACTGCAAGTTTCATGAATTAAGTTATTCTCTTGCTGGGTCCACCATGCATGAAGTGTGCTGATGAATGGAAACCATCTTCACGTAGAGCAGCATTTAATAATGTGCAACCAACCACTGGATACCGCAGCTGCGGCATTGATGCACATACGTGTGAACCCAGGAAGTATAGAGCACTTGATCAGCTGGGCAATTGGCCGAAGAATGGTCAATGGAGATCAATGCCGATAAGTGTAAGGTGTTGCATTTTGAGAAGTCAAACCAGGACAGGATCTTCACAGTGCATGGTAGGGCCCTGCAGAGTGTTGTGGAACAGAGGGATCCAGGAGTACAAGCGCACAGTTCCCTGAAAGTGGCATCACAGGTAGAAAGGGTGGTATATAACTCTTTTAGTTCATTGGCTTTCATCGGTCGGATATTGTGTATAAAAGTTGGGATGTTCTGTTACAGTTGTATAAGATGTTTGTGAGGCAACATTGGAGTATTGTAGTTCAGATTTGGTCACGCTGCTCTTGGAAGGATGTCAGTAAGCTGGAAAGAGTGCAGACAAGTTTTATAAGGATCTTGCGAGGGCTCGATGGCCTAAGCTGTAGGGAGAGATTGAGCAAGCTAGGAACTATTTATTGGAGCAGAGGAGACGAAAGGGTGAACTAATATAGGTGCATAAATTCATGAGGGAATTGACAGGGTGAATGCACAAAGTCTTTTACCCTGGGTAGAGGAATCAAGAACCTGAGGACATAGGTTTAAGATGAGAGGGAATAGATTTCATAAGAACCTGAAGGGCAATGTTCACGCAGACATTGGTGCGCATGGATTGAGCTGCCAGAGGAGGTAGTTGAGGCAGTACAATTATAATATTTAAAAGGCACTTGGGTAGGTGCATGCATAGAAAACGTTTAGAGGGCTATAGACCAAATACTAGAGGTTGGGACTAGCTTAAATGAGGCCAACGTTGCCCCAACTCCCTTACACTGACTATATTTCAAAACTTATTGTGATGAGCTATAACATATCAGAGAGAGAGGCAGTTTTTTTTTCTCATTTATATTTCATTTATTACACAGAAGGAATGATGAAATGGACAATGATGAAATAAGCATTTAGCAGAGATATGTGCACCAATTTAAATTATTTTCACTTTTGGATGAGACATATTTGGTTAACATGCAGTTGTGTCTGCAATCTCCCATTATAAACAGTTTTCCCTGATTTGGTAGGGGCCTGTTTTAGCAGAGTTTGGATTTTGCTCTTTGGTGCCGTAAATAGTTTCTGAAGATTTTCTCTACAATCCTTCTTTACTTCAAATGAATCGCCCAACATCTCTTTTCTTCTCCATGCATTCAACTGTAAAAATAAATATTTCTACCATTTCTAAATATTCTTTAAGAGCACCCTTGAACCTTAGATCTGATAATTACTCATGTAATTATACTTACTTACTTACTGCCTATTATGCTTCCTGGCATGTAGGGCAGCAACAAATGTCTGTTCTGCGCTAGCTTCTGGACACTACCCCAGGTCAGCTTCTTTGTTTTCATTTCCTCCTCGACAGTTCGACGCCAGGTGGTTTGGGGTCTCCCTCTTTTCCTTTTCCCTTCTGGTGTCCAGTGCAGGGCTAGTCTTCGGATGCTGTCTGGTTCTCTTCTCAGTATATGGCCAATCCAGTTCCAGCGCCTTTTCATGATGATGGTGTCCATGCTCTCTTGTTGGCATTGAGCAAGGAGATCTTGGTTGGATATGGTTTTTGGCCAAAATATTCTAAGGATTCTTCTCAGGTTCTTAGTATGGAAGACTGACAGCTGGTTGATGTCACTCGCTGTCATTCTCCAGCATTCCGAGCCATATAGGAGGGTGGAGAGGACACAGCTCTGGTATAACTTCAGCTTGGTCTTGGTGTTGTATTGCTGGGACCTCCATACATTGTTTAGCATTCTGTAAACATTCCTAGCCTTGTTTAGCCGGATCTTGATGTCATTGTGTGCTTCGCCATTGTGTCTGACTTTGCTACCAAGATAGGTAAACTCCTCAGTTATGGGAAGATTGTTTCCATTCACTTGGATTGTCAAGGGGTTTTGGATGTTTAGTGTCATTACTTCAGATTATTTCTGGTTTAACTTCAGGCCAATTTGTTGTGCAAAGTCACTGAGACGGGATGTTTTTTCCTGCATGTGCTTGTGAGTGTGGGAGACCAGAGCCAAGTCATCAGCAAAATCATGGTCTTCCAATGCTGAGAAGAGGGTCCATTGTATGCCTCTTGCTTGGTCTTCGGTTGTCTGACGCATCACCCAGTCAATAACAATATTGAAGAGTAGCGCCAACATCACACACCCTTGACCGACACCTGTCTTCACCTGGAGTGTGTGGTTACTGTTCCCCACTCTGCAAGAGAAGTTGGCGTAGAAGCTCTTAATGGCTTCGACCTTATGCTGTGGGATCCCATACATTCATAGTATGCCCCAGAGGCTGTCTCGGTGGATGCTGTCAAATGCTTTCCCGAAATCAACAAAGTTGATGTATATCTGTCTCTGCCACTCTGTGCACTGTTCTATAATGCTACGAAGGGCAAATATTTGCTCAATGCATCCCCTCCCACCACAAAATCCTGCGTGTTCTTTCCTGAGCTGTTTGTCTACTACCTCTGAGATAAGTTGTATAGTAATCTTTGCCACAATCTTGCTTGGAATTGATAGAAGTGTGATCCCTCTCCAATTGTTACACTATCTTAAGTTGCCTTTCTTTAGTATCCTAATGATGACTCCTTCTGACCAGTCAACAGGTATATCCTTTCTTTCCCAAATAGCTGTGGAAAGTGGTACAAATATTTCAGCTGCAAGTTCTGGGTCTGCCTTGAACAGTTCTGCATTGAGGTTATCTTAGCCTGGGGCTTTTCCACTTTTGAGAGACTTAATGGCTGTAACAATTTCCTCCTTAGTTGGTGGTTCAGTGCTAATGTTCAGGTCATCCTCTGCTTGTTGGGTGTTAGCCTTTATTATGGGCGATGCTCTATTCAATACTTCATTAAAGTGTTCTGCCCAGCAAGTTTCTTGTTCTGCTTCTGTTGTTAAGAGTCAGCCCTTTTTGTCTACAATTGGTGTCTCAGTGTTTCGACGATTTTTGCCACAGATTATCTTGGTTATCTTGTAGACCTCCCCTTGCTCCCCTTTCTCAGCTGCATCTTCTGCTTGATTAGCAAGATCTTCCTGGTAGGCCCGTTTGTCAGCTCTGGCTTTCCTCTGAACAGCTTTGTTTGCTTCTTGGTACTGCATCTTGATTCTTTCTTGCAGCTGTTCGGACTTTGTCTCAATTATTTGCTTCTTTAATTTTCTCCTATATTCAATGATTTGCCATGTGTCTTCAGTCATCCACTCCTTTTATGTCTTCTGCTTAAATCCCAGGCAGGCTTCACTGGTTTTCACATATGCTATTTTGGTTTGTTCCCACACAGTATTAATATAATTTGCATTTGGCTCTGTGTGATCGTCCATATCTGCTAGTGCCTGAAACCTGTTCTTTAATTGTAACACGAAAGAGCCTTTCACTTTTGGGTCATATAGTTTCTCAACGTCAAACTGTTGCCTGCCTGTCTTTTTGCTCCCTGTTTTCCTCAGTTTTACTTTGAGAACAGCCAGGACTAGGTGGTGGTCGCTACCAACATCAACTCCCCATTTAGCTTAACATCAAGTTGAGCGTCTCCATGTGCCATTAATCATCAAGTGGTCTATCTGATT
Organism: Raja brachyura; assembly: GCA_963514005.1. The sequence continues at coordinate 47,021,078 of OY740795.1, read as the reverse complement.
CTTATCCTTTCCATTTGGAGAGGACCATGTCAGTTTGTGGATGTCTCTGTGCGGAAAGAGGGTCCCTCCAATTACTAGGTTGTAAGTGGTGCAGAGTTCTATCAGTCACTCTCCATTCTCATTCATAGTACCACAGCCCTTTTTCCCCCCCATAGCTCTTTCCTGGTCTGTGTTGTTGTTTCCAACCTTGGCATTCAGGTCCACCATCACAATCTTCATGTCATGTCTTGGTGTGTTTTCTAACTCAGCCTGTAGTTGCTCATAGAATTCATCTCTAACACTATCATCACCATTGTTTATTGGAGCATAACACTGGATGATGGTTGTATTAATTTGCTTCCCCCCCATTCTGATCTTCATGAGTCTACTATTGATAGGTTCCCAATCTATTCTCTACTCCTTTCTTTAAAATGATGGCTACTCCTACTCTGTGATTCTCGTCATCTCTTCCTGAGTACAACACTGTCTCCCCCGTGCTGGTCCTAAGTCTCCCTGATCCCGTCCATCTACTTTCACTTACTCCAAGAATATCTAGGTTGTAGCGTCTCATCTCTGATGTCACTTGCGCTAGTTTCCCTGTGTCGTACATTGTTCGTACATTCCAAAAACCAATCCTAGTCTTATGTTTGGCATTTAAAACTTCCACCTTCCTGCCAGTGGCTTCCTTTCGGCTTTCATCATTGACATTCATCCTAGCATCTGTCGATAGCCCTGGAAGTCCATCATGCCTATAGTGTTGATTCCTTCAGTTGCTGTTTCCGTAACATATTTGTTTTACGAGACAGGGTTGTTAGCCCTGTGCTCAACCTCCAACCTGGAGGACCAGTGGATCGCTCTTCGTCTCACCTCTACCCTTTGACCTGTCCAGCATGGGAGACCCTAACAGAAGATGAATCTCCCGCTGGCATAGCTCTAGGGGTCACTGAGAAACACAAGCTCCCCGACCATGACAAGGTTGCAATCCAACGGGGAGACGTAATTATAACTTTCTGCTATTTGTCTAAATTCTAATGGTTGTTTTAAAATTAATTATGACGGTCAAACTAGCTTGTCCTAAAACTGAAATGAATAATAATATCTAGATCGTAAAGGTGCTGGAAAAAGTGCAGCTTTTTATGAGATACTGATTTATCCCATACCTTAATTTTTGAATTCAAATCAAACAATTTTGAAAGACATTAATGTTGGACAAAACCTATTAAGCAAAGCAGTTTACTTCTTGCAAGTAAGATAATTTGATGTACTTACAACTTCTAATTCTCTCTTTGCAGCCTCTAATTCTTCTTGTGGTGTTCCATTCGGCTGCTTTCTTCTGGCACGCATCAATTTAATATGCTGCTGTATCCGCAGCTGCAAGTCACGATCTTTAGCAGCTCTACCGAAAAATTATTGTAAGTTAATTTACATGAAAATAGAGTAACTGGTCAAGATTAAAATGCGAGTCATAATTCTCTTTATCTTTCCATAGAGGCCATCTGACCTGTTGGGTGTTTCCAGCATTTTCTGATTTTATTTCAGATTTCCAGTATATGAAATTTATGATTTTCATTTACTGAGAAAATGCTTACTTGCTTCATTTACAACAGGAGTGAGCTCACAGACTACCAAAACTAAAATGTCAGCCATTGACAACAAATCTACAATTAGAAAAAACGAACAAATCAATGAATTGGAAATGACAGCAATTAATCGTAAAGATGTTTAATTTAATGAAGGCACCATACATCATCCTGAACTGTTGGTTCAGGGAAAATTAAAAGTTTTAAGAAACAAAGAGAAAATAGTAGATGTTGATGAAAGATGGAATAGTAGAAAAGGCAAAGATTTCAATAGAACCAACTTTAAATTTGTGCAATGATTCTAGTGCTAGTAATCTGCCATCTCTCTTCAAGATATTTGATAAAGTGTCCTTATTGAAGTCAATACCATAGAGCAATTGTGCCTTTGTGTTAAGTGATTGCTGTTGAAGTTTGTGACTCTCATTGGTAGGGCCCACAAGAGTGTTGTAGAATAGAGACACCTGGGCATACAGGTATATAGTTCCCGGAGAGTGACGACACAGTAGACAAGGTGGTGAAGAAGGTATACGGCATGCTTGCATTCATGGGTAAAGTACAGGAGATGGGATGTCATGTTACAACTGTACAAGTCATTGGTGAGACCACAGCTGGTTTGGTGCGTCCTTTCCCAGAGTCGGGCCCAGAGCTTCAGCGGCGGCACAGCGGGGACTTTAACATTGCGGAGCCTCAGTCTGTGGAGCTTCTGACGGCAGGTGTGGAGCGGACCTTCCATCATGGAGCGGGCGATCCCTCGCCGGGGGTCACCGGAGAAGAGCTCCAACCGCCTGCCTGCGACCTACAACATCTTGAAGCATCCGATAAGGAGGTGGCCGATTTGGGAGCTCCGGGCTCCCTGTGGTGTGCTTGACCTATCTCGATGTCGGCGTTCCGACCATCCCGACCAGAGGGCTTGAACATCGGGCTGTCCTTAGCAGCGACTACGGAGGGTCAGGGCCCCTACCATGGGTGAACAAGGGAGGAGAAGGAGGAGGACTGTGTGAACTGTATTGCCTTCCACCACAGTGAAGAATGCCGTGGTGGATGTCTGTGTTGAATTATGTTGTGTATTGTGTCCTTTTATAATTGTAACGCTGCATGGTAAATTACATTTCACTGCACCTTATGGTGCATGTGACAAATACATTTGAACCTTTGACTTGGAGTATTGTGTGCAGCTCTGATCGCCCAGCTATAGGAAATACGTTATTAGGCCAGTAAGGGTTCATAAAATACAGTCAAATATGTTACTTGGACTAGAGGGCTTGGGTTATAATGATGGGCTGAATAGGTTTGGACTTTTTTTTCCCCAGAGTGTGGGAGGTTAAGGGTGACCTCACAGAGATATATAAAATTAAGAGGGTCATTAATAAGGTGGATGGTCACAGTGTTTTTACCAACAGAGTTAAGTCTAAAAACTCAAGGGCATAGATTTAAGGTGAGAGGGGAAATATTTAAAGGGACCCAAGGAACTATTCTATTCCATATAGAGGGTCTCTACTCTCTGCAAGACATTACAGAGAATTGTGTAGGCAACCCAGACCATCATGGAAATCATCTCCATTGACTTCATGCTGCCTCGGCAAGGCCGCCAGCAAAATTAACGACGAGTCTCACCCCAGATACTCTCTCTTCTCCTCTCTCCCATCAGACAGGAGGTACCAAATGGTAAAAACGTATACCTCCAGATTCAAGGACAGTTTTTTCCCAGCTATTATCAGGCAACTGAACTATCATATCATTAACCAGAGAATGGTCCTGTCCTACCATCTACCTCATTGGACACCTTTGGACTATCTTTAATCAAACTTTACTGGACTTTATCTTGCAGTAAACGTTATTTCCTTTATCCCGATAGTCTTTCAGCTCACTGGATAGCATGCAAAAAGAAAGCTTTCCACTGTACCTTGGTACAAGTGACAATGAACTAAACTAAAGGGAACTATCTCCCAGAGGCAGCTAGAGGCAAGTGCAGTTATATTGTTTAAAAAACATTTGGACAAGCGCATGGATAGAAAAGGTTTAAAGGGATATATGCCAAATGCAGACAGATGGGCCTTGCTCAATTAGACATCTTGGGTGACATTGGCAAGTTGGGCTGAAGGTCTGTTTCCATGCTGTACAACTGTTGTACAAACCTGTTATGCTGCTGCAAGTAAGAATGTCTTTATTTTGTTTCAATATATATCATGATAAAGCACTCCTGACACTCTGGACTAGGGGTCTACAATACCTCTTCTTTGTAAAAAATAAATTGATCGTCTAAAATGAATAAACTGCTTGAGGAAAGAAAATTGTTCATTAAACTGGTGTGGATAGTATGAATACATTATTTCTGCACATGGAAATTAAAACAAAAAAGCTGTTTTCAATAAAACAGTTTTGCTCCTTCATCTGTTTTTTTTGCGTGTCTTTCTTTGCACATGATAAGCAAACAGAAAGTACTGGAAATATCAAACAGGTCAGGCATCATTTGCGGAGGATATACATCTGTGGTTTCTTCAGGAGGTACAAGCTGACCTGTTGGGCATTTCCAATGTTTCCTGGTTTTAATTCTGATTACAGTATCAATGGTATATTTGCTCGTTTTCTGAAACGAGTCCAGTTCAGGGGAGAACTTTTATTAAAACAAATCTTAAGATATTCATAATCAAAAAGTCACATCACCATTTGCAGGGAATGAACAGACAACTTTTGGGTTAGGACCCTTCTGCAAACTGAATTGGGGGGGGGGGGGGGGGGGAAGAAGTGGAGATGAAATGAAACGGATGGATACTGTGCAGAAGATTAGAGCTTTTATCCAAGTAATGGAATACGATTAAATAGGTTTATCACTGTGTAATATGTTGCATTAGAGCAGATCAGTGCTTCCTAAACTTGTTGAGCTTAAGGAACACAGGTATAATAGTGTTAACCTTGCGGCACACTCGTTTGACTTAGCAGCCAAAAAATGGGCATTTTCTCTTATTCAAAACATGAAACACATTAATTTGCAGATATAGTAATAAAGAAAAAATCTATCATTTACACAGAAACATAGAAAATAGGTGTAGAAGTATGCCATTCTGCCCCTCGAGCCAGCACCACCATTCAATATGATCATGGCTGAACATCCAAAACCAGTACCTCGTTCCAGCTTTCTCCCCATATCCCTTGATTCCTTTAGCCCTGAAAGCTATATCAACTCTCTCTTGAATATACTGCTGACGATTAGACATTTTATTTGGCGGTGGTGACTCGAACTAGACCGACCAGATGGACTTTCGACACTAGCACTAGTAATACTGTTAAAGTTGTCACTTTCGTGGTTACGTTTTCTTGAAAGGAATCTGTCCATTTTTTATTGTAGGGTTGCTTTTTTAACTACTAAGAATGCAACGGGCACCTTGCACAGGTGAAAACAAGTTTGAGATAAGCTCGTAACAACCACATCGTTCTGAACCTAAAACAATGTCTGCGTCATTAATCCGCAATGCTTCCGTTTGCTTTTGCTGCATTTCATACTTCAAAGTTCTATAAATATGAAAATGTTAAAATGAAAAAATGTGGTATTTTATTTACTAATGTATATACATCAATTTAAAATGGTTTCTGACTTGGTTAATCCATTATTAAAATTTCACTGGAAACAGCCCTGATGTGAGATGTTAAATAAATTGCGGCACACACATAACGGCTTCAGGGCACACCACTGTGCCGAGGCACATCATTTGGGAACTAATGGAGTAGACCATCATAGAAACATAGAAAATAGGTGCAGGAGGAGGCTATTCAGCCCTTCGAGCCCGCACCACCATTCATTGTGATCATGGCTGATCGTTCCCATTGAGATAATAATCTGTCCCCTTGTTTTTGCCGTCAAAGTGGATAACCTCACATTTATCTATATTATACTGCATCTGCCACGCATCTGCCCACTCACTCAACCTGTCCAGGTCCCCCTGCAACCTCCTAACATCCTCTTCACAGTTCACACTGCCATCCAGCTTTGTGTCATCCTCTGACGTAATGGTATATGTTCATGTAAAGAAGCAAAGAGTAAGTTTGAACAAGTATTTATGAGAAGAGCTGACGAGAGAAAGGAAACCAATTCTTCTAAGTAAACAAAACTAACAACGCTTTTGAAAAATGCTACAAACCAATAAATAAGAAAAGTATTACTACTAAAAAAAAGTTGAATTTTGAATATTGTTGGAATAAAACGAAAAATATATACCTTACTTCCTCCATTTCCTTTTCAAATTCCATATTTTGGTTACGTTTTTTGACAGGTGGTCTTTTTGAATCTGCACGTCTTACTATGGAGTAGTAGCTTGGATCTGTAGCAAATGGTGCATTCTTCACTATCTGTGCACAAAGCAACAATAACATAATCTGTATGCTTCAATTATTCCCTCAGGAGTTGCAGTCATTTATGTCATATGTCTTGCCAATATAATTGGGAGATTATGATACTGTGTAGGAGATTTACACCCACTGGAGGTGGAACTTTGTTGCAGCATTTTACCACAGCATAAAGAGGCTACAACAAGGTTTTTGAACTACTTAATTGATTTATCAACAAATCATGGCTTCCATCATTCTGCTGTGAAATATGCCTTTCACGAACATCTACATTTGACCTCTAAGTAGGATTGTACACATATGAATTTTTATATCAACTACTGATAAAGAAACACAAGACAAGATGTGATCAGAGACTGTTAACTATCAAGACGTCAGATATGTGGAAACTTAAGCCCCTGTGCCACTTGGGCGACCTCCACTGCGACCCATAATCATGGCAAGGTCACCACGAGGTCGTAGGAGGTCTTCGTCACTCTCCTTCATGGTCGAGAGTGGTCTCCACATAGTCGAGGCTTCAGCTGGGTCACGGCCTTTGTTTCAAGATGTTAAAAATTGATCGTGACTAAAATAGGTCGCCATGGGAAAAAACAATATTTTTTTAGTCGTAGGTCTAGTCGAAGCCAGTCGTAGTAGGTCGTGATGCTAATCGTAGGTAGTCGAAGGTAATAGCTCCGGGGTGAAAAAAAGGTCAGTAGGAAAAAAAGGTAATTTAAACAGCAGAACGTCACCTCTTTCACTCCAAGGCATGTTCATTCATAGCTGGAGAGTTTTTTGGAGAGGAGACTTGTGCTTTAGAGATGGCACCAAAAAGACAGCAGCGCAGGGGGAGGGCACAACCCTAAAAAAAACCTGCCCTGCAGATGTTGCCCACCCAGGAGGAGAAGTGGCAGGAGGTGATGCCACAGGAGGTGATAGTGCAGGAGGAGATAGCACTGCATGAGAAACCTTTGGAGGAGGAGACCAGGGTGGTAGTATATGTCCCCACCACCACCCGATCTTTCACTACCTCAATTGAAGGCAGCAAAGCAGCTCTTTCTCATGTGTCTGACACAGCATCAGAGGCAGATGCCCTATTAGTGGTGAGGGTGAGGTGGAGGAAGGTTATGCCATAAACCTTCACCAGGCAGCAGGAGGGAGTCTCGAGGAATGGTTCTAGCAGAACGTCACCCTGTACGAAAAGGAAAATGAGGGGTACAGGGACAGGGACAAGAATGGCATGCTTGCCATCCACTGCCCCACATGTGTGCTTAAAGTTCCATCTTTTGTCAAAGTCCAGCGCCACTCTCTTCCAGTCATCTGGTGTACTGGGACAGTCCATCACATCATCTCCATTCACACATTGAAACCTCTTCTTGTGCTTCCTCTTCACCTTTGCTTTTCCCTTTCTGCCTTTCTTAACAGTAGTTGTATTTTTTACTAACATCCTCCAAACTAGTTCTTTCCTTGCTTGCATGGTTCAGAATGATTTTTTTTTTAAACCTGGAAGGCATTTTTTAGTGAGAAAAAAAATGCAGACACAACATAATTTTATCAGGTGATCATTTGAGCTGTAGACACTCGTCACTGGTCATTGTTGGTTTTCGGTGTGGTCCTCTCAGGTGGAAGGGGGTCGTGCTCATTCATGGACCAATTTGCCAGAGACCATCCTCGAGTAAAACGTACATGGTCGAGGGAGGTCTTCAACATAGTCACAGTCGTAGGAGGTCGTACACATAGTCGAGGAAGGTCGTAGGAGGTCATAGGTCACCGCTACCTTGATTTTTTAAAAAGTTGCTTAAGGTCGCCAGAGGTCGCGGTGGAGGTCTCCCAAGTGGGACAGGTCCTATACAGTGCACACAAGGGATGTATGAACTACATTTGATTGGATTTTCTTTTCCACAAACAACGCGTACATTGAATGTGACTGTTGCATTGAAACTCTGTGAGTACCTTTCCATTTTATTGACACTGACAACCACATAAGGGTGCTATGTTTACTCTGAGCAGGTCCAGCATCTTGGCTGCAGCAGTAAAAATTGCTGCAACAGTTTACATTGTTTCAGCAATGATTTTACATGAATGTATAGCAATGTTACAAAATTTTGAGATTAAAAAAATCAAGTCTGCAATTTATCCCATCAGATAAAGCAGAAAAATAAGTTTAATTTGACACCTAATTCATTTTCATATCTTCATTATTAAAACGGTTATGTAGTTTCATACTCAGAAATTAGCATCTTGTTCCCCATTGCCTTTCCATTGACTTAACACAAAAGCTGTGATCTAGGACAGTCAAAAGCCCATAACTTTCTTAAAAATTAAGAGAACTCAATGAAATTTTCAGTTATTATAGATTGAAGCATTCTGAAACAAATATGAAACAATATTACTTGGATGACCTGAAATTAAAGCATATAATTAGTTAGTTATCTAATTGTAGCTAATTACAAAATTCAATTACTAGATCTAAACATCTATCCATTTCTTAAGAAAAGATAAACTTTTTTTAATTGCCTAAGTGGCCAAATAACATTCACACAATAATTCACAATATAACATGATTTTTAAATCTCACTTTCATTAATTTATAGGCCAAAAGGAAGGAATTTAGTGTTTAACTCCTGTAAATTAATGGTCATTTAAATCAACTAGCGAGTGGGTTTTAGTGGAATGCGGTGGATTACAACGTTGCGGTTTGCAGTGAAGTCGGCATGAAAAACACTGCCGGTTCATACATTTTTTTTTGTCCTTGTTTCGCAACATGAAAATGTGATTAAAGCCTTCCTAAAAACCAAGTTTTAATGTAAAAATAAACTGTGCACTTTATTTTCTCCCCTACGTAAAATCCTTCCCGTTGTCGGTGCTCACGGCTTTAGAAGATAATTTTTAAATTACTCTAGTTAATAAATAATCTAGCGTAATTTAAAAATACCTTCATGAATGAAATGTCCGAGCGATTTTTCTTCAGCAACAAAATCGCCAGACTTGAATCGATTTGCCCTGTCTGTGGAAAAACGGCACTTTAAACACGCCCCCCTCTGAAAGGCGCCAAAGTCACGCACACGGGGAGCGGCAGAACTGCAGCGCTGCTCAAGGTAAGTTTTGTAACATACCAAGAATGTAACTGCAAAAGAAGGCAGAGTTAAACCCCTGTCCCACGGTACGAGTTCATTCCAAGAGTTCTCCCGAGTTTGCCCTGATTCGAACTCGGAGATTTACAGTAATGGCCACTCGTCGGTACATTTTTCATCATGTTGAAAAATCTTCACGAGTCTTCCCGTGCTTACTTACCATTAGCGAGTCTTCCCGAGTACCTGCCGTTAGCGCTAAGAGACGTCCCCGAGCTCCGACGTACCCGCTGCGTTCATGCTCCGTGCTTACCACGAGTTTCTTTTTTTTTTTAATTGGGGAGAGCTCTTGGACTGAACTCGTACCGTAGGACAGGGCTATTACAGTGACCGCTATTGGAAAGGGGTCTCTAAAACTTGACTTGTTCAGAATAAATTACAATAAGCAATCTAGATGGGTGATATCAACTTAACTTTACTTCACCATAAATGGAAAAGCATACTCTGTTTAGAATAGTGCTTATTTTCCATCTCCTTTCCTGGGTGGACAACTAATTTGCTGGTCACCGCAATGACCAGGAATACTTAACTGAAGTTTTGATTGCTCATAGTTACTCGAGGATTAAGTGGAATATAACAAATTACTCCAGTTTTTAATTTTGACAAACAATAAACCCATTTGAGAGCAAAAGTATAAACATTTCTGTAAATAGGTACCATATTATTTTCCGATGAATGTAGAGACATTTGCTTTCTTTCTCGTTCTTTCTTTTCTTGCAATAACTTAGCTTGTTCCCTCCAATTCATTAACGCTTTATGGTCTCTGTAAATATGTACAAATCTATTTATTTCTACTAAAGACTTAAATTAGATAAAACCAAAGACTCTTTAATTCTGGTCATAAATACAATTTAATAAAAAAATAGAATATATTCATTTCTTAAACTGCTGACTTTAGTTTGACATAGATCCAGATTAATTTAAATTACAATTATAATAACTAAAAATATAATGTTCATATCTATAATAAACAAGTGCAGAGCTGAAAATTTAAAGGTCCAAAATCAATCAACAGTTTTAAACATAACATTTAGGTCAAAAAGAGATCTCCCAAATCTTCTATTAAAATTATAAGATATTTAGGTTCAATTTGGGTTCTGCCAAAGTCACTGAGCTCCTGACCTCATTACACCCTTGATCCATACATGGATAAAAGAGCAGAGGCAGAGTGTAACTGCCCATTGCAGTTGGTTAGAACCATACGCAGCACAAAGCAAGGTGGTTGTGGTGGTTGTAGGTCAATTATCTCAGTCACAGGACATCGCTCCAGGACTTCCACGGGATAGACATAAGGACATAAGTGATAGGAGCAGAATTAGGCCATTCAGCCCATCATGTCTACTCCACCATTCAATCATGGCTGATCTATCTCTCTCTCTCCTAATCCCATTCTCCTGCCTTCTCCCCATAACCCCTGACACCCGTACTAATCAAGAATCTATGTACTGTGCGTTTAAAAATATCCATTGATGGCCTCCACAGCCTTCTGTGACAAAGAATTCCACAGATTCATCATCCTCTGACTAAATACATTCCTGCTCATCTCCTTCTTAGAGGAACGTCCTTTAAATCTGAGGTTATGGCCTCTAATCCTAGACTCTCCCACTGGCGGAAACATCCTTTCCACATCCACTCTATCCAATAGTGACTTAAGCCCAACCGTTTTCTGTTGCTTCATCAATGACCTTCTTTTAATCATAAGGTCAGAAGTAGGGATATTTGCTGACAATTGTGCAATGCTCAGCACCTTTTGCTGCTCATCGGACAATGAAGCTGGCCACATCTAAAATGCAGCCACACCTCAACAATATCCAGGTCTAGGCTGATCGGTGACAAATAACATTCATGCCACACAGGTGGCAGGCAATGATGATATCCAGCAAGAGAAAATCCGGCTATCAATCCAGCTGGATATTCAATGGCATTACCATCACTGAATTCCCCACTATCAATATATGTCATTACCATTGACCAGAAAATGAACTGGAGTAATCATATATACAATATGCTTTAAGAGCAGGATTCCTGTAGTGAGTAACACACCTCCTACCTTCCGAGAGACTGTCCACCATATGAAAGGCTTAAGTCAGCAGTGTGATGGAATACTTGTGACTTGCCAAGATGAGCACAACTTGGATAACCCCCAGTAGGTTAACACTATACAGGACATAACAATTGCTTGATAGGCACCCCATTCCCCATTCACTCACTTCACCACCGACACACTATAATGATTTTTTTTACCATCTGCAGGATGCACTGCAGCAACACACCATGAGTCCTTAGACAGCACCTTCCAACCCCACAATGTCTACCACCTAAGAAGATCAAGGGCAGCAAAAGCATGGGAACATCATCACCTAGAAGCTGCCCTCTGAGCCACACAGCATCCTTCATTGTTGCTGGTCAAAATCCTGGAGTTCTCACCCGAATAGCATTGTGGGTATATACACACCTCAATTACTGTGTTTCAAGAGGTAGTTTCCCAAGGGACTACTTCTCCAAGAGCAATTGGGAATGAACAACAGAGGTATGCTCCCAGCTGCAACTTCCTGAACCCGCTTGGAGGAATCTCAGGAATCCTTGACAGTGAAGCCACATACAATGGAAAAGGTAATGCATGGTGGTGGATCACATTGGGCAAGCAAATTCTGCCATTAAAGGGGAAACAAGCTGACACCTGAGTAATATATACCCCATGTCATGGAGGAAGTGACAACGATTTTAAATATTTGAAACATTGGATGTTTGAGATATCCAGAAGCTTTAATAAATAAGAAATTTAATAAAGTTAAAATACTTAAAAGTTGAATACAGAAGCTGAAAGACTTTAAAAAACTACTTAAGTTTAAACAGCTTTAAACTCCCACCTAAATTCCCAATCCTCTGGAATATTAAAACAATTAATTCTAAAGATGTAAAGCAGTATTTTTACAATAAGATGGCTAAAGGAGTTTTTGCATTAAAAATAAACATTTACATCAGTTTGTGCTGTATTTCATTCGGGCCAAGCGGGAAAGACTGAAAAGGACTTTGTCTTACCCGGCACTAGAACCTTTAGCAGGTCCAGTATGTCGTTATAGAGATTTTGCCCATGTTCTTGCTCATATGTTCAATTACATTGTTGCAAAATAACTCAACTGACTACCCAGTGACAACTTGTTGATAACAACTTCAGGATTTGCACATATGACTGATCATCTGTGAAAATCTTGAAGCTGCCAACAGTTACATGGCATAGTACCACCGGTCCCACCAACCCTTTCCTGTAAAATGTGGGCCATTATGTGAAGGATTGATTAAGAGTGGCGATTTGCATGAAAGTGAGATATTTGTGATTGTGCTTCAGTCTTGGATGCAAAAGAACCAAAAGCAAATCTCAAAGAATATCAAGAACGATTTCCTGAAGTCCCAGTCAATAATTCTTAAATTAATTGAGAGCGATGTGATTACATTTTTGTAGACTAGGTAAATCCCAGCCACTGATCATCTAAAAATGGAGTGGGTTATCCAGCCCAACTTGGATAATCCAGCTCTGAGCTGATCATCAAGGGACAATATGATACAGGCCCTACCATTCATAAATAGAAAGCCTCCACTCATAAAATTGCATGAATGGTCATTTAGGTCTTGTGCCCCTGAAACGAACTGGATGTAAAATAGATTGAATGTTTGTGAATAACTCATATCTTACCATCTTTTAAAACAATTACAGATTATTAAAAAAGTAAAAATAACCAGTAAATCAAAAACACAAGTAGACAAAAACATTTAAAATAATTAAAAATAAAGAAATTATAATTAAGTTTTACTTGCCTTATACTATCCTAAAACAAGGAATGCAAAATCACAGAATGACAGGAAAACCAGGATGAAAATATTAAATTATAGTTATTGCTTAAATGGGAATTAACATCACCCAGGACCTAATCTGAGTTAGACAATGGAAAGTTTGGAAGAGCTTGTAGTAAAATGGAAAGTAAAATAAGGGAGTCTAGTCACTGGTGACCTTAGGAAATGCAAAAAACAAATCTGAGGAGAAGACAAGTGCAGAAAAAAGGAACTACAAATGCTAGTTTAACAAAGGGACTCAAAGTACTGGAGTAACTCAACGGGTCTGGCAGCACCTCTGGAGAATATGACATTTAAGGTCAGGACTGAAGAAGGGTCCTGATCCGAAATGTATTCTATTCGTGTTCTCCAGAGATGCTGCCTGACCCACTGAGTTACTCCAGCACTTGTTTGATCTTTTGAGAAGGCAATTGCCTTTAGCACTGCTCGTGGAGCAGGTTTACTTTTTTTCCCCCCATGTAATCTTTTTTTTTCAGATTGGATTTCATCCAGAATTGGGACTGGATACATCCTCACACACCCGTAGGCACACCCGCAGCATCCTATGCAGTCCTGCATCCTGCACTGGGACATTGCTGTGAATAAAGAAATAGTATACTCACTGTTTCCTCTGTTCAATGTACGCCTGCTTTTCTTTGAGCTCCTTCAGTGCAGCTAGTCTAAGTTCTTTCTTTCTCTTTGCCTGAATTGATAAGTCGTAAGCTTTTGCCTCAGGAAATATTGCATTTAGATTAGAGCCTTCCTTTCTGAAAATCATAATAAAATAAATAGTAACTGACATTAACTTAGGTTTTGGCTTATTAATGTCATATGTACTGAGGTTTATTTTGCATGCTATCCAATCAAATCAGATAATACTATATATAAATATAATCAAGACAAACTCAGGTACAGGAGGTACAGCAAAGGGAAAGAGACCAGAGTACAGAATTGTGGTTCTCAGCATTACAGGGCAACAGTTCCAGAAACATAGTCCAATATCTACAATGAGGTAGCGAAGGATCGGACCGTACTCTAGCTTATGGAAGGACCATTTAGCAGCCTGATGACAGAGGGGAAGATGCTGTTCCCAAGTCTGGTCATGTGTGCTTTCAAGCTTCTGTATCTTCTACATGAAGGGAGCGGGAAGAAAAAAAGAATGACGGGGTTTGAAAGGCCTTTGATTATGTTGGCTGCTTTCCCGAGGCAGCGTGAAGATGGAGCCAATGGTGGGGAATCTCGTCTGTGTGATGGACTGGGTTACATCCACAACTATCTGCAATTTCTTATGGCCTTGGGCAGTGCTGTTCTCAGACTAAACCGTGATACACCTGACAGTAAGCTTTCTATTGTGCATCTATGGAAATGTGTAAGTCATTGGAGACATGCCAAATTTCCATAGTCTCTTGACACACTGGTGTGCCTTCTTATCCGTTGCTTCAATGTGGTTGGCCCAAGATATATAATTGGTAATATATTTACACCAAGGAATTTGAAGGTCTCAACCATTTCCACTTTGGCACCATTGATGCATATTGGGACATGCACTCCCGCACGCTTCCTGAAGTCACCAACTAGTTCCTTCCGATTGTTGACATTGAGGGCTAGAATGGTGTCTGACACCATGTTCTCTATCTCCTTCCTGTTTCTGTCTCCTCATTATTCATGATCCAGCACACCACAGTGATGTCATCTGCAAACCTGTAGATGGAGTTAAAGCCAAATTTGGCCACACAGTTGTAAGTGGGAGTATAGTAGGAGATTGAGAACTCATCCTTGCGGGCACTGTGTTTAGAATTATTATGGAGGATGGGCTGTAATGATTTAAAATTAAAAAAACATAAAAACAAAGAGGTACTTCAATGGTCTTTTTCATAAATGCAATGAAAACTCAGTCAACCTATGTTTAATATTGCAAATCTTCTGTTGGCTAACCATTCGATCAAACTCTTGGGTCATTGGAAGCACACTTTCTTCCAGCATATCCTGGATGGATTCACTTGTGGGGAGACTAGCCTTTAAGGTCTTTCAAACTATATGGACAGTATAATTGAATCACTGAATGTCCCAGACTTGCTGGACTGTAGAAAACTTGACCTACAGATTGTCAGCAGGAAAATCAGAGATTTTAAACTTTTAGAATTAAATAAAATTCACAATATTCACAGCATAATTCTTTTTTAAAGCATTAGCAATTACAAAAATGCTGTCAGGTCATCGCATACATTAGGATTTACAGGTAAAACGATTTATGCTTTTTGATTAGTTTAGATTTAGTTTTGTTTATTATTGTCATGTGTACCGAGGTACAGTGAAAAGCTTTTTTTGTTGCATGCTAGCCAGTCAGTGAAAAGGCGATACATGATTACAATCAAGCCGTCCACAATGTGCAGATACAGGATAGAGGGTATAATGTTTAATGCAAGATAAAGTCCAGTAAAGTCCGATTAAAGATAGTTCAAAGTTCTCCAATTAGGTAGATGGGAGGTCTCTTGTGATATTTATTTCTAAGAAGCTATCAACCATCACTACTTCAGCGCCATCAAAGTCTACTGGGGTATGTGCAGTGCTTTGCTTCCTATAGTTGATCACAATCTCCTTTGTCTTGCTGACATTGAGGTAGAGGCTGTTGTCATGGCACCAAGTGACGAGGTTTGTCCTTCCTGTATTCCGTCCGTTGATTATTCTTATTATTATATTTCCCATAATTCTATTTAGTATTGCAAGAATGATCAAATAGTAATAAATATTAAATCAAAATGTTTATAAAAGTGTGACTGACCACTCATATCATTAGCATTAGCCTAATATTTTGGGGCTCCCTTGAGAATTGTCAACAGTCCTTGTTTTTAGATAAGTAATGGCATAAAGACACTGACATGAATATCAAAGAAGTAGTGTAAAAAATATTCCTATGAGAGCATGAAACAGAAAGTCATTTGACAACTATTAGATGGGCAACTAAAATTGGAATATCAAAAGTGAAGTTTAAATGTATTTTTTCCAACGTTTTATTTTCTAATTATTACATTATTTCCATTTTTTTCCAATAATATTTTTTAAATGATTAAAGGTTTACAAGTGGGACCTGTTGGGTCCCGCCCCCTCAATGCGTGGCTGCGGACGGGTGGGGGCGGTATGAGGTGGGGTGTGTGGCGGGGGGGCGGCCTGCGGTGTCACACATACACCAACCACCCCCTACACACCCACACTAACCACCCGCCTTGATATTATATTAATATTATTCATTCGCTCCTTTTACCCCATCCCCCACTCTATCCACTCGCGCATAGCCCCCAACTGCGCAGGCGCGGCCAGAGAGGGTAGACAGAGAGGGCAGAGATAGAGAGGGCAGAGATAGAGAGAAGGTAGAGAGTGAGAGGGCAGAGAGAGAGGGCAGAGAGAGAGAGAGAGAGAGAGAGAGGGCAGAGACAGGGAGAGGGCAGGGACGGGGAGAGGGCAGGGACGGGGAGAGGGCAGGGACGGGGAGAGGGCAGGGACGGGGAGAGGGCAGGGACGGGGAGAGGGCAGGGACGGGGAGAGGGCAGGGACGGGGAGAGGGCAGGGACGGGGAGAGGGCAGGGACGGGGAGAGGGCAGGGACGGGGAGAGGGCAGGGACGGGGAGAGGGCAGGGACGGGGAGAGGGCAGGGACGGGGAGAGGGCAGGGACGGGGAGAGGGCAGGGACGGGGAGAGGGCAGGGACGGGGAGAGGGCAGGGACGGGGAGAGGGCAGGGACGGGGAGAGGGCAGGGACGGGGAGAGGGCAGGGACGGGGAGAGGGCAGGGACGGGGAGAGGGCAGAGACGGGGAGAGGGCAGAGACGGGGAGAGGGCAGAGACGGGGAGAGGGCAGAGACGGGGAGAGGGCAGAGACGGGGAGAGGGCAGAGACGGGGAGAGGGCAGAGACGGGGAGAGGGCAGAGACGGGGAGAGGGCCGAGACGGGGAGAGGGCCGAGACGGGGAGAGAGCCGAGACGGGGAGAGAGCCGAGACGGGGAGAGGGCAGAGACGGGGAGAGGGCAGAGACGGGGAGAGGGCAGAGACGGGGAGAGGGCAGAGACGGGGAGAGGGCAGAGACGGGGAGAGGGCAGAGACGGGGAGAGGGCAGAGACGGGGAGAGGGCAGAGACGGGGAGAGGGCAGATTGGGGAGAGAGCAGAGTCAGGGAGAGGTCGTGGGCCGAGGGCCGAGAAACGAGAGTACAGAGCCCGACTTGCTCTTTCTTTCTGCGTCTTTTGAATAACAGTGGGGGGTGTGATCGGGGGGAGACATCACTCGCAGCGCGCGGAAGATGGCGCGGAGCAGACCCAGTGTGACGTCATCAGCACGGCAGTCGTTTTTAATGCAAAATGTTGTCATATATTGAAACATTTGCAGTGAAGTTGATAAAAAAAACATCGACTGGAAAAATGTCAACCGGAATATATATATGAGAGAGAGAGAGAGAGAGAGACAGAGAGACAGAGAGACAGAGAGACAGAGAGACAGAGAGACAGAGAGACAGAGAGACAGAGAGAGAGAGAGAGAGAGAGAGAGAGAGAGAGAGAGAGAGAGAGAGAGAGAGAGAGAGAGAGAGAGAGAGAGAGAGAGAGAGGTCGTGTTTTCTTCTCAGCTCTGCAGTTGAGAAGGATTGGAGCAGCCTTTCCAGGATTTTGCCGTTGGAGAGGGCACAGACCCAGGGGGGCTTCATAGTTCAACTCATTGTTGGGCTGTTGAAGCTTTTCTCTGGTCTGGGGAGCCTCCATCTGTGTGAAGATTCCTGAGTTTCTCCACATTGTCGAGGGTGCGGTTGGCGTTGGCGGATTGCCAAGAGTGCCTGTGATCTCAGTGGGCTGAAGTTGTGCGGTGTCTTTGTCGTTTTTGGCTCCGCTTCTCTGCCCTAAAGTCATTTTGTCAGTGCGGCTGCCTGGCTTAATGTGAAGAAGGTACTTTTGCGTCCAGCGCGACTGGGATCGAGTTTCCCGTAAGCTGCTCTTGGCTGTGGACGAACCTGGGGACTTTCCTGCTTCAGCTGGAGGTTTCTGTTTTCTGCTGCCTGTCTTTGACTGTGACTGTCTCTGGGACTTAACTTGGAGCTGTGCTGCTGAGGGGCTTGGAGCTGGTTTGTGCCTCTGTGAGGATGGCGATGGAAGGGGCGCGGCCGAAGGTCCGGACCTACGCAGCGACGGCATCAGTGGCGGGTGCGAGGCCATCTGAGCTTGAGCCTCATGTTGACTTGGATGGGGACAGTTTTGGTATTTCTGTTCAAACTGGGCCTATGATGTCTAGGGGGGTAATTACGAAGGCCATGAATGAACTTCTTGGGAGGGGGGCTATTGTCTCTTCTGAGCTCGAAAGGGGAAAGGTGGAGATGATACTTAAGACCCGGGAGTGTGTGGCCCGAGCGTTGGAGGAGGGGATCTCAGTGGGGGGGGTCCACGTACAGGTGGATCCGTGGGTATCCAGGGTGAGACCGGTTCTCCTGCGGAGCTGCCCCACTTATTTTTCGGATGCAGTGCTTATTCCACACCTGTCCAAGTTCGGGGAGGTGCGGTCTAAGTGCTTTAGGCTCTTGCATCCTGGGGGGGACCCGGAGGAAAAAGGGGTCTTCAGTTTCAAGAGGAGGGTGTTCATGAAGGTGGGTGAGGGGGATGGTGCCGAGGGGAGTTTTGAGGTGGTGCATAAGGGGGTACCCAGAACCGTGCGTTGGAGTTGGGGAAAGGCACGGTGTCATGCGTGCGGCGAATTTGGACATCTCCGTAGGGAGTGTCTTTTTCGCGGGGGCACTGCTAGAGGTTCTAGTGCAGTGGCCCAGGAAAGCGCTGCTGGCCCATCTGGGGTGGCTGGTCAAACCTCAGCGGCGCGGGGTGGTACTGCTGACCCGGCTGAGGTTGCCAGTTCTGCCTTGGTGACCCGGGGCGGCAGTGCTAAGCCTTCTGGGTCCAGAGGTTCCGCTTTGGGGACCCTGGGCAGTGAGAGCCCAAGCCCCCCACGTCCCCTACGTCTTGCGCCTGTGGCGGTGGATGGAGGTGGGGCGCAGGAGGAGGGGAGTGTTGAGGGGGGGTTTTGGGAGAAGCAGGGGAAGCATAATAAGAAGAAGGAGAGGGATAGGGCTGCCCGAGCGAAGAAAGTGCAATCGGGTGAGTTTGGCTCCAGTGTGGTGCAGACTGCACCTGCTGGGGCCCAGGGGGGAGTTGTGGTGGCTCGGAAGGGGGGAAAGAAGTCTAAACGTGTGGGTGGCAAAGTGGTTGGGGGTAATGTGGAGGCGGATGACCCTTCCCTTATGGAGGTTACCGCACCTCCGCATGCGAGTGGGACTAAAAGGAGGCATTTGCCTGGTGAAGAGGAGGAAGGGCGTGGGTCCAGAGCGAAGGGGATGTCTTTCTCCGAGCTTTCCACCACTGAGGTGGCTGAAAGTGGTCTTGACCCGGTGTCTTCTGGGTCGGTGGTTGGGCCTTCTCTTCATGGATCTACAGCGGGTGTCACCGGACTGGGTGCTGAAGTTGATTCCGGTGGAGTTGTGTCCACTGGGCGGGAGTCTGTCCCTTCATCTCAGGGGCCCTCTGAGGGAGTTATCTCGGCGGATGCTGTGGTTAGCTCCCTTGGGTGTGTACCCTCTGGGTCGGATGAGGTCCCCTCGTTTCAGAGGCCTACTGAGGGTGCTAGCACGGTAGATGACGTGGTTGGCTCCTCTGGTAGTGTGCCCTCTGTGACGGGGGATGGGCAGAGTCAGGCTGAGGGGGGAGTTTCGGGGGTGTTGTCGTTCAAGTCTGTGCTCCATATCAGTGCCAGTGGAGGTGCTGGGGGGCGGGATGCCTCACCGGATGAGTTGTCTGGGGTGAGGTTAATGGCAGGTGGTGATTCTCTGGGTGATGCCTGTGGAGAAGGCACTCTGGATGATGTGGAGGTCAGGGCTGTTATGGGACGTGATCCTCTTTCAGACTCCGAGGGTGCCAGTGTTCCACAGGCCCTGGGGATGCCTCTTGTTGTTGCTTCCCCAGGCCCAGAGGAGGAGGGTGATGGTAGCGTGCAGGAGCCCAGCCATTCAGAGGGCTGCGAGTCTCAGGTAGGGGTGTTGGGACCCACCCCCAGCATTGATCCGGGTGGTCGTGTCATGGCTGTGGAGGAGGATAGCGATGCGGCCAGTGGGGGGGGCTCAGAGAGTGTTGTGTCAGACAGTTCTGTTCTTTCTGAGGTTGTTGATTCAGGTGCGAGCGGGTTGGCTGAGAGCCCAGACTCCAAGGCCGTGTCTGAGGCGAAGCTTATTGTTGAGGTGCGAGAGTTCTTAAAAATAAGTCGTGCTCCCAAAACATTATGGTGGGCCATTACAAGGAGATGGGAGGATTGGCCAGAAGTGCGGGAGAGTCTCGAGGCTATCCTTAGTAACAAGGATAGTGGTCTTTCTGACTCGGATTTGGGGCAGTTTTGGGGTTTGTTGAAGGTCCTCAGAAAAGGACCTCCTGTGACTACAGGGAGTGTGAGGGTCACAATCTAATGTGTCTACACATTCACAGTAGCTACATTAAATTTAAATGGGAGTAGAGCGAGTTTTCGAAGATTTCAGCTCTTATCAGCCCTAAGGGAGGGGAGATTTGCAGTTTGTTATCTGCAAGAGACACATACCGTTGCTAGTGATGAACCTACCTGGCAACTGGAGTGGGAAGGGAGGGTTTATATGAGCCATCTCAGCTCAAATTCGAGTGGGGTGGCTTTTTTGTTGGCCCCAAATTTTCTGCCAAGCATTTTAAAAGTGCAGGAAGTGGTGCCAGGACGTTTGCTCCATCTGGCCGTGAGCCTGGATGGCATGCCGTTGCATTTCATTAACGTGTATGCCCCTAGCTCCGGCACGATGCAGGCCGGCCTGCTTCGGGAGGTGAATGCTCTGTTGGGCACTATTGATAGGGGAGAGTGTGTCTTCCTTGGTGGGGACTTTAATTGCACACTTGAGGTGCGGGACCGTTCTGGTACTCAGTGTGCGCCTGCTGTAGCGAAGAAGCTGAGAGGCTTGATTGACTCCTTTGAGTTGGTTGATGTTTGGAGGGACCTTCACCCTGATTCCACTGCTTTTTCGCGGAGGTCTGAGGGCGGTGGTTCCCGCATTGATCGGTTTTATATTTCCCGAGCGTTTGTTTCCCGTGTCTCAGCGGCCTCAATGCGGCTGGTGCCGTGCTCGGACCATTGTCTGGTGCGTGTGGATTTCAATCCAGCGTGCGCTCGGGCTGGGTCCGCGTACTGGCACTTTAACAACAGGCTGCTGGAGGATCGGTGTTTCCGGGAGTCATTCACTCGGTTTTGGGTGAAGTGGAGAGAGAGGCAGAGGTGCTTCTCTTCCCTTAGGCAGTGGTGGGATGTGGGTAAAGCTCACATCCGTCTCTTTTGTAAGGAATATACATGGGGGTCGACTGGGAGGCGGGACTCAGCGGTCGCGAAGCTGGAGAGGGAGATACAGGACGCTGAGTCTCGCCTGGGTCAGTTTGGTGAAGACTCCAGCGAATGGGGAGAGTTTCAGAGGAAGAAGGAGGTTTTGAGGAGTCTGCTGCTTGAGCGATCTCGAGGCGCTTATGTGAGGTCTCGGGTCCAGATGCTGCACGAGCTGGACCGAGCGTCGCCTTTCTTTTTCTCTTTGGAGAAGGGGCGGGGAGCTCGAAAACAGCTCGTGGAGTTGCTTGCAGATGACGGCTCCTCTGTCACTGATCCAGAGAGGATTAATGCCTTGGTTAGGTCCTTTTATGGGACCCTGTTCTCTGCGGAAGGATTCAGTGTGGAGGCTCAGCAAGATCTGTGGGAGGGTCTACCGGCCGTAGATAGGGGGGAGGCTGATCTTCTTGATGGCCCCTTATCTTTGGAGGAGTTGACTTGCGCCTTGCATCAGCTCAGGAGGGGTAAGTCCCCCGGGCTGGATGGGTTGACGGTGGAGTTTGTTAGAGCATTCTGGGACGTCCTAGGGGGTGACTATATGTTGGTTTTGGGGGAGAGCCTGGCGACTGGAGTGATGCCTCTCTCGTGGCGTAGGACGGTTGTTGTCTTGCTGCCTAAGAAGGGCGAACTCCGTTTGTTGAAGAACTGGCGTCCAGTCTCTCTCCTTTGCACAGAATATAAAATTTTTGCACGGGCAATGGCAAATCGCCTGGGCTCCGTGCTGCATCAAGTGATTCATCCTGATCAATCTTATACAGTCCCTGGCCGGTCCATCCAGGATAACATCCACCTGGTTAGGGACCTGATTCATTTAGTCCAGGGTACTGGTGAGTCAGCTGCTTTTCTGTCTCTTGATCAGGAGAAGGCTTTTGATAGGGTAGAGCATGAATACCTATTTGGGACGTTGCAAGCGTTTGGGTTTGGACCACACTTCGTGGCCCGGGTCCGGCTTTTGTACGCTGCGGCGGAGTGTCTTGTAAAGGTTAATGGCGCGGTGCTATCTCCTTTTCATTTTGGGAGGGGGGTCCGCCAGGGGTGCCCTATGTCGGGCCAGTTGTATTCGGTCTGTGTGGAGCCGTTCCTGTGTCTTCTTCGGAGGAGGTTGACAGGCCTGGCCCTACCTGGCCCGCGGGTTGAGGTGATTCTATCGGCGTATGCCGATGACGTACTTCTTATGTTCACTGATCCTGGTGACCTGCGGAGGATGCGTGACTGCCAGGAGATATTCTCGGCTGCATCTTCTGCTAGGATTAACTGGAGTAAGTGCTCTGGACTTTTGGTGGGTCAGTGGCGGGTAGACTCCCTGCCGGAGGAGATGGCATTGTATGCGTGGAGTACCACGCACCTCCTCTATCTGGGGGTGTACCTGAGTCCCACTGAGGATGTTTGGCCGGCAAACTGGCAAGAGTTGGAGACGAAGGTGGTTGCTCGGCTGGGGCGCTGGTCAGGCCTGCTTGGGGTTCTCTCCTTTCGGGGGAGGGTGCTGGTCATAAACCAGCTGGTGGCCTCTATGTTATGGTACCGGCTGGCTACTCTTGTCCCGCCCTCTATATTTGTAACTGCTATACAGAAGAAGCTGGTGGATTTCTTTTGGGGAAATAGGAAGCATTGGATTTCCGCGGCGGTCCTGAGTCTTCCGTTAGAGGAGGGCGGCCAGTCCTTGGTGTGCGTGCGCACCCAGGTGGCGGCTCTCCGTCTCAGGACTCTGCGGAGATACATGTATGTAGAGAACCCTCCCAGATGGCACGCTCTGGCCACGTATTTTTTTCGTCTGGGTCGTTGCCTAAGGGGGGTCTCGCGGCTCCCGGTGGCGGGTGTCAGTCGACCCGCTCTAAGGGGCTTGCCTGTTTTCTATAGGGATGTGTTAAGAGTGAGGAATTTGGTGGTGTTCAGCCAGAGTGTTGTTCCACGAGGAGAGGGGGATGTTGTGGCTGCGGGTGTGGCTGGTCCTCATCCTGTCATGGTGGTTGTCGAGGAGAGGCGCGAGCCTAGAGTGGTTCAGATAGAGCTTACCCCTGCTCCGTCAGATCTGCTCATCGGGCCTAGGCTTCGGGATATTTCTCGGCCTCCGGCTCCGCATAATCTGAGCTGCCTTTCTGAGATGACCAGCATGCCATTTTGTGATGCAAGGAGACGCGCACTGTACAGGATGCTCCTGCACATTCTGAACCACCGTGCCTTCGTCTCCCGTCCTGACTCACCATGGAGGACGGTGTTACCATCCGAAGGCGGCGGGGGGCCCCAGTGGGGGTCCTTCTATAAGGGAGTTGTACCCCTTTATATTGGGGACCTGGGGTGGAGAGTGCTGCATGGAGCGGTGGTTTGTAATAAACTTTTGAGTCGGTTCACGGGCTCGTCTGCCGCATGTATTTTCTGCGGAGAGGAGGAGACCGTATTCCATGTGTATATGGAGTGTGTGAGGTTACTGCCCCTGTACCAATATCTGAAGGGGCTGTTCCTCAAGTTCTGGCTGCATTTTAGCCCCACAATCCTGGTGTTTGGACACAAGGCGGGGAGTGGGGAGAGCCGAGTGTGGGGGGGGGACTTACCTGTCGGTTTGCTCCTTGGCCTGGCCAAGATGGCCATTCGTGGGTCCAGGCAGCGGGCGGTCGACGGTCTGGCGAGAGTCGGCTGCCTGCCCCTCTTTCGGGCCTACGTCCGTGCACGTGTGTCCCTGGAGAGGGAACACGCGGTGTTCACGGGGACTCTGGAGGCCTTCCGTCAGCGCTGGTCGCCGCGTGGGGTTGAGGCGATTATAAATGAATGTACTGCTGTACTACAATGATCTGTTCATTATAGTGTGATTTTTGATTGTGTTTTGATGTGTTGTATTTTATGATTTGTGTTGAATAAAGTTTTTGAAATGAAAAAAAAAAAGAGAGAGAGATATATATATATATATATATATTTGGCTGCATTTTAGTCCCACAATCCTGGTGTTGGAACACAAGGCAGGGAGTGGGGAGAGCCGAGTGTGGGGGGGTGGGGGACTTACCTGTCGCTTTGCTTCTGGGCCTGGCCAAGATGGCCATTCATGGGTCCACGCAGCGGGCCGTCGATGGTCAGGCTAGAGTCGGCTGCCTGCCCCTCTTTCGGGCCTACGTCCGTGCACGTGTGTCCCTGGAGAGGGAACACGTGGTGTCCACGGGCACTCTGGAGGCCTACCGTCAACGCTGGTCACCGCGTGGGGTTGAGAGTATTGTAAACAATGAATGTACTGTTGTACTACAATGATTCGTTTGTTATAGTGTTATTTTTGATTATGTTTTGATGTGTTGTATTATATGATTGTGTTGAATACAGTTTTTGGAAAAGGAAAAAAAAAGAGAGAGAGAAGGCAGAGAGCGAGAGAGAAGGCAGAGAGTGAGAGGGCAGAGAGAAAGAGAAGGCAGAGAGAGACAGAGAGAGAGAGAGAGAGAGAGAGAGAGAGAGAGAGAGAGAGAGAGAGAGAGCGCAGAGAAACCCATTGCAGAAAATATTGCATGTTGGTTTTCCTGCTTAATTTTCATGACACAGGAGGCATCCATTTAGTCCACTGGGTCCACTCTTGCACCCAGCAAAGTAATGCATGCAATTCCATCAGTTTAATTTCCCCTCTCCTTATTCTCCTGTACCTCTAGGAGAATTAATGTCTCTCACATGGTAGCAATGTTACAAAATTTTGAGATTTAAAAAAATCAAGTCTGCAATTTATCCCATCAGATAAAGCATAACAATAAGTTTAAGTTGACACCTAATTCACTTTCATATCTTCAGTATTAAAAAAGTTATAGTCATTTTCATACTCGGAAATTAGCATCTTGTTCCCTATTGCTTTTCCATTGACTTAACACAAAAGTTGCGATCGAGGACAGTCAAAAGCCCATAACTTTCTTAAAAATTAATAGAACTGAAAGAAATTTGCAATTATAGATTGAAGCATTCTGAAACAAATATGAAACAATCTTACTTGGATGACCTGAAATGAAAGCATATAATTAGTTACCCAATTGTAGCTAATTACAAAATTCAATTACTAGATCTAAACATCTATCCATTTCTTAAGAAAATGTTAACATTTTTTTAAAAGCCTAAGTGTCCAAATAACATTCACACAAGAATTCACAATATAACATGATTTTTAAATCTAATTGTCATTAATTTATAGGCCAAATTGAAGGAATTTAGTGTTTAATGCCCGTAGATTAATGGCCATTTAAATCAGCTTGCGAGTGGGATTTTCTGGAACGCAATCGATTGGAACGTTGCGGTTGCGGTGAATTTAAATCTCATATCGGCAGGAAAAATACTGCCAGTTCATATGGGGAATAAATCACCATTTCGCAACATGAAATGTTGATTAAGGTAATCTAAACAAGCAAGGCTAATTTACCTGTCCCCTACGTAAATTCCGTCCCCGTTGTCGGTATTAGGAGCTAATTTTTATTTTACTGCAGCGCTGAACTAGTCGGGCAATTTAAAAAAAAATTTCACTTACCGGCAGCGGATCTTTAGCAAAAGCTCACACTCCGAGAAAATATAATTCCGGAAGGAAAGGGAAGACCGCATTTTAACCCCCCCCCCCCCCCCACCTCAAAGGCGCCAAAGTTGCGCACACGGCCAGTGACAGAACTGCAGCGCCGCTGAAGGTAGGTTTTGTAACATACCTATACATGGTCATCGACCGCAGCCCTTTAATTCCTTTTCTTGGCTACTTACTTTAAAGAGAAATTTACAATAGCCGATTTAATCTACCAGCAGGCCTTTGGGTTGTGCAAGGAAACTGGTACACCCAGAAGACTCCCACGCAGTTACAGGAAGTATTTGTAAATGCCACGCAAGCAGCACGTGGTCAGGAACAAAGCCATACATCTGAAGCGACGAGGCAACAAAACATGTGCACGAAGGAACTGCAGATGCTGGTTTACACCAAATATAGACACTAAATGCTGGAGTAACACAGCGGGACAGGCAGCATCTCTGGATAGAAAGAATGGGTGACTTGTCGGGTCAAGACCCTTCTTCAATCTGAAGAACTAGTTGCTTCGGACAATCTATAATTCACCAGTTATGTTGCAGTTTTTTTACCTCAGAACGTTGGGCACGGTTGAGTAGAAACCTGCACCCCAGACTTTCCTAGACTGCAGAAAAACTTCTCTTGTCTCTTCTTGCATTAGTTTCTGTTTCAGTGTTTTGAATCGTTGCCGCTCCTTCTCATTAGCAAAATCTAAACTTGATTCCGCTCGTGCATTCAAATGCAGCTTTTCTATTACTGGCATTTCTAAAGAAGGCAAAAGATCAGCTCATTAATTTTTAACAACATTGAATGAAATATTTGAAATGAAATATCACAGAAGTAGGTGAAAATGAATTCCAAACATTTTAGGTACTGAAAGTAGCTGTTTGTGTAAATGACGGAAAGAAGGCAATTTTTAACAACCTTGTATTGGTTCACTCATTATGAACTTCCATCCTAACGAATGATACAGCTGCCTCAAGCAGCTCAACAAGATAATGCTGAACAAAAAGATAGACACAGACTGAAAATGAAGGGGCTCTGAAGAAGGGTCTCGACCCAAAATGTCTCCCATTTCTTCTCTCCAGAGATGTTACCTGTCTCACTGGGTTACCCCAGCATTTTGTGTCTATTTTTGGTGTAAAACAATATGTACAGTTCCTTCCTACACAAAGCTGAACAAAGTTCAGCCTTGCTATCTGAATGTTAAATTTCACCTCTTTTTCAGAAATATTTCTGAGTTAAAGATGGCTCACTTTCTCTCCAGCTCTGGGTGTGGTAATTCTATTTAAATGGGTTGGTGATTGCAAATTATCTACCTCACAGTCCACAGAGAACAAACAATGGCAAAACCATATGAGATCATACTTTGTTGAACAGATTTAGTACAAACACTCATATGAATACAGATTGCAAGCATTTGTAGACACATTCAGATCACACACACTTGTACACAACTTATTCTTTGCTGTTCCTTTATTTATCCTCTATTCTTCGTCCTTCAGTTCCTCTCTCCAATAAATGCCTCCTTTCCACTCTCACCCTTTCACTCAGCACATCTTACCTCTTCAAAAGGGTATGTTAGAGCACTAGTGTTTGGACAATTATCTTTATTCTGATAAGACCAACGATGTGCAGAAAGGGGGAAAGATTTGCTCCATATGTGAGAAGGGAAACATTTAGGAATCTGTGAATTGACAAAGTTCTGTGGCAAGGTGCATCATAAAGTTTTCAAAAATTCTTCTTTCCTTTTTCTAATGCGCTGAGTATTCCGTCTTTAAGATTTTTTAAAGTTTTGCAGCAATTGGTTGCTGTGGGGAGGCTTGCTCCATTCTGAAATGTTTGGGTTATCAGATGTTTTTCAGTCGACTACACAGCTATTGGAATAAGGCTCAAACTGTACAATGATATAGCACTACTTGATGTTTAGAAAAGAGAGTTTCAAATTTGGGAAGAAGCAGGCCATATGGAGCTTTCAGCCTGATCTGCCATTCAAAATGATCAAAGCTGATCATTTATCTCACTTCAATTTTCCACACTCCCTCCATTCCCTCGAATGCCATTGTGTCCACAAATGTATCTCCTTCTTCAATACATTCAATAAGTCGACCTGCAATTCCACAAGTTTACCATCCTCTGGGTGAAGAAATGTGTCCTTGTCCCTACTTCATTCCTAACTCTCTTGTTTTGATACAGTTTCCTCACCGATCGGAAATATCCTCCCTGCATCTGGTTTGCCAGTCTTGCCAGAATGTTATGTTTCAATTAGATCTGCTCTCATTTTTCTAAACTCCAGAAAATACAGACCTAACTGAACTAATCTTTCTTCACATGACAGAGCTACTTTCGCAGAACGTTTTTGTATATCTCAAAGACATATAAATCCCTTTGTAAGCACGAAGATCAGAAATGCACATAATATTTAGGAGTGGTCTCACAGGGAGGCCTTTATTGTACCATAAATGCAAAGTTGATAAAAGAGAACGATAAAGGAGGGAATGTGTAGGAAGGAACTGCAGATTTTGATTTACATGAAAAAAATAGACACTAACAGATGGAGTAGCGCAGAGGGTTTGACAGCATCTCTGGAAAAAAGGAATAGGTAACGTTTCGGGTCAAGACCCTTCTTCAGAAGGAGGGAATTTGTGCTTGGAGTCAGGGGATGTAGACAAGGTACTAAACTAATACTTTGTATCTATGTTTTCACCAAGGAGGACAGGAGAAGAGTGACATCTGCATTGAGAATACTGATATGCAAGGGCAGTTTGAGATTGAGGAGATCATTAAGGTGGATACATCTCCAGTGCCTAATAGGATTTATCATAGGTTATTGAGAGAGGCAAGAACGGAAATTGCAGGAATCTTGATATCTTTGCATCTTCTCCAGCCACAGACAAGGTCCCAGAAAACTAGAAGGTAATGTTGTTCCTTTATTTAAGAAGGAAAGAGAGAGAATCCAGAGAATTATAGGCAAAGTATGGCTGGGAAAGTATTGGCGAGGATTCTACAGGATAGGATTTACTCTAATTTGGAGGAGAATGAATTAACTAGGAACAGTCAGTATGGCTTTGTACGAGGCAGGTCGTGCCTTACTGATTGAGGAAGTTTTTGAGGACGTGATGAAAGTGATCAGTGTGGGCAGGATGGTAGATGTTACCCAATGGCAGATTGGATTTTTAGTAAGGCACAATGGCATGATGGTAAAGTTGCTGCTTTACATCATCAATTCATGTCACCCAATTTGATACTGACCAAGAATATTGTCTGTACAGAGTTTGTACGTGCTCCCTGTGCCTACGTGGATTTTCTCCATGATTTCCTCCCAGATTCCAAAGACGTGCAGGTTTGTAGTTTAATTGGCTTTTGTAAATTGTTCCTAGTGTGTGGGATATAACTAGTGTAAGGGCGATCATTGCCAGCATAAACTGTGGGCCGAAGAGCCTATTTCCACATGGTATCTCTAAACTAAACTAATTTGATAAAGTCCACCATGGTAGACTGATCCAGAAGATTAAGATGCATAGGATTAACAAATAGAATTAACAGGATAGAAGACATAGGATTGTGGTAGAAGGACAATATTCAGGCTTGCTGGGGTTGTGGACCATGAGGAAAGAATTGAAAGTATATAGTGGGATAAAGATCAGCTACAGAAATGGGTGGATAAATAGCAGATGGAGTTTAATCCAAGCAATTGTGAGGTGTTGCACTTCGGGTGGTTGAAAACAAAGGTAAAATATATAATTAACAGCAAGGCCCTTACAGCATTGATGTACAGAGGGATCTTGGGACCCAAGGACATAACTCCCTTTTAGTGGCAACACAAGCAGATAACAGTGGTATGGAAGGCATATACTATGCTTGCCTTCATTGGAAGGGGCATTGGATTGTGTTCTCCAGAACACTGGAGGGCGAGAGGAGACCTGATAGAAGTATATAAAATTATGAGAGGTACAGATAGGGTAGATAATCAAGAACTTTTTTTACAGGATGGAAATATCAAATACTAGAAACATTGCTTTAAGGGCACCGATTAAAGAAAATGTGTGGAAGGATTGAGTGCCTGGAATGTGTAACAGGGGGTGGTGGTAGAGACCGATACGGAGGTAACATTTAAGAGACTCTTGGGAAGACATGGATATTTAGGGAATGAAGATATGGCTTATGTTCAGACAAATAAGCATTGGTCTTGGCATCATGTTAGGCACAGAAATTGTGGGCTGAAGGACCTGTTCCTATGCTGTACTGTTCTATGTTCTTTGTTCTAAGTTTATAATAACGTGTCTGTCTCAGTGTATGAATTATACATATTGACACAACCCAAACTCTAAATATCGTACATATTAATTAGTGTATTTCACATACATTTGGAAATAATTACTTTTAACAAGCCGATCAACTCTTAAAAAATATAATTTTCAATAATCAAGCAGTTTCAAATTGCAAATAAATATAGAAGAGGGAGTTTAAAAATGTAACCACTTTAAATCGATTAATCATGATTAATTATGGGTGGTTAATAATTAATACTTGTTTTCGAAAAACTGATAAAGCAGAACAACCTTTATTATTACAAATGTGATCAGTGAACCCATTCCAAAAGTGAGAATGGTCAAATGAGAATCTCAAAATCCCCATTGATGTAATAATACACTAGGAAACATTTATTCAAGCTCATATTATACTTGTGCAATTCCAAGACAAATCCTTCAATGGTAGTTAAAGAGGATGAGGAGTTAAAATGCTGGTGGGAAGTGACAAAAATAATGAGTGAAGTAGTGAAGCAGGTCATGGAGCACGATCATTTATCATAGCTTGCATTCCTTCAAATTCTCAACTGCTGCATCCTTTTCTCTCTCTTTATCATTATTGCATCTTTATTGTGGATTATTGTATCTTTATTGTATTGTTATCCACCTTAAGGTCTAGATATGGTAGATTATATGAAAACACAAACTATTCTGCAGGTGGTGGAATCTTTTCAGCATGTTTGATGCTACTCGTAAGTGCATACAATCAGTGTCCATTAGCCTTGCTGTCAGCATCCTTTTCAATATGTTTGCTACTGCTCTTAAGTGCATGCTCTCCGGATTCATAGAGAGTGCCAACTTGATAGAATAGGTAGTGGACACTACCTTGGAGCATTCCACTCATCTCAGCCTGAGAAACGTTAGGAGTAGATTTGGCCCCACAAGCCAACTTCCTATAGTTAGAGTCCCTGACTGGCAGATCCACATTCATTTTGAGTATTGGTGCATTATAGTTCAAGCTTACGGATCTTTATTTTTAACTGAGTGCTGGCAGGAATCAATTCCGTGAGTTGAAGCCAATGAATATAATTCATCGTCAACCATCTGTATTTTAGGTAACCTTATAATGCCTGTATAATTTCACTGTCTGAATCGAATTCAGGACTGGAATTATCCACTCACTGTACAAGATCTTAACCAGCACACCATGCAGCTCTCGTAAAAACACTGGAGAACAGACAGACCTTCAGCCCACAATGACACTTGATGTTTCCACGTTCCTGCTCTATGTGTAGTCTCTTGCAGTCACACACAGCAGTTGGCCAGCTATCCCCTTATTCTTTGGAGACTCATGCATCCAGAACCAACAGATGTGATCAATTTTGGATCTCTAATTGAAATGGAAAATGGTTCAGATGAATGGTCGGAAGAAGGGTCTTGACACGGAACATCACATATCCATGTTCTCCAGGGATGTTGCCTGACCTGCTGTGTTACTTCAGCACTGTCTCTGTATGAGTAAACTGGGCAGCCTTGTCTGATTCTGGATGTGATGGAGAAGTTTTCCATTTCCCACCCAATAACTTGGACGACATAGCCATTGTCTGTGTGGACCACTTGTATCCAACTCCTGATTCCCATTTTGGAGAGCATGTCCATCATGTACCGTATATACATAATATACTGTCACAGCTTTCTCTGACCAGGCACATGCCCACTACCCCTTGCCCTGCACCAACCCTACACATACGGCATGGTGTCCCTAAGCAGCACAAGGCTGTCAGAGATTTTCCAGCTGGTTACAGAGCAGGCCTAATCCAGAGCATACTTGACCCCAATCTTACAATCAAGATTCAACCGGGAGACGGGTCACTAATCTCTGACATCCTACATCTGCTTGTAAATGAGGGTGAGGATGCCCTTCCTCGAGATTCTGAAATACTGCCATCTAGAAGTATATTGTTAGATGCTTTCTGTATCCAATCCTGCAAAGCCAAGTATAATTCAGTCTATAAGCTGTCCGGCTTGTTGGTTTGTTGAACTCGAGGGAATGGATAGAACTTGTCAGCTCCTCACTGAGTGGGCCAGTTCCTCTCACTTGATGTAGTTTGTGCAGGTTATCTTTGAGTGCCAAGGGATTGCTTCAAAGGAAAGATACAACGTGATACTTCAAATAGTACATGAGATGGGTCACGGTGGTGCAGCAGTAGTGTTGCTGCCTTACAGTGAGTGCAGCACCGGAGTGCTGTCAGTACGAAGTTTGTACATTCTCCCCGTGACCTGTGTTATCCAAGATCTTCGGTTTCCTCCCACACTCCAAAGACATACATGTTTGTACGCTAATTGGCTTGGTAAATGTAAAAATTGTCCCCAGTGGGTATAGGATAGTGTTAATGTGCGGGGTCGCTGGTCGGCGCGGACCAGTTTCCGCGCTGTATCTCTAAACTAAACTAAAACTAAGAAGCAATAGGTGCTTACTGTAAGTGGTGACATACTTTTTTTTTTAAGTTCCAATTATTAGCTGATTATTCTCTTTATATATTTTTCTTTTAGTTGGAGGTTTTTTGTTTGAATTCTGTGTTCTTCAACAATTTTGTTTAATGCAGACATTGGTGGTGGGAAGGAGGAGGAGAGTGGCTGACTGCCTAGTTTTCAAAAGTTTATGTCCTGTTTTAAGGCAAAGGAACACCACATCACTAGGTTTTCACCTCTTGCTCTATTCATCTATGACATGTTGCTTATCATTTATTGAAGGTAAACAAGGTATAAGAATGCAGAAAAGAACAAATCATGATCTGGAAACTACTCTTTTCAATACAAACAGCATATGGCACGCAGGACCCGTGATTCAAGTACACTAGAAAACACAAATGTATCCTTGGTAGGTTCAGTGCCAGGGAGAACAACCTAATGATATGATATGAAGAACTACTAAAATTCTGCCTGTGTAGTCTCTAACCCACAATATCAATAATAAATGTTCAAATTTTAGTCTCACACTCCATGCACTCCTTTCTCTCTCCTTTTGATCCACCCAGGTTCTCCCCAGCCCACCTAACCTGCATCCATCTGCTTATCACGCTCACACATGATCTACTAGATCTCCTATCCCCTCCCCCAATGGGATCAATCGGCTCATCATTCTTCTCTTTGATTCCACATATCACTTTTCTTACTTCTCAGGTTCCAGCAGTTGCAACCTTTGTATCTGCACTTCATCTTCTGGCTTCTGTCTCAATCTGCATCCTCACCCTTCCTCAACTGGTTCCGACTGTGCTTTTTTTCATTTCTCCTTATCCATCTTTACATATTACTCATCAGCCACTGTCTTCCAACTCCACCCCTCCTCCTGCGTCAACCGGTTCCATCTACCCATCATCTCTCTCATCACCTGCTTGCACCATGGATATTGTGTCAGGCCATGGCTCACCCCTCCCTCTTACTTCTTTGTACAGGCTATCTCCCCTGTACACTCTCAGTCCTGATGCAGGATCTCAAACCAAAATGTTGATTATGTCTTTGCCTCCACAATGCTGCACAACATGCTGAGTTCCTCAAGCAGTTTGCTTCATGCTGCAGGTTACAACAACTGAAGTTGTGACTCTATAATTTTGCATTAATTCTTTGAGTCAATTAATGGAACACTGTAGTAAAACTGGCAGCATACATGTAAGAACTGCGAGCATTCTGAGGCAATTTCAGCTGTCATCTCCATTAAATTTTCTCCTTAATGGGCCTGTCCCACTTAGGGGACTCTTTAGGCGACTGCCAGGGATTAGTTTTAATGGAATTCACCTACGACACCTGGCGACAACATACGACAGCACCTAAGACAACCTACGACAACCAACGACAACAAAAACTGTCGCCAAACATCTTTCAACATGTTGAAAATTTTACGGCAGTCGCCTGTAGTCGCCCAAAAAATTGCCTAAGTGAGACAGGCCCATAAGTATCCACAGTATACTTTAATTGGTGCAAAAACTCTGAGATGCTTTCCTGTATATGCGGAAGATATGTCCTATGAAGAAACAACCTTACTGGAAAATCCCTGATCTTTCATTTCATCAGATTATTTTTTCCATTTGGTAAACATCCAGAATGTCTTTATTCTTCAAATTTAATTAATTTCACAATTAATAACCAAACCAATCGCGATTTAGGAATATGTTGCTAATCCCACAAGAATCTCAGTACATTTGAAAAATAAATCCAGAGAGAAAAGTAATGAGGCTGATGTGCAGACAGTAAAGTTTCTGAGTAATATTTGGAATATAATTGTATTGCCATATTAAGAGTCTATCAACTGCTGGCATCTAAGATCATTCAATAAAGTAAATTGCATTTTTCTTGTCATTAGCATCTTTAAAAATAGACTTGATACAAAGCTGTAAGTATCATCTCAAACAGAAACAAATCTCACGAAAAGGAAAATAGATAATTAATATAAACTAAAAGTTAGTTATATTTTAGGCATAACATCCAGCAAGGTTATTTTAAGCCAAAATTATAAAATGACTTTAACATTAATCCCACAATCATATAATCTTCATTTAGCATAAAACCAAGAAGGGTATGGACGAATAAAGTAAAATGAAAATGTATGAATCCAAGGCTGAACCAAAGTTACATTATATATTTTACAATTATGAATATAGTTACAATTCACAATCCAAAAACCTTTTGAGTTATGAGCTAATGGTTACTGATGTTAACAATCCCTTTATTTGAACTTTTGAACTCACTGCTAAAATTCATTTTGTTCCACACTTCACTGACAGACTTTCTAGGTAGAATCCCTTTGTCTATCTTTCTCCTGAATTCGTCAAAGATAAGCTGTGCCTCTTGCTGCAATGGAGTAGCAAATCCTGTTCACAAAATTGAAAAAACAACCTTCCATTACAACGGAGAAACAGACACTGCAGATGCTGGAATTTTTAGCAAACATCCAACTTCCAGAGGAAGCATCTCTGACAGGAAATGATTTCATCCAGATTGAAGAAGGGCCCAGCTCCAAAACGTCCCCTGTCCATTACACTCCACAGATATTGTCTGACTTGTTGAGTTCCTCTAGCAATTTGTGTTTTGCTCAACGATCCATGACAGCTGCTCCACCTGCTTTGTTAACTCCACTTACCTTAAACCAATTCTAGTGACATGATAATTTTGGTACCACTTCCAAGTTAAATAAAAGGATATTTGGGACACAAGTAATTTTCATTCATTCACATCATTTACAATATTACCTGTCCAGAATAAGATATGCTGAAAGAAAAAGCCAACATTTAATCCATTTTCCACACTAACAATTTAAAATGTATGAAAGATTTAAGCAAAGAGCCAAGTTAGATTTATTCTACTTCATGCCTTTGAATCCTTACATTAATCTATTTTATTTACTGAATAAAATATAATGAATAAAAGCACAATTTAAAAAATATATTACAATATTTTCAATCTCTGAACTATGGAATAGATTTTAATGTTTCTATAGATTCCTGATGCATTATGAAATAAACATATGGAAATTATTAGCCTCAAGGCCTTAAATTTGAGCTACTTCTACAGAATCTTTCGGAATTGCACAACTATAAGCAAAAATATTTTTAAATTAATACAAAACAATCAGGTATGAGCAGTGGGAAGGAAAGGCAAGATGTTCATCATATTCTGCAGTAAGGGGAGGCATACATGAAACTGCAGACCTTTCATATTGAAAACACATTATATAGGACAAGCAAACTTGAGTCACTAGCATCAGCATCAGCAACATCAGCATCACATACGTGGGTAGGTCAAATTATACAACTCAAAATGTGATGATTAAGATTTTTTAAAGTGCAGATGCTGAAAATGTAGTTGGAACAAAACACGTAGCAATCGTGCAGCATCAGTGGAAAAAGAGTCAATATTTTAGGCCCAAAACTTCGTAGAGGGAAAGGAGTTAGTCTAGTCGCAAGAATTCAAAAGTTGGAGGGTTTGGAGACTGGGGGTGGGTGATGTGATGGGTGGAACAAAGGAATTTCTTAGCCTGTGTAATATGTATTATTCTATAGGCCAAAAGGAGAGTACACAGAAATAGCCACATGATCTTTAGTTTGCAATTATAAAATTATTAAGGTACCAGCAGTTTTTGTTGTTATATGATACAAATCAATTTGTGGGGTGATTTGTATACACTTTGGAACTTTAGGATATCTTCCACCGTATGTGCATACATAGAAAATAGGTGCAGGAGCAGGCCATTCGGCCCTTCGAGCCAGCACCGCCATTCAATGTGATCATGGCTGATCATCCCAAATCAGTACCCCATTCCTGCTTTTTCCCCATATCCCTTGATTCCGCTAGCCCCAAGAGCACTATCTAACTCTCTTTTGAATGCATCCAGTGAGTCGGCCTCCACTGCCTGCTGAGGCAGAGAATTCCACAAATTCACAACTCCCTGGATAAACCACAAAAACTTTTGTCACGACAACTTAGAAAATTAAATGAGGAAAAAATGATACATAAAATCAGGTCTGAACATGGAGAAATACTAACTTTACCAAAGGATATTAATGACAGATTTCTGCATTACTGTCAAAAACTTTATTCAACCAAACTGACGGGTCAATCTGATGGAATGGAAACATTCCTACATGAATGTCATATTAAAGGTTTGGGTCAGGAAGGAAGAGACTTGCTAGATGCTGAAATATCAGTAAAAGACATTGACGAATCAATTAGATCATTGAAAAATGGAAAAGCTGCTGGCCCCGATGGTTTAGGTGTTGAATTTTATAAGAAGTTTCACGATTTGATTTCCCCACGTTTACAAACAATATATAAATACGCCTACGAACAAGGAAAGTTACCAGAAACTCTAAATGAGTCCACAATCACACTCGTTCCTAAAGCAGATAAGGATCTGGAAGATCCTGGATCATATAGAGCAATTGCTCTTCTAAATACTGATCAAAAAATATTAACTAAAATCTTATCTCAAAGGTTAAGTTTAGTGATTAATAAATTAATACATCATGATGAAACAGGCTTTATTCCCAAACGTTATTCCACTTATAACTTGAGACGTCTATTCAATATCATATATTCAAAAAGAATTAATGATATTGAATTAGCTGTCATATCCCTTGATGCGGAAAAAGCATTCGATCAGGTTGAATGGCCTTATTTAGTTAAGATAATGCAGAAATATCAATTGGGGGACAGATTTTGTAAATGGGTTAGAATTTTATATTCTAACCCAACAGCAAGAATACTAACAAACCAAATGTTATCAGCCAAATTTAATCTCTTTAGGGGTTGTAGACAAGGATGTCCGTTATCACCTTTATTATTTGCTCTTGCAATAGAACCATTAGCTGAAAGGATTAGATCAGAACCAGAAATATATGGATATAATACCAGTACCACAACGAATAAAATATCTTTATATGCAGATGATGTCTTAATATGTATGACAAAACCGGAGATTAGTATTCCTAATCTACTTAATGTTATAAACAAATTTAGTACATTTTCAGGATATAGAATTAATTGGAATAAAAGTGAAATTATGCCTATAACTGGAATAAAATCAAATATACTACAAAAATATCCATTTAAAATAGTTACGAACAAAATTAAATATCTAGGAATTAATGTATCTAAATCTTACAATTCTCTATTCAAATTAAATTATCCCCAATTATTGAATAAACTAAAAAATAATATTCTTTACTGTAAAACATTACCAATATCAATGATATGGCAGAATAAATGCCATAAACATGATTTTCTTACCACAACTATTATATTTATTTCAAGCTATCCCTCTATACCTCCCTAAAACTTTTTTTTAAAAATTGATTCTATTGTTAATAGCATTATTTGGGATTATAAAAGTCACAGAATAAGTAAAAAACATTTATGTAAATCTAAGATAAATGGAGGATTAGCACTACCTAATTTTTTATATTACTTCTGGACGGTTCAGATTAAGAATATGAATTTAACCATATAACATAACCATATAACAATTACAGCAGGGAAACAGGCCTTCTCGGCCCTTCCAGTCCGTGCTGATCATTTATTTTTCCCGAGTCCAATCTACCTGCACTCAGACCATACCCCTCCATTCCCTTCCCGTCCATATACCTATCCACTTTACTTTTAATGTTAAAATCGATCCTGCCTCCACCACTTCTGCAGGAAGATCATTCCACACAGCCACCACTCTCTGAGTAAAGAAGTTCCCCCTCATGTTACCCCTAAACTTCTGTCCCTTAATTCTCATGTCATGCCCTCTTGTTTGAATCTTTCCTACCCTCAATGGGAAAAGCTTATCCACGTCAACTCTGTCTAGGGGAAAGTGTTTTTCAGACACTTACCTCGGTGCAATGCAACTTTTCTCCAAGTCGTGGCCTAACTGCTTGGATTGGTGCGGCCCTTCGCGGAGTCAGTCCCAGAGCTTCATCAGCGGGCGCAGCGCGGACTTTCCATCCCCTTGCTGGGGATCGCCAGAAGAAGTGCACCGATCGCTGGCTCGCAGACTATAACATCATGAAGCTGCGGTCTACGGAGCTAATAGACGCGGGCGCGGCGTGGACTTTCCATCGCGGAGTCTGGGATCCCTCGCCGGGGATCGCTGGAGAAGAGCTCCGACCGCCGGCTTGCGGCCTACAACATCATGAAGCCGAGGTCTCCAGTAGGAAGCGGCCGCTTTGGGACCTCCAAGCAGCAGAGTGTCCTTCCGTCCCGACGTCGGAGTTTCGAGCATCCCGACGAGAGGGCTTGCACATCGGGCCGTCCGTAGCGGCGACTGTGGAGGGTTCATGGGCCCGACCACGGATGAACAAACGAGGAGGACTGACTGAACATTATTGCCTTCCACCACAGTGAAGAATGTTGATTCCACTCTGGTGGATGTTCATGTTGTATTCTATTGTGTATTGTGCTCTTTTTGATTGTGTGGCTGCATGGTAAATCAAATTCCCAATTCTAAGAGAATTGGTTAATAATAAAACCCTAGCAATTCTAAATTCCCTTCCATTAATGTTGCCATCACACACTGAGGTGCTGAGTCTCCTCAAATGTGACTTTGAACACGAGATACTCTTTTCTACATGTTATGCAGTCTCTCCATCACGAAAACATTTCACATTTGAATTTCGCACCACAATTTTTTGTTGATATTGTTGATATTTTGTTGTTCTCGGATCCTCGCCCGCCCGCGGCCTCGCTAGAGTCCACGTCCGCCGCGGCCTCGCTCGGGTTCTCGCTTGCCCGTGGCCTCGCTCGGGTCCACGCCCGCCCGTGGCCTCCATCCCTTCCACAGCACGGTGCTCATTCCTCACCGCCCCTCCCTCCCTCCCTCCCTCCCACACACTTCCCATCGTGAACCAAATATGATTTGAAAGTAATACGGCCAACTCTCAACACCGTGATAAAGGAATTCAATCCCACTTACAGACCAGCTTCTAAAGTTATTCAAGGTCATTCTCCAACTTCACATTCCTGACAACAGCTCAGAAACCATAGAGACCTCAATGCACAGAGTTCTGAAATTTGCTCTGAGCAAGAGAAGGACCAAAATTACACAGCCATAATGTTATCGTTTTCCACCCTACAACCCCCCCTGCCAAACACCCACCTCCCCATCCAACACCCCCCCCGCCCACACAACGCCCCATCCCCCCACAACTCCCCACACACCCTCCCCCACACACCCTCCCCCACACATCCCCCCACACACATCCCCCCCACACACTCCGTGCTGCCCCCCGCATTGCGCTGGGGAAACAGGTGAGTGCTGAAATATTGCGTTGGGGGAGCGCTTGGTCTAGTATATAAATAAAAATAGTAGTGAGAATTGGAAGTTCCGCGAGGTTTAGACAGAGAAATGCTGCTTTGTTGATGACAGAATATTCAATATTAGTTTTATTTCACAGTGTTAGAGGATTTCAATTTGAAGGCATTGTGACACTACGTATAACAGTTTAAACACAATTACAGGACAATTGGCAAAACAAAAAAAAAGCACATATTAGTAAATGTATCTGTCCTGTAATTTTGTCTCCAAGGTACAGAAATAATCAGTAGCCATCAAATACATCAGCTGTAAACTGTCTTAATTTTCAAGACATCATGGCTTTCTACTGATTTAGATTTTATAAATAACTCCTTACTAATAAAATAAAAAGATGTGTCCTATTAAAGTTCAACATTTCAATAATTTTGAATCTTATTCTCCCGAGTCATCTTTGATAACTGAAAGACATAGCAAAAAAAGTTTAATCTAGTTTGCACTGGCAATTACACTACTGACTACTCTTACACGGCACAAATGGATGTATTACTGTGTGTTGTGATGAATGCATTAGGATTTATGATGAACTAGCAAGGTTGGCATTATTTCATGTATGAATAAACTGGCTTGGTTTTCATTTCATCAATGAGATTGACAGGCAAGTCTTTTGGTTTGTTATGGGAAAAACATTGCGACCATGTTGACAGATGAAGTACTATCACAGCGATACGGCAGTATAACAGAATAATTACACATATCAAGCAGCATATTTGCAATCATCGAGGAGTAGGTTGTCAAGTCTCACTATATTACTTTCTGGCAAAATCTCTGTGGCAAATATCTTGATTTGAACATGTGATGAATGTTGTCTCTGTGAACATAGCATCTTGTGGATTCAGCTGTCAACAGCTTAAAGCATTTCCACAGGAATTGATGTTCAGTGCAGAGAGGTATTTTGTCATCATGAGTTAGGTTGCTAAGCAAGCGTAGTGTCTTGAAAAAGTTTGTAGCACTGCTGTTGGAGACCAATGCATTTTTAATGGTGGGTGAATAGTTGGTGCCTCATCATTGATGGATGCTGATCACTTTCTCCACTGAAAGTGTTGCTTTCCAAACAACTTTCCAAACCTCATCCTGATGTTTTGGGAAAGGTTCATTGTTCATTTGAAATGCAATTCCCAGAGTGAAAACCACAAGTTACTTGCTCCCACATTTTCATCCAGCCCAGAACAATATACAGTAAATTATTTATTTAGAGGAGGTACACAAAAATGCTGGAGAAACTCAGCGGGTGCAGCAGCATCTATGGAGCGAAGGAAATAGGCAACGTTTCGGGCCGAAACCCTTCTTCAGACTGATAGGGGGTGGGGGGAGGTGGGGATAAGAAAGGGAAAAAGGAGGAGCCCGAGGGCTGAGGGAGAGGTAGGAAGGGGAGGAGACAGCAAGGGTTAGCAGAATTGTGAGAAATCAATGTTCATGCCACCAGGATGCAGACTCCCCAAGCGGAATATGAGGTGCTGTTCCTCCAATATCCGGTGTTCCTCACTCTGGCCGTGGAGGAGGCCCACGACAGAGAGGTCGGATACGGAATGGGAGGGGGAGTTGAAGTGCTGAGCCACCGGGAGGTCAGGTTACAGTAAACCCTTGTGTTAATGGCCCGCTTTATTTTGGCTATCGTGGACGGAACTGCTGTCATCACCCCGGCTCACCCCACCATCCCAGCCCCACCTCACTGTCGCTTTTTCCTTTTATCCGCTCGCCTACACCCCTCCCCCCCCCCACCACTGCCGTCACCTTCTCCTATCGCTATCGCTTTTTCCACTCGGCCTCTCCCCTCCTAACAGGTGAGAGGCGAGGGAGCCTTCAAGGTGACAGAGTACGTCCTGATGGTGGCAGCAGCACGAAGAAACACTGTCACCTTGTAGGTATGTTACAAAACGTACCTTTACCGGCGCTGCACTTCTGCCGCTCCCCGTGTGCGTGACTTTCGCGCCTTGCAGAGGGGGGCGGGCTTAAAGTGCCGTTTTTCAACAGGCAGGACAAATTGATGAATGTCGGGCGATTTGGTTGCTGAAGAAAAATCGCTCCGACATTTCATCAATGAAGGTATTTTTAAATTACTCTAAGTTATTTATTAACTAGAGTAATTTAAAAATCACCTTCAAAAGCCGTGAGCGGAGACAACCGGAAGCATTTTGCGTAGGGGGGAAAAAAAGGTAAATAGTTTATTTTTATATTAAAAGTTGGTTTTTCGGGAGGCATTAATAATATTTTTATGTTGCGAAATGGGATCTAAAAAAATGTATGAACAATCAGTATTTTTCCCCCCGACTTCACCGCTAACCGCAACGTTCTAATCCACCGCATTCCACTAAAACCCACTCGCTAGTTGATTTAAATGGCCATTAATTTACAGGCATAAAACATTAAATTCCTTCCATTTGCCCCAGAAATTCATGAAAATTAAATTTAAAAATTATGTTATATTGTGGATTATTGTGTGAATGTTATTTGGACACTTAGGCAATTTAAAAAAAGTTTATCTTTTCTTAAGAAATTGATAGATGTTTAGATCTACTCATTGAATTTTGTAATTAGCTACAATTAGATAACTAACTAATTATATGCTTTAATTTCAGGTAATCCAAGTAAGATTGTTTAATATTTGTTTCAGAATGCTTCAATCTATAATAACTGAAAATTTCATTGAGTTCTCTTAATTTTTAAGAATGTTATGGACTTTTAACTTTTCCAGATCACAGCTTTTGAGTTAAGTCAATTGAAAGGCAATGGGAAGCAAGATGCTCATTTCCGAGTATGAAAATGGCCATAACTTTCTTAATACTGAAGATATGAAAGTAAATTAGGTGTCAAATTAAACTTCTTTTTATGCTTTATCTGATGGGATAAATTGCAGACTTGATTTTTAAAATCTCAACATTTTGTAACATTGCTACACCTTGGGGCTACAATATGAGCCGCAACAATAGCCATGAGTGAAGAAGGACTTGCTGATGCAGACGAGCATCATCGCTACCTACCTTCTAGGTGAAACAACACAAATTGCTGGAGTAACGTAGCAGACTGAATCAGAATGAAGAAGGGTCCCAAAGTCACCTATCAACGTCCATCCAGAGATGCTGCCTGACCCACTGCCTTACTCCAGCACTTTGTGTTCTTTTGTGTATTAACCATGATCCGCAGTTTGTTGTTTCAACTACATACACTGATAATACCTTATTTGGTATAGCGGACAATTGTCAATAATGGACACCATTCCCCCTCCTCCCCCCCATAATACGTTATAACAAGGGTTTAACAGTATTCTTCTAGAATTAAAGGACCACCAATGTTGTGGCTCTCTCCACAGTAAATGCTTTAAAGTAAATCTCATTAACTTCTATATATGTCTTAATTCTAGAAAAGTGAATGAAGTGGGAGGGAGGTGAGCAGCAGGGAAGGATATCAGGGGGGGCCAGTGAAAGACCACAATAAAGGTGGGAAATAGTCATGAAGCTGGATTGATTTCGGAGCAAAGTGGTGACTAGTGAGGATACCATTTCTCTGCTGTGTCTCAATAAAGCAAAACAGCACAATTAGAATCAATGGGGAAAAACACAGCAGTTATGTACCTGGTAATGAAAATATAACCTGGCGGTTCCACAATTATTGCCCCAAATCAGTCGACATGTCACATCAATCTGAACTATTCACTGTTAAATTTGTAATGGTTTAATTTCATTCATAAAGCAGTGAATATTTTAAAATCAATGGTGAATTACAATGAGTACAATGAGTCCAATAGTTGTATCAAGAGCACTGACTTGGTATCTCCAGGAATAACAAGAATAGTAACCGATGCTGTCAAAGACCTATGAACACCAGTTCTCTGATTTAAAAAAAAGGAAACTATTGGGCAGAATTCTTAACTGTGTTGCCGATACTGCTAACATATTTTCATATTAATGTTCTTGTGCTTATTACAAAAATATTTTCTCATTTATATATATTGCTACGTTTGTAGATCTTCAAAGGGATATGGATTGTCAACTATACTCTGCTACAGAATTGTGTTAAAGGGAGGACTTCTCTACTCTGAAAACCGAAATAATTCCATGGCAATGTCAGGGAGTTTGTCCTGAGCATGATTTCTCCTGCATTAAATGTCAAATAAAATGTTCTGCCCACTCACACTTTTCTCTTTTAACATGCTGTTGTATGATTGTTTTCATATTTCATAATTTAAATAGCGGCTATGCTTTAAAAAAGTACTTTATTTGCTGTTAAGCACTATAAACATTCAGAAATAGTGCTATATAAATGCAAATAATTTTTTTTTTTAAAGAGTACTGCTGTATTTTTCCCCATTGATTTTAGTTTTCTAGATTTCTTGAAATTATTTTCCTGAGCCTTATCTTCCAATTATTGCAGACTTGCGATGTTGATGTGTTGATGAAATGAGCTGGCAAATGGAAGGCAGGATTTAACGCTGATAATTGTGAAGTGATGCTTTTAGGGAGTACTAATGAAGTTAGGACATACGCCATGAATGGTATGGTCCTAGTGCATACTGCAGAAAAGAGAGATCTTGGTATGTATGTGCCAAGATCTATGAATGCGGCAGTGTAAGTAAATAACATGGATAAGAAGGCATATGAGACACTGGCCTTCATTTGTCAGGACAATTAATACAACAGCAAATTAATAAAACATTGGTCTAGCTTCAGCAGGA
Source organism: Raja brachyura (assembly GCA_963514005.1). The sequence goes on along the minus strand of OY740795.1, from coordinate 46,976,576 downwards.
AAAGTGTGTGCAGTTCTGGTCACCGCACTATATGAAGAATGGGACAATGATGGGAAGGGCACAGAGAAAATTCTCTGGAATTCACCAGAATTCCAACCTGGGATGGAACATTGCAGTTATGAGGAGAAATTAAAGAGGGCAGTGGAGGCCAAATCACTGGATGGATTTAAGAGAGAGTTGGATAGAGCTCTAGGGGCTAGTGGAGTCAAGGGATATGGGGAGAAGGCAGGCACGGGTTATTGATAACGGACGATCAGCCATGATCATATTGAATGGCGGTGCTGGCTCGAAGGGCTGAATGGCCTCCTCCTGCACCTATTTTCTATGTTTCTATGTTTCTATGTAGGATGGATCTGTTTTACATGGAGCAAAAGAAGTTAAGATTGAGGTACATACATTTATGAGGGGTTTAGATACAGTAGACGGCAGCATTTTATTCCCCATATCAGGGGTGAATAAAACTCGTGAACATAGATTTAAGGTAAGGAGCAAGAGGTTTAGAGTAGGCTGAAAACCTTTTTCAGCCTACAATGGCGAGTACCTGGAATACACTGCCTGAGACTGTGCTGGGTAAAGATTCAAAATTATCTCCCAATCACATGGTATTGTGAAGGGGAGATCTTGCCTGACAAATCTGTTGGAATTCTTTGAGGAAGTTAGCAGGAGACAAAGGAGAGTCAGTGGATGTTGTTTACCTGGATTTTCAGGCCTTTGATAAGATGCCGCATGTGAGGCTGCTAGAGAAGTTGAGAGCCCATTATATTAGAGGGAATAAGACACTAGCATGGATAAAGAGTTGGCTGAATGGCAGAAGGCAAAGAGTGGGAATAAAGAACTCTCTTTCTGGTTGGCTACCAGCGACTGGCACTTTCTACAAGGGTCGGTGCTGGGGTCTACTCTTCACGTTAATGATTTGGATGAGGGAATTGAAGGCTTTGTGGCTAAATCTGCTGATGTTAGGGAGATAGGCAGAGGGGCAGGTAGTGTAGAAAAAACAGGGACTGCAGAAGGACTTAGACAGGTTGGGAGTGGGCAAATAAATGGTTGATGGAATACAGTGTAGCAAAGTGTGCAGTCATGCATTTTGGTAGTAGGAATAAAGACATAGACTATTTTCTGAATGGGGAGAGGGTTCAGAAATCGGAGGTGCAAAGGGACTTGGGAGTGCTGGTGCATTTATTTTGAGAGGACTAGAATGTAAAACAGGGATGCAATGCTTAGAATTTATAAGGCACTGGGAGTATGGTGAGTAGTGTTGGGCCCCATATCTGAGGAAGGATGCGCTAGCATTGGAAAGGGTCCAGAGGAGATTTACGAAAGTGATCCAGGGATTGACTGGGTTAACATATGATGAGCATTTGAAGGTATTGGGTCTATACTCACTGGAGTTTGAGAAGGGACTTCATTGAAACTTACTGAATAGTGAGAGGCCTGGATGGAGTGGATGGGGTGAGGATGTTTCAACAATGGGCGAGTCTAGAACCAGAGGGCATAGCCTCAGAATAAAAGGACATATCTTTAAAAATCTAACTAATTCCTTCAGTTAGAGGGTGGAGAATCTGTGGAATTCATTGGTACAGATGTCTGTGGACGCTAAGTCATTGGGTATATTTAAGGGTATATTAGGTATATTTAAGATTGACAAGTACGTGATTGGAGGGTGTCAAGGGTTATTGGGAGAAGCCAGGAGAATGGGGTTGAGAGGGAAAAATAAATCAGCCATGACTGAATAGCAGGGTAGACTCAATTAGCCACATTAGCTTCTGGTCTGGACATGAAAGCAGCATTGGTGTCCAGACAAGGCCTTAAATCGTCACAGTATAGAAGATTATTTGCCAAGTGATAGAATACAAACATTAAAACATATGGGTGCCCACTGATCGGTGTAGACTTTGTGGTTGAAATAGCCTACTTCCATGCTGAATTACTTTATGACTCTATACATTCTTTTGGTCTTTAGTTCAATTACTGTAGTTATTTCAACATTGTAGAGATGTTAAGAATTTTGTAGTCTAATGGCTCATTTAGAGTGCATTATCCCAATTATAGATTCCAGAACATTTCACTTGAAATCTTGAAATAATTTGTTGTATTGATCTTTTAAAATAATTAACATACCAGTGTCTGCAACTTAATGGTCTTTCACCTATTTTGTATATTTAATTTCTGTTTAAATTTAAGACCACATATCTGTAAGTAGATTGAGGCTTAGCTGAACCATCTGTTAACAGCTTGTTATTTCTGCCAAATTAAAGCAAGCAGGTGTATGGGAGCAGTACTTCCCTATTTCTGACGCATACTTTAAAAGGTACAAGGTTTACTGTTCATTTGTGGTACATCATCGTAGATACCGTGTGCGGAGCATCATATTAGAATTCATAAAATGCATAGACTTTCCTTAAGAGGTTAAGTGATGCAGAATGCTTGTTGAACTAATGTGTATGAAGGAACTGCAGATGCTGGTTTAAACCATAGGCTCAAAATGCTGGAGTAACTCAGTGGGACATGCAGCATCTCTGGAGAGAAGGAATGGGTGATGTTTTGGGTCGAGACCTTCTTTTGCTTGTTGAAGTAAATTGGGAGTACCATGAATTAAAGGATTTTTATTTTAAAAATAAATGTAGATTTAACTGAAAACAGTCAAGGAATAATAAAATATTCAATTAACATTGAGTCATTGCTCCACATATATAATAATTTCTCTATCGAGGATATGACTTTTTATTTTGTACCTGTGTCACATGCTGGTATTGCAGCATGCTCATCTTCACTTGCCATTGGCTTTCTGAGGAAGGCCAGAATGGTTGCCAGTCCTTGATGTAGAACACCATCAGGAGGAAACTCAATTGGACATTTTCTTAGGTTAATGGCTTTTAATGAAGTAATATTACCTGTGAGAAAATAAATTTGGTCACTAAACTTCCTCATAATTATAATTTCCAAAGATTGTTAAATGTATAAACATATATTAGCAATGTTACAAAATGTTGAGATTTTAAAAATCAAGTCTGCAATTTATCCCATCAGATAAAGCATAAAAAGAAGTTTAATTTGACACCTAATTCACTTTCATATCTTCAGTATTAAGAAAGTTATGACCATTTTCATACTCGGAAATTAGCATCTTGTTCCCCATTGCCTTTCAATTGACAACTCAAAAGCTGTGATCTAGAACCGTTAAAAGCCCATAACTTTCTTAAAAATTAAGAGAACTCAATGAAATTTTCAGTTATTATAGATCGAAGCATTCTGAAACAAATATGAAACAATCTTACTTGGATGACCTGAAATTAAAGCATATAATTAGTTAGTTATCTAATTGTAGCTAATTACAAAATTCAATGAGTAGATCTAAACATCTATCCATTTCTTAAGAAAAGATAAACTTTTTTTAAATTGCCCAAGTGTCCAAATAACATTCACACAATAATCCACAATATAACATAATTTTTAGATCTAATTTTCATAAATTTCTGGGCCAAATGGAATGAATTTAGTGTTTAATGCCTGTAAATCAACTAGCGAGTGGGTTTTAGTGGAATGAGGTGGATTGGAACGTTGCGGTTTGCGGTGAAGTCAGTATGAAAAACACAGCCGGTTCATGCATTTTTTTTGGACCCCATTTCGCAACATGAAAATATTATTAAAGCCTCCATAAAAACCAACTTTTAATATAAAAATAAGCTGTGTACCTTTTTTTCTCCCCTACACAAAATCCTTCCCGTTATCGGCACTCATGGCTTTTGAAGGTGATTTTTAAATTACTCTAGATAATAAATAATCTAGCGTAATTTAAAAATACCTTCATTAATGAAATGTCGGAGCGATTTTTCTTCCGCAACGAAATCGCCTGACATTGATCGATTTGCCCAGTTTGAAGAAAAACGGCACTTTAAGCCCGCCCCCCTCTGAAAGGCGCCAAAGTCGCGCACACGGGGAATGGCAGAACTGCAGCGCTGCTCAAGGTAAGTTTTGTAACATACCTACATATATGTAATTTCTCAAACCACCAACCGAGCACCAAAGCAATTTCTGTACTTATTTATGGGACACTGGATTCATTGAGGAGACCAGCAAAGAATGCCCATCCTGAATTGCCTTCTCAATAAGTTGCTGACAGTGTTGAATTAACTTTCCTCAAATTCTTCAATCCTTGAAGTGGTGTAATCCTTCAGGTAATGATACTCCCACAGTGTGGTTGGGTTTGGAGACATATTTCAAGCTAGGATGATATACAACTTTGAGAGGACCTTCCTCATGCTCATATGGCTGTTACCTTTTTTCTTTGTGATTGAAGTCTTCCAATTGGGCCAAAAAACGAAATACAGGTAGAATTCAGCCATCTGAGCAGCATTTATAGAGAGTGGAACCATTCTGAGTTGACAGATTTTTGATTAGCAATGGTGTCAAAGATCATGGGGAAAAGGCAGGAGAATGGGATTGAGAGGGAAAGATCGATCAGCCATGATTGAATGGTGGAGTAAATTTGATGGGCCGAATGGCCTAATTCTGCTCTGCTAACTTATGAACATCCATGCCGTACAACTTGCCCCAATTACATTAGCACCATCTGCCAGCGTTTGGCCCATATCCCTCTAACCTATTCAATCTATGTACTTGTCCAAATATTTTTGAAATGTTGTGATAGTATTTGCCTCAACTACCTCCTCTGGCAGTTTGTTCCATAAACCTACCATCCAATGTCCTCTGATTTTTGATCCCAAACTCTGGGTAAAAGATTTGATGCATTTACTCTATCTATTCCTCTCGTGATCTTATACACCTCTATAAGATCACTCCGCATCCTCCTGCAGTCCAAGGAGTAAAGTCCTAGCCTGCTCAACCTCTCCCTATAGCTCATGCCCTCCAGTCCTGGCAATATCCTCGTAAATCTTTTTTGCACTCATTCCAGCTTAACAACACCAATATCTTGTACAACTGTAACATAACCTTGCAACTTCTATACACAACACACTTAACTATTGAAGGTCAATATGCCTAAATACTCGGATGCCACTATCAAGTTACTATGCCCCTGCACTCCTAGACCCTTCTGCTCTAAAACACTCCCCAGAGCCCTGCCATTCACCGTGTAGGTCCTGCCCTAGTTAAACTTCCCAAAATGCAACAGCTCACACTTCTCTGTATGAAAACCCTTCAACTATTCCTTAGCCCATCTGCCTAACCGAATAAGATCATGCTGTTATTTTTGACAACCATCCTCTCTAACAACAATACTGCCCACTTTAATGTAATCTGCAAATTTACTAATCACTCCTTGTACTTTCTCATCCAACTCATCGATCTAGAGGACAATCAGCAATGGGCCCAGCACCAAACCCCGAGGCCCACCACTAGTCATAGGCCTCCTTGCCATCACCCTCTGCTTCCTTCCGTGAAGCCAACTTTCTATCCAGTCGGCTCTCTCTCATTGGATCCCATGCGATCTAACTTTCCAGAGCATGTCTTGTTGAAATCCATAACTATAACATTCACAGCTCTGTCCTCATCAACCTTTTTGGCCACAACTTCAAATAAATCAATCAGATTCCTGAGACACGATCTCCCATGTACAGAACATGCCCTTGTCCATCTAAACTGGTGTCAGAGGTTATAGGGAGAAGGCATGAGAATGGGGTTAGATGGGAGAGATAGGTCAGCCATGATTGAATGGTGGAGTAGATGATGGGCCGAATGGGCTAATTCTATGCCTATCCCTTATGATCTTATGATCTTAAATGCATGTGTATCTTGTCCCTCAGAATACTTTCTAGTACCTTTCCAACCACAGATGTTAGCATCACTGGCCTGTAGTTCCCAGGCTTTTCCCTGCAGCTCTTTTTAAATAGAGGCACGACATTTGCCACACTCCATCTTCTGTCACCATCCCCGAATTTAATGACGACTCATAAATCTTAGTCAGGGCACCTGTAATTTCCTCTCTAGCTTCCCAGTGTCCTTAGATGTATTTGATCAGGCCCAGGAGATTTGTCTACCTTTGTATGTGTTAGGACCTTCAGCACCTCCTTGAATGGAATTCTGACTGCCCTCAAGCCATCTCCATTGACTGCCCCAAGAACCCGTGTCCTCATATCTTTCTCCGTGGTAAAAACAGAGAAGAAATACTCATTGAAGACTTTGCCCATCTTGAGTGGCTCCACAGTTGGCTGCTTTGATTCCTGAGGGGCCCCATTACTCTTTTTCCCTTGACGTATTTATAAACTTTATGGGAATTATTCTTAATATTATCTGCCAGAGTTATCTCCTGTCCAGCTTTTGCCCTCCTGAATTCTTTTTCAGCATGCTCCTCAGTTCCCAAAACTCCTCCAGGAATACACCTGATCCCACTTGTTCTTTGGCACTGGCATGAGCGTGGTCTTCTTAAAGCAGATGGGAATGTCAAAATAGAGAAGTGAGAGGTTAAAGATGTCTGCGAATACCTCGGCCAGATAGTCCACACAAGTCCCGAGGATGGGGCCGGGGACTCCACATAGGCTAATTGCTTTCCGTGGATTCGCTCTCAGCAGGGCTGATCTTGTGTCTGCCACAGTAACTGTTGGTACAGGCCCACAAGAGACTGACGGGGGTGGGTGACGTTCCTCCGCTGACCTTCTGGTCAAAGCAAGCGTTAATTTCATTGAGCTCATCAGGGAGGGACCCATCGTTGACAGCGATACTGTCCACCTTCACTTTGTAACCTGTTATAGCATGTAAGCCGTGCCACAATCCATGGATTTCTGTGTCATTGCCTCGGGACTCCAGCTTGGTCCAGCATTGGCATCCTTAATGGCTCTGCAAAGTTTATAGATAGATTTCTTGTATCACTTGGGATTGTTTGACTTGAATGCTGCAGACTGGGACTTTACCTGGGAGTGGACATCGCAGATCATGCATGGTTTCCATTTGAGGAACACACATATCATCTTCATGAGAACACAGTCCTCTATACACTTGCTGATGAGGTGTGTGACAGCAGTGGCATATTCATCTAGGTTAGCTGCAGTGGCCTTGAATGTGGACTAGTCCACCAACTCAAAAAAGTTTGCTTATTGGTGAGAAGTATTTTCGGAGAGTCAAGAGATACCTCACTCACCACAAGATTCCCAGTCTCTGACATGCTCGTATCTTACTTATGTAGATGGTTCACTTAAACTCCTGGCCAAATTCAACCCTGCCCCATCCCAATCCACCGCGCAGCCCCCCCAACCACCCCCGCCTACCTACACCCCACACACTAATAGAGGAGAAACTGCTGGAATGCCATTGAATATCAAAAGGAGCTGGTCAGATTCTTTCTTGTGGCTTGCAGTCATTACCTCTTGTGGCAAGAATGCTTGATATCACCATACCTCTGAAGATGATGGTTGGGCCTGGGTTTCTCTTCTAAGGAACTCTTGTAGCAATGTCCTGAGACAAGGGTGACTAACCTTCAACAATCCGACCATTTTCCTTGGTGTGAGGTGAAAACACAACCAACAGATTTTTTTTTCCGATTCCCATTGAGTTCAGTTTTACCAGAATCCTTGATGCCATAATCGTCAAAAGCTGCCTTGATGCAATGGCGGCTAGTCACACCACGTACCTCTGAATTATTTCTGAAATCCATTTTTGGATTAACTCAATGGTCAGCTAAATAATCTTACTACCATGGGAACAAATAACCAGTTCTACAGTTCTCATGATATCCAATCAAGATGAAAATTAAGCAGCTAATCAAAAACTCTGAGAACATTTTTATTGTAAATGAAAGCACAGCCCAGTACAGTTGCCAGAGATCAGTTCTGGAAGTGAACGATTTTGGCAAAACCCGGATAAGTAGTTGCTGTTTGACAGCACTGTGAACAACACTGTTCATCAGAATAGAGAGTAGACGGTTGGGATGATAATAACCTTGACTGGGCAATGTCTGGCTTTCTGGACAGGATATACCACATTAGGTTGGTGCCAAGAGATACAATATGGTGCGGATTCTGAGCTCTTGAGCAGGAATGGTGTTTATAATCTTTATACAGAGCTCAAAGCCACTTCCTGATATCAAAATGACAACATTCGTAGCTATTGGGTATCACCAGGACTACAGAGGTATGTTTGTTTTTCACCAATAGTCCTATTATTTAGTTGAATATTATGTAATGCTGTCAATGGACCCTGGGTAGAAAGGAAACTCTGCCATTTGCAAAGAAGTCCCATAAGAAGACTTATTTTTAACTTAGCAGATCTAAGTTGGAACATACTTTATGAAGCATTCAGAGCCTTGACTGACCGAAAAAAAAGCTGCAATGATTATTTTTCCAGATAATTTAAACATGTTTTTAAATATGTCTGCAATATCAAGAATCACCTGTCACAACTTAATAATTGCTTGTCTTTTTCACTGTCTATGCTTGATTGCTGTATTAGTCGACTGTCATCAAATAAAATTGAACACCAAGAAAACCCAGCAATGCATATGAAACAAACTAAATGGTTAGAAAAATATTTCTTAGTGTCATTTTATTTTCCTAGAGGACAAGTTGATGCAGATAATTAAACAGGTCAAATATTAAATAGTTTGAGAAAAACAGAAAATAAGTGTCTATGTGTAGGAAGGAACTGCAGATGCCGATTTCAATCGAAGATACAAAAAGCTGGAGTAACTCAACGGGTCAGACAGCATCTCTGAAAAGGGTCAGTCTGAAGAAGTGTCTCGAACTGAAACACCACCTATTCCTTTCCTCCAGCGAACTCCGTTGAGTTACTCCAGCTTTTTGTGTCCAAATCAGTGTCTATCATAGATTTATATGTTGAGGCAAGTTGTAAGAAGAGAGCAGCGAGCATTGTTCTTTTCCTTGGGTCCTCCCAAATCATTTTTATTTCAAAATTTTGTCCATGGAGCAGGATGAGGCATGATAACACTTCTCAAAGATTGAAAGGGAATACCATAATCAGAATGATGTATCAAAGTTTTGCAAGTTTTTGCTGGGTTACACAATTTGAATGATGCAACAGCGGTACCCGGACGTGGCGTCGAAGAATGAGAAGCCGGATCAAAGAAGTGGAAGCCAAATAACCCAAGGAAACGAGGCCGAAACGTCAAATAACCAAAAGCGTACAAAGCCGAAACGCCAACTAAACAAAAGGGCGTGATGCCTAAAAACAAACTAACCGAAAGGGCGGGACGCTAAAAGCAAACTCACCGAAAGGCCGCTCTGCCGAAACGCCAACTCACCGAAAGGACGCGCCTACAAGCCAACTCACCGAATGGCCGCTGTGCCGAAAAGTCAAATAATGGACATGACGTCGCCAGGAGGGCGGGACTTGTCAGTCATTGGTCCAGACCCCCGTGTCCATCACATCACTGGCCGATGAAGACGGGAGGGTGGGGGTCATTTTCCCACACAAGCCATAGATGACTGGGCACTCTGAACCCGAGCACCAAGTTGTAAGCGGCCGAAGGAGCGTATCCCTCGGGACAGCCCCCATTCTCCCACATTCACGGCCACCCTCCGCCTCGTCTCCCCCGTGCGGCTGCACTGTGACGGGCTGTGTGTCGGCAGCGCCGAGTGGAGCAGAGGTGTGGGACAGGCTGGTCCCACCGCCCACCCAGAGTCACTGACCGCGATGCACCGCCTCACCCCCTGACACCCACACCGAGTGATTCACCCCCACCCCGGCCGTGGGGACAGACGACTCGGGGCATTGGCAGCCATAGCCCTGTCAGTTGGTTTGCTTTTAGGCGTCACGCCCTTTCGGTTAGTTGACGTTTCGGCTTCGTATGCTTTCGGTTATTTGGCGTTTCGGCTTTGTTTCCATTTGGATTTCACTTCTTTGCTTCGGCTTCTTGTCCATCAACGCCACGTCCGCACACGGCTACAGCAACACCTTCTAGAAGATCCTGAAGTTTTAGAACACAGAAGGCGGGTCAGTTGGACCTTCCATTAAGATTGGACAAGCTGAATGGTCTTTGCATTTCTTCAAGACAAATAAAAAATCCTAAATCATGATTTCCCAGCTGAATTGTACTGGACTAATTTACAACTGCTGGAGGTATATATGTAAGAATCTATTAAAAGGGCCTTGTCACCATCTTCCAGCAGAAGGGGCAGAGATTAGAGATCAACAATTGCCAACTCATTTCACTGCTTCATGCAGAATACAAGATGCAGGTCAATCAAGTGAAATTGGCTTTGGAGTTAGTGATTCACCTGAATTAGGTCTGGGTTTTTCTCAGCACAACAGAGTTCAACAGCCCCTGCTACAGAGATATGATTGTGTGTGTGCAGGCAGATAGGGAGGATAGCTACTTAGTTAGATTGCATTAAAATGACTCTGATGAATAAAGTACATGTACATGATGAATGTACTCTCCAACATTTTGTGCGGGAAAGGAATCCACAATAGGATATCATTGTCCCTCACAGATTATAGTCAACATGAATGGGTAAACAGAATTTTCAAACAAGCACCAAAATCTTGCTTAGCTAATCGTAAGAAGACTATTCTGACAAATTTGTCTTGTATACCTGGTGTCTTAAGATTCAACATGTGCTACCCTTAAGGCGACTGCAGCGAGAGTCATCCATCACCTTCTGAAATGTGGTTTTAAGTGTAGGTTTATTATTGTCAAGTGTACTGAGGTACAGTGAAAAGCTTTGTTTTGCTTGTTATACAAACAAATCAGATAATACTCTCCATAAATACAATCAAGCCTAACACTAGTACAATAGGGAGAGCGAAGGGAAAGATACAGAGTGCAGAATAGTTTTCAGCATTATCGCGCAACAATTCCAGAGACGAAGTCCAATGTCTGCAATGAGGAAATCCTAGCTGATGGAAGGACCATTGAAAGCCTGATAACAGCAGGGAAAAAGCTGAGTCTGGTGGCGGGCACTTTCAGGTTCCTGTATCTTCTACGGGAGCAAGGAGAAGGAGGAATGATCAGGGTTGGAAAGGTCTTTGATTATGTTGCCTGCTTTCCTGAGACAGTGTGAAGGTGGATGAAGTCAATGGTGGGGAGTTTGCTCTGTGATGCACTGGGCCACAACCACAACTCTTTTGATTCCAGCATTAATTGACTCTTATCACCTGTTACAATTGAAAAATGTCACCATAAAATGGAAAGGTCTCCACAGCAGATTACCACAAGGTACAAAATCAGAGTTGAAAATCAATTGTTGGGCCAAGGCGGGATATTGTGTGAAATTAACTTTATATTTGCTAAAATGTAGGCAAATAGGAAACTTTTATTTTTTAAATCAATTGGTCATGGAATGCTGTGATACCCACAAGTGCTGCACTGGAAGCTTATTTAATTTGACTATTTTTTTTTTAAATCATAAGGTTTATATAAACAATATTCAAGGTTTTAATGTCAGTTTATTGTCACATGTACCAGTTAAGGTACAGTGAAATTTGAGTTGTATTAATATACAAAAACAAAATATTAAACCACATCATAGACTTGAAACATCAAACTTACCAAGTTCTACTGGCAGCTTTCGGATAGGATTTCCTTCAAGAAGCAATGTTTTAAGGCATCTGTAAAAAAAACAAAGTAAGTATGCACTGGCGGCAACAACATTCACAAATTAACTCAACAGAATAAAATATTCTAGGGCAGATTATAATAATGAAAATGGATTCTAAGCAATAGAACTAAAAGAAAGGAGTAACCCACATAAAAGTCCATATTATTTTTTAATGGAAAGAGAAATAGCAAGCTGGAAAGGGTTAGGAAGAAAGTTCCAGGTTGTTGTGGAAGATGCTGCAACTAAAAGGTCAATTGAAGAAAATAGTGTCGGATATTAAGGGCTCAAGACTTAAAAGCACAGCACAATGAGCATATAACTTTTAGGAGGTTATCAAATGGATTGAGGTCTTGACAACATTTTTAAGCGACAATAAACATTCTAAATTCAATGCATTGGTAACCAGGCGATAGTAGTGAGGAGTGGTAATTAGTATAAATTAGAGGCAGCAGATTTTTGAATCTCCTTAAGTTTATAGGAAAGAATTCCGGCAATTGGCACTGGGAGAAACTGAGAGATTAAGGCATGGGATAGGTAAGAAGAATGGTGGTTAGTACTTTGGAGGAAAGTTTCAGTAATCCTGATTATATATAGCAAACAGAATTGTTCAGAACAGTTCAATCAAAGCTACATGTATATTTTTAGACTGAACTAAATATATTGTTTCACAATCAAACCAGATGGGGTTTGTAAAATTACTTGAACAATGAGGGCAAGATTGATTTTGACATGGTAAACTTATGCCAAAAGGGTTAGGAAGAAAAATCCAGATTGTAGTTGAAGGCACTGGAACAAAAAGGTTAAATCAAGATTCAAGATACATTTATTTGTCACATGTGCCAGTTGGCACAGTGAAATGTGATCACCATACAGTCATACAATAAAAATAAAGAACACAACACACGATAGAGTTCAACATAAAACATGTCCCAAAGTCCACAGGCCGCGCTGGGCGGAGATGCAACGCTGGCGGCCCTCGGCAAAGGGCCGCAGGATTCCGCGATGTTGTTCAGCGCCGCGCTGGGAGCTCTACGAACCACAGCTCCGCGATGTTGGAGCGGCGGGCCCAGCAATCCGGAGCTCCAAACGGCGATCTAGGTAGCATCACCCGCTCCACGGTGAATGAAGAAAAAGTGTGGGATACCAAGGATTCAAAATTTAAAAGCACACATCTTACTTGAGCATATAACCTTTAGGCCAAAAGCTAGTTCTGTGTTCATCTGAGAGAAGTAATATGTTAGTAACACCATCTGAATGAACGCTTTCCCTTTCAAATGTTGGACCTGTAAGCAACGACTGGTTTTGCATCATACACAATTAGTTTAGTGAAGGTACTATTATCAACTTTGTTTACAAATTTCAGACAGCCTGAATGTGGTTCCCCTGTCAATCCCTTTTTCAATTTACATGTTTAAACATGGTTATCCTTCCGTGGACCATTGATGTCCTTCTCAGATCCAAAATTACCTGGACTCAGCAAAGCAAATGCTTAGAAAAACTGGCTGGCACTCCAAATTAAGAATCTATGTAGTCCATTGATTGACAGTCTTGGTAACCTCACGATCTCTTATTTTATTAATTTATTATGATGGTGTGGCTGAAAAGGTCAGCATTTATTGTTCATGATTAACACGTATACTCATACTTTATTGTCATTGTGAAACAATTACACAAGTACATATGTGTTAGGCTGTTGCTTGAATTATTATGTAAAAGAGCTCTCCTGATAAACGAACCAGCCAGAATGCTTTCTGTTCACAAAGCCTGAGCTGTATTCAATGCTGTATTCAATGCTCTCAGCCATCGATACCAAGTGGAATAAATTAAATCAGCTAAAGATTGGCTTCAGTAACAGTGGGATTTCACATGGGAGACATAGTTTTGACACTCCCAAGATGGACCGCACAATAATTGAGGACGGCAGTATTCTTACAACCTCCTCCACTTCCTGTTACCTTTAATTATCTGCCATCATTGGGACAATGTGCTGGAATTATAGAATTTTAATTTGATCCATTGGCTGGGGATTGTTTAGTTCTGTCCACAGTAATCTGCTTTGCCATGTAGCATTCATATTGTCCAATGTTTGAATTTCTTCATGTTTGCACCCCATTAGCAGGAATGCTTAGGCATGTTCCCATGATGTTATACTGTACTCTCAATGGACCAGGTTTGATCATATTTATCAAAATTAAATTACATCTGTCATTGCTCCGCTCATATTTCCAATGGGTAAATATCTTATAGCCTATGCTAATTAAGCCCTTTTACACCATGAAACTGTATGGTAAACAGGTAATTAAGAGCGCATTAATGAGTCTAAATGAATGAGTGACTCATTGATCAGTGTTGAGTTCACAAATGCTCAGATTAACTGAAATGGAAATGAATGGTTACATTCACATAGGAAGAAAATTACCACTTTAATTGTTCTAAAACAACTAAGATTTAAAAGCAGTGGGTATGAAGGTTGATTTAGGGTGAACCATATGGAAAAGGTGTTGCTAAATAAAATGAAACAATAATCACATAAACATTCGCATGACAATATGTAAAATTGCCTTGGCATATGTTCACAAAACACAGTACAAATCCAATCTGTCTAATTATGGACTAATGTTTTTATTCAATCATAAATACAAGAATTGAAGATGTCCAAGGCACTACTATGAAACTGTACAAACACACCAATAATTTGTTCAAAAATGCCCAGCTAGGTTTTGACAGGACCACTTAACTCCGAGACCACAACATAGCTTTGACATAAACACAGGCACATTACAGCATTATTAGAAAGGAAGCAAGGGAGAATAAATTGGCAACAGCTGTTATTGGGGAAGTCCACATAAGACATTTGGGGGTCGTTAAAGATCAGCTGATTAGAGTTCAGGACAGGCATATTTTCATACGTAATAGGAGAAAATGTAAGCCATTCGGCCCATCACGTCTACTCTGCCATTCAATCATGGCTGATCTATCTTTCCCTTTCAACCCCATTCTCCTGCCTTGTCCCCATTTCCCTTGACACCATAACCAATCATGTACCTGTCAATCTCCGCCTTAAAAATACTCAATGAATTGGCCTCCATAGCCATCTGTGGCCATCTTGGCATCCATAGCCATCTTGGCCTCCATAGCCATCTTGGCCTCCATAGCCATCTTGGCCTCCATAGCCATCTGTGGGCACAGATATACCACCTGCTGACTATAGAAAATCCTCCTCAACTCCTTTCTTAAGGTATTCCTTTTATTCTGGGGCTATGCACTGGTTCTAGATTCTCCCATTAGTGGAAAGGTGCTCTCCATATTCACTCTATCACTTTTCGTTAAGTTTCAATGAGGTTCCTCATCCTTCTAAACTCCAGCGAGTGCAGTCAAACGCTCATCATATGCCCAGTGCCGTCAAACGCTCATCATATGGTAACCCAGTCATTACTGAGATGCTTTGCATAAACCTCATGTGGACCCCCTCCAACACCAGCACAACCTTCCTCAGATATGGGGCCCAAAACTGCTCACAATACTCCAAATGCAGTCTGACTAGTGCCTTATAAAGCCTCAGCATTACATCCTGGTTTTATATTCTAGTTCTCTCAAAATAAATGCTAACATCGCAATAGCCTTCCTTACTACCGATTCAACTTGCGAATGAACCTTTTGGGAACCCTGCACCAGCACTCCCAAGTCTATTTATACCTCCGATTTCCAAATATTCTCCCCATTTAGAAAATTGGCTATGCCTTTATGCTTGCTACCAAAATACACGGGATTATGCAGGGATCTGTGCTGGGACCTCTGCTGTTTGTGATATATATATATATATATATATATATATATATATATATTTATTATATATATATATATAAATGTCTTGAAATAAATAGAGATGTTTTGATTAGCAAGTTTGCAGATCACACTGAATTTGGTCGACATATGGCAGTGTGGAAGATTGTCAAAGTATGCAGTGGGATATATTTAAGATACAGAAATGGGTAATGAAATGGCAGATGGGGTTTAATCTGAGATGTTCTACTTTTTGGGGTCAAATGTAAACAGAAAATATACAAGTCCCTTAACGACATTGATGTACAGAGGGACCTTGGGATCGAAGTGCATGGAGCTGGGGTACCACTAGGCAATTTTCTAGGAGACTGCCGGCATCATTCACTGTCGCGGTGGGACACCTGAAAAATGGCTTTTTTAACCCACCCCGCGACAATGTCCATGACAAGCTACCACCTAGTCTACGTCAAGCTACGTCAACCAGCGACACAATTCCTCGAGATTTGGGTCGACCACCTACGACCACACCTACGACAACCTACGACAACCTTCAACCACACAGGCGACAACCTACGACACCCGAAGTTAACCTACCTCCACCCGTACAAGCTACGACCCTGTCGGCAACAAATGATGACAACTGAAGACTTCTCTTGACACCGGAACTGTCGCTGGTTGTTGTAGGTTGACGTAGGATGACGTAGGTTGTCGTCAATGGAATTCACCAAGGTCATGACCCGGCGACAGCCAACATCACCTGTCGTCATCCTGGTGACAACCTATGACAGCACCTACGACAGGAGACGACATGCAACGTCAAGCCCGCTGTCGCCGAAAAATGTTGCCTTGTGGGACAGCCGCTTAACTCCCTAAAAGTGGCAACATAAGTAGATAGAGTGGTAAAGAAGACATGTGGTATGGTTGCCTTCATAGGTTGGGGAACTGTGTATATGAGCCAATAAGTCATGGTGCAGCTTTATAGGACTTTGGTTAGGCTGAATTTGGAATATTGCTTGCAATTCTAGTCATCCCATAACAGGAATATAAACTTATGTGGCATAAAGAGGGTAGACAGTCACAACCTTTTTCTCAGCGTGGATATATCAAAGACGAGAGTCCACAGCGTTAAGATGAGATGGGGGAAGTTTAAAGGAGATGTGCTGGGCAAGTTTTTTTTATACATATTGTGCTGAGTGTCTGGAACACATTGCCTGGACCTTGAGATCATTTTGACATGCTAATAAGTGGCAAGTGACACCCATTCATAATTGTGCCAGGCAATGACCATCTCCAACAAGAGAGAGGGCCTAAATTAGAGAGGCAAAAGTTTCACATTTGCACAATCGAGAGATTAAATATGTTATTAGAAAAAAATTATCAGTTCAGCATGTTGATATGAGAATCCACATGCACTGATCGGAGAGCATTGTGTGATTGTATCTTATTTCAGGCTAAAGTAAAATAAAGAGCATTTCATGTGTGCGATCACTTCACGGTAATACAATTAACATATTAAAAATATGAGTTGAAGTATTGTGAAGAGTTACATAGAATTTACAGCTAATAAACAGGCAATTTAACTAGTATATGCTTGTGTTTATTCCTCTCAGTTCTCTTGCTGTTCCACCCATTTCCCCCACACTTTCCGCAAATCTTCATATACCTACTCTTCTCATATGGTTTAATTTTGAAAACTCCCTAGATACCTGCCTCAACCAAATCCTTTACTGGAAATTTCCAAATTCATCTTGTTTTGCAACTGGAGTTATTAATTATGCCCTGTTTCCAGCCAAAAGATTTAGACTCTTTAAGGAATTGTGGATTTTTCTCCACCAGAATACTACCCTCATAATACTGACAAAAATCTCCTCATTGCAATATGATGTAAATATGTTAATAGTACACAGGAGTATTTCAAAGTCATTTTTAATTGAGAAAATATAAACAGACAAAATATTTTCAGTTTCTTAAATGCAAGACTAACAAACCTATGGTCCCCAATCGAAAGAGGAAGACTTGTGAGCTTGTTGTTTCGTAGATCCAACCAGATAAGATTTGGCAATCGATGAAAGAAGTCCTCAGAAAGTTCAGATAAGGCGTTTCCTTCAAGATATAAATTCTATTGGAAAAAATATTCCAGTCATTGCCACGCATGACAAGAAATATTTGAAAAAAAAGACACTTTCACAATTGTCAATTGTCTTAACTTTCTTTACAAACAGTGAAATACTTACAAAATGTATTCACTGTTGCAAGGTAGAAAATATAGAAATATTGGCTAAGACAAACAGGGCAAATTTTCTTCCAATTATCATCAGAGATTTTCATTTGTACATGAACCTCATTTGACATGCAGTCCCAAAAAGTTGAGAACAACCTACAACGTAACAATGAACTCAGTCAGGAGATTAGTTTGCAGGAAGTACCAATAAGATATTACACTTTAAAAAGTAATAAGTGTAAAACATATTGCTCAGCGCAACAAAAATAAAACACTAAATGACAGTCATTCTTGCACCAGGGATTTCAACCATTCCCTTTGTCATGTAGGGAAACAAATATATGAAGTAACGATTTGAAATCAGACCAACATAGAATCCACTGAAGGATCTCAGATGGTCGAGCAGCATCAGAGGGAGAAGTGAGGGGGGTGGGGGGGCAGATGGAATTGTTGACCTTTTGGGTCGAGACCCTGCATCAGGCCTAAAAGTGAAGAAAAACAGGAGGATATCTGGCTCTCTTTAGAATTTTGTACGTCGTAGGAGCAAAATTAAGCCATTTGGCCCATCAAGTCTACTCCACCATTCAATCAAGGCTGATCATCATTCCATCTCAACCTGCCTTCTCCCCGTAATCTTTGACACTGTTACTATTCAAGAAAATGTATTTTTCCTCTCCGCTCTTAATCCAGATACATTGATAATTCCTCCCATCACCACCACATATTCTGCTCCATCTGTTGAGTTCCTGCAGCAGATTGTTTGTTGCTCCAGATTTCAACATCTGCAGTCTCGCGTGTCAACCAGTTGAAACCATCCTGGTTAAGATACAATGTAGATACAAGAGAACTGTAGATGCTGGGATCTGGGGTAGAATACAAAGTATATGACGGAATTGTTGATGCTGGTTTAAACCTAAGATAGACATAAAAAGCTGGAGTAACTCAGCTGGTCAGGTAGCATATCTGGAGAAAAGGAATAGATGACGTTTCAGGTCGAGATCTGGAGTAACTCAGCAGGTCAGACAACGTCTGTGGAAAGAATAGATAGGCGATGATTCAGGTTGCTACCCTTCTTCCGATAAGTTACTCCAACACTTTTGTTAAGATACAAACGTCGACATTTCAACTTTTGGATCAGGAACCACCAGATTGCCTCTAATTCCAAAAAACTCAGTGACATTATTGACAAACTTGGTTTTTTTCCCCCGTGTTCATAAGTGATAGGAGAAGAATTAGGCCATTTGGCCCATTAAGTCCACTCTGCCATCCAATCAAGACTGATCTATCTTTTCCTTCTCCACGCCAGTCTCCTGCCTTCTCTCCATAACCCCTGACACCCATACTGATCAGGGTTTTTCCAGGTCATATGTTGTTATAGTTGAATGTTCCTCTATCTAAAAAAACCATTGACAAGCCCAATATTCAAAGTTTGTAGGATGGAACTGCAGATGCCGGTTTATACCGGAGATAAGACACAACATGTTGGAGTAACTCAGCGGGTCAGGCAGCATCTCTGGCGAGAAGGGAAGTCAACAAGGAGCGGGTTTGAAGGAGGAGAGTTTCTGCAGGTTACACAAAAGGCTGGAGAAACTCAGCAGGTGCAGCAGCATCTAAGAAACGAAGGAGATAGGCGACGTTTCGGGCCGAAACCCTTCATCAGACTCTCTGCAGCTTTGTCCCCGCCGGCGGCTCGGCCCCCGCGGCCTTACCTTCAACCAGGGCATTTGGAGAACGTGTTCGGGCAACTGCGCCAGTCCCCTGCCACTCAGATCGATCATGTCAGCGACCGAGTCGCCGTCGCCGTCGCCGTCGCAATCGCCGTGGCTGCCCGCCGGGCTGGGCCAGCGCTCCAGCCGCTCCGCCATTCCAGCGCCAAGGGCCGCCTCCAAACCACCGCGGCTCCATGGCAACCGGGCCTGTGACGCCCCTCACACGGCGCGCCATCACGAACCACCAGGCAAGAATGTCTTATTGTCCTGTGTCCTGGGTAGAACAATGCTGCAGGCACTCTCTCTCACTTGCTGCAGCACAACAGGATACGCATACACACACACACATATACATGTAGTTGTTAAAGAAGGAACTGCAGATGCTGGAGAATCGAGGGTTACACAAAAAGCTGGAGAAACTCAGCGGGTGCAGCAGCAGCATCTAAGGAGCGAAGGAGATAGGCGACGTTTCGGGTCGAGACCCTTCTTCAGACCAAAGATTATAGAGGAGCTATCTATAGTCTTTATAGAGGAGCATCTATAATCTTTGCTTCAGACTGGTCAGGGATCAGGGAAACGAGAGATATAGACAGTGATGTGGAGAGCTAAAGAACAATGAATGAAAGATATGCAAAAAAGTATTGATGATAAGGGAAACAGGCCATTGTAAAATACTGAAGATATGAAGGTGAATCAGGTGTCAAATGAAACTTTTTATGCTTTATCTGATGGGATAAATTGCAGACTTGATTTTTATAATCTCAAAAATTTGTAACATTGCTAGAGAATGTAATTGTTCTACCTGGGGCATATGACAATAAAACGCACTTCACTGTTGACTTTCTCGTCTATATTTATATATATATTTATACATGCGTGTGTAATACATATTCTGTTGTGCTGCTGCAAGTGAGAATGTCATTGTTCGACAATATGACAATAAACCATTCTGGACTCTCTCGTATATATAGATGCACGAGCACATATATATGTGGGGTTACACAAAAAGCTGGAGAAACTCAGCGGGTGCAGCAGCATCTAAGGGGCGAAGGAGATAGGCGACGTTTCAGGTCGAGACCCTTCTTCAGACTGGTCAGGGATCAGGGAAACGAGAGATATAAACAGTGATGTGGAGAGATAAAGAACAATGAATGAAAGATATGCAAAAAAGTATTGATGATAAGGGAAACAGGCCATTGTAAGCTGTTTGTGGTGTGAAAATGAGAAGCTAGTGCGACTGGGGAGGGGGGGGGGGAGATGGAGAAGGAATGTCAGGGCCCGAGGGCTGAGGGAGAGGTGGAGAGGGGAGGGGGCAGTCTGGGTTAACAGAATTGAGAAAATTCAATGTTTAAGCCCAGAAGATGCAGACTCCCCAAGCGGAATATGAGGTGCTGTTCCTCCAATTACGGTGTTGCTCACTCTGGCTGTGGAGGAGGCCCAGGACCGAGAGGTCGGATACGGAGTGGGAGGGGGAGTTGAAGTGCTGAGCCACCGGGAGGTCGGGTTGGTTATTGCGGACCGAGCGGAGGTGTTCGGCGAAACGATCGCCCAGCCTCCGCTTGGTCTCACCGATGTAGATCAGCTGGCATCTGGAGCAACGGATGCAGTAGATGAGGTTGGAGGAGGTGCAGGTGAACCTCTGTCGGACTTGGGATGACTGCTTGGGTCCCTGAAAGGAGTGGATGGGGGAGGTGAAGGGACAAGTGTGGCATCTCTTGCGGTTGCAAGGGAAAGTGCCCGGGGAGGAGTGGAGCGGGAGGGAAGGGAAGAATTGACAAGGGAGTTGCGGAGGGAGCGGTCTTTGCGGAAGGCAGACGGGGGGGAGATGGGAAGATGTGGCGAGTGGAGGGGTCACGTTGGAGGTGGCGAAACTGGCGGAGGACTATCTGTTGTATGCGCTGCCTGGTGGGGTGAAAGGTGAGGACCAGGGGGACTCGGCCCTTGTTGTGAGTGGGGGAATGGGGAGAGAGGGCAGTGTTGCGGGGCATGGAGGAGACCCTGGTGCGAGCCTCATTTATAGTGGGGGAGGGGAAACCCCGTTCTCTGACGAACGAGGACATTTGTGATGACCTGGTGTGCAACACGTCATCCTGGGAGCAGATGCGGCGTAGACGGAGGAATTGGGAATAGGGGATGGAGTCCTTACAGGAAGCAGGGTGGGAGGAAGAGTAGTCCAGGTAGCTGTGGGAGTCAGTTGGTTTGTAGTGGATGTCAGTTAGGAGTGTATCACCTGCAATAGAGATGGTGAGGTCAAGGACCGCTCCCTCCGCAACTCCCTTGTCAATTCTTCCCTTCCCACCCGCTCCACTCCTTCCCCGGGCACATTCCCTTGCAACCGCAAGAGATGCTACACTTGTCCCTTCACCTACCCATCCACTCCTTTCAGGGACCCAAGCAGTCATTCCAAGTCCGACAGAGGTTCACCTGCACCTCCTCCAACCTCATCTACTGCATCCGTTGCTCCAGATGCCAGCTGATCTACATCGGTGAGACCAAGCGGAGGCTGGGCGATCGTTTCGCCGAACACTTCCGCTCGGTCCGCAATAACCGACCCGACCTCCCGGTGGCTCAGCACTTCAACTCCCCCTCCCATTCCGTATCCGACCTCTCGGTCCTGGGCCTCCTCCACGGCCAGAGTGAGCAACACCGCAAGTTGGAGGAACAGCACCTCATATTCCGCTTGGGGAGTCTGCATCCTCTGGGCTTAAACATTGAATTTTCTCAATTCTGTTAACCCAGACTGCCCCCACCCCTCCCCACCTCTCCCTCAGCCCTCGGGCCCTGACATTCCTTCTCCATCCCCCCCCCCCCCCCCCCCCCCCCCAGTCGCACTAGCTTCTCATTTTCACACCACAAACAGCTTACAATGGCCTGTTTCCCTTATCATCAATACTTTTTTGCATATCTTTCATTCATTGTTCTTTATCTCTCCACATCACTGTTTATATCTCTCGTTTCCCTGATCCCTGACCAGTCTGAAGAAGGGTCTCGACCCGAAACGTCGCCTATCTCCTTCGCCCCTTAGATGCTGCTGCACCCGCTGAGTTTCTCCAGCTTTTTGTGTAACCCCACATATATATGTACTCGTGCATCTATATATACGAGAGAGTCCAGAATGGTTTATTGTCATATTGTCGAACAATGACATTCTCACTTGCAGCAGCACAACAGAATATGTATTACACACGCATGTATAAATATATATATAAATATAGACGAGAAAGTCAACAGTGAAGTGCGTTTTATTGTCATATGCCCCAGGTAGAACAATTACATTCTCTAGCAATGTTACAAATTTTTGAGATTATAAAAATCAAGTCTGCAATTTATCCCATCAGATAAAGCATAAAAAGTTTCATTTGACACCTGATTCACCTTCATATCTTCAGTATTAAAAATGATGTGGCCATTTTCATACTCGGAAATTAGCATCCTGTTCCCTATTGCTTTTCCATTGACTTAACACAAAAGTTGTGATCGAGGACAGTCAGAAGCCATTAACTTTCTTAAAAATGAAGAGAACTGAAAGAGATTTCCAGTTATTATAGATTGAAGCATTCTGGAACAAATATGAAACAATCTTACTTGGATGACCTGAAATTAAAGCACATAATTAGTTAGTTACCCAATTGTAGCTAATTACAATATTCAATTACTAGATCTAAACATCTATCTATTTCTTAAGAAAATATTAACATTTTTAAATAGCCTAAGTGTCCAAATAACATTCACACAAGAATTCACAATATAACATGCTTTTTAAATCTCATTGTCATGAATTTATAGGGCAAATTGAAGGAATTTAGTGTTTAATTTACGTAAATTAATGGCCATTTAAATCATCTTGTGAATGGGATTTTATGGAACGCAATCAATTGGAATGTTGCGGTTGCAGTGAATTTGAACCCCATATCGGCTAGTTCGTATGGGGAATAAATCACCATTTTGCAACATGAAATTTGGATTAAGGTCATCTTAAGAAGCAAGTTTATATGTAAAAATAAACGGCTTTCCTTTACCTGCCCCTACGTGAAATCCGTCCCCGTTGTCGGCGTTCATGGCATTAGAAGCTAATTTTTATTTTACTCCAGCGCTGAAATTGTCGGTCGATTAAAAAAAAAAAATTCACATACCAGCAGTCGGAACGAATCTTCACCCCGAGAAAATAAAACTCCGGAAGGCAGGGGAAAACCGCATTTTAACCTCGCCCCCCGCCCCCCTCAAAGGCGCCAAAGTCGCACACACGGCCAGAGACAGAACTGCAGCGCCGCTGAAGGTAAGTTTTGTAACATACCTACACATATGTACACGTACATTTATATATACAAGAGTCCAGAATGGTTCATTGTCATATTGTCATACATTCTCACTTGCAGCAGCACAACAGGATATGTGTATATATATATATATATATAATATATATATATATACACACAACGTATATATGTAGGCGAGAGAGGTAACACTAGGGTTGCCAACTGTCCCGTCTTAACGCATGGGCCTGGGGCCCACGAGCATAGGGGCCCCATGCTAATCTATGTATTGTATAATGTTATTGTTGAACATGAAAACGGAGAAGAACATTGCAAGTGCATGACGGCATATTTAATTCCGCATAAAGAAACTGGAAGTGTAGGAGCCCCAGTGCACTGCTTTGCCCGGGGGGCTATAATTCTGTTAAGATGGCCCTGGCAGCAGCATCGCCTCGCCCGTGGCCCAGTCGGTCGGCAGCCACCACCCCAACTTCTCATGGCCGATCATCGGTTGATGAGTTGGATGGGGTGCCGGACTTTGCGTGCGACATCGCACGGCCAAAACTCCTCAGCTGCCCGCCAACATGGTTTTGTGTGCAATCCAGCACCCGGGCCAACTCATCATTCATCCAGCCAAGGCCTAGTCGGTGTTCCGTATTTTGTCCCGGAATTTGTCCCGTATTTTCACCTTTGTCCTTTATTTGGGAGTGAGAAAGTTGGCAACCCTAGTCAACAGTGAAGAGTGTTTTATTGTCATATGTCCCGGGTAGAACAATAGCATTCTCACTTGCAGCAGCACAACAGAATATGTATACACGCACACATGTATGTATATATATCCATAATTGTTTGGGACATTGTATAAGCACGTGCTGTAATTTTTATATGGTGAAACTAAAATGTATAAAAATCGCCTTTATTAAAATCTGACCGTGCACTTTAACCACATGTGATGTTTTTTCTATTACAAATCTCAAATTGTGGAGTACAGAAGCAAATAAATAAATGATGGGTCTTTGTCCAAACATTATGGTGGGCACTGTATACACGTACATAGATATATATATATATACACGAGAGAGTCCAGAGTGTTTTGTTGTCATCTTGTAGAACAATGACATTCTCACTTGCAGCAGCACAACAGTATATGTATACACACATACATATATATATATAGATCTATATATATATATAGACAAGAGAGTTAACAGTGAAGAGTATTTTATTGTCATATGTCCCACATAGAACAATGACATTCTTACTTGCAGCGGCACAACAGAATATGTAATTAATCGCAAAAGCATTTTGATCATTATTATTCTCTGGATGCAGAAATTAATGCAATTTGTAGTTTTTTCTTTAAGATAAAATTTAAAGATTAAAAGGAGAATGTTAATCAATTGTAAATGATGCTCAGTTTATTGGCTGCAAAACAGATGCCTTCAGAAACCCTGACTGGGAAGACTTTTCAGTTTGCAATAAATTATCACAATTATATCAATAATATGATTTTATAACTTGCATTCATATCAAATTGAAACCATTCTATCCTGGAACATATAGCAAATACATTAATCTCCCTATGAACTCTTCTTGCGAATGAAACAAAGGAATAATTAGATCTCGAGCCGGGTGTTGAGCAGCCAGGTTGTTGTCTCTACGTCAATGTCTGCCAGGCCCTGAGCTCCATTTGGTGGGTGGTAGAGGGGGCACCCAGAGATGACATGGTTGGCTGTCTGTTGTTCTGCTCCGCATTCACAGGCTGGGCTCTGGTGGAGTCCCCATCTCCACATGCAGGCATTGAAACGCTCAACTCCAGTACGAAATCTGTTGAGCTTCACCCATGCTCCTCTGGCAGATTCACCCATTGCTCCACCAGCAACTGCCAATCCAGAGCTGCCTCCAGCTGTCCAAACCTGGTCCTTAGTGGAATTTTCCATTGCCCTTGTTCCCCCTCCCGAACAAAGGCAATTGGCTTAACTGAGTTGGTTGTTCTGGGCGGCAGGGCATTGTTGGTTGTTCTGCTTTCCAGAGTCACTGCCAGGCATTTGAGCACTTGATTATGTCTCCAGGTGTACAGTCCTTGGGAGATGCTTACTTTACACCCAGTGAGGATGTGCTTAAGCGTGACTGGTGTTGAACACAGCGGGCATGATGGATCTTCGCCCAGCCATTGGTTGAGATTTTTTGGGCTAGGAAGGACATCATAGGTTGCCCGAATGAGGAAACTTATCCTGCTCGCCTCCATCTCCCACATGTCCTTCCAGCTGATCTTCCTCTTTTCCACACTCTCCCATCTCATCCACTGGCCCTGTTTAGCTTGCGACACAGCCTTGGCACACCTACTCAACTCCTCATGTCGTCGGACTTAGGCCACGACCAACTTCCAGTGCTCCAGTGATGATGCCTTGTTCCAGCAAGGTCGCTTTCCGCCAAGCCCCAAGCCACATCTTCCGTGTTGCATTTGCCCTATCATGTCGCCTTGGTGGAGAGCAGATTTTGTCTGCTGTGTCGCATTCTTAGCCGTCCACTTCTTTCCTGTTGCCAGGGTTGGAGCAGCAGCTCGGATGACAGTGTCCCTTAATTCTGCCAGGGTAATCTCTAGTCTGACTTTAGTGCACTTAAACTCCTCTGTGAGGCTAGAGAGAGGCAGCTGGAGTACCCCCTGACCGTACAGGCCAACGCTGCTCAGGCACTGAGGAACACCTAACCACTTTCTCATGAAAGAGCTGATTGTTCTTTCCATCTTCTCGACTCTTGTGAGGGTGATGTCATACATGGTTAGAGGCCATGTAAGGCGAGGTAACAACCCAAACTGCAGGCACCAGATGTGCAGGGAGGGTGCAGACAGCGTGGACCCGACATGTGGGGGGGGGGAGGGGTTGCTCTCTCTCTCTCCCTCTTTCCCTCTCTCCCTCTCTCTCCCCCTCTCTCTCTCTCTCTCTCTCTCCCTCTCCCTCTCTCCCTTGATGGCAGCGCGCAGCATTCTCCTCCCCCTGCGGTGACCAGCGTTGACGGCCCTCAGCGATCAGCGTTGATGGAAGGCCTCCAGCGTCCCCATGGACACCGCATGTTCCCTCTACAGGTACGTGAGCACGGACGTAGGCCCGGATGAGGGACAGGCAGCCGATTCTGGTGTGACCATCGACCGCCGGCTGCCTGGACCCGCAATTGGGCATCTCGGCCACACCCAGGAGCAAATCGACAGGGAGATCTCCCTCCCCGCCCACCCCGATTGGCCCTCCCCACTCCCTGCCACGTGTCCAAACACCAGGATCGTGGGACTAAAATGCAACCAAAACTTGAGGTGCAGCCCCATCAGATATTGGTACAGGGGCAGCAACCTCAACGTCCCATTGTGATGTCACCGTGGCACTCGGCAGCTTGAGAGCCCATTGTGATTGGTGAGTTGTGAGTTGCAGTGGGACATCATCAGTGGAACCTCCTGGAAAAAAGGCTGTCTGTGAGAAGCTGTGGTTACCGTTGGCAATGCCCCATGGTGATGTCATTGTGGCACTGTGGCTGTGCGTGAGAAGCGTTTTTTCCCTTTTTTTTAAAAACTTGATTCGTTAATAACCGGAAATATAGGTGGAAATACAACGGGAAGATGTTTATCGCCACCATGGGAAAGATGTGAGTAGGATGTGTGAAAATGGGAAGGCTGTGGCCTCACGTTTGGAAGAACCAGATTGACACAGATAGAGTCACATCGTGGACACAAACAAGACGAAGAATTTTAGTTATATAGAGGTTAGGCTGGTTGTGGAAATGGTACTTCTGAGATAATGACACATGGAGTTCTTAAATGTTTAGCCAAACTTAAGAAATTGTGTTTTCTATACCTTTATGGATTTCTAATCCAGTTCGGACAAAGAATAAATAAAGTCATTCTGAAAATATATTGAAATTTAAAAAATGAATAAAAATGAATCACCATCTGGGAACACTGATTGTTCTATAAAAAGCAATATATTAAATTTTATCCATGTGGTAATTCAAGAAAGTACTTTAATCGGCTTATATATATAAATATTTCTGTATTGATGTTTTCCTCTATTATTTTACTTGCATGCATGTGTAGTCATGGTTTCTAACTTCCAAAAGATGGCTCTGTTCTCATTCCTATTGAGTTGACTTAATTAACAGTGACAGAGAACAACTTTCATCCATGAAATTATACCATGGTCATCTTGGCTGGTGCCCAGAGAACAACTTAGCACTCAATACAAAAAAAACAAAAGAGCTCATCATTGACTTCAGGAAGAAGCAGAGTGACCATCCCCCACTGCGCATAAACGGAGAAAGAGTGGACAGAGTCCTGGGCACCCACGTGTCAGCAGATCTCAGGTGGTCAACTAACACACACTCCCTGGTAAATAAGGCACAACAACAGGTTTACTTCCTACCATCACTCAGGAAAGTCAACTTGCCACAACAGCTGCTAGTGTAATTCTACTGGGGGTTACACAAAAAGCTGGAGAAACTCAGCGGGTGCAGCAGCATCTAAGGAGCGAAGGAGATAGGCGACGTTTCGGGTCGAGACCCTTCTTCAGACTGGTCAGGGATCAGGGAAACGAGAGATATAGACAGTGATGTGGAGAGATAAAGAACAATGAATGAAAGATATGCAAAAAAGTATTGATGATAAAGGAAACAGGCCATTGTAAGCTGTTTGTGGTGTTAAAATGAGAAGCTAGTGCGACTGGGGGGGGGGGGGGGGGGGGGAGATGGAGAAGGAATGTCAGGGCCCGAGGGCTGAGGGAGAGGTGGGGAGGGGTGGGGGCAGTCTGGGTTAACAGAATTGAGAAAATTCAATGTTTAAGCCCAGAGGATGCAGACTCCCCAAGCGGAATATGAGGTGCTGTTCCTCCAACTTGCGGTGTTGCTCACTCTGGCCGTGGAGGAGGCCCAGGACCGAGAGGTCGGATACGGAATGGGAGGGGGAGTTGAAGTGCTGAGCCACCGGGAGGTCGGGTTGGTTATTGCAGACCGAGCGGAGGTGTTCGGCGAAACGATCGCCCAGCCTCCGCTTGGTCTCACCGATGTAGATCAGCTGGCATCTGGAGCAACGGATGCAGTAGATGAGGTTGGAGGAGGTGCAGGTGAACCTCTGTCGGACTTGGAATGACTGCTTGGGTCCCTGAAAGGAGTGGATGGGGGAGGTGAAGGGACAAGTGTAGCATCTCTTGCGGTTGCAAGGGAAAGTGCCCGGGGAAGGAGTGGAGCGGGAGGGAAGGGAAGAATTGACAAGGGAGTTGCGGAGGGAGCGGTCTTTGCGGAAGGCAGACAGGGGGGGAGATGGGAAGATGTGGCGAGTGGAGGGGTCACGTTGGAGGTGGCGAAACTGGCGGAGGACTATCTGTTGTATGCGCTGGCTGGTGGGGTGAAAGGTGAGGACCAGGGGGACTCGGCCCTTGTTGTGAGTGGGGGAATGGGGAGAGAGGGCAGTGTTGCGGGGTATGGAGGAGACCCTGGTGCGAGCCTCATCTATAGTGGGGGAGGGGAAACCCCGTTCTCTGAAGAACGAGGACATTTCTGATGACCTGGTGTGGAACACGTCATCCTGGGAGCAGATGCGGCGTAGACGGAGGAATTGGGAATAGGGGATGGAGTCCTTACAGGAAGCAGGGTGGGAGGAAGAGTAGTCCAGGTAGCTGTGGGAATCAGTTGGTTTGTAGTGGATGTCGGTCAGGAGTGTATCACCTGCAATAGAGATGGTGAGGTCAAGGAATGGTAGGGAAATGTCGGAAATGGTCCAAGTATATTTGAGTGCCGAAGTTGGTGGTGAAATGGATGAAGTCAGTCAGTTGTGCGTGGGTGCAGGAGGTGACACCAAAGCAGTCGTCAATGTAACGGAGGTAAAGGTCGGGGGTGGGGCCCTGGTACGCCGAGAACAAAGATTGTTCGACGTGCCCGACAAAGAGGCAGGCGTAGCTAGGGCCCATGCGTGTGCCCATAGCTACGCCTTGTGTTTGGAGGAAATGGGAGGAGTCAAAAGAGAAGTTGTTGAGGGTAAGGACCAACTCCGCTAGGCGGAGGAGGGTGTCAGTGGATGGGTATGGGTTGCTCCTCTGGTCGAGGAAGTACCGGAGGGCTTTGAGACCATCCTGGTGGGGGATGCAGGTGTATAGTGACTGGACGTCCATGGTGAAGATGAGAGGATGGGGGCCTGGACAACGCGGAGCCGACGGAGAGTATCTGAGGTGTCTTGAACATAGGTGGGGAGGGATTTAACAAAGGGGGATAGGATGGAGTCAAGGTATGTGGAAATGTGTTCGGTGGGGCACGAACAGGCAGAGACAATGGGTCTGCCGGGGCAGTCGGGTTTGTGGATTTTGGGGAGAAGGTAAAATCGGGCTGTGCGGGGCTGGGAAACTATGAGGTTGGAGGCTCGGGGGGGTAGGGAGTCGGAGTTGATGAAGTTGATTATGGTGCTCGAGATGGTGGCCTGGTGCTCGTCAGTGGGGTCATGGTCCAGGGGTAAGTAGGAGGAGGTGTCCGAGAGTTGGCGCGTGGCCTCCGCTTTGTAGTGTAATTCTACTGTTGCTCAATAGAGAGTGTCCTGACACATGGCGTCCTGGTATGGTATGGCAACAGTTCTGCAGCTGACAAGAAGGCCCTGCAGAGAGTCATCAATACAGCCCACAGGATAACCAACACACACCTGCCTGCCCAGGCTCTGTACTCAGTGCTTTAACTCTGTACTAAAAGAGTACCACTGTTTTAATGTTTCTGGGCCCACTATTTTATTTTCCCAATATACTTCTAAAATCCAAATGTTCTGACTGCTGATGCTCTCCTGTCTTTACCTTTTTGTAAATTCCTAAGGTTAGTTTCCTTTTATTTCCCTGTGCATTGACTGAGTACAACTGCAATGTACATTCAAGGTGCTGGAGTGGGAGAGTTGGGTCTTTTGCAGTAGTTCTTTAAAATGTCAGTAGTCTGAAGTTTGAGAAAGCAAATGGTGGATTTAAACACTTTGAAAACTTGAGTAAACTATCAGGTGAAGTGTTTGATCAGAAAAATAATTCTTGCTTCTAAGTAGGAGAGTCTTGGGTGGCAAGCACACTCCAGAGTTTAGAGTACATACTTTAGAATGACATGTCTGAAAATCTGAGGTAAGTAGTACAATATTGAAATTATTACTATCGCGATGAACTTTCTATATTTCATGAGAATTCAGTAATGGAAGGTAGTAATGTTTCAGACAATCTAAACTGTGGAGTGTTTTGATGGATGCATCTCCTGATAGACCACTTCCTGTTCTTCAGTCAGAGCAGTTAGTATCTCTCCTTATGAACTCCATATTCTTAAATAACAATGTTCTGTGAGCACATGTCTAATCATGAAGGATACATTCCTTTGCACATATTATAGCATCCTTCCAACAAAAAGACACCCTCAGGTTCCTCTGCATGACAATACTGGTCAAGTCATTTTCCTCAATGTAGCACTCTTTGAGTACTATATTTACAGCTCTTGAGATACCATTAATCCTGCCAGCAAAATAATATATTCTGTCATCTGAAACCTATCTGTTTAACTATCTTCTTTGAAGAGTTCAAAGACAGGACAGAA
This sequence comes from Raja brachyura, assembly GCA_963514005.1. The sequence goes on along the minus strand of OY740795.1, from coordinate 46,945,525 downwards.
TTGTTGAAGATGATAGATTGTTGTAACTGCCACCAGCAAACCGGCACTAGATGTGAAAAATATAAATGTGTTTGGTCAGCAATATGCCTTTCCTCCCTGAGAATGCTGAGAAGTTTAACTATAGGAGCTCATAATACCCTGCAAGTGCAATTAAGGATAGCAACCTGGATAATTACAGTATAAATCATCCTGGCGCTCTGCTGCCAAACCTCTTAAATTTTCCACATCATATCTATATAACTAAAAGTTTCATCTTGACCACTTCCTGTCTGCGCTGTATATTGATTTTAGAAAAAACGCTACCGTATATCGCTGATTGTTGGCCATCCTACTCACTGTCCTCCTCCGCTGAGCCAGCCCTGAGGATTTATCCGAACGATGAAAAATAAAAAAGTTGAGTGTTTTAAAAATCTTGAGATCAGCTGATTGGTCCTCTTGCCTGTCAATCACCACGATGAAGGTAATGCCCCTTCTGGGGGGGTGGGGGGGCAGGACAGTAAAACCACGGATGCCTCGATGTGAGTCATTCACTCTGGAAGATCGTGAGGGAGTGGCCACAACTGTGATTCTAAGCTGTGAATCAACTGAACAGTGAGTCTGCAATGTACTTGCAATAAATGATTTGTTAGCCCTTAATGACAATGCAATGAATTTTTTGGCCTGCCCTGCCTGTTCTTGAAACTGCAATGCAAAATTGAAAATAAAATGACAATGCATGAGTTGTTTGGCCTGCCCCGCCTGTGCTTGAAATTGCAATGCAAAATTAGAAATGAAATGACAATGCCATGAGTTGTTTGGCCTGCCCTGCCTGTGCTTGAAACTGCAATGCAAAATTGGAAATTAAATGACAATGCCATGAGTTGTTTGGCCTGACCTGCCTGTGCTTGAAACTGCAATGCAAAATGAAAATGAAATGACAATGCCATGAGTTGTTAGGCCTGCCCTTGAAATGGATTTACTTTACTTGAATGGATTGACTTGACTTGAAATGAATTGGCTTGACTTGACTTGATTTGACTTTAAATGGATTGGCTTGACTTTAAATGGATTGACCTGAAATGGATTGACGACTTGACTTGAAATGGATTGACCTGAAATGGATTGACGACTTGACTTGAAATGGAGTGACTTGACTTGAAGTGGATTAACTTGACTTGAAGTGGATTAACTTGACTTGAAGTGGATTGACTTGACTTGAAGTGGATTGACTTGACTTGAAGTGGATTAACTTGACTTGACTTGAAGTGGATTGACTTGACTTGACTTGACATGGATTGAAATGGATTGTTGGCCCAGCACTCACTGTGCTTGACTTCACTTGACCCACAACACCCATGCTAGCACTCCAGAAAGCCCCCGCACCACTGGCCACCAATATTGGAATTGGTGGAGAGGTGGAATATTGCGTTGGGGGACCAGCCCTCCCGTGTGAACCTGGGACCCAACGAGTCCCTCTTAGTCCAGTCTATATTACGAAAAGTCTGATCTTGACCACTTCCTGTTGTTCTGTATATTGATTTTAGAAAAAATGCTGCCACTTACAGCTGTGATTTTTTCCATCTTACTCAGAGTCCCCCTCCGCTGCGCAGGACAAGAGGATTTTTCCCATCAATGAAAAATAAAAGAGTTATTAGTGTTTAGAAAATGTTGAGATTCTGTCTCCTGAAGGCCACGCCCCTTCCGGAGGGACTATAAAACCCGGAAGTGTTGAGTGCCTCAGTCAGTCTGCAAGATGGGGGAGCGAGAAGGTCATGTCTCAGTCAGATCTGTGAATAACACTGAACACATGTCTACTAAACTGTGAGTGTGGTTTTACTGACCTTGAGTGCCCTTAATGTGGTTTGAAAATGAAAATGTGGTTGGGTTGAAATAAAGCACAGCAAATGGTTGGTGGTGGTTGGTTTGAAATAAAGCACAGCAAATGGTTGGTGGTGGTTGGTTTGAAATAAAGCACAGCAAATGGTTGGTGGTGGTTGGTTCGAAATAAAGCACAGCAAATGGTTGGTGGTGGTTGGTTCGAAATAAAGCACAGCAAATGGTTGGTGGTGGTTGGTTTGAAACGGCAAATGATTAAAAGTCTAAACTTGACAACTTCCTGTTTGCACTGTATATTGATTTTTGATAAAACGCTACCACTTACGGCTGTGATTTTTGGCCATCTTACGCAGCCCCCTCCGCTCATCAGATGCAGAGGATTCTTCCCATGAATGGAAAATAAAAGTGTTATTAGTGTTTAAAATGTTTTGAGAATCTCTCTCTTGTCAATCACGCCATGAAGGCCATGCTCCTTCCGGTGGGATGGGGGAGGGATTATAAAACCCGGAAGTGTGGGTGTGGCTCAGTCTCTGCAAGATGGGGGAGGGAGAGGTCACGACTATCTGAGCTGTGAATCAACTGAACACACTGAATGTCTACTGAACTGTGAGTGTGGTGTTTTGTGTGGTTTTATGGTGGTTTCACCCTACTTGAAATGGTATGAAACTGCATTTGAATGTGGTGGCCTTGCACCCTGCATGAAATGGTATGAAACTGCATTTGGATTTGGTGGCCTTGCACCCTGTTTGAAGTGGTAGGAAACTGCACTTGAATTTGGTGGCCTTGCACCCTGCTTGAAGTGGTATGAAACTGCTTTGAATTCGGTGGCCTTGCACCCTGCTTGAAGTGGTCAGAAACTGAACTTGAATTCGGTGGCCTTGCACCCGGCATGAAGTGGTAGGAAACTGCACCTGAATTTGGTGGTCTGGCACCCTGCTTGAAGTGATATGAAACTGCACTTGAATTTGGTGACCTTGCACCCTGCTTGAAGTGGTAAGAAACTGCAATTGAATTTGGTGGCCTTGCACCCTGCTTGAAATGGTAGGAAACTGCATTTGAATTTGGTGGCCTTCCACCCTGCTTGAAATGGAATTTCAAGGAATAGTCATGAGTCAACTGCCAGCCCCCCAGCCATGAGTGAGCTGCCAGCACATCAGGCTTGAGTGACTGAGCTGCCACCCCAAGAATCCATTTGGCCCACAATGTCCATACTAGCCCTCTGGAAACCAGTCCCTTCAGCCCACAACACTCCTACTGCGCTCCAGAAAGCCCCCCCCCCCCCAACGGGTCCCACTTAGTCTCGTATTTATTAAAAGTCTGATCTTCTAGGTGTGTATATGTGTGTGTGTGTCTGTGTAGATGTGGTTGTCTTTACATCCTCGCAAAAACACTACACGGTAACGATAACTATTTTATATATTCCGATTTACATATTTCTCCTCGAGGCCGGGAACACCTTAACTGAACATTTTATGCTTTATTTCTCGACTTATTCTCAACTCATTACTGATTAAAAGTCTGAAAAAGTCAAAAGACTTTGAAATTAAAATGATTAACTTCAACTGATGACATCACAATGGCTTGACTTGCAGTGATCAGCCTCAGTGAGGATTTCATCCTATATTTGACACGTTATTTCTGATTAAAGCTTTAAAAATGCCAATTTTCACAAAGGTTTTACATATTCTGATTCACATTTTCCCCTCTAGGCAGAGATCACTTTCACTGAACATGTTATGCTTTATTTTGTGACATATTACTGAATAAATTTAATGAAAATCAAAATACCTTGAATTTCAAACTGATGACATCACAATGGCTCGACTAGCGGGGGGGGGGGGGGGGGGGGGTGAATTGCTATTGCAACACGCAGAGCAAGTGCAATTGGAATTCCTTTCTAAAGAGCACTGCTGAGGGAGGCAAGGGGAGTGCTGGAATCTTATGTTCGGGAAGGCTTGAGTTGGTGGACCACGCCTCCTGTGGGGGCTACGGGTACGGAACGTGTGCGTTGGGGGAGCAGACCCAACGGGTCTGCACTTGGTCTAGTATGTGAATTACTTGGCAAAGATAACCGTAAATGAAACTTGGATTTCAGCTGTGGAAATGGAACACCATCTTACGGCACTTTCCCACACAACTACCATTTTACCTCATCTCTTCCCAACATCCAGGAACCAAACAGCCTTTACACGTGACGCAATGATTCGATTGCACTTCTCCAAATCTAATGTACTGTATTTAGTGTTCCCAATGTGGTTGTCTCAACGCTGGGGCAACTAATCAGATTGGGTGACTACTTTACAGAGCAACTGTGTTCAGTCCACAAGAGCAGAGTTGCTGCCTGTCACTTTAATCTTCCATCCCACTCCCACTCTGCCGATCTACCTGTGGCTGCCTCCATTGATATAATGACACAAACTTGAGTAACAACACATCTGTGCGGGCAAGCTGTGGACTTCCACACTCAATATTGAAATCTTCTATTTGAGGTAACTTGCTTTCTAAGTATCAGAAATGGCAATTTCTGCTATTCATCCATCTATGATATTGGCTTGATTATTTTTCTCTGGGTAGGTACCACAGATTACTATCAGTTATACATTATCACCCTCCAACTGCCTGTATGTAATGCTTTTAACTCATCCCCCCCCCCCCAGTAATCCTGACTTCACCTATTGCAGATATTCCCTTTGTCCATCCATCCGTCCGACAATATTTCCGCAATGTAAAACACTCTTTTTCATTTCATTTTTCTAGCTCCTATAATGCCTCTATGACTTGAAATGTTAAGTTTGTATCTCCTTCCAGAGATGTTGCCTAAATTGCAGAATGTTTTCATCATTTGTTTTGTTTTAGATTTCCAGATTCTATAATTTTCTTATCACATGGGTGCAAGGTGGCTGGTTCAAATCTCCAGGTTTGTTCAGAGTAAGGGCTGAATTGTTGGAAGCTTTTTCACAGTAGTTGATAAACTGAGCCTCTTCTACTTTTTGGCTGAGCATAAAAACATACTAGTCCCTATTTTGAATAAGGCATCATGGATGGCAGCCTGGCCAATATTTATCCATTAATCAAAATCACAGTAAGATAAATGATCCAGTCATTATTACATTGCTGCTTAACAGCATTCACAATACATAAATTGTCTGATGTGGTTCCTGCATTACAAAATAATTACACATTATATACCATTACTAGGAAAGTAGTTTGCAATATCCTGGGTTTCTGAGGTGTGTTTTATAAATGCAAACCTTTTTTCATATTTTCTTATGGTGCAGTGGGGTGCCAATTGCTCCATTGAGTCTGTGCACTCTTAAATCAATCCCATCAGTCTGAATTCCCCCCCCCCCCCACATATTTCCCTGCAACCAGTACTCACTCCCATCTTGATTTTCCTACCTTCCACTGGCATTAAGGGTAACACAATAACCCGTTAAACTACAAAAATACATGACTTTGGGATGTTGGGAGAAATTAGAGAAACTAAAGGAAACCTATATGATCAAAGGGAGAATATGTAATCTGAGGTCAGGGTCGGGTGTGTGTCACTGGATTGCAAGGCACCTGCACTACCAGCTGAAAGAAGTAGAGAAATAGCATACTTGCAGTAGAGGAGGTTACAGATGGCAGTGGATATATATGCCTCAGGCCTACGAGGACTGAGCAAATAATTTGATTTCTCAGATTAGAAACTTTCATGTTGGCTCATTTTAAATGATGGTTTTTGTCCACTATGTTCCTTTTATTCAATTATGATGATATATTTGTGTTGCGGTTTGGTGCGTAGACCTTTCATTGCCAATATGTCAGAAAGACATAAGAAAGATGGAAATATGCATCAAAATGTTTTAATATATTATGTTACCTTGAGAAGAACCTGATAACATGCATATCAACAGGTATCTGAAGACCTCAAATGTAATTGTTTGATGCAGGAAATTGCTTTATTTAAACAAATATTGACTTTTATGCTGAAAAGATATTTTGTGTGCATAGTAAGAGATCATAATAGCATTTTCTTTCAAGTCTACATTGCTCACTATCTCCTTTAGGGAGTAACTTATGGCAGAAAAGCAATTAAATGGGAAGCAAAATAAATGAAACCAAATTAATTATAATTTATCTCAATTGATTGAAATGTAATCAATTAAATGGAGAAGATGAATTATTTATCTGCATAGATATATTTCAGGAAAAGGTCATACATTAATGTCCCTACTGTGCACAACAGCCAAATGTATTGCATGGTCAAAACGATTATGTGCCTATTAAATTTACTATTTGTGTTCCATAGCAACAGAATTTTTTATGGGAGGGAGTTCATTGTAATTCTTCCTGTGAGCAGCAAACTCTTTGTAATCTTGCGGCCTGGATACATCATAACCAGATTAAGTTATTGGAAGCTGGGCTAAAATAGTCCAAGGGAGGTGTGACTATTTGCATATAAAGAAACAAGCATGGCTGTGTTATTTTTAAGAGCATGTGAGGTGTCTTGGCCATAGGTAGGGAGGGATTGGATCAGGGGGGATATTTTTAAGAGCGTGAGAGGTGTCTTGGACAAAGGTAGGGAGGGATTGATCCCCAAAATGTGAACCATTCCTTCTCTCCAGAGTTGCTGCCTGTCCCGCTGAATTTACTCCACCATTTTGTGTCTACCTAAAGAAATAAGCATTTTTTAACTACAGCAGTAAAAGGAATGTGCAGACTAGCAAATTGGAAGTACGCTAAATGCATGGAGAAGGATTAGAAGTGGATTGCTAATTCTCTTCAGAATATTGAGAATAGACACAAAATGCCAGACTAACTCAGCAGTTCAAGCAGCATCTCTGGAGAGAAGCCTTCTTCAGAATAATGAGGGAATCCTATCACAATTGTGCTGGTTGTCGTGAGGAAAGAGGCAAGGGGTACAATATATAATGTGAGCTAATGTGGACAGGATGTGCAGGTTTGGTCTCTGAATGTGACCTTGAAATATTATTAAAATATACCTCAAGGCTGAAGTGCTGTTTCTCCATTCACACGTGCTACTGACCAGATTATTTCCTGGATTTTTCTGAGGCTTTGTTCGTTGGCCAAATTTCCAGCATCCTTGAGATTTCACTTTTGTCTTAGTTTTCACTTTACCAGCCTTCGATAGTTGTTGCTGAATGATTTCAAGGTTTTACATTTATCATTTCCTGCTTATTGAGATACTTGACATATCTCAATTCTAAATCTTAATCTTGGTTGAGGATTATTTTTGTTACTTTAAATAGCACAAGAAGTCAACATGGCCAGAGCACAGCGTTCAGTTACAGGGGTGACCCTGATTTTTCCATTGCCTGTCACTTAATTCCTCAAACTACTCTGACCTACTGGCCTGTGAAGGGTTGAGACCCTTCTTCAGACTAAAAAAGGGTCTCGACCCAAAACGACACCCATTCCTTCTATCCAGAGATGCTGCCTGTTACACTGAGTTATTCCAGCATTTTGTGTATCTTCAGTGTAAACCAGCATCTGTGGTTCCTTCCTACACTACTGGTCTGTGGTTTCCCATACCATTGAAGCCAAACTCAAATTTCTGGCATAGCACTTTGTTTTCTCTTTTGGCATGATGCAGTCTTCAGGACTCAATATTAGGTTGTACAACTTGAATCATAATCAGAATCAGAATCATACTTTATTAGCCAAGTATGTTTTGCAAGTAAGTATGAGGAATTTGATTTGCCATGCAGTCATACCAATAAAAAGCAACAAGACACACAAAATAAATGTTAACATAAACATCCACCACAGTGACTCCTCCACATTCCTCACTGTGATGGAAGCCGAAATAAAAGTTCAATCTCTTCCCTTCTTTGTTCTCCCACGGTCAGGGGCTTCGAGCTTTCCGTTGACGGGGCGATCGAGCTCCCGCATCGGGGGGGGGGGAGATCTCAGCTGGGTCGGGGCTGCTCAAACCTCCTGCGACTTTGGAGCTTCCCAACATCAGTCTCTACCCGAGACTGCAAGCTCCTCGATGGTGAAATCTGCAGGCCGCGGTTGGAGCGTCGATCCCAGGCAAGGGATCGCAGACTCCGATGGTAAGTTCATAGCCCACGGTGGGGCTCAAAGTCAATCTCGAGCAAGGCCTCTAGCTCCATGATGTTAGGTGGCAGAACAATCGCATCTCCGTCAAGGTAAGGGAATGACACTTTATGATACTTTATTATCACATGTGATATGTCACATTGAGACTCTTTGTTTCACATGCCCAGGGTATGCAAAGAGCCGCCACATATAGGGCGCCACATAATGTTTTATGTTTTATTCTTAATGGTTTACTGTATGTCATGTTGTTACTTGCGAGCGGAGCACCAAGGCAAATTCTTTGTATGTCTACATACTTGGCTAATAGACTTTTTGTTTAAGAAGGAACTGCAGATGCTGGAAAATCGAAGGTAGACAAAAATGCTGGAGAAACTTAGCGGGTGAGGCAGCATCTATGGAGCGAAGGAAATAGGCAACACTTCGGGTCGAGACCCTTCTTCAGACTGATGATAAACGTATTCATTCAACGGTGGTGGGGAAGATGCTGGAATCAATTAAAAAATATGAAATAGCAGCACATTTGGATAGCAGTAATAGTATTGGACCGAGTCAACATGGATTTATGAAGGGGAAATCATGCTTGACTAATCTTCTGGAATTTATTAAGGATGTAACTAGAAAAATGGAAAAGGGAGAGCCAGTGGTTGCAGTGTACCTGGACTTTCAGAAAGCATTTGATAAGGTCCCACATAGGAGATTAGTGGGAAAAATTAGGGCACATGGTATTGGGGGTAGAGTGCTGACATGGTTAAAAAGCTGGTTGGCAGACAGGAAACAAAGAGTAGGGATTCACAGGTCCCTTTCAGAATAGCAGGCAGTGACTAGTGGGGTACCCGCAAGGCTTGGTGCTGGGACTGGAGCTATTTACAATATACATCAATCATTTAGATGAAGGGATTCAAAGTAACATTAGCAAATTTGCAGATGACTCAAAGCTGGGTTGCAGTGTGAATTGTGAGGAGGATGCTAGGAGATGCAGGGTGACTTGGACAGGATGGGTGAGTGGGCAGATGCATGGCAGATGCAGTTTAATGTGGATAAATGTGAGGTTATCCAAGCTGGTAGCAAAAACAGGAAGGCAGATTACTATTTAAATTGTTTCATGTTGGGAAAAGTGAAGTACAACGGGATCTGGGGCGTCCTTGTTCACCAGTCAATGAAAGTAAGCATGCGGGTACAGCAGGCAGTGAATAAAGCGAATGGCATGTTGGCCTTTATAACAAGATGAGTTAAGTATAGGAGCAAAGAGGTCCTTCTGCAGTTGTATAGGACCCTAGTGAGACCACACCTGGAGTATTGTGTGTAGTTTTGGTCCCCTAATTTGAGGAAGGACATTCCTACTATTGAGGGAGTGCAGCGTAGGTTTACAAGGTTAATTACCGTTAATTATGTTGAGAGAATGGAGTGGCTGGGCTTGTATACTCTGGAGTTTAGAAGGATGAGAAGGAATCTTATTGAAACATATAAGATTATTAAGGGTTATGACACACTAGAGGCAGGAAGCATGTTCCCGATGTTGGGGGAGTCCAGAACCAGGGGCCATAGTTTAAGAATGAGGGGTAAGCCATTTAGAACGGAGATGAGGAAACACTTTTTTCTCACAGAGAGTGGTGAGTCTGTGAAATTCTCTGCCTCAGAGGGCGGTGGAGGCTGGTTCTCTGGATACTTTCAAGAGAGAGAGCTAGGTAGGGTTCTTAAAGATAGTGGAGTCAGGGGATATGGGGAGAAGGCAGGAACGGGGTATTGATTGTGGATGATCAGCCAGGATCACATTGAATGGCGGTGCTGGCTCGAAGAGCCGAATGGCCTACTCCTGTACCTATTGTCTATTCAGACAAAGTTATAAAGTATTCCACTTAGTCCCCAATGGTCCCCCTTAGTTCTGGGCAGACCCCCCCACACTGGGTCCACCTTTTGTTCTCTGGTCCGACCTCCGACACTCACATCTTCACCTCTTAGTCAGTATTGGTCATCCATTTGTAATGGTAGCTCAGCCTGATTTTTTCCTTAGGAACTTGATTCTGACCCTGTTGGGCCTGTCTTTCTCTTTACATGTCATAACTCCCACATTGAATTGTCTCGTTTGGTTTGATTATGTACTCATCCTCCAACTGCTCCCATTCACTCACTGCCAAGATAACCTTGTTCAGTTTATCCCCATGGTCACCCCAGTTTCACCCTCTTGCATATCCACCCCTACCCCCACCTTCTCCACAGCTTTACAGGCTTTCTTTGCCATTTTCAGTTCTGACCAAGGGTTTCCGACCAGAAATGTTGATGCCCCTGTCCCACTGTACGAGGTAATTCACGAGTTCTCCCAAGTTTTCCCCTGATTCGAACTCAGAGAATGTCCGTTGCGGGTCCGTAGGAGTTCGTGGATGTCTCGCAGCGGCTCGTACGAGCAAAAAGTAACAATTTTTGTCATCGCGAGTATTTTTTTACTCGTGGACATTTTTTTTACATGGATGAAAAAACGTCACGAGTTTACCGGATGTCCCGAGTACCTACCGTTAGTATTACGAGCCGCTACGAGACATCCACGAACATCTACGTACCCACTACCGACATTCTCCGAGTTCGAATCAGGGGAAAACTTGTGAGAACTTGTGAATTACCGCGTACAGTGGGACAGGGGCTTTAACTCTGGTTCTCTTTCCACAGACACGGCCTGACCTGCTGAGTGTGTAGGAAACATCTGCAGATGTTGGTTTACACCCAAGATAGATACAAAATGCTGGAGTAGCTCAGCTGGTCAGGTAGCATCTCTGATGATTCTTCTCCCAGAGATGTTTAAGAAAGAACTGCAGATGTTGGAAAAATCGAAGGTAGACAAAAATGCTGGAGAAACTCAGCGGGTGAGGCAGCATCTATGGAGTCCGAAGAAGGGTCTGGACCCGAAACGTCGCCTATCCTTTCGCTCCATAGATGCTGCCTCGCCCGCTGAGTTTCTCCAGCATTTTTGTCTACCTTCTCCCAGAGATGCTGCCTGCCCCGCTGAGTTACTCTAGCCTCTTCTGACCTGCTGAGTATTGCCAGCATTTTCTGCTTCTTCTTTGTTTGGGAGCATAGGTCCAATTGATATTGGTTAATATACAAAGGTCTTTCAATTACGTCGGTAAATGTAGTTTTTGTTCACGAATCCAAGCGACTGCTCTCTGCCGGCAGCGATGCTTCCAGCTCGAAAGCGGCAGCAGCGGGGGTTTGTATGATTGATTGGGAAGATAAGCTATCACTCTCCAGGGATCTGCGGCATTGCCGCTACTCCAGCCAATGTGCGCGGCGAGAGGGCGGGACGAGACCGGGCTGTGATCCTGTAGCGCCGCTACCTTGTACAATGAGCTGCCCCGGTGTGAGCGGCTGCTCGCTAACCCGCCCCCGCTAGCGCAGTTAACTTGGTCTCCCCTCGAACACTACCCACCTAGTATCCTCTCTGCAACAGAAAGGAAACATTTTTTGCCATCCATCAGAGAAGGGGGGTGGATCTCCGTTCAATTTGTGAGCGGTTGCTTACGATGTAGAGAGAGGGAGGCTCCTGTCTTATTCCCCGTGATGTACCAGCCGTGCCTGAACAGAGGGAAGAAGCAATCGGACTGCCGCTGCCCAAGTGCTCGGTCCTCCAACGAGTAGTTTTCCATTCAGCCCCGTGTTTCCAAGTTGTATCGTTCACACAACCTCAAGCAAATTTCAGGAGTACATTGTTCCCAGCACTGTTATGGCCGTGAGACACAAGCGGCGAAGGAGATGTTAGCTTCCAAGTCCTGCTCAGCTTTCCTCGTGTTGAATCAACTGAGGAATGCCAGCGGCTCGGTTCCTTCTTAAATGTATCAGAGGTGAGAGAGGATGGGAGCGAACAGTTCTTCAAAGCGGCCAGTTTTTGATGAGAAAGAAGATGGTAAGTTGCAACTCGTTTCTGCCGGTTATTATTTTATTGGGGCATTGTTGATTTCCCTCTGTTATATGAACAGGGCATTTCACTTTAAAGTACCAGACCGTATACTGTGAATAAATAACTTATGTGTGTACAAGTTTGGACAGCATTTTCAGGGAAATATTTGGAAAATATGTTTTCATACTATTAAAATAGATTTTAAAAGCGTCTTCACTCACATGATAGTCTTGGTGTGTTCAACAGTGAGTGAACCCGTGAAAAACCGAAAACCAGCACTCATCACTGATAAACTCTTAGAAAATACATTAGACACGATGTTTCTGTTGTACGGCACATTTATACATTTTTTAACCAGTCAGGCAGCTGCAAGTTTAATGCTGTTTCCTTGAAATGTATATTGGGTGTAGTTCTAAACACTTTTCTTACATTATTGCCTATTTGGATTAGTCATTTATATAGACAATACTGCAATGGGTATGTTGCATTGTATTTTACTGCTAATTCCTATTTTGAGATTAGTAAATACTAATCTGTAAACACCAAATAGTTGTAATAATTGTGAATTGTATAGTGCATGCATTTTAGTTGCACTGAAAAACTTTCAAATATCTACTTTTTGAACAGAGTTATTGCAATGCTAGTTTCCTTTCATGAAAGATGTGTTAATAAATGTATTTCTTATAATACAATCTTTGTAAAACAATAATCATTTTAAAAAGTGACTGCAGATTTGTTGTGAAGATTTTATAACTTGCCATCTAAATGATAAAACATGTAATCTGAGTAATGTACATACATTGAACACTGCTAGGAAGACTAACACTCACCAACAACAAGATAAGTAACACGTTATGATTGCAGTACTTCTGCCCTTTGCATTCTCTTGTGAATTTGGAATTTCTTAGTCAATTGCTCCACTGATTCTTTAATGAGTATTATTCCATTTGACCTATTTTCTTCAAAACCTCGGATGCCATTGTTGGGTAAAATATTCAACAATTGCATTTTCTGCTTGCCACTGAATAAGTGGTGCAAATTGTAGATATCAATTGGATGATTTTTTTTTGCTTTCCAAAGTTTGCAGTATCACAGGGTTGGTACACACTAAAAAACATAAGAGATCCAGGAAATATTTATTCGCGAGGGACAGCGAGCTGGTCTGATAGGAGATACCCATTAGAATAGCACAGAAGATGTTTAAAATCAGTCAATGTACAAAACGTGAATGAAGCAGCACAGTTGACTGGTGATGTTAGGATCCGCCTCCAGTTGTTTTCTAGGTTTTGCTTGTACCTGTTGCTATCTGTAGAGAATGTAAAATACAAACCATTACCAGTAACATAATTTTGTTGCGATTAATGACAAACCAACATAGGACAATGCATGAAATCATATCAGTTAATTTAATTTTTAATTCTAATGTTTGCGATTTGATAATGTCCAAGACTTTAACATTTTAGTTTCATAATTGTGATAATGCAGGGTAGAAGGCTTGGGATCAAAACATTTATGTAGAAGTATTTCAGTTCCACTGATGTATAGATTTCTCAAGGAACAGAGTAGAATAGACATGACAATTATTACCGTTTAATCAGCGCATGGGTGAACTGTGCATCACTTCCATTTAATTGTCTGTTTCAGTTCCATTTGAAACCTGAGAACACTATTGATCACTGTCTTGAAATGAAAGTTCCAGATTTGCACTGCCTTTGTTTGAGAGAGTGGTTCGTGTTTTACACCTGAAGACCAAGCTGTAATTTAAAGAATCCATGTTCCGAATTCCCTCTGCGGAATTTGTGAGTTTTTTTTAAATCTATATATTATTCTGCTGAATTTTTTTATCATTTTATAAATTGCAATTTAGCTCCTCGGCATTTTTGGATGCAAGATGTGCAAAACGATGCTGACCAATCTTGCTGCACAATTTAGAGGGTTTATATCTAGTTTTGTTCTGGTTAACAAAAACTATTTTTTATTTCTAAAACTAATCTATTCTGAAATAGATTCTGGGAGTTATCGTGAAACAGTTGGAAAACAGACCATTCAGCCCACAAGTAGGCACCTATTTGTGTTAATTCTATCCTGCAGCAATTAGTTATAGTTTTTAATGTCTTAAACACTGGCAGCAACTCTAGCACATTATCCAACAGTGTATTCCAGTTGCACGCCACTCTCTAAGAGACAAAATAACTCATCAGAACCCTCTAAATTTCTTATCCCTTGGCCCAAATCTATTTCCTCTAGTTTCATTAGCTCTGATATCAGGAAAAATCTATCTCATTTATTCACAAAAAATTGTATATCTCAGCCAGGACTCCACTTAATCTTCTCCACTTGGGAATTCAGACCCTACTTTTCCAGTCTCTCCTCAGAATGGAAATGCTCCTTCTTCCCAGGCAATATCCTGGTGAATTCCATCTGTAACCCTGTCCAATTCAATCTCTTTCTATGATGTTGTAACCGGAATTGCACACAGTCTCCAACTGAGGTCTGACCAGTGTTTTATAAAGTTGGAGCATAGTCTCCCTGCTCCTTTATTCAAAGTCTCACCTAATGAAGGCCAATATCACATATGCCTTCTTAAACACGTTATCTTCCTGTACTGCCACCTTCATTGCACACCAACATTTCTCCCTTTCTTAATACTCCCTTGGTCCATACTATTCATATCATACCATACCACACCTTGTTAGGCCCCCATGGGTGTCTCCATGGTGCTATTTGGAGGATGCCTATGCATTACTTTGTTTAACGTGGGGAGACTGATGCACAGTCCTTGACAGATCTGGGTCGGGATCCAGTGGCATGGAGTCCAAGACGACCGGAGACGCTTTTCTGCTGCAGCCTTCATCCGCCTTCCCAGCCGTTGTGACGCTCCACTAAGGTCTGCAATCGTCCTCCGCCTGTTCCACCGTTGTGGTCTTGATTGGATTGCTCTTTGTCAGAGACCTCCCCCTCGACCTTACCACCATGGGTGGCCCTACAACAGGCGGCATCGCTCTCAGGATCTCGGGTCCACACAAGCTTCTCCACCACAACAAGGTGACAATCCACGGAGAAGTTACCATGCCATACCATGTCCTAACTTTATTAGTATTCCCAAATTGCATCACCTCACATATATCTGAATTAGCTCCATGTGCCTTCTCTCAGACATTTTCTCAATGCATTATTATCACCTTGTGGCTGAAGACTCTCCACTCTCAACTTCACAAACACTCGTCATCTGCAAAGTTACTGCCTAGGCTTATTCCATTCACCTATATAATGAGGGTGCAAGCACGAAACTTGCACTCTAGTAATAAGCATCTTATCCCAAAAGCAGCCTTCTACCATCACTCTCTGACTTCAATTGCCAAGCCGATTTTGGATCCAACTTGCCTTCTGCCCTGGATGCCAAGGGTCCTTTTTTTTTCCACCAGTCTCCCATGTGGGATATCGTCAAAGGCTGTACTTAAGTCCATGTAAACTGCAGTATCATCATCAATACACTTTGTTCCCCCTTCAAACAATTCAGTCAGATTGGCCAGACAGATCTGCCCTTCATAAAGCCAAACTAACTATTTCTGATTAATAGAAACATAGAAAATAGGTGCAGGAGTAGGCCATTTGGCACTTCAAGCCTGCACCACCATTCAATATGATCATGGCTGATCATCCAACTCAATATCCTGTACCTGCCTTCTCTCCATACCCCCTGATCTCTTTAGCCACAAGGGCCACATCTAACTCCCTCTTAAATATAGCCAATGAACTACCTTCTGTGGCAGAGAATTCCACAGATTCACCACTCTCTGTGTGAAAAATGATTTTTTTCATCTCGGTCCTAAAAGACTCCCCCCCCCCCCCCCCTTATCCTTAAACTGACCTGCCTTTCTAAGTTACATTTAACCCTATCCCTCATCATTGTTTGCAAAAGCTTCCCCACTCATGATGTTGGGCATGCTGATCAGTATATACCAGGATTTTTCCTGCTGCCCTTCATGGAAAGGAGGAACATCATCAGTCCTCTGGTACCTTGCTTGTGTCCATGAAGATTTGTGAATAGGAGCAAGAGGCCCAGCAATCTCTTGCCTCCCATCCAAACTGAATCAATTTTTTGAATGATAAATGGGATATAATACAAAATTGGCAATTATCTGTGGGTTTTTTAAAGATATTAATCTTTTAGAAATAGAGAAGAATCCAATTCAAGCACTAATTACTCATTGGAGATAACTGTGAAAATTACCGTAAATTATTCCAATTTTTAAACAGATGAAGCTGATCCTCGTTTGTTGTACTGCTTCAAATCAAAGTCTGTGATCGAACGGACCACTGCACAGTCCTTGTAGAAGAAAAGTCCTGTCTTTTCGTCATGGCATAACAATCATGCAATAAAGATAGACTCAGAACGTATTGAGCTGCATAAAATTAGATGTCCATGGGACACCGTAGACCATCAGCAGCAACCTAAATATATACCATCCCAAGCTGTAATTTCCAGAAGTGGCATTATTTCATCATTACCATAAAGACAGAGACCAGGCCTTGTTGAATGAGGAGCTCAGAAGGGTATGTAGGAGTAGCTTCAGGCAAATATAAAAATTAGGTGCTGACCTGAAAGCTACAATGCAATGTTACACGTACGGTAAACAGTATCAATACATTGAGGAAAGCCAATTAATAGACAAAGCTCACCAATCCTGTCACATCTGGTCATGAATGGAGGACGATTAATCAACTAGAGGAGCAATCTCGAAGATTATCGCTATCCACAATGATGGAGCCAGCACGAGGCTATTGTGGAGGTTACCAGAAACTGAGTTCGATCAGCTATACTAATGCTATTACTACAGGAGTTAATCAGGGAGCAAGTACTCTTACTGCAAGTGACTCGTCTCCTGACAGCCCAAAGCATTTCCACCATCTATAAAGCACAAATCAAGACTCTGATGGAATATTGTCCACTTTCCTGATTGACTGTAGCTCCTATAACACAAAGCACATTGAAATCCTGTACACCACGTGATCTTCATTCTGTTAATCACTGTGACGTGGTGGTTGCAGTGTGTACAATCTACAAACTACTGCAGTTCTTCAACTAGACAACTCCAGCAGCACCTTCCAAACCCACGCCTTTTACAACCCAGAAGGACAAGAGCTTTAGGCACTTATGGACACCACCATCTGCACATTACACTTTAGCTTTTACATTATCCTGATTTTTAAATATATCATTGGACTGACTGACTTGGATTGTCACCGGACTAAACCATAAAACATCATATTCAGGAATTCTGTCATACACCTTCATCAGAAGGACTAAAGGAGTTCAAGAAGGAAGTTCATCACTTTCTTCAGTCTTCTTATCGAGTCCACACACAAGATTAGAAATTGTTCAGCCAGAGCTGAACAAACTTCTCGGCATCTGCATACAATGGTGTCTCTTGTCGCTTCTTGTGCGTGGTCATGGAAAGATTGGTGGAAATCGGGCCGCGATGTGAATGCTCTTTCCATGACCCCACTTCCTTCAGTGTGTTTTGGTTGAACATTGGTTGAGGTGCTGGAGATAGTTCCCAAGGCCTGACGCAAAATGGTTTCTTTGAGATATTTTTATGTTCACCCGAGGAGGAGAAAGGTATCTAGGTTTAAAGTCCTTGAACAATTTAGCGCTTTCTCTCAACCCCTTTCAAGCCAACTGAAGGTCTTTGAGTTTGCCTATTCACTGTCAAATGAGATGTTTTGCCATGTTTCTGGAGTAGGACTTGACCAACATCTTGCATCACATCTCTACCCCCCCCCCCCCCACTACTCCTTCACTGCCCGATGTAACCCTGACCTTCTGGCTCAGACGTGAGATGCCACTAAGTGAGCACGGGTGACATAAGAAATATAGTGTACTACGGAACTGCAAAGTTCTTTTGTTTGCCTCTCTTTGTTGTACTGAATAAACCCATTGTTTAAAATGAGATTAGATATGCATGTCAAAAAGATTGGAAATGCCCTTCTATGCTAAAGGAAAATGATACATTTTATTAAAAAGATTAATGAACCGTAATAAATGATTTCATGCAGAGCTAAAGCATTTCTGGACAAGGAACAACACAAATTAGACACAGAGAAAAAGTCCCTCAGCAATGTACCTGAGTTTCCACGTGAAGTTTTTTTTTAAGTGTCTCACACAGTAGCCATATTGATAGTAACTTGCCAGAAGATACACAAGCCATTTCATTCAGTTCTCCTACCACTAGAAGCCAGAAACATTCAATTAATGCTACAACTAGATCACCTGATATCACTCTCATCTCAGAGTCAGAATCACAATCCAGATATTTGAGCACAAAAATCTAGCATTATTTTCCAGTGAAGGGAATGCAGCACTGTTGAACACATGGATGGAATATTAAACAGATTAAATATGAATCATTTAAATATTAAAAGATCTTGCATTTGGAAGAAGCATCAGGGAGATGTCCTGACTAATATTTATCACTCAGCCGGAAGTTCCAAAATATTTAATTTGCTATAAAGTAATTTAGAGTTATTACGTAAAAAACAAATGGAGTTGTTATTAAATCCAGCTGCCAGACGTACATTTAAAACATTTATCAGTACACCATAACTAGTACCCACATTTTTATTTTCTCATTTATCTGACTGCATCTACTTCTAAGGCTCACAATTATCTCTGATCAAAGTCCACTGGAACACCCTCAAATAGCTGATTAATTTTCTCTCACACACACACACACACACACAAAAGAGTACATATACAAAACATATTGTGTATCATAGTTGATATTTTTTGGATTACTGATACTCAAGTTCCCCTTTGAGTGTTAAATTTACACCAAAATAGTCTGTTTGCATAACAAATTGAAAATAAAAAAGCAAAGTCCCCTTAAATTCATTTTACCAAAAAATAAATGTATGATTCTGTCATTTCCCTTCTAATGTAACACATACATTATGTGCTTAAATATTCAGCTGAACATAAAATGTGAACATGTTATCCTTGTGAACTAACTCAATACTAGTAAAAGAGAGAAAGCCTATATTTAGACCACTGTTTTGATTTCGTTGAGACTTTGCAAAGTGAATCATGATAAGACTATAATGTAACATAATCAAATGTCTGGCCTTCTCTGTGGTCTCTCTATATTGAGCATGACTTGGTTTCATCCGGGTTTTGTTGGTTATGAAGAGATAAATTCGGACAGCATGAGGCAGGTGAGGCAGGTGACTAACAGAATACCAGGAGTGTTGTTTTTTGAAGGGCTGTATTTTCATTGGGCTTCTATGTGTTTGCGTGCAAGAGCCATGCATTCTCACTCCAAGCCATCACAAATGATCCCCTCTTCAAGCAGTCATGTTCTTGAAGCTCCAAAGAGGTAGTTGTGATGTGCAGCATTGCTTTGAGCAAAGCTTCAAATCTTTTCTTCTGTCCATAGGTCATTTCTTCCTTTGATGAAACTTGGAGTTGATATGGCATGCTGAAAATACCTGATTGAATGTAATTAGGGCATCATCACTTGCAATGTTGGCTTGTGAGGGGAAGCTGACATTGGTTCACTTATTCTTCCATATCTTTCGGAGGACTTTTTGGAGACCGAGTTGGTGACATATTTTCAGTCCTTTGAATTACCTGCTGGAGGTTGCCCAAATGTCAGATGCATATAGAAGGGATGAGAAGACTGCTGCCTGATGGACCATGAATGTGGTGGCAGATCTGAAGTCTTGCTCTTTAAAATATCTTTCCTCAATCAATGAAAGGCTGTGCTGGTTGAAGACTTTGGTGAATTTAATCAACCTGAGGTACTTCCCATATACCTGTGGGAAGTGGCCCCTGAGATATTGGAAGTTGTCCATGTCTTATTGATGGAGGCTGGTGTTGTATAGAGTGTGCCGGTTGTTTTTATAAATACATTGGGTCGCGAATGTTGAGTGTGAGGTCCAGCTTCTCATCTGCTTCAGTGAATGAGTTGACAATTACTTGGGGTCCAGCCTCTGAATGAGCGTAAACATAAGTTGTCTGTGTTTAGCAGCTTAAGTATAGAGGTTGAGGTCGAGTTCTGGAGTGGACGTAATGTACGGTGAGTCATTTGCCATTAGTCTTGTTAATTAGTTCCTCATTATCTAACTTAATATCTTATTAAATTGCGACCTAACTTATTATCGACAGTACTAGGTCAAGGCTGATACATAATGGCACAGTGCATCTCATTCTTTTTGATGTACCATTATAAAGTGTGATGAATCAAACAAAGTATGCAATTCAGGAAGCAGCTAACCTTGAGATTTTCAGGTGCGTTGTGGAGTTGTAGTGTTAGAAGATGATGAACTGAGCACTAGCGTGTAAAATTGTAACAACTAATTGCAAAGCACCTTTCCCTCAAACTTTTGATTTTCTCCAGCTTAAAACTCTTGGCATTAAGACCATAAATGTTTGCCCTATTGTAGTTGTGTCTAGCATTATTAGTCCTAATTGCCTAAATTCTAATCTTTATAGATTGTGCATTAATCTAGTTTAGGAGCGTAATGATGCAAAGGGACAATTGGAATCCGACTTGTTAGTTGTTATCATGATCCATTGGAGGAAAGTCTGAAGTTATCGTACCTGCATCCTGTACTCAGATGAAATTGTTTTCTTATATGTTGCAACCCTGTACTTGTTGGTCCATATTGTGTTGATGTCACTGTTCATCATGATGTGGGCAGTGAAGCTGCACAGACCATTGTCAAACTGTATGCTAACTCTCCACCTGTTGGAATGTAACATTGCACATTTAAAGCCTGTTTTGCGTTTCTGAGAAGACTTTGCAAATTATAACCATATAACAATTACAGCACGGAAACAGGCCTTCTCGGCCCTTCCAGTCCGTGCCGACCATTTATTTTCCCCTAGTCCCATCTACCTGCACTCAGACCATACCCCTCCATTCCCTTCCCGTCCATATACCTATTATGATGATTACTTCATCACCATAAACTAATTGTTTCCCAGCAGTTAGATTGCAAGAATGCTTAAATGTGTCTGTCTTTTATGTTTCAATTGTTTTCTTTAATCACCTTGTTTAATTTCACATTCAGCTTATAGATTTATGCCTTCAGTACTTTGAGAAAGAAAATTCCACGTGATCCGTTACAAGTGAGTTGGGAGCAGAGGTCTCAGGTAGCCCCATCCCTCTACCTGCCACCCTTCAGCTACTGTTTATTCTCTCCACTCTCTTTCCAGCCTGTTGGAAGTTCAACTGGATGACCGATTAAGAACCGTGAACCGCAGCTCCTGATTTGAATTTGATTTAGCGGACCTGAAAGCAATAAGAATCCAAATAAACAATGTTTGAAAGGAAAAAAAAATCAAAATGGGAAGAAGAAAACCAGGAAGTTGTGATTTGTGTATAAGCACGTACAGCCAGGCATAGTATATATGCAGCGGCATGAAGACTTTCCAGTTGGATGCACAGAAATGAGAAGCATGGAAACTACAGAAAAGATTAAAAGAATTGACTCCTGGAAGGGTGAGCACTGAAAGCGGACATGATTTCCAAACAGAATAGCTGAATTGTCAATAAGAGGAGAATTAGGAGGAACACAACACTAAATAATCGACCAAAAAATGAGCAGAAAGAATTGCAAGAGATTTTAATCTTTTTTTGTCTGAACGTGTCACTGGGACACAGAGGTGACATATGCTCACAGGCGAAATGTCCACAACGAGGGTTGAACTCCGATATATGTAGCTGCATCATAATGTCACACATTTCTGCAAATATAGTTAAGAGGAGATGATGGAGGTTGTAAAGTATTGGCTTTGGAAACATCTTTTCTGATGTATTCTGGTTATTAAGACAAAAGAATGTACCACTGATATACACTGCCACACTTTTGAAGGCAAAAGGAACAAAAGGATTTAATGAGACCTGAGGAACTGCAGATGTTGGTTTAAAAAAAGAAAGATACAAAGTGCTGGAGTCACTCAAAGGGCCAGGCAGCATCTCTGGAGAAAATGGACAGGTGACAACGTTTTTTTGACTGAAGAAAAGAATCTAGACTGGATCATCAGATGCTTAGCAGTGTATAATTTTCACTGGTAAATGTTGACTTCAACTCGCATTTGCAGATTGAAAAGTTATTGTCATTGTTCTCAACTGCGATTCATTAATAAATCGATCATCAGAGAGATCTTTTAAAATGCACCAGTCAGTCCAAGCGTCTGTATTTATTTTTTCATTTCTATTAGAAATGAGCTGAATCAGTGGTTCATATTTATGTTATTGATAATTAACTTAGTACTTTGAGGTGATCAAATGAAGTTTTTAAGAGAGTAATGAACAGACAGTCCAATCCCTGGGTAGTGAACAGCATACATTTTTACAGATGCTTTTGAGTCAATTTTGTCTGTAGTCACTATGTACATAAATACATAAAATCACTGGATACAGTGACCATATCTCATGAGTCGTCTTTTATTTTCATATGCCCTGAAAGAGAACAATGACATTCTAACTTGGAGCAGCCCAACAGGTATGTAAACATAGTACTCATTAGACTATATAACAAAAATAAAAATAAATTAAATATATACAAACAAATAATAATAGTGCAAAGACAAAAAAATGCTCCTCATACCCCTAGTGCAATAGAATAGAATAGTAGAATAGAATGCCTTTTATTGTCATTCAAAAAGACAAGGTTTGAACGAAATTTAATTCCTACAGTCATGACATTACAAAAAAAAACAAGACTCACACTTAACACAGTTTACACAAACATCCATCACAGTGAATCTCCAACACCTCTTCACTGTGATGGAAGGCAAAAGTCTTACCTCTTCCCTTTGTTCTTCTCCCGCGGCCCAGCAGGCCAACTGCAACATTGAGGTGACTGGGGCTCACGATGTTAAAGCCCCCGGCGGGCGATGGTAAGTCCCGCGGCCGTTTAAGCCGAGCTGGGCGATGTTAGGCCCCAATCCGAGTCATTTAAACCCCGTGATTTCGGCGGGAGAAGTTGCCGTTGCGGGAGTTCTGAAAGCAATCTCCCACCAGGGACCTGCGAGCTCCTAACGATCCTGTCCACCGGGCCTGCGGCTGGAGCCTCCGAAGTCGGGTTGTAGCCGCGTGCCACCACAGCTCTCCCCGCACCGAAGTCGGCCAGCTCCGAGATGGCGGGTCCGCAGGCTCCGCGACTGGAGCCCTCAGGTTGGTTCAGGTTGGAGGCCGTCACCGGCTCCACGATGTTAAGCCCAACGACACCGGAGACCCGACAGGGAAAAAGTCAGGGAAGAGATGAAACATTTTCCCCAACCCCTCCACATATACACAATAAAAATTAGAACCAAAAACATACATCTAACGGGACATTAAAAAAAAGACCGACGGACTGCAGTCGAGCCGCTGTCGTTAGGCGCCACCACACTCTAGTGAAGGCAGTTTGTAGTTTAGAGTTTAGTTGGAATTGGTAATGGTCAAGAGGTTGAAGGTTGTTGGGAAGAAGCTGCTCCTGACACTGGACATTACAGTTTTCAGGCTCCTTTACCTTCTTCCCGATGGCAGGAGTGAAATGAGAGAATGGCCAAGGTGTTGTGGGTCCCTGACGATGCTGGCTGACTTTTTAACGCAGCACTTCCTGGAGATCCCTTTCATGGTGGGGAGACCAGTACCCTTGATGGAGTAGGCACTGTTCACCACTTTTTGCGAACTTCTTTGTTCCTGAGCATTTGTGTTGTGGAACCAGGCTGCAATGCAACCAGTCAATGTGCTCTCCACCATATACCTGCAGAAGTTCAAGAGAGTATTTGTCGATATGCTGAATCTCCTCAATCGAAGGAAGTAGAGACTTTCTTTATGATTGCGTTATTGTGTTGGGTCCAGGACAGATCTTCAGAGATATGTATGCCCAGGATTTTAAAGTTTTTTTTAACTCTCTCCACCACCGACCCATCAATGAAGACAGGTTTGTGAATCCTCATCTCCACTGTATTCTAAGGAATGGCATCAAAAGCACAAGAGTAATAAGAAAGAACAATTACTATTATTGGAGGGGGAGAGGGAGAGGAAACTAGCTTTATAGTTCATAGGAACAAATGTATGTATATTACACATGAATTTAATCATTATGGGCGTTCATAAGTAGATGTTTATAATCTGGGGATTGCCCGTACTGTCTGTCCACTTCCATAATTTCCTGCTATCCTGAAAATTTTAATTAATAAAAATGGAGAGTTTATTGTCATGTGTCCCAGATAGGACAATTAAATTCTTGCTTGCTGCAGCACAACAGAGTATTGTAAGCATAAATATAGAGCAGTTCAGTCCAATATACACATCAATATACAGATAAAGTGCAATAGGCTATTACAGTTCAGAGTCTGTTTGTTGGCGAGTTTAATAGCCTGATGGCTGTGGGGAAGTAGCTGTTCCTCAACCTGGATGTAACAGATTTCAGGCTCCTGTACCTCCTACCTGATGGTAGCGGAGAGATGAGTGTGTGGCCAGGATGGTGTGGGTCCTTGATGATGTTGGCAGCCTTTTTGAGGCAGCGACTGCGATAGATCCGTTCGATGGTGGTGAGGTCAGAGCCGATGATGGACTGGGCAGCGGTCACAACTTTCTGCATTCTTTTCCGCCCCTGGACGCTCAAGTTGCCGAGCCAAGCCACGATACAAAAAGTCAGCATGCTCTCCACTGCGAACCTGTAGAAGTTTTTACTGTTGAAATTATCAGCAAACCCTGAATGCTGCCGACCCTAAATGTAACAATGCTGCAGATAACGGAAATACAATATATTTAATGTGGAAGTGAGTCAGTGATAGATTGTATCAATAATCATTTTTGGAAATGAAACTAAATAAACCACACAGTCCAAGTCTGGATGTTGTGAACTATTTTGGAGTGAATCTTATAGTAATTCACAGAATAGCTATACCAATTTAGGTGCTATTCTTTCATTTTTTGGTTGTCTGACCTGAAAGAATGAGCTATAATTTCTAATTGCTGTGAAATCCTTGCGTGTAATCTCAGTTTAGTTAGTTGTTGATATTAATCAGTAACACAGAACTGGACAAAATTTAATGGCAGTAAGATCAGTCTTATTTGGACTGAAGGCTGATTTGTTTGGGTAATACAAATGTTATTTAGCTTTGTTCTTTGTTGGCTTTCTGAACTTGACATAGAAGTGAACCACTTTACATCACTTGGCCTGGACTTGACCTGGAAATAATTGATGCTGATACTGGTGACCACAATTTGATAATTGTGGCCTTTATGGCCAACTGCACTTAAAGCAACTTGACTGCGAAAATAGCGCCAAAATCTGGTGACTCTTGTATATGATCTCTGGACTATTTCTATACACTTTAGACTTAATCAGGGATTGTGCTTGTGTATAGTAATACTTTACTTAACTAAATGCAGAAAAATAATTTCACTGTACCTCTGTACATGTAATAAGAAAGATCTGTTGAATCATTAATGTTAAGTCATCTTCTGATTGGAAAGTAAGGAAGACTGTAACAACTCATCTCCTACTTTCAATGTGAAAATGTACAGTATATATACAGTGATGGGCCCCCATCTTTGCGAAAATTATAGGTAGAGAAAAATGCTGTAGAAACTCAGTGGGTGAGGCAGCCTCTATGGAGCGAAGGGATAGATGACGTTTCGGGTCGAGACCCTTCAGATTCTGAAGAAAGGTCTCGACCCGAAACGTCATCTATTCCTTTGCTCCATAGATGCTGCCTCACCCGCTGAGTTTCTCCAGCATTTTTGTCTACCTTCGATTTTTCCAGCATCTGCAGTTCTTTCTTAGAGAAAATTATGTAATGAATTTAAAAAAAAAAGAAATATGCTTCAGATGCTCTTACACAGCTTTCATTCTCTAAATGCTGGCAATGCCTCTCGTATTCTCTTTTTCAGCAATTCTGAATATCCCTTCACAGATGTTGTATACTGTTTTTGTTTGATGACCAGAGTTATTCTCAGAGTACGACACAAAATGCTGGAGTAACTCAGCGGGACAGGCAGCATCTCTGGAGAGAAGGAATGGGTGACGTTTCAGGTTGAGACCTTTTTATGTCTACCTTGAAGATGTTCTCCTCCTCTCTCTGACGATAGTTCAGCAACATCCTCTCTCACTGCTCCCCCTCTGTGATCCCTCCTACTCTCCGACTCGAGTCGGAATACCTGGTTGCTTAGCACTTTAACTTCCCCTCCCATTCCCTATCTGACCTTTCTGTCCTGGGCCTCCACGATTGTAAGAGTGAGGCCCAGCGCAAATTGGAGGAACAGCATCTCATATTTTGCTTGTGTAGTTTACACCCCAGCAGCATGAACATTGACTTTTCTAACTTTAAATAGCCCTTGCTTTCCCTCTCTCTCCATCCCCTCCCCTTGCCAGTTCTACCACCAGTCTTACTGTCTCTGACTACATTCTATCTCTGTCCCACCCACTCACCTGACATCAGTGTGAAGAAGGGTCTCGACCCGAAACGTCACCCATTCCTTCTCTCCAGAGATGCTGCCCGACCCGCTGAGTTACTCCTGTATTTTGTGTGTCTACCTTTAATAACAAATAGAAATTGATCATTTTTTGCAAATGATTTTGACAGTATAGAGGCAATGGATTTGGGTCAGGCGAAGCTGACCAACATTTTGTTGCCAAAGTAATGTGCAGGTGAAGAAGAGCTTGCAAGAAAAGGACATGTTTTTGTGTGCTCTGTAGGCACCTCTTTAGGCCAGGGAGATGCAGATGCTGTGGTTCGATTTGGAGAGTTGGCACACAGTTTTTCAAAGGTAGCTCCAGTAATGTTCCTGGCTGATGGGACGATGGTCACTTCCATTAAAGACTGTAGGTTGATAAGGAAGGAAGATGCATAAAAGTAGAAATTATCCGTAAAGTCCTCACTTTAAAGAGTTGGAGTAAACATTGGTGTTCTGAACATCTATGCATTATGATTGTATTTAAAAGTTGACTGACCAGTTGACTTGACATGCACCATGGAATGCAATTCATTTCCAACACTCCTCAACTTGTATGCCAAGAATTACCTAATTATTTATAGATTAATTCCTAAAGACATTAACCAGATTTGATAGGGAATGCATTATGTTCTTGTATAATTTACTACGAGTATCATTGACTGAAGCTTGAATATAAAACCAGTTACTATGTGGATATGAAACATTGTATTATAAACATTCTTACTGAATTATTTCCCTCGTAGGCAAAATAATGACAGCAATAAATCTGTAATGTAATTACTATAAAATGCAAAAGTACTTAGCAGCAATTAAAGATTACACACGGTACAGTTGGAGACAACTTGAGAAGTGAAAACAGATTGTGGCCATGATAAATCAATCCAATGCCTGCTGCTGCAGTTCTGAAAC
This sequence comes from Raja brachyura, assembly GCA_963514005.1. The sequence continues at coordinate 46,918,381 of OY740795.1, read as the reverse complement.
ACTTTGATTCTGAAACATATTGCAGAGTTGATTCTGAAACATATTGCTGTGATCTATCATGTGCACATGATAGATCACTGAATGGCTGTGGTGCAGGAAGCCATTTGATCCATTAAGTCCATGCCAGCCTCTTCCAGAGAATGCTATCCAGTCCTATTTTATCCTTGTTTCTCTGCAGCTTCGCAAAAGCTTTTCACTTGGGTGCCTACCCTGTTTGCTTGGAAAACTCTGAATGCGTCTTCATCATTCTTACATGCAGTAAGTTCTAAATCATCACCACTATCTTCGTATCTATGTAAAATCATTTTGTTTTCAAACTCTACCTTGGATTTGAATTAAAGGCATTTGAAAAGTGCACTTCAACCACTTATTGAAAATCACTGTGATTTGCACCAGAAATAAATGGCCATTTTCTCACCCATAAAGCACGGAGTTTATTAAAAAGTAATACGATTTTAAGACATTTAAAATGTCTTGAATATACTCAATACATTCTGGTCTATTTTATCAGAATCATTGCGGAAGGGAAAATATCTTGAGGGATATAAACTATTTTAGTATTGGTTTTATTTTCATGTGCACTGACATACAGTGGAAAATCCTTGCTCTCTATTGCTATGGATCTGTGTGCTATCCAGTTAAATAATATACTTGAGTAAATGTGCAATCAAGCCATGCAGAAGAACCAAGAAGAAAATACCAGAGAGCAGAATATAATGTTACATGTTATGGTGTCACAGTTACAGCGAAAGTGCAGATTTTAAAACAAGTGCAAGGGTCACAGAGGGGTAGGTTGTTAGATTGGAAGATCTCTCTTGGCTTAGGAGCTACACCCATTTTAGAACTGATTCAGCAATTGTGTGTCCTCGAGTATACTTGCATGTGCTGGGAATGTGCCTTGCTAAATTAGTCAAGTAGATATTGAAGCTTGAAGGTTTTGCAGCAAATACCTTGTTCATATTGTTGCTGCGAGGACCAACAATTATTGCTCATTAACCTCATTAACCTTGGCAAAGGCAGTGTGAGCTGTACCTTTGAGAGGATAAAGTTGTGGGCTCAATAATTACCGATTGTGTTGGTACATTAGGTAGACTTTTTCATGATCGTGATCATGCAACTGAGATAGTTGCTTTCTGACTTCATGCTAAATTTGCTATTACCACTTTGACCCCTGCATGAGCTGGCTGCCCCTGCTGCCTTTCCAGCCCTCTGTGGTGTCTGGTGGTGTCAAATGCATGTCTCTTATTGGCATGCTTTAGCTGCTGGGTTGTGAATGATATTTTTTTAATAAAATGCCCATCTTGAAAATCTTAAATCAAAAGAGAAACCATTAAATGTTTCTGGACTCCTGAAGTCCTGCCTGACCTGTTGTGTTACATTGTTTTACAATTTAATAAAAAAATATATACATATAGATTTATATTTTTATAACTCAGCAGGTCAGACTCATGAAGTTCAACTTCAAGCATTCTCTGTTCTTTCAATTTTCGCAGATTCTGTTTGACCTACTTGTGAGTGTTTCTATCCTTTTACATTGTTGGTTTGAGCAATGACTGACTTTGGATACTAACATTCAGCAAGCTGATAATATTTTTGAATATTAAAAAATTCTACTCGGAGATTCCTTATCAGTGACGCTCCTCAACCGGTTCCAAACTAAAATCAGTATGCTCTTTTTTTATGATGCTCCGGAGATATGTGGATTGGATGAAGTGACTTAAGGGGCTGTCTGACTGTACTAGGTAATTCAAGAGCTCTCCCGAGTTTAAAAAAAAATCAAACTCGTGGTGAGCACGTAGAATGTACGTAGCGGGTACGTTGGAGCTCGGGACGTCTCTTAGTGACTCGAGAAACGCGGTAAGCTCGGGAAGACTCGTGAAGATTTTTCAACACGTTGAAAAATGTCCACGAGAGCCCCGAGAACCTACGAGCGGCTATTACCGTAATTCTCCAAGTTCGAATCTGGGGAAACTCGGGAGAACTCTTGAATTAGCTCGTACAGTGGGACAATCCCATTATGTGGGAGACTGCACGTATATAGTGTATACAATGGCAGTCAGTTGGGCTGTATAGCTTTTTTTAATTTTGAAAATGTTCTGGTCATTAACAGTTGAATTCTTAAAGGCATGACAGTTCATGCACATTGTGTTTTTTTTAAAACATGGAACCTATTTGCTTTTTGTATTTGTAGTTGCACTTTTGCTTTGGCATGTTTATTTTGCAGATTAATTCTCCAGTGGCACCAGAGCTTTCAGCATAACAATTCTTTGGAAACATTACCAGTGCAGAATTTTGATGTTGCATCCTTTCAAGGCAGCACAGGTGAAAATTGTTCCAAATCCGTTTTAAAATAAGACATCACAGGAGCCTTGTGGCAGATGTTAATGTGCTGCATATAAGTGGCTGATTAAAACAAACTGGATTGACAGCCTTTGTAAAAACCAGCTGTAATCTCCCGAGTTCTTCACCACACTGCAGTGTGCTAGACTCTGAGCGCACAGCACCTGTGGGAAGTTTGCGTTGTAAACTACTGAATGCTAATTGCTCAATTATCAGCACAAATGTGTTCAAAAATTCCCCTCATCTGTGTCTACCTATTGCCTGCCATCCTTTGTCATGCCTCTCACCTTTTCCAGCTTTATTTCCCCCTCTTTCCCCCCCCCCCCCCCCCACACACACACACACAATCTCAACCCAAAACATCACCTATCCATGTCTGTCAGAGAAACTGTCTGACCTGCTGAGTTACTCCAGAACGTTTGTGTCCTTATGAGTGTTTTCACCATTAACATTTGGCTCCATAAGTTTTCCTGGACAATTCAAAACTTGCAGATTAAAGCAAAGCAACTATTTGGTGGCACTTGAGGGGCTGAAGTCAATTTGGGAAAATGTGCTTCTTCTTTCGTGGCGTGCACAGCCTAAAGTTGTTGGACAACTTGTTCTATTTGATCTTCCGTTTGTGCATGTCGAGTTGATTGCATTAGTCGAAACAGGGCGGACCACGTGAAGGTTGCATTCTTCCACCCCCGGGAAATGTGCTGAAGTTTTGTGCTCACTGTGGATTTCTTAATTATTTGCAGGAAAGAGCTTTGTCATTGATCTTGTGCTGACTCAATTTGGAAAAAGTTTTCTATCATTTGGAGTCAACCTCCATGCTTTCCATTACTCCATGACTGTCCCTGCTGATTTATCAAGCACAAACTATCAAATGCAAACCCAATTAACAAGTATTGTGGGGGTACATTTTGAGGACTGATAGATCAAATCTACAAATACGTGATAGAACATCAGCAGAATTGAGCTGCCCCAAGGAGTTGTTATTTTGAGGACAATAAGGAGCTCCCCCAAGGAGTCTTTCACGTTAAGTCTTTCTGGACCAACTCGGCACTTGATAGCCCTGAAAGAGATAAAAACTGAAACTGAAGGTATCATTATGCACGTTCAGCTGTATTTCACTCACTGTTGCTTTTGTTTAGCTTAAAGATACAGCGCAGAAGCATGCCCTTCGGCACACTTAGTCCGTGCCGACCAGCGATCCCCGCGCAATGATACGATCCTACACACACCAGGGACAATTTACAATGTTACCAAAGCCAATTAACCTGCAGGTCTTTGGAGTGTGGGAGGAAACCGGAGCACCCGGAAAAACCCACACAAGTCATGGGGTGACATACAAACTCTGTACTGACTGAATGACAGACAGGGGCCTTGGCTTTGCCTTCTGTCAATGGTTTTCTCAATTGTTCTGTGAGCAGGGCTTGTTCTGGGCAGCCCAAGTGATTGATCACAGCATCCAAGGTCCAGACTGAGCGTCCGAACCAAGAGCACTGGAGATATTTTCTACCATTAAATTCATCATTGTTGATATGCATTAAATAAATAAGGAACAATTACTTAACTTCATGTTGTGAGTCGATGAGCCACATATTTAGGGATATGAACCCCACCACCGATGTTTGCTTAACCAATGTTCTTGGATATGGGGAACAGATAATAGGCATTCTTTACCTTGGAGCATCAAGCTCCAGAAATCACAGCAAAAATCCATCCATCAAGGATTCTCTTACAGCGTTCGCTGCATTGTGCAGGTACCTTTTGAATCCTTTAACAATCCCACGTACAGTTCTTCTGTTTATTCACAAGCTTGCACTGTGGCAGCTTTTGAAAATAAGAATCCAGGTTCTCTGTCTGGAACCAATTCTGTTCCTTCTTTCTTTTTGCTGTCTCTTTCTCCACTTCTTCATTGGATACCCTCTCTCTCCTCACTGTCTCATCACTTGCTCCAATATGGATTCATCCAATTGCCTAATGGAAACACTGGAGGTGATTCTTCTGTTTCCACTGGGTGGGAGATTTTGCTGTAATCGGAGAACCCTTGCACGGAGGGGGGGGGGGGGATAGTTGCACCACATAGTTGTCGTGTTTGGAAAAACAGCCGTTATTTTTTCCAAAGGTTGACACAAATGCTGAAGTAATAGCTCTTTCCCACGGTATGAGTTCATTCCAAGAGCTCTCCCGAGTTTAAAAAAAAAAATCCAACTTGTGGTAAGCACGGAGAATGAACGTAGCGGGTACGTCGGAGCTCGGGGACGTCTCTTAGCACTAACGGCAGGTACTCGGGAAGACTTGCTAACGGCAGGTAAGCACGGGAAGACTTGTGAATATTTTGCAACATGATGAAAAATGTCCACGAGAGCCCCGAGTACCGACGAGTGGCCATTACCGTAAATCTCCGAGTTTGAATCAGGGCAAACTCGGGAGAGCTCTTGGAATGAACTCGTACCGTGGGACAGGTTTAACTCAGCGGGACAGGCAGCATCTCTGGAGAGAAGGAAGGGGCGACGTTTCGGGTCGAGACTCTTCTTCAGACTGATGGCAAGGGAGTAGGCGGGGGAAAGATAGGATGTAGGCAGAGACAGTAAGAGTAGTGGGTGAACCGGGAAGGGGGAGGGGATGGAGAGAGAAAGCAAGGGCTATCTGAAGTTAAAGAAGTTGATGTTCATACTGAGAGTTGAAGTTCTGACCCGGTGGCTCAGCACTTCAACTCCCCATCCCATTCATAATCTGACCTTTCCGTCCTGGGCCTCCTCCATTGTCAGAGTGAGGCCCAGCACAAATTGGAGGAACAGCACCTCTTATTTCGCTTGGGTAGTTTACATTGACTTCGCTACCTTTGAGTTTTACCAGCACCTGCAGTTCTTTCTAACATGTTTTTTTTTCAATTTTCATATGCCCTTGCATTCGCTATTATTATGACCTCCCCCACATCTCTGGTTCTCTCAGAAAAAAACAAGAAGCTAAAACATTAAAATAGAGCCAAAATTCTTAAATTGATGGTGGGGCATGGGCATGGATTTACAGGGACTTCTTATGCAGTTAATGGGAATGTATGTAGAAATCATATTCCAAGCAAACTTGCAGTTTTATGTTAAAATAATTCAAAATAAACAATTATTTGTGGATGCCACCAAAAGTAAGGGTTTTTGGAAAAATAAAAATTCATCCATTTCTGGATAAAACTATGAGCTCTGCACAAAAAAAGATCAATAAAGCAATTTCCTTTGTGAAGTGCAGCAAGGAATAAGAGCTTCCAGTTCCCTGCACAATGGAAACCAAACCGGTCACAATTGGGGAGTGTTTTGAATGTTCTTGTATTCTGGGGAGATAAGACCGGAGTTTTAGAAACTGGATTTGAAGTGAAAAAGACATAAGATGAGCTTTTCTGAATTTTCGTTTATTTATAACTGCTGAGAATAACGATGTATTCAAGAGAGCGTTCTATACAGCTCTTGGGGCTAATGGAATCAAGGGATATGGGGAGAAAGCAGGAACAGGGCACTGATTTCGGACGATCAGCTATGATCATATTGAATGGCGGTGCAGGCTCAAAGGGTCAAATTGCCTACTCCTGCACCTATTTTCTATGTTTCTATAAGATCCTAGATGGAAGATAGACACAAAAAGCTGGAGTAACTCAGCGGGTCTGACAGCATCTCTGGAGAAAAGGAATGTGTGATGATTTGGGTTGAGACCATTCTACAACCTGTGAGTCAGTCGTTTCCCTTTACTCAAATCTCAGTCTGAAGTACGGTCTCGACTCGAAACATTACCTATTCCTATTTTCCAGAGATACTGTCTGACCCACTGAGATTCTCTATCTTTTTGTGTCTATTCTCAGTTTAAATCAGCTCTTTAGTTCCTTCCTACACAGAGATCCTAAATGAATTATTTTGTTGCTTGCAGCCATATAGCTGATGGCAAAATAGTTTATTCTACAACATTGCAGAAGGAAGAAATTGAGAATGTACATGAGGTTCTCCTGCAGCAAAATAGGGAATTCACATGTTCTCGGACAACTCATGGGTTCTGTGCTGAATAATCCAAGTTGATTATAGAAAATACACAAAATTCACTTGATATGTAACCATCTCTCCACTGTATTGTAGTGCATAACATCAAATGCACATATGACCGACCTGTAGGTCTCAAAGGAAAGACATAGAAACATGGAAGGTTAATAAACATGGTGAAACTGATGGGCTTTAAGTGTGCTAATTTCAAGCATATCATGGGTAAAGCTAATGGATTTAGTGCCTGATTGGTGCATGGAATGGTGATGTTGGGGCCATTATAGTTACTTGGTTGTGAGAGGCAGGACTGGCACTCAACTTTCCAGGGATTTGTTGTTTCAGATGCGTTATACAGGGAGGAAAAAGAGGTGGAGGAGTTGCATTACTTATCAGGGGGAATGTCTCAGCAGCAATCAGAGAGGACATACTGGAGGGATCCTGCACTGAGGCCTGGGGCGGAAAACCCGGTGGGGCCAGAGGGGATACGTCCCCCCCCATGTTTTGAGAGGAGGGGGACATTCCCCCCCCCCCCCCAAAGTTTTTGTCATCCGCATTTTAAAATCTTCACTTTCTGCGAGACAGTGGAGGTGGGACTGCTGATCGAGGACGGCGATTGGACGAGAGAGACGTCGGTCAGCATGCAATGGGGGCGGTACATGATGATTAAGAACGATGATTGGAGGAGGGAGGAGTGGGGGGGGTGGGACTGAGGATAGAGCTCGGTGATTGGAGGAGGGAGATGTGGCACAGACCTGCGCCTCATCCGCAGCCACAATCGATCCTAGCCGGGTCTCCGGCGCTGTCCCATCCCCACATGAGTGCCCCCCCCCCCCCCCCCACCCCACGGGTGGCCAGAGAGGTCGGGAGTCAGGCCCACAGCCAGCACAGAGAAGCAGTGCTAAAGTCAGCTCAACTCTGCCAGGTGAACCTGCCTGGGCTTGTGGGAAATATGGCCAGCGTGGAGAAGCAGCGCTGGTGTCCCGTCAGTCCAGTCATGGCTTGTAGGTTAACCTGGCGAGACAGGCAGAGCTGAGCTGCATTTAGCGCTGGATTGAGCCTCCGAAGCCTCGAGCATGTGAGTGTGCGCATGCAGCACGGCCGCCAAGAAATGGTGTTCCCCCTGTCCCCCGGTCCCCTCCATATGTTGATAGCGAGTTCCGCTCTTGACTGAGGCTAATGGGTGGAGCTCAGGAATAAGAAAGGTGCAATCACTCTAATGGAATTATATCATCGGCTTCTCAATAGCCAGCGGGAGATAGAGGAATAGATATGTGGGCAGATTATGAAAAGATGTGACGGCAATGAGGTTGTTGTAGAGAGTGACTTTAACTGTCCCAATATTGACTTGAACTTCCTTAGTGCAAAAGGCTTAGGCAGGGCTGATTTGTTGGGTGCATTCAAGAGGGTTTCTTAAAACAGTATTTGGAGAGTCAAACTCAGAGGGACCGCGAGTTGGGACATGTGCCTGGCCAGGTAGAAGAACATTTTGGGAACTGTGATAACAACCTCCGTGAGTCTTAAGATGCTCAAGAAGGAGTATAGGTTTTGTCTTTGGGGTGGGAGTGGCGTTTGTGTGTACTATCAGCAAGGTGAATTATGTCAACTTGCAAAGGCTTCATGACAGACCTAATGAACCTACATCCTGAAGAAGGGTTTTGGCCCGAAACGTTGCCCATCTCACTTGCTCCATAGATGCTGCTGCACCCGCTGAGTTTCTCCAGCATTTTGTGTACCCTCCTGCAATACTAAGGCAGGCAAGACTAGTTGTGAGGTAGAATGTAACCACATACAAATTCTTCAAGTGGTACACCATCCTGGCTGCTGGAATAACAGCACCAATGATCTGTGTGCTGGAGTTACTCCAGCGCTTTGTGCCTTTTTGTGTTTTTGTAAACCAGCATCTGCAGTTAATTGTTTCCAGCAGTGATCTTTCAGCAGCAGAACTACAGCAATTGAACATTGGCACAGTGGTGCAGTTGGTAGAGTTCCTGCCGCACATTGCCAGAGACCCGGCCGGGTTTGATTCTGACCTCGAGTGCTGTCTGTCTGGAGTTTGGAAATTCTCCCTGTGTCTGCGTGCGTTTCCTCCATGTGCACCGATTTCCTCCCTCGTACCGAAGACGTGCCAGTGTCTAGGTTAATTGGGCCCACTCTAAATTGCCCCCCCGTGTGTAGGGAGTGGGTGAGAAAGTGGGATAACAAAGAACTTGTGTGAACGGGTGATCGATGGTCAGCGTGGATTCGATGGGCTGAACGGCATGTTTCCATGTTGCATCCCCAAAATCTAAATCTAATAGATAAAGGTTGTGCACTATCTTCATGTGTGCTGTATGGGTAGGGCATAACATACTTTTCTTGCTCATGGCACATGGTATACACAAGTGGAAAAAAAACCTAAGCCTATTGTCTAACCTGAGCCTAATTTACCCACTAACCGGAGCTAAGTGGGTAAATAAACCAATAATGTGTAAGTTAAAAGTGAATGATTCTTGGTAAGTTTCAGGTCCACAAACTACCACATAGCTGTGGCCAATCTATAAGGGAGTTAATGGCCCTCAACTGAAAGGGATGATGGATGTTTAAAATGTATCAATAACTTCGAGGATTAGTCTGTGTTTTTGGTTTTCCCCAGACCACCAACTGCATTGAAAATCAAGTTTTGTAACTTGACAAGTGGTCCTCCAGAGTGCACCACCAAGTAATTACAATCCCTTCAGAGTCCACCACCGAAGAACTGGTTAAAAGTATGTAAATGAATGGGGAGGATTAAACTAACTTTGATTAATACTACATTGAAACCATGGTTTGTTGTCAGCTGCTGGCTGCATCTCATATTTGTTGCCATGTAACACATTTTCACCATTTCCTCCCGATTGTATGAGAGGATACCCTCTGGGCTCCACTTTGTCAATGGGCACCCTTTCTTTTATGGGGATTGCTCAGGATAATTCTTCAAAGCCTCCTTGCTGGCAAACAGTCAGGGACAACAAATTGATATTTGCAGCTTGCCAACTCAAATGCCAAGGCATCGAGCCTGTCTAATATTTATTAAAGTGCAGAGAATATTCCCAGTTCCCCTGTTTTTGCTTGCAAACACATTTTTGCCAGATGCAGCCTTGTGTTTCTAATGAAAGCATGATTTTTAAAAATACGTAAGCAATCTTATTGATGTCGAATTTCTTTTTGGGTTGCTATGTCATGATTCTTCTTGAATGCTGGCTGTATTTAACCTTTCCATTTGCATTTATAAATCGCTATATCTATTTTGTCTGTTAGCATTCTTAAATTAACCGTAATCTGACATTTGAGCAATCGGGTGCAAGTGCAACAGACCGCTTGTGTATGAGTCTTTGATGTGTGATAATGCCTCACCAACAGAGATATTTAGTTATTTAGTTTAAATTGTATAAAAATAACTTGGATTCCCTTGCGGTCAGAAAAGTGAGCAGGAACCATAGCAACCTGAAACATGTCAAAGTCGCTTGCTTTAAAACACAGAATATCTGAGAGAATATTTTATGTTTTTGTAGAGGCTAAGTTGCATTTTCATTTGGACAAATTGCATTATACTGGTGTGATGAAGCTGGATTGAGCAACACGAATTGGGCCTTCCTTTCTCCCTCTGCTTTCTCCTTGCCTATTTGATGCTTTAACACTCCCAGATCTATCTCTTGTATTCAGGCCTTTCTTCAGTTTCCCCCTTATTGGATAGCCTCCCCTCTCAAATCCCCATCCCTTCAGCAATGCTTGTCTATCTTACCCTTCTGCCATCATTCCAGACTTGGCTCCCCCTTGAAAAAGCTGCAGTTTCTCTTCCCATCGTTCACTGCTGCCTTTGGGCAGTAGACCCAACTAATTTTTTCAATGACCTCACCATCCAGTGGTCCCACTGAGGCTAATCATTCAAATCTCCTTGCCCAACTTGCCTCACCCTGTGATGTGATGCAGTTTGCTCCTGGGTTAACAGACACCAATTCCTTCCACATCTCATTCCCTAATGACCAAGCTCTTGATGTACATTAACTTAATGAACCCTCCTTCTCTTGTGGCAATTCCCCCTGAGAATCTTGCTTGTATAAAATCCTCATTGCCTACCATCCTCCCAAGTATAATATTAGGGAGACCTAATAGAAGTATATAAAATTATGAGATGCATAGATAGGGTAGACTCTCTTTCGTCAGAGATTCTTCCTGAGATCTGGCGCACTGATGGAAGACTGAGGATTGTGATGGAAGGACAATATTCTGGCAGGAGTGCTGTGACCAGTGGAGCAATGGTGCTGGGACGTCTGTTGCTGGGGTTGCAAACTGAGACAAAGACTGTCGAGTATATAGCAGGATCTGGATCAGCTCCAGAAATGGGCAAAGAAATGGGAGATTAAGTTAAATCCTAACAAGTGTGAGGTGCTGCATTCTTGGAGCCCAAATGTATGCGGATTAATGGCATGATCCTTAACACCATTGATGTATAGACTTGGGGTCCAAGTCCATAACTCCCTGAAACTGGCAACATAAGGGGATAGAGTGTCAAAAAGGCATGTGGTATATTTGCTTTCATAGATCACAGTATTGAGTATGAGAGTCAGGAAATAATGTTGCGGCTTTATTGGATTTTGTCAAGGCCACTTTTGGGGCATTATGTGCCGTTTTGGTGATCCTCTTGCAGGAAGGATGTGGAGGCTTTGGAAAGGGTGAAGATGAGGTCCACCAGCATGATGCCTGGACTAGCTACAGGGCAGAGGTCACACAGACTTGGATTGTTTTCTCTGGCATGCTGGAGGATACGGGGAGACCTAATAGAAGTATATAAAATTATGAGTTGCATAGATAGGGTAGACAGTCAGAACATATTTCCCAGGAATGAAATATCAAATACGAGAGGGCATAGCTTTAAGGGAAAGGGGCGAAATTTAATGGAGATATGTGGGGCAAGTTTGTTTTACACAGAAGGTGGTGAGTGTCTGGAACGTTCTACCAACGGTGGTGGTTGAGGCAAATACGATAGTGGCATTTAAGAAATTTGTGAATAGGAGTAAAGATATGATGAGAATGGAGTGATATGGATTATGTGCAGACAGATCGGATTTAGTCTTGGCATCATGTTCGACACCGACATTGTGGGTCAAAGGGCCTGTTCTTGTGATGTACTATTCTATGTCATGTACCAGATGGCTCAACTACAATTTAATTCCCATCCTCGATACACTATTTGTCTTTAAATCCATTATGATTTGTCACACAATCATGCCCATGAAAAATCTGCTAGAGCTGCACATATTTCTTAACCTTTCCACTGTTTGTGAGTGCACATCTTGTCTCATTAATGTATTTTGTTTGAGACTGCAAGCTTAGATGTTATCCAGCTGTAAAAAGGGAAGTTGTGCCAAAGCCAGAAATATTGATTGCTTATTCATAATAGCACTGTGGTGATGTTTTGTACAGCAGTTTTCCCCTGGATGTTGAAGAATTGGAAATCTGATAGCAGATAAAGTATCAAAGGGTGATAATTATTTGGACTGTCGTCCACCCAGCAGTTGGTAAAGCTCATATGTGCCTGAGTTCCCTAGTTTCTTCATGCCTGGCTACAAAAGAGAATAATGTCTTGCTTGCCGCAGTAGGCAAATTTTAGTGCATTTCGAATGTTGTTGTGCATTTTTTTTTTTAAGGAACTCGATCAAGCATCTCCCAAAGCCGTCTTGACAACTACAGTGCATTCAGAAAGTATTCAGACCAAATCACCTTTTCCACATTTTGTTATTTTAAAATGAGGCCTTGACAAAATCCGATAAAGCCACATCATAACTTCCTGACTCTCATACTCAATACTGTGATCTATGAAAGCAAATATACCATATGCCTGGACTGACGGGACACCAGTCCGGAGCCGTGGAGCTAGCGCTGCTTCTCCGCGCTGGCCGTAAGCCTGGGCCGTCATTCCCACCAGGACGTCTCCCTCCCCCAATCCCGCCCCCATTGCCTGCTGACCGACGTCTCTCTCGTCCAATTGGCGGCCACAATCATGTCCCATCCCCACTGTCTCGCGGAAACAAATTACAAAAAATGGGGGGAGGCATGTCCCCCATGGCCCCCCGCCCCGGGATTTCCGCCCCGCGCGCCTTAAATCAAACTGCTGCATTGAGGCGATCAAGGCTCCCGATGTTGAAGCCCCCGCCGGCCAATGAAAGGCCCCGTGAACGGGCCGATTCAAGTCCCACGATTTGGGGCGGACGAAGCTGCTGTTGCTGGAGTTCGGAGTCGGTCACCAACCAGGTCAGCTCCCAACGATACTGTCCTCGGGGCCCACGGCCAAAGCCCCGTGTGTGTGTGTGCGCAGGCGCAAGCGGCCGCCAAAACATTGTGTCCCCCCCCTCCTGTTTTGATAGCGATTTCCGTGCCTGATGAAGACGAAGGAATTGTCTGTAGACCTCAGAGACAGGATTGTGTCGAGACACAGATCTGAGGAAGAGTATTGAACAATTTCTGCAGCATTGCAGGTCCCGAAGAGCGCAGTGGCCTCCGTCATTTTTAAATGGAAGAACTTTGGAACCACCAGGACTCTTCATAGAGCTGGCTGCCCGGCCAAACTGAGTAATCGGGGGAGAAGGGCCTTGGTCAGGGAGGTGACCAAGAACCCGATGGTCACTCTGACAGAGCTCTAGAGTTCCTCTGTGGAGATGGGAGAACCTTCCAGAAGGACAACTATATCTGCAGCACCGCACCAATCAGGCTTTTATGGAAGAGTGGCCGGACGGAAGCCACTCCTCCGTAAAATGCGTATGACAGCCCGCTTGGAGTTTGCCAAAAGGCATGAGCAACAAGATTCTCTGGTCTGATTAAACCAAGATTGAACTCTTTGGCCTGAATGCCAAGCGTCACGTCTGGAGGAAACCATGCACAGCTTATCACCTGGGCAATACCATACCTACGGTGAAGCACGGTGGTGGCAACGTCATGCTGTGGGAATGTTTTTCAGCGGCAGGAACTGAGAGACTAGTCAGGGTCGAGGCAAAGATGAACGGAGCAAAGTACAGAGAGATCCTTGATGAAAACCTGCTCCAGAGCATTCAGGACCTCAGACTGGGGCAGAGGTTCACCTTCCAACAGGAGAACGACCCTAAGCACACAGCCAAGACAACACAGGAGTGGCTTTGTGTAATATTTTTTTATTTGAAATAATCAGTTTACAATGTATAGCTTACTTTATAAACTAACACCTTAATTCAATATTACTACAAATAACATATCAATACTTAATATCTTCTATTTTTTGGAAATAAAGAAAAAGATATATAAAAGAGAAAAAAAAAGAGGAAAAAAAAAGAGAATTTAAAAAAAAAATTTCCCACATACTTCAACCATAAAAAAAAAAGAAAATTTAAAAAACAAAAATATTACATATATATAAACAAAACTAAATACATTATACGAAATACTATTTCATACAGTAATATCTACAATAAATGCGCAATAATATCAAATATAAGTAAGTTATTCGCATCGGATTCCGTAGGGTATCCGTCGAGCCGTGATTCCAAGAATAGCTACTTCTCTAAATACTGTATATATGGAGACCATATCGATTCAAAAGAATTATACCTGTCCAAAAGGACAAATCTAATTCTTTCCAAATTCAACGTCTCCAACATCTCTGCTTTCCACATTTTAATTGTTGGGGATAATGTTCCCTTCCAAAATTTAAGTATCATTTTTTTCCCTATTATTAAACAGTAATCAAAAAAATTTATTTGATTTACTGTGAGTACCAAATTTGGCTCCGGAATTCCAAATATTATTAATTTTGGGTCTGGGTCGAGTTCAACCTTAAGAACTTCCGAAATAACTTTAAAAATTTCAATCCAATAATAATTCAACCGTGGGCACGTTACAAAACTATGTATTAAATTTGCTTCAAGATTCTTACATTTATCACAAATAGAGGAGAGACTAGGAAAGATACTTTTTAATTTGGTTTTCGAGTAGTGTAATCTATATATAACTTTAAATTGTATCAATGTGTGTCTGGCATTCAAAGAACACCAATGTATTCTTTGTAAGCTTTCTTCCCAAGTTTCTTTTATTATAGGTAATCCAATTTCATTTTCCCATGCTAGACGATATGTTTCAGTTGTTGGGTTCTCTTTATCTAAAATAATATTGTATATATAAGCTATAAGCTTATCCGTATTTGGATGTAAATTAAACAGCTCATCTAATAAGCCTGATTCTTTATTTTTATAGTCTTGTGTGTTGCATTTAATAAAATCTCTAATTTGTAAATACCTAAAATGGTGTTGTGAAGGTAGTCCAAAAATATCTTGTAACTCTTCAAATAATAAAAATTTTCCATTTCTATAAAGGTGTCCTATCCTTTTAATTCCTGAATCCTCCCACAGTCTAAACCCCGCATCTAAGATTGAGGGTTTAAACAGTGGGTTATTCCTAATTGGTAACCTAAAAGAAAGATTATCCAGATATAAGGTCTTAACTATCTGTTTCCAAATACGCCTATTATTATGAATTATAGGGTTGTCCCTATAAGTCTTTTTTTGTACTTCCTTTGGTGCGAAAATAATCGACTCTATACTGAAAGGTAAACAGTCTTCCTTTTCCATTTTTAACCACATTGGTTCATCATCCATATTTACCCACCAAAAATTCATATTCTTAATCTGGACAGCCCAAAAGTAGTATAGAAAATTTGGAAGTGCTAGCCCTCCGTTTATCTTAGACTTACATAAATGTTTTTTACTTATTCTATGACTTTTGTAATCCCAAACAAAACTATTAACAATATTATCAATTAAAAAAAAAAAAAATTTTGGGAGAAAAAAAGGAATTGCCTGAAATAAATATAACAATTGTGGCAAAAAAATCATCTTTATAGCATTAATTCTACCGATCATAGATATAGGGAGTGTTTTCCAATATGAAATGTTTTTTTTAAGTTTCTCTAATAATTGATAATAATTAGCTTTAATTAATAATTTATAGGATTTAGACACATTAATTCCTAAATATTTAAATTTATCTGTAACTATTTTTAATGGGTATTTTTGTAATATATTTACATTTATACCAGTTATAGGCATAATGTCGCTTTTATTCCAATTAATCCTATATCCTGAAAATACGCTAAATTCATTTATAACATTGAATAACTTGGGAATACTACATTCCGGCTTAGTAATATAAATCAGAATATCGTCTGCATATAAAGATATCTTATTATTTGTTGTGTCAGTATTATACCCATATATTTCAGGTTCTGATCTAATTCTTTCAGCCAGAGGTTCTATCACCAAGGCAAATAATAAAGGGGATAACGGACATCCCTGTCTGCATCCCCTAAAAAGTCTAAATTTAGGTGATAGTATTTGATTGGTTAAAATTCTTGCAGTAGGGTTAGAATATAATATTCTTACCCATTTACAAAATCCATCCCCCAGTTGATACTTTTCCATTATATTAAATAAATATGACCATTCCACCTGGTCGAATGCTTTTTCAGCATCCAACGATATAACTGCTAATTCTATATCTCTTCTTCTTCTCGAGTAAATAATATTAAACAAGCGTCTAAGATTATGTGATGAGTAACGTTTTGGAATAAAACCTGTTTGATCATAATGTATTATTTTGGAAATCACTAAACTTAGTCTCCGAGAAAGTACTTTAGGAGTGGCTTTGTGACAAGTCTGTGAATGTCCTGTGAATGCCCAGTCAGAGCCCGGACTTGAACCCGATCGAACATCGCAGGGGAGACCTGAAAATAGCTGTGCATCGACGCTCCCCATCCAACCTGACAGAGCTTGAGAGGATCTGCAGAGAAGAATGGGAGAAATTGCCCAAATACAGGTGTGCTAAGCTTGTAGCGTCATACCCAAAAGACTCTAGGCTGTAATCGCTGCCAAAGGTGCCTCAACAAAGTACTGAGTAAAGTGTCTGAATAGTTATGTCAATGTGATATTTCAGTTATTTATTTTTAATTACTTTGCAAACATTTCTAAACACCTGTTTTCGCTTTTATATTATGAGGTATTGTGTATAGATTGGTGATTGAAAAAATGAATTTAATTCATTTTAGAATAAGTCTGTAATGTAACAAAATGTTGAAAAAGTGAAGGGGTCTGAATACTTTCTGAATGCACTGTAAATATGTAAATTTACTGGGTGCTACTTGAGCACTAATTAAGGACTGACCATTTCCCTCCATGAGGCCCATGTTTCCCAAGGTCTCCTTGCTTGATGCTTGACACCTGAATACATGTTGCTGTATGGTAACGGTGCAAAAGCCAGCTTCCTGAGAGAAGACTGAAGATGGTGTCTGTTCAGCCTTGCAGTTGTCCTTTCCACTATGCACATTGAACTCCAGGCAGCTTGACGTGGCAGTTCTGCGAATGATTTGGTGACGTGAATGCTTCATGCTGTTGTAACCTATGCTTCCAGAGAAAGATTGATGACTCATACAGACATTGTGTGCTTGCCATGGGGCTGCACGTGGTACAACTAAGCAGCACTGTGATGAAACCTGCTGACCTCCGACACAGGAACAAAATTGTTTGTGCCTCTGCCTTCCAGGCTGGTGACTGTTGTGCTCAGGCAACTGAAGTGTCCTTTGATGATAGATAAGAAAATATTACTTTCTATTGGAAATTGTGCAGCTGAATGGTTGCTGAAATGAAAGTCCCATTCTTGCAGTTGAATGGCTGTAGTAATGTTCACCGCAGTCATGCTAAAGATTGCAATATTAAACTTATATAAACTTAAATACAAATTAAAATATTTGTCATTTGATGCAGATCGCTTTAAATGCAGTCTGTAAGCATTACCTGAAATGATTGCTTCAAACTGTTTTAAGAAGTTGACAAGTTTTCCTGTTTTAAAGCAGGCCTTACCCATTGATACCCCCGAATGCACCCAGTTTTAATGTGGGAAAACTCAAACAGGGAGTGAAATTTGGCCAGGAATCAATAGACAATAGATCCCAAATAGACAATTGATCCCAAAATCCCAAATTTTGGCTTTGGTATAGAACGACTGTCGTGATGCCAAGATGTACAAGTAGCCTGAGTTCATAAAAATAACCATCTGTGAAGAAAGTAAGTATTCCGGTACAGCAAGCAGTGAAGAAAGCTAATGCTATGTTGGCCTTCATTGCGAGAGGTGACCGCACCTGGAGTATTGTGTGCAATATTGGTCTCCTAATTTGAGGAAGGATATTATTGCTAATGAGAGAGTACAGTGTAGGTTCACCAGATTAATTCCCGGGATGGCGGGACTGACATATGATGAAACAATGGCCGACTGGGCTTGTTTTCACTGGAATTTAGAAGGGTGAGAGGGTATCTTATAGAAACATATAAAATCCTTAAAGGATTGGACAGGCTAGATGCAAGCAAAATGGTCCCGATGTTGGAGTCCAGATTCAGGGGTCACAGTTTAAGAACAAGAGGTAGGACAATTAGGACTGAGATGAGGAAAAACTTATTCACCCAGTGAGTTGTGAATCTGTGTAATTCTCTGCCACAGAAGGCAGTGGAGGCCAATTCACTGGATGTAGTCAAAAGAGAGTTAGATCTAGCTTTTCGGGCTAAAATAATCAAGTGATATGAGGAAAAAGCAGGTACGGGATTTTAGATCAGCCATGATCATATTGAATGGCGGTATTGGTTCGAAGGGCCGAATTGCCTACTCTTGCACCTACTTTTCTCTGTTTCTAACATAATAAAATTAGTTCCGGTGAGCAGCAAATGCACAGGGTCTGCACCGAATGGTTCTGTGGGCACCCACTAAAATGTTAAGGGTGTAGGAAGGAACTGCAGATGCTGGTTTACGCCAAAGATAGAATGATGGAGTAACTCAGTGGGACAGATAGCATCTCTGTAGAGAAGGAATGGGTGACACTTTGGGTCCAGACCCTTCTTCAGACTGAGGGTCAGGGGAGAGGGAGATTAACGATATGGAAAGGTAAGGTGTGAAACTGACAGATCAAAACAGACAGATCATAAAACGTTACGAAGGCAGCAGAGCGCATAGCAAATTAGGCTTACTGATTCAAGGAGAATTGTAAACTAAAGATGTGATCACTTTCTGATGCGTCTATTTTTGTTGTGTTGATGGGAAGTGACCCTTCAAATATTGTCTCCATTCAATTGTCTTTTTTAAAAAATAGGTTAATTTCTATTCTTTTTATTAGTTCGCTTGCAACACCACGTTTGTTGGACGAATTACTGATGGTGATGAGCATAGAGAATAGAGTATGAGTCAGAGTATAGAAGTGATATTGACCGATTGATCAAATGGTGCCAGCACAACAACCTGGCTCTCAACATCATTAAAACCAATGAACTGATTGTGGATTTTGGAAGGGGAAGGATGAGGACCCACATTCCTGTTTATATCAATGGGGTGATGGTGGTGAGGGTCAAAAACTTCAAATTCCTGGGTGTGCATATTTCCGAAGATCTTTCCTCGACCCAGCACACTGATGCAATTATAAAGAAGGCATATCAGTGCCTCTACTTCGTGAGAAGTTTACGGAGATTCGGTATGTCAACGAGGATTCTCTTGAACTTCCACAGGTGCACAGTAGAGAGCATACTGGCTGGCTGCATCATGGGCTGGTTCGGCAACTTGAACGCCCAGGAGCGGAAACGACTGCAAAAAGTTGTGACCACTGCCCAGTCCATCACCGGCTCTGACCTCCCCACCATCGAAGGGATCTATCGAAGTCGCTGCCTCAAAGAGGCAGCCAACATCATCAACGACCCGCGCCATCCTGGCCACACACTCATCTCACCATTGCTATCGGGAAGAAGGTACAGGATCCTGAAAATTGTAACATCCAGGTGCAGGAACAGCTTCTTCCCTACAGCCATCAGGCTATTAAACATGACAACAAATAAGCTCTGAACTACAGCAGACTTATTATTATTATTGCACTATATTTATTGAGTATGTGTGCATGTGTATACACACACTGAACTTTTTTTTCTCCCGTTAGGCACTATGTTTACAATATTCTGGTGTGCTGCAGCAAGCAGGAATTTCATTGTCCTATCTGGGACTCATGACAATAAAACACTCATGACTCTTGACTCTTGAACCTAGTTCTCATAAAGATGCAAAGTCAATTGAAACTGTTTTTTCAACTGCACGCTTGACGGGATTAAATGAACTCGTTTACGCAAATAGATTTTTTCCACTCAAATGCATGATTGATTATTATTTTTAAAGGTCAGTTACATAAAACTACAGCACCAACAGCAAGATCTTTCATTAAGCCAATGACTGATTGGAAACTAGTTTAATTAGTTGGAAACTTTATGGGGAAAAGTCGGCTAACTTGCTTTGGGGAAGGATTATGAAGATGAAAAGGAATACCTTGCCATTAAATGTAAGAAAAAATGCCTATTTATTCTGTGATGTTCACAAGCATTTGAAAAATATTAAATGTGACACAATATAAATATTTTAAAATATTTTTTACATGGATGAATAACAGAAATCTAAAAAGCACAAAGTTAATCTGAAATATTTTTAAAGTAGCCACATACCTTAAAGCTCATGCTGTTAAGGCCATTGGAATCATTTATATTTTTGGCCAAGGTGCTTGGTCATACCTAGGCTTGGATCAGGGTAGTGCTTTTTTCCCCATTGTAACTTTGGGATAAGCTACCAAGACCAGGCTTCACCACTGAACACTGCATGGAGTCCCAACAGATTTTTGTGGTAGAGCAATGTAATGATTTGGCCGACCAAGTTTGTCAGCAACTCCTGGATTTCCATATTTATGTCTAAGAAATGAGTGTGCATATTGATAAATTGGAAATACAGAAATGTTGGAGCTAGCATTGTCCACCTAATGATGGAATTGTCTCTCCACGATGTTGGATGTGTGTGGCACTTGTCTGGACTGCCGATATTCGCAGAGTGGAGATATGTTGCAAGTTACCTAAAACTGAAGTCGCCAAAAAGCAGAACTACGGGACACGGGGTAGACACAAGTAAGGGATCAATCTATGACAGACAACAGGAAAGTACATTTACTAAAGAAAGAGGACATCTCGGATGTCCTCGAATGAAAAGTCTCATCTTGGGAGCAGATGCAGCAGAGACGAGTGGAATTGAGTGTAGGGAATAGCATCTTTGCAAGGTGCAGATAACTGGGAGTCAGTAGGTTCATACTAGATGTCAATCGATAGTCTGTCCCGTGTGATGAAAGATACAGGGATTTTAAAAAAATAAGTAAGAGTGTCAGAGATCGTTCATGTAAATTTGAGGCAGGGTGGAATTTAGTGGTAAAGTTAGTGAAATGAGTTCTACACGGGTGCAGGAGGCAGCCTCAATGTAGTCATCAATGTAGCAGAGGAAGAGTTTGGGGATAGGGCCAGTGTCTGCTGCATTTTATTCAGTTCATATCCTGTTTGGATTAGACTGGTGAGAGGTCAGTTTTCATTTCAACATTGCAATCGGCTGCAGAAGTAGTGAGATAGCCCAAGATGTTTCCCTCAGAGTTGTCATTTTGTAGTTCTGCACTGTCTCAGCAGCTCAGGATTTTTCTTGTCTTGGTAATGGCCTCCAGTCATAATGGAAAAATAACAAAAGGCTGCTCACGTCATGTTGGTACATGTACGTGTATAAACATTATTATTTAGAGCACTCAGCACATTACAGTAGCAATGGGTTTTTCTGTGACCGTCAACTAGATAAGCCCGATACTCTCTTTAAAAGAACCCTCTCATTTTACCTGGTTATTTTTCCTTTCCCTCATTCAATTATTTCTGACAAATTTTTGTACTTGTTGAAATCTTTGCTTTTATCTTGGTGTAAAAACAGCATTTTGTTTTTCATTCCACCTCCCCTCATTTGTGAGCGTTCTACACTTACAAGTTATAGGAGTAGAATTAGGCCATTTGGCACAATTCTACAGCCATCTTACTGCTATCTTGCCAACTTACCAACTTACTGCCAACTTTTCAACTTACTCCCATCTTCTGAACTTTGCTAGGCACAGTGTTTATATTTATATAAACAGCTGCTTTTCATCTCTGTATGAATTAGTGCTTGTTTGTGAGGCGAGATGAAGACATCACTAATCTGAAACAAAGGGAGAAAAGGAATCCTTTTAAAATTAGTTGCATATGCTTTTTGTGAAACAATCCATCAGGATGAAGGCTGTTGGTTCCACTTGGTTTTATGGGTTTTGAGATCATGGGAACTGTAAGCTTTTCAGCAGATGGGATAGAAGTGCTCCATGGGGTGGTTAGGTAGTTGTTTCTGAGGTGGTTCTCCTAATACTGTCTTGAGGTTTTCAAAGCCATCCTTAATGCTGTTCCTCCACTTTAAGTGTTGTTGAGTCAGAGATTCTGTGTAGTCAGTAGGGGTGTTGCATTTCTTCATGAGGTTTTGCGTACATCACTTAATGTTCCGTCTGTCGGTCTGGCAATCTTCTCCTGTGACAAAGCTGGGAATAATGTTTGTCTCAACAGTCTGGTGCTGGGCATGTGCATGATGTGACCTGCCCGACTTTGTTAACTCGGAGCGACTCACCACTCAATGGTGGTTGGGTCCCCAATGTGAGCAATGTTGCTGGTTTGCATATCCATCCAATGACTTTGGAAGATTTTGCGTTTGCTGCTGTACATAACGTACTATCACTCTCCACGGCTCTTGGCAATGTTTACTGAGCAGTTTGATTCTAATTTGTTCTGTTCCATGTATTTCTTTAAAATGTTTCATTTTGAACAGTGGTGATACTTTAATCATGCGAGACCTGTTGGAAGTTGAATTAATATACATAATCTTGAAACATTGTTCGCAGAATGATTACATCTTTGACATTAATTCAGCTTCTGAGAATATATTACGCTATAATTGCTCCAAACCAAGACTTTCACTAATGTAATTCATTAGTATTCATACAGAATAATAGTAGATTTCTACATCTTTACTCATGGTCAGTTGTGGCTTTGGGGCAATATAACACTTGTCATGATCCTTCTGCTGTAATAGTGGGCGTATGTGAGAATAATTTTTCCTAACAGTGCATTCAATAAATGTAGAGAAACAAAAGCATATAGTCATTAGATAGAGTTTGCAAAATTACTCCTATACTGTAATTGTTTTTGCCCATGTGTGTGATCCATTGTGATGCATATTAACAAGTGTAGCATTTTGCCAGTGTCCCATGTGTTCCTTAATGTTGAAAGGTACTTTATTGTCACATGTATCTAGGTACCACAAAATGCTTTATTTTGCATTTGTTTCAGTAAAATCATACTGTGCATACGCCTTTCATCACCATTCATCAAGACATAAGAAATGGAAGCAGGAGGAGGCCATCTGTAGGTCCCTTGCAACTGTTCTGCTACAGTGCCCTCCATAATGTTTGAGTCAAAGACCCATAATTTATTTATTTGCCTCTGTACTCCACAATTTGAGATATGTAATAGAAAAAAAAAATTACACATGGTTAAAGTGCATATTGTCAGATTTTATTCAAGGCCATTTTTATACATTTTGATTTCACCATGCAGAAATTACTGCTGTGTTTATACATAGTCCCTCCCCCTCCCCCCCCCCCCATTTCAGAGCACCATAATATTTGGGACACGTGGCTTCACAGGTGTTTGTAATTGCTCAGGTGTGTTTAATTGTCCCCTGAATGCAGGTATAAGAGAGATCTCAGCACCTAGTTTTTCCTCCAGTCATTCCATCACCTTGGAAACTTTTATTGCTATTTATCAACATGAGGACCAAAGTTGTGCCAATGAAAGTCAAAGAAGCCATTATGAGACAGAATCAATTGCTCAGGTGTGTTTAATTGTCCCCTGAATGCAGGTATAAGAGAGCTCTCAGCACCTAGTTTTTCCTCCAGTCATTCCATCACCTTGGAAACTTTTATTGCTATTTATCAACATGAGGACCAAAGTTGTGCCAATGAAAGTCAAAGAAGCCATTATGAGACAGAATCAAGAATAAAACTGTTAGAGTCATCAGCCAAACCTTAGGCTTACCGAAATCAACTGTTTAGAACATCATTAAGAAGAAAGAGAGCACTGGTGAGCTTACTAATCGCAAAGCGACTGGCAGGCCACGGAAGATCTCCACAGCTGATGACAGAAGAATTATTTCTATTAAATCCACGCGTGAAGAGTGTTTCTGATCTGTCGGACAGGTGTTTGGGGATTTTTATTTATTATAAAATCCCCAAACACCTGTCCAACAGATCAGAAACACCCTTCAGGAGTCAGGTGTGGATTTGTCAATGACCACAGAAGACTTCATGAAAAGAAATACAGAGGTTACACTGCAAGATGCAAACCACTGGTTAGCCACAAAAACAGGATGGCCAGGTTACAGTTTGCCAAGAAGTACTTAAAAGAGCAACCACAGTTTTGGAAAAAGGCCTTGTGGATAGGTGAGACTAAGATTAACTTATACCAGAATGATGGCAAGTGCAAATTATGGAGGAAAGAAGGAACTGCGCAAGATCCAAAGCATACAACCTCATCTGTGAAACACGGTGGTGGGAGTGTTATGGTCTGGGCATGTATGGCTGCTGAAGTCAATCACCCGATCTGAATCCAACTGAGCATGCCTTCTATATGCTGAAGAGAAAACTGAAGGGGACTAGCCCCCAAAACAAGCATGAACTAAAGATGGCTGCAATACTGGCCTGGTAGAACATCACCAGAGAAGTCACCCAGCAACTGGTGATGTCCATGAATCGCAGACTTCAAGCAGTCATTTCATGCAAAGGATATGCAACAAAATACTAAACTTGACTACTTTCATTTACATGACATTGCTGGTGTCACAAACATTATGGTGCCCTGAAATGGGGGACTATGTATAAACACTGCTGTAATTTCTATATAGTGAAACCAAAATGTATAAAAATTGTCTTTATTAAAATCTGACAATGTGCACTTTAACCACATGTGATTTGTTTTCTATTACAAATCTCAAATTGTTGAGTACAGAGGCAAATAAATAAATGATGGGTCTTTGTCCCAAACATTATGGAGGGCACTGTATATGTTACAATCATGGCTGATCTGGTTATCTCAGTGCTATTCTCTGCATGTATCCATTATACAATTCCTGTAATATCCAATAGTCTATCATTTTCTCTGCTCGATCTACTCAGTGATGAGAGCTTCCACAGCTCTCTTAGGTGATGAATCCTTGACCCTCTGGGTCAAAATGAATTCACTCTGGCACTCAGATCCTTTTGCAATAAATGTCGACAGACCACCTGCCTTACAGCAGCTGCTTGTTAACTTTCAATCATTTGTGCACAAGCTCTTTGTCCTCACCATTTAAAAAAAAAAAAAAAAACTGGGTTCCTATTTATTCCACCAAAGTGGATGCCCTAGCATTTTTTTTTGTACATTCCCTGTCGTCTGCCATCTCCTTGCCCATTCATGTAGCTTGTGTATATTATCCAGCAAGCTTGGATATATTATGCTTGATGCCCTCCTGACATTAATATAGTTAGTGAACAGCTGGGTCCCTGGCATTGATCCCTCTGGCACCCAGCTGTTCCCAGCTGTTTAACCCAAAATGTACCCATTTATTAATTTAACAGCTTTTGCTGCCCCTCGTAGCATAAATCAGAGTTGAAACCACTAGTGTCATGGAACAGTCTAACTGCGACAACCTTACACTAATTTTCATTTTCCTAATTTATCTAAGGGACACTGGCATTGTGATACACAACTGGGGAGGCTTGGAACATTGTCGGCTGCTTGTACACCTACCAAAATCCACAACATATGTTAAATGACAATAAAGGAATCTAATCTAGTCGAAATACATTGGGAGCTGCATTGATTGTGCAGGTTGTGACTTTGCTGGTGGTACTCTGTTATTGTAGGCAAAATTATGGTAATGACAGAACACTCATGGTTGAACAAGATCATTGAAGCTTGGGCAAGAATATGCCTATTAGTGAAGAATCCCACTCCCACAGAGACACTGTACAGTAAACCCTCGTTATATTGGACCATAGTGGGGGGGGGGGGATGGTATCCGATATTAACGATTATCCTTTATCACCGAGTACGCTATTGTCATTGTATGTAGTTGAAACAAAGAACTGCAGCTGATCCTGGAAAGGTGGATGAAGAACGGGGTTCTCTGTCTACAACGGCCTACCTGATGTGATGCAGTTACTGCAGCAGGAAATTGCGATCACAGATTCCATCTTCGGTGAATGGAAAATCACAGAAGGAATGCAGGCGTTTTCCCAAATCCCCCTCTCCTCATCTGCAGAGAAGGTTTTAGAATCAAATACACAGGACAAGGTGTTAAGAAGTCCCTTGTGCCAGTAGGTGGGGAGCATTTCACGACATTCGTTGATTGTTGAGAGTGGTAGACGCTCAACATCGGGCGGGGGGGGGGGGGGATACGTATACATATATCTTGGCCTGGGTAACCTTCAGGACAGTTGGGCACAGGACACATCATCAGTAGTGTACCCTTGCATCACTGGGTGTTTCGGCCTTTTAACACTATACACCCTCCACAAGGGCGACCCGCTGCAGGATGATCAGCCCTCAGCGCGTGTCCCGTGTCAAACTGTCCCAAAGATTCACCATGACGTACTTGGGGCCCAGCATGGGTCTTTCCGCTTGAGCCAAATCCAACGGCTGCTTCTTTCAGCCGCGTCTGAGAGTGATCTTATGGTCTTCCGCAGAGCCTGACCGTGGATTCCAAGCTCCTTCAGCAGTCTGATGGTAGATGATGCAACAAATCCTCTGCATCCCACTTCAACTGGATAGACTTTGATGTTCCAGCCACGCTGCGTTGCCTCTGCTGCAAGCTCTGCGTAGCGCAGCTTCTTGCGCTCATAGGCCTCCTCAACAGAGTTCTCCCATGGAACTGTGAGCTTTATGATGTAAGCAGTCTTCTGTGAAGGGGACCAGAACACCAAGTCTGGCCTGAGGTTGGTTAGAGCAATTTCAGGTGGAAAGATTAGTTGTCGGCCGATGTCAGCCAACATCCTCCAGTCACGGGCCCTGCATAGGTTTCCTTCTTCTGATGTGGTGGAAGGATGTTTAGGCATTTTCTGTCCTTCTCGGACAAAGGTTGTTGCCCTTAAAGGGTGGTTGCTTGCTCTCGGAGGCAAGGAGTTGGTCGCACACCGCCTGTTCTCAAGGGCTGTTGCCAGGCTTTTTAGTACCTGATTATGCCGCCACGTGTATCTTCCTTGCGTGAGGCTGGTCTTGCATCCTACCATGATGTGTTTGAGGGTCGCTGGAGTTGGGCAGAGGACGTACCACAGGGAGGTTCTTTGGTGATGGAAGCACGTCATATGTCGCTCTGATGATGAAGCTGATCGTGCTTGATTCCATTTCCCATAGTTCTTTCCAGCTGATCTTCCTCCGCTCCACACCTTCCCACTGCATCCATTGCCCCTGTTTGGCAAGAGAGACCGCATTTGCACTTCTTGCGGCCTCCTCCTGTTGCCGCACCTCCTCAACCACCAATGTCCTCCGCTCTGATGTTGTGGCCTTTCGCCAAGTTGGTTTACTTGTCGTAAGGCCAAAGCCTCCTCTTCCCTGCTGCACTTGCCCAACGACGTCTTTGTGCCTCAGGGCTGATGAAGCTTGCTGTACGGCATCAGATGGTGTCCACTTCCGGCCAGTTACTAGGGGCGGCGCAACAGCACTGATGGTCTTGTCTCTAGAGTCCCTCAGTGTCATCTGGAGTCTTACTTTAGAACACTTGTATTCCTCTGTTAGACTAATGAGTGGTAGTTCCAGGACCCCTTTGCCATAGAGGCCGATGTTAGTTAGACATCGTGGGACACCGAGCCATTTCTTTGCGTATGAAGTTATGGTTCGCTCCATCTTCTCCACAGTTGTTATTGGGGCTTCATAAACGGTCAGTGGCCACATTGTCCGAGGCAGGAGTCCAAACTGTAGGCACCAGAGCTTCAGTTTCCCAGGCAGTAGGGTCTGATTGATGTTCTCCAGGCCGTTGACAATTTCTTGCCTTAGTTGTTGCACCTGTTCTTTGTCCTTGAGACTTGCGTTGTACCATCTGCCCAGGCTTTTTACTGGCTGCTCAGACACTGTTGGTATTGGGTCGTCACCGATGCAGAACCTTGTGTCTCTAAGCACCCCCTTAACTATGGAGATGCTTCGAGATTTACTTGGTTTGATTTTCATTCGGGCCCACTTGACGTTCTCCTGCAGCTTTCCAAGTAGCCGCTTGGTGCATGCTGCAGTAGTGGTTAGTGTGGTCATGTCGTCCATGTATGCCCTGATGGGTGGCAGACGGAGCCCAACCCTGGTTCGTTCACCGCCCACCACCCATTTTGAGGCCCTGATGATGACTTCCATGGCCATTGTAAAGGCCAAGGGTGAGACTGTGCAGCCTGCCATGATGCCTACTTCCAAGCGCTGCCATGTTGTACTGAATTCAGCTGTTGTGAAGCACAGCTGCAGGTCTTGGAAATAGTTCTTGACCAGTGTGGTGATGAGCTCTGGTACATGGAAAAAGGCAAAAGATTCCCAAAGGAGTTCATGGGGAACTGAACCAAATGCATTGGCCAGATCGAGGAAGATCACATGTAGGTCTCTCTTGTCCTTCTTAGCTGCTTGGATCTGGTGCCAGATCATGCTTGTATGCTCCAAGCAGCCCGAAAATCCTGGAATTCCTGCTTTCTGTACAGATGTATCAATATACTTGTTTGTTGCCAGATAGGTGGATAGCCTTTGTGATACAATGCTGAAAAAGATAAATGCTGATAAAGTTGTGCTCTCAGGGTGTTAAATTTAAAAATAAAAAATAAAACAAAAACAAAAAAAACCATAATTCTATTTTGAAGAATGGAGGAGATATCTACTAATTCGTGGCCACTTTCGTTCATCATAAAGTTAAGCAACAGGTTATTTCATCATTATCAAATCTCTTTGTGGTGGTATGCTATGCAAAAATAGCTGCCATGGTTTCTACATTGCGGCTATAACCGATCTTCCAAAGGACGACACTGGCTATGTTGTTCTGTAGAAAGTTCATTAGAAAACGCTGTAAAAATACAAATATACACAATTGATTCAACGCGGTGACATAAACTGTGTGGGTTTGTTGGCAGCACTAGATTCTGAATTAACCAAATGTCATCCCATAGTACTGGGGTTTCTTCATCCTCTAAATCCTCATTTTGATTTTTTTTTACTGCAGTTATTCTCTATACATGTTAAGCAACAGTCCTGTCAGGATGAAATTAAAATAAGTGGCTTATGTTGTTTACACAAGTCTCAATGTGCACAGACAATAAGGAGTGCAGTAGCCTGTTGAGTCCCTCGAAAGGAAGATCAGCGGCTTTCTCCGCAGGTGGCTTGGCCTTCCCCGCAGCCTCAACAGTGCTGCACTGTATGGGACCAGTAACATCTTGCAGCTCCCATTCAGTGGCCTCACGGAAGAGTTTACGGTGGCGCGAACAAGAGAGGCTCTGCAGTACAGGGACTCCAGGGACCAGAAGGTGTCATCGGCTGGCATCGAGGTGAGAACAGGGAGGAAATGGAGGGCGGCGAAAGCAGTGGAAGTGGCAGAGTCACGCCTAAGGCAAGGGCATTGGTTGGAGTTATGGCAACTGGCAGAGCGGGTTTGGGATACTTCCCTAAGACACCGGTTGGCAAGGCCCAGGGCAAGGAGAGACACCATCTAATCAGGGAAGCGGTCCGAGCAGGTGTGGAGGAAGAGCGTGTGAGCAGGACGGTGGGGCTCAGGCAGCAGGGAGCGTGGACAAGGTGGGAGAGTATACCGCAGCGCAGGATTACCTGGTCAAACATCATGCAGGCAGACTTCCAGCGCGTCCGGTTCCGTGTCCAAGCTGTCTACGATGCCCTACCAAGCCCATCAAACCTCCACGTCTGGGGCAAGAGCCAGACACCTTCCTGCCCACTTTGTTCTGGAAGAGGATCATTAGAACATCTCCTCAGCAGCTGCCCGAAGTCTCTTGGGGAAGGTCGCTATCAGTGGCGCCATGACCAGGTGCTCAAGGTGGTTGCTGAGAGCATAGCCACTGCCACCACGCCCCAAAGAAATCAATCGCTTTTGTCAAAGCTGGAGAGAAGCCCCGACCACAACCAAAAACAAGGACGGGCCTCCTCTACACAGCCACTGACTGGCAGCTGCACGTCGATCTGGGCAAACAGCTGAAATTTCCTCAGCACATCACAGCAACATCACTCCGGCCAGACATGACCATCACCTCCGAAGTGACAAAACAGCTGATCATTCTGGAGCTGACAGTGCCCTGGGAAGAGCGTATTGAAGAGGCTAACGAGAGGAAACTGGCAAAGTACCAGGAACTGGTGGAGATGTGCCAGGACAGAGGCTGGAAGACATACTATGAGCCCATAGAGGTGGGCTGTAGAGGCTTTGCAGGACGCTCACTCTGCAAAGCCCTCAACCAGTTGGGCATTATGGGGCTGGCAAAGAAGCGGACCATTCAATACGCAAGCGAAGCCATAGAGAAAGCCACTAGGTGGCGTTGGATTAAGAGGGCTGATCCGTGGGCGGTTGCCTTATCAACCCCGGCTGGGTCGCCTGGGCGAGGGTGTCTGATGTCGTGAGACCCGAAATGACCCCAGGTCACATCACTGAGGATGCATCCCAGCGCATCTAGAAGGTGTATCTTTCACACGCATTGCATATCAGCTATTGCAGTTTCAATATCCTGAGCTTGGATTTCATTTTACCACTACATCTCCTAGATCTATTTTATCATTGGTATAACTGAAGAGTGCTTCAGTTTTTTGGCGATGTTGATTCAAATTATTTGGTCATTATCCAATATAAATTGATAATTTATATCATCTTTTAGTGTTCCATCACAGCTAGCCTTTTCATGTTTTCTTTCACACCCAGAAATTGTCACAAAAATCAAGTATTCTCAGCTCTTGCAAAACCTAAACTCCCTTTTCAAAAATAGTGCTTTCTTGTCCTTTCCTGAACTTCACAGTGTAATTGTGTTATTATTCCCATCTCCTCAGGGAACATGTACTACTGCTCACTCATGTTGTCCTAGCATTTAAAGTTGCCTTTCACTTTCGAAGGTTAACCTGTTTCATCACTATATTTGAGGCCCCCGTGATGCCCTGCCTAAGTTCTCTGTGAAACATTGCCAAAAACAAAATGGGCTTGGCATGTTTAACTGAGATGTTACATCTATCCTTTGTCTGGCACCAATAGTTGCATTATAACATTTGAAAGTATACTTGGCCTCACCTGAATGCGCTGGACATCTAATGTGCTATGGTGAGCGACTAGATTTGCAGTGCTTTTTTGTTCATTACGTTTAGGATAGTTTAGTTTAGTTTAGAGATACAGCACGGAAGCAGGCCCTTCGGCCCACGGGGTCCGCGCCGACCAGCGATCCCCGCACATGAACACTATCCTACACCCACAAGGAACAATTTTTACATTTACCAAGCCAATTAACCTACAAACCTGTACGTCTCTGGAGTGTGGGAGGAAACCGAAGATCTTGGAGAAAACCCACGCAGGTCACGGGGAGAACGTACAAACTCCGTGCAGACAAGCACTCGTGGTCTGGATCGAACCCGGGTCTCCGGCGCTGCTTTCGCTTTCAGGCAGCTACTCTACCACTGCGCCACCGTGCCCGCCCATAGTACCACATTTAAGATGCAACAGAAGATATCTGTTGGAAATGTTCATTGGACATGGGAACTGGACTGGAGGGCGGCAGCTTCGACCGCCCTGGGCCGCGGAGTTTGAACCGGCCCGTTCGGATTCAGCCGCGGGACTTACTTATCATCACCCGGCGGGGTCACAACATCGGAGGCCTGGATCGCCTCAGCGCAGAGGAGGGAAGAGATGAGGACTTTGGGACTTTTTGCCTTCCATCACAGTGAGGAGGTGCCTGGTGGACTCATTGTGGTGGATGTTGAACTGTGTTGAGTGTGTGTTTTTGTTATTTATTCTATGTTATGACTGCAGGCTAAACCATTTCGTTGCACTGAAAAGTGCAATGACAATAACATTGAATCTGAATCTGAACACTTGTGAACAGAGAAATAGAGTTGAATCTATGGAGCGAAGGAAATAGGCAATGTTTCGGACCGAAACCCTTCTTCAGACATGGTTTGAAGAATGGTTTTGGCCCGAAATGTTGCCTATTTCCTTTGCTCCATAGATGCTGCCTCACCCGCTGAGTTTCTCCAGCATTTTTGTCTACCTTCGATTTTCTGTATCTGCAGTTCCTTATTAAACAGAAATAGAGTTGAAGTTTGGTTGTGAAGGAAGCTGGAGGACGTGAAAAGTTAGCCCAGCTCTCCCTCCACATATGCTGCCGCATGTGCTTAGTCGTTTCTCCTGTTACTTCAGATCCCCAGTATAAAAGCAGTATTTGTTTATGTCAAGGAGATTTCCATATTCAATTACCTCCTCAGGCATCATCCATCCTCTTGGTCTCTGTCCAAACACACTACAAATAAAATGTTCCAAATTGGGACGGCATCCAATGTACAAGTGTTTCCTGTTGTGAGTAACAGAGACGAGCCATCGGGTGGCTTTCCACTAGTCGGAGGCTGAGCTATTGAGATGAAACTGCTAAAAACAAACTGCTGCAGGAATTCAACAAGTGGAGCAGCATCTTAGAGGCTTCTTCGAAAAACTCAATCAAATTAGTGAGACGGGATTTTCCCCTCGCGAAGCCACGCTAAGTCCACTGAATCAGTCCCCTGTGTGCATCGACCCATGCCCTTCTCCCCCGCCCCCAACCCCCCCCCCCCCCCCCCCACACTTCCCCACCCACCAAAACCAGAGTCTCACTGCCAGCTGCGATTTCTTTTGAGATAAATTAATTTGGCACTTATGTACTGTTCTCTGATCAGGGATTCCTTAGCAGGCCAGTGCAACACTCTGTCCAGGCACTAATATTTTCTTGGGATTTATGTTCTTCAGAGATTTATAGCCTCATTGTCCTCCTTATAATTCAAATATTAAAAAAAAGTTAATAAAGTAATAAAAGTCTGTTATTTGAACTTTCTTTTCGTGTACTCCAGCGCTGATTTTCTGAAAGACAACATTTGTTCTTGAGTTGAATCAAAGGCGATTGAATAATAAATCAAAAAGCTTTCCAGATACAAAGGAAAGAATAACATAAGTGAGAACAAATTGCAGGTCTTTGCATTATTTTTTGTTGGATTGATAATAACAGAATTGTGGGGGGGGGAGGGCATTTTTTTTCATTTTCTTTGTGGTTGAGGCTTTGGCTCACCAGGAATAATGAAAAAAAATTAATTACAATGCTCTTTCTTTTGGGACTGGAAGTTTAAGCAGTTGCAAGCAGCAGCAGTAATCTTGTTGTTGGAATTCCTGCCCTATTCGTGCGATTCTTTAAAATAGAAAATGATATATTTGTTACGGAGACAGGTCAAACGCCCATGTTTCATAATTGGGTTAAGGATACAATAGATTGATGATGAAGAATGGAAATACATGCACAATATTTAAATTCCAGTACATTTTTTAAAAAGTGTAATAATGTCCTTTAATTTGTCTTTTTAAATGCAGTCCACCGTTAGCACAACAGAGTTTGAAGAATAGAATTTTTAAAAAAAGGAACAAATGTATTCAGGTTGCTGAGGTTGTGAGTACTTGAGCTGTGAAAGCCACAGGAAGTAAAGGCGCTGATGATGGTGTGAGTGGCACAATCTGTGCTGCTAATGTTATTAGGTGCCATGTAAACAACGCTGGATTTTTGTATCAACCCAATTTTCCCTCGTAGTATGTGCCCTGCCACTACGTTTTGGGACTGACTTCCATCAGGTCCAAAGGTTTTTGCTTCAGTTACACTGTTTACTGTCCTAATTGTGTTCGAGGAATAATAAATAGGAAAGAACTGCAGATGCTGGTTTAAATCGAAGGTAGACACAAAATGCTGGAGTAACTCAGCGGGACAGGCAGAATCACTGGAGAGAAGGAATGGGTGGCGTTTTGGGTCGACAACCTCCTTCAGTAATAAGATGTATTGTATTCTCTTTGTTATTTGTGGTCTGTTCAAAGTTTTCAAAGTATCAAAGATAGTGTGCCTATGGAGAAACAATTCCTTCTGCAGGAGTCAAAAGTGAGTTAGATGATCTTAAAATTAAAGTTGTTCATTCCATGGTAAATTCAGGACGTATATTTTTCAAAAGGTGTTAGAAAGTACAAGTTATCTTCCCTAAAAGCCTTTGATATCTGTGCAGCTGCAGCTTTGCTGGAGAGAGTGGAAACATTGTGTGAGAAATGTACAGTTCAAATCATTATGTGAAATTTCTGAGCAAACCATATCACAGGAAGATTTATTTTGCCGTGAATGTTTAATATGCTTTAGTGTTATCTTGATAATGGAAACCAGCAAGCTATTTGAGGTCTTACAGAGATGTCATGGCAGAAATATGCTTTAAGCAGAGTAACAGTAACATCAGCTAGAAATTGAGCATCAATGTAAAAATATGGAAATTGCCATTTGCATTTAGTTACTTGAATGAAAACCCTTTTTAGAAATATTACGAAGGGAGAAGGAAAGGGCAGGTTCAGAGGGATATGGACCAGATGCAGGCAGGTGGGACTAGTGTAGATGAGACATATTGGCCCATTGTGGGCAAGTTGCTTGGTGTGGTGCAAGCTCAATATTGTTGCCCCTGAAGGAGCCTGTTTCCACTTTGTAAGATTCCATGAGAGGAAACGTCCATGAACTTGCTGAATAATTCAAATCATTGTGAAACATATTTGGAAATAAATAATAAAAGCAAAGCATCAAGTTGTTTGAAAAGTAGGTAATATTACAAATATTTACACTTGTGATTACTGTATTTTCAGTATCAGCAACACATTCAGTAATTTTTATTTAGATTCAGTTGTTAATTTAATATCTCAGTAAGTTAGAGAAAAATAGGCAAGAGGGAAAACCACTCTCAAAGGTATTGGAGCAATAATTCCCTCCAGAATGCAGACTACTTCTGCAGAATACCATGGAAGATGCACGATATTTTTTTTAAAGTATTGTTTATAGTTTAGAGATACAGTGTGGAATCAGGCCCTTTGGCCCACCGACTCCGCACTAACCAGCGATCCCCCCCACCTTAACTCTATCCTACACCAGGGACAATTATTACATTCATTCCAAGCCAATTAACCTACAAACCTGGACGTCTTTGGAGTGTGGAAGGAAACCGAAGTTCTTGGAGGAATCCCATGCAAGTCACGGGGAGAATATACAAACTCCGTACAGACAAGAACCCAAAGTCAGGATCGAACCCGGGTCTCTGGCGCTGTAAGGCAGCAACTCTACCGCTGTGCCATCGTGCCGCACCGCACCGTATTTAAGCATTACGTTAAAAATGCTTGCTTGAAAGATTTGGAATTGAGATGAATGTCTTTGTTGTTATTTATGATTCGGCCAGTCTTGTACGCGAATAATAAGATCATATTATTAACAATAAGATCTTGTACAAGAATAATAAGATCAAAATGTTACAGGGCAGAAATGAGCATTTTGGCCCTCCAAGCATGTGCAATCCATCGAGCACACATTTTTACACTAATCCTACCCTAACGCATTTAATTTTTCCACTCACCACCAACTCGCTTCCAGTTTCCACCCGTCATCTGCACTCGAAGGACAACCAGTGGCCAATTTTGAAGTGAAGATCAAACCTATTGCCAGGAAACCGAACCCACAGGTGAGCCAACACTTCAGTACGTTGAGGGAATGGCTCTGTTAGATTGTTTCTTTGGTTCAATGTTAATCCAAGGTCCAGTTTTGCCTTTCAGCTACAATAGTCAGAGCAGTGTAGCTCTCCAGGTTGGCATAATACCAGCAATTCTAAAACAAAAACATTGGTCACATATTTCATTATTTCAAACAGCCTGATGTGCTGCTGCTGGTTTTTTTTGTAGCATTATCACAATGATTACATTGGAAGCTTCATTAATTATGTTGTCCTGAGATCAGGAGTAATGGTTTTGATTTACTATTATCATGTGTACTGAGATACAGTGAAAAGCTTTTGGTTACATGCGATCCAAAAGGTAACACTATACATGAGTACGATCAAGCCGTACACAATTTCACCAGGTAGAGAGCAAAGTGAAAAATACAAGGGTGCAGAATATAGTTGTAAGGCATTCAACATACTGAGATTTCCAAACAGAATAGAGATTTAAAAGAGTGGAGCAATTGGATTGGAGGATAGTAGCAATGATCATCTACTCCAGAAGTGGGTTCTGGGACCAGCATGCAAAGATTCTCCACACTCCACATCACACTCCACATGCATGAGGCATGCAACATGGAGACAAGACTGATTTATTTGCCTAAAGCTGCTCAACATCTATCTGTACTATTACTAAAACTCTCATCTTGACCACTTCCGGTCTGCGTTGTATTTAAATTTGTGCAAAATGATCCCCCATAGCGCTACGATTTTACGCCGCTGTACTCACCATTCTCCTCTGCTGCAAGTCAAATAGTTTTGGTCCGATCGATGAAATAGTACAGAAGTTATGAAAGTTTAAAAATCGTAAAAAATGCCCCTTCCGGAACCCGCTGTCAATAACGCGGCGAGGAGAATAAAACGCTGAAGGGGCGCAGTGTGTTGAGTGGCTCGTCTGGAGTCAGCGGCCCGCGGGCTGCTTCTGCGGCGACCAGCATGACCAGCCGGAAGGTAGTGAGTTGAAACGGAAGCCTCTGAGTGAAGCCGGAGTGGGACCAGGATCTCCTGTGTGAGGCTGAAGGTGCGGGGTGAGCAGAGTGTGAGCCCCCCCTCCCTCCCCCCCCTCTCCCTGAGGGATATGGACCAAGCGCAGGCAAGTGGGACTAATGTAGCTAGGACATTGTTGGCTGATGTGGGCAAGTGGGGCCGAAGTTCCACACTGGATCACTCTATGACTCTAAAGATAATAATATCCATTTCTATCATTTTTATTTTTGATCCTGAGAGTGATGTTAAATGCAATTCAGCCTAATAGTTGATATTACATTTCTGTGATTTAGCAGTAATTTATTGAAGAAGGGAATTTAATGGAGGTTTTTGAAATGCCTACATTTGGTTTACAGTAAGTATTGAAGAAAGACATTATGGCAATGTTTACTCCCAATACAGCCAGCCATATTATACCACAGACATGATTGTAACTAATTTTTAATTTTATTTTATTATTTCTAATCTGTAACTACATCACCCTCCGTGCTCATTTTCCATTCTTACATCCAGAAGGTGGTCAAATTAAGTTAATCTTGTGTACCAGAGGCTTTCCCTGTCTTGAGGACAAACCAATGAAGCGCCTGATCCCCGATGTTGCCCGTAAAAACCTTGATGTCATTGGTTCCCTATTATGCTTTTAAAGATCTTGCTATCATGCTGGTTTATTTCACTTGCAGTTCTAGCACATTTCATGATATCAACTGGATTATCAGCAGCCTTGGATGTTAAATTATGGTTACCTTGAATAAATCCCATCGGACCAAGTTTGTCAATGGATGTAAAATACTGAGGTGCTTTTCCTATCTATCTTGAGCTCAAATACAGCATCCGAACCCTTGCGTTCCAGGTTAAGATTTCAAATAACCTGTTGACATCTATATGAAAAGATACACATATCAAATCTCATCAGATGCTCATTGAGTTTAAGACAGCAATAAATATATTTTGTTTGTACTGTTAATTCTACGGTTCCTTTAGAGCTGTTTTCAAATCTCTATCCTCCATCCCCGATGATCACCATGGAAACAGTATTGCCTTGTTCTCTCTGCAACCTAGCAACAAGGAAAGCCTAATTTCTCAATGAAAACTCGTTCTTAGTTGACGGCAGCGTGCTTGTGCATCATAAATTTGGGACGGAATATAATGCATCCTAATCAGATAAACTGTCTTGGTGTGATTGTACTTTGAATTAGATTATCTATGTTCAATTTTCATTTGTGAGCTACAGAGATTTGTAGGCATGCAACGACACTGAATATGAAACTGAGGTGGTCACACTTAAAATTTGTAATATAACTTTGTGGTCTTTAAAATTCAAATTCATTGTGAAAATACAGCTCAAAACATTATTTTGAAAAATAGTTGATCTCCTAAATTATTAAATCTCCAGATTAATATTGAATTCGAATCATTTCCTTAACATACCTCTGTCTCTTTCTTCGTTGTTTTACATTGCTGAGCAGATACCCTGTGAATAATTTGAGTGAAGAAGGACTGTACAGAGAACAAATTAAAAAATCATTCTGTTGCGAGCACCAGTTTAAAACCCCAGTTTTGGTATTAAATTATAAAAGCAATTACAATTGAAATGGTTTCCTTTTTGATGAATGCCAGCTGCTTGTTTAGCCCAAAGCCTTTAAAATGAGGATTTGAAGAAGAAAAGGCCAATATGTGGTCCTGCGATGTGCTGGAAAAGGCTGTTTGTCTTGCGCACAAGTGGCAGAGCAGGTTGACCTTCAGTTATTCCACAATGTCAAGGAGTCCATATTTATATGTGCTCCTATAAAACATTGACCCAGACATACACAACGGACCTGACGCATGGTTTAACTAGTTACCTGAGGGCTCGTGAAGTGCTTGTTGCTAAACATTTCAGGTTTCAAGGCACAGCGTGTTACCTGTGTGAGTGGTGTGGTGTGGAACATTACCAATGTTTACAGCTCTGAATTCTGTA
Organism: Raja brachyura; assembly: GCA_963514005.1. The sequence continues at coordinate 46,880,339 of OY740795.1, read as the reverse complement.
AATTATTCTAATCTTTAATGACCATAATCACTTATAAAAGTTCATTATTAAACTAAAATTCTTTCGACTTTAAACTTGAAGCATAGTCATACAGCATTAATACAGTCCCTTCAGCCCAACTCTCCATACTGACCAAGATGTTCATTTAAGATAGATCCTTTACCCATATCCCTCTAAACCTTTCCTATCTGTGTACCTGTTCAAATGTGTTTTTAAATGTTGTTATTGTACCTGCCTCAACTACTACCTCTGTTTGTTTTATATACCTACCACCCTCTATATGAAAATGTTGTCCCATAACGTCATATTAAGTCTTTCCCCTCTAACTTTCAAACCTATCCCCTCTAGTTCTTGATTTCCCCAATCATGGAAAACATCCTTGATACATTAATCATATCTTTGCCCCTCATGATTTTAAACAATTCTGTAAGATTCAGTCTCCTATGCTCCATGGAATAAAGTCCTAGCATGCCTCTCACTATAATGGGTCTGTCCCACTTACACAACTTTTGTGGCAACTGCCGGCACCTGTCATAGGTTGTTGTAGGTCGCCGAAAATTTTCAACATGCTGAAAATCCAGCGGCGACCAGAACAAGGTACCACTCTTTGGGCGATTACTCATGACCATACAGGCTTCATCCCGCGACATGTCGCCGGGGTGCTGCCTGTATGCTCGCGAGTAGTCTCCTCAGTCGCCCAAAGAGTAGTAGCGTTTTTATGGTCGCCACTGGATTTTCAACATGTTTTCAACACGAGAGAATGGACACATGATATGAAATAGACACTTGTAGCCCTGTCCCACTGTACGAGTTCATTCCAAGAGCTTTAAAAAAAAAATCAAACTCATGGTAAGCCCGGAGAATGAACGTAGCAGGTACGTCGGAGCTCGGGGACGTCTCTTAGCGGCTCGTAACGCTAACGGCAGGTACTCGGGAAGACTCGCTAATGGCAGGTAAGCACGGGAACACTCGTGATGATTTTTCAACATGTTGAAAAATGTCCACGAGAGCCCCGAGTACTGACGAGTAGCCATTACCGTAAATCTCCGAGTTTGAATCAGGGCAAACACGGGAGAGCTCTTGGAATGAACTCGTACCGTGGGACAGGGCTTTAAGGACAATTTGATTGGGCTGCAGTTGTGGTTTCTCTTTAGATTTTGTCATGTTTTGGCTTTTTCACATCTAGTTTTAGAAAATAAATTGTCTTTCGGACATGAACCACAATTATGTGGTACCCTAGGGAGTGGCATTCATTTTATTAAGTACTTAAGTTTGGCATTGACTTAAGAGAAGTTCTCATGTTCCAGAATTTTGGAGGAGTAACTTTCTTTATTTTTGTATTTGGAGAATCTGAGTACGGTTTAGTATTAAATAATGCAAATAGAAAATGATGGAAATATTTAACAGAACACCACAGTATCATTGGAGAGAGAAATAGAGCCAGTGTTGAAAGACAAAGACTTTTTATCTGACCTGGTCATTGTCTATTTGTCTGTAGAAATGTTTGTAAGAAGTGCAAGATTGCCTATCTATTCTTCTTTGTGAAAAAAACCCCAAGATGCATATTTATTGTGTAGGTATATTTATAGTCCCATAGTGCTGTTAAAGTGAATGAAGCCAGTTTTATTCTTAATAACCTAGAATGAGCAATTCTATTTTGTTGTCAAAAATAACTCTTCTTTGCATTTGAGTTTTAGTTTTGATTCATGGTGAACAATATTATTTTGCTGTGTTCATTTGTGGTGGTCTTGAGAGGCTGCTGTTTTGCAAACTATTTTCTCACATGCAAAATAATTCTGTGGCTAAGTTAAAAGAATAAACAACCAGTAATTATTGTAATTTTATTTTGTTTTTCGATTGCATTCTGGCTTTACTTTAATTGTAAATGGAATCGCATTTTGAGACCCATCTGCTGATTAGATTTGGGCAGCAATGTTCTATGTTGAGGTTGTCAGACTCCAACCTTAGTTGTATCCACAGGAAGATCATCTTGTGCTTGGCAGAGTTTTGTTTGATCGTATCTTCACTGGCAATGGTTTTGCAGATATAGTATAGCTTTCCATTTTTCCATCGGTGACACAGATCTCCTTCTACCCCATCTCGTGATTCCACAATTATTGCCATGCTTGAAATCTTACAGGATGAGCTAGCACTTGATTTCGTAATGAAAGGAATTGATTATTTACGTGTTTTGAGGAGTCTGTACCACAGTATTAATTGTATTAGTTTAGTTTGGTTTAGAGATAACGCGTCGACACAGGCCCTTCAGCCCATTGAGTCCTCGCTGACCAGCGATCCCCGTACACTAACACTGTCCTACATACTAGGGAAAATATACAATTCTTACCGAAGCCAATTAACCTACAAACCGTTATAACTTTGGAGTGTGGTAGGAAACCACAGTACCCGGAGCAAACCACACATGGTCATGGGGAGAACGTACAAACTCCGCACAAGCAGCACCCGTAATCAGGATTGAACCCAGGTCTCTGTAAGGCAGCAACTCTACCCCTGCGCCAACAATACCGCCCTCACTGGAGAGCCTGTACACAATCTTAATTGTGTATGCTGGTTTCCTCAGTGTTAATATACAGTACATATGGATATGGATTGCATATTAAATGCAAACAAATCGTGCGTAATATATAATCACATCTGAAATCTCCCCTTGTTCTTTAACCAACAACTTTTTTTTCAAGTATGCTTTTCTTTTAATTTATGTTTATCTACCATATTTCCCTGCAATGAAGACACTATTTTTTACTCTAAAACAAGGCCCGAAAATTTACTTGTATCTTGGATGCCGACGGTTAGATTGTTAGCCAAGAAAGATAGACTTGGCTATCCCTTAGGACAGCGGCTGTAAAAAGACAGCACTGCTTGGGGGGAGAGTTCCTTCCACAGCATGTGGGGAGTCTGGCCCGGGTCAGCACGGCAGGGCCGCCAGGGGTAAAGTTGCAGGAAGGGCAGGAGCGTTGAGAAGGAGGGGCTCGGGGATCATGCCAGCAACTCACTCAGTAGCTAGGGTGGCTGCGAGTGGCCGCCTGGACCAGACAGCGGAACTGCAGTTAGACCCGGGGCTCGCAGGCGACCTAGGTGTTACAGCCAGTCCTGGGGCTCGCAGGCAACTTGGGAACTGCAACCAGTCCAAGGGCTTGCAGGGGACCTGGGAACTGCAGCTAGTCCCGGGCCTCGCAGGCAACCTGGGTGTTACAGCCAGTCACAGGGCAGGCGACCTGGGAACTACAGCTAGACCTGGAGATGCGAGGGATCTGGAAACTGCAGCCAGTGCCGGGTCACGCAGGCGATCTGGAAACTGCAGAAAACTAATTGAAAATCACATGAAAATATGTATTATTACTAATCTATGTATTATTAGTATATATAATTACTAATTTAGTTTATTATTACCTCCATTCATTAACTATGGAGATAGATGTGGCCCACCATCCACTCACAAACATGGGTCCTGGCCCATATGCAAAAAAGGTTGCCGACCCCTGGACTAAAGCAAACCCTTTATCCTGTCCCGCCAGCCTTTTTTCAAAATTTAGCAACTCAAAATGGGGGTGCGTCTTCGACTTAATTGCCGGGAAACACGGGGTATATTAAAATCTATAAGCTTGCAAAGACCATTTGCTTTATCACATTTGTTGAAAAATCAGATCCGATTCAGGTAATGCCGGAGCCTTCCTCATGTGACAAGCCATCCAGTCAGCTAACTAGAGCATCAAAGACCTGTTCCTCTGAAAATGAACAAATAGCTGGCAGAGTAATTTAACATATAGCTCCATTAAAGAGCCAACTTCAGTCTTTAGTGAGAAAACAAATGCCCAAACAAGCGTCCAAATAAGTAATACTTATCTTTGACGAACAGTCAAATAGTCCAGCAACTATGGACTGTGGCTAGACAATAGGCGCAGGAGTAGGCCATTCGACCCCTCGAGCCAGCACCGCCATTCACTGTGATCATTGGCTGATCATCTACAATCAGTACCCCGTACCTGCCTGCTCCCCATACCCTCTGACTCCTATCTTTAAGAGCTCTCTTGAAAGCATCCAGGGAATCGGCCTCCACTACCATCTGAGGCAGAGAATTCCACAGATTTCAAGCAACTATGAAATGGGATTAATTTTCTGCCTCTTGCTTTTTTTGCTAGCTGGGACAGTGATTGGTGAATACTAGATAAAGTCTAGCTATTTTTGTTTTTTGGATGTTATTAGCAAGAGCCCAATTTATGAAGTCCTTGGTTGGCAAGAGGGACATGTCCATATATCACATTTCCATAAATAATTGTCCAACCATTATTGAAGACTACACTGTGGACTGCACTTGTGCTATGTTGTCCTGCCTTGAAGTCACCCTTACACTTTTAAACAACTATTTAAATTGAGTTTCAGACTGAGGCACTGACGGTTCAGAGATTAGTGGATGGCTCATCTCACATTCTTCCTGCAATGCCAAACATCAAAGAAAAACGTCCTCAACCCGTTTGATTCACTTCATATGAAATCGGAGTGAAGGGGGTGCAGCAGTGGGCTCAGAAGCAGCTGATACCCTGGCTGTGGTGCTGAAGACTGGAACTACAAAAACAGCCATAGGTCTAGCTTAGCCGATCAGCTTACCCACGATAGGGACTCAAGAACCAGCGGACATAGGTTTAAGGTGGGAAGGTCAAATCCCAAGATTTAATGGGAACCTGACAGGCATTTTTTTTAACATGAAGGGTGGTTGGTATATGGAACGAGCTGCCAGAGGAGGTAATTGAGGCAGGTTTCATGGATATGGAAGGTTTAGAGGGATATGAGCCAAATGCATTCAAATGGGACTAGCTTAGATGGGGCATCATGGTCAGTATGGACGAGTTGGGCCAAAGCCTCTGTTTTCGTACCATATGACTCTGAAGTTGCGGGACTTAGTTCCATCCAGGGATGCGAGGAATTTGTTCAGGTTTGTCCTGAAAACAAAAACCTGGGCCAATTCAATCTACCTAATTCCTGATCCATTCCACTCACTTATTAGTAAAGTGGTGCAAAGTTTCTTCTATGAAGCTCCTGAGCATGTTTTGCAAACCCATTGTTTGTTAACCTTTGCTTTTCACCAGAACCTCTTGGACACGGGCTACATAGCAAGCATATTTGCAACACAAGAAATATCCTGGCCACCAAGGGAGCATTTGCTGTTGGGCATCACATACCCTTTGCAACTCTACTGTCGGTGGGGATGCAAAGGAAAACACTTGATTAGTTGGAACATATGTAGCACAAACGGTTGTGACATTTGCGGATCAATCATCTCAGCTCTGGAACATCACTGCCTCGGGGAAGTGTCCTGGGGCTCATCATCTTCAGTAGCTTCATCAGTCATTTTCCTCCATAAGGTCAGACGTTAACTGACAGTACAATGTTCAGTTCCACTTCCAGCCTCTTATAACATGACTCACCTCCTGCCTGCACCCAGTGTAACGTGGACGTCATTCAGGCACGTATGATAATTGGCAAATGACGCATGTATCAAACATGTGGCAGGTCATCATCATCCTGGGCATTACCAATTATCAGAAACATGACAATCCACAAAAATACTCTTGATTATAATGGCGGGTCAGTGCTTTGTTATTATGCCACAAGTGACTGAGTGGTCGTGGTGGCACAGCGGTAGAGTTGCTGCCTTACAGCGAATGCAGCGCTGAAGACCCAGGTTCGATCCTGACTACGGGTGCTGCCTGTACAGAGTTTTTACGTTCTCCCCGTGACCTGCGTGGGTTTTCTCCAAGATCTTTGGTTTTCACACTCCAAAGGTTAATTGGCTCAGTAAATGTCAAAATTGTCCCCAATAAGTATTGGGTAGTGTTAATGTGTGGGGATCGCTGGTCGGTGCGGACCCGGTGGGCCGAAGGGCTTGTTTCCGCGCTGTATCTCTAAAGTAAGCTAGACTTGCTTCTTGACACCCTACACCCTCTCCATCATCTGGAATTAGATGGAATACGAGTGCATCTGCAACGAGGCTCTAAATGATCAGCACTCCTGCGGCATCGTAAACTATTTGATGGATCGAGACACAGAAAACTGCAGATGCTGGAATCTTGAGCAAAAACAAAGGGCTGGAAGAACTTAACAGGTGCTGGAGTCTGAAGAAGGGTCCCCACCTGAAACATCGTCTTTTCATTCCCTCCATAGATGTTGCCTGACCTGTACGATTCTCCAGCATTTTGCTTTTAGTCAATTTAATTAGCAATCAATCCACCACCTTAAATAATCATCCCTCCATCATCAATGGAGATAATGTGTGGCATTTTTCAGATGTTTTGTTGAACATTATCCCCCAAGTCTGACTTCTATCAGAAGGGCAAGGGCAGCAGCAACATGAGAACAACATAATCTGTAGATTATGAATCTGTAGGTCTGAAGAAGGGTCTCGACCCAAAACGTTGCCTATCTCCTTCGCTCCTTAGATGCTGCTGCACCCGCTGAGTTTCTCCAGCTTTTTGTGTAACCCTCGATTCTCCAGCATCTGCAGTTCCTTCTTTAACACAATAATCTGCAGATTCCCTGCACATCATCCTGATTTGTATGTTACCAGATCTTCATGTCATTGGTTCAAAATCTGGACTCGCTGTCCCGTGACACTGTGAGGACACCTTTTATTCAAAGGACAGCAAACATTCTCTGTCTAAGTCAATTAAGATTGAGCAGTAAACAGTGGCCAGTTGCAAGTTGCAAGTAACACCCTGTGATATGAGTTAAAACTAAATTAAAAATCCTGTTGTTGAGAGTCTGAATCCCTTCTCTCTTGTCATGTTCAGCATGGAACCCTGAGAAACAGCGGTGGGAAACCTTTCATTGAAAGATTATGCACTTCAAATAGCTTTTAAATCACAATTAAAACAAAGAATTACTTGTATTTATATGGCCCCCTATTATGAATGGATGTCATGCCGTAAATCAGTAGAAAGTGAACTTACAGAAAACTCTGTTCTCAATGTTGAATAGGTCAAGAGGATTGAATAGGTCAAGACTCATTATTGGCAACAAAGCTGAATACGAGATTTAACCGTCAGCTCCTTATGTCAGTCTACCCACTAAACAAAATGTAGATTCATGTCTTGGAGCAAAGTAATGTTTGAAGTGTTGTAGAGATCCACGCTTTGTGTAAACACTCGGTTTTTATTTAACAGATACAGTCCCGTCGTTCACGCGAGCATCAAGTTGATATTTAACCATAACCATGCTGTCGCTCGAGAGCACCACGAGTTAACCTCCAGCCGCCAGATCCTTTGTTCTCTAACCCCAACGACCAAAGATCCTATAGCAAGCAAGATAGATCACTCGACGAAAAAAACGTAGTACGGTCATGGGCAGATTTATGGGTAATTTTCGTCCCCATTTCCGTAACCAGCTTCCGTCTCCGCACCAAAGATCCCATAGGATACTAGTGTGGAGATGGAAGCCGGTTACGGAAACATCCTCGTAAAACTAAAAGTTATTTGGTTAAACTCTTCTCATTTTCAGAATTATAATTTATTAACACAAACTGTTCTCCCGCAACGTTGATTACACTGCGGGTCGGGTTACGGAAATGGATGAAAAAAAGGCCCACGTTCCGCTCCGTTGCGTACTGCACGTCAGCCCATTGCATTTAGCAGGAGTGATCTATCTTGCTCCGCTATAGGATCTTTGCTAACGACGGCCCACCCCTGACCGTGTGATTGGTCGGCCCAGATCACGCCTGGTTCACGTGAGAGCTTGAGCACAACCAACGACGGTTCGATACCAAAATGGCTCAGCCCGCCACAGTATAAACATTATTTTAATACGTTGCAGCAGCCTACTAAACAGAAGCTGGAGTAGGCCACCCAGTCTGCTCTGCTGGTTAATACAATTATTGCAGATTTGATTATAACCTCCATTTTTCTACCTACCCATGATAACTTTTCACCCTGCTTGTGTATCAAGTTTCTGAATCACTCTGCTTGATAAATATCCCAAACTACTTTTACTGCCCTTCAATTGAATAGAATTTCAAACTTTCACAACTCACTGTCTTAAAGGTTGATCCTTCAGTTCAATTTAGTTTATTGTCACGTGTACCGAAGTTAAATGAAAAGCTTTTGTGGTGTGTTATTCAGTCGGAAGAAAGACAATACGTGATTACAATCGAGCCATTTACAGTGTACAGATACATGATAAAGCAATTTGTTGTTTATTGTTTTAAATAGAAAGCCCTAGTTCTAGATTCTACCATAGGAGCAAGCAGGCCCTTCAAAGATTCAAAGATCTGTTTATTGTCACATGTACCAATTAAGGTACAGTGAAACTCGATTTACCATACAGTCATACTGGAAAAAAGCAATAACACACACAACTGCATAAAAGTTAACATAAACTTCCACCACAGTGGATTCCCCACATTCCTCACTGATGGAAGGCAATAAAGTCTAATCTTCTTCCTCCTGCCTCGCCAACAGTCTGTCTCATCCTTTTCTTTCTTTCTTGGTTTTTAGTATGTTAGTGGGGAGGGGGGGTTGGGAGAAATGTTCTTTAATCTTTTACCTCGACAGAGATGTGATTTTTTTTCCATATTGTATCTCCGTCTGCACTGCGGCCTAACATCGAGGAGCTGGCGGCCTCTTGCTGGGGATCGACCTTGGTGCTGCAAGTGCGGGAGCCTGCGGACTTTAACATCATGGAGCTTGTGGTCCCTTGGTTGGGGACCGACTTCGGGAGCTCCAGGCCGCAGGAGCTTCGACCACCCCGATCGCGGGAGAATAAAGAGGAAAGAAGATAAGACTATATTGCCTTCCATCGCAGTGAGGAATGTGGGGAATCCGCTGTTGTGGAAGTTTATGTTAACTTTTGTGTAGTTGTGTCTTGTTGGTTTTTCTAGTATGACTGTATGGGAAATCGAGTTTCACTGTACCTTAATTGGTACACGTGACAATAAAATATCTTTGAAGCTTTGAAGATTGATAAATTTGCATTTTCTCACAAGTATATAATTTGCCAGTTTCCTTTTGAAGCCTCGTTTTGTCATCTTTAAAAACTAATTCCCTAACTTCCTTTGTCCATTTACATATATTTACATATTTAGCAATCACATCTTTGTTTTCACCTAAATCATTTTTATAAATTGTAAAAAGTTGTGGGCCCAACAACAATCTCGATGACACATCCCTTGTTATCTATTGCCACCCAGAAAAATATTCATTTGTTCCAGCGCTCTGGTTTCCTATCAACTAAATAACCTTTTGCCCAGGAGAAATATGGCCTTCGTCACCATGAACTATTTTTTGTTCAATAACCTTTCATACTGGCGATTTGTCAAATTCTGTATATTTAAGAATAGTTCGTCGACAATTTCACCCTTTGCACCGCACACATAACTTTTTTTTAATAGAATTCCAACAGTGCTGAAATATGGCATCAGTAAACCAGTCCTTCAAACTAGTCCATGCTGTCCAAGGAGCCCACCTGAGCAAGTCTCATTTACCTGCATTTGACCTACATCCTTCCAATCCCTTACTCCCCATTCGCCTGTCCAAATGTCTTTTAAATGCTCTAATTTTACCATTTCCACGCACCCACCAACTATTGTGCTGCGGAAAAACTTGTCCTCGGGTCCCCTTTAAACCTTTCATGTTACAACCATTTATTATGTATGGCTGCCAAGTATGCTGACCCAACAACATTGCAGAAACAGTGTGTGGTTAGACTGTTCAGGTCGAACTAATGATGCCCCCCCTTAAGGTTTTTAGTCTACCCAGAAGCCTAGATCAGAGAATAGCTGGGGTAAAACGGGGTAAATTCTGGCTGAAGCTCTGTGACTAGTGGCGTTCCACAGAGAACTTCCGCGCCTGCACTGGGATCTCTGATGTTTGTGATATATATAAATGCAGGTAGACAAAAATGCTGGAGAAACGCAGCGGGTGCAGCAGCATCTATGGAGCGAAGGAAATGGACCGAAACTTTGCCTATTTCCTTTACTCCGTAAATTGCTACTGCACCCTCTGAGTTTCTCCAGCGCTTTTGTCTACCTTCGATTTTCCAGCATCTGCAGTTCCTTCTTAAACACATATATATAAATGACTTGGACATAAATATAGATAGGTTGGTTAGTACTTTTGGAGGCAACACTGATGTTGGAGAGTAGCGGACTGCGAGAAGGGCTGTGAAAGTATATAGTGGGAATTGGGCAGAGAAATTGCAGATGCAGTTTAATCGAGTAAGTGTGAGGTATTACCCATTTGGAAAGTCGAATGTAAGGAGCAAATACATTGGTAATGGCAAGAACCTCAACAGCATTGATGCATGTCCATAGGTCCCTGAGAGTGACGAACAAGTAAGATAAAGTGGTATGGTATGCTTGCCTTCAGTCGGGGATAGAGTATTAGGGTTAAGAACAAATGTAACAGCCTTATAAGACTTGGTGTTTGGATGGCTGCATTTGGAGTATTGTGTGCAGTTCTAGTAGACCGATTACATGAAGGGTGTGGACGCTTTGGAGGGGATGCAGAAGAGGTTTACCAGAATACTGTCATGTTTAGAAGATATTAGATGTAGAAGAGATTGGACAAAGTCTGGGTTGTTTGCTCTGGAACGTCGGAGATCACGGGAGACTTGATAGATGGTCAAGTTCTTTTTTTCCGGGATAGACACAAAAAGCTGGAGTAAATCAGTGGGTCAGCCACCATCACTGGAGGAAAGGAATAGGTGATGTTTTGGGATCTTCTCCTTCTTGCGTATAACGAGCACAGCCTAAGGTTGTCGGTCAACTTGTTCTATTTGATCGAATTGTCGGGTTGATAGCATTAATCGAAACAGGGTGGACCACGTGAAGGTTGCAATCTCCCACCCCACGTTTTGCGTTGAGACCCTTCTACAACCTGAGAGTCAGGGGAAAGTCAGCCGTTTCCCTTTCCCCCGACTCTCAGTCTGAAGTAGAGTCTCAACCCGAAATGTCACCTATTCCTTTTCTCCAGAGATACTGTTTGACCCGATGAATTGCTCCAGATTTTGTGTCCAGCTTTGGTTTTAACCAGCATCTGCAGTTCCTTCATCACAGGATGCACATGTCAAAGACTACAGAGCATAGCTTGAGGGGAGAGAGGGAAGGTTTAAAGGAGATGAGTGGAACAAGATTTATTTTACACGGAGACTGGCCTGGAATGTGCTGCCAGGGGTGGGAGGGGGAGTGTGGAGTGTGTGGGGGGGGGGGGGGGGGGGGAAGGTGGAGATAGACATGATAATGGCCTTCAAGAGGCATCTAGATAGGTATATAAATATGCAGGGAATGGAGGGATATGGACCAATGCAGGTGGAGGAGATTTGTGTAACTTGGAACCATGCACGGCATTAACATTGTGGACTAAAGGGCCTGTTCCTGTGCTGTACTGTTGCATGTTCCACATTGTGAAATTTCACATTTGTGTAGTAAAATAACCTCCCCCAATGTCCACTGGAAAAGCATCCTTCCAGCTTTCAATGGCTTCAATAGAAAACCAGACAAACTTAACGAGATATGAGCTAAATCACGCAAGGTCAGATGAACCATCATAACACATCAGTTTTGTTGAAAGGAAAACAGACTCCAGTTGTTTTACAAGTGTTGGAACACAGGCAAAAGATGTATCAAAGATGTCTGAAGAAGGATCTCGACCAGGAACAGCATCCATTCCTTCTGTCCAGCGGTGCTGCCTGTCCCACTGAGTTACCCCAGCATTTTGCGTCTGTCTTCGGTGTAAACCATCTGCAGTTCCTTCTTACAGACTCCAGTTGTTTTGCAAGTGAGGAAACCAGGTGTATCAAATTTACTGGGTATAATATTATGCACAAAAATCAAAATTAAGCCAGGAAACACACTGGCAGTTTAGTACACGGCAAGCCGAGATCGGCAGACTTACACCCAGCCAATCAATCCCTTTTTTTAATTTCCTTTCCACCAGACTTTGACTTCACATGTTAACCTGGATTTTGGTGCTCTGCTAAAAGGCTTTAATGAGAGCTTCTAATGAGAGCTTCTGTACGGCAAATTTTGACAACTGTCTTGTAGTTTGTCATGAATAAAAGTCAACTCAAACGGACCAATTTCTCCCATTCTGGTACCCACAATGAAGCATTGGTCTTGAATAAAACAAAAGCTTGTGTTTTTGTTGCAACAAACAATGAACTGTTGTGACATATTTGGAGAAAAGTTGAATTAAGAAGGACTTAGCAAGGAGATATAAAATGTGGGCCATAATACATGGAGATAGATCCTCCATCCTCTTCTTCCTACATTGTGCCTCCCCAAGGAACTGATCCATTTTTGCTCCAGATTTAGAATATACAAGGTGAATATTGTAAAGAAATGTAATGACCCAATAGCTGATGATAGCACTCCCAACAGAGCATGTCACTGCTGTTGGCCAGAAAATAGGCATAAACTGACTATTGCAGATAAATTGTAGACAGAATTGGACCATTACCTTGCAGATGTATTCTTTGAGGACAAACCTAAGTCAGCAACTTTGTTGTAAAATCTTGCCTGATTATTTCTCTTCTGTAAAACTACCATCTAGTTACGAATGCCCAGGCCTGAAATCAGATAATAGGAATTCTCCAAACAGGAGTGGTACTATTTATCATATGGTAATATTTGTGTCCATTTATGAAAATTTGATTATCTTTTAGATATTTGTATCTTTGGACACTTTTATATGTGGCCTGAGTATCTTTTCGTTGAAAAGTATTTCTGTATTGTCCAATGTCTACTAAGCTGATGGTATTACTCCTTATAATTTAATAAGGTTAACCATTTGAAGTATTCTAATCTCCTTTCCTCTGTCACCAAGCCCCAATGAATATAACCGCTAAAAGGCAAGGATCCGAACAGAAGCTTAATGCAATACAAATGCAATATTTGATGTTTTATTGCTATTAATTAGCTTGGTTTCTAACTGAAAATATGCAACTACTAATATTTTTGGCACATACTAATTGAAAAGATGATATAACTTTCAGGGCAGATAAAGGGAAAACAGTTGGTCGACACAAAATGCTGGAGTAACTCAGCAGGTGAGGCAGCATCTCTGGAGAGAAGGAATTGGCGACGTTTCGGGTCGAGACCCTTCTTCAGATTGTGAAACAGTTGATATGATGTACTACTTTCTAGCCCTTCAGTTCATTGATCCAGTGAAAATTGCATTTTATAATTTTGTAACACTTGGTGCGATTTAAATGAAAATATGACCTATTCCTTGAGGATGTATTAAAATAGATCACTTGCTAACAAGTGACTGCACAAAATACAGACCCAATATTTTCAAATAGTTATAGAAATATCACTTTTTTGGTTTTGTGATTTGTATATTGAGCAATATTAAGACAAAATGGACCCATCTGTTTTGTTTTAAATGGATTATTTGTGAACTTCCAGCTGAAATCCAACCTAAATCTGCTATAAATTTTCAGTTAGCCATTTTTCAGCTCACAACAAATGTGAAAATGACCCAGTTGCAAACCTAAAAAATGTGGGAATTGTGGAACTTGTATTCATTTATAACTCATAACTTATAAGTAGTGTTATGGGTGGAGTAAGTTCCAACACATGAAATGGTGATGGACTATAGTATTTTGGCACTTTGGGGGAGAAGGTAATCCAGTCACAGAGCTAGAGCTACCCATTTACCAGACATTTTTTTCAGTTGATGCAAAGGTTGCCAAAAGAGCAAAATATGATAGGTGACACTTTGCTTGGGCATAGCTTGTGTTCAGTGGTGTTCAAGGATTGGCATCGACCCACTGTTGTGGTTATTAATCAATTTCATCCCAGTGGCATTTTGTTTGAGGTAACCAGTCAACATTTAGTAACTGCATTCTGTTCAGAAGTTATGGCTTTATCTTAAAATTACTTCAATAAAACACACATTAGAGTGTTTAATCTTTAGCCAAACTAGATTGTGATTAATAATTAACAAGTTAATAACACCAGATTTGCAAGATTACCTGAATAAATGTTTCAGACATACAGAAAGCTGCATTTAGGATAACACCATTTAATCTATATTGCTGGAAATGAATAGTTTATTCTGATTCATCCAAATTAGAACTAGACCTTGGCATATTCTCTCCTTTCACTCTCACTGTCTCATCCTTGTTCTCTTTTTTGCAGTCATCTCTAAATCACATCCATACAAATCACTGTAAATGTGGGCAATCGATGTGCAAGGAGAAATTAACAAATTCTCCTATATGTGTCCATGGGAATGAGGAATAGGCTGTGGATCACAAAGTAACAATCCATGAAGGAGATATAAAAATACACTTATACATCTGCAAACTGGTTCACTTGTGAATGGTCAAAATAAGGGCGTGATACTAATTAATGCTGGGTGGGGGGGGGGGGGGGGGGGGTGAGGGGAGCAGCAAGTATATTAACAGGACAAAAGATCAACCATATACACCGTAAATAGAAAATGTCAACAAAGTTGTTAGTTACTTTGCTCGTTGTTATACTCTGCCTCAACTGAAAGGTCATTCCAGGTTTTATTAATGAAACGGAAATAGAGGTAGAGAAACGGAAATAGACCATCGATTACCCATTCCCATCTAATTCGATGTTATTCTACTTTCTCATCCACTCCCTACACAATGGAGGCATTTTAAAGAGGCCAATTAACCTACAAACTGACCTTTGGGTTATGGTAGGAAGACAGAGTTGTCACAGGGAGAACGTGCAAACACTGCACATACAAGACAAAAAGGTCCAGATCAAATTTGGGTCTCTGGTGCAGGGAGGCAGCAGCCCAACCAGTTGCGCCACCATGCTGTTCTAAAATGGAGGATTATACGTGTTGAGTTCAACTTGAAGTGGTTTCTCTGATATACAGGTGAACACATACTGAGCATGGTTGAAGTGCAAGTGAATCACTACTTCAGCTATTCGGTCCATTCAGGTTGTTAGATGGTTATGCATTGACCAGCTTCTGTAGGTAGGATGTTATATACGCAATACAAATTGCATTCTCAGTTCCGTATTATACTCCCGATACACATTCGACTGTGTAGCCAGATTTGGCTCTTAACATCATCTACCAGTTTGCAGATGACGCCTGTGGTGGACCAGTTCACAACCAACGATGAGATAGAGTACAGGAAGGAGATCGAGAACTCAGTGACATGGTATCAGGATAATAACCTCACCCTCAATGTCAGCATGAGGGCCACATTATATATTTGGCGCATTTTTGTGGGCCATAAGAAGAAATAAAGAAATGTAAGTTTTATAAATTTAATGAACCAAAAAAAGAACTTAAGTAAAACAAATGGAAGAAATTCAAAACAAAACTTGTTGCCATCAATCAAGGTTAACCAACGAAATCATAATGTTTTATGCAACCACATTACTGGGAAGGATAGAACTGCTTTTGTGATTTCTGTCAAGCAGCTGCACACAGGCACGTTGACTGCCGATACCCGGAATTGGGGCTGGAGGAAGAGGCGAGGAACGATCGCATGTTATAACGCGTCGCCGACCCATTCTGACTGCCGCCGAACACCGCCCCCCCGCCCCCACCGAACACCACCACCTGCCCCATTCTGACCGCCGCCGCCAAACATCTCCCCCCCATTACACCCTTCTTCACAGCGGTCCTGTGATGTCTCGGCTCTGACAATTGGAGGAACAACACTAAGAGCAGCTCCGGGCCGCCGTGCTCCCCGACTCGAATCGACTCAACTCCTAACTGACACACGCTCTGTCCTGTGCTGAGCTTGCTGCGGGCAAGATAACATCGCATGGCGGGCTGGATGCGGCCCGTGGTCCATAGTTTGGAGAGCCCTGAGCTAGATGAAGGAGTTAATTATTGACTTCATGGTTGTGTATATGCCCCAACCAGCATCAATGGTGTGGTTGTGGAAACGTTTGGGAGCTTCAAGATTCCTGGCGTTAATATTACCAATGATCTGTTATGGGCCAACCACATTTATGCAAGAGCCAAAAAGACATACCGAGCTTCTACTTCTTGAAAAGACTGAGGACATTCGGCAGGTCTCGAGTGACTCTGACAAACTTCCACAGATGCACCATAGAAAGCATACTGTTGGGTAGCATCACAGCCTGGTTGGGGAACAGCTCTGCCCAAGATTATAAGAAATTGCAGAGAGTTGTAGATGTAGCCCAGTCCATCGCACAGACCAGACTTCCCACCATTGATAGACACAAAAAGCTGGAGTAGAGGGCCTGTCCCACTTACATGACCTTTACAGGTGACTACTGACACCCGTGACAGATTGCCAAAATTTTCAACATGTTTAAAATTCAGCGGCGAATAGAAAGACTCTTTGGAGACCTCTCACGACCATAGGAGAGCTCTCACGACCATACAGGCGACCCCTGGCGACATGTCGAGGGTGATCTCTCAGGAACATAGGAGACCTCTCACGACCATACAGCCTGGCTGAAAATTTTGGCGACCTATCACGCATGCTGGTAGTCGCCTGTAAAGGTCGCATAAGTGGGACAGGCCCTTTACTGAGCGGGCCAGACAGTATCTCTGGAGAAAATAATTATTAATCTGAACATGAACTCAAGTTTTCTTCTCTCTGATGTGCTGATTATTTCCAGTACTTCCTACTTTTATTTCACAGTGTGGCGCCATCTGGTGGTTAGGCCAGTGATAGATCGAACCCTCGTTAGTAGAACTGGATCGGGCATGTAACTGCGTTTGGCGGGAAAATGACGTCATGAGTGACGGGTGTGCCCAACTGCAACTGCAGGGACTGCAGCGAGTGTCACTCTCAGCGTGAGTGTCTGTCTTGGTATCTGCCAATAAAGATCACTTTGTTGTCAAACGTGTGTCTCGCTATAACAGCATTAAGGTGCTTAATGTAACATGTCCAATTGGGGGAAGAGTCAAATTGTAATCTTGGCATGTGTCGGATTTCAACTGTTATCTTGCCTCCTCACTAAATTAGCCTTTCCTAGATTGTTAAATCTTTTGAGGCATACAATTTTTTTCCAATTCCTGCAATGAAATGCTAATTCCAGGTGTCCACATTTTAAAGGAGTTCTTTACATATGGTCAATGTGTGTGTATTCAAGTGCTACCTGTGGGTGTATTGGTTATGTAGAGCACTCTAACATAGTACTTGATGAACAATGATGTCTGTGTCATTGTATGTAATGTTACCAGAGAAGCTGCTGTCATGAACTCGGAGGTGTGTGTTGCCTGGCTACCAATCCGCGTGGTGATGGACACCATTTTGCTAGCTTCCAATTTCTTGCATGGACAAACTAATCTTCATGACTTGGCTAAAATTTTAAACTCCTGTAATCCCATGACAAAAAAAATTGATTGCATATTATTTTATCTTTGAATTTTAGTATTTGTGTTGGTCAGCTATATTCATTTCGGGCAACTACCTGCAGAATATATAACATGTTAATAATGAAACATTAAATCTTAGTCTCTGAATCAGCATAAATGTTGTTAATAATATTTTTAGGTATTGATTCACTTGTTTTAAATTTAGAATTATGTTTGTATCCTAATATTTTAAAAAATGTAATATTCCTCTGGTTCTGTCGGATTTGAACTGCTTGCACTGCCATTTTACTGAATTAAGTTTGTCCTAAATATTATCTGCACCATTCACAATTATATTCCCCCCACGCTATTAATCTTGCCCTTTTCATTTCATGAGCTGTCCTGTTCCATTTTATTTGACGCACACAACGTGATCTGCACATTTTCAGTGAGCACTGAAGACAATGATTTGTCCCACATTTAACTTGCTTGTAAAAGTAAATGGATGTAGTATTGCAGCATGCTTGGCAGCCAGCCTGGCCTTGTGTCTTTGGCCTCCTCCACTGATGCTCTCCTTCTGATGGAAATTCATCTGCTGTTGGAGAATGTTGAGGACACACAGAGAGGTGCTGACATGAATCAAATGCAACCAGATCAGTGCACCTGAGCAATGTACTGAGGGAGTGCAGCGTAGGTTCACAAGGTTAATTCCTAGGATGGCGAGACTGTCATATGTTGAAAGAATGGAGCGACTGGCCTTGTATACACTAGAAGGATGAAAGGGGATCTTATGGAAACATCTACGATTATTAAGGGATTGGACACGCTAGAGGCAGGAAACATGTTCCCCATGTTGGGGGAGTTCAGAACTGGGAGCCACAGTTTAAGAATAAGGGGTAAGCCATTTAGAACGGAGATGAGGAAAACCGTTTTCACCCAGATAGTTGTGAATCTGTCGAATTGTCCGCCTCAGAAAGCAGTGGAGGCCAATTCTCTGGATGCTTTCGAGAGAGTTAGATAGAGCTCTTAAAGATAGAGGAGTCAAGGGATATGGGGAGAAGGCAGGAACGGGGTACTGATTGTGGATGATCAGCCATGATCACAGTGAATGGCAGTGTTGGCTCAAAGGGCCGTATGGCCTACTCCTGCACCCATTGTCTATGTTGTTCCATGATGGTGCCATCACAGTAAATAACCTTGGTGGCATTTGCAAACTAACATTCAACTCTTTCTTGTGTTATTCCTCTGAGTTTTCAAACAATGCTAACTTTTTGGAAATGAATAGCAAATTCATGCATTATATTCGCAGACGACGTTCAGTTCAGCCTGAAGGTCTCGACCCACAACATCATCCATTCCTTCTCTCCAGAGATGCTGCCTTTCCCGTTGAGTTACTGCAGCATTTTGTGCCTATCTTTGATTTCAACCAGCATCTGCAGTTCCTTCCTACCCAGTGTATATTTGTTTGGTGATTTCACTGTTGCCGATTTCGGCTCGTGTCTGGCCGTTCTCTCAGACCATTTTACTACTGGAATTAACTGGTTGGGGAAAAGTGCTTATGAGTATAAGATGTGAATATTTATAGATTCTGAAGAATTTCCAAGTAACATGATAAATAAATATCTTGGAAGGAGGTTCACTTTGTGTGGCATGGCTGATAAAATGAAGTGCAATGTGTGAAGTTGGGGCTTTATGGATCTTGGTTGGCACATTTACCACCTAGTAGCACGCATTGTAATCATACCACTGAACATAGTAATCATACCATGGATGACCAATGGTTACATTTGATAGGACTTGGGGAAGATTTATTCAACATTTTCACACAACATAAATTGTCCCCTCTCCAACCATTATAATAATTATTTTACCTTTATACGGTGGAATGGACTTGACGACAATAGACAATGGGTGCAGGAGTAGGCCATTCGGCCCTTTGAGCCAACACTGCCATTCACTGTGATCATGACAAACAAATTGTTGAAATTCTTTGCAGTCCATATCCTGTTTTGCTTTTTATTTCTAGTTTAGAGGGGTTTTGTTTTTTCTTTTTTTCTCTTTTTTTCTTTTTATCTTTTAATTTTTTTTATATATAAGTTTTCTTTTAAACACTTAATTATTTACATAGAGACCGGGAGGTCTATATTCAATGTGTATTTTGACACTGGACTCATAATTAGGTTATACCTGTTATTAATGTAATCCTGATCCCTATGTATCAATATCATTGTTATGTTTATCATTATTTTTGTGTTGTTTTGTATTTGTTTTTGAAAAAAAACTAATAAAGAGATTTTAAAAGTAAGAAAGAAAGCATGGATGAGACCATAACTGCTTTATGTGAACCATGTGGAAACAAGATACGATTAGTGAAATAATATAATCTGGCAGTTTTCAGCTATCGTGATTTATTTTTTCCTCGTTTCTGTTTCATGAAGTTTCTGGCCTAAATATTTTACCTACCGTGACTCATTCCTTCATCCTCCAGATTAGTTGCCCTCCAGAAACAGTTTCTGCTTTTTGAATGCTAATATTAAAGGTATGAATTGGGTGTCATGCAAGTGGCGACAGTGAGAGATTCCTCTGCTTCGGGCACCACTGCAGTTTAATTTAAAAGGGAACTCAGAATTCATAATTCCCTGGGAGGTTGGAATATAATTTGCTCAAGTTTAAACAGCTTATACACAATCTCTGAGATGTGTTAATCATAATCTTATTTGCAGGATTGGATATCACAGACTGGAAATATGTCTGGCCATGAAGCAGACCCCAAATAATCAACTGCCTGTGTGTGTGTGTGTGCGCGCACCAGAGGCTTCAGGCCTCTGTTTAATGTTGCCAGCCAATGAGGCAAGCTGCCAGTGTTGGTCATGCTTCCACACACAGCTTGCCCACTGATGTATTGTAGACCATCTGTCTCACTGACACCAGACCAGCACAGGTGGACGCAACCAAAAAGGTGGGGAGAGGGTCACATGATAGTTCTGCTTCCGGGGTGGGGTGGACAGTGATGATTCGAGAGGAGAAAGGTTTTTTAAAAAAAGTGTGTTCCCCACCATTACTTTCCAATCTCCTTCATCAATCTGAAACGCTCGCTGAAGCTTGCATGGACGAGGCATCATTTTGTTATTCCACAGATTTGTGTTCACATATTCAGCTGTGCTGCTGCAAGTAAGAATTTCATTGTTCTACCTGGGACATATGACAATAAGTCACTCTTGATTCTCTTGAAGAGCCAAAATAGATGCAGGACACTTATCCCAATACTTATGTTTATCCATTGCTCATTCAAAAGTTGAGAGAGTTTAAATACGCCCGATTTAATTCTATTTAATTTCAATTGGAGTTTCATTGTTCTTGACATTCTTAAGTGACAAAGGAGTCAAAACAGTTTCAGATAAGGATGGAAGAGGTGGTGTGAAATGTAAAGTCAGAGGGAGGAATAAGCATGGAACAGGACAGTGGGGGTGGGGGGGGGGCAAGGAAGAGGAGAGGTAAAAGAGAAAGGTAGAACTCTGGGCTGGGAGTTGAGCAAAAGGAGGAGGATAGCATGGTGAGTAGGGTGGTGGGAGATGGTGGGGATATGTATCTACAATCTGAAGGCATGAACATTGAATTCTCTAATTTCAAGTACCACCCTCCCTATTCAAACTTTCCCTGGAGCCCATGGCCCCCAACCTGTTGGATCAATGGCACTGCCCGCATCAGTACACTTTGTTACCGTCTCAAAAGTTAAATCGGATTGGTCAGGCAAGATCTGCCCTTCACAAAGCCCATTCCCCACCACCCTAGTCACCCTGCTCTTTCCCCTTCATCTCCTGTCCCCCAAGCTCCATCTTTCTCCTTCCCCCTGTACTCTTCCAACCATATTCATGTCTCTGGCTTTACATTTCACTACTCTGACCACAATTTGTCTCCTTTTCACCTTGAATCTTCGCCAATCACACCCCCCCCCCACCCCACCTCACTTGTATCCACCTATCACTTGCTAGGCTTTGCCCTTAGGACACCTCTCTTTTTTAGCTTTCTCCCCTCTGCTCTATCTGACGAAGGATCCCGACCCAAAACATCATGTCCATTCCCTCCACAGATGCTGCCTGACCCACCGAGTCCCTCTAGCATTTTGTATTTTGCTAGGTTATATTGTGGATTTTTTCACTAATGTTATGGGTTTTGTTTTGTTTTTTTGCACGATCTTTGCTTCAGATATTTGGAGCAATTTATGTGTAACTTGTTTTTTTGTGTGTTTATTTGGATTGGTGTACATGTGATGCCTTTAGACATGACTTTAGAATTAAGGGACAGAGGTTTAGGGGTAACATGAAGGGGAACTTCTTTACTCAGAGAGTGGTAGCGGTGTGGAATGAGCTTCCAGTGGAAGTGGTGGCAGCAGGTTCGTTGGTATCATTTAAAAATAAATTGGATAGGCATATGGATGAGAAGGGTATGGAGGGTTATGGTATGAGTGCAGGCAGGTGGGACTAAGGGAAAAAAGTTGTTCGGCACGGACTTGAAGGGCCGAGATGGCCTGTTTCCGTGCTGTAATTGTTATATGGTTATATGATGCGGCTGCAAGCAAGAATCTTTATTGCATCTGTCCTTTACTTGTGCACATGAAAGTTAACTGGACTTGAATGGTTTACCCTTCATACTCAGCTGATATTTTACTCTTAGATTATTGTAGCTTATTAATAGATTTAAATTAACATATAACATCTAGCTTCCAATTCATTTATTTGCCAACCATGGTATGTTTTCAGGCAATGTAGTGTAATTTTCTCTTGTCGAGAGAAATAAAGGAGTATATGTTGATTAATATGTAAAACTCTGATTCCAAGTCTTTCTTGCTTTTGTCTGCCCTGTGCACTGCAGAAAACAATACGCAAACCTGTTGTGTGGTACAACTAACACATGTTGGCTTTTATCCTCTGCAGGATTTTGTCCTTCACCAATGCGTCTTGCCTTACTTTATATAATAGTGTGTTCCATATTCCATTTGCCTTCCACCAACTGTCCAACTATTCTTAAATGTTGACACACTTTATACTTCCAGTAGTGCATTCTGCAGCGATACTGCTGAAAAAAACACATTTCACCTGCTCACTGTCCTACATAACTGCAATTAATCTTTATCCATGTCCCATTATCCTCAAACCATTTGGCTGAGAATATCCTTAACTTTTCTCCACTGAAAATCCAAGTAGAAGAAAATAACATTGGAGTGTGGGACGATAATATTTTCAGCAAACATTTATATGCAATATGTATTATCCATTCAAATGTTAATCTTCGCAATTCACTAGCCAAGAATATTTAAGACCAGGAAGATATTATCCATGCACATACCTTTTTCAAGATCTCTAATCTACTAATATTCTAACTCGGGTCATTTATTTCCAAACTAGAATGTCTCTTGAACCAATTAAATGATAACCTGTTTCATGAGTATTTTCTTTAGGTAAAAATCACCTTGTTTTTATCTGGCTATCTGGACTACACTTCTTCCCACCCTGCTTCCTGTAAGGACTCCATCCCCTACTCCCAATTCCTCTGTCTATGCCACATCTGCTCCCAGGATGAGGTGTTCCACACCAGGTCATCGGAGATGTCCTCATTCTTTAGGGACGGGGGTTCCACTCGTCGACAATAAGTGAGGCTCTCACCAGGGTCTCCTTTATATCCCATAGCTCCGCTCTCACTTCCCATCCCCCCATTCGTAACAAGGGCAGAGTCCCCCTTGTCCTCACTTTCCACCCTACCAGCCGTCACATACAACAGATAATCCTCCGACATTTTTGCCACCTCCAACGGGATCCCACCACTGGCCACATCTTCCCATCGCCTCCTCTTTTGGTTTTCCGCAGAGACCGTTCCCTCCGTAACTCCCTGGTCAATTCATCCCTTCCCACCCAAACCACCCCCTCCCCTGGTACTTTCCCTTACAACCGCAGGAAATGCTAACTTGTCCCTCCCCCCTCGACTCCATCCAAGGACCCAAGCAGTCTTTCCAGGTGAGGCAGTGAGGCTCCTCCAACCTCATCTATTGCATCTGCTGCTCTAGGTCTTAACTGCTCTACATCAGTGAGACCAAGCCAGGCTTGGCAATCGCTTTGCCCAACACCTCTGCACAGTTTGCATTAACCAACCTGATCTCCCGGTGACTCAGCACTTCAACTCCCCCTCCCATTCCGAATCCAACCTTTCTGTCCAGTGAGTCCCACCGCAAATTGGAGGAGCTGCACCTCATATTTAGTTTGGGTAGTTTACACCCCAGCGGTATGAACATTGACTTCTCCAATTTCACGTAGGCCTTGCTTTCTCCCTCCTTCCCCTCCCCATCCCAGCTCTCCCACAGCCTACTGTCTCCGCCTCTTCCTTTCTTCTTCCCCCCTACCCCCACATCAGTCTGAAGGAGGGATCCAACCCAAAATGTCACCTATTCCTTCGCTCCATACATGCTACCTCACCCGCTGAGTTACTGCACCATTTTTGTCTACCTTCTTGTTTTTAATGTTATTTTTAGGCTTTGCCATTTTAATTTGCTGGATCAATTATTTTATGTTGATATTTTCATTAATCATAGCAGCAGAATCCGGCCATTCTGCCCACTGAGTCTACTCCGCCATTCAATCATGGCAGATCTATCTTTCCCTATCAAATCCATTCTCCTGCCTTCTCCCCACAACTCTGTACACCCTTACTAATCAATTCCCACCATAAAAATACCCAGTGACTTGGCCTCCAGAGCCATCTGTGGTAATGAATAGTAAGATTAAACGAGAACTTACCAGTTTGAAGTTTGATCTTTATTTTATGAGGAGTTGCGATGAGGGATTTCGTGAAGAACCCGCCAGCACGCATGCGCGACATACTTCAAAGCCGCGGTGTGGAATCACAGAAAAACCAAGCCAAGAAATGACTTGTTATAGTAAGATTAAAGAGACTCTAGTTACCAGTTGACTTTATGATCGAGGGTTGGGAGCGGAGGGCACGAAATCCCTCATCGCAACTCCTCATAAAATAAAGATCAAACTTCAAACTGGTAAGTTCTCGTTTAATCTTACTATTTCATTTCGGAGTCACGTGAGTGACTTCGTGAAGACTTCAAAGCTTCTGTGATTTCACGCCCTGGACAACGTCCATGCTATCACACACGCTACTGAAAAGGTGGACAGCAGTAATCAATTTCCGTCACTGTTTCTCTGAAAAATAATAATATTTATTAATAACAACAAGAAAGTACCCCTCACTGAGGGGGAACTGTATGTTCTCGGCCTGCATCCAGCACGGCTCCTGCGAACATTCCAGGTACGGTGACGGGTTTATTGTAAAACCGTTGAAAAGTGGCTTCACTGGCCCATCCCGCTGTGGCAAGTATCTGGTCCATGGGCACCTCCATGGCCTTTGCCGCCGATGTTGATGCTGCCCTGGTGGAATGGGATTTAAAAACATCAGTGTCAATACCTGCTTTGTTCAAGACGATCCTGAGCCATCGGGATATCGTCTGCACCGTCACTCTATGGTGAGGTTTTTTATGACTGATGAACAGGTATTGCTCCATTCCCCTTATTTTCCTCGTCACTTTGATATAGTGGCGGATATGGGTGGCTATGCATAGCCTAGCATCAGCGGGGTATGCTGGAAACTCCAGCTGCAGCCCTGTAAATCCAGGTCTATGCTGCTTGAGCAATTCATCAATGAAGAAAGTGACCCGTTCAGGGGTAGAGATCATTCTGTCGATCTTGGCCTTGTGAAGCGTTTGCACCCTTTGTGCTGAAGTAAGTGCCATCAACATCACCACCTTCAGGGTGAGTTTGTCCAATTCGAGCCCCGTCATGGGTGACCATGTTCTCAGCAGGGTCAGCACTTTGCCAATATCCCATGTGACGTTGTAACGGGGCCTCGGCGGGTTGGAATTAAATATCCCCCGCATAAGTTTGGAGACCAATTTATTGGATCCTACCTCAATATTGAGGTAGGACGAGAGCGCACTCCTGGCGCTATTGATGGCACTATAGCTGAGATGTTGATCATGGTGTAGCCCCGCAAGAAATTCCAGCACATCTGTGATGGAGACGGAGTCATATGCAACGTCCATGCGGCCACAATAGGATTCCCATTTCCTGATGTACGATAAGTACTGCCGTCTTGAGGACTCCCTGCATGATGCTCCCATGGTATCCATTGTCCTTGAAGATAGACCATACTGAAGTAGTGGCCTGTTCAGATCCTGCAAGCCAATAGATTCAAATGACTATGGCAGGGGTGTGGTTCCCCTGTGGCAGGGTTCGTCACCAATTGTGGGCAACCCTCCAAGAGGACCCATGGTTGACTTATCATTCCAAGGACCACCGGATACCATGATTGCGTAGGCCAGTCGGGTATAATGAGGATGCCCTTGGCAGCATCGAGCTGGATTTTCCGCAATACCCGACTGATGAGGCAGAATGGAGGAAAGGCATAGAAGAACCATTTCCCCCAGTCTAGCGAGAATGCGTCCATCGCCATTGCCCCAGGATCTGGCTCCCATGATACGTATGTTGGTACCTGATGGTTCAACCGTGACGCAAAAAGGTCAATATCCGGTTTACCAAATTTGGCTGTAATTTTGGTGAATATTTGGGGGTTCAACATCCACTCGATGTTGTCATTGAACTTCCGTGACCTGGTGTCCGCCACTGTATTGAGCTCACCTGGCAAGTAGGTAGCTGAGATCCAAATATTCCGTTGAATACACCAGAGCCAAATTGTGTTTGCCAATTCATTGCATGAAATTGACCTGGTACCGCCCATATGATTCAGATAAGCCACCGCAGTGGTATTGTCTATTTGGAGACGGACATGAGTGTTAGTCATGTTTGAACAATAGGCTCTTAGTCCGTGGAATGCTCCTAGCATCTCCAAATAGTTTATCCCTTGTGCTAACAACAAAGTAGCTTCACGTGAATCCCATCTACCTCCACAACTGTTATTGTTGTCCGTAGCTCCCCAGCCATGGGAGCTTGCATCTGTTTGCAAGTATACCATTGGACGAGGCACAATGATGGGTTTAAAAGAGTTATGGATATTGCCAATCCACCATAGTAACTCAAGTTTTGCCTTAACCGGCAATTGCATGGGTCTATCATAATGTCCAGCATTTAGTTTTAATGCTGTTATTTTTGACCTTTGTAAATTCTGATAGTGTAAAGGTCCATATTGAGCAGCTGGAAATACTGCTACAATTTTGCCAATTACCCTGGCAGTTAATCTGATAGACGGTATACTGGCGCAGACCAGGTTCTTGCATGCTTGAAACACATCACCAATTTTGTTAGTTGGGATGGTGGTGATCATGCGATTGGAGTCTATTGTGAACCCCAAGTAGTCCATGATCTGTGCGGGGAGGAACTTTGATTTGTCTGGATGGATTATAAACCCCATTTGTTGAAAAATTTCCACTGTGGCTGAAACCGCCAACTCTGCGGATTCCAGAGTGTGCCCAATTATCAGAATGTCATCCAAATAGGCCATGACCGTATGATTTTGTCTCCGCAGTGTAGATAACACTGGCTTGAGTAGTTTGGTGAACAGTCTGGGGGCTGTAGTAAGCCCATTGGGCAATGCTTTGTATTGCCAAAGCTGATCCATCCAGGTAAACTTCAAGAACTTCCTATGATGTTTCCGAATGGATACTGAATAGTATGCATCTTTTAAATCAATGCATGCCATGAAGCAGCCCTCCGAAATCAAAGATTTGGCTGTTTCAAATGTGTCCATTTTGAAATGGGTGTATTTTACAAAGGTATTCAAGTGAGTTAAATCTATAATGACCCGGCATCCACCGTCTTTTTTAGTTTTAGTAAATATATTAGACACAAATTCAACTGGTTCATGTGTGGTTCGTTCTATCACACCTTTGTCTTGTAAACTCAAGATTTCAGCATAGCCTTCTGCCAATTCTTTTTTGGAAAGTGCAAATTTGCGATTCGGCATATGCTGGGGTGGAGGCAATTGGCCATGAATAAACTCAATTTCATAACCCTGAATACTTTGCAAGATAAACTCATCTGAAGTGATGGTTTCCCAAGCCTCCTTAAATCCCCGTAATCTGCCCCCAATTCGTGAGGTTAGACATGCAAGTGCATGGAACCCAGACCCCCTTACCTTCATGGTTATCGGCGGTCCCTGGGATTTTTGGTGGGACGTGGAGGCGCTGGGTTTCGTGGTTGGTGCGGAATCCGCATCTTCCATGCTGGCCGCTGAGGGCCTAGTCCTAAAAAAGGCCTGGGCTGATGAGGCTGTTGATATTGAGGAGGTGCCGGAACGTAGGTCCTTGTTGGCCTATCGGTCTGACCTCGTGGCCTGAAGTAAGGTGTCTTCTTGGCCGAAGGTCTGGCCACAAAATGTGGTCTCATCAGACCTATGGTTTTCGCATGGTCATCGAGCTCTTTGACCTGCTTTGGGAGGTCTTCCCCGAACAGCTGTCTAGGTGGGGGGGTAGGAGGTGCTCTGCATAGTCCCGCAAATTTGGGATTTAAGGAAGGTTTGATAATGCTCTTCCGGAAAGCGTTGATCTCGTACTGCGTATTGCAGAGTAGAGCTAGAGCATCCTCCTGTTCGGTGCTTAGATCAACCCCATCTACCGACTTTGCAAAAGCGGTGATCCCAGACGTAAGCAGTTTTAAAATCCTCTGCAGTTTCACTTCCTGCGCTCTGATGCCCGGGCTGATATTACCCCAGATTGGCATGTTCACAATCGGCACGTGGAGTGAATTGCAGTTCCCTGGAGCCTTGTGTCTCTCCATGGCCTTCGCAAGGACCTCCTCCTGCAATTGATGGTTAGTAAGATAATCTATGGTTGCGGCCAGTTTGATGTTGAGGGGTAGTCCTGACGATACGGGTAACCCGAATTTGGCTGCCACATCCAGCAGATCTTCCTGAGGGACCTCAGGTGCTGCTGGGGCATGTACCAGGATATCCTCCTCATCTGGTCTTATGTTGTCCATAGATGGGGACGGGGATATATCCATGAGTCCCCTGGAGCTGTGTGTGTCCTGTTTCTGATTGAGTAGAACTTGCTCCAATATCCTCTCCATACGATCCAAGCGCCCTTCATCGGGCGGGTGTGGGAGGTAAGAGGCCTCGTGCCCGAAGGAACTCCTGAGGCTTCGATCATCAGTCCGTACCTCGTCGAGGTAATATCGGTACTGTGATGATGTGTCGCTACCAGCCGCCTCGGCGAAGCTGAGCGATTCCCGCGCGGACCTGCTCGAGCGCCTCCTCTTCGCTGAGCTGGACCCGGCTGCCTCAAAGGGCATGGGTGGGGAGAGGTCGGCACCTGACGCCGCAGCGTGGTGACCCGACGTCCGCACGGGCTTGCCGACTGTCCTAAATCTGGACCCAGACGGCGTACGGTCCCGACCTGCCCCCAGCGGGGGAAGCGGTGACCTAGGCGAGGCTCCACCCTTGTGACTCCTCCTGGTCCCCCTGGGTGGTGAGTCGACACTGGCCCTCCTTGGTCTGCCAGTGGACTCGGGCCTGCCTGATTCACCAGACCACTTCCTAGTGGCTCCTGGTGAGACCTCAACCCGCGAAGGGCTAGGTAGTGGAATTGTATCCCTGCCTCCTTCAAGAGGGCTCAGGGAGAAGGGCCGTGCATCAGCACGCGAATCCCTCTTGCTCGTCTCTGCGAACGACCCAGTGGGTGAGAGAGAGATGGAGTCAGGATGCACCTGCTCCGGCGCTGTACCGACTGATTGTTCTGCAGGTACCCCGCTAGGGCATAGCTGCGTCGGTAAACCGGATCCTGTGAATACAGGGCTCCCCGGCTTGCGCGCCTTTTTCCCGGCCCGTCCTCCTGCCGTGGAGGGGGGCTCCGGGTTGGGTTGCTGACAACTCCTTGCAGAAGTTTTACGGCCTTTACTTTTCCTACTGTCCATGTCTCTGTGGAAGAAAACACAATTATTCACACAGAACAACCAACTCAAGGTTGTTAGTACTTACCTGAGTGGCCCTTATGAAGGGCTGGTGATGAGCCGCGCTCCTCTCCAGCCGTCGACTGCAATGCGAGCGACGATATGTCGCGCATGCGTGCTGGCGGGTTCTTCACGAAGTCACTCACGTGACTCCGAAATGAAATTCTACAGATATACCACTCTCTGATCAAAGAAATTCCTCTTCATCTCCTTTCTAAAAGTATGTATTTTAATTCTGATGCTGTACCCTTTGGTCCTGGACTTTCCCACTGGTGGAAACATCTCCACATCCACTATATCCAGGTCTTTCATTTTTCAGAAAGTTTCAGTGAGATCCGCATCATCCTTCTAATCTCCAGCGAGTACAGATCCATGTACTCTTCAAAATCATTAACTTCAAAATCTAAATTCAGTCACATCAATGTTTTTTTTTTAAGTAGAAAAAAAAGTACTTGTTATGGACATTTCTGGGAACATATTTATTGTTCATGTATGTGGAGATAATATTGTTCTTCTGAGACTATTTGATATGTTGTGGATTTAAGTAACTGAGTGTATAATCACAGCTGGCCATAAAATTATTAAGTTTGTTTAACCCCGAAGGAATAAAAATGAAGAATGTGTCGTTTTTTAATTGGAAGGTAGGATATATGGTCTTTCATTAGCAAGTTGGTGCATTGCTGATTTTGTACTTGAACTAGATTTATGATTTCAATAAGCAGGAGTTAGTTTGCGGTTAACAATGTAGTGTAATAAATTTTCAAGCAAAAAGACCAGCAATTCTGAAGGACCAGCATGGAGAGGAAGTGGGTCAACCCACAGATGGATTGCAGCGTCAGGTCATGCCAGTTTCTCACTTGCCTGCAATCTTCCTGGACCAGCTCTGTGGGATTAAATGTGTAAGAAGGAACTGCAGATGCTGGTTTAAACCGAAGATAGATGCAAAAAGGTGGAGTAACTCGGTGGGTCAGACAGCATCTCTGAAGAAGGGTCTCGACTGGAAACGTCACCTATTCCTTTTCGCCAGCGATGCTGTCTGACCCGCTGAGTTACTCCAGCTTTAAGTGTCTAACTGCGGGATTAAAACTGGGCTTTTCTGGGAGTGCCTGATAGTGGGAACCTGGGCTCCTGACAATGCTTCCGGAAAGGCAATACATGAAGAATGACTTTGTCTGGTGCGTCCTTGATGCAGAAGATTTGGTTCAATACAGACAACCTGGTTTAATTTCCTATTTGCGACAATTTGACCTAGAGGTGGTCACAAACACAATTTAGAAACATAGAAATTAGGTGCAGGAGTAGGCCATTCGGCCCTTCGAGCCTGCACCGCCATTCAATATGATCATGGCTGATCAAATTTACCATGGGTTGAATTAATTTTCACCAGCAGAATGCTACAAATCCACGGGTGTGGCATTTTTAATCAGTCAGCAGGTTTATACTACACTATTAATATTTTGAATGTGGTAACCTCCAAGTTCTATTGGAATTAAAGGTAATTCTGCTATAAAGCATATTTCCATAACACAAATTTGATATGACACTAGTGATGAATTCGGGAACACCTTTTGTTAATACGTGGACTCAATTGGATAGAATGCAATTTTGATCAGGAACTAGAGAGGCACTTAAATATTACTCTGGAAATTGACAAGCAGAGAAAGGACTGCCTTGGATTTAAACAGTTGGAGGTGAGGGAGAGACTACCCCACTGGACATCATTGTCTTTTAAGAACATGGTCTGTCAATTTCACCATGGGAGGCCATAGAAATTGGCAAGAAATCTCTTCTATGGATACTTGTGCTCTTTGAAACAATGTAACATTTGGCCTTTTGTGTTTTTACCCTTCTAGTAACAAAATTAAACTTGTTATTTGAATCTGAAAGTCTCCAGCCAATCCCCTCCCCCTTCACACAATTGTGTTTACAAGTCAATTTTCTCTAACACAAGGTTTCTTAGGAACACACATATTACATTATAGCAGAACTACCCATGTTATCTATTGAAATTACGATACGTTTGTCCACGATTGTAATGCGGGTTCTTATTTGTTCGTTGACATGTACAGCTAAGAAACAAAGCTTTTGACCCACCTCTGATGGACAGAGTCTCTTTTTAGTCTATCTACCTCACCAGCTTTTTCAGTATATCCTTATATTCTCTTTAGTTTAGTTTAGAAATGCAGTGCGGACACAGGCCCTTTGGCCCACCGAGTCCGCGCCAACCAGTGATCACCCCGTACACTAACACTCTCCTACAATCTCGGGACAATTTACAATCTTTACCGAAGCCAGTGATCCTGCAAACCCGCACGTCTTTGGAGCGTGGGAGGAAAGCGAAGCACCCGGAGAAAACCCACACGGTCATGGGAAGGTGGTACAAACTCCGTACAGTCAGCAACTATAGCCAGGCTCAAACTCCGATCTTTGGCAATGTAAGGCAGCAACTTTAACGCTGCACCACCATGCCTTTCCTCCCTTCTATTCATAGAACTTCCCTTTGAATACATCAAAGTTGTTGTCGCCTTCACTCGTTCTACATTTTAACCACCCTCTGGGAGCTATGACCTTAATTTTGAAATAATTACATTCTGTTCATTTCTTGCCTGGCACATCCCTTTTGTAGTCATAAAGAGTCCCTGGAGAGGAAAAGACTACAAAAAGTGGTAAACACTGCCCAGTCCATCATCGGCTCTGACCTCCTGTCCATCGAGGGGATCTATCACAGTCGCTGCCTCAAAAAGGCTGGCAGCATCATCAAGGACCCACACCATCCGGGCCATACACTCATCTCCCCACTACATAGAAACATAGAAAATAGGTGCAGGAGTAGGCCATTCGGCCCTTCGAGCCTGCACCTCCATTCAATATGATCATGGCTGATCATCCAACTCAGTATCCTGTACCTGCCTTCTCTCCATACCCCCTGATCCCTTTAGCCACAAGGGCCACATCTAACTCCCTCTTAAATATAGCCAATGAACTGGCCTCAACTACCTTCTGTGGCAGAGAATTCCAGAGACTCACCACTCTCTGTGTGAAAAATGTTTTCCTGATCTCGGTCCTAAAGGAATTCCCCCTTATCCTTAGACTGTGACCCCTTGTTCTGGACGTCCCCAACGTCGGGGAACAATGTTCCTGCATGTAGCCTGTCCAACCCCTTAAGAATTTTGTAAGTTTCTATAAGAGCCCCCCTCAGTCTTCTAAATTCTAGCGAGTACAAGCCAAGTCTATCCAGTCTTTCCTCATATGAAAGTCCTGACATCCCAGGAATCAGTCTGGTGAACCTTCTCTGTACCCCCTCTATGTCAAGAATGTATTTTCTCAGATCTGGGGACCAAAACTGTACGCAATACTCCAGGTGTGGTCTCACCAAAACCCTGTGCAACTGCAGTAGAACCTCCCTGCTCCTATATTCAAATCCTTTCGCTATGAATGCTAACATACCATTTGCTTTCTTCACTGCCTGCTGCACCTGCATGCCTACTTTCAATGATTGGTGTACCATGACACCCAGGTCTCGTTGCATCTCCCCTTTTCCTAATTTGCCACCATTAAGATAAAAGTCTACCCTCCCGTTTTTGCCACCAAAGTGGATAACCTCACATTTATCCACATTATACTGCATCTGCCATGCATTTGCCCACTCACCCAGCTTATCCAAGTCATCTTGCAACCTCCTAGCATCCTCCTCACACCTAACACTACCCACCAGCTTATAGTCATCCGCAAACTTGGAGATGTTGCATTCAATTCCCTTGTCCAAATCATTAATATATATTGTAAATAGCTGGGGTCCCAGCACTGAGCCTTGCGGTACCCCACTAGTCACTGCCTGCCATTCTGAAAAGGACCCATTTATTCCTACTCTTTGCTTCCTGTCTGCCAGCCAGTTCTCTATCCACATCAATACTGAACCCCCAATACCGTGTGCTTTAAGTTTGTATACTAATCTCTTATGTGGGACCTTGTCGAAAGCCTTCTGAAAGTCTAGATATAACACATCCACTGGTTCTCCCTTATCCACTCTGCAAGTTACATCCTTGAAAAATTCCATAAGATTCGTCAGACATGATTTACCTTTCGTAAATCCATGCTGACTTTGTCTAATGATTTCACCACTTTCCAAATGTACTGCTATCCCATCTTTAATAACTGACTCTAGCAGTTTCCCTACTACCGATGTTAGACTAACTGGTCTGTAATTCCCCGTTTTCTCTCTCCCTCTTTTTTTAAAAAGTGGGGTTACATTAGCTACCCTCCAATCCTCAGGAACTACTCCAGAATCTAAGGAGTTTTGAAAAATTATCACTAATGCATCCACTATTTCTGTGGCTACTTCCTTGAGTACTCTGGGATGCAGACTATCTGGCCCTGGGGATTTATCGGCCTTTAATCCATTCAATTTACCCAACACCATTTTTCGGCTAACCTGGATTTCACTCAGTTCCTCCATCTCATTTGACCCCCGGTCCCCTGCTATTTCCAGCAGATTATTTATGTCTTCCTTAGTGAAGACAGAACCAAAGTAGTTATTCAATTGGTCTGCCATGTCCTTGTTCCCCATGATCAATTCATCTATTTCTAACTGCAAGGGACCTACATTTGTTTTAACTAATCTCTTTCTCTTCACATATCTATAAAAACTTTTGCAATCAGTTTTTATGTTCCCTGCCAGTTTTCTTTCATAATCTATTTTCCCTTTCCTAATTAAGCCCTTTGTCCTTGTGGCCCTTGTGGCTAAGGGGATCAGAGGGTATGGAGAGAAGGCAGGTACGGGATACTGAGTTGGATGATCAGCCATGATCATATTGAATGGTGGTGCAGGCTCGAAGGGCCGAATGGCCTACTCCTGCACCTAATTTCTATGTTTCTATGTCTTCCTCTTCTAAACTCTGAATTTCTTACAGTCCTCTGGTAGGCTGCTTTTTCTGGCTAATTTGTATGCTTCATCTTTTGTTTTTATACTATCCCTGATTTCCCTTGCTATCCATGGATGCACTACCTGCCCTGATATATTCTTTTGCCAAACTGGGATGAACAATTGTTGTAGTTCATCCATGCAGTCTTTAAATACCTTCCATTGCACATTCACTGTCAACCCTTTAAGAATCACTTGCCAGTCTATCATGGCCAATTCACTTCTCATACCTTCAAAGCTACCTTTGTTTAAATTCAGAGCCCTTGTTTCTGACTTAATTATGTCACTCTCCATCCTAATGAAGAACTCAACCATATTATGGTCACTATTGCCCAAGGGGCCACGCACAACACGACTGCTAACTAACCCTTCCTCATTACTCAATACC
The DNA here is from genome assembly GCA_963514005.1 of Raja brachyura. Next base: position 46,845,788 of record OY740795.1, on the reverse strand, counting down.
CAGAATAGCCTGCTCTCTCGTTGGTTCCTCTACATGTTGGTTTAGAAAACTATCCCGCATACATTCCAAGAAATCCTCTTCCTCAGCACCCCTGCCCATTTGATTCACCCAATCTATATGTAGATTGAAGTCACCCATTATAACTGTTTTACCCTTGTTGCACGCATTTCTAATTTCCTGTTTGATGCCATCCCCAACTCCACTACTACTGTTAGGTGGCCTGTACACAACTCCCACTAGCGTTTTCTGCCCCTTAGAGTTTTGCAGCTCTACCCATATCGATTCCACATCCTCCAAGCTAATGTCCTTCCTTTCTATTGCATTAATCTCCTTTCTCACCAGCAACTCTACCCCACCTCCCTTTCCTTTCTGTCTATCCCTCCTGAACATTGAATATCCCTGGATGTTCAGCTCCCAACCTTGGTCCCCCTGGAGCCATGTCTCCGTGATCCCAACTATAGCATAGTCATAAATAGCTATCTGCACATTCAACTCGTCCACCTTATTACGAATGCTCCTTGCATTGAGACACAAAGCCTTCAGGCTTGTTTTTACAACACTCTTATACAATTATGTTGACAAGTGGTCCCTTTTGATTTTTGCCCTGGAAACCCACCACCTCTTATTGTCTGTTTATTATTTTTTTCTTCTTTTCCCCCGACATGTTGGGTCTGAGTGCTTCCCTTCTCTGCCTCCTGCCTCAGACCCTGTCTACTGGCTTTCTCTATTTGAGTCCCTCCCCCCCCAACCATTCTACCTTCAGGTAGAAGGGACAGGAGCCTGAAGACTGCAACATCCAGGTTCAGGAACAGTCTCTTATCCACAGCCATCAGGCTATTAAACTCGGCTCGGACAAAACATTAGTAGCTATTAATCTGTTTATTTGCACTTTTACCAGTTTAATTATTCATGTGTGTATATATTTATGCAATGGTATATGGACACACTGATCTTTAGTATTCGTGCCTACTATGTTCTGGTGTGCTAAAGCAAAACAAGAATTTCATTGTCCCATCAGGGACACATGACAATAAAACTCCTTTGAACTCTTGAGTCTGTACATTTTCTCTTTTCCTATGAACAAAAGCCCATCTTCACGTTTTCCTGTCATATCAGACACCATCTTGTGAATGCTTTCTCCCCCCTTCTGTGTTTGCAGTGTTGAGATCAGAACAGTGTATGGTTCTCGAGCAACCTGCCTCATATCCCATGCAATATTTGTATAATTTCTTGACTTTTGGGTTTTTATACTGCAGAAATAAACCATACTGTTTTGTCAGCATTATTAATTGCTTTGCTCATCTGCAACCAGGCTCAGAATTTGTACACCCATATAACTTAGTTACATTTATTACATTTTGTTTTCCACTTGACTGTCTGCAAGTTCTGGATTTATTTTTCCTTTAATGCTGATTTCTTCATTGGAGTTTGCTGCACATAACCCTAGTTGATCTTACAGCTGGCATCCTGGTGCCTTCGTAACAGCCTGGAGCTCAATGCTCTTAAGGCAGTGGAATTGATAGTAGACTTTAGGAGAGGCCCCCTCCCCTCCCCTCTTCCCCCCCCCCCCCCCCCAACTCTCCATCAACAACACCACAGTCGCATAGTTCCTTGGAACCATCATCTCCAAGGACCTTAAATGGGGGGCCACCATCCACAGTCAAAAAGGCCCAACAGAGGATGTACTTCCTGCGGCAGCTGAAGAAACACAATCTGCCACAGGCAATGATGGTCCAATTCTATGCTGCCATGGTAGAGTCTGTCCTCACTTTCTCCATCATGGTCTGGTTTTGCTCAACCACCAAGCATGACATCCGGAGGCTGCAGCGAATCGTTCAATCATTTGAGAAGGTTATTGGCTGCAACCTTCCCTCCATTGACAAACTGCACACTGCAAGGGTCAGGAAGCGAGCGGGTAAGATCATCTCTGACCCCTCTCATCCTGGCCACAAACTCTTTGAAACACTTCCCTCTGGAAGGCGACTCCGGACTGTCAAAGCCGCCACAGCCAGACATAAAAACAGCTTTTTTCCACAAGCAGTAGCTCTACTCAACAACCAAATGTGTGTAGCCTCCTTTTGCTCTGGTATTTTATTTCATTCACATGTTTAAACTATAATGTTTTCATGTTTTATTCTTAATTGTTTACTGTATGTTGTGTTGTTACTTGCGAGCGAGGCACCAATGCAAATTCCTTGTATGTGTACCTACTTGGCCAATAAACTTATTCATTCATTCTGTCATTCATTTATCTCTGAAGAAGGGCCTTGACCCGAAACATCACCCAACCTTCTCTCCAGAGATGCTGCTTGTCCCGCTGAGTTACTCCATCTTTTTGTGTCTATATTTGGTTTAAACCAGCATCTGTAGTTCCTTCCTACACAATCTTATTTATTTCTTTGATACTGTGTGGTTTATTCATGAGACCATTTCAATGATATTGATGCAGAATAATACGTTGCTTCCTGCATCTTGCTCTGGACCCACTGCCCTTACTGTCTGACTGCCATTTTAAACCAATATTCTACTTAATCAACTATTTGTCATCTGGTTCTACATCTGTAATAAACAGATTTCTTAATATTACTAGAAGCATTCAATTACTATGGATCTTAAGCAAAATTCCAAATATACTTTATCTTGTAAATAATGCAATAGATAGAGCATGATGTTGAATCTGAGAGTGGTATTTTCTCTCATGAAGTAAACATGCATACATGTATTTGTCTCGCTGTAGTTTGCATAGATATAATACTGAATAGTTTTGTTCTATATTTAGCACAGTATTCTATATTTAGCACAGTATTATACCTATGCATAAGACGTATGCAGTTTATCCAGCATGGATATTATTTCCAGGTGAAGACATTAACATAGACACCAGCTTCTTTTCTCAATTACAAATGAAATTGATGGAAAAATGATGGACCTTTGTCCTCTGTGCCTGTTTATTGCCTAAGCGGCAAATTACATATCATGTTAACAATTGTATTTAAATTAAAATGTCCTTGCATTGTAATAGACCTGTTTGATATGTCTGTGAGCTTGCAGCTACTTTCAACTGTAAAGGACAATGTTTCGGACCTAGGTCCATACTTTTGTGTTGCATTTGAGAGTCACTTTCAGAGTGGATGTCTGGGAGTGATTATAATGTGGGGATGGTGCTGGGGTAACTGGAGTGTAACCAGAGATATTTAGGTACGTGTCCTGAATCTCCACATCCCTTCGACATTTTACCTCTATCTCTAACTGAGCATTGAGTGCCATGCTGTGATTTACATAATAGAGTACTTTAAAAATAACTTTTTTTTGCATCCTTCTTTGCTCCTGGCCGTTTGAGTTGCCAAACCAGGCCGTGATGAGCCACTATACACCTAGAAGTTCGTGTGAGTATTGATCGACATAGTGAATCTCTTCGACCTTCTTAGGATGTAGAGGGAATGATGGGCTTTCTTTATGATTCACTCAATGAGCTTGGTCCAGGAGTAGGATACGCACATCTTCAGAGATATGCATGCCCAGGAATGTAAAGATTTTGACTATTTCCACCACTGACACTTTGAAAGTTTTTTTTGCAATTTGTTATTAGGACCAACATTTAGAGGATCAAATATGAGTGAAATGCAACAACATTTGCAAATGCGATATCATATGCGAAATAATCAAAATGTCTATAGATGACACACATATCTTAAAATGTTTATGTGCGATATTATTGGCTAATATGGCTTTGCTGTTGTGATATCACATGTCAGAAGATCTTTCAAAGCTATGCATGTCACCCTCTTCAATCTAATATTAATTATTTTCTGTGAAAGGAATGTGAATCTGAGTATGACTTTATCAGTCATAGAATGATACAGTGTGTTAACAGGCCCTTCGGCCCAACTTTCCCCAGCTACACTAGTCCCACTAGCTAGTGCTTGGTCCATATCCCTCCAAACCTGTGATCTGTTGTAGATGATGTTAAATTGATTATCAGTCACTGGACATGGTAGATTATTTTGTAATCACTTCTCCTGTGATAAAGGTAGAATGCTGGAGGACTAGTTACCGGAGGCTAAGGTTATTATTGAATTCATCTTGTTAGGTGTAAGGGGCAAACTCTAGTCTTCACTTTTATTTTTAGATGGTTTTTCAGAAGCAGAAATTCGTAGTTGGAAAATATTAACTCTATTTAATATTCTAATCATCCATTTATGAGAACATCATTGACGAGTTAATAATCCAAAATAAGTGGCACTACAGGGTTATTGGTGTTTCAAGAGCCAATGCTTTCAATGATGGAGAATGAAACAGTTGTCTCCCATTGATTGTCCAAACGTAATTGAGATTTGCAGCAAATATTAATATCAGATGGTATTGCTTATAAAGAACGCACAGAAACAGTGGATTCTATCCCTAGGAGGGTCATCATTCATGATCAAGTTCCTTTTTGCTTACCCCTATTTACCCTTTAGTCTGTTGTCGCCCCTCCCAACAGTGTACAGAATACCAACCTCTTTGTGTATATATATCGTGATGCCAAAGATTGGAAGGATGTGAAGGTTTCATCCAGTCCATCCCAGAGCACTGGCCGAAAGCTGAACAAGATCTATTGTCAATGATTGCGTTTATCTGATTTGCATGAGGTAAGGCCTGACATGGAGGCATTAGATTTGGAAGGTCACCAGATAGGGTGACATGATTTCATCACATACAATAGGCCATTGGAATATCAAGGTGGACTTTGGTCATAGTTGATCAGCAGGGTCTCTTGGGTTGCTGTCGGAGAGACTGAGGCATCCATCTTTTTTTTAAATTTTCTTTATTAGAAGTGATATAAGCCAAAAATAACATAATACAATTCCTGTACCACTTCTTATTTTAAACTTTAAGAAGAAGAAGAATAGAGAGAGTCCGATAGAGTGAGAGAGTGATCAGGAAGAACCCGTAGAAGCGTAAAACACAAGAAAGACTAAAAAAGCAAACCAAAGGAAAAGAAAATTTGAGAAAGTAAAATAAGCTATGATAAAAGGGATGTACCTACTTTGTATCTTTACACACCCCTCACCAAGTCCTGATTCCATTTATTTTCAGAGTTGTGTTGCACCTTATGCTTGTAATAAGTCGATAAACGGAGACCAAATCTTTTGGAAATGGTCTGATTTGCCTGCTAGGAGGAATCTCATATCTTCGAGGTGTAACATTTTGGACATATTTAAAATTCGCATTTTTATTGGTGGTGTTGGAGCGTTTTTCCAGAATTTAGTATAAGTTTTTTTTGCCATTATTAAGCCATAATTAAGGAAGCTCTTTTGGAACGAAGTCAGCTCAAAGCTGGCTTCCATTGTTCCAAAAATAATCAATTCTGCATTCGGTTTCAATTTTATTTTGAATAATTTTGTAAAAATTTCAAAGATTTCATTTGAGAATTTTTGGATTTTTATGCAAAATACAAAGGAATGCGCTATGGTTGCTTCTTGGGATAGACATTTAACACAAATTGGGGAGACATTTGGAAAAAAATTACTTATTTTAGTTTTTGAATAATATAGTTATGTAAGGTTTTAAATTGGATTAAAATATGTCTTACATTGATCGAGCATTTCTGCACATATAGCAAGTGTTTATCCCAACTCTCTTTCGATATTTTTTATAGCTAGTTCTTGTTCCCAATCTCTTCTAATTCTATCAGATGATGGTATTTCTATATTTAGGATAATATTATACAAGTATGATATTAAATTAGTTGAATCCGCCGTTATATTCATTGCTTCGTCTAATATGTCTGGAGCCAAATTTTGATATTCTTGTGTATATTTTTTCAAGTAATCATGAATTTGAAAATATTTAAAATATTGATTACTTCTCAGGTTGTATTCAAGTTGTAGTTGGAATTATAAAAAAAAATCGATTTTCATACATGTCTCCGAATGTTTTAATTTGAGGCATCCATCTTACTCCAAGGGTTAAAGAAGGAACTGCAGATGCTGGAGAATCGAGGGTTACACAAAAAGCTGGAGAAACTCAGCGGGTGCAGCAGCATCTAAGAAGCAAAGGAGATAGGCGACGTTTCGGGTCGAGACCCTTCTTCAGACTGGTCAGGGATCAGGGAAGAGATATAGACAGTGATGTGGAGAGATAAAGAACAATGAATGAAAGATATGCAAAAAAGTATCAACGATAAAGGAAACAGGCCATTGTAAGCTGTTTGTAGTGTGAAAATGAGAAGCTAGTGCGACTTGGGTGGGGGGGGAGATAGAGAGAGAAGGAATGCCAGGGCCCGAGGGCTGAGGGAGAGGTGGGAAGGGGAGGAGGCAGCCTGGGTTAACAGAATTGAGAAAATTCAATGTTTAAGCCCAGAGGATGCAGACTCCCCAAGCGGAATATGAGGTGCTGTTCCTCCAACTTGCGGTGTTGCTCATTCTGGCCGTGGAGGAGGCCCAGGACCGAGAGGTCGGATACGGAATGGGAGGGGGAGTTGAAGTGCTGAGCCACCGGGAGGTCAGGTTGGTTATTGCAGACCGAGCGGAGGTGTTCGGCGAAATGATCGCCCAGCCTCCGCTTGGTCTCACCGATGTAGATCAACTGGCATCTGGAGCAACGGATGCAGTAGATGAGGTTGGAGAAGGTGCAGGTGAACCTCTGTCGGACTTGGAAGGACTGCTTGGGTCCCTGAAAGGAGTGGATGGGGGAGGTGAAGGGACAAGTGTAGCATCTCTTGCGGTTGCAAGGGAAAGTGCCCGGGGAAGGGGTGGAGCGGGAGGGAAGGGAAGAATTGACAAGGGAGTTGCAGAGGGAGCGGTCTTTGCGGAAGGCAGACAGGGGGGAAGATGGGAAGATGTGGCGAGTGGAGGGGTCACGTTGGAGGTGGCGAAACTGGCGGAGGACTATCTGTTGTATGCGCCGGCTGGTGGGGTGAAAGGTGAGGACCAGGGGGACTCTGCCCTTGTTGTGAGTGGGGGAGAGAGGGCAGTGCTGCGGGGTATGGAGGAACCCTGGTGCGAGCCTCATCTATAGTGGGGGAGGGGAAACCCCGTTCTCTGAAGAACGAGGACATTTGTGATGACCTGGTGTGGAACACGTCATCCTGGGAGCAGATGCGGCGTAGACGGAGGAATTGGGAATAGGGGATGGAGTCCTTACAGGAAGCAAGGTGGGAGGAAGAGTAGTCCAGGTAGCTGTGGGAGTCAGTTGTTTTGGAGTGGATGTCGGTCAGGAGTGTATCACCTGCAATAGAGATGGTGAGGTCAAGGAATGGTAGGGAAATGTCGGAAATGGTCCAAGTGTATTTGAGTGTATTTGAGTGCCGCATGGAAGTTGGTGGTGAAATGGATGAAAGGGTTGCCATTTTTGTTATATTTTTCGTAGTTACACATAGTTAAATGTAGAACTTTATTCTCGGTCAAGAGTTGGGGTGGAGCAGATGGTAGACTGAGGGCACTTGCAAGAAAAGGGAATTGAGCTCAGGCAGGCCAGTGCATCTCTGCAATGGTTAGAGAAACATTTCTTCTTCAATAATATGTTTAGATCATTTTTTTTCTGAGTCTCTGCAGTTCATTTTACTACTAGCTAAATAGAGTCTGTTTATAATTAATATGAAAAATTTGCCATGGATGGCTTGTTAATTAATATTTCGTTCATGGATGCAGTAATGTTTCTTCACATATTAATATGTTATACATTGTGTTTCAATGAATGATAGGCATTGTAACTTGTACTTGCATTAGTCTCATATTTCATCAAACCTTTAAGGGGGATATGATTAAAATAACCATGGCCTTGTGTGCATGAAGCTGCAATGATTTCTAAATCAACAGCATTGGAGTGGTTGCCAAATTGCTGCAGGCTGTCAAAATTATTCTTGGGAGTAAAAAGATGTGACCTGTTTTAATGACAGAATAGATTTCAACCAAGTTTCTGGCTTGTTAACGACTTGCTGAAGCACAATTGGTACTAAAATTACTCCACCTTGAATTCAGATGAAAAAGAGATGATGGCAATTCATGAACTGGCATTGCACGTGGCAGGAAATACAAGATAGGTAATAAGGTGGAACAGAATCCCACCAAATGGATTGTATCCATGGAAGCATGATATAAGGTTTTTCGTATTGTTGTCTATTGGTGAAAACATTGGCCCAACATACAGCAGGTATAGGTGCACCCCTTGCCAGGGATTGGGGGCTAAAGTATTGGTTTATTATTGCCATTTGTTCCAAGATACTGCACTTGCACTTTTTGTTTGCGTGCTATCCAGACAAATCATAACATCCATGAGCACGTCAAGTAGTGGAAAACAGAAAAGAAAGTACGGAATATTGTGTTAGAGCTGCAGAGAAAGTGCAGATTAAAAAGTGCAGATTTAAAAAAGTGCAAGGGCTGCAAAAAGGTGGATTGGGACATCTAAAGTTCAACCTTGGTTTATGAGAGGTCCATTCAAGAGTTTGATAGCAGCAGGGAAGCTGTTCATGAATCTGGAGGTATGTGCTTTAAATAAATTATATCTGCCCAATGGGAGAGGGGAGATGGGGAATGAACAAAGTGTTGGTGGTCCTCAATTATGTTGGCTGCTTTCAAAAGGTGGCGTGAAATACATATGTAGTCAATGGTGGGGGGGGGGGGGGGGGGGGGGGGGGAGGCTGGTTTGGGTGCTGAACTGGGCTACATTCACAAATTTCACAATTTCTTGCAGTCTTGAGCAGAGCATTTGTCATTACCAAGCCATGATGCATCCAGGTATTGCACTTTCTATAATCCATTTGTAGAAATTGAAAAGAATAATTGGAGAGTTATCAAATTTGCTCAGCCTTCTGAGGAAATACTGTTGAGATATTGGTATGCTTTGTTTGGCCATGGAGACAATGTGCTTGGACCAGGACCAATTGCTCATGATATTTATAGCTAGGGACTTGAAGCTCTTGACCATCTCCACTTCATCAGCATTGATCGAGACTGTTGTGTTTATTTCAACCCACTTCCTGGTCAATGATCAGCTACTTCATTGCGGGTGATATTGAGGGAGAGGTTGTTGTCTTACCCTAATGCTACTAAGGTCTCCTCGTCTTTACTGCACTGTTTCATCATTGTTTCAAATCCAGCTATTATCTGCAAATTCCATTAGAGCAGATTTTGTCCACACAGTCATGTGTGTGAATGGAGGCTCATACGTGGCTGAGAACACAGCCTTATACTGCACCATTGTTGAGAATTACCATGAAGGATGTTTTGTTGCTTATCTTTACTGATTGCAGTTTATGGGTCAAGAAATCAAGAATTAATTTGCTACGTGCAGTGCCCTCGATCCGGGAGATTAAAGATGAGTCTTGATGGAATTAGCGTGGAAGCCAGAGCTCTGGTCAATAAATCGGAGTCTGACGTTGCAGTCCTTGCTATCCAGATATTCCAGGGAGATGGCAGCTCCCATGGATCTGTTGAGGTAGTCGGCGGATTGCAGTGGATCAAAACTATCTGGGAGGTTGGAGTTGATGAGCACCATGACCAACCTCTATAGGCACTTCACTACAAATGTTATTCCCTTTATTATGTATCTGTGAATGGCTCAATTGTAATCATGTCGGAAGGAACTACAGATGCTGGTTTACACTGAGGTACACTAATGCTGGAGTAACTCAGTGGGACAGGCAGCATCTCTGGATGGAAGGAATTGGTGATGTTTCCACCCGAAACAACACCCATTCCTTGTGTTTATCTAGATTGTAATCATGTATTGTCCTTTCACTGACCAGTTAGCACGCAACAAAAGCTTTTCACTGTACCTTGGTACACGTGACAATAAACTAATCCAAACTAAATTATTTTACTTTTCATTGGCACCAGACGATGTGATCTAAAACTAGGTGAGAGCCTCAGTTTGAAATGGGGAGTGGTTAAAGGTGACCACAAAGACTCCTGCCAGCTGGTTTATGCAAATATTATGAAGGTTTCATCCGTGGTAATGATGACTGTGTGTGGGTGTCAAGTTCATTTAATTATTAGGAAGTGTGTGGGGAAAATAGCAAGCTTTCCCCAGGATATTTTTAGATGTATTGTAGATACGTGTATTTATGTGTAGACTGGAGGGCATGGGAGCAATAATGTTCAGGACATAAGAGTTATTCTTCATGTGGTCTCCCACCACCTTGCATCCACACAGGTTAATACCTAATTTATATATTGGTGGCAGCTCCCTGTGGATTAAAAGCTCCAACTATTTTTTTTTCTTCTGTATTTGCATTCTTTTACCAATTAATTGGTTTTCCAAAAAAAAATTCTGAAGAAGATGTAGTATGCCTGTCACATTCTTGTCACTCCAGATGATGGGAATTAGCACACTAGGCAAGTACTCTCGCTTTTTAATGGCTAGATACATGATTGGAGTTCAATGATATAATCAAAATATATAGGCAAAATATTATGGATAATTGTAAAAACTGCTGATGCTGGAAATCTGAAGTTGTCAGAAAATGCTGGAAACACAGTTAGCCTGGGAATAATGCTATGTGAATCGGGTCCCTCCATTCCCAACATTTTCTATTTGTATCTATATATAATTTATCACTAGACTGAGTGGGACCCATTGGGTCCCATGTTCACACAGGAGGGCTGGTCCCCCAACGCAATATCCCACCTCTCCACCAAATCCAATATTGGTGGCCAGTGGGGGTTCTGGAACGTTAGTATGGACATCGTGGGGCGAATGGATTCTTGGGCTGGCAGGTCAGCCACTCACGCCTGTTGGGCTGGCAACTCAGTCACTCAGGCCTGTTGGGCTGGCAGCTCAGTCACTCAGGCCTGGTGGGCTGGCAGCTCAGTCATTCAGGCCTGGTGGGCTGGCAGCTCAGTCACTCAGGCCTGGTGGGCAGGCAGCTCAGTCACTCAGGCCTGGTGGGCTGGCAGCTCACTCAGGCCTGGTGGGATGGCAGCTCAGTCACTCAGGCCTGGTGGGCTGGCATCTCAGTCACTCAGGCCTGGTGGGCTGGTAGCTCCGAAATTCTGCCCAAAACAGGTGAGAAACTCTGTGAGAGAGAATCAATTTTAGACATTTTTCTGCAGATCACAGCAATGAAGGAGGAAAGTATATCCTGGCCTGGATCTCACAGGGAGCCAATGAACGGAGGGAGAAAAATACTGGGATGAATTTTAATACTGCAGGGGGAATACTTACTGATGGGCTGAAGTACTCCTCCTGGCTAGTACAGGTCTGATGGGCCGAAGGGACTCTTTAAAAAAAAAAATCGGAGTGAAATCTCAGTGAAAGGCACTTTTTTATGGACTTTTCCTAGCATGGGCCTTTTGGGCCAAAATGCTCCTCCTGGGCTAATACGGGCATTTTGGGCAAAAGGGACTGGTTTGTCAGCTAATATGAGCCTCGTGCGCCAAAATTAGTGGTTTCAGGCAGGCCAAACAATACATTTCATTTCCATTTCAATTTCAAGAACAGGTCAGGCCAAACAACTCATTCCATTTCATTTCCATTTCCATTTCCATTGGTGTTTAAAGCACAAGGCAGGCCAAACAGCTCATTGCATTTTCATTTCATTTCATTTCCATTGCAGTTTCAAGAACAGGGCAGGCCAAACAGCTCATTGCATTTTCATTTCATTTCCATTTCCATTGCAGTTTCAAGCACATGGCAGGCCAAACAGCTTGACAAGAACCTCAACCAACTACAGTTCGTATACTGCCACAACAGGTCAACGGTAGATGCAATTTCACTGGCTCTCCACTCTGCACTGGACCACTTGGACAATAAAAACACGATGTCAGGCTGTTGTTTATAGACTATAGGTCAGCGTTCAATACCATCATCCCTTCCAAGCTGGTTACCAAGCTCACGGAACTAGGCCTCTGCACATCCCTCTGCAATTGGATCCTCGACTTCCTCATCCACGGACCACAGTCTGTTCGAATTGGAGGAACCACTTCATCTTCAGTAACAATTAGTATGGGAGCACCTCAAGGCTGCGTGCTCAACCCCTTGCTTTACTTACTCTATACCCATGACTGCGTAGCCGGACATAGTGTGAACTTCATCATCAAGTTCGCGATGACACCGCTGTGGTTGGACAACTCACAGATGGGGATGAGTCAGAGTATAGAAGTGAGATCGACCGACTGACCAAATGGTGCCAGCACAACAACCTGGCTCTCAACATCAGTAAGACCAAGGAACTGATTGTGGACTTTAATAGGGGAAGGATGGGGAACCACAATCCTGTTTATATCAACGGGACGATGGTGGAGAGAGTCAAAAACTTCATATTCCTAGGCGTGCATATATCAGAAGATCTTTCCTGGACCCAGCATACCGATGCAATTATAAAGAAGGCACATAAGCGCCTTTACTTGCTGCGATGATTACAGAGATTCGGCATGTCGAAGAGGATTCTTCTGTACTTCTACTGATGCACAGTAGAGAGCATTCTGACTGGTCACATCGTGGCCTGGTTCGGCAACTTGAACGTCCAGGAGCGAAAAAAACGACAAAACGTTGTGACCACTGCCCAGTTCATCACCGACTTTGACCTCCCCACCGTCGAAGGGATCTATTGTAGTCGCTGCCTCAAAACGGCAGCCAAAATCATCAAGGACCCACACCATCCTGGCCACACACTCATCTCACCACTGCCATCAGGAAGAAGGTACAGGAGCCTGAAGACTGCAACGTCCAGGTTCAGGAACAGCTACTTCCCCACAGCCATCAGGCTATTAAACACAACAAATAAGCTATGAGCACAATCTTTGCACCATATTTGTTATTTATTGAACTTTTTTTTTAATTTTCCCGTTATATAGAATGTTTACATATTCACATATTCTGTTGTGCTGAGCAAGTAAGAATTTAATTGTCCCGTCCGGGACATATGACAATAAACCACTCTTGACTTGACTCTTGAAAGGTTAGGAGGGCCTTCTGAGATGTTTTATGTTAATCTAAATGCCTTGAAAATCCCAACAATCCTTAAATACATTCTTGTCTGACACGACGATTGGAGAATTTGCTTTTAAAATAGACTTTCTCCTTCAAAAATAAACTTGAATTGATTCTTGATCAAAGCTCTCTGGGGCTCTGATTGCCGGCAAACTCTTTGAAAGCACCAAACTGTTCTTTTCAGTGCAGTGCTTACAAGTCCATCTGAGCTAGGGTTGCCAACATTCTCACTCCCTAACAAGGGACAAAAGGTCCAAATAAGGGAAAAATTCCAGACGGCAAAAAGTACAGAAGGCCTTCGTCGAGTCACCGCTGAGTGGCTTAACCCACGTCTTTTTTGCTTCCCATAGCTGGTTATAGCCGCACAGACTTTTCTTTGCAGGTTTATCCATATTTAAACCAACCAAACAACACCAGACGTTACAGAATGTTTTTGTTTTGGCAGGAATTGGCATGAGGGACCAGCACTCATCAGTTCAGAAGCAAGAAGAGAAAAAAGGAAAGGGAAAACAGCCTCTGGTATCTTAGAAATATTCATCATCTTATTAAGTTACCAGCGAACGTAGTCTTTTGTGTTTCCTCCTTGATGCATCGCAGTCTCTGCTTGCCCATCCTGTAACAGTAAAACCCTACACAAAATAAACATCCCAAATCAAATCTCTTCTTATTGAGGGGAAATTTTAGAAAATCATCCATGTGCTGTCTATGTGCCCCATAGCACTTCCCACTGAATGCAGTGTGGCTCGTGGTGGGCAGCTGACATCAGTGGTGGAAGCTTGGAGGATGATCTCAAGTAGCTCTGGAACCAAAGGGCAACTTTGGACATGCTATTTTGGCATGGATGGCAAAGGTGTGTAGAAACGAGGGCTGTTGTGAGGTCCCAGGTGAAACGAGGGCTGTTGTGAGTTGAGCGATGAAGGTAAACATCCTATAAAGGGATAAAGTATCTCTGATTCACAGAGCTGCTGCCATTCATTCTGGACATCCACTTCAGCTCTCCTGGTATTCTGTTGGAGGGGAGGTTGTTGGATTACTGTGACTCTCAACACTTCTTTCCTCAACCACTATGGTGATCCTGAGGTTAATTTATGTTGCCCTATCTTCCTTACCAGTGTTTTTAATACCTTCCTTTTCCCTCAACTTTCGTTCCCCTTCCAACGTATTTCTAATGAGTCTTTACCCATACTCTTGCTCTCCCTTCTCCTCCAAGACAGAATTTAAGTGCAATACCCCTTGATCCATCTGACCAATGTTAGGGCTCTTAAAGATAGCGGAGTCAGGGTATATGGGGAAAAGGCAGGAACGGGGTACTAATTGGGGATGATCAGCCATGATCACATTGAATGGCGGTGCTGGCTCGAAGGGCCGAATGGACTCCTCCTGCACCTATTGTCTATTGTCTACACATTGAACAGGTCATCCGCCAAATTTTACAGCAGTTTCAATGTGATTGTACTCCAAGTCATATTTACCTTTCTACTCCTCCTTTATCATCCTGGCTCACCTCAAATCTAGCCTCCGTCCCACACTGGACCCCCATGAGTTTGCCTATAGTTAAGCTCTTATTCACCAGAATGTAGCACATGTCAATCTTTTGCACCCTAACAAATATCTGTATATATGCCTATGCACATACACCAATATATCCTCATTTATATATATTGTCTCAATCAGCACTTTACTACTTTGCACCCTGGTTAGATGCAAAACTGCATTTCGTTGTACTGTGCTTGTACTATGTGCAATGACAATAAAGTTTAATGTAATCTAATCATCATTCTGAGGACAGTCTTCCCTTCATGTTGTTCTTGATTTGTCTATCATCTGCAGCAACATCTCTCTCGTGGCACCATGCAACTGCAGCAGATGCAACGCTTTCCTTTTACCTCCTTTCTCCCATAGTCCTATTGATTCTCTGTTCACATACCTGTTGTGCTGCTGCAAGTAAGAATTTTATTGTTCTGCTTTGGGGCATATGACGATAAACACTCGTAATCACTCTTCACTCTTGACTCGCTTGTTGGTGGAGCAGCAATTCGCTGCTACTTTTTGAAATTTAGTGGGTTGCCTTTACTGTACACGACAAAACCAATGCAGATTGGGTCTCTGTACTGTAGTACACTTCCATTCAGCCTGCAAGGGTAACCCTGAACTTCTGTATCCTTCCATTTGATCATTTGGTGACATGAGGGGCTGCAGTTGCTGGAACTATGCGTAGAACACACAGAGCTGGAATAACTCAGTGGTGACCATGGATAGGCGATGTTTTGGGTCAGGACCCTTCTTCAGGCTGCCTCAGATTATTTGTGTTGTTACCACTCTGTCGTTGTCTACTCCAATAAAGTTCAATAAAAACGTGCAGAACCTCCATCTTCCAAATACAGCATTCAGGATTCAACATTCAAATCAGCAGTTTCAGCCAACTGCTTACTCTTGTGTCTCAGGTGTTCAACATCTTATTCTGTGTTCCCTCCCCTGTTATTTCTGATTTCATTTATCTCTTCCTGATTGCACTTCATTCAGATGTCCATTTGCCATCCTCCTTCAGGTAGCACTGCCACCACATGCACTTGGGTCTCTCTGGTGTGCTCCCCATCATAGACCATCCCGTTTGTTTTCTCAATAGATAATAGATAATAGGTGCAGGAGGAGGCCATTCAGCCCTTCGAGCCAGCACTGCCATTCACTGTGATCATGGCTGATCATCCCCAATCAGAACCCGTTCCTGCCTTCTCCCCATATCCCTTGACTCTGCTATCTTTAAGAGCTCTATCTTTAGTCTTTATTGCTTTTATGTATACACAAATAAAACACAAATATAACAACGAACCATACAACAATGCAGTGAAACGTACAACAGTGTAGTGGGGGGTCAGTTTACAATTAATGATGCAGTATACAGAAGTATTTTCTTATTAAAACATTTTCCAATAACTTACATTATTGTCAATAAAATTATTCCCATTTTCTGTTAAATTCGTCTTTCGCTCTTAGAGAATATGTCATTTTCTCCATGACAAATATTTCCTGTACTATATCTAACCATTGTCTAAGTCTGGGTGTGTCCGCTGCAAGCCAGTTTCTTGTAATGGCCTTTCTTCCAGCTGTGAGTAGGATTTTAACCATGTAATGATCTTCCTTCAGCACCACTGTATTTATGTTACCCAGGTATAAAATGGAATACTTCTTGGAGACTATATATCCTAATACCTCCGTTAATTCTGAATGCACTCTGTCCCAAAATGGTTCTATTTTTGGGCAACTCCAGAATATATGTACTTGATTTGCGTCTGATTGGCCACATTGCCTCCAGCATGTTTGTTGCCTTAGAATTTGCTTGCTTTTTATGTTAGGCGTAATAAAGAAACAAATCAAAATGTTCCAATTAAATTATCTCAATTTTTGTGAATTAGTGGATGTGTGTAGTGTTACACACATGATGCCATTCTTCTTCTGAGATTGTGATGTTCAATTCCTATTCCCACTACATTTTACATAAAAGGTAGTTTTAGCTTGACATTCCATTGAACTATGATAAAGTTTAGAAATAATCCTTAATGTTTTTTGATGATACGCATTAACTATCACTTCTATCTGGATTATTTTCTTCTAATGCTTCCATTTTTACTTTTCTATTGTAATAATCTCTCAGTTGGAGGTATCTAAACAAGTCTTGGTTCCGAAGTGCAAATCTATCCTTCAAATCTTGAAAACTTCTTAGGTCTCCATTTTCAATAACAGTACAAAATGCAGTCATTCCTTTCTTCATCCACTCTTTAAATGTTGAGTCATACATCCCTGGTGTAAATTCATTATCCAAAGCTATCCATCTTAAAACCTTTTGTCGTTTATTCAGTTTTAGTTGTCTGGTAAGAGTGAACCAAGTTTCTAAAGTAAATGTCATTATTGGATCGATTATACTCCTGATATGTCCAGGAAGTGCTTTTTCTCCCAAAAGTGTTTGGATGTAGAAGTCAGGGATATCTGTCAATCTCTTTCCACCTAGCTATATAGCTGTCCTCACACCAATTAATTAGTGGTCGAAGTTGGGCTGCATAGAAATATATCCTAAAATTTGGAAGTGCCATTCCACCTTTGCCCTATGGAATGTAGCGTATAGAATTCTGGCCTTCTTTCCTCACCAAATAAATCTAGATATTAATTTATCCCATTCCATGAATTGTTTTAATGGTATCTCTATTGGCAGAGATTGAAACAAGTACAATAGCCTTGA
The DNA here is from genome assembly GCA_963514005.1 of Raja brachyura. The sequence goes on along the minus strand of OY740795.1, from coordinate 46,828,639 downwards.
CAAAATATTCATTTTCACTACATTTATCTTACTACTAAAATCCATTGGGTAGGTGGACCATCTTTCTATATCCTTTCTTATGTTTTGGTTGATGTGATTATAATTGGCCCCATACAACATTGATATTTTTTGATATAAAACCCCTAGGTATTTGATTGATTTTGAATCCCATTTAATATTATACTTTTGTTTGACTTCTTCTGGAGGAGCACAATTAAATAGGATTTGAGTTTTTGAAAAATTCACTTTATATCCTGCATAAAAATTAAATTTATCTATGATCCCCTCATTGGAAATGAGGTGTTTACTTCCGTGAGATACATCATTAAGTCATCTGCAAAAAGGTCAATTTTATGTTCTCTGTCTCTTATAATTACTCCCCTCAGTTCCCTAGCTTGATGAATCGCTTGAGCCAATGGTTCAATATATATAGTAAACAGGGTAGGTCTAAGCCTACATCCCTGTCTCGTTCCTCTTCCTAACACAAATCTCTCAGTTAAGGACCCATTCACCTTTACTCTTGCAGTAGATTGCTGGTAAATTGCTTTAATAACTTGAATTGTATCTTCGATAAAGCCAAATCTTTCTAGTGTTTGATATAAGAATTCCCAATTAACCTTGTCGAAAGCCTTTTCCGTATCTAGGCTTATCAGGACAGCACGTGTACTTTCCTTTTGATCTTGTGTATTATATGTAGGGTTCTTCTAATACTGTCCTTTGTTTGTCTGCCTATTATAAAACCAGTCTGGTCTTCATCAATTAAATCTGGCATGAACTTTTCAAATCGTCTGGAGATAATTGAAGAATATAAATTATAGTCCACATTCAGAATTGATATCGGTCTGTAGTTGGTACAATTTTCCTTGTCTTTGTTCTCTTTGGGGATTAATGTTATAATTGCCTCTTTCCATGACGGGGGTGTCTTGCCTTCTTTGATAATCTAGTTCTCAGAAGAAGTGAGTTCAGCTCATTCCGAAATATTTTATACCATTCTATAGGGAAACCATCGCTGCCTGGGGCCTTGTTTGATTTCATCCTACCAATTGTCTTCTCTATCTCCTCCAGTGATATTTCTGCTGTGATTATTTTATTTTGTGTCACTCCAATACAGGGCCGATCTATTGTACTTAAAAAAAGTCCTCATTGATTCCCCATCTACTGTAGAGGATTGTGTATATAATTCTTTATAATATTCCTGGAAGATATATTCTATTTGTTTTTTACCACTCTTCAAATTCTGTGTACATGGGTCCTTAATTTTGTGTATGGTGTTGTCAGCCGGTTGTTTGCGTAGCCTTCGGGCAAGTATTTTAGTGGATTTAGGGCCAAGCTCATAATGTGCCTGTTTTACAAATCTTGCTTTTTTCTCCACCTCTTGACCCAATATTCCATCCATTTGTCCCCTCAAATCTTCTATTTGTTTATACGTTCTCTGGTCCTTATTATTTTTGTACTTCTGTTCTAAATCAGAACAGATTGGCCGCGGGACATTCCAGCGCCCGCCGGGGGCTCCAACTGTGACCTTTGGGCCTAGAGCGGGGCCGTACATCGCCCGGCGCTACCTCAAAGGCCGTGGAACTTAACACCGCCCGCCTGTTGTTCGTGTTTTTTTTTTGTATTGTTTGTAACTGTGTATATGTGGGGGGTGGGGGGGGGAAGAGGGGGAAACTTTTAAATCTCTTCCCTGCACGGGAGACCCGACTTTTTCCCTGTCGGGTCTCCGTTGTTGTTGGGGCCTAGCATCGTGGAGCGGCCTCCGACCGAGACGACCTGGGTGCTCCATTCACGGAGCTGCGGACTCACCGTCATGGGGCTGGTTGGCCTCGGAGCGTGGGGAGCGGTTGTGGCTCGCCGCTGCGGCCCGACTCTGGAGCTTCAGCTCCAGCTGCAGACCGGTGGACTATCGGGAGCTCGCGGGTCCGGGTGGGAGACCGCTCTCCGGAGCTCCCGCAACACAACATCTCCAGCTCATGTCGCGGGGTTGGAGCGACCTGGAGCGGGGCCGTACATCGCCTGGCGCGGCTTTCATGGCCGCGGGACATTCCAGCGCCCGCCGGGGGCTCCAACTGTGACCTTTGGGCCTAGAGCGGGGCCGTACATCGCCCGGCGCTACCTCAAAGGCCGTGGAACTTAACACCGTCCGCCTGCAGCTCGACCTCGGGAGTGAGATGGTGCGGGGGAGAGAGAAGACTTTGCCTTCCATCACAGTGAGGATGAGATTCACTGTGATGGATGTTTGTGTGAATTGAATTGTCTGTGTATTTTTTTTTTTTTATGATTTATGTATGGCATGTAGAAATGGAGTTTCGTTCGAGCCTCTCTGAGGTTCGAATGACAAATAATAAAATCAAATCAAATCAAATCAAATCCTTCAGGTCTGATATCAACTTATTATATGTTTTCATTCTGGCTTTTTTAATATGTGATGCCCTCGCTATTAACCTACCTCGTATTACAGCCTTTAACGAGTCCCATAGTATGGACGGGTCCACCTCCCCATTGTCATTCTCCTCTAGATAAGTTTTGATTTCCAATTTAATATCATTAACAGTTGTTTTATCATTCAGTATTCCAACATTTAATCGCCACACTGTGTTCTTCCTTCTACTGTCCATTTGAATAGTTAAGTATATGGCATTATGGTCTGATACATCTGCCACACCAATTCTGCAATCCATTACCCTATAACAGTCTTCTTTCTGCATTAAGAAATAGTCTATTCTGGAGTAAACTGAGTGCGGTATTGAGTAACGTGTATTCTCTTTCTCGAGAGTGAAAATTCCTCCAGACATCAAGAAAACCAAATTCTCCTTCAGGTAGCACTGCCACAACATACCCTTGGGTCTCTCTGGTGTGCTCCCCATCATAGACCTTCCCTTTTGTTTTCTCAATAGACAATAGATAATAGGTGCAAGAGTAGGCCATTCAGCCCTTCGATCCAGCACCGCCATTCACTGTGATCATGGCTGATCATCCACAATCAGAACCCGTTCCTGCCTTCTCCCCATATCCCTTGACTCTGCTATCTTTAAGAGCTCTATCTAACTCTCTCTTGAGAGTTCGGCTCCACTACCTTCTGACGCAGAGACTTCCACACATTCACAACTCTCTGGGTGAAAATGTTTTTCCTTATCTCCGTTCTAAATGGCCTATGCCTTATTCTTAAACTGTGGGTCCTGATTCTGGACTCCCCAACATCGGGAACATGATTCCTGCGTCAAACATGTCCAATCCCTTAATAATCTTATATGTTTCAATAAGCTCCCCTCTCACCTTTCTACATTCCAGTCTATACAATCCCAGATGCTCCATTCTTTCAACATATGACAGTCCCGCCATCCCGGGAATTAACCTAGTGAACCTATGCTGCACTCCCTCAATAGCAAGAATGTCCTTCCTCAAATTTGGAGACCAAAACTGCACACAATACTTCAGGTGTGGCCTCACAGGGCCCTACACAATTTTGCTCCTATGCTCAACTCCTCTTGTTATAAAGGCCAACATGCCATTCACTCTCTTCACTGCCTGCTGTACCTGCATGCTTACTTCCAGTAAGCCTAATTTCAGTCAGCATGCACTCTCCATCCCTCCCTATTGCTCTGTAACTAAAAGCTTTTATTCCCTCCTTTTCCCTGACTTCGTGCAACACTGTCCCACTCGCCTGATCTGCTGACGATTTTCAAAATGATGTTTTAATTCTCCTCTGAGCTATTATACTTGGTATCGGTACAGCTGCACATGTGGAATGGTGAGATAGATTCTCTATTGTCTGTTATCTTGTTCCACCATCTGAGAGATTGTGCTTCTTGACTTTTATCAGGGTGAAAGATTCAAGTACAAGATTCAAGTACAGTTCTGCAATGAAGAGGCAGGGAGCGAGAGATGACCATGTTACACCATGTGCACCTTTAAAATAAGAGGCAATATTTGGGAGTTAGGGTGATGAATGTGAAAAGTAGATTCAAATAGGAGGATGGAATTTCCTCTTTTTCCAGGGATAGCGGAAGGATTCAAATTTGAAGACGCATAAGCTGATTTAAAAAAAAAATATATATTTTCAGGATCTGAGTTTTGCCAACAGGGCCTGTGTTTATTGCCCATCCCTGATTGCCTTTCAGAAATCTTGTTGAACTGCTGCATTCTTTCTAATGAAGGTTGTTCCACGATGCTGATGGGTGGGGAGTTCCACCATCTGGACTCAGTGTTGTTTAATAAAAGGTGATGAGATGCAACTTGGAGAGGAGCTCGCAGAGTGTGGTGGTTTCCTGCACCAGGTTTACACATCATGGGTTTTGGAGGTGGTATAGCCTGGGCACGTAACCAAGGTGGATATTGTGGCTGACACACACTGAAGCTACTCTAAACCCATGGTGGAGATAATTAATCTTTTGGGTGGTGGATGAAATATGAAACAAGTAGCTGGCTTTGTCTCAGATGGCATTAAACTTCCTGAGAGTAAGTCCTACATTCATTCATCATGCTATTGAATTTGCCATTCAAATGGTAGAAAGGCCTTGGGTTGTCAGCGAATGTGTCACTTGGCCCAGTCGATGACCTGCTCTTATCATCATTGAATGGTGCAGTTGTCTTTCTACTTGTTGGTAATCGTCAGGATATTAATGATGAGGGACTTGGTATGGTGATACTATTGAATGTCAAGAGTACCTGGTTAGGCTCTTGTTTGGAAATCACCATTGCGTGCCACTTTTGTTGTATAGATGTTATTTTCCACTTAACAGTCCTTGCCTGAATATTGTCTCGGTCTTGCTGTATGCAAGCCGAACATACTTATTTTTCTGATCAATGGAAATCAAACATTGTCCAATCATCAGTGAATGTCCCCATTTCAAACCTTAGTGTTCAACGGCATTTGGCCTGTACTCACTGGAGTTTAGAGGAATAAGAGGGGACCTCATTGAAACATACCAAAGAGTCAAAGGCTTGGATTGAGTGGATGTGGAGAGGATGTTTCCACTAGTGGGAGAGTCTAGGACTAGTCATTGTCTCAGATTAAAATACTTACCTTTAGGAGGATGAGGAGGAAATTCTTTAGTCAGAAGAAGGGTGAATCTGTGGAAGTATTTGCCACAGAAGGCTGTGGAGGCCAAGTCAATTGATATATTTAAGGCAGATGGATAGTAAGGGTGTCAGAGGTTATGGGGAAAAGGCAAGGAATGGGGTTAGGAGGGAGAGATAGATCAGCCATGATTGAATGGCGGAGCAGACTTGATTGGCCGAATGGCCTAATTCTTCTCCTATCACTCATGGCCTTAGAATCATAGAAAGATCATTGGTGAAGCAGCTGAAGGTAGTTTGCCCCAGAGCACGTCCCAGAGCCCCTACAGTAACGTACTGGGGCTGGGATGATTAACCTCAAACAATTGCAACCATTTTCCTTCGTGAAAGGTATGACCACAATGTTTCCAACACTTTCTCCTTCAACTCCCCATTGATTGTATTTTTACCAAGGTGCCTCACTGCCATCTTCAGTCAAATGCTGCCTTAATGCCCAGGGCAGTTAGTCTCATCTCATCTGTGGATGGCATTCAGTTATTTAGTCTCCAATAAGCTGGCAAGGACCTGTAAATGATAGCCATGTGTTGTGTAATGCCTATAGCAGTGAGGGCAAGAGTGACCTATTGTAAATCAAATCAGGCATTGTCCTGTTGTAGCATCTACTGTATCTGCTTAATGAGGTGCCCCACTGAATATGTGGGAAGGAACTGCAGATACTGGTTTAAACAGAAGATAGACACAAAAAGCTGGAGTAACTCAGTGGGTTAGACAGCTGAGTTAGCTAACCCTAATGCATCTCCGGAGAAAAGGAATAGGTGATGTTTCCCTTCTTCAGACCCCTCTTCTCAACCCAAAGCGTCACCTACTCCTTTTCTCCAGAGATGCTGCCTGACCCGCTGAGTTACTCCAGCTTTTTGTGTCTCGCCCCACTGAATGATCAGGCTGGTTGCGCCTGTAAATACAATCAATTCCTGGTGGTAACATTTAAGTAAGATCCTGTAAGAGGCATTTCAATTACCGTACAATTTCCTGGAGCAGACATCTCTGCTCGCCCCGATTTCAAGGGTGAACAGTAGGAGACCTTTTGGGGCCAACTTCCTGATTCCTTTGTTACCTGTGCAGCAACTAATGGAAGAGTGAGCATGTGCAGCAGTGAGGGTCTCTGCTCTCCCAGTAATGGGTAATCGTGGGTTAATGGGCCACAGGGCAATCTAAGGAAAATGTCTCCATTGCCCAAATATAATTTATATAGGCTTTAACTCCTACCAATAGTGGTTTGGTGGCTTTACCTAATTTTTTCAGTGGATGGCAAGTTTAATGGATTATCAGGTCCAGATATTTGTGGCACAGTGATGGGATGAAAATGGATGGTGACTGAGAATAGGCAATAGCAGATGAGTTGACAGACGGTTGCAGCAGGAGGTAGGATGTGAGCCAGAGGTCAGTATAAGAATAAAGGGATGTGGAAGACATTGCAGTCTGATCCAATTAGTTCAGCTACTTTAAGCGTTTTAAAAGGAAGCTTGCCCTTTGTACCGATTTGAGATTATTGCATTGAATATTCTTAATAAAATTGCTTACCATGTTTTTTTACCTTTGACACTAAAAGTATCATCATCATCATCATCGTTGAAAACATCAACGGGCACGGTGCCTTACAACGCTGAGTACAACAGTGATCGCGACTTCTACTGAAGTGTGGATGGCCATTGGCTCGCTAGCTCATCTGCCCTTTAACAGGTCTTGTTTTTGGTCCTGCTGGGGGTCGACAGCCCCCTCCTCACCTGGCATACCAGGTGGGGGAGACGGTTTAGTCGCCGACTATCCGACCATGGCGCAGGTAGCACGGGATTACATGGTACCCGTGGCAGGGGGATCTCCCCCAGACCTGACCTATACAAAGCTGATAGTGTATGTTGGTTTGATAATTATTTATCATCCTAGCTTATATTATTATGCAGCCAGGTTTCAGAATTGTGAACTTTTAGGCTTAAAAAATACTATTGGGAAAGAAGGGATGAGAAATTGATGAGATTGCTGGCACATAATATCTCTCCTTGGCAGTCACAGTAAATGGCAGCAGCATAAAATAGACAGCTGTTGCTTTTAGTTGAGATTAAATAAGGCTTTTTTGCATATTGCATGATGACTGAAGACTGCAACGAACAGGTTCAGGAATAGCTACTTCCCCACAGCCATCAGGCTATTGAACTTGGCTCGGACAAAACTCTGAACATTAATAGCCCATGATCTGTTTATTTGCACTTTATCAGTTTATTTATTCATGTGTGTATATATTTATATAATGGTATCTGGACACACTGATCTGTTCTGTAGTCATGCCTACTATGTTCTGTTGTGCTGAAGCAAAGCAAGAATTTCATTGTCCTATCAGGGACACATGACAATAAACTCTCTTGAATCTTGAATCTTGATCAATGAAGATGCTCCAGGTTTAGCGTGTGTTGTCCACAACGTTTCCAGGCGTTCAAACAAATAGTGATAGTTTGTGTGTTTGGTAGGGTTAGGTACGTGAGGGGTCTTGGGCATTGGCCTTGCTTCAGAGATTAGACTTTGGATATACAGTGTGGAAAAAGGCCCTTCGGCCCACAGAGTCTGCCCCAACCAATGATCTAGCATGATCCTATACACTAGGGACAATTTACAGTTTTACCAAAACCAATTAACCAACGAACCTGTACGTCTTAGGAGTGTGGGAGGAAACCGGAGCTCCCGGAGAAAACCCACACAGTTACAGGGATCATGTCCAAACTCAATACAGACAGCACCCCTAGTCAGGATTGAACCAGCTCTCTGGCGCTACAAGGCAGCAACTCTACCGCTGCGCCACTGCACCACCCCTCATGGATATTTTCCCTCCAATTTGCAAACTATCCTCTGATTGGAAGTACATCACCAGTCCTTCATCATTTCTGCATTGAAATCATGATAACTCTGTGGGAGTACCTTTTATAAAGTAAACTTAAACTCACCAGTAGGACTATAGGGATTACAAGGGGTGGCTCAGCATTGCTTTCTCTGGGCATTTAGAAACAGGCAATAACTGGTAGCTGGATCCCGAAAATGAACTAGGGGGGAGAAACATACATGAAGCATTACAATTGTCACAACATTAAAGTTTTAATTTAACATTGTACTTATATCTTATATTAGATAGTTTATATAATCTATGCTATGCTATATTGTACTATGCAATAAATATATTGGTTCACTTTGTGGTGATTCTGGAAATATTTGCTAAACTGACAAATATGCACAACATGTTGAATCATTATACTCTCTGGTCATTGTGAAGAATGCCACATGTTTGTTTTGGGATTTCCGTAAACAGAGGGCATGCTGACCAAATTCGCCAGTAAAGGAATGGTAAATCATTTGTCAGTTTTTGCAGACATCTTACGTTTGAGGTTCCCACCTGCTTTAAAAGGGTATCAGTAATACTGCTGCCCGAGTAGAGTAAGGTGGCGTGCCTCGATGACTACTGATGACGACCGGTGGCACTAACGTCCGATGTGATGAAGTGCTTTGAGAGGTTGGTTATGGTGCATATCATCTCCTTGAGTAAGAAAATGGACCCGCAACACTTTGCCTACCGCCACAACTGGTCAACGGAGGATGCGATCTCACTGGCTCTCCATTCAGCACTAAACCGCTTGGTCAATAAAAACACAGATGACAGGCAGTTGTTCGTAGACTACAACTCGGCATTCAATGCCATCATCTCCTCCAAGCCGGCTACCATTCTAATGGAACTGGGTCTCTACGCATCCCTTGACTTCCTTGACATTCACATCAACAGAGCACAATCTGTACAAATTGGCAGCATCACTTCCTCCTCAGTGACCATCAGCGTGGGAACACCTCAAGGCAGTGTGCTCAGGACTCCACTCACGATTGTGTAGCTGCACACAGTTTGCTGATGACACCACTGTCAGTGGACAAATTATAGATACCAGTGAGTCAGCGTCTCTAATGGGGCCAGAACTACAATGTCAGTAAGACCAAGGAACTGATTGCGGGCTTTGGAAGAGGAAACTGAGGATCCACAAACCTGTCTTCCTCAATGGACGGTGGTGGACGGAGGTAAAAGCTTCAAATTCCTGGGCATAGATATCTCTGAAGATCTGTCCTAGACCCTACACATTGATGCAGTCATAAAGAAAGCCCATCAGCACCTCAACTTATTTAGAAGATTGAGGAGATTCGGTATTCCCAAATTCCTTGCCCACAAATCCTGTGCACACTCGGATTTCATTTTGTTGTTTTTTCAATCACTTATGCAGGGGAACATATGGCATGTGAAGAATAGATTGACGGCGAACATGTATTAAGAGTGTCCATGAAGGAGATGAAAATTGAGTGTCAATGGTGGGTGGACAGATGGGGATGTGAGAGAAGGCATAGAAGGGGAAGGAGGGCACAGCTGCAAGGAAAGTTGACGTGATGAATGCTACACTGATGTAGACTTGAGAAGAGTGAGGTGGTTGGTGTGAAATGCATAATAGGATGTAGTCAAGTGTGTGTCATTACTCACACATTTCCTTCCTTCATCTGGCTCAGCTTCCCTGCCTCCAGCATATATCAAATGAATTGAATTGAGTTGAACACTTTATTGTCACATGTGACAAGTCACAGTGAAATTCCTTGCTTGCTTACCTTGCCAAGGTTGGCAAATAGTCGCCTATAAAAGGTGCTTACTCCCGGGACCCTCCATTGTCCAATGTTCTTGTGCATCAAGTTGTATGTAACAATCAATGCCAGCTGCTGCCCTCTCTTATCTCACTATATCTTGGTGGAAATTGCTTGAATTGTTTGCAGACCCCAGCAGCATATTCAGTGAAGGATTAAAGAACCATGGAAAGGCCTTTGCCTTTGCTTGACTCCATTTTTGTGTTTCCCTTGGTTGCCATTCCAACACACTTTCAAATCACATTTTTCAGTGCAACTCTAAATACAGGTACCAGCATGGATTTTAATTGTGCTGCTTGGTTGCAAGACCAAGAAATAACATGTTAATGGAATAGTGTTGGTAAAATATTGCTTGCAAGCATGAAATTCTTTGCACCAACCCTGTGTTTGTAAAATCCAGCAAATAATTTATGAAAATAAATTGTTTTTCCATGCAATAATATTTTAATAATTATAACTGATGTGTAGATGCCGCAGGCAGTTAGGAAAGCAAATGGTATATTGACCATTCTGCTGGAGGATTTGGGTTTACAAGTGTAGATGTCTTGCTTCAATTACACGGGGTGTTGGCGAGACCAGATCTGGTTTATTGTTTTTGATTTCCTCACCTAAACAATAGGTATACTTGCTGCAGAGGGAGTATTGCAGATATTCACCAGACTGTATCCTAAGTTGGCTGCTCTGTCAGGAGAGAGTAAGTAGACCCAGCCTCAGTTTTCTGGAATATGGGGGAAAATAGGTAGCTTCATTGAAATGTACAAAATCCATGGAGAATTCAACATACGTGTGAGGTGGATACCTCCCATTGGCAAGAGGTTCAGTGTTAGGCTTCTTCTTATCAAAACAAGGAATGTACAATCTGGGTTGAAACAAGAGGAAACTTTTCCATTCCTTGAATGGCAAATCTTTGGAATTCACCACTGGAGATTTTAAGAGTGATTGTTTGTGAGGTTTCTGATATTCAAGGAACCCAGGAATATGGAGATGGTGGGTTTCGAGGCAGATCAGCTTGTTGACTGCTGGAGCAGGTGTGAGAAAACTTCTGTTTGTATTTCTTAGTTTCATTGCTTTATTCACACCAGATATTCATTTAGCTACATATCTGGGAACATGAAAATATCTGTAAACCCTGAGCACTTATTCACACATATACAAATTGCTGCCCCCAAAGATATTGTCACCATTTAGTTTGGCACTCTGCATTTCTTCTTTTTTTAAGACTGTTAGGTTACTTTTTTATATACTTGCATTGAACATTATGGTTTTTAACAGGCATTTAAAAATGTGAAGATTAATAAAGATCAGGAATGTTGCAGCATGTAGGAAGACACTACAGATGCTGGTTTAAACTGAAGAAAGTTACAGAGTAACTCAGCGGGACAGGCAGCATCTCTCGAGAAGGCTTTGAAGAAGGGTCTCGACCCGAAACATCACCCATTCCTTCTCTCCAGAGAAGCGGCCTGTCCCGCGGAGTTACTCCAGCTATTTGCCTCTTTCTTAGGAATTATGGGCTTTGGTGGTCGGTGGGGAGTTAATGGTCGTGAGGAATTCTGAAAACGACTTACTGGTCAGTTAGCTAGCGTTATAAAGATGGGTTCCTGCTGAAATATTAACTTTTCTGGCATATTACTAATTTCCAGAATATTCTCTGAATATTTAAGGATGGCACAGTGGTACAGCTGTTAGAGCTGCTGCCTCACAGCACCAGAGATCCAGGTTCAATCCCAAGCTTGGATGTTGTGTGTAGTTTGCACATTCTCCCACTAACCATATGGGTTTCCTCCAGGTGCTCCAATTTCTTCCCACATCCCAAAGACACGCAGATTTGTAATTTAATTGGTCTTTGTCAGTTGCCTCTAATATGTCTAATGAGTTACTCCAGCTATTTGTCTCTGATATATAGGGAGTGGATAAGACAGTGGGATAACATAGAATGAATATGAGTGGGTGATCGATGGTCGGCGTGGACTCGGTGCACCAAAGTGCTTGTTTCATTGCTTTATCTAAGCTCATTTTCATGGCTTGACGTGTGAAGATCCTGTTTGGTGGTATGTGGCATCCTGGTAGAAAGCTGTCCCTCTGCCACGCAGGACTTCTGATAAGGGTCTAATCATATCAAAGCGGCTGATGAATTCAAATTCAATTGATTATGTTGCTGTGGTATGAATTGGATCTGTATCAGCAATGTTGATCATGAAGCTGCCACATGATTGTGGAAGCACTTCTAATTCACTAATAACCTTTCAGGGAATGAAAACTCCCATCCATATGCGGTGCGGCCTGCATGTGTCTCAAAGCTCACACTAAATTAGTTTAGCTTAACTGCCTTCTGAAATGGCCTAACAATCTACTCAGTTCAAAATAAATTAGGACAAGCCAGCTTCTGTTAGCCAGGCTACTGTTGAGTGCATCTGTTGGGTGAATTTAAAAAAAATAATAATTTATAGGTATGTCTCATGACTAACCCCACAATTGTAATTCCCATCCCACAATGTTGGAATGTAGTAGGGAAGAACTGCAGATGCTGGTTTACACGAAGATAGACACAAAATGTGGTGTCTATTTCCAACTGACTTAGTTGCAATGATATTTAGATCATTCAGTAACTTGGTAATTTGTGTCTCCACTGTTTGCTGTTTCCCAAACCTGTTGATCCATTTGTCATAAGTAGGAAAGTAAGAATGTGAATTTGCAAATGTAATATCTGATTGCCTCACCCACAGTGCTCCAATATGCTTGCCAAATAAATGGATGGTCCCATTTAAAGTTTACTATGTTTTCATCCAAAATATTTTCCAAGTAGTTGTGGATATTTACATTTTCATAACACTGGGCAGCATAGTACCAATACGCTATTACGTTTTACATTATATCTAAATTACTGTGTCCATTTAGCAGTCTTGTTCGCAGAGAAAATGTTTATATTCCTCAATCAACATTTTATCCATTACTTTTTTTATTGACTTTAGCCGACTGCATGGTTAGAATAGTTTTATGGTAATCCAGTTGTCAACCATGGCCACATCTGACATTTTAATCAGTTTGTGAAGTGCAAGAACAAAACAGGAACCCGCAGAACAATTCTGAACAGAACGTACGTTGTTCAAAAGACCAAGGCGATTCCTTTTCTGATCATATAAATTCTACATTACTTTAATCCGTTGAATGCCTCAATGTGTCTCGTGTTTGTTAAAATTGTAAATCTATTATTGTACTGCAAGAGTCTCTGAAATCCCTAGAATTGATTCGCCTCATGAAAACATCATCTTAGTCTTATATTTCCTGTGGTTATCATCTAATTATTTGATTTAATACATGATGCCAGAAAGTACAGTGCACATGTTCAGGAAATGTGAAATGAGGTGGTTAAAGAAACTAATACCATCCATCTATCTGTTACAGTAAAGACTGATTCTGCTGGAAACTGAGTGCCTTACTGGCATGCTTTCAATCTGAGTATAAAAAGGTCTTGGAATATTCCTACTACAGCTGAAAAATAGTCAGAGTTAATGCAGCTGCAATTAAATAAATAATAATAATGGAGTTATTAACTCTTCCAGTACCACTGTCAAATTGAACTGGTGATGTAAGGTCTCCAGTGTTTTAAGAGATAGATCTACTTCAGAGAAAACTGGAATTACTTTATATTCTGGCATGAGAATAGCATTACAACTGTGATTACAAAAACATTCAAATATTTGATTTCTTTTTTTTTGCAGTGAATTTTGACCACTTTCAAATACTACGTGCAATTGGGAAAGGAAGCTTTGGAAAGGTATTTATGCAAGCTTTGTTTGTTTAATAATATGCAAGTTATAATTTTGACCAACAATTTCCGCTTGTAAGATTGGTTATGTTGATTGTGACCATTCTTTAGATTTGAATGTACTGAATGTCACCTGTAGTAAAACTAGTGGGCAGCAAAGTAATCCTCCTGATACAAGTGGTTATTTCGAGTGGTGATGATTATTATGTCAAAGTAGCTGGTGCATAATCTTTCAAATGTGATTTGTTAGCATCTTATGAGGTTTAAATAACAAAAGCCATATTCAAAACTGTTTTAGCTTTTACAGACTGTAGAGAACATAAATTTGAGAAAAAGGTAATGGCAATTTTGAATGTAATTTATTTTGCTTATAATCGTTGATGAAAAGTATGGTTCCTACATGGTACTGCAATGTTTCTTTAATCAGGTTGGAGAGTATAAATACTCTTGACCGCTCCATTAGTTAATCACATTTAAGATTAAACTAAACCCTCGCTCTCAGGGATAAAACCATGGACGCAGCAGGTAACAGTAAATGTGGGTTCCTCTGAGACTTTCTTCATTGTACTTAGTACACCTTCCCCACCCCCACCCCACCCTAAATGTAAATGTACACTGTAATGTTCTAAAGCATTGACGTTCATAGGTAGACATAGTAAAATGCGGTGTTTACATTTGTTCAAATACCTAAAATAAAAGCATATTAGTTGACTTCCTCCTTGCATCACAACATAGAAGAAATGATACATTTTGAAGTCAAAAGGTGCAGCTGCGTGAACAAGGGCTACTCTATATTAGAACCGTACACAGCAAGGAGTCACTGGACATACGTGGCATGGAATATGGAGTTCACTATATTTTTGCATGCAGTGACTGATACTCAATGTGTACATGTGTATAATTATAATTGTGAGAAAGAATTTGAGATGGGGTCTGGGGCCAATTGTATAAATATGCAGATGACCTTCTCCATTGTAAATGCAGTCAAGAAATATTTAAGATCCCGCTCATCTCCACACATAGACAACCACATTGATCCTTAAAGGGCCTCATTCTCTCCCGTTACCCTTTTGCTCTTAATATACTTACAGAATCTCTTGGGGTTCCCTTTTACCTTACTTGCCAAAGCTACAGTATCTCATCTTCCCTTTTGCCTTCCTGATTTCCCTCAAGTGAACTCTAACATTTCTTACACTCCACAAGGTTGCCACTTGATCTGACATCCACCTCCATTTTCCTGACAAGAGCCTCAGTATTCCTTGTCAGCTAGCATTCCGTAATCCTGCCAGCCTTGCCCTTCACAAAATTATGCAAAGCATGTAAAGGAAAGATGCATTGAAACTAAAACAGTTTTCAGCGTGCCTTCTGTTTGGTAATGTATATTTTTTACATTTATTTAATATTGCAGCCCAGAAATTCAATTCTGGATATTTAATGCGTTGCGATTAAATTAAGATGCAAAATCAATTCATAGATTGATAGTGCGATAGCAACTTTAGATCCCATGCTTCTCCACTATAAAGTGGCTGTTCTCAATGGATGTAGGGCATGAAATAGTAATGCCAATTGTCATAGAAACCAAATCTGTTATTGATGGCTGCAGCATTGGTAGACTAAATGACCTGGGCTGCAAATTGGGAAGAAAGCCTGCTCAAATATTCAAACAAAAGGGCAGACCATGGTTAGATCATTAGTGTGATGCATTGGTGGTCAAGGTAGCTGAGCATATTCAGAAGATACTTAACGTTTGCCATGAGCACTCTGATCTTCCTGGGTGATCTCACACTCATCATTGTGAAGGAAGCAACTGCAGATGCTACTTTAAACCAAAGATAAACACAAAAAGCTGGAGTAACTGAGCGGGTCAGACAGCATCTAAGTGAAAAGGGATAGGTGACATTTTGGGTTAAGACCCTTCTTCAGACTGAAGAATTGTCACATATTCCTTTTCCCTTAGATGCTGTCTGACCTGTAGATTTACTCCAGTTTTTTCTGTCTATCTTCACACTCAGCATTGTTATCCTGTGTCCACCTTCAGGTTCCACACAACAGTGTCTCTAAGTTGCCCCACTATATTCAGCTGCAACACGACATTGTGCAAGTTATAGATGATTAAAGCATGTAGTTGTGCAAAAGACCCATGTACTGTACTGCTCGTCTGCATGAAAAGCCCCAGGGCACTAGATTAATCTGCATTGGGATCTCCCATGCAAAACCATCTCAGCAACAACCTTTAATCGGGTTGAATCACTGTTCTTTGTGCTACCAGCAGATGTGAGTGGAATACATTGATGTACGAGATTTTGTAGCAGGCTTATCACATAAAGCAGAAAAATATAAGCTTTAACAGTTCGGTGAGTTGTGAAAATCCTGCTTGCTTTTGGAAAATTTGATAGTGTCTCTTCTCTTGGCTTTCTCTGTCAGTTGCTGGTACTTTAGTTATCTGGAAAGGCAGTTCATGGCTCTAATGGAGAATAACATGCTAAAGTTAATATGCCCTGTCACTGTTTAGCTGTGAGCGACTGTCTCTTTTGAAAATGTCTCCAAGCGGAATTAATAAGAACATGAGAAACTGGAACAGAAGTATGCCATACAGCCCCTTGAGCCTGCTCCGCCATTTAGTAAGTTCAAAGCTGATTTGAATTTGGCTCCAATTCCTCTTTGAGCATAACCTGGCCCCAATATTGTGTATCTATGCTTATCTCTTCAACAGTCTTATGAACAAAGACTGCATAGACTCGGTTTATACTCTCTAGAATTTAGGAGATTAAGAGGGGATCTTATAGAAACTTACACAATTCTTAAGGGGTTGGACAGGCTAGATGCAGGAAGATTGTTCCCGATGTTGGGGAGGTCCAGGACAAGGGGTCACAGCTTAAGGATAAGGGGGAAATCCTTTAGGACCGAGATGAGAAGGAATTTTTTCACACAGAGAGTGGTGGGTCTCTGGAACTCTCTGCCACAGAGGGTAGTTGAGGCCAGTTCATTGGCTATATTTAAGAGGGAGTTAGATGTGGCCCTTGTGGCTAAGGGGATCAGAGGGTATGGAGAGAAGGCAGGTACGGGATACTGAGTTGGATGATCAGCCATGATCATATTGAATGGCGGTGCAGGCTCGAAGGGCCGAATGGCCTACTCCTGCACCTATTTTCTATGTATCTATGTAACATCAAGTCAATAATTGGCCAATATGGCAGTTTAATGTAGTCACAAAGAACTGTAGTTGTTAGTTTACAAAAAAAGAAACGATATGCTGGAGTTGCTCAGTGGCACTGGAAGCATCTCGGGAAGGGTCCCGATCTGAAACTTTACCTATGATGGTTTAATGGCCACAAACAGTTAAATATTTGTGTCAGTGCCTTGATGCGAAAGAGCCTCCTCTAGACTGGCAGAGTTTAAGAACAATAACATTACAATAGCCCACCAGTTCTGAGACACACTTACCCGACTACTTCATAGTTGATGGTAAGAATAACTGCCTCATGCAATATATCTTGCCTAAAAACCTGATGAGCTGGAATTTTATTTACAGAATATATCAGTATCTGTTTACCCTTTGAGGTGGGTGTATTGTAGAACATAATAGCATGGAAACCATGCTTAAAATAAAACAGGGAGTTTGGGTGGAGATGAGAATCTCTTTCTTTGATTTAAGTTGGTAGAAAATACCTGAAAGTATGTTGGAGATTGATTCAATGGTAACTTGCAACAGGGAATTACCAATATACTTGGAAAGGAAACATTTCACTGTGTGGGGTATGAACAGCTTTTTCAAAGTTGTGGCATCATTAGTCAAGCTGTTTTATGTATCATCACCGCATATTTAATTTCTGTACATTTGGTGAATTTTGCCATTTTACAGAGGCCATGCTGACAATGTGCAATGTAGTTATGAATACAATTTTTTTTTTTTGTTCTTGTGCTTCAATTTGCTGGGAATATGCAGCATTCCTGGAGCTGGTAAGACTGTAACACAAACACTGCTCAAAACCTACTTAAGGTCCCTTAAGATTGAATATCTTCTCGGGCATGACACGTTTCCTTCACATTGTAAATTCAAGCAATTACATGGGGAATGTAGATGCAAAAAGCTGCAGATGCAGGTCTACAAAAATGGGTACAAAGTGCTGGAGTAACTCAGCGGGTCAGGCAACATCTGTGGAGAATGTGGACCATTGGAACCCATTACATATGGAACCCTGTCTGCACTACAAAAAGTATGCCAGCCGTCAGCGTCTCTGGAGAACATGTACAGGCGATGTTTCGGGCTGAGACCATTCTTCAGTCTGAAACATTGCCTGTACAAGGTCTCCAGAGACGCTGCCTGACTCGTTGAGTTACTCCAGCACTTTGTATCCTTATGTGCATTGACCAGCATCTGCAGTTCTTTGTTTCTACAACTTCCTTCTGCTATTGGATGAAGTGTGAGGATGTGTCATTCGTACGGGTGACAGGGGTTACGGGGAGAATGCAGAAGAATGGGGTTAAGAGGGAAAGATAGATCAACCACGATTGAATGGCGGAGTAGCCATGATTGATGGGCCGAATGGCCTAATTCTGCACCTATCATTTTTGAACTTATGTTCCTTAACCCTTCTCCAAAAATATTGTCATCCATGACTATGTACAGGATCTGGGTAATATCAGAGTTTAGGTGACTAAATGGCAGGTATGCACTGCATGAATGAAGAGAAAGTAATAACCAAACAAAAAAACTCAACAATCATTTTCATCAACATCAACAACACTAATTTCTCACCAGATATATCAACATGTTGCCTTTGTGGGAAGTACAGGTTCTAATCTAAACAGGGTTCCAATGGTCCACATTCTCCACAGAAGATGCATATTAAAAGTTTGATGGAATAATCTCATCAAAATGCACATATAATGAAATAAAATCAGAAAGGAGAAAGAGAAAATGGGGCCAAATGTTAATGGACTATTTTGGATAACTGCAATGGGCAATAGTTTTGAAGAAAACCAGAGCATGCGGATGTGTCTGCCTCAGGCGCATGATTCATAACCGTTGTCAGAGCATTCTGATAATGGAGGAACACTGGTGCCTTTGTGAAATCTGTAATGAGTTTATTAGTGTAAAAGCTCAATGCAGAAAAAAACTGTGTAAAAGATCACTGGTGTAAAATATCTTTTTTTTCTGGGAACAGCCTAGTTTGATTGTTGCCAATGGCCATTAAATAAAGTATAGTCTTGATAGAGTATGTATAGTCTTGATAGAGGTTGGTGGGGGCACTGCGAGTCGACTGCCCTACCAGCAGCGTGTTTTTGTGTACTTTTTTTGCTTTTTAGTGTGTCCTCTTGGTGTGTCTTGTGTGGGGGGTTGTGTGGTGGGGAGGGGTAAGGAGGGAACCGCTTTTGGTCGCCTCCTGCACGGAGAGGCGACTTTTCCCATGTTGCCTCCCTCACGGCCTAACACCAAGGATTGGTGCGGCCTTTCCCGGAGTCGGGCCCGGAGCTTCAGCAACGGGCGCAGCGTGGACTTCTCATCGCTGAGTGTGCGAGCCCTGGCCGGGGTCGCCAGAACGGAGTGCTCCGATCACTGGCCCGCGGCTTATAACATCCTGAAGCCGCGGTCTGCGGAGCTTCTAGCTGCAGGCGCGGTGTCCGGAGCCTGGAACCCCTCGTTATGGATCGCTGAGGAAGAGCTCCGATCGCCGGCCCCCGGTCAATAACATCCTGAAGCCGCGGTCTGCGGAGCTTCTGGGTGCAGCGTGGACTTAACATCCGGAGTGGGATCCTTCACTGGGGATCCCCGGAGATGAGCTCCGACCGCCGGCCTGCGGCCTACAACATCCTGAACCCGTGGTCTCCGGTAGGGAAGCGCCGATTAAGGACTTACTGTCCTGACGAGAGGGCCTGTACATCTGGTCGCCCGCAGCCCATTTCACTGCACTTTATTGTGTATGTGATGAATAAAAACTGGTTGATTACCTTACCCAATCCTTCTGGTGTGTTTTGAAGTTTTCTTTAATACATGTTTGAAGCTTAGCACAGGTACACCTGCTATTGAATTTGACGCCTTTCTGTCCCGCTGGCTATGGCTCTGAATTCATTTAACATCCCAAGCTCACTCATCATCCCCAGTCCCTGCAGAAATGGGAAGAATTGTATGAATTGCAATCCAATCCGCTCGTGTCTTGAATGCACGTTGCTATTCTTTCATTGCTCCTGGGAAAGTATTATTGAATGCCCTCTTGGTACGATTGTAGGAAAATTAAAAGCAAAAAGCTTGCTTTGGCAGAAAAGTTGCAGCGATAGATTAGTTAAAGCGTATCGATAGACTAGCCAAATAATTGTCATAGTGTAGTAGCGATATTCAACATGGAAACAGGCCCAGTGGTCCACTGAAACCATGCTGGCTGGCATCTGCAGCTTCTTGTGTCTCTCTGAAAATATATCAGGCTGAATAACGTTAGGCCCAGCCTTTTGTCTCTCACAGCAGAGGCAACTGGACCATCCTACCAAAAACATGAGAGGAGGCCTGAGCACCATCTTGGTTCTTGCTTCTTGGTTACTTGGTCCTCCAAAATATTCCAACTGGAATTTAAACTGGAGGTGGTGAAGGGAAGGGTTAAGCCAGAGAGGGTTATTGGGAAGAAAGTACCACTTTAAATTTAGTTGCATCTGGCTAGGCAACCGTGGCGTGAAACCACCGTACAGCCATACAGTAAAAAATAAAGAACATAACTTTGAGTAGAAATTCAACATAAAACATAAAACATCCCCTCACAGCAGGATCAAAGTTTCTCGCTGTGAGGGAAGGCACCAAAGTCAGTCTCTTCCCCTGATGTTCCCCACTGTTCACCCGTGATCGGGGCCTCCCCGAGCCCTCCGCAGTCGCCGCTACGGGCGGCCTGATGTTCAGGCCCGCTCGGCGGGGTGATGCAAGTCCGACGTCGGGGCTGGGGGACGTCATCAGCGGCCTGGACCTCGAGTCGCCACCTCCTACCGGAGTCTGCGGCTCCCAAAGTCCGGCAAAGGGCCCCAGGACTCCATGGAGTTCAGCGCCGCCCGCGTTGGAAGCCCTCCCAACCAGAGCTCCACGATGTTGGAGCAGCGGCCCAAAGCTCCGGAGCTCCAATGGCGATCCAGGTAGGTATCGCCCGCTCCACGGTGACTCCAGCACCGCCGCTGTTGCAGCTCTGGTTCGGTTCCCGGTCCCCGGCAGGAAAGGTCGCTCGGATCCAGGAGGTAGGCCGCGTGGTGGGGGGCAAGGACGCGACTAGGAGAAATAGTCGCGTTCCCGCCAGGAAGCGATTAGGATTTAGTTTCCCCCTTACCCTGCCCCCCTCCCCCACATATAAAAGTTAAAGTTTCCCCCCAAGACAGACTTTTAACGGACTAAAAATAAAAAAAAGATGTAAAAACAAACGGGCTGCAAGCAGAGGCTGCTGTCAGTGCAGCGCCCCCTAGATGACCTCATTGGACACCCTCGGACTATATTTGATCAGAATTTACTGGATTTTATCTTGCACTAAACATTATTCACAGTATTCCCTTCATCATGTGTCCATGGATGGCTTTATTGTAATCATGTATGTCTTTCAACTGACTGGTTAGCACTCAACAAACAGAGTTTGTACGTTCTCCCCATGACCGCGTAGGTTTTCTCCGAAATCTTCGTATATTTCCTACATTCCAAAGACGTACAGGTTTGTAGGTTAATTGGCTTGGTATAAATTGTAAATTGTCCCTTGTGTGTGTAGGACAGCATTAATGTGCGGGATCGCTGGTTGGTGCGGACTCGCTGGGCCGAAGGGCCTGTTATTGCACTATTAACTAAAACTCAACTAAAAGCTGTAGGATGGAATGGCAGATTTAAACCACAGATAAAAACAAAATGTTGGAGTAACTCAGCGGGACAGGCAGCATCTCTGGAGAGAAGGAATGGCTGACTTTTCGGGTCGAGACCCTTATTCAGACTAAACTAAAAGATTTTCACTTTACCTCGGAAACTTGACAATAAACTAAAGTAAACTCTTGGAATGTTTGTGGCCGTTACCTTTACCAACTGTGCTGCCCCAGCCCCTGTATCCCTGGCTATGCAACCATTGCAAGAGGTAGAGCATGTCACAAGCAGCAAGCACTGTCAGCAGGCCTTTTCCATTGGTCTTAAATGTCTCTGAACAATTATTAATCATTTACGTTTTTTAAAATGATGCTAAATTAAAGAGATCAACACTATATGTAGGAAGGAACTGCCATTGTTGGTTTAAACTGAAGATAGACTGAAGATGTGGCAGATGCAGTACAATATGTGGCAGATGCAGTATATTATAGATAAATGTGAGGTTATCCAATTTGGCGGCAAAAACAAGGGGACAGATTATTATCTCTATGGGGTTGGGTTAGGTAAGGGGGAGGTACAACGAGACCTGGGTGTCCTTGTACACCGGTCACTGAAAGTTGGCTTACAGGTGCAGAAGGCAGTGAAGAAAGCTAATGGAATGTTGGCTTTCGTAACAAGAGGATTTCAGTATAGGAGTAAAGAGGTTCTATTGCAGTTGTATAGGGCTCTGGTGAGACCACATCTGGAGTATTGTGTACAGTTTTGGTCTCCTAATTTGAGGAAGGAAATCCTTGTGATTGAGTCAGTGCAGTGTAGGTTCACGAGATTGACCCCTGGGATGGCGGGTCTGTCATATGAGGAAAGATTGAAAAGTCTAGGCTTGTATTCACTGGAGTTTAGAAGGATGAGGGGGTATCTTATAGAAACATATAAAATGATAAAAGGACTGGACAAGCTAGATGCAGGAAAAATGTTCCCAATGTTGGTTGAGTCCAGAACCAGGGGCCACAGTCTTAGAATAAAGGGGAGGTCATTAAAGACTGAGGTGAGAAAAAATGTTTTTACCCAGAGAGTTGTGAATTTATGGAATTCCCTGCCACAGAGGGCAGTGGAGGCCAAATCACTGGATGGATTTAAGAGAGAGTTGGATAGAGCTCTAGGGGCTAGTGGAGTCCAGGGATATGGGGAGAATCCATGTCCTCATTTAATCTTGTGACTGTTGAGATGTATATTCAGTTCCCCAGACTGGGCGTTGAGTCCAATGGCCGGCTGGTTCCACACACATACCTCAGGCATGATCTGTACTTTTGTGTTCCACTTTGTGGGCTCAGAACTTAGCCTGTTAACCAGTGCTCCTCTGTAGTTCGGCCTGCTTGCCATCAGTGTGCACTGCCTCAATAAGTAAAACCATAAGACCAATAAATAATCATTCCTATGAGTAATTTCACAAAGAAGAAAAACATGAAAGCTTTCATCAAAATGAATTAGCTGCTGAAAATGATCCCAGTATTATTTCCAGACACATGTACTTTCTCTCTCAGGTTGCTTGAAGTTCAATTGTAGGCGTACATCAAAGTGCATTCTCTATAATGTTGATACCGAGTTTATTTTTTTCAAAGAATTCTAAAAATATGAAATAGTTCATGGGCACAATGTTAAAATACATAGAATGATAGACAGCAAATTAAGGACAGAATAGAAAGCTAAAAATATTTTACTGGAAGGTGAACAGTATCTCATTGCAGAGGGACGGCAGCTGACTGGTTTCTGGTTTTGTTTATATTGATTTCTAATTCTAATTTTCCAAACATTACAAAGGGAAGTAGCATTCTTTGTCATACCCTGAACTTGTACAAATTATTAAAATGTGGTTACTTTGAGGGGGTGATAATTCTTGGGAGATTCTTCAATTGTTAAAGAGATCTAGAAACAGATGATTAGGTGATCACCTTTACTTTAATAATGTGGCAGGTTCGAAGGTAGAATGTTCATAGAGTCATAGTCATACAGTGTGGAAACAGGCCCTTCGGGCCAACTTGCCCACACTGGCCAACATGTCCCAGCAACTTATGTCCCACCTGCCCACATTTGGTCCATATCCCTCCAAACCTGTCCTATCCATGTACTTTTCTTAATGTTGGGATAGTCCCAGCCTCAACTACATCCTCTGGCAGCATGATCTATATACCCACCACCCCTTATGTGAAAAGGCACCCTTCAGATTCCTGTTAAATCTTTTCCCCTTCATCTTAAACCAATGTCCTCTGGTCCTTGATTCACCTACTGTGGGCAAGAGACTCTGTGCATTTACACGATCTATTCCTCTCATGATTTTATACACCCCTATAAGATCATCCCTCATCTTCCTGTGCTCCAAGGAATGGAGTTCCAGCCTGCTCAACCTCTCCCTATAGGAAATAGAATGCCATTCTAAATTCTGGATCTGTGATTGATTTGTATTGTATTTTTGTGACATTTATGTATATTTCAGTATTGAAATATGAAGTAATAGAATTTCTTGAGTTTCTCATTAAGATTGTATTTTGAACCTTATTTTTTTAAATATAATGGAAAATAAGAATCATGGATGTGAATTGGTTGTGGATTACAGGAGACTAGCTGAAATTATCTCAGGAACATTAGCATGAAGTGAACTTTTAGTTTTGGTTTTCTGAAAATTAGTTTTTATTTTGCATCTTTTAACTTCGGTTCCTGGGAACAATATTTTTACCTGCTCCCATTAAATATCTATAAAGTTAAGAGATGCAGCCATTATCAAGATGGTTCCAAATAGTCCCATGTGTATGGAGAGCTTTCCTGAATATCCACATCTTGATTGTTGTTTGTGACCCTGAGGCTAACACCAACAAAGTGTGTGGATTTGTTTGGCTACAAAAATGCACCAACTTGTACGTTACAAGTCCATCTAGGGTCCATCCATCCCAGGTCCTCGACAGTCCATTCAGGTGAGGTTCACTTACACCTCTTCCAACCTCATCTACTGTATCCGCTGTTTTTGGTGTGTGCTATATATTGGCAAGACCGCAGACTCAGTAATTGTTTCGCTGAACACCTAGTCCTTTTTGGCCAATGCGATAGATAATAGACAATAGGTGCAGGAGTAGGCCATTCGGCCCTTCGAGTCAGCACCGCCATTCAATAAGATCATGGCTGATCATCCCCAATCAGTACCCCGTTCCTGCCTTCTCCCCATGTCCCTTGACTCCGCTATTTTTAAGAGCCCTATCTAGCTCTCTCTTGAAAGCATCCAGAGAACCTGCCTCCACCGCCCTCTGAGGCAGAGAATTCCACAGACTCACCACTCTCTGTGAGAAAAAGTGTTTCCTTGTCTCTATTCTAAATGGCTTACTCCTTACTCTTAAACTGTGGTCCCTGGTTCTTGACTCGTCCAACATCGGGAACATGTTTCCTGCCTCTAGCGTGTCCAAGCCCTTAACAATCTTATCTTTCAATGAGATGACCTCTTATCCTTCTAAACTCCAGAGTATACAAGCCCAGCTGCTCCATTCTCTCAGTATATGACAGTCCCGCCATCCCGGGAAGTAACATTGTAAACCTACGCTGCACTCCCTCAATAGCAAGAATGCCCTTCCTCAAATTAGGGGACCAAAACTGCACACAATGCTCCAGGTGTGGTCTCACTAGGGCTCTGTACAACTGCAGAAGGATCTATTTGCTCCTATATTCGATTACTCTTGTTATAAAGGCCAACATGCCATTCGCTTTCTTCACTGCCTGCTGTACCTGCATGCTTACTTTCATAGATCCCGTTGTACTTCCCCTTTTCCCAGCTTGACGCCATTTAGATAGTAATCTGCCTTCCTGTTTTTGCTACCAAAGTGGATAACCTCACATTTATCCTCATTAAACTTCATCTGACATGCATCTGCCCACTCCCCCAACCTGTCCAAGTCACCCTGCATTCTCATAGCGTCCTCCTCACAGTTCACACTGCCACCCAGTTTTGTGCCATCTCCCAGTTTTCCATCATTTTAAGTCCCCTTCCCATTCCTATACCAATCTTTCTGTCCTGGGCCTCCCCCACTGTCCGAGTGAGGCCATACGTAGGTTGGAGGAACAGCACCTCATATTTTGCTTGAGGAGCTTACAATCCAGCGATATTAACGTTCTCTCCCTCTCTCCCTCCCTCCCTTACTCTAGTAGTCCTACTAGTTCCACTGTTCGCATCCGTGTATCCCGTCATTATCACCTCTTCCCTAACCAACAATGGGCCATTATGGGCTCCACCCTTCCTTGGTCATCTGTTCACCGCCCTGCTTTGTTCTGGCCTTTACTTACCTCCAGTTCCCTTCTGTCTACCCGCCTGAAGAAGGGTCCCGACCCAAAACGTCCCCCATCCTTTTCCTCCACAGATGCTGCCTGACCCGCTGAGTTGCTCCAGCACTTTGTGTCCATCTTTTGTATGTTGCTCAGTCTTGCAGATCTGTTTGGGCATATTGGAGGCAAAATGGTATTTGGAAGCTTCAAAGGACAGAGAGAGAATGAAAGCAAAGGGCATCACAGGACACAGCTACCAGAGTCATGGCACCACAGTCTTGGGTTCAATTCTACCCTTGAGTGCAGTCTGTGTGGAGTTTGGACAAACTGAATGTGACACTTGGATTTCCTCCAAGTGGTCCAGTAAGTCATGGACGTGATGGTAGATGGGTTAATATGTTTGTAGATGAGTGGTAAAATCCAGAATGAGTTAATGATAGCGTGGGGAGAATAAAAAAGAGGGATTAATGTTGATTAGTCTAAATTGATGGTTGATTCCATTCATGTACTGGAATACCTCTATCTGTGCTGTATCTTTCTGACTGATGTTATTAGAATTGTTAGATGCAGAATATTACAGTTCATTTTGAAGCTGGAAATATTCAGCAGGTTAGGCAGCTCATGTGTGGAGAGAGAGAGAGATAAACAGGATCACACTTCAAAAGCACTTTAACAGTCCTTCAGTCTACCAGTAGCCCAAGGGAATTGAAACATATTGGTCAGAACTAATTCCTATGTGCTTCTCTTAATCCATGGGATACTTTTCTGATTGCTTTGCCAATTTGTCCATTTTGAAAGATATCATTCATATTCCACATTTCTTCCCTTTAATTCCTCCTTTGTTGGACAAAAAGTTGGAAAAGTATTGTTAAGAATTAAATCCTTTGTCTTTGCTCTTTACACATTTTGGTCTCTGTTTCAGTAATGTTTAGTGGGAGAAAAGTATTGGCTAGAACATTGGGGAAAACATCTTCTATTGACGATAGTACCACGGGATCTGTCCAATCTTCTGAGGCCACATACAGCTCGGCTTGCTACTTTTATTCTGAAAGGTGGTATCTGTGATAGTCATTCACTACAGCCTAGATTTGAATGTGCTCAGGGTTTTGAAGCAGGAATTGAACCTACATTGTTGGGAATTGTACAAAATGAGGAACAAATTACTTGAATTCATGTTGCCCACCATACAATTTTAGTATAGCTAATTACACATTTTAGAATGCCTTTATTCCAAGTATTGCTTATTTAAAATATACATTTATTTTCTTGCTTGCGGCATCCTGCAGACCAGAAAGGAAAAGTGACATTTTGTGAAAGGTGAATGACCTTCACTTAGTGGAGTACTGCATCACAATGGCAGGTTGAAAACCAAGAAATGAACATTTTACTGCAGTGGTCATGTGGGCTAAGCTGCAAAGTCCCATTAATAACACACGTTGGCCTACTTGCATCTAAAGTGACGAGTGGCTTGACTTGCTCACCTGAAATGTTCTGAGTAAAAGAGTTTCATTAAGGACCCAACATAATAAGTGAACATTTTATGCATGTTCAAATAGAAATATCACCAAATTTCAATCAATTTCTTATTGAATACTGATGCAATAAAACATTTGCATTTTATTTTAAAGAGCAGATTTGTTAATTTGTAGAATTGAACCTCCCATTCACCTCTCCTCCAGACAATCGTTCTTTCATTATGCCTGAAGAGGACAGATTCTTTTTGTTTTTTTTAAGGTGTAACTAGACTAAGCGCGGACCAGTTGCCCCCCCCCCCCCCGTTGGGTCTGCTCCCCCATGCAATATTCCACCACCCACCTGTTCCCCCAATGCAATATTCCACACCCATTCCCCCAACGCAATATTCCACCACTCACCCATTTCCCCCAATGCAATATTCCACCACTCATGCATAGCCCCCAACTGCGCAGGCATGGCTCATTTCCCCTCATGCCCCAGCACTCCCTCCCCACTCCTCTTCACCCTTCCTCTACCTTCCCCTCTCCTCCTCCCCTCCCCCAATCCCTCCCTTGCCTCTTCCTCCCTCCCTCTCCGTTCCCCAACCCTCAGTCACTCCCTCCCTCCCTCCATTCCGCCCTCCATAACTTCTCTCCTCTCCCTCTATCCCCCACTACACTTCTCCTGCTACCCCCCCACTATCCCTCCTCACCTCCCCCACTGCCCTCCTCTCCCTCTTTTCACCATTTCCTACCTCCCCCACTCCTCCCTCCTCTCCCTCTATTCCATCTCCTCCCCCACTCTCCCTCCTCACCTCCCGACTTTCCCCTCTCCCTCCCTACCGCCTCCTCTCTTTCAATCCCCCCACTCTCCCTCCCCACCTCCCCAGGATCTTTCCTATCTCCTCCTCCCCTCTCCAATCCCTCCCTTACCTCTCCCTCCCTCTCCTTTCCCCTACCCTCAGTCCCTCCCTCCCTCCCACCCTCCATCCATAAAAAGCAGCATATGCAGTTCCTTCCTCCACAGGTCATTCATTGTTAGCTGTGGTTTAGATCTTGTTGACTTGACGATTGGAGCAGTTTGCATTGTGTGTGTGTGTGTGTGTGTGTTACTCAAACTCCGCGCAAACTGCTCGGCCACCCTGCAACCTGACTCTCCCTCCCTCCCTCTGCCCACTCCGGCTCACCTGCCACTCGGCCCATCCCCTACCGCCCGCGGCTGCCGCCATGCCCATCTGCCTACCTGTCTGCATGCTCGCTGCCACCGCTGGGCTGGGCCGGGGGGGCAGGGGGTTGGAGACTGTGTTCATCATGGTGGGCACCATGAGTTTCGACAAGCAGGTGGGGAAGATCTCCTCCAAGAGGGCCGTGAGGGTGAGTTACTGCAGCGGCGGCAGAGGAGACGGATGGTCGCAGCCATTCACCCGGGGGGAAGGGTAGACGGGACTGCCATTGCCACAGATGACGGGCGGGGGAAAGTGGTGAGTGTGGGTGAGAGGGACGGGACCAGGGTTTCACTGAACCCCCCCCCCCCCCCCCCCGTGGCCGCCGCCAGTGGTGTGGGAGACAGTAGACAAGTTACTGTGAGGAGGGGAGGGTGAGTGAGGCTGGAGAGGCCATGGTGCAGGAAGGGGCATCGCGTCCTGGCCGCGGTTTTGACCGACATGAGAAGAGACCAATCTGCGCATGTGCGTTTTTAAAGATTTTTAAACTTTAATAACTTTTAAAATATATCGGAACAATCGATCGGAACAAAACTTGTTGCACTTGCAGCACAGGAGAATGGTGAGTAAGGTGGCGAAAAATTGTAGCGCTATCATGTACCATTTTTGCACAAATAGAAAAACCACACAAACTGGAAGAGCACAAGATCAGAGTTTTACTTATGTATATAGAATATGAAATATATATAGATATAGATGTAGATATAGAAGATATAGGTAGATTGCTACTTGAGTCCAGAATTGAGCTTTCATTGTCGAGTTAAACTTGGTGTGAGGCAGGCTGGTATTTGTGCATTAGGTTGTTACTATGGAATATTCAGAGTGCACAATAAAAAAAATACCTGATCTACCACACACAGTATTCAACTCTTCGTTTAATGATATTTGCTACGGTTAGTGGATAAGCAATGGATTTGTCACACAGCTCTTAAAACTAAAACAAATTGTTCTGAACCAGATGCATACTAAAATCTTTCTGAGAGATCCTTGGACAAACACATTAGCACCATTTCTTTTGGCCTTTTTAGTACTTGTGTCATGAAATTATTGAAGATTTGATTCAATCTATTGACTGATCAGTTTTGAATCATCTCTCTTTCAGTCCTTAAAATGCACCCTCTGATCTTGAATATAGCCACTTTACAATACATAACCGTGTAGTTAAAAGGTTTCGATGCATTGCAGTAGTTTTGTATTGTCCTAAATATAACTATTCAAACTGTTTCAGTGCAATTTATTTTCTTAGTCCATTAAGTTACATTATACGACCATGCTAGATCACATGGTTCGTCAAGGACAAAACTCGGTGTAGAAAATAAAATGCTACAGGTTTGCAGCCTGACCCAGTTTCACAGGCTGCCCGAGGGGCGGATGTGATGGGTTGGCTTTAATGCATTAGTCCTCCTGTTGTTCTGAAAGAATATGATCACTAGGTAGGTCAGTTGTGTGCTAAATAAAAATGAAAAGTTTTGTGAGTTACCACAAAATAGCATTTATTTTAAAATTCGTTCTGACCCAGCTTATATGTGTGTCAAGTTAGATGTATCTGAATTTCCTATCTGATTCACTTCGTATTACCAATATCTTCCCAATTTTTCATAACTTTTTCTACCTGGATTATCTCTGCCCAGTACTAAAAAAAACAAAAAGATTTTGTTGAGGTTCCATGCATTTCATTTTGTTTTGGAGGGAAATCTATACCTTTTAATACAATTATTTCCCCAGACTTCTTATTGAAATTTTCTTTATGAAATGTTCTCTTTGTTTCTTGTTGGATTTGGAAAGCATGGCAGGGACAGAGTCACAGAAGGCCAAATGTTACATTTGGACTGGACATTGTGGAGCACAATTGTGACCCACCACTTATCCAGCTAAGTCCCAATTGCTGATGATGACAACGTACTGCTTCCTAAGTTCTTATTTCCTTCCAAGTGTATAGCGTGATGCCCCTGGAGCACCCTCTGCCCACTGGATATGGAGGGCCACTTTTTACTTGACCACCATTTTCAATAAGATATTCAGTAACATCAGAATACCTGGATGTCTGCTCCTCATCCTCATCTAGCACAAATTGCTGGAGAAACTCACTGGGTCAGGCAGCATCTGGGGAGGGAATGGACAGTTGATGTTTTGAGTCAAGATGAGACTGAAGGGGTAGGGAGAATAAAGCTTGAATAGAGGGGTAGGTAGATCCCAGTTCCCCCCCCCCCCTCTCTTTACCTGCTATCTCCCCGCTATCCCATCGGTCTGAAGAAGGGTCCCAACCCGAAATCTCATCTAACCTCATCCTGACCCACTGAGTTCTTCCAGCACTTTGAGTTCTGTTCAAGGTTTGAGCAACTGCCCCCCCCCCCCCCCCAAAGAGTAGAATTGTCACTCTTCAATAGTCACCATATGATGATAGTCACGATCAAAAATGCCCCCCCCCCCCCCCACTTAATGTGATGTAATGTGCTCAACAGCAAGTTTAGAGCTGGCTGGATGCTATGTTCATTATAATAATGTGCGTTCAGTGTGCTGTAGGTGAAACAGCACGTGATGAACTTGATATGAGGATTTCACCATTTCAGTGCATTTTTATAACCTGATCCATTTTTCCTTTTCTACAATTATTTTGATTTTTTTGACCTGTGAAAGACAATTTCTCGTGATGTTTTTTCTTAGTTTCACTTTGGGTGTATTTAAGTCCATATTTACTTTCCTCCCATGGGCCAATGTTAACCTAATTAAAGATCTGTAGAAAATGTGTTCCACATTATAATACAGTTGTGGTGAAAGTAATGTTGCTTAATCTCTTTTGCATTTGTATTTAAATGGAACATTAATTCTGATTAGATTTACTTTGGTACAAAATGAGAACGGTTTGACAACAGCATTGAGTATATTTCTTATTCAAGTGCTAATTGACGTGAAAGTGTTAGTGTGTTTTACGTACTTCTGTTAATACCATTAACAAAAATAACTTCGCTATTCACTGCTTCAGTTATATTTGACAAATACGGTAATGATCTAATTTACGATCATAACCTGTCGGAAATGTAATGGGCCAACCAAATGAAGACTAGTAAACACAAAGCACAAATTATCAGCAGTTATTTTTGTCTTCAGTTTACTGAAACAATCTTAAGCATATTCATTCTCTCTTATATCTCAATTGTGGGGATTTTCTATCTTACGTTTTTTTTTGTAATATCACTTTTTTTAACTGAACTCAGTGTTTTGATTAAAATTACGAGTTCTAGGTATTGCACTCAAAGTCTAAAATGCAAATGCATTTTAATTTTGTCACTGGATTAACCTTTGCCATTCACTTTATGAGCTCCAATTCTAATTAACTTCAATTGGCTGGGGGATACAATAAAGTTAATTGTTAACTAGATTATAATGGGAATAGCGGTGGGAGGATGAACAACAGTATTCATCGAAAGCAGCAGCTTGTGCTGTTTACATAGGAATATTTCTCATGGTTGTTCGCAGGCACATTTAAATAGTAACACGGGTAAATTAGAGAAAAGCAGATGAGGAAAGGTGACCACCAGTTAATCAAAGAGGTTGTGGGTGTGTGTAGGGAGAGGGGGGGGGGGGATGGATTATGATAAAGTAGAGGTTGCAGAGATTGTTGAAGTTAGGAAAAGTGTGGTTTCACATAATGAAATGGCCAAGGATGGAGGTGAAATGCAGGCAAAGGCAGAGAGATTCTGCATTGACCTGGAAATTATGGCTCTGCACTTTCTAATGAAAGTACAACTTTTCATCAAACAGTTCATTGTCTCATGTACTGAGGCACAGCGAAAAGCATTTATTGGCATGGTATCCAGTCAGCGGTGTAACGGTCAAACAGTCGAACAACATAGGCATTGGCAAAATGTTGAAAGACGTTGGAGAGTTCTTCTTCTTGCGTTTGAGGCAGCAGAGGTTATGTAACGCCCTCCAGGCATTGTATCCCGTTCAATGTGCTGTTGTCGAGGG
Source organism: Raja brachyura (assembly GCA_963514005.1). Next base: position 46,796,392 of record OY740795.1, on the reverse strand, counting down.
CCGTGAGGTCTACCCCTCCACCATGGGGACGGAGGACAGTGCTGTCGAAAATGACGTCCTGCGATGTGGGTGAGGTACTCTCTGCGAAGCTTGGCGGGTGCGATACCTACGAGCACTGGCAGAACATCCGTCGGGGTAGGGCGTAGGCAGCTGGTGATGATCCGTATGGGGTCGTTGAGGATGGCGTCTAGCTTGTTAGTATGAGCGCTGCGGCACCGTGCTGGGGCGGCATACTCAGCGGCGCTGTACACGAGTGTAAGAGCACGGGTTCGGAGAGTAGATGTCCTGGCGCCCCATGACGACCCAGCCAAGCAACGCAGGAGGTTGTTCCGCGCCGAGATTTTAGCGCGGACAGCTTCAAGGTGTTGCTTGTCGGTCAGCTGCCGATCAAGTTTCACCCCGAGGAAATGTAGGAAATGGGTTATAGGGTAGGGGTGACCCATTGAGGGTGACGGTTAGCTGGCGCTGAGCTCCCTTGTTGTTGAGGTGAAAGGCCATTGTGGTGGTTTTTGCCACACTCAGTTTTAGTCTCCAGGTTTTGAGGTACCCCTCGACAAGTTCCAAATCCGTCGAGAGCACATCCTCCACGTTTGACCGTTGGAGAGATTGAGTTGGATGTTGCCGAGCAATTAATATGACTATAGGCGATGACAAATTAACTGAGAAGGAGGTCGAAATAAATCTTTGAGGGGGACATGAGAAAATCGAGATGTTGGCATCTGGAGCAAAGAAACAAGCTGCTGGAAGAACAAAACGAGTCGAGCAACATCGGGGGCTGGATTGTGGGGGGCAGTGAAGGAATTGTTGATACTCTGGGTTTAAAACCTACATCATGATTGAGAGTGGAGTGAGAAGATGACCAGTATATAGAGGAGTGTTGAAATGATGAGACGGGTTGGTAGGTGGACAGGGGAGCAGTGAAGGATGTTGGGGGTCCTAGCAGGAGGGGGAAGGGTAGAGTTGGCAGACATAGGCTATGGGTGATAGGTGGGAGCAGAAGAGAAGGGGAAAGAAACACTTCACCTGATTCCATCTGCCTTTTTTTCCTTTTATCTACTTTCACCTGTCACCCACCTGCCTCTCTCTCTCTTTCAACCACACCCTCCTCATCCCCACCTGCGACCATCTGCCTTTCATCCTTCACCACTTCTTGTTCCACATGTTGCCTCTCCACTCTCAGTCCCGATGTGAGGCGTCAAGCTGAAACATTGACAATTCCTCCTCCACAACAGGTGCTGTTCAACCAGCTGAGTTCCTCCAGTAGTTTGCTTTTTGATCCAAACCTTTGAAGGAATTAAAAACACCGGTACATTGGAAGCACGTCATCGCTAGAGACACTCTTGATATGATGTGGTCGGCAGGTAAGGAATAACAGTCCAGCTGAACTGGTTAAAGAAGTGGCATGGTGGAGGGTAACTGTGATGGGACTGTTTGATGGTGAAAGTGGGGATCATGATAAATCAAGGTATTATTTGCAATGTTGCTTCGTGTTGTTTAACTTGTAGTCATGGTTTAAAGTGAAACATGAAATTACAGGAAATGTTTGAAAGAAAATAAATAGAAGCAGAATTAGGCCACAAGGCTCTTTAGATTTGCTCCACCATCCAGTAAGATTACAGGTGATTCTGTGTCTCTAGAAAAGACCATCTTGGAACCTGATCCCAGCACCGTGCTTTGTGAAAAAACACCCATCAATCTAATCTCTGAATAGAGTAACTCTCTGATAATCTGTTCCCTCAGTGTAACATTGGGGCCACTGGGCGATGCTTCCCAATGCACCCTTTAAATTCACCTGGTTATTTGGAAAATATATGACCTTATTATGTAACATCTAAAAATAAAAAGTGAATTAAACATGTGTTGGTGTATTAATATAAATTGCATCAGTAGTTTGAAAATCTGCCAATCTGACTTTGCCAAAGTCCTGAGTGTGCCTAATCATTGGAATGTTACTGTGTTCTCAGTGACTGGATATTCTCTGCCCTCTAACACGTTTCATAATTCTTGCTGAAGAAACATTTCCTGCTCTCAGTTCTGAATAGCCAGCTCCGTGTGACGTTGATGCCCAGTTTTGGAGCCTCAGCTTGGAGGAAACATCCCCGATTCCCTGTGTGGTACCACATGTACCACAAAGATAAATGTTCACACAAACATAAAAGAAGCTGATAGAATAAGTCTGCATTAATAGTTTCTATGAAAACAGCAAAATTGGAGCAGGAGTAGTCTATAGCCCCTACTGGCTGATCCCAGCTGAACTGACCCAGGCCTTAGCTCCTCTTCTGTGTTCATAAGGTCATGTGATAGGAGTAGAATTAGGCCATTCAGCCCATCACATCTACTCTGCCATTCATTCAATCATAGCTGATCTATCTCTCCCTCCTAACCCATTCTCCTGCCTTCTCCCCACAACTTCTAACTCCGATACTAATCTAAAATCTATCTATCTCTGCCTTAAAAATATCCACTGACTTGGCCTCTGCAGCCTATAAGGCCTGTCCCACTCTACGAGGTAATTCAAGAGCTCTCCCGAGTTTAAAAAAAAATCAAACTCGTGGTAAGTACATAGAATGTACGTAGCGGGTACGTCGGAGCTCGGGACGTCTCTTAGCGGCTCTTAACACTAACGGCAGGTACTTGGGATGCGCGGTAAGCTTGTGAAGATTTTTCAACGTGTTGAAAAATGTCCACGAGAGCCCCGAGTACCTACGAGCGACTATTACTGTAATTCTCTGAGTTCGAATCAGGGGGAACTCGGGAGAACTCTTGAATTACCTCATACAGTGGGACAGGCCCTTTATGTGGCAAATAATTCCACACATTCACCACCCTTTGACTAAATAAATGTCTCCTCATCTCCTTCCTAAAAGAACGTCCTTTAATTCTAAGTTCCAAATTCTAAATGTTAGTTCCTCTCATCCCAGAAATGAACTGAGTGAATTTCTTTTGAATACTCCCAATGCTTATATATACTTGAGTAAGAAGATCAAATGATGCACATATTTCTAGGTATGGCCTTGCCAAAGTCCTGTAACATTGTGATAATATTTATAAATTTTAGCCCTCTTGCAATGGAAGCCAATATGTGTTCTAGATTTGCGAAACTGGCAGCAAGATGGAAAACTGTCTTTTGTGTTTAGGAACAGGTTCAAAAATATATTGCATTCCTTTTACGGTTAAATTGAAATGTGAGTTTGCTTTTGAACATATGAAATGGTGTAAAATGTTTTGGCAGGTCTTGAAGTGAGAATTTCTAATCCACTCTCTTTGAGTTGATTACAATTCATTTGTGAGTTTGATATTTGTAGCTAGCCAAGTGTTATCTGTGGAATTATTTCTATAAAATGTTGGTGTTGAAATTCCAGGTGCTGGACTATTTGGGATTCTGAAAAGTTAAAACTTAGTCAGAAAATGTATCAGAAACACATGATGAGAGAAGTTTTGGGGAATGTTTAGCACTGACAAAACATGTGAAAACACATGCTGATCTTCCTCACCCACCTGTCTTCCCAAAGTTTGTTTATTTGCATCTCCCATAAAGCTTTACAGGATCCACACGTGAAAAAGCTGGATAATCTGTGTGAAAACGCCAAAGGCATGGAAGTCTGATTTATTTGTGTGGCCAACACTATCAAAGTAATGCCTTGCACCTTTGGTTCATCAAAGTGCCACCTGTCTTAAGGATGGGCTGCATTTGTAAAATTTGTGTTTGTTTTTGGTTCTTCGAATAAAAAAAAAACCAGGAACCCAATATTAATGGATTAATGAACAGTAGAGTTTCTATTCTTTGTCACTACATTCCCCCTTTCAGTTTCCATTTTGGGATAGTTCCCAGCTGTTTTCTCCCAGCTGTTATCAGGCAATTGAACCATCGTATTGCAATTAGCAGTCGTGAACTACTATCTACCTCATTGGTGACCCTCGGACTATCCTTGATCAGACTTTACTGCCTTTATCTTGCACTCAACGCTATTCCCTTATCATGTATCTGTACACTGCGTATGGCTCAATTGTAATCAAATATTGTCTTTTGGCTGACTGGTTAGCACACAACAAAAGCTTTTCACTGTACCTCAGTACACGTGACACTAACCTAAAACTGAAAGTGAAACATAAGATATCTATCCGTCAGCTACTTCTGAGTCAACGTTCACCAACGGGAGATTGAGGGGGAGATCCCAGCAGTTGTGTGAATGTTGTGGTCCTTGATCGCTTTCCTTGTTCTCACTGCAGGCAGTAGACTCCAGTGACATGCTGGCGTTTTGGCTCTTACACTGAGTCCATTTGCAATGGTACTTGGGCTCCTTACCCACTGCGGCATGCTTTAATTCTAACTTTTTCACCTGATGAAAGCAAAACAAATTCTTGAATTTATCTTCCATACTTTATACCGGGAAATCCCAAAGTCCCTTCTTGGCATTAATGTATTTTGTGCATAGTTGGTGATTTAATGTGGAAAGCACCGTGGACAATTGCTGCAAAACTACAGCTGATAATGAACAGTTAGTCTGCTTAAAGTGATGAAGAAGGAACTGCAGATGCTGGAGAATCGAGGGTTACACAAAAAGCTGGAGAAACTCAGCGGGTGCAGCAGCATCTAAGGAGTGAAGGAGATAGGCGACGTTTCGGGTCGAGACCCTTCTTCAGACTGGTCAGGGATCAGGGAAACGAGAGATATAAACAGTGATATGGAGAGATAAAGCAAGAACAATGAGTGAAAGATATGCAAAAAAGTATTGGTGATAAGGAAAGCAGGCCATTGTAAGCTGTTTCTGGTGTGAAAATGAGAAGCTAGTGCGACTTGGGGGGGGGGGGGGGGGGAGATGGTGAAGGAATGTCAGGGCCCGAGGGCTGAGGGAGAGGTGGGGGGGTGGGGGGAAAGGAGCAGTCTGGGTTAACAGAATTGAGAAAATTCAATGTTTAAGCCCAGAGGATGCAGACTCCCCAAGCGGAATATGAGATGTTGTTCCTCAAACTTGCGGTGTTGTTCACTCTGGCCATGGAGGAGGCCCAGGACCGAGAGGTCGGATACGGAGTGGGAGGGGGAGTTGAAGTGCTGAGCCACCGGGAGGTCGGGTTGGTTATTGCGGACCGAGCGGAGGTGTTCGGCGAAACGATCGCCTAGCCTCCGCTTGGTCTCACCGATGTAGATTAGCTGGCATCTGGAGCAACGGATGCAGTAGACGAGGTTGGAGGAGGTGCAGGTGAACCTCTGTCGGACTTGGAATGACTGCTTGGGTCCCTGAAAGGAGTGGATGGGGGAGGTGAAGGAACAAGTGTAGCATCTCTTGCGGTTGCAAGGGAAAGTGCCCGGGGAAGGAGTGGAGCAGGAGGGAAGGGAAGAATTGACGAGGGAGTTGCGGAGGGAGCGGTCTTTGCGGAAGGCAGATAGGGGGGGAGATGGGAAGATGTGGCGAGTGGAGGGGTCACGTTGGAGGTGGCGAAACTGGCGGAGGACTATCTGTTGTATGCGCTGGCTGGTGGGGTGAAAGGTGAGGACCAGAGGAGCAACCCATACCCATCCACTGACACCCTCCTCCGCCTAGCGGAGTTGGTCCTTACCCTAAACAACTTCTCTTTTGACTCCTCCCATTTCCTCCAAACACAAGGCGTAGCTATGGGCACACGCATGGGCCCTAGCTACGCCTGCCTCTTTGTCGGGTACGTCGAACAATCTTTGTTCTCGACGTACCAGGGCCCCACCCCCGACCTTTACCTCCGTTACATTGACGACTGCTTTGGTGTCACCTCCTGCACCCACGCAGAACTGACTGACTTTATCCATTTCACCACCAACTTCCATCCGGCACTCAAATATACTTGGACCATTTCCGACATTTCCCTACCATTCCTTGACCTCACCATCTCTATTGCAGGTGACACACTCCTGACTGACATCCACTACAAACCAACTGACTCCCACAGCTACCTGGACTACTCTTCCTCCCACCCTGCTTCCTGTAAGGACTCCATCCCCTATTCCCAATTCCTCCGACTACGCCGCATCTGCTCCCAGGATGACGTGTTCCACACCAGGTCATCGCAAATGTCCTCGTTCTTCAGAGAACGGGGTTTCCCCTCCCCCACTATCGATGAGGCTCGCACCAGGGTCTCCTCCATACCCCGCAACACTGCCCTCTCTCCCCATTCCCCCACTCACAACAAGGGCCGAGTCCCCCTGGTCCTCACCTTTCACCCCACCAGCCAGCGCATACAACAGATAGTCCTCCGCCAGTTTCGCCACCTCCAACGTGACCCCTCCACTCGCCACATCTTCCCATCTCCCCCCCTATCTGCCTTCCGCAAAGACCGCTCCCTCCGCAACTCCCTCGTCAATTCTTCCCTTCCCTCCTGCTCCACTCCTTCCCCGGGCACTTTCCCTTGCAACCGCAAGAGATGCTACACTTGTTCCTTCACCTCCCCCATCCACTCCTTTCAGGGACCCAAGCAATCATTCCAAGTCCGACAGAGGTTCACCTGCACCTCCTCCAACCTCGTCTACTGCATCCGTTGCTCCAGATGCCAGCTAATCTACATCGGTGAGACCAAGCGGAGGCTAGGCGATCGTTTCGCCGAACACCTCCGCTCGGTCCGCAATAACCAACCCGACCTCCCGGTGGCTCAGCACTTCAACTCCCCCTCCCACTCCGTATCCGACCTCTCGGTCCTGGGCCTCCTCCATGGCCAGAGTGAACAACACCGCAAGTTTGAGGAACAACATCTCATATTCCGCTTGGGGAGTCTGCATCCTCTGGGCTTAAACATTGAATTTTCTCAATTCTGTTAACCCAGACTGCTCCTTTCCCCCCACCCCCCCACCTCTCCCTCAGCCCTCGGGCCCTGACATTCCTTCACCATCTCCCCCCCCCCCCCCCCCCCCCAAGTCGCACTAGCTTCTCATTTTCACACCAGAAACAGCTTACAATGGCCTGCTTTCCTTATCACCAATACTTTTTTGCATATCTTTCACTCATTGTTCTTGCTTTATCTCTCCATATCACTGTTTATATCTCTCGTTTCCCTGATCCCTGACCAGTCTGAAGAAGGGTCTCGACCCGAAACGTCGCCTATCTCCTTCACTCCTTAGATGCTGCTGCACCCGCTGAGTTTCTCCAGCTTTTTGTGTAACCCTGCTTAAAGTGATGTTGGTTGTGGGTTAAATATTGTCCTGGACACTGAAGACAATTCCTATATTAATCTAGAATACAATCATGCACTGTCCACCCACATTTTCTTGCAGCAGTTCAAATGTAAAGAACCTAGTGCAGTCCAAGTCTATCTTAAAAAAAAACCAAGTCATATAGGTCTAAAGAAGGGTCTCGACCCGAAACGTCGCCCATTCCTTCTCTCCAGAGATACTGCCTGTCCCGTTGAGTTACTGCAGTATTGTGTCAATCTTAGTCATGTAAAACATTGAGGATAGAAATGTTAAAGCTTTTATTTCAGAGCTGACTCCAGTGATTGAAGGTTTGATTTTTAACTTTGCACCTCCAAGGCAGCACATAATTAAAAATCTTCCAGACTCTTGTGCTCTCTCTCACGTGGATCTCTTCCACGGGGGTGATCATTTAAGCTAGCAGCTACTGACCTGGGGGCAATACATGTAGCCATGCTTGGGACTGATTGTAGAAACTAACTACACCTGTCTTGTCAGACATAGCCACAACGGCTAAATATTTTACTTGGTGGGTGACAGGAGGAGAAATTCCTCTTTCCAACCAAGGTTTGCCTTCCAAGGTACAAAATGTTGAGAGAATGGAGCGACTGGGCTTGTATAGACTGGAATTTAGAAGGATGAGAGGGGATCTTATTGAAACATAAGATTATTATGCGATTGGACACGCTAGAGCAGGGGTCGGCGACGACCTTGTTCTGCATTGGGGCCGGGACGCTTGTCTGTGAGCGGATGGCGGGCCACATCTATCACGTGTACACGTGGATCCCGCCCCCATCCCACCCCACCCCGGATTGCAGGCATCAGATCACGTGTTCACAGAAGGTAGACAAAAATGCTGGAGAAACTCAGCGGGGAGGCAGCCTCATGCAATCTTTGCATATTTCACCCGCTGAGTTTCTCCAGCATTTTTTTCTAACTTCAATTTTTCCAGCATCTGCAGTTCTTTTTCCTTGAACATTCCCTGAAACATACAAATTCATAAAAACCTACAAAAATATATGTTGTTCCCAGATGACATACATAGAAAACAGTACAAGCATGAAATTCTATTTCTAAGACAACATGGATAGAAACACCATGTATATGATGTGGAAAGATAAAAGATGATTGCTTCTATATCAGTGCAATATTATTTTTGCAATGTTCATGAAAAATGATGGGATTATGTTCACCTTCTGTCACTGTTGTTGCCTGACATGTAGCTTCTACGGTGCACCTTTTATATATTTTTATTTTAATGTATGACCGAACCATAGAGCTGTTAGTCTAAATTCCTAAGTTCTTAAGTCCATGTCATAGGAACAGAATGAGGCCATTTGGCCCATCGAATCTGCTCCGCCATTCTATCACTGGCTGATGTATCTTTCCATCTCAACCCCATTCTGCTGCCATCTCCCTGTCACCTTTGACACCCATACTAATCAAGAACTTGTCATTCTCTGTTTTAAAAATACCCAATGACTTGGCCTCCACTGCTGTAAGTGGAAATGAATTCCACTGGTTCATCACCCTCTAACTAAAATGGTTAACAGTTAAGGAAATAGAATGGCAGGAGCGTACATTACTCATTAACAGTTGGCTAGAAGAGAAGATCACAGCCTAGAAATTCATCGGTGCAGTTAAAAGTGGACAGAAAGGTTGTTGAGCAGCATGTCAAGGTCAGCTTCAGTTGTGCACCTTCTACAGCAAACGTCAGTCTCAGTCACCTCAGTCACCGTTTGGTCCAGACCGTGGGTCAGAGTCCATTGATTTTGTGGAGAGGATGGGAAGAATTGACCAACACCTGGAGGCCCTTTTGTGGACGTGGTCTGGAGATCAGGGCCAACTGATGTGTGGTCACGGTGGCGCAGCGGTAGAGTTGCTGCCTTACAGCGAATGCTGCGCCGGATGCCCGGGTTCGATCCCGACTCTGGATGCTGTCTGTCGGGAGTTTGTACGTTCTCCCCGTGGCCTGCGTGGGATTTCTCCGAGATCTTCGGTTTCCTTCCACACTCCAAAGACGTACAGGTTTGTAGGTTAATTGGCTTGGTAAATATAAAAATTGTCCTTAATGTGTGTCGGATAGTGTTAATGTGCAGGGATTGTTGGTCGGCGCGGACCCGGTGGGCTGAAGCGCCTGTTTTCACGCTGTATCTCTGAACTAAACTAAACTAAACAATGTGGTGGTTGGGCGGAGGCTCATTGGATGTCCAAGGTGTTTTTGTTTAAACATAAATATCTTGGTGGGATGCTGACTGTGGCTTGATCCAGGTGGGCTTCTTTCAAAAGCAACGCTGCAAAGGTGGGAGCACTCTTCAACGTGGCACTTCAGGGAGTGAAGAAAAACGGATGCCATACCATCTGCAACTGACATGAAAGTTTCAGTCATCTACACGAGGGAGATATGTAACAGCCAATATCCAGTCCAATTTCCGGAGTGACTGCGTTGAAAACTGGATGGTTGCAATCATGGTGTGTTCTAAAAGTGATGTATTTATCTGATGCACACAGCTGTGAAAAGCAGTATCACTTCATTGGAGCTTTGAGGGATTTTTGATTATTATTTTTAATAAAGTTGCGAAAGGATCCATTGATTTCAAGTGGGTTTTTTTCCATAGAGTTAGACCTTTCCTATTGTTTTACTATCTGATTTTGGAAAACAAAATCACAATGAGGTTTTAAAATCCGAAGTGCAAACTATGTAATGTTCAGGTCCATCTTATGCAAGATATATATTTATCACAAGCAGTAAATCTTCACCATGTATTGTTTATAAGTAGTTTTATTAACTATTTGATTTTAGGTCAATTTATTTACAATTGAACACGAGAATATTAGCATTGTTTTTTATTCGTATCAGGAAAGGGTTTTTGCAATTCCAGGAGGAAGTTGAAGCGAATCATATGGTTGTAGCTACATGCACATAGCCAGGTATATCAGCTGTAAATTAATTCCCTGAAATGGTTAATAGCTGGGGAAACTGTTAGGAAGAGATTCATTAAGGATCCAGGCTTAATATTAACTTGCTAAATAATAGAGACATGAATATCACAAAAGGATAGGAAGGAACTGCAGATGCTGATTTAAAACTGAAGATAGACACAAAATGCTGGAGTAACTCAGCGGGACAGGCAGCATCTCTGGATAGAAGGAATGGGTGACATTTCTGGATAGAAGGAATGGGTGACATTCGAGACCCTTTTTCAGACTGTTCTTCAGACTGACCCGAAATGTCGCCCATTCTTTCTCTCCTGAGATGCTGCCTGCCCGCTGACTTACTCCAGCATTTTGTGCCTATCTTCAATATCACAAAAGACTTGGCTGAGAATTTGGGTTAGTGAATGGCCACATCCTGAACTGTGACCATTTTTACTCCTTGGATATTAAAAAAAAACAAAAACAAGGCTTCTTGAGTATCTTCCTGCAAACTATCATATGACATTCATGTGTACCACGCTCACAGACAACATTAATTATGGTAGCAATAATGTCAATGATATTAATAATGTACTTGAACAAATGTTAAATTTTGATTAATCTAAACTATGATTAAAACAAGTAAAATTGTTGTAATGTTTCCATAAGAATAATGGAGAGTGGAATTTCAAGTGGCTTATTTGATTACTATAATTTCCAGGCTAATTTTATTAATAGGTAAAATCAGAAAGGGTAGTAATTTTTATTGAGCAGTTTTTCGATATGAAATATGTACATTTCTTTTGAAATGGAAAATAAATTGTAATTCTATATATGAGCAGCAAAAGAAATGGAATTAGTAGATTTTTAATCAGATCCTTATGCAATAATTGTCCAGTTTCAGTCAGACTGCATCAGGAGACAATCATCAGTTAACTAAGATGAATGTAATTGTACTGTTAGCAACCAAGTATCCTAGCACGTTACTGAAATCAATCGTGGATTTGAGAGTTGTTTTGCATTCAGATGGTTCTGAACTGTACGCCACTGACCACATTATTGACCATTTGAAAGGAGAAGTCAACAAGTCACTCCTATCTGGTTCAAGGAAAGGCTACTTGCACGTTGGTTTGCAAGTTTGCAGCAGACATTAAAATTGATGGAGTTGTGGTCAGAATATATATAGTTGGATATAGAATTGGTGCAGAAATGGGCAGAGAAATGGCAGATGGAGTTTAATCTGAACGTCTGTGTGGTTATCTAGAATGTTGCCTGGGTTCCAGCAACTAAGTTACAGAGAGAGGTTGAACAAGTTAGGTCTTTATTCTTTGGAGCGCAGAAGGTTAAGGGGGGACTTGATTGAGGTCTTTAAAATGATGAAAGGGATAGACAGAGTTGACATGGATAAGCTTTTCCCATTGAGGGTAGGGAAGATTCAAACAAGAGGGCATGACATGAGAATTAAGGGATAGAAGTTTAGGGGTAACATGAGGGTGAACTTCTTTACTCAGAGAGTGGTGGCTGTGTGGAATGAGCTTCCAGCAGAAGTGGTGGAGGCAGGATCGATTTTAACATTTAGAAGTAAAATGGATAGGTATATAGACGGGAAGGGAATGGAGGGGTATGGTCTGAGTGCAGGTAGATGGGACTAGGGGAAAATAAATGGTCGGCACGGACTGGAAGGGCCGAGAGGGTCTGTTTCCGTGCTGTAATTGTTATATGGTGATATGGTTATCTACTTTGGGAGGCCGAATGTAAGGGGTAAGTGCATAGTTAGTGGCAAGACTCTTAACAGCATTGGAGTATAGAGGGGTCTCTGGGTCCAAGTACTTAACTCCAAGAAAGTGGCAACACAAGTGGATAGAGTGGTGAAGAAGGTATATGGTATGCTTGCATTCATTGGTCGAGGAATTGAGTATAAGAATCAGGAAGTCACATTGCAGCTTTTGCCAAACTCTGGGCCACAAGTGGAATATTGCATACAGTTCTAGTCACCACATTACAGGAAGGGTGTGAATGCGTTGGAAAGGGTGCATAAGATGTTTACCAAAATGCTGCTTGGATTGGAACATGTAAGATATAAGCAGAGGTTGGACAAACTTGGGTTATTTTCTCTGGAGCTTCAGGAAACCTTGTGGGAGGCATAGATAGACAGTCAGAACCTTCTTCCCAAAGGTGAAAATGTCTAAGACTAGTGGGCATAGCTTTGAGGTGAGAGGAAAAAAGTTTAAAGGAGATATGCAAAGCAAGGTTTTTACTCAGATGGTGGTGGGAATGTAAGGCGGTGGTAAACACAGGTATGATAGTGGCATTTTAGAGGCTTTTGGATGAGCAGCTGGATATGGAGGAATATGGCTCACCTGCAGAAAAGGAAATTTGTTTAACTTGGAATTTGTATATTGTGGAGTGAATAGCCTGTTCCTACGCTGTACTGTTCTATGTTCTACATTTTATGCAGTGCTGCAAGAAAGTTGACATCTAATAGGTCAGAAAAAATGGACAACTGTGCTGCTGTGCCTGTTGTATTTTAGGTACATAACCTAGAAAGTGTTTTTTTTTAGTTTCAGCAACTTTGTAGATACTGTACCTTTTCCTATATTGCCCCCAAGAGGTAGTACCTTGACAGAAATTGATATGGGCTCTATCTATAGCATAAACCTGGGATCAGAATGCTTAAAACAGCAGTAGCATATGTGACCTTGGCAAAACTGTTATCCATTATTCTGACAGGCACAAAATGAAGTATTTTTGTCTAATTTCTAACCAAAAAAAATTCTAAGTTTTCATTGCCTTTAGAATGTTGAAGGGAAAGCCAAGATGGCATTCGTAACTCCTATTTTTTTTTTAATGGTGCCAACAGTAGCATTTAGGAGGTGTAACCTCAACTTGCCAGTATATTTCATTGGAGTGAGTTTGGATGCCGTAAAGAAAATGAATTCTTAATGTGGAGTTTTAGTTTGGAGATACAGCACAGAATCCGCGCCGACCAGCGATCCCTGCATATTGACACTATCCTACACACCCAATTTTTGCATTTACCAAGCCAATTAACCTACATACCTGTACGCTTTTGAAGTTTGCATTCCAAGTGCTTTAATGTAATAAGTTCATTTGAAATTTTTTTATATTCATCGATCACCTTTTGGATAAAGAGCCCTACCTTGAAAGAAAATGGGCAGTGAGAGAAATGAAGAAGTACTGATGTTTAAAAAAATAGTTTTCTTGTATTCTCAAATGCATTTGGGCAGCTTTTCTCCCACTGGAGTTTAACCATCTGCTCAACATCATCCATCTGCCAAACTGTATCCAGAATGGTTAAACAAATTGGAAAATTGCTTTAAATAAATAGCAACTTCTTTGTGAAGCATTTATGGCCACAAGTTAGAGAGACAAGGAAATGGAGATGCAGGAATCTTGCGCAGATCACAGGGTAGGTCAACGTGTCATGCGGCATCTCTGGAGGATGAGGATAAGCCACATTTTGGGTCAGGACCCTTCTTCAGACTGATTGTGGAGAAAACCAGAAAACCTGGCAAGTGATATGTGGATACAGGTGATTAGCAGATGGGTAGACAATGGCTCGAGATGGAAATGAGACAAAAATGTAACAGAAAAAGGCAGAAATGTGTTAGAGAGGGGGAGTGGATTGTAAAGCCAGACAGAGGGGTATAGGAGGAACAGAGTGGGACAATGCACACTGGAGTGTGGGTTGTGACAGGAAAGAGGAGGGGAGTAAAGGGAAAGAGAGGAGGGGGGAGCTGTAAATTAATTTTGAGTTTTCAATGTTCATACTATTGGGTTGTAGGATACCCAAGCAGAATAGGAAGTGCTGTTCCTCCAGTTTGTGTGTGGCTTCACTCTGGGAAAGGAGGCAGCATTGGACAGAACTGCCAGTATGAGAAGGGGGAGTTAAAGTGGCTCGCAGCTGGGAGATCCAATGGACCTTTGGTGCTCAAGTGTTTGGTGAAACAATCGGCTAGTCTGTGCTAATCTCTCTGATGTAAAAGAGACCATATTGAGAGCACTGCATACAGTAGATGAGGTTAGAGGAGGTGTATGTGAATCTCTTTCTCACATGTAAGGGCTGCTGGTGTCCTTGGATGGAGGTGAGATAGGGGGGTTGAGTGAATCAAGGAGTTGCAGAGGGAGTGGTCTGTATGGAAAAGGGTGAGGATGGGAAGATGTGATTCATGGTGAGACAATGCTACAGGTAGTGCAATTGTTGGAGAATGGTGTGTTGCATGTGCAGGCTGGTGTGGTCAAAGGGAGGGAGGGTGAGAACTCTATTTTTGTTCTATCTGGGGGAAGGCGAAGCGAGAGCAGAACTACGGGATACCGTGGGGACATAGGGTTTGGATCCACCACAATAGTGGTGGTGGTGGGGGGGGGGGGGGGAGGGGGAGGTGGTGGAAACCATGTTCACTCAAGATCGATGTTCCCGAGTGGAAAGGCCCATCTTGGGAGCTGATGCAGAAGAGACAGAAACGCTGAGAGTAGTAGATGGTGTCCTTGCCTAGTGGTAGGGTGAGATGAGGTGAAGTCCAGGTAACTGTGGGAATCAGTGTGTCTCTAGTAGATGACAGTTGATAATCTGTCCTTTGTGATGGAGATACAGAGATTTTTTAAAAAGTGAGGGAGCTGTCACAGATAATCCAATTAGATGGCAGGGTGGTGGTTAGTGGCAAAATTGATGAAACCAAAGGGTTCTGCATGCTCGCAGGAGGCAGCCCCAATGTTGATGTAGCAGAAAGAATTGGGGATGGGGCTAGTGTACATGTGGAACAAGGATTATTTGACATAACCAACAAAAAGGCAGGAATAGCTGGGGCCCATGCGAGTGCCTGTGGCTACATCTATGACTTGAAGAAACAGAAAAATGGAGAATTGTTGATGGTGAGGATGGGTTCAGCTAGATGGAGAAGAGTGTTAGTAGAGGGGAACTGTTTGGATGTCCGTAGGAGAGCTGGAGGGGCCTGAGACCTCCCTTGAAGGGAATGGAGGTGTGAAGGGACTGGAGAGATGATACGATGGGGCCATAGAATAGCAATGTTACAAAATTTTGAGATTTAAAAAATCAAGTCTGCAATTTATCCCATCAGATAAAGCATAAAAAGAAGTTTAATTTGACACCTAATTTACTTTCATATCTTCAGTATTAAGAAAGTTATGGCCATTGTCATACTCAGAAATTAGCATCTTGCTCCCCATTGCCTTTCAATTGACTTAACTCAAAAGCTGTGATCTGGAAAAGCTAAAAGCCCATAACTTTCTTAAAAATTAAGAGAATTCAATGAAATTTTCAGTTATTATAGATTGAAGCATTCTGAAACAAATATGAAACAATCTTACTTGGATGACCTGAAATTAAAGCATATAATTAGTTAGTTATCTAATTGTAGCTAATTACAAAATTCAATGAGTAGATCTAAACATCTATCCATTTCTTAAGAAAAGATAAACTTTTTTTAAATTGCCTAAGTGTCCAAATAACATTCACACAATAATTCACAATATAACACCATTTTTAAATCTCATTTTCATGAATTTCTGGGCCAAATGGAAGGAATTTTGAGTTTGATTCCTGTAAATTAATGGCCATTTAAATGAACTAGCGAGTGGGTTTTAGTGGAATGCGGTGGATTGGAACGTTGCGGTTAGCGGTGAAGTCGGGAGGAAAAATATTGTTTGTTCATACATTTTTTTGGACCCCATTTCGCAACATAAAAATATTATTAAAGCCTCCCGAAAAACCAACTTTTAATATAAAAATAAACTATTTACCTTTTCTTCTCCCCTACGCAAAATCCTTCCGGTTGTCGGTGCTCACGGCTTTTGAAGGTGATTTTTAAACTACTCTAGTTAATAAATAATTTAGAGTAATTTAAAAATACCTTAATTCATGAAATGTCGGAGCGATTTTTCTTCCGCAACGAAATCGCCCGACATGGATCGATTTTCCAGGTCTGTTGAAAAACGGCACTTTAAGCCCGCCCCCCTCTGAAAGGCGCCAAAGTCGCGCACACGGGGAGCGGCAGAACTGCAGCACTGCTCAAGGTAAGTTTTGCAACATACCTACATAGAATTTGAACACTATTGCACTATTGAAGATTGTGTGAAGTGCCTCGGATTGGACTGTGCCACAAGGGTTTGGAGAACAACTGAGTTGGGACAACCAAAATTAGCTTTTGCTTTTTGCTACATTTCATGAAAAGGTATATTTATGCTGATGTTTTGTTATATGATTTTGTATAATGCGAAGATAAATTGACATTCGTTATTAGTTTACTGGATATAAATTTGACGAATGAGGCTAAATATAATTTCGACTGTGGTGGGAGCACTGATTAATCAGAGAAAGGGAGTTGGATGTTGAAACATTTCAAGTTTCCCTGGTATGAAATGATTTGCTCTTGGTTGCAGATGGCAGCACAGAACATGAACACTTTTAGAGGTTGGCTGTATTGAACTGATCTTCAGCAGTGCGATCAGGACATCTCTGACCTACTTGTTGTATATGAGGCACCTAGACTCCTCAGGTCTTCAGGGACAGGTTTACTCTGTGTTCCCAGGGTCAGAACTAAAAAGGCTGAAGCAGCGTTCAGTTTTTATGCTCCACACCTGTGGAACAAGCTCCCTGAACACCTGAGGTGTGTACAGACTGTAAGCTCATTTAAATCGGGCCTAAAAACACTATTGTTTACTGTAGCTTTTCCATAACCCAACGCAGGTAATCTTAACCTTCGAATCTTAACCCTTTTATGTGCTTTTAAAATCATTTTATTGTTTTAGTGATTTTGTTTTACTATTCATGCATTTGTCTTATTGCTTGTTTTGTAATTTTTGATTATTGGCTATTTAGTTGTCCTGTGTTGTATTGTGGTTCTGCAACGTTTTTAAACTATGTTATTCTTTTGTTTCTTTTGTAAAACACTATGAATTGCTGCTTGTACGAATGGTGCTATATAAATAAACTTGCCTTGCCTTGTGAGGGTCATTTATGTGCTTTTAATATAGCATGGAGTGAAACAAATTGATCAGTATCTATGAGGTGAAGAACGCTAGAAAGAAGGTAGTTACAATCATCCACCTGGCATTGTTAGTCGAAGATGCTTGCAACCAGTCAGCATTCATTTTACATTCAGATACTGGTTTGAGCCACAGTGACGGATAGAGATCAATTTGGAGCCAGCTCTTTCTAGTTTCAATTCAAGAACTCTCCCTGTGAACTTGATAACTTGTGCAACTTGATAAACTTGTTGCCAGGAGAGCGGGAATTTAACATTGCTCCAACTCACTTTCATTCAGACTTCATAAAATATTACACATCAAAAATATTAAATTTGATTATGGACATTGAGATTGGTGTTACATAAATGCCAATTATAAGGTCATAAGGAAAAGGAGTAGAATTAGGCCATTCGGCGCATCAAGTCTACGCCACCATTCTATCATGGCTGATCTATCTCTCCCTCCTAACCCCATTCTCTTGCCTTCTTCCAATAACCTTTGTCACCTGTACTAATCAAGAATCTATCTATCTCTACCTTAAAAATATCCACTGACTCCACAGCCTTCTGTGGTAAATAATGATGCTTTTCCCATCTGAATGATCCCAGCTCTGTTGTAATCCAGTCCATCTTACATTCCCACATTAAATGTTTCACTTCAGAACTCATTTCTCAAAGAATCTAAGAGTAATACCAGATAAAATCCATGAAATGTATTCATTTATGCTGTGATGAACTACATGCACACATTCTACACCAATAGATGGTTTAAGATTTGAAAGGGAGACAGTTCTACAATGTAGCCACAAAATGCTGGAGTGACTCAGCAGGACAGCCAGCATGTCCGGAGAGAGAGAATGGGTGACGTTCCAGACCCTTCTTAAATCTGAAGAAAGGTCTCGACCCAAAACTTCACCCATTCCTTCTCTCCAGAGATGCTGCATGTCCCGCTGAGTTACTCTGGCATTTTGTGCCTACCTTCGTTTTAAGCCAGCATCTGCAATTCTTTCCTACACAGTTCTACAATGTTGTCTATTCATCAAAGGTGCACTTTATTGTATTAATGGTTGGACATTTTCTGAGGGCCGTTTTTCCTTGTCTAGCAGGTACATGGCTGTGTATTTAAAGTACAATGTGCCTATCCATACTTCACAAAGCTGTGCTGACTCATTTTCACTTAGGCTCCAGCCTTGAGAAATGTCCATATAGTTGACTGCTGATATGCTTGAAACATTTTGGGTCAAGAATAATGGATACTTGCAGGGAAGAAAAATAACTTAAACATTTAAAAGTAACATTAGCAAATTTGCAGATGACACAAAGCTGGGTGGCAGTGTGAACTGTGACGAGGATGCTATGAGGATGCAGGGTGACTTGGACAGGTTGGATGCATGGCACATGCAGTTTAATGTGGATAAATGTGAGGTTATCCACTTTGATGGCAAGAATGGCAAGGCAGATTATTATCCGAATGGTGTCAGGTTGGGAAAAGGGGAAGTACAATGAGATCTGGGTGTCCTTGTTCATCAGTCACTGAAAGTGGGCATGCAGGTGCAGCAGGCAGTGAAGAAAGCTAATGGCATGTTGGCCTTCATAATAAGATGAGTTGAGTATAGGAGCAAAGAGGTCCTTCTGCAGTTGTACAGGGCCCTAGTGAGACAACACCTGGAGTATTGTGTGCAGATTTGGTCTCCAAACTTAAGGAAGGACATTCTTGCTATTGAGGGAGTGCAGCATAGGTTTACAAGGTTAATTCCCGGGATGGCAGGACTGTCATATGTTGAAAGAATGGAGTGACTGGGTTTGTATTCATTGGAATTTAGGATGATGGAATCTTATTGAAATGTATGAGATTATTAAAGGATTGGACATGCTAGAGGCAGGAAACATGTTCCTGATGTTGGGAGAGTCCAGAACCAGGGTCCACAGTTTAAGAATAAGGGGTAGGCCATTTAGAACGGAGATAAGGAAAAACGTTTTCACCCAGATAGTTGTGAGTCTGTGGAATTCTCTGCATCAGACGGCGGTGGAGACCAATTCTCTGGATGCTTTCAAGAGGGAGGTAGATCGAGCTCTTAAAGATAGCGGAGTCAAGGGATATGAGGAGAAGGCAGGAAAGAGGTACTGATTGCGGATTATCACATTGAATGGCGGTGCTGGCTCGAAGGGCTGAATGGCTTCCTCCTGCACGTATTGTCTATTGTCTATTTCAAATCCCCTTTGTTATTTGAGTTTCCCGGCCCCTCCTTAATCCTTTCTATTTGCTGGAAGCCAAAGCCTCGATATTCAATTATCGGATCACATGCTGATGAGAAGGGAAGGCTGAGAGAACGGACGATGAGGAAACGATGAGGAAACGGGATGGGTGAAAATAGAACAAAACGCATGTCCTAGTATTGCCCTGGCTGGGCTCCCATTTCTAACTCAAGTAAATTGGAAGAAATTAAATGTAGATAACGATTGGATTAAATTCACGATGAAAACGTGGTTAGCTATCAGAAAGCAATTAAATCTTTTTATTTCGATATCTAGAGCAATGAAGATAGCTGCTAGTCCCAATTTTATACCCAGCAAAATTGATAAGGGATTTAGAAACTGGGCAGATAAAGGGCTTATTACTGTGGACCAGCTTTTTTGTGGGGAAGTCTTGAAATCTTACAAGCACTTGCAGAATAAATTTGGACAGTCAGGGTTGGATTTCTTTAGGTTCCTCCAAATACGGCACTACTTACCGACACATGTAGATTGGGAGCAGATATGTAGACCACCTTCAAATTTAGAAAGTACCTTCTTGATGACTATAGAGGGAGTGTTACAAAATAATTTGATATCCCATTTATATCAAGGACTTCAAGACTATATAAAAGGAAATACTATAGAAACAAAACAGAAATGGGAATTAGAAATGAACATTATTATTACAGATTAAATATGGGAAAGGACATGTCTCCTGGGACATAAGCTGACAAGCAGTCCCTCTTGGAGGGAGTTTGACTGGAAAATTAAAATGAGAGTATTTAGGACCCCTTTAGTGTTGGCAAGATACAGTAACACCTCAAATTTATGCTGGAGACAATGTGGGAAGATCGGTGATCACACACATTTTTTGGAATGTCCCAAATTGTACCAATACTGGGGAGACATCCAGGTAGAGATTAAATTAATTCTGGGAGTGGGTCTACCTTTGGAACCGGCTTGCTTTATATTAGGAGATAATCCAGCAGCACCAAATATTCAAAATAAGAAATATTTGCTTGGGGTGATGCTGTTGATTGCTAAAAAGATGATAACAGTGCTATGGAGAAAGGAAATGCCACCAAATGTTCAACAGTGGAGGGAAAGATTGAAAAATGTATACTTGATGGAAAGTATTCTGCTAAACTCCAGTTGAGGACCGAGGCCTTTAATATTATATGGAAACCGGTACTATTACAAATGCCAAGATTGATTAAGGATCTGAATGGGTGAGCTTGCTATGGTGCCTGTGAATAAGATGCTTCTATGATAGAATGTTTAGAGGATCCGATGTGTTGCAAATAGAGGTTAGGTGATTTGTATTTTGTCATTTTGCAATTGTCTTTTGTGTGTCTCTTTGTTTTGCCTGTATTTGTATTTCGTTATGTCAATAAATGTTGAGTTAAAAAAAAAAGAGAAGGGAAGGCTTTGACTGCTCCCCCTTCCCTCCCTTTTGGCCATGGAGTATTGCACGTGACGATCCAGTCTTGCGCTAGGGAACTTTGAAAGTACTATTCTAAATGGATGGAGATGCAGAATCCGAGGTCTGTACCTTTATGCCCAGAGAATAGGCGTTGCAACAAAGCACTACTGGTATTCTTTATGTTACATGAACTATCCTGATGACTCAAATTAAGGATGTTTAGAATAGGCCCTTCGAAGTGTTTTAGCTTTAAAATCACACAATGTAAAATGTATTTTGCATTGGCTCATATGCAGCAGAATTGGCATTTTTGAGTTGAATTACTGTGATTCTAACAATTCTAACAATCACTATTCTGAATCTCAGATATACTGTAGGCTTTTGGATTTCATGTAAAAATCTTACTCCTTTGCTTGACCTCTGCCAGGTGGTAGATGAACATTTGGGTATAGCTTAAAGTTGGAATAGGGAAGTATATACAGAATGCAGAAGAATCTGACCTGCAAGCAATTATTTTTCTAATTGCTACTAGATACATCTGCAGAAGGTTATATGAAAAATTCTGACCTGTTTTTATTTCCAGTATGAGAGATTTTACTGTCTCCAGGGAATGAATCTGCAAACTCCAGCCCAAATTGGAAGCTGTACACTGGTACATGTCCTTCACACATAAAGCATTTAGTCAAGCATGTTATCTAGGAGCCCTGATAAAGGTTAAAGTCATTGGGCGTTCAGGGACAATAATTCCATTGATGGGTAATTACTGGCACAAAGGAAGGTGCAGATGGTGCAGAAGAGGTTCACAAGGGTGTTACTAGGGCTGAGGGAAAACTTTATTTAGGTCTATAAGATCATGAGGGCCATGGATAAAATGAATGCTCACAGTCTTTTTCCCAGGACAGAGGATTCTAAAACTAGAAGGCGCTGTCTTTGCAGAGTTTGTATGTTCTCTCTGTGACCATATGGGTTTTCTTTGGGTGCTCCAGTTTCTTCCCACACTCCAAAAAAATACAGGTTTGTAGGTTATTTGGCTTTGGTAAAATTGTAAATTGCCCCTAGTGGGCAGGATAGTGTTCATGTACTGGGTCTTCGCAGGTCGGCGCGGGGCGAGGGGCCTTTTTCCGCGCTGTATCTCTAAGAAATATCACCCATTCCTTCTCTCCAGAGATGCTGCCTGTGCCGCTGAGTTACTCCAGCATTTTGTGTCTATCTTCGATTTAACCCAGCATCTGCACTTCTTTCCTACACGGCAGCCCATGGGTGTTGGTGACTGTAAACTGAAGGTTGTGAGCAGGAGGATGTTGTTATGATAAGTACTGGATGTTCTAATTCATTCAGGACAGCGAGATCTTCGTTTTTTTAAGAAATGGGGGTTCCCGTCTTCCATTATAGATGGGGCTCTCACTCGGGTTTCCTCAATATCCCGCAGCTCCGCTATTGCTCCCCCTCCCCCCATTCGTAACAAGCACAGAGTCCCCCTTGTCCTCACCTTCCACCCCATCAGCCGTCGCACACAGCGTATAATCCACCGATATTTTCAACATCTCCAACGGGATCCCACTACTGGCCACATCTTCACATCTCCATCCCTTTCTGCTTTCCGCAGAATCCGTTCCCTCCGTAACTCCCCGGTCAACTCGTCCCTTCCCTCCCAAGCCACCCCCTCCCCGGATACTTTCCCCTGCAACCGCAGGAGATGCAACACCTGTTCTTTTACCTCCTCCCTCGACTCCATCCAAGGACCCAAACAGTCCTTCCAGGTGAGGCAGAGGTTCACTTGCACCTTCTCCAACCTCATCTACTGCATCCGCTGTTCCAGGTGTCAAATTCTCTACATCGGTAAGACCAAGCACAGGCTCGGCGATCGTTTCGCTGAACACCTCCGCTCAGTCCGTCTTAACCTACCTGATCTCGCGGTGGCTCAGCACTTCAACTCCCCCTCCCATTCCCAACCTGACTTTTCTGTCCTGGGCCTCCTCCATTGCCAGCGCAAATTGGAGGAACAGCACCTCATATTTCGCTTCAGTAGTTTACATCACAGCAGTATGAACATTGACTTCTCTAACTTCAAATAGCCATTGCATTCCATCTCAATCCCCTCCCCCTTCCCCATTCTCCCACCAGCCTTACTGTCTCAGAATACATTCTACCCTTGTCCCGCCCACTTCCCTGACATTTATCTGAAGAAGGGTCTTGACCTGAAACATCACCCATTCCTTCTCTCCAGAGGTGCTGCCTGCCTGCTGAGTTTAGGGGCTGTCCCACTTGGGTGACCTAATTGGCAAATTTAGAAGAGTTTGAAAACATGACATGTGGAAGACCAGCTTCGACTAGCTACGACTAACTTCAGGAAAATTGGACACCGAATAGTGGAGAGTGAAGACGACCTCCTTCGATCTCCTTCAGCCTCCCTTCGACTATGATGAAGACTATCTACGACTACCTTCGACTACCCTCGATTACCTACAACTAACATGCCGACCTACTACGACCTACTACGACTAAACCCACGAGTAAAAAAGGTATCGATTTTTTCCATACGACCTTTTTTTACCCGCGGGCATTTTTTAACATATTGAAATAAATGCCGCGACCCAGCTGAGGCTTCGAGTACGCGGAGACCACTCTTGAGCATGAAGGAGAGTTATGAAGACCTCCTACGACCTCGTGTCGACCATGCTGCGACTATGAGTCGAGGGCAAACTCGCCAGAACTCGCGCATTAGGTTGCCAAGTGGGACAGGCCCTTTACTCCGGCATTTTAAGTCTATTCTCCTTTTACATGATGGGAAGACATGTTCCTGTAGAAAAAAGTAATCGAATTAAACTTTAAAACTGATCTCTGACAGCATAAGTGTTATATGGAGTACTCAGAATGCCTAGGTGCAGATTAGGGAATAGCCTGCCAGTCTTAAAGATGCTAAATTAATGGCTTTCGGTGCCAAGTACCTGTTTAAGTATGCATGCACCTTCAAAACCTGTAAATCATGTCATGCCGAGCCACCCTGATTGTTAATGGAAGTCTGTCTGCTGAATATGTGAAGCTACACCATGACGTGGTCATAGTCTATGCTTGTACGGCGGGGTCTGAGGGCTCTCATTCACAGGGGGCGCCCATGAAAAGTGGCCGCAAGCCATGCCTACCATCAAGAGGTTACATTGGTGGAAAACATTGTCATGGGGCCACAGTTCATGGGGGGGGGGGAGAGCGGTCAAAGGCCCCAAGTCAGCAAAAATATCATAAATGTGCATTGTCCTGTTAATCAAGTCTTATGCTTCTTCTGATTGGATATTCTTGACTAGAGGATGAAAAAAGTTTGGCGCAGCGGTAGAGTTGCTATTTTACTGCACTTACAGCGCCAGAGACCTGGGTTCGATCCCGACCACGGGTGCTGTCTGTACGGAGTTAGTACGTTCCCCCCGTAACTGTGTGGATTTTCTCTTGAGATCTTCGGAGTCCTCCCACATTCCAAAGACGTACAGGTTTGTCAGTTAATTGGCTTGGCATTAACGTAAATTGTCCCTAGTGTGTGTAGGATAGCGTTAATGTGCGGGAATTGCTGGTCGGTGCAGACTCGGTGGGCCGAAGGGCCTGGTTCCGCGCTGTATCTCTAAACTGAACTAAACTTCAAAAATGTCAAGATTCACAGGTAGTATTGTCACTGGGTCTTCTACGGGTATTTACTAAAATTATGCAGCATGGCCACACCTAGGATTAGCAAATTAAGGCAAATTGATAGTAAAGGATATTTAGCCAAACAAACCACTTGTGCAAATAGCCTTGTAAATGCCAGTAGGGTGGTGGGTCAGGTTAGTCACAGCAGAGAGCCTGGTTGAATCAGTCACATGGATATCTCTTGAATGAAGACAAGGCCTCTGATTGAAGCCAATTGCCATCTGAACCTTTGTGTTATAGACACAAAAAGGCGGAGTAAATCAGCTACAAACCTTCCTGCTGGCTTAATATCATATTTATATAACAGTATTCTTAATGGAGAATTGCCATCAACCTGCTGCATGGTTATCATCACCCAATATCTGATCAGGTAACAGGGAAAAACTGAGACTGAATCCGAGCATCTGCTGAGAAGCAGCAGCAACGATACTATGTATGAGCAGGCTGTGTGGAGTGTTGAGGCAAGGTATCTCCCTATCGTTGTATGCCCATTCCGCTGGTTGGTAAACAATGAGCACGAGGATTATTACCAAGCCCCAGTACATAGATGAGATGCAAGGGAGTGCTGACAGCCTGGTATAGTCCAGGGCGATTGAGTGAGAGGAGAATACTGCCCCTTCATTCTTCCATACGTTGCATATTGGATAAAAGTGGAGAAACTAATCTGAACTAACACAGCATGGAATTTCACCTGGTTATCACATGTTTTACTGAAGGCACTAAAGCGGGTGTAGAAACTTTCTCTATTAAGTGTTGAGACTTTGGATTAGATGTAACTTTTCACACCCGGCAAATGATGAACATTGAACCTGTGTTACAGCAAACGATAACACACTAATCACTGGGTTACACAAAAAGCTGGAGAAACTCAGCGGGTGCAGCAGCATCTAAGGAGCGAAGGAGATAGGCGACGTTTCGGGTCGAGACCCTTCTTCCGACCCGAAACGTCACCTATCTCCTTCGCTCCTTAGATGCTGCTGCACCCGCTGAGTTTCTCCAGCTTTTTGTGTAACCCTCGATTCTCCAGCATCTGCAGTTCCTTCTTTAACACACACTAATCACTACTGTGCAACCTAGTACGATTTGCTTTTCAACTGAAAATAAGTACTGAGATGCGGGATCAGTGTCACTGCGCAAGAAAAATGGCAGTTAGGAGCAGGAATAAGCCATTCAGACCTGCAGTCCTGATCATTGACATGAATTTGCTTGTTCCGAATTTTGCTCATTGCTCACCCTTAATCTCTTTTACATTAACAATTAAATCCAACTTCTTAATGCGTATATTTAATGAGTTGGCTTCCATTGCTTTCACTACTATCTGCCTGAAGGGATTTATTCTTGTGTCGCTCCCACGTTGCTTACTCTTTATTTTTTTAATTCTTAGACAGTGGTTTTGGATTCCACTGTCAATGTTAATATCTTCTTGTCTTCAACCAGTCTGTCTATTCCAGCTAGAATTGTTATACCTTTCTATGAGGCCCCTGCTCTTTTTTCTGGACTCTAGCAAATATCAACCAAAGTGATCCATCCTCTCCTCATGTGTCAGTTTTGTCATGATAGGAATCCATGAACCTTTTGCTGCATTTTCTCCATAGTAAGAGCTTCTTTCCCTCAGAGAAGGTGACCAAAACTACATACAGTTCAACTCAAAGTGCAGTCTGAGAAAGGCTCTGGACAGTTGCAGCAAAATATTATTGCTTCTGTCCTTAAAACCTCGCGATGAAGGCCAAGGTACCAACTTAATCGCAAGCAGCATCTTCAAGTTTAATTCAATTTTCTGGTGCACAATGGTACCCGGTTTTGTTGCACCTTCACCTTTCCCACTTTCCTGCTGCTAAGATAATCTGCTTTTATGCTTTAGAGATACTGCATGGAAACAATACCTTTGGCCCACCAAGTCCGTGCCGACTAGCAATCACCGTGTACACTAACACTATTCTACACACTAGGGACAATTTGCATTTTCACCAAAGTCAATTAGCCTACAAACCTGTATGTCTTTGGAGTGTGAGAGGAAACCAAGCACCCGGAGAAAACATGTGGTCACAGGGAGAACGTACAAACTTGGTACAGACAGCACCCGTAGTCTGGATCGAACCCGGGTCTCTGGCAGCAACTCTACCACTGCGTCACCGTGCCACCCAATTTGTGGCACCATAGTAGATAACCCCATATATATATATATACAAAGTGTACTGCATTCTAATGGATTGTCCACACACTCAACCTATTCATGTCACACTCGATCTTCTTCACAGGTCACACACCCACCCAGCTTTATGCCAACCACAAACTTTAATATATCATTTTTAATGTCCTCATCTAAATCAAAATACATCATGTGTGGTCCTGGCAATTGTCCCTGTGGGAGGTCACTCATCACAGCCTGGGATTTGAAAATGGCCCATAGGTAAATGTCTGCCATCCAGTTCTTTCACAATGCCAGTATCTCACCATCAATATTATATACTTCAATATTGAACATTAATTTCAATGTGCGGCCTCACTGAATGACACTTGGAAAGTACAAATGCGCCACTTCCACTCTGCTCTTCACATTCTCAAAGAAAATTCCAATATTTTTCTGCAGGACGTTGACTATACCTGCTCCTGTTACTCTTTTCCAAATGTTCTGCCATTAGACCTTTAAACAGATGCTCGTATTTCCCCTCAAACCAATGCCAGTCTAACTATTCCACGATTCCTTGTTTTCTCTTTACTTTCCTTTTGCTGTTTCATGAGCAATCTTCCAAACCATTGGAACAAATCCAGATTCCAGAGAACTTTGCAAAATGACTAGCAATGCAGCTTTAATATCTCAGGGTCATTTCCTGAAGTGTGGTGGAATGTAGGTCATCAGGCACTGAAGACGTGTCAGCTTTTATTTAGTGCCATCAAATTCTCCAATACCATTTCACTACTAAAAATAATTTCATCCAGTCCCTTTCTCCCACCGGACCCTCAACGTTTTTTGGAGGACATTCATGTTTCCCTTTGTGAAGATGGGACCAAAGCAGCTTCAAGGTGTGCTATGGTGCTGTAGATGATCAGTGCATGTCCCTCTAATTATAGGCTGCATAGCCCTACTAACCACTCCCCTTTTATCAAGTATATCAATGTCTCCCCACCCCCCCAGTAGGCTCTCTAGTAAAACGTGCAGACCATGTACAGCTAGGGCACCAGTGAATGTGTGATTAATAAAAGCCATAGTAAAGAAACACTGTGTGAGTGCACATACTTTACATGGTGTCAGTGGTTTCGAATCCTGCGTCTCCTGTTTATCGTGTTTAGTTTCTTTTGCCCCAGTTACCCTTCCCTGCCGGGTCATGGCTTCCTCCCGCCGTAAGCCAGACCCTCTGGTCTTCGACGATGACATCGCTCACCGGTGGAATGTGTTCCGTCGGGACTTTCAGCATTATGTTACTATCGTCCACCCAGCTGCTTCCCCTGCAGTTAAAGCGTCACTGCTCTTGAATCTGTTACGGCGATTATATATGATTGCTGCTATTGTATTGTCCAGTTGCCCTAGCGCATGAGACATGGTCGGCTGTCACGTTCCCTTTTTTTATAAGAGGAAGGATGTAGATGATCAGTGCATGTCCCTTTAATTATAGGCTGCATAGCCCTACTAACCACTCCCCTTTTATCAAGTATATCAATGTCTCCCCACCCCCCAGTAGGCTTTCTAGTAAAACGTGCAGACCATGTACAGCTAGGGCACCAGTGAATGTGTGATTAATAAAAGCCATAGTAAAGAAACACTGTGTGAGTGCACATACTTTACAGGTGCCCACCAGTAGCTGTGACTGGATTCACTGAACTGCTACTTGCCCATGCCCCGAGCCAACCCATGGAGCAGGCAGATGATGCCATGGGACTCAGCCTTCTTGTATGCAGTATTCTTAAGCCCCTGTTCCACTTAGGCAATTTTTTACTGCGACTACAGGCACCTAGT
Source organism: Raja brachyura (assembly GCA_963514005.1). The sequence goes on along the minus strand of OY740795.1, from coordinate 46,768,028 downwards.
CTGTCGCCACATGGTCGCGGGGTGACGCCTGTATGGTCGTGAGTCGTCTACTCGTCGCCTAAAGAGCCGTAAGATTTTTCTGGTCGCCGCTGGATTTTGAAATGTTCAAAACTTTTTGGCGACTGTGGGCTTGACGTAGCTTGTCTTCTCCTGTCGTAGGTGCTGTCGTAGGTTGTCACCAGGATGACGCAGGTTGTTGCCGGGTGCTGACTTTGGTGAATTCCATTGGCGACTACCTACGTCAACCTACGTCAATTGGCGGCAGGTACCGGCGACTGAATGGTCTTCAGTTGTTGCCTACAGGTTCGTTGCTTGTCGCGGGTGGATGTAAGTTGTCTTTGGTTGTCATAGGTTGTCACCTGTGCGGTCGTAGGTGTGGCCGGAGCTGGACGTCCTAATGGGACGCCGGTTGTCGGTGGCTTGCCATAGCTTGACGTCGACTAGTTGGTAGGCAGGCATGTGCCATCAGGGTAGGCAAGGTAGGCACTGCCTACCCTGACTAAAATTATAACATAGTAATAACTAAATATAAATAATAAAGGCATGGGAGAATTATGCCTATGTAAGAGATCGATCTCTTAAGTAGGCATAGTTCTCCGTGCCTATCATCTGCAGTGCTTGTAACACGGGAAGCTCTGTGCAGCCCACGTGCCGTCAGCGCTGCCTGAAGCCATCACTCTCCACACGCTGTGAAAGGAACTGTTCCCCCAATTGGTCTAGGACTAGGAAGCCTAGGAAGGGCAAATTGAAATGTCACTGTTTTTATTTATTTATTTATTTAACGGAGAGAACAATCTGCGCATGCGAGGTTTAATTTTTTTTTAAAGCGGACTGAGTGCCTACCCTGAGTAATTACTCATGGCGCGTGCCTGGTGGTATGTTGTCGTAGACATTGTCGTATGGGGGGGATCCAGTCGCCGCTTTTTCGGCGACCTACTACGACTGTGACAGTCGCCGGCAGTCGCCGAAAAAAATAGCCTAAGTGGGCCCTTTAGGTTAAGCTTTGGGAACTTTATTCCCCTGACAACACTGCATACTAAAATCTAAAATTCCGACCCCTTGGCCTTTACTTTAGAATTGAAAGTAATAGAAATTAGGAACCACCGTTCCCATTGACAAGTCAGCTGTGTCCCCTTGCAAGGCGTTGCTTTTGAAAAGGACAAAGTGGTGGACCTACTCCACGGGTCGGGCAGCATCTGTGGAGAACGTGGATAGGTGACGTTTCGGGTCAGGAACCTTCTCCAGAATGATTGGAGGGGAGGAGGGTGTGAAAGAAAGCTGGGGGTAAGAGCTTTTCGAAAGTGCCGTCAGAGTACACCTTCAAATTGGCAATCCCTGATCCCTTGCAGTTCAGCTACCATTTGCCTCCTTGCTCCTTCAAGCCTCTCACTGCTCTGGTTTGGACGTCCCTTTAGCTCAATGTCATTTGAAATTTGCGTTTAAACTTTTGATGTGGGTGCAAAGGTATAATCGGAATGAGTGATGGTGCACTCATCATCTTAGCGCATGTATCATTAACCCTATTGCCATCCAAGGAATCTAACGTTCGTGGTTCCGCTTCTAGCCCAGTGACTTGAGCAGATAATGGAGCCTGGCCATTGAATGGAGTTCCATCGGAGTACTGTGCTGAAAGATGAGATGTCCAACTGGGTCCCAAGCTGACAGCTCAAATGAATCCAATATTACTTATTTTCAAAAACAGAAGAACTCTTTTTAATACCGGCCACTTTTTCCCTCAATTAATATCAGTAAAACAAAATGTATGAAGCGGCTGCCTCACTGATATTATTTTTCGTAGTCATTTAGTGCATATTTTAACAGCATTTAGGTTGCACCTCGTGCCATGGTGTCATGCCAGTAATATTTCATTATCTTATTCACTGGTCCAACAACGAAGAAGCTCTCATTAAAATATATTATGTTGAATCGAAACAAACTCACTGACAGCGCCTGACATTGCAGCTGCAGAATTGAGGTCCAGATATTGGCCGTACTAATTCCTCAAATACTGCAGCCGCTGCACCCTGGAGGGAGAGGTCAGAGTTTAAATTGGTTCTGCTTTCAATGCGTCCAATGTCTCATGCTCTGCAGATAGTCACAAAATGCTGGAGTAACTCAGCAGGACAGGCAGCATCTCTGGAGAGAAGGAATGGGTGACGTTTCAGGTCGAGACCTTTCTTCAGACGGACGTCGTTTCTCATGCCCTGTATTTGGAAGCAGAGCACGACACATGTTTGACCTTACTATACTGCACATTTGGTAGAAGTGGCTAAGGGTGTATTTCTGCCTTGTTATATTTTGTCTTTGCCTACACCATCTCCCGGTTGCCAAACACTATAACTCCCCTTCCCATTCCCATACTGACCTTTCTGTCCTGGGCCACCTCCACTGAGGCCAAAATGCAAATTGGAGGAACTGTACCTTTTCAGACCTCCCGTTTGACTCTCAGACTGAAGAAGCGTCTCGACCCGAAACGTCACCTATTCCTTTTCTCCAGAGATGCTGCCTGACCTGCTGAGTTGCTCCAGCATTTTGTGTCTATCTTTGGTTTCCATTTTACGTTTTACTGAACCACTGGGGCTTTAGCTAAAACCCATTAAATTATTCGACCCTTCAGGGCCTGTCCCACTTGGACCGTCATTTATGCGACAGGCCGGTAGTGACTGACGTGCGACGGTCGCGTGCGTCATCATACGTCTGCACAGCCGTCTGGAGCGTGTGACATCATTTGAGGATGGACACAAAATGCAGGAGTAACTCAGCGGGACCGGCGGCATCTCTGGAGAGAAGGAATGGATGATGTTTCGGATCAAGACTTCTTCAGTCTGAAGAAGGGTCTCGACCCGAAATGTTACCCATTGCTTCTCTCCAGAGATGCTGCCGGTCCCGCTGAGTGACTCCTGCATTTTGTGTCTATCTCTAATCGTCTTGGCCCCGCTCTGGGAGTAGGAGTGGGGGCGGATCCAGATCCGCGATGGCCGTGAGCCCCAGGCTGAGCTCGGCGATCGTTTGCCTGCTTCTGCTGCTTTGGAGGTGAGACGTTGCACCACGCCAGGGTCTTGGGCCTGTCCCACTTTGGCCGTCAGTTACGCGACAGGCCGGTGGCACGCGAAGATTTCATGCAGGACGCAGTCCACTCTCCTCCATGCCACTCCACACCCCTCCACACCACTCCATGCGCCCTTCCCGCGCTACCCACACGCTACCCACAAGCTAGCAGGTCACGTAAATGGTGCACGAATGACAGCCATGTGGGTCAGGCCCTTTCATCCCTTGTACAATGAATACCCATCCCCTCATTCTGCCTTACCCGAGTCTAATCTTGGGCCATGATACCATGTAGTACTTAAGCATAAAAAGTCAGTAAGTGCCTTCGATGGCTGTTTGAATGATATATCATTCTGACTGGACTATGCTCAATTGTCTTCTGGCCAAAGCAATCAATGAGATTGCTTAGCTTCTAAATTGCTTTGTCAGCTGAAATGTAGTGACATCAAAGATCTGTTGATAGTCTATTTATCTCTGTAATAAAGACCTGCTATTATGGAGCACTTTTCATAACCTCAAGACATCCCAAAGCACTTTTGCAGCTTGTAAAGAGGTAGTCAATTTGTATGTGGGAATGTCCATCATTATACCAACAATGGTACAATGATGAAATAAACTGGAGATAATAGATTAGAAATTCTCTCCTATAGTATTTCATTTTTTATGCTACACAAATGATCTTTATTGTAGTGTCACAGAGTGAGACAGTGTGGAAATAGATCCTTCGGCCCAGCTACACTCGTCCCACCTGCCTGTATTTGGCCCATATCCTTCCAAACCTGTCCGTCCATGTACCTGTCTAACTGTTTCTTAAACGGCGGGATAGTTCCTACCTCAACTACCTTCTCCGGTAGCTTGTGTAGGAAGGAACTGCAGATGCTGATTTATACCGAAGATAGACACAAAATGCTGGAGTAACTCAAGTCAAGTCAAGTTTATTCGTCAAATATGCATACAAGATGTGCAGTGAAATGAAAAGTGGCATTGCTTGCAGATAGTGCAAAAAAATACAAAGCAGAATGGAACAGAATCAGTAATTACATATTTGTGGGAGAAAAAAAAAATGAACAGCAATTTTAAACAGACACCACATAACAGTAAATTGGTACAGTAAGTTAGTCCCTGGTGAGATAGGAGTTTACTGCTGGAACAGTCTGTTGCTGGGGTGGAAGGGGTCCCCCATGATCTTGTTGGCTCTGGATTTGCACCTTCTGATGTATAGTTCTTGCAGGGGGGCAAGTGTAGTTCCCATAGTGCATTTGGCCGAACGCACTACTCTCTGCAGAGCCTTCTTGTCCTGGGCAGAGCAGTTCCCAAACCAAATTGTGATGTTTCCGGACAAGATGCTTTCCACAGCCGCTGAGTAGAAGCACTGGAGAATCTGCAGAGACACTCTGAATTTCCTCAATTGCCTGAGGTGTTTAAAGCGCTGCCTTGCCTTACTCACGGGTGCTGCAGCGTGTGATGTCTGTGGCAGATCCTCTGAGATGTGGACTCTCAGATATTTACAGCAGCTCACCCTATCCACAGTATCCCCACTTATCTTCAATGGTGTGTACGTCCTCGGATATTGTGCCCTCCTAAAGTCCACGATCAGCCCCTTCGTTTTTTTGAAATTCAAGAGGAGGCTGTTGTCCTGACACCAGAGTGCCAGATCAGCTACCTCCTCTCGGTAGGCCTTCTCATCGTTTTCGGATATCAGGCCCACCACCACAGTGTCATCAGCAAACTTGATTATAGAGTTGGAGCGGGACAGGCAGCATCTCTGGAAATAAAAAATGGGTGCCGTTTCTTCGTACTTCTTCAGGGCTCGACCAGAAACATCCTTCTGTCCAGAGATGCTGTCTGACCCGCTGAGTTACTCCAGCATTTTTGAGTCCACCCTCTTGTAGCTCATTTCATACACCCACCATCCTTTGTATGAAAATGTTACCCCTCAGATTCCTATTAAATCTTTTCCTCCGCACCTTTTGCAGGTAGTGCACTATCACAAGGTCATCCCTGGTTTTCTGTGAGGACGATGCACATGTGAAGTGTTCACAAGAACGTGTGTGCCGATGCCAAACTCTGTGCAATAAATGTTTTGATGTCATATGCAAAATTCTTTGCCTGTACCTAGTGTGGTGCGCTCACACTAGGATTGCCAACTGTCCCGTATTAGCCGGGACATCCCATATATACAGGGCTAAATTGGTGTGTCCAATATGAGATCGCCCTTGTCCCGTATTTGACTGCTACTACTGGGGTCGAGGGGCCGTCGAGTCAGAGCGGCTGGTTCTGCCCCGCCTCACCCGTCCCGACGTAGTGCAGCCCATGGAGTGCAGCAGCAGCACCTCGCCTGTGGCCCCGTTGGTCAGCAGCCCGGCCAGCTGTCCGACCTTCAGACCTTCGCTTCCCGCCAACACCACAACCCCTCCTTCTCATGGCCGATCATCGGTTCATGAGATGGATGGGGTGCCGGACTTTGCACGTGATGTCGCGTTGGCCAAAACTCCTCAGCTGGGGTCGGCCCATATTTGTCCCATATTTTGACCTTTTGTCCCTTATTTTTGGAGTGAGAAAGTTGGCAACCCTAGCTCACACAGACACAGACCTTCATTGTAAAGTTGAGGCTTTCATCTGCATTGACTGAAGGAGATCACACATGTTTATTGCCATGTTGTCCAAGGCACCCAATATTTTGTGTTATGTGGATTCTTTGGGGGTTCACTCCTATCCCATGCATTGCACAGTATCTTTTGTGCTTATAGGGACTGCAAAGCTGTTGGTCATCCTGAGAGCCACCTGATGTTCATTTTTGCTTTCAGTCTTCATAAAATCATTTGTGATAGGAGCAGAATTAGGCCATCAAGTCTACTCTGCCATTCAATCATGTCTGATCTATCGCTCCCTCCTAACTCCATTCTCCTGCCTTCTCCCCATAACCCCTGACACCCGTACTAATAACAAAGCTATCTGTTTCTGCCTTAAGTATATCCATTGACGTGGCCTCCACAGCCCTTTGTGACAAAGAATTCCACAGATTCACCACCCTCTGACTAAACAAATTCCTCCTCATCTCCTTCCTAAAAGAATGTCCTTTAATTCTGAGGCTATGGACACAGTATTTCTGGGATCCCTAATGCCAGTTGTCAGATCATCAGTGATTTCTTCCATCGGTGCTCCACTACCACTTAGTCCAGGCCTGACCCTCCCTGTCCCAGCTGTCTTCTTGAACCACAGACTTCCTTCACTCTATCGAGAATCTAAAGACAAAGGCTCCGAGACATTTTCTAAGCTTTACTAGCTTGAATTTTATGATTGTATGGACAATAAAACTGTCTATGTGTAGCACTGTTGCATGGTGAAATGACAATTTATGAGCAATGTATGCATAGTTAAGTGAGGAAATTAGGAATGAATGATAAGTGATTTTTCTGCTCCTCCGCATGGTAAACTGTGCCATCTCCAGTATAATCAGTGGAAATCAATGAACTGGTGAGAATTTAAATCATTTATAAATTAATCTCACTGTTTAAATTGAAAAACTGCAAATGTTGTGTCTTGTGAAATGAGGTACAGCTGAATGTTTAATTGTGCAGTTTATCATTGTTGCAGCTCCAAACTCTTGGTTTCTCGAGAAGTACAAATTTTATTGTGTTGATTGTAATTCCTTTAGAAAAATGTTTCAAAATTGCTTTTCGTAAAATAATTGTTAAATTAATTAAGTTTAGTTAAGGCTTAATTTTTTTAAATGGGAACATTACGTACAAATGGATTGGCAGATTGATCGTCAAATGTTAATGATACGTGACGGCTGATACCTGAAAACACGTGGCACTGGGCTGGGAAATGTGGAATAAAAAACTAGAGCTCACTGGACCCTTGTTGTAATTTTTCTCCAGGGTCAGCAGTCAGTACTGCTGCTTTACTCATGAAAAATAAAGTCAAGGCCAATAATTTGTGCTTGGGTTTCTTTTACATTCCCAGCATCATTAGAAGAAGACTTGGGGGGAGGAGGGGGGAAGAAACGGGAATAAAGCATCTGCTTCTGATTATGGCACTGAATATGGTGTAAATGGAAGTTCAGCATGTTGTTTTGCCTGTTAATAAATTGTAGCAATTAACCATGGTAACAAGAATATCGCTGTCATCTAGTAAACATAAAAATTACCCCCTGTGATGCTTGAGGCTCAAAGATCAGTTTAAGATATTTTCTCCGAAGATAGACTCAAAATGCTGGAGTAACTCAGCGGAATAGGCCCGAGAGAATGAATGGGTGACGTTTCGGGTTGAATCCCTTCTTCAGACTAGAGCCAGGGGAAGGGGAAACGAGATATAGATGGTGAAGTAGAGCGACATAGAGAGATATATAACAAATGAATGAAATATATGCAAAAAAGTGATGATGATAAAGGAAACAGGCCATTGTTTGCTGGGTGAGAACGTCCGACTTGGATATGGAGTTTCGGAGAGAGAGGTGATGCAAGGGTTACTTGAAGTTAGATAAATCAATATTCATACCACTGGGTTGTGAGCTGCCCAGGTGAAATATGTTCCTCATATTTTCTCTCCAGGTACAAGAAAATACCATGTTAATTATGCCTGCACATAGCCTTGTTCTGCTTGCATTTTCCTGTTTTGGAACAGGGATTGCCGGCATAATGTTGCAATTAGTAGCAACCTTTATTTTCCAATAACGTGTCCTACTGTGCAGATCCTCTAACATGTGTCTCTTTCAGCAGATTCCCATCTGTTTCATAATTATTTGTGTCCTTAGTGAACTCAGAGAGCACTTCATTATCTGGGGGGGGGGGGGGGGGGGGGGAGGGGGGGGAGATATTCAGCTGATGTCTTTCTAAATGACTGGACAGCAATCTAGGTTAAAGTGAGAAGACCTTAGAAGGCTGCATTGTGGTTTGACCACTTCTTCTAAAATCAGTGGCCCCAATATTTGGAAGTTGTGCCAGAATAGTATGCATATGCTATACTTGCCTTTATTGCTAGGGGGCATTGTATAAACAGCTGGAATTCATGATGCAGCTCTATTGCCATCGAGAAGAAGTCTGCAAATTGTGATGTACAGGTTCTGGAACAGCTTCTTCCCAACAACCATCAAGCTATTGAACACTGAACTCCTACTAAACTTCAAACTACAAACTGTCATGGTTGCACTAAGGACTTTGGCTTTGTTTTGTTTTGAACTGTATTGAGTTATTTGTCTATTGAACAATTTTATTTTGTTTGTTTATTATGTTATCTGTTGAGTTAAGTGTTTCTATACCTGTTGTACTGCTGCAGTTTTTAATTGTTCCGTTTCGTTGCATATAACAATTAAACACCCTTGACTCTGGAAGGATTTTTTATACTTGATCAGTAATTGGGAGCAATGCAAAGGAGGTTTAACGGCAAAAGCAACATTCCCAAGCCACCAATGGGGGATCTCTGACTACAACATGGGGGAGCTGACAAGAAATGTGAGAAGACAAAATGGAACTGAGATTCAGAATTCACCCAGAACTTTCATATTTGGTGTAAACTGAGAAACCGAGTCCAAAACTTCAAATTCCTGGGAGCGTATATTTCCCAAGATCTTTCCTGGACCCAGCACACTTATGCAATCATAAGAAAGCACATCAGTGCCTCACCTCCTGAGAAGATTACGGAGATTCGATATGCCAAGGAGGATTATCTTGAACTTCTACAGGTGCACAGTGGAGAGCATACTGGCTGGCTGCATCGCGGCCTGGTTCGGCAACTTCAACGCCCAGGAGCAGAAAAGACTACATAAAGTTGTAAACACTGCCCAGTCCATCACCGTCTCTGACCTCCCCACCGTCGAAGGGATCTATCGTAATCACTGCCTCAAAAAGGCAGCCAGCAGCATCAAAGACCCACACCATCCTGGCCACACACTCATCTCACCACTGCCTTCGGGATAAAGGTACAGGAGCCTGAAAACTGTAACGTCCGGGTTAAGGAACAGCTGCTTCCCTACAGCCATCAGGCTATTAAACACCACAACCTCATAAGCTATGAAATATAATAGACTTATTATTATTATTGCGCTGTTATTGTTCTTTTTTTTCTGAGTATTTGTTATATTATTTATTATGATTACATATTCTGTTGCGCTACAGCAAGTAAGAATTTCATTGTTCTATCTGGGATATATGACAATAGAACCCTGTTGACTTGACTCTTATTGTTCTTTGAAATGCAATACATGCTAAATGGTTCATTGTCTGTTATATATATATGCACTTGGCACATTTATGTGGCTCCTGCAGTTGATTACAGGTACCTGAAGTTCAATTTATTCAGGAACATTGATTTTCTGACAGATGATGAGGATATTTATAGGCAACGATGCATGCTGTATGTACAGGCGAATATTCTCTTGCGTAAGTTTGGTGCGTGTGCAGATGTGGTGAAGATGTCTCTGTTTAGAGCATATTGCACACCATTCCATACTGCAAACCTGTGGTCAAACTACGGAAAGTCAAGTTTGCAGAGACTAAAGGTGGCCTATAATGATGCCATGAGAACACTGCTAAGGAAACCTAGATAGCGTAGTGCTAGAAACATGATTGTGGCTGCAGGAGTCAGTACTTAGAAGCTATCCTAAAAAATCATATGTATAAATTCATTTTCAGGATAAATGACTCTAAAAATGTAATTATTGTGGCCTTGTTAAACATAAGGTTTATCACTATACGCTACGAATCCCAGTTGTGGAGACACTGGTATCGCTGTCTCGTTGTAGGACACTGATTTTAAATCATGCATTGTGTTTTTTGTATACAATTTATGATGCTTTTATAAGTGATATACTAAGATTTTATGGTGGTTTTATATGCGATGTATTTTATGTAATGTCCCTTGTCTGGACCTTGATAGCCCTGTCCCACTGTACGAGTTTATTTAAGATTTCTCCCGAGTTTGCCCTGATTCGAACTCGGAGATTTACGATAAAGGCCGCTCGTCGGTACTCGGGGATCTCGTGTTGAACATGTTGAAATATCTTCACGAGTCTTCCCGTGCTTACTGCGTTTCCCGAGTACCTGCCGTTAGCATTACGAGCCGCTAGGAGACGTCTCCGAGCTCCGACGTACCCGCTACGTTCATTCTACGTGCTTCCATGTGTTTGATTGTTTTTTACTCGGGAGACCTCTTGAATGAACTCGTACAGTAGGATCGGGCTTTGAGTCCGAAATAAAGTTTAATAATAGTAATAATGACCTCTTCCATCACACATCTATTTCGTCGACAGGATGGTCATATTGTTCTTTGTCTTCAAAATGGTAAAATTTAGATTTGTTCTGCACTGCTGATTTTAAATCTCATTTAAACTAACATTTGCAGGTCTTTCTCTGATTTAAGAAAAGCCACAGCAGGTACCAGCCTTTGCTGGAAAATGCTTCAATTTTAAGACTTTTATCCTTTTGCTTCGAATTGTGATGGTTGTCTGGGGAACCACATTTCACCTCATCTCGCACTTAGATGACTGACTTGGAAAGACGTCCTTTGCCTGAGCAGGGTTATCAATAGTCTCCTCTGATGCATCAAAGGCTCGATGTACATTGGGATATTCAAGCAAAGAGGTTCACTGTACCTAGTCACATGACAATAAAGCATTCAATTCCGTGTGCATCTTCAAGCTAATTTAGCCAAATCACCTCCTTTAATGCCAAAGTTATTCTACCTGTGTTTATTATATTATTACTCAACTTTGATCCTTGATAGAATACTGTTTCACTGGTTTCAGGGATATGGGGTACTGGTGCAGAAGAAGAGTTGGCATTTGGGCTGATCAATAAGAGTCTTGCTAACTGTGCCACAGAGCATCACACAGGTGGACAACTATAACATATTGGGCTCAGAGCAGTGCCGGCTTCTGGAAATCACGATCAGTGCTATTTCTAGCTCTGTTGTAATAATTTTTCATCTAACAGAACCAAAAATACATTGTACAGAACATTGCTGATAGAGCTACATAGTTACAACTGTTTTATATTCAACGATGAGTCAGTTCAAGCACTTTATATTCATGGAACAGAAAGAGCCAGTTATGTGTTGCGATATCAAATCATACGGGCAGCACACTGGTGCATTCCCAACATTTCAATGTTGCGCATGAGTGGCAATAATCGTAATTTAGGAGTATCTCTCTTTATTTCATCCGACACGCTGTTTGTGTATTGCAAAATGAAGCCTGACTACTTGCTAGTTTCAGTGCTTTTCCTGCATCAGGTTCTTGTTGGGTGCTTTGGCTCATTGGGAATTGGTCTCATAGGCTGGCAAGCATTTTGTATGGTTTACGTGACAGATTTTGTACGTTTTACGTGACAGATTAAATGCTGGAGTAACTCAGCGGGTCAGACAGCATCTCTGGAGGAAGGGAATGGGTGACGTTTCAGGTCGAGACCCTTTTTCAAGCTTTCCCATGCCATGATAGTCCTGTTCCTGCTAGCCTCACTCAACATTGGGCTTTGGACAATTTGTTACCGTACTTCCCAAAACCTGGATTATGCTTAGGGTCCTGCGCCCATTTTTCCCCTTTTGAAATAGGGAATAAAATTCCACACAATCCATCTTTCCTTCGAATTTAACTCTTTCGACCTTGGTATTGTTGTTTTTTTTATTGTCGCATGTTTCACATAAAGTGAAAAACGTTGTCAGGTATCCAGGCAAATTATATAGTACTTGACTCTATCAGGTAGTGCAAAAGAGGAAATAAACTGAGAGTAGAATATAGTGTTGCAGCTGTAAGAAAGTGCAGATAAAAAAGTGCAAGGGCCATCATGAGTTAGATTGGAAAATTGGTAACATCATCCCTAGTCCATGAGAGGTCCGTTCAAATGCTTCTACATTCAGAATCAGATTTTATTCGCCAAGTATGTTTTACAACATACGAGGAATTTCACTGGCCAGGTCAGTCACACAATTAAAAGCAACAGATCACTCAAAACACATTTTAACATGACTATCACCACAGTGACTCCTACACATTCCTCACTGTGATGGAGGGCGAAATAAAGATCAAGTCCTTTCCCTTAGTTCTTCCTCAGTCGTGGGCCTCGAGCCCCTGTTGATGGGATGGTCTTGACTCCTGTAGCCGGTGGTGTTCGGGCCCTCCTTGTCGAGGCGATCCGCTCCTGCATCGAGGGGATGTCAGTTCCCCCGCGCCGGGCGATCGAACCTCGCATCGGGGCTGGACGAACCTTCTGCGGCGTTGGAGCCCCCGACTAGCCTCACCCAAGACTGCAAGCCCTTGTTGGTAATTCCAGGCAAGGGATCCAGCCTGAAGAAGGGTCTCGACCTGAAGCGTCACCCATTCCTTCTCTCCAGAGATGCTGCCTGTCCTGCTGAGTTATTCCAGTATTTTGTGTCTATCCTCTACAATACAGTTTCTGTTTTTAAATATGGCTCACCTTAAGTTTTAAATATCACCTTAAGTTTTAAATTTTATTTTTCTGGTGGCATTGCAATGATGCCTGTGTTGTGTTGCAGAATTCAGGAATGTTAATGTACAAGCAAAAACTATTAGGAATAGTCTGCAATGTCACTGGAGCACTGACCACAGGAAGAAAGAGATATGGACCGTTCCTGTTCAGTCGAGTTGTTCTGCGAGTGATCCCTTTATTAATGCAAGACAAAATAAAATGTAATTACATGTTCATCATATAACAATTATTTAAATGAATATTTATTCGTTATATGGTGCACGATGACAGATGAATTCTCGGAGAGATCGCGAGCCATTACATTTAGCCTCTGATATATCTCCCATTAATGTCTGAGGTTAATGGTGTCTATGTGTTCATAGTCATCAGAGAGCCATTTGTAAGGAAAATCATTTATGTTTATTTTCCAGGAGAGAACAACAAAATAATTAAGACCTGGCTTTTTCCACAATTCTTAACAGATTCATCAGTTCTGCACCCACCCTCCCTGCAAGAACTGTAGATTAACACAAAAAACGATCTGATAATGTCCAGCATGAAAATATTAATAGTGATTTAAAAAACACCATAGAGAACTTCAAGGAGAAGTTGTTCATCAAGGAGGTTGTTCACTCATTTAATTTATCTACAGTATATCCCTTTCAACTTTGCATCCTATGCACAGTTTGTCTTCCCACCCAGATTTGTATTTCTGGTTTCACTCTCCCCCCCACCACCCCCTTTCATTGCGATGCATTTATAGTCCCAATCATCTCAATGAGAGGAGGGTGGTGGGAGTGATGGAACTCACAATGGAAACAACATTATTTATTGATTCTACCTGGCTCCACATAAGATACACTTCTCACGAGCAGCACAACTTCCTTTAATAATATTAATAATAATTTTAATATTAATAATACACCCTGCTGTCTCGGTGAACATTATCTTTATGCAGACATGTTGGAATGCGGTTAGTGAAGCAAACTTTCTCTAGCATTTCCTTCAATAATATTCAATTTGTCATACTCTTGTTCACTCACATAATATACCTAGATTATTTTCAGCTTTGTATCCTATGCACAGTTAGTATTCCCAGACAGCTTTGTATTTTCAGCTAACCAGGACAGATTGCACTGTCCTCTAATTTAAGTGATTTATATTGACTGCAAAGGGCAGAGGTCCATACATGGATCATTTTTGTATCCCACCAGTTGCAGTATCCGAAAGGTGATGAGTTTATTTCTACACCATTTTCTATTAACCAATTCTCATTCCATGCTGTTACCGACTCGTAAACCATTGAAAGTGCAGCACCTCATCAAATGCTTTTAGAAAATCAATAGATACTGCAATCACTAGATTCTTCTCCATTTTGCCAGTTCCAATGTTGAATCCTCCACCTTTTTGTCGGACATGATTTTCGTTTCTGTGTCGATTCTGGCCAAATATATTCTGACTTTTTGGGCGTGCTGGTAACATTGTTATAATAACAGATTACAGCATTTCTTAACAGCTGGTGTATGGCCTGATCTATTCTACTGCAATCTTTCATGATTCACAATGTTACTTTAACCACCCCACTTCTGCATGGGCTATGGCCACTGTAAAATTCAGGGATTTGTAGAAGGTCAAAATCAAAGCATGAGCTGTTTCTGCAGTTGTACAAGTAGTCAAAACACGAGACATGAATTTGGTGCATTTTGAGTTACATTAATTTGACCAGTACTATTTTGTTACTACTAGTATTGCTTTTTAACTTCCTGATTAGCTTTAGATCCTTTGTTTGTATTTCCAAAATGAGCGGTTTAAAAAATCACTGGTCAGCGTTGACTCGGTGGGCCGAAGGGCCTGTTTCTATGCTGTATCTCTAAACTAAACTAAACATTTGGAAATAACTAGACGATTAAAAGAAGTAAAAACCATCTGCAAATTATTTTTACATGCGTTGGTGAGATTTCCCAACAATAGTGGTGTTTAAGAGACTTTTAGATCGGCACATGTATATGCAGGGACATGGGTCACTTGGAGGTAGAAAGCATCACATTTGGCACAAACACTGTGGGTTGATGGCCCTATTCCTATGGTGTACATTCCATATATTGTTTTTAGTTATTTACAAATATCAGTCTTTGCAATCAAATGTGCTCGTTAAATCACTTTTGTGTTCATTCATCTGGAAAAAAAAAAAGGAATGATGTCAGATTTGCAAAATGTTAATTTACAAATGTTAGTTCAAGTGATGTTTTAGATTCTACATGTGCAGCAACCATAGGTAACATCTAAATCTCTAACTATTCAATTATGGGAATAGTTTTTCTTTTTATCTCCACCCCAGTGTGAAAGAAAGTCTGTTACTGCACTGTTTGTCTTTTTCTTCAAAATAAGCATCAAATAAAATATAATGTGTGTAATGAATAATAGGGTCTTGCACAAGTCTAACATGAAAGTTGATCAAAATCAGAGTGCTGGATACAAGGATTATTTTAATTCATGTTTCTGAGCTGAATAATCCTTCAACTAAGCCTGCTTGTTGGAAACAAATGGTTATTTACTGGAAATAGGCATATATTAGCTCTTCCGGATGCTAAACCCATGCATATTATAATTATTTTTGCAGCTAACACAGTAATACTATGCTGTGAGGAATTGTATTCTTCTTCACAGTCACACTCCATCCACACTTCATTCTTCCTTGGAAAAGCAGCTAACATAATCAAGGGCTGTTTTTACCCTGGTCGTTCCCTCTTCTCACCAGATGATACAAAAGCTGTAAGCACGAAACTCCAGATTCAGGAGCAGCTTCTTCCCCTGCTGTTATCAAATTACTGAACAGTCCCCTCGTAAGCCACCATAGAGTCCCAATCTTCCAACCTACCTCGTTTTGGATCTTGGACTTTTGCTCTATACCTCTAATGGTGTAACACTGTATTCTGCACCTTGCTATTTTTCTATTTTTATAACCTATTGTATGACTTTATTGTACTTGTGTATAATGTGACCTGACTGCAAAGCATGCAAACAACAAAGTTTTCCACTGAATCTCGCTAAATGTGACAATGATAACCCATACCAATAATTCTCATCTTATATCCAAACATAGTGCTTGCTGTAGAAGATGTATTACAATTCTTTCTGTCACATCAAATACTGAGCTATTATCTAGGATTCAGTGTTATGGTTATAGCTCAACAGTGTCAGATGCCTAGACAAAACATAGGGTTTAAAAGCAGATAGGAAGATATTTAAAAAAAAACTGCAGAAGCTTAAAACCAAGAAAATAATAAAGTGTTAAAAATAGCATCAGTGGAGAAAAAAAACTTATTTAAATGGATGATCTTTCATGAGACTCTTCATTGAAATGACTCAGTTGACATCCAGAAAAGCTACTCTTTTTAATTAAACATTCATCTGTAAGTGTTCCGTTCCAGCAAACAATAAAAAGCATTTATTAAGAACAGTCTCGCATGAAGAATCATATATCTGTCTAACTGCCAACCTTATACTTCTAAATTCATGTCCATGTTTATAATGGAAAATCTTATGTAAACTTGTTGCTCAGTAATTATACCCTTATGTCAAAATACTATTTCAGTTTTGCACCTATTAGTTCCTCAATCCTGTACTCCACAGGAGTTCAGCTGCTCCATCTAACTCAATTACACTCCAAATTGTTGCAGCTGTGCTATTTAAGAAAAAATGAGTATTAACAAATAATATAAAAATATGGGCCCTTAATAGTTTAGCTTAGAGATACAGTGTGGAAACGGGGACTTTGACTCACCAAGTCCACATCAAACATTGATCACCCATGGACCAGTTCTGTGTCCTACACACTAGGAGCAATATACAAAATCCAATGAATCTGCAAACATGCACGTCTTTGGAATGTGGGAGGAAACCGGAGCAAGCCGAGAAAGTCCAAGGAGAACATACAAACTTTGCATAGACAGCACCCATAGACAGGATCAAACCCGGTCTCTGGCACTATGAGGCAGCAGCTCTCATGAGATGGAGGAACTGAGTCAAAGGAGATGGAGGAACTGAGTTAAATTGAATGGATTAAGGGCCGATAAATCACCAGGGCCAGATAGGCTGCATCCCAGAGTAATTAAGGAAGTAGCCCCAGAAATAGTGGATGCATTAGTGATAATTTTTCAAAACTCTTTAGATTATGGAGTAGTTCCTGAGGATTGGAGGGTAGCTAATGTAACCCCACTTTAAAAAAAAGGGAGGGAGAGAGAAAGCAGGGAATTACAGACCAGTTAGTCTAACATCGGTAGTGGGGAAAATGCTAGTTATTAAAGATGGGATAGCAGCTCATTTGGAAAGTGGTGAAATCATTGGACAAAGTCAGCATGGATTTATGAAAGGTAAATCATGTCTGACGAATCTTATAGAATTTTTTGAGGATGTAACTAGTAGAGTGGATAAGGGAGAACCAGTGGATGTGTTATATCTGAACTTTCAGAAGGCTTTCGACAAGGTCCCACATAAGAGATTATTATGCAAACTTAAAGCACATGGTATTGGTGGTTCAGTATTGATGTGGATAGAGAACTGGCTGGCAGACAGGAAGCAAAGGGTAGGAGTAAACGGGTCCTTTTCAGAATGGCAGGCAGCGACTAGTGGGGTACCGCAAGGCTCACTGCTGGGACCCCAGCTATTTACAATATATATTAATGATTTGGATGAGGGAATTGAATGCAACATCTCCAAGTTTATAAATGACACAAAGCTGGGGGGCAGTGTTAGCTGTGAGGAGGATGCTAGGAGGCTGCAAGTTGACCTGGATAGGTTGGGTGAGTAGGCAAATGCATGGCAGATGCAGTATAATGTGGATAAATGTGAGGTTATCCACTTTGGTGGCAAGACCAGGAAAGTAGACTATTATCTGAATGGTGGCCGATTAGGAAAAGGGGATATGCAACGAGACCTGGGTGTCATGGTACATCAGTCATTGAAAGTAGACATGCAGGTGCAGCAGGCAGTGAAGAAAGTGAATGGTATGTTAGCATTCATAGCAAAAGGATTTGAGTATAGGAGCAGGGAGGTTCTACTGCAGTTGTACAGGGTCTTGGTGAGACCACACCTGGAGTATTGTGTACAGTTTTGGTCTCCTAATCTGAGGAAATACATTCTTGCCATAGAGGGAGTACAGGGAAGGTTCACCAGACTGATTCCTGGGATGGCAGGACTTTCATAGGAAGAAAGACTGGATAGACTTGGCTTGTACTCGCTAGAATTTAGAAGATTGAGGGGGGATCTTATAGGAACTTACAAAATTCTTAAGGGGTTGGACAGGCTAGATGCAGGAAGATTGTTCCCGGTCTTGGGGAAGTCCAGGACAAGGGGTCACAGTTTAAGGATAAGGGGGAAGTCTTTTAGGACTGAGATGAGACAAACATTTTTCACACAGAGAGTGGTGAATCTGTGGAATTCTCTGCCACAGAAGGTAGTTGAGGCCAGTTCATTGGCTATATTTAAGAGGGAGTTAGATGTGGTCCTTGTGGTTAAAGGGATCAGGGGGTATGGAGAGAAGGCAGGTACAGGATACTGAGTTGGATGATCAGCCATGGTCATATTGAATGGCGGTGCAGGCTCGAAGGGCCGAATGGCCTACTCCTGCACCTATTTTCTATGTTTCTATTGTCACACCACTGTGCCACCCTCGATCTACAGTAGATTTGGGTAGACATGAAAGTATATTCTGATATGCTGAATGAAGAGGGTAAAGTCCCTCTATGAGGAGTTAACCTTCCAAGTTAATAAGCTCCTGCACAATCACAATGTGGGAATTCTCAAAGAACTTACTTTAACTCCTCCAAGAAACACAATGGTCATCTAATGATCCACCTCCAGATCAAGGTGATATGTTTCATAGCCATTCATTGCTAATTCTGACAAACAGATCTACTCAGTAACCACAAAAGGCTAATGGACCATTGTTCTCGGTCTTGAGTCTCTTTCAAGGATGTGACAATGTTTATAAATCAGAGAAGGATTTAAGATGGAGAAATGACCAAGTTAAACATTAGCACGCAGCTTTGGCAATTCCCATCCTTCATCTACGATACAACACAGAACACAGTACAGCTCCTTCAGCCCACAATGTCCGTGCCAAACATGATGCCATGTTAAACTAACCCATATCTCTCCATTCCCCGCATATCCATGTTCCTGTCGAAAAGCGTCTTAACTGCCACAATCTATGTTGACCACCACCCTGGCAACGTCTTCCAGGCACCCACCAACCTCTGTGTAAACAATACTTGGCCTGCACATCGTTGAATTAATTTGCTTTCACCTCAAAGCCTCACCTCCATTCTTTGACATTTCAATTGCAGGAAAAAGATTGTGGTTGTCTTTACGCCATCCATGCGCTCTTCATTTCATACACTTCTGTCAGGTTTCCCTTCACACTTCGACGCACAAGAGAAAACAATCCAAGTTTGCCCAACCTTTCCTTACAGCTAATTACTCCTCATCCACGCAGCATTTTTAAACCTCTCCAACGTCTTCACATCCTTCCTGTAATGGGGTGACCAGACGGTACACAATATTCCAAATGCTGCTGAAGCAAACTCTGATAAAGCTGCAACATGACTTGCTGACCCTTCTACTCAATGACCTGCCTGTTGAAGGCGAGTATACCAAACGCATTCCTGGCCACCATATCTGCTTGTGTTGTCATTTTCAGGGAGCAAAGCACTTGGACCTCAAGACCTCTCTCATCAATGTTGTTAAGGGTCTTGTCATGAACTGTGTACTTTCTCCTTTCACATGACCTCACAAAGTCCCGCACCTCACATTTGCTCAGGTTAAACTCCATCCAGCATCTGCAGCTGATCTATATCCCACTGTATACTTTACCAGCCTTCCTCACTGTCCGCAATTCCAATGTTGGTGTCATCCGCGAACTTAGCAACCAATCCACCTACATTTATGTCCAAGCCATTTATACACACCCCAAACAACAGAGTTCCCAGCACTGACCCCTGCAGAACTCCACTGATCACTGTCCTCCAGCCAGAATAACACCTCCACCTCAACTTCTATGAGAAAGCCAGTTCAGAATCCAAATAACCTAGTCACTGTATATCGCATGTTTCTTAATCTTCCGGATGTAGGACTTTATCAAACACCTTACTAAAATTCAAGTACATAATATCTGCTGCCCTACCCTCATTGATTGCCTTCATCAGCTCCTCAAAAAACTCAATCACGTTCCTGTCACAGATAACACCATGTAGACTGGCCTTAATTATTCCATTCTCTTCCAAACAATAATAGTCAGCTCATTCAAAAACTCTGTATACCATATCCTCCCATGCACCAAATCTCACTCAGTCGACCTCTCTTCAATATTTGACTTAACCCAGGCCTAAAAATTAGTGATCTGCCTTTGCATGGGCCTCATCATCTCTATTCACTGCAGAGTTAGTGATAGACACAAAATGCTGGAGTAACTCAGCAGGACAGGCAACATCCCTGGATAGAAGAAATGGGTGAAGTTTCGGGTCAAGACCCTTCTTCAGACTGAGAGCCAGGGGAGAGGGAGATACAGAGATATTCCAGCATTTTGTGTCTATCTTCTGTGTAAACCAGCATCTGCAGTTCCTTCCGACACTGAATTACTGATGTTCAGTGGGGAGGAAAGTTGGGGACAGCTGTGGTGGTTTACCCTCTCTGTACAGTCCGTTAGCTTTGCAATTCTCCTTCCTCTTCCCTATCTTGACCTACTTTATCTTGCTTTTCTTCAGAAACGGGAGCAAGAGCTGGCGGTAATTAAAAAACCTCTCTTGAACGTGAATATATTCAGTGATTCAGCATTTACATCTCTGTGGGGTAGAGAGTTACAACAATTCACAATGATCAGAAAGAAGAAATGGAAAAGTACATAATTGGTGGGAAGACTGATTATATCAAAAATCTGGAAAATAATTCTTTAATCGAGATTATTGAAAAACATAGCCAGAAGCAAATTCTTCAAAGATCATGTTTATAAGCATGATTTGATTCGAGAATTGAGGATATTCGTGCCATCAGCTGCCATGTGGCAATTTTATGCAGGAACAATGCGATTAATACTGATAAAGTCATTCTACTGGAGTCTTAAAGTATAAATAAAATGTCAAGTAAATTGGAACAATTTTTGAATTCTAGCCCTGAGTTCAGGTATAGTAAAGGCTCAACAGTAGTTCCGTCTATAAGGTCTAGCTACTAGTTTTTTTAATATAGAAGGTCTAACTAGGAGGTTGGAACCATTCCACTTATTGTAAAAATAACGAACTTGAGTTTTTTGGTTCAGTTCAGTTTAGTTTATCGTCACGTGTTCTGAGGTACGATGAAAAGCTTTTGTTGCCTGTTATCCAGTCAGTAGAAAGACAATTCATGATTACAATTGTGCCTTGCAAGGTAAAGCCAGCAAGTCCGATCAAGGATAGGCCGAGGTTGGCAAAAATGCTGGAGAAACTCAGCAGGTGAGGCAGCATCCATGGAGTGAAGGAAATAGGTGATGTTTCGGGCCGACTGTTATCTGCTGTTCGAGTGGCATTTTCCTTAAAACCTAGAGGGCCTGACTTGACCATCATTGGCGTGCCACTTACGTGACCTGGTGCCCTGTGGGTAGCGCGGGACGGGCGCATGGAGTGGCGTGGAAGAGTGTGTGGTTGCGCGCGGTATCGCGCAGCGCTCCAGGATTTCATTCTGTACGAAACCTTTGCGCACCACCGTCCTGTCGCGTAAATGACAGCTAAGTGGGACACCCTGGCCCGGCGCAACGTCTCACCTTCAACAGCAGCAGAAGCAGGCAAGCGGTCGCCGAGCTCGGCCTGGGGCTCAGGGCCATTGCAGATCCGAATCCGCCCCCACTCCTACCCCCAGAGAGGGGCCTAGACGATTGGAGATAGACACAAAAAGCAGGAGTAACTCAGTGGGACCGGCAGACTGAAGAAGAGTCTCAACCGGAAACATCATCTATTCCTTCTCTCCAGAGATGCTGCCGGTCCCGCTGAGTTACTCCTGCATTTTGTGTCTATCTTCAAATGACGTCTCGTGCTCCAGATGGCTGTGCGGACGCATGATGACACGTGTCAGCCACTACCGGCCTGTTGTGTAAATGACAACCAAGTGGGACAGGCCCTTTAGCAATCTTGTAATTGCAGGAATTTAATGGGATCCTAAGTGCTCATTGTTACTGAAAGCAGCAGAGAGGTTTTAAGTAGGGATGAGACCCAAGAAACTGCAGATGCTGGAATCTCCTGCTGCAGGAACTCAGCGGATCTGGCAGCACAGGTGGAGGGAACGGACAGCCTGAAGGAAGATCTTGACCCGAAACGTCACCTATTCCTACTCTCCAGAGATGCTCTGACCCACTGAGTTACTCCAGCTTTTTGTGTCTATCTTTGGAGGGAGTGGACAGATGACTGCCAGATTAATAACAGATCAGATTAGTTTATTGTCATATGAACCAGGATGCACTGAAAGTCCAATGTTGCATGAAGCTCACTGAGTAAGCAGTAAGTTCAACAATAAATAAAATTATGAATACAAACCAGCATTCATCATTGTATTTATAGTTGTGCTTATTATAATGATGGTTGCAAAGTATCATCTCAACCTGGTATGTTATCTGTTCTACCCAAGACCACTTGAACCTGCGGACAGTTTAGTCCTTCACATGGCTCATAACCTCCTTCTATCCAGTCCATCTTCAGTTACATTGCATCAGGAAAGCTAAATGTATCGCCAATCCAGATTTAAGAATTCTTGCCCACTGTTATCAGACGCCTGATCCAATCACTGCATTCACACCTCCTTCCCGGAACTGCCGAAATTTATTCTTACTCTTAATTCTACCTCATTTGGGTTTTTTTTAGCGCTACTTCAGATTTCACTACAATCTATGCACCATTCCACTCTTTTGTACTTGTCATTGTATTTATTGTGTATTTATCAATTGCCATGTATACAATGGAGGTTTACTCCGTGAACCTCATGTGATCAAGGAATTTGAATCAGATCATGTCATGTACTTCCTCTACCAATCTGCTAGGGCTCCTGCCAATGAGCTTGGTTTCAAGATCCACTGGGGTCTACGCTAGGATGCAACGCTGGATCCTGCAACTTTCTCAGCAAACAAGATGCACCGGTAGAGTTGCTGCCTCACAGCACCAGAGACCGGGTTCGATCCTCAGCACGGGTCCTGTCTGTGCAGAGTTTGTGCATTCTCCCCGTGACCTGCGTGTGTTTTCTCCAGTTTCCTCCCATACTGCAAAGATGTACAGGTTTGTAGGTTGACACAAAATGCTGGAGTAACTCAGTGGGACAAACAGACAATCAGTCTGAAGAAGGGTCTCAACCCAAAACGTCACCCATTCCTTCTTTTCAGAGATGCTGCCTGTCCCGCCAAGTTACTCCAGCATTTTGTGTCTACCTTCGATTTAAACAAGCATCTGCAGTTCTTTCCTACACAGGTTTGTAGGTTATTTGATTTCAGTAAAAAATATAAAAATTGTCCCCAGTATGTGTAGGATAGAGTTGGTGTACGTGCGGGGATCACTGGTCGGCGTGGGCTCAGTGGGCCAAATGGCCTGTTTCCACACTGTATCTGCGCTTAATCATATATTGTCTTTCTGCTAATCATGTATTGTCTTTCTGCTAATCATGTATTGTCTTTCTGCTAATCATGTATTGTCTTTCTGCTAATCATATATTGTCTTTCTGCTAATCATGTATTGTCTTTCTGCTAATCATATATTGTCTTTCTGCTAATCATGTATTGTCTTTCTGCTAATCATGTATTGTCTTTCTGCTAATCATATATTGTCTTTCTGCTAATCATATATTGTCTTTCTGCTAATCATATATTGTCTTTCTGCTAATCATATATTGTCTTTCTGCTAATCATATATTGTCTTTCTGCTAATCATATATTGTCTTTCTGCTAATCATATATTGTCTTTCTGCTAATCATATATTGTCTTTCTGCTAATCATATATTGTCTTTCTGCTAATCATGTATTGTCTTTCTGCTAATCATATATTGTCTTTCTGCTAATCATATATTGTCTTTCTGCTAATCATGTATTGTCTTTCTGCTAATCATATATTGTCTTTCTGCTAATCATATATTGTCTTTCTGCTAATCATGTATTGTCTTTCTGCTAATCATGTATTGTCTTTCTGCTAATCATATATTGTCTTTCTGCTAATCATATATTGTCTTTCTGCTAATCATATATTGTCTTTCTGCTAATCATATATTGTCTTTCTGCTAATCATATATTGTCTTTCTGCTAATCATATATTGTCTTTCTGCTAATCATATATTGTCTTTCTGCTAATCATGTATTGTCTTTCTGCTAATCATGTATTGTCTTTCTGCTAATCATGTATTGTCTTTCTGCTAATCATGTATTGTCTTTCTGCTAATCATATATTGTCTTTCTGCTAATCATATATTGTCTTTCTGCTAATCATATATTGTCTTTCTGCTAATCATATATTGTCTTTCTGCTAATCATATATTGTCTTTCTGCTAATCATATATTGTCTTTCTGCTAATCATATATTGTCTTTCTGCTAATCATGTATTGTCTTTCTGCTAATCATGTATTGTCTTTCTGCTAATCATATATTGTCTTTCTGCTAATCATGTATTGTCTTTCTGCTAATCATATATTGTCTTTCTGCTAATGATATATTGTCTTTCTGCTAATCATATATTGTCTTTCTGCTAATCATGTATTGTCTTTCTGCTAATCATGTATTGTCTTTCTGCTAATCATGTATTGTCTTTCTGCTAATCATGTATTGTCTTTCTGCTAATCATGTATTGTCTTTCTGCTAATCATGTATTGTCTTTCTGCTAATCATGTATTGTCTTTCTGCTAATCATGTATTGTCTTTCTGCTAATCATATATTGTCTTTCTGCTTACTGGATAGCACACAACAAAATATTTTTACTGTACCTCGGTACATGCGACAATAAACTAAACTGTAAACTGTATCTTTAAACTAAACTAAATAGCTGAGCAGGTCTCTGCAGTTCAGCGCTATGTTAAGCCCCTGTCCCACTGTACGAGTTAATTCACGAGTTCTCCCGAGTTTTCCCTGATTCAAACTCGGAAAATGTCCGTAGCAGGTAACGGTAGGTATAAAAAGTAACAATTTTTTTCATCACGAGTATTTTTTAACTCGTGGACATTTTTTGCAGTGATGAAAAAACGTCCCGAGTTTACCGGATGTCCCGAGTACCTACCGTTAGCATTACGAGCCGCTACGAGACATCCACGAACTCACTATGGACATTCTCCGAGTTTGAATCAGGGGAAAACTCGGGCGAACTCGTGAATTACCTCGTACGATGGGACAGGGGCTTTACTCCATACGGCAGCTCTTGAATAGTGCTCCATTCACAAAAACAGTTCAAGAAAGAGAGCAGAGTCAAGAGAGTGTTTAATATGTACAGGCAACATAACAATAACATTTTACTTGCTGTAGCTTAACAAGCCTATTAATGCAGCAACACACAGTTAAATACATAATCAATGAATTAATAACAGTGATACTGGGTAACCAAATCTGTAACAGTTTTCCAGCCAAGTTCATACCTGCGGGACTAACCTCCTGGCTCATTGATCACTCCGGAACCAATTGGTCTAGGTTGCTGGGCCACACATTCTCAGTAATAGATTGCTGTGGGATCGGGTGCTGCTAAAACCGGTCGTTGTAAAAAACATTGAGCTCTTGGCAGATGGCAAGGGATTTTACTCCCAGTTTGACATCACACTGGAATTTTTATGCTAAATCTAATTAGTATGAGGTGGCATCCCTGAATTCTCGTTCTACGTTTGATGTGTTACAATTGTTGCTTTGAAACAATGCGACCAAGATGATACAACGACCCATTGTTCAGGTTGATATTTATTATTGTCACATGTACCGAGGTACAGTGAAAAGCATTGTTTTGCATGCTAGCCAGGCGGATCAGATAATACTCTACGTAATTGCAACCAAGTCAAACTCAGGTGCAGTAGGTGGACCAAAGGGAGAGATGAAGAGTGCAAAATATAGTTCTCAGCATTGTTAAGTTATTCTGTGTGATTTATACATGTTTATGGGGCATGATTTAATACAGCAAGAAATTCACCCCGGGCATTGTGCTATTTCACTCCGAAAATTCAGTTCCATTGAAAGCTATCGAATTAAAATTAAGGCGTTTCAGTTATGAAGGTAGACTTGGTTTTCTTTCCTTGGGGTGAAGGAGGCCAAGGGGAGACATGATAAGATGTAGAAAATTTTGAAAGGAATGGATAAGGGGCATAGGTTTAGGGTACGTAAAACAGAATAGCACAGGGACTTACTTGTGCCAACCAAGATTTCCTCCCTCACCTTAAACCTTTGGCATCTAGTATTTAATATTTACACCCTGAGAAAATGTCTCTTTCTACCCTCCTGAAGCATCTCATCGTATTTCTACACTCCTATCAGGTCATTACTGGGGCTCCAATGCTCAAGACAAAGTAATCTAATTTGTCCTAACAGTCCAATCCATGCCATGGCCTGAACCAACTGTAGATAGTTTATTTTCTTCCAAGAGATGCTTACCGGTAATTAACTCTGAATATTCACATGATTGTTAACGCATAGTCTGAAAAGGACTTTATTCTGTGCCTTTTTAAAGGAGAGGAAAGATGAAGCAATAACTGTAAAGGGTCTGTCCCACTTGCATGCGATTGCATGCGTCTGGCGCGACTAAACGTGGTCGCTTGAGCTGTATGGGCCGCGCAGGGCCGGTCCCACTTCCGAGCGCGGAGGCATATGGAGTTGTGCAGGGCTGGTCCCAACATCACGCGAGGCTCCGAAAATCCCGCACTGTCTGAAAAGTTTGCGCGCCAACTGCCTGTCGGCCCGCAGGCGCATTGAGGGCGTAAGCAGCATCTTGACGCCGTACGCGGTGTCTTGACGTCGTACGCAGCGTCTTGACAGCGCACGCCAAGCGCGTGGCATTGTGCGATGACATCACCGCGTGGCGTTGCGCGATGACGTCACCGCCTGACGCCGTGCGATGTCCAAATTCAATCGGCCCGCCTCCTGCCCAACTGATTGACGCAAATTACGTCACGCGCGAATTTAGTGCGAACTTAGCGGTAACTTAGCGTGTACTTAGCGGTAACTTACCGCGAACTTAGCGCAAACTCCGCTTCCGTTTGGTTGCGCCAAATGCATGCAATCGCTTGCAAGTGGGACAGGCCATTTAGTCACTTTATTATGTAAATAAAAAGTGAATGGGCAAAGTTTCAGACCAGCTCAAGCTGCATGAAATCTGTGTGCTGAAATCCTGCAGTTGTACAATCATTGTTCAACCCACATGGCTGTCTCTGCCTGTATATCCAATTCTCAGAATACTTTAAATCCCTGTGCAATCTCAGTTTCTGCAGTAGAAGCAAATTAATTACAGTAAATCTCAGTAAATCCTTCAAAGCTGCCTTAAAAAGAAAGTTCCACCCATTCTTGAGTTGTTTTGAATTATTAATCCAGCGATAGAGCTTCACATTTCAGGCTATGCTCAATTTATGAAACCCACCGCTTGTTTTTTCAGCCCTTACTAATAATGGCCTTTGTATGTTCTCCTAACAAAGGTTTTCTTTTTTTTCCTTTACTTTTTCCAAGAGTTTGGCGAGAGGTATTGCCACGTTAGAAAGAAAGCTGTTCGAGGCCAAGTGGCCCTGATGAAGCCAACAGCTGAATTGCTCATAGATTCTTATCACAAATCATTCCTACTGCAGCGATTCATACATTATCATAACATGTTCTTTACAGCTGAGGAATTTGCTGGAGCATTTTTGCTGCACTCAGATGAGGCCATATTGCTAAACATACATATACGATG
The DNA here is from genome assembly GCA_963514005.1 of Raja brachyura. Next base: position 46,740,655 of record OY740795.1, on the reverse strand, counting down.
GGAAGTAGACACACAATGCTGGGGTAACCCAGCGAGACAAGCAACAGCTCCGGAGAGAAGGAATGGATGACGTTTCAGGTCGAGACCCTTCTTCAGGCTCAGAGGAGAGAGAGGCATAGAGATCTGGAAGGGTGAGGTGTGAAAACACAGATCAAAGGGGACAATGTTCATGAAAAATGTAGAATGGTTCATTGTGACCTAAGCTGGAGAGCAGGAGAGATCACAGAGGGGGAGCAGCCTCAGAGGGTGTTGCAGAATTCACATCGGAGAAAGGAGGAGAACTTCTTCAAAGTAGGCAAACCTTGAGGAGATTTTGAAGTGGAGCAGACAAAATGTGTCTTAAAGAACTGCAGATACACCAAAGACAGACACAAAATGCTGGAGTAACTCTGTGGCACAGGCAGCATCTCTGGAGAGGAATGGGTGACGTTGTGGGCTGAGGCCCTTCTTCAGACTGGGGAGAGGGAGACATAGAGATATGGAAGGGGCAGGTGGACGTTTGAAGGAAAACATGTCATTTATCTTTCCTCTACATTTTAACAAACAAAAATTTGTATAATGGCTATATGTATTTTGTTAATGAAATGATGGGAATTACTTAAACAGTTACAATCGCAATCCCATAATTTCTTTATTACCCAGCTAATGAATCATTTAAGTGGAACAAACAATGAACCCAGCAGCCAGAATGCTTAATATAATAATATTAATAATATTAAAAATAATATTTCAGTTGCAATACTCCGGAAGTTCTTGGAAATTGTAATTTGAAGAGAATCAAAGGTTTCTCAGGAGGTGAAATATATATTTAAAAAAAGCTAACATACAATCTGAAGTCAGGGCCAACCTCTGTAAAGGAACAGGAGATCAGCAACAAGACTGTCAACTTGAAAATGCCGCAAACAAAGCAAGACTATTATTCATAGAAGGTAGACAAAAATGCTGGAGGAACTCAGCGGGCGAGGCAGCATCTATGGAGCGAAGGAAATAGGCAATGTTTCAGTTTGAAACCCTTCTTCAGACTGATGTGGGGGGGGGGTGGAAGAAAATGCACTTCTTCTTATCGAGTCCACACACAAGATTAGAAGGTTACACAAAACTCCAGTCCAGTCTGAAGAAGGGTCTCGACCCGAAACGTCGCCTATCTCCTTCGCTCCTTAGATGCTGCTGCACCCGCTGAGTTTCTCCAGCTTTTTGTGTAACCCTCGATTCTCCAGCATCTGCAGTTCCTTCTTTAACACAAGATTAGCAGTTGTTCAGCCAGAGCTGATCACACTTCATGGCATCTGCATACAATGGTGTCTGTCTTGTCGCTTCTTGTGCGTGGTGGTGGAATGATTGGTGGAAACAGGGCCACAACGCGAAAGCTCTTTCCTTGACCCCATACAGGCACTAAACAGTTAAGTAAACAAATGTTAAAAGGACAATGTATTATGGAAAAAAAAATACAAAAGCTTGCTGGATAACACAAGTCAACTTGTTTACCAAATGCCCCATTGCTCTCTGTATTTTAAGTTTTGTTTTAGAGATCCAGCGCGGATCCCTGCACATTAATACTACCCTACACACCCTCGGGAAAGCTTTATATTTATACCAAGCCAATTAACCTACAAATCTGTGTGTTTTTGTAGTGTGGGAGGAAACGGAAGTTCTCGGAGAAAACCCACTTCGGTCACGGGGAGAACGTACAAACTCCATACAGACAGCATCCGTAGTCAGGATCGAACCCGGGTCTCTGCGCTGTAAGGCAACAGCTCTACCGCTGCGCCACAGTGCCGCCCCATTATTGAGATCTGGTAGGGATGAGTAGCAGTGGGTAAAGACAATATGGTGTGCCACAGGGATCCATGCTCCATCTTTTACAATTTGTATCAATGACTAGGATGAATGTGTCGAAGATATCATTGAATTTGCTCTTGGCACAAAGTTAGACAAGAAAGGAAGTTGTGAAGAGATTATAAGGAAGTTAGTAAAGGGAATGGGCAAATATCTGACAAATTGAGTATAATAGGAGACATGTTTAATTGTCATTTTGGCAGGCAAACTAGAACAGAAACATATTGTCTAAATAAATGGTGAGAGTTAGCAGAGCTCTGAGATGCAGAGGGATCGGGGCATAATTGTGCGTGATTTGTGACTACTAAACACAGGATGTATTTCATTTATTGCTTGGGAAAGTAAATAAAAATATCAGGAGCTGATGCATCAATAATTGTAGAGCATTGGTACATTTGGAACACTTGGTACAATGTCAGTGTCCTTATTATAGGATAGGTGTTAATGCACTTCTGAGAAGGTTAATTAAAAGAGAGGATAGTCACAGTATAAAGTATCCTTTATTGCCATTCAAACTTGTTACTTGGAACAAAATTAAATACCTTGCAGTCATAACGGAGAATATAATAACATTACACACAATGAACACAGTTCAACATCCACCACAGTTGGTCTACCAGGCACCTCCTCACTATGATGGAAGGCAAAAGTCTTAAAGTCCTTGTCCAGTGCAGCCACAGTGGTGCAGCGGTAGAGTTGCTGCCTTACAGCGCTTGCAGCGCCGGAGACCCAAGTTCAATCCCGACTAAGGGTGCTGTCTGTACGGAGTTTGTACGTTCTACCCGTGACCGCGTGGGTTTACTCAGAGATCTTCTTGACTCGTACTCACAGCATGGTCGCCACAAAGTGGTAGGAGGGCTTCGTAACTCTCATTCTCGTGAGTGGTCTCCTCCTACTCGTGGCATCAAGTAGGTCGCGGCGTTTTTTCCAGCCTGATAAAAAATGTCCACGAGTAAATAAAAAGGTTTGCATGGGAAAATTGATACTTTTTACTCGCAGGTAGGTCGTAGATAGCCGTAAGGAGTCGTAGGTCGGTAACTGGCCCGAGAAAAAAAAAGTGAACATGACATAATTTTATCATGTGATCATTTTCCACATGAATAGTTGTAGTTGCTTAGGTGTGGAAGACTGAGGTCGTAGACATAGTCGTAGGAGGTCTTTTACTTTGGCGAGTCAACACGACCTTGACATTTTTTTCAACACGTCTAGGGTCTTCTAAACTCGTGGATTAGGTCGTCCAATTGGGACAGGCCCTTTATACTGCATGACACAACAAAGCCTGGGGCAGATCAGCCCTCAGAGTTGCATCCATAACTCTACTTCACAAAGCCACACAATGCTTTACGTGATTGTGCGATGTCTGAATGTTGTGGAGTTAAAATTGAACCATAGATTACCTGCATGTTACACTTGTCTGTAGAATGATATATACCTGCACTGAGGTCCTTTCAATCATTACACAGCCACTACAAAGTATATTTTAACAGAGCGGGCAATCAGTTTTAGTACATGGTTCGAGTGCAGAAAGTGAACTTTCAATTTAATTAGACAAGGAGGGAATTCTAGCTTGAAATAATAAGGAAATATAGCCATATAAACCCGGTGCTTCCAAATGAGGGTTTTCTTTATCTTAACATAAGCCACAGTGGTGAATAAATATATTCCAAGAAGGACTCCCTGTAGGCCTTCACTATGCTACAATCCGCTCTGCTGTTAGTTTAAATGTAAATCATGTACATAATAGGAAGGCATGGAGTGAAACAGCTGAGTGACTTTTAATTGAAAATGAAATCAGACTTGTGGAATTAATTGGAAGTAGCATTGTTCACGGTGACTGAATCAAACTAAGTTTTCGATGCAAGTGGTTTCCTGATATTTTGAATTTGTTTCCATTTTCTTATGGAAGAAAATGAGAAACCATCTTGTATGCATCAGGCTGTTATTTCGTTCCATCTCTTTCTCCCTTCCCACCTCTCTTCCCCCCGCCCCCCCCCCCCACCACCTCTCTCCTCCCCACACCACTCTCCCTCCCTCCCTCCCCATCTCTCTCTCCCTTCTCCTACACCTCTCTCTCCCCCACCTCTCTCTCCCTCCCTCCCACCTCTCTCTCCCTCCCCCATCTCTCTCTCCCTTCTCCCACACCTCTCTCCCTCCCTCCCTCACCTCTCCCTCCCTCCCCCCCACTTCTCTCTCCCCACATCTCTCTCTCCCTCTACCCCACCTCCCTCTCTCCCTCCCCCACCTCCCCCTCTCCCTCCCCCCCACCTCTCTGTCCCTCCCCCCCCACCTCTCTCCCCCCACCTCTCCCTCCCTCTACCCCACCTCCCTCTCTCCCTCCCCCCACCTCCCTCTCTCCCTCCCCCCACCTCCCTCTCTCCCTCCCCCCACCTCCCTCTCTCCCTCCCCCACCTCCCTCTCTCCCTCTCCCCCACCTTTCTCCTTCCCCCTCCACCTCTCTCTCACTTCCCCCACCTCTCTCTGTCATCCAACCTCTCACTCCCTCCCCTCCACCTCTCCATTACCTCCCGCCACCTCTCTCTCCCTCTCACCATCTTGCTCTCCCTACCCCCACCTCACTCTCTCTCCCCCACCTCTCTCTCCCTCTCACCATCTCTCATCCCCCTCCCCCTCTTTTTTTAAACAGATGTTTATTCACTGTAACAATAGCCAATACTGCATCTAATTCTACTAATGGTGAAAGGAGTATATATTAGTATATTGGCCAACCTCTCCCTGTGACTCAGACACTAAAGTCTTGGCAACATTGTCGTAAATCTTTTACATACCCTGTCCAGCCGAACAACATTCTTCCTGTAACAGGGCGTCCAAAACTGAACACAATACTCCAAATGTGGCCTCATCAACATCTCATATAACTGTAACATAATCTCCCAACTTCTGTAGCCAATACTCTGATTGAAGGCCAATGTGCCCGAAACCTTCTTGACTACCCTATCTACCTGTGACATCACTTTCAAGGAACTGCGTACCTGCACTCCTAGACCCCTCTGCTCTATAACATTCCCCAGAGCCCTGCAATTCACCGTGTAGTTAGACATCCCGAAACGCAACACCTCGCACGTCTCTATATTAAATTCCATCAAGCATTCTTCAGCCCACGTGCCTAACTGATCAAGATTGTGCTGCAATTTTTGACAACCATCTTTAGAATCTACTATACCACCCACATAAGCATCTGCAAACTCACTATTCATGCCTTGTACGTTCTAATCCAATTCATTGATATAGATGACAAACACCAATGGACCCAGCTCCAAATCCTGAGACACACCACAAATGACAGGCCTCCAGTCTGAAAAGCAACCTTCCAGCATCCCATTCTGCTTCCTTCCTTGAAGCCAATTTTCTATCCAGTTGGCTATCTCTCCTTGAATCCAATGTGACCTAACCTTCCAGACCAGCCTACCATGCTGAACCCTTTCAGCAATAATGCGTGACATTCTTGACTCCAATTATATTCTTGGTGCTTGTCTGAAGATCCCTGTGATGCCAAAATCAGAGCCCGTGGTGACCATAACTGGAGAAAAGTGATTGCCTGCACATATCTTTATGGACTGCACAGTGGTGCAGCAGGATAGTTGCAGCCTATCAGCGCCAGACACCCGGGTTAGATCCTGGCTAAGGGTGCTGTCTGGACAGAGTTTGTACATTCTCACCTTGACCTGCGCGGGTTTTCCCCGGGAACTCTTGTCTCCTCCCACACTCCAAAGAGGTTTATAGGTTAATTGGCTTGGTAAAATTGTGTGTGTAGTATATTATTAATTTGCGGGGATCGCTGGTCGGTGCGGACTCAGTGGGCCGAAGGGGATGATTCCGCGCTGTTTCTGTAAACTAATCTAAACTAAAGACGATATCAGTCATTATCAACAGGAAGTATAGTTGGTTATCGTGCGCTCTCTGGCGTTTCTTTGTATGCATTAAAAAGAGAAAATGGCAGAAATGCTCAGGTCAGGAACTTTCTGGGGGGGGGGGGGGAGGTGGCGGAGGTCAGCAAATGGAGGCCTGATGAGAAAGTGGAGGTTATGACAAGCGGGCCACAAAGGAAGGACATGCAGGGTGCAGTGGTCCTTTGCTGTGGTGCAAAGGAAGGACATGCAGGGACATGTGATTCCTTTGTGGGGATAAATAAGGGCCAAGTGTTTACTTCAATAGAAGGAGTATGGTGGGTAAAGCTAATGAACTTGCTGTCTGGATCAATGCTTGGAATGATGATGCTGTGGCCATTACAGACACTTGGTCACGAGTGGGGCACGGCTGGCAGCTCAATGTTTCAATGGGTTTGAATGTCTCAGACATGGTAGAGAGGGCGGTAAAAGAGGTGGAGCGGGAGAATGTTACAACCGTACTCAGAGAGGATGTTCTGGACAGCACGTCTAGTGAAGAATTAAGGGCCAAGCTCAAAAATAAGGAAGGAGCAATCACTCTGATGGGATTATATTATAGGCCACCCAGTAGCCAACAGGAGATGACGGAAGGGTGCAAGAACCACAGGGCTGTTGTAGTGGGTGACTTTCCCTTCCACAAAATTAACTGAGACTTACTCAGTGCAAGAGGATTTGATGGGGCAGAATTTGTTAAGTGTATCCAAGATGGTTTCCTTACACAGTCTGAAGGAGGGTCTCGATCCTAAATGTCACCCATTCCTTCTCTCCAGAGATGCTGCCTGTCCCGCTGAGTTACTCCAGCATTTTGTGTCTATCTTCCTTCCTCAGTATGTGGATAGCCTGACTCAAGGACGGACCATACTGGACCTTGTATTGGTGACTGGTGTTGGGGTGGAAGAGCATTTTGGAGATATGACCACCACCCTAGAAGATTATTTTAAGATTGTTTTGAACAATTTGGATAGGTCTGGATGTTGGGAGAATTGGGGTAAAGCAGATTCCAATGCCATTAGGCAGGGGCTAGAGAGGGTGGATTGGACGTAGTTGTTATTGGGCACGTCCACAGATGACAGATGGGAGTCGTTTAAAGATCATCTGATCAAAGTGGAGGATTAGCATATTCCTGCAATGAGGATGGATACAAAGGGCAGGGTAAGGGAATGATGGAAGACCAAGGAAATTGTAAACATGGTCAGGAAACAGAAGGAAGCGGATGCCAGGTTTAAGAAGGTGGTGTCAGACGGGGCTAATGAGGAATATAAAGCAGGTAGGTGGGACAAGAGTAGATGGGGCATGTTGGTCGGCGTGGGAAAGTTGGACCGAAGAGCCTGTTTCCACACTGACACAGTAGATAGGGTGGTGAAGAAGGCATATGGTATGCTTACCTTCATTGCGAGGGGCATTGAGTATAAGAGTCAGGAAGTCTTGATGCAGTTCTATAATTCTTTTGCTAGGCTTCAATTGCATTATTGCGTGCAATCCTGGTCGCTCCCATTGCAGGAAGAATGTGGAGGCTTTGGAGAGGGTGCAGAGGAGGTTTACCAGAATGCTTTCTGGATCAGAGGTTTTCAGCTGCAGGGAGAGGGTTTTATAAGCTTGGATGTTTCTCCAGAACGTCAGACATTGAGGGGAGACCGGAGAAGTGTATAAATTATGAGGGGCAGAGATAGGGTAAACAGTCAGAACCTTTTTCACAGGGTGGAAATGTCCAACACTGATGGCCAGAGCTACTGTATGAGGTGAGAGGGGGAAATTTTAATGGAGATGTGAGGGGCAAGTTATTTTTACCCAGTGATGGGGGCCAGGAACACATTACAAGGGGTGGTGGAGGAAGCAGATACGATAGTGGCATTTGAGGCTTTTAGATTGGCACATGGAAATGCAAGGAATAGAAGGATATGGATCATGTGCAAGCAGGTGAGACCAGTTTAACTCGGCTTCATGTTCGGTGCAAACATTGTGGGCCAACGCACCCATTCCTGTGCTGTACTATTCTATGTTCTACAAACCACCAGACATTAAGGGGACACCTGATATATGTACATAAAATTATGAGAGGCATCGATAGCTGAGCTTTTTCCGAGGATAGAAAAATCAAATACCGGAACGCATAGCTTTAAGGCGAGAAGGGCAACGTTTAAAGAATGTGTGTGGGACACGTTTTGTTAATAGAGAGGGGTTTGAGTGCCTGTGGGTGGTGGTGGGGGTAGAGATGATAGTGGCATTTAAAAGACTTTTGGATATCCACATGGATATGCGGGGAGCGGAGGGATATGGATAATGTGCAGGCAGGCAGGAGAGGCTTTGCATCACGTTAGGCACAGACATTGTGGACCGAAGGGCTTGTACTTGTGCGGTACTGTTCTATGTTCCATGTTCTTATCTTTGGAAGTTCTAAGCTATTCTCTTCAGTGATAAAATGGCGTCTGCCTTCCTTGTACTTGAGCGAGAACATTTGTTTCCATTTACTTGCACGTGTTTTAATCTCATATTCAGTCTTCTCTTTTGTTTTTGATTTCCGAATCTTTTGGTGAAATTCTTCACTCATCCACTGAGGAATGTTCTGCACAACCTCACCATATCTGACCTTTAGCAAAGCCTTCACATTTTTGCTTGGACTAATTTCATTGGAGGCCTTGCACCATTGACAGGCGCAAGGAAATACCTTCTGCTTTGCCCAACCAACTATGAATGCAAATCCACTCTGTTATTGAGATTAATATGGAATAAAATTGACCTTTAATTAATCACATTTTTGAGAAACAATTAATAACAAAGTACAAAGCTGTGCATTTGGTATTCAAATTTTCCACGGTTTGAGGCAACTTATTGTTAACATTTAAATAGTATCCTATTAATTAAGCATTTTAATTGAACCCTAGCAGTCACCATGATGTAACTCTAAAGCAACGATATCTATCCACAGGTAAATGCCAAGGCAGCTGTGACTGTGGGACTTGGAGAGAATCCAGGAGCACTATGTAATTGTGCATTCATATTCATCCAGTGCTTTTATTTTGAGTCTCTATGCACTAATCACTGACCGGCTGCAAACTATAAAAATGATATGCTGGCAGCCTGCTATGATGTTATTAATCAAAATTAATGCAAAAGTGGAAAATAATAATTGTAACAGCATCTCATCAGCCAGGGCTTAATGGCTTTGAATCAATTTGTTATGAATTCAAAGGTCATCTGTCTCTACACATTCTTCACTCATTCCCCCAGACATATTTTTGTAATATTCTTTTCTTCCAGAGATACTCCAGGATTATTAAAGGCAGACTCGCTGTGGAAAATCCACACTGGGTGTCTGACATGGAACCGCATGACACTGCGTATGTTGTGCAACATCAGAGTTTCCCCTTGATTAAACATTATTTCTGCGAAGGTTGAAAGAATGGGCAGGAATATGATATGCTTATTTAACGTCCTCTACAATTTAAAGGTAGAATTATTCACGGGGCAGTGTAATTTAAAGTTTTGTGTCTCAGCCCACGCAGTTTGAAGTCAGTTTCTCTCCATTGGAAATGCACAGGCAGCTGATAATTCAGGCCTGTACTCAGTATGAAGTGCAGTTAGCTGACATCAATCATGTGCTCAGACACTGTGGACCTGGGAACGAAACTGTGAGAAGCAACATCCTAGTCAATTCAGACCTGCCAAATGTTTGTTCAGTACCAGCAGGGCTGCGTAATTCCAACGAGTTATCACTGCCATTGGCACAACACGGCTCAGAAACCTCTGTAGGCAGAAAAATGTTTTTATCACTTTGTTAGAAGGAATGTTCTCATTTTTTTGTTAAGAAGTCTATCTCATAAATGCACGTTCCTTCAGGGGTGACCCAGTTTCTTGTTTCATTCTTTGCAGGTGTGTATCGTGCAGAAGCGGGACACGGAGAAAATGTACGCTATGAAGTACATGAACAAACAGCAATGTATCGAGAGAGATGAGGTCCGGAATGTCTTCAGGGAACTGGAGATCCTGCAAGAAATTGAACACGTTTTCCTAGTAAATCTCTGGTGACTATCTTATATTTCATTATGTATGCGCTGAGATATTGTGATCTTTGTTTGATGCAAATGTCGTTATTTCTGAATTAGAACACGTCCCTCAGTTGTGAGCTGCTATTTTTATGCAATGCCTGGAGATTTACAAGAAAATGCAATTTGCAAATAGTCATGACGTGGACTTTTGTGTTTGCTGATCCAGTGGACACCAGCAACGTCAAGCTCTGATTCAAGCTGTTAAAATTTTAATAGAAGAGTAAAGGCCATGGATGCTGCGTAATTACACGATCCTGATGCAGTTTTAAAGTTGCCTTTTTTTATGATAGAAAGTATTGTTTCTTCATTAATTCAAAGCCATTCCAATTCGGCATTATAAGGCTTGTTCCGCTGGCTAACCACTTCATACTTCCAGCCAAGTGTTGATTTGCAGTTGGTTTTCTGTTGGAGATAGTTCTGCGATAGCGAGTAAAATCACTTCTCCAGATTGTTTGCGATCACAGTTATCACTGCCACATAAGAAAAGAGTTGTAGATTACTTCAGTGGTATTGGAAAAGCTTGTAATGTTAATATAAAGCGATTGGCAGTCACGCAGCAATGTGTACAAGTGTATTTTCAGCAAGATGGACAAATAAGGATGGAGCTGTTTGAGGCGCACTACCAAAGTGCCTTAGGGCGACAGGGTGACACAGCAGTTGAGTTGCTGCCTTAAGGGCCTGTCCTACAAGCATGCAACTCTATGCAATGAATGCGATCAAACTAGAAGCGGGGGCCACGCGGAGGTCGGGTGATCCCCTGTACAGGGCCGTTCCCACCAGCATGCGCCTGCATGCGGCAACCGCAACCAAACCGGCAGTAGGGGCCGCGCGGAGGTCGGGTGAGTGACGCAACGCGGTGCAAAGTGAGGCGAACTTGGAGCGAAGTCTAAGGTAAGTTCGCCAGGACAGAGAGGGGCACACAGAGAGGGGCACAGAGGCACACACACACAGAGGGCCATGGAGCCACACACATAGAGGGTCATGGAGGCACCTACAGATAGGTTCACGGAGGCACGATGTCGGGGCGGTGTGTAATGCGTCGAGGCGACTGCGAGCCGACAAGCCGTTGCTGCGCGGAAATTTTGAACATAGTTTTTCGGAGCCCCGTGCGGTGTCAGGACGAACTCCGCACAATTCCGCACGGCTCCGGCGATCGAAATGGGACCGGCCGCGCGACGCCGGACGGCTCAAGCGACCACGTTAGGTCGTGCTAATCACATAGAGTTGCATGCTTGTAGGACAGGCCCTTTACTCCACCAGAGGCTCGGTTTCGCTCCTGACTCTGGATGCTTGTCCGTATGGAGTTTGTTTGTACGTTCTCCCCTTGACCTGCTTGGGCTTCTCTGGGATCTTTGGTTTCCTCCCACACTTCACAGACGTACAGGTTTGTAGGCTAAGTGTATGCTCCTTAGATGCTGCCGCACCCGCTGAGTTTCTCCAGCCTTTTGTGTACCCCAGGTTTGTAGGCTAATTGGCTTAGTCTAATTGTAAATCGTCACTAGTGTGTACAGGATATGTAAAGGGCCTGTCCCACCAGCATGCGACTCCATGCGGTGAGGGCGACCAAACTGGAAGCGGGGGCCGCGCGGAGGTCGGGTGATCCCCGCACAGGGCCGGTCCCACCAGCATGCGCCTGCATGCGGCAAGCGCGTCCAAATCGGCAGCGGGGGCCGTGTGGAGGTCGGGTGATTGGCACGATGTGGCGCGAAGTTGGCGGTAAGTTCGGAAGGACAGAGAGGGACACACACAGAGAGGGACACGGAGGCACACAGAGAGGGACATGGAGGCACACAGAGAGAGGGTCACGGAGGCACAGAGAGAGGGTCACGGAGGCACACATAGAGGATCACGGAGGCACAGAGAGAGGGTCACGGAGGCACATAGAGAGGGTCACGGAGGCACAGAGATAGGGTAACGGAGGCACAGAGAGAGGGTCACGTAGGCACATATAGAGAGGGTCACAGAGGCACATATATAGAGGGTCACGGAGGCACAGAGAGAGGGACACGGAGGCACATATATGGAGGGTCACGGAGGCACAGAGAGAGGGTCACGGAGGCACATATAGAGAGGGACACGGAGGCACGACGTCGAGGCGGTACGTAATGCATCGAGGCGGCTGCGGGCCGATAGGCCGTTGCCAAGCGGAATTTTTGAACACACGGTCAGTTTTACGGAGCCCCGCGCGATGTCGGGACCAGCTCCGCACAACTCCATACGGCTCCGGCGATCGAAGTGGGACCGGCCCCGTGAGGCCGGATGGCTCAATCGACCACGTTAGATCGTGCTCACCGCATGGAGTCGCATGCTGCTGGGACAGGCCCTTTAGGGTGTGGGGATCGCTGGTCGGCACAGACCCAGTGTGTTTCCGTGTTGTATCTCTAAACTCTAAGCTAATTTCTCCTCTGGATTAATACCTTTCCCAACTCGTTGTTGAACCTAAAGATTTATTTGTGGAGGCTTTATATTTCTGCAAAACTCTGTTATAATTGGATAATTTAAACATCTGCCTATAACATTGTAACAATGGCCTCATCACTTCCTACACTATTACATTACATTAATTTTTAGGTTTTTCGATCTAAAACAAGATAATCAGCACTCAAGTTATATTACTACCATTCTATTTGTTGGTCCATGTCTGCCCATTGAATTTTATCAGAAATGGAACAGTGCCAGAAGGAAGCATAATTTGCTAAAACAAAATGTTCTTTGCAGCTAATTAATCCCTTTGGTTTACCAAAAAAATCAGTTCATTGAGATTCAGAGTCACAGCGAGAGAGCGCACAACAAAGGCCCTTCAACTCACTGTCTGTTGCCAACCACCGAGCTGCCATTTTCACATTCATTCTCATTTTACCCTTCCCATGCTGTCATCAACTTGCCGCATGCTCTACTACTCAGCTACACACCAGTAATATATTTAGCAGCAATCCATTAATCTGTGGAATTCTTTGCCACAGAAGGCTGTGGAGGTCAAGTCAGTAGATATTTTTAAGGCAGGGATGGATAGATTCTTGATTAGTACGGGTGTCAGAGCTTATGAGGAGAAGGCAGGAGAATGGGGTTAGGTTGGAGAGATAGATCAGCCATGATTGAATGCTGGAGTAAATTTGATGGGCCGAATGGCCTGATTCTACTCCTATCACTTATGACCTTATGGTGAATTGATTGAATACAAGGGTCATTTGATGAGAGAGATCAAGGCTCTGGTCAGGAAAAAGAAGGCAACAAACATCAGGTTCAGGAAGTCAGGATCAAGTGAATCTCTCGACGAGTGGAAGAAGTGTAGGAGTACATTTAAAATCAAGAGGGCAAAAAAAAGGGCATGGCATGGTAAGGTAAGGCAAGGTAAGGGAGAATTCCAAGAGGTCTGCAGGTATATTCAGAGTTTTTTTTAAATGTGCATGTTTCTGTGGATGTGAGAAGAAAGCAGAGTACCCACAGGAAACTGATGTGGCCACAGGGAAAATTATGATGCTGGAGGTCAGGAATTATCCCTGTTTGCCAGAACTGAGAGTTAGCAGCTGTATTAGCTATGTGACTGATGGGAGTTAGGCTATTGCTTAATTTATTCACTGGGTGGAAGCATGATCAGAAATATTTATCGCAGTTGCCATGAAAACATCAGTGTCGATAATAAACAGACGCATGTGAATCAACAACAAATTGGCGTTTAATGGAAGCTCTGTAGCAAGCACCAACAATTTATCCTCCATCGCTCTTAATATGTAAATGAAGTTTGAACACCAGCAATAGCAACAATCTTAATAACATGCAGTAAAATATCCCAAGAGTCACAGGAGTATAATTGGACAGAAATATTGTTGGAATGGGAAATTACAGAGTTATTGATGAAAGAGAATATAAACGTTGGGGAATGTTACAAAATGTATTTTAGAGTTTAGGATCTGACCAGCCAAGCTTCTAAGAGCAGGGAAGGGATTGGTGATGCAATTACAGCCAGGGTTATAAGGACACAACATTCTGGAGAGTTGAAGGACTGGGCGGGTTACAGAGATGGGATGGGTATGGTTCTGCAGGGAGTGGAACATAAACATCCTTTGAGTGTTTCAAAGTGGAGCCATCAGTTGTCTAGAAGCCAAGATAGATCAGCAAGCAGAGAAGCGATGGATGAATGTGGGCTTTGATGCAGATGAAGAGTGTGAAATGAGTACATTGGCAAGCTGACCCTTCAAATAGCTGAGTCTGCAATGACAAACTGTGAGTGAGGTTTCCAACAACAGATGATCCTAGAAGAAGGTGGATGCTGCAGGAATTTAAATGCTGGTCTTGGTGATGGCGATGCGACATTGGTGGGAAGCTGAAGTCGAGAACAAAAACTAGCTACAGTGGCCAATGTGGAAAATCAAATCTGTGTCCAAGTAGGGACATTGATGGAGGAGGTTGAATTCAATGATTTGGGTTTCATTAAAGTTTAGGGAAAATTGTGGCATATCGAGTCCTAAATGTCGAATAAACGATATGTCAACATAAAGGTAGCAAATAGGAATCTTTCAGCTGATGTTGCCAAGAGTCATAGAGCGTTACATCATGGAAACAGGCCCTTCAGCCCAACTTACCCACGCCAGCCAACATGTCCCAGCTACGCTAGTCCCACCTGTCTGCGTTTGGCCCATATCCCCCCGAATCTGTCCTATCCATGTACCTGTCTAACTGTTTCTTAAACGTTGCAATAGTCCTTGTCTCAAATATATCTGTGCGTATTGAGTAAATATTTGCATTATTCTTTAACCTATTTGCCTGATTTTTTAACTTATGACAGCGATAAGTGTAGTATGAAACGCTCAATTTGTGGTTCAGTGTTTGCAGAGGTGATGTGTAAACATACCCCAGAATCATATAAAAGTAACCTCTATTTGTGTGTCAATGGTTTGTCAACTGTTTGATATTTGGTAAACTGAGACTTGATTGTGTACAGTGTGGTTGAATGTTTCTGAGTACAGCCATTTGAAGCATCTCCATAGATAGCATTGAAAATAATTCAACGCAAACTAGTTTTTTTTTCCAGTTTTCTGAAGGTGATGAATCTTGCTGGGATACAGTTTAGTGTATTCCTCCAGCAGCTTTTCATGGTGCTAACTATACCTCAATAGAGCCAGCTTGCAAGAGGACATCAGTGCCAATTCTAATCCTGCTTATCTCCAAAATCCAGCACCTCTCACCCATATGTTGTAGTGTTAAATCATGTGGTGTGCACGTGTAGTTGACCACTCTTCCATATGCGAGCCATTTATTCAACATCGGTTGCGACATTAACCAATGAAATCCATAAGCAATGATTCTAACGAATCATCTTTGCAATCATGCAATCGCAACACCATCTAAAGACGGGTCTTGACCCGAAACGTCACCCATTCCTTCTCTCCAGAGATGCAGCCTGTCCCGCTGAGTTACTCCAGCATTTTGTGTCTGTCCCCTGTGTTCTGGCTCTGTCTGTGCACCCAGTCTTCACGCCCTGTCCCTAACTCCAGTTGTAAACATACCCACCTTCCCAATCTTCAATTTAAACCAGCATCTGCATTTCCTTCTTACATATTTAAAATTACATATCTGTTTGGAAATAGGTACAAAGACATGTGAATTAGGTATTTATATTTAAAGTAAATATTAAGGTTGCAGCCAAAATAATTTGGCACTTCCATTCTAGTTGGTTAAATCAATTTAAATGTCAGTTTGGTTAAATTCTTGTAATTTGCAAATCACTTATATTAGCTAATTTTCAAATGAGTTAATCAGAGAGTTAGACATGGCTTTTAAGAAAGCATAAATTGAAAGGATATAACCAAACATTGAATGACCTGTAAACCTATCACAACATAGGTCAGGTGAACTTTAAACTTATGTGATAGGGAATGGCCGTATCATTTTTGACATTGCAATGGTAATACCACCGATAGCTCATAAATGAATCGGGGAAGTTATGTGTACACCATGTTAAGGACACGATATCTATCCTGAATTGCAAATAAAAACTTGAGGACCAAGGCACCAGAAGTAAACAGTTGTAAAATAACAAGTCTCATCAACACAGCTTGCCACATGATTCATTCCACAACACCCGATCATTAGAAAGTCATCCAATTATACAATTTCTTTATAACTTAATTTTGGAATTTGCCATTATATATCTTTGCTTCGATATTGTTTCTTGAAATTTAAAACAAAGAATAGTGACACTAATATTGTATAGAACACATTTGCTCAGAAAGGATATTATCTTTTTCTTTGATTCACTAAACCATCATAACTTGGAGTGCTAGATCTAAATCTAGAACCCCTAAAAAAGAGTTCTGACTGCACACCTGACCAAAGTTCCTGACTCACAACGCAGGCTATGCATGTGCCTGTGTACTCAACACCCGCCCACATTACTGACCCAACCCAGAACTGCCTTACATCAGTCCTTGCCTCCTCGATAGCCCACATACCCAAACCCTTCACGTTGACTCATACTTGGCCAATATACCCAGCACTTCCAATCATCCTCCCCTCCCCAGCTTATCTTCCTGACCCTCCACTGCCCCCTCCCATCTTCCCACCTTCCTGCCCCCCTGCCCATGATTTTGCACCCTACACTCCTGCCTCCTTCTCTCCAGAGATGCTGCCTGTCTATTCTTAAAGATTTGTTGGACCGACTTGGATTGTTTTCTCTGGAAAGCCAGAGTTTGTGGGGAGAGCTAATGAAAGCATATACAATTATGAAAGGCGCAGTTAAGGTAGACGGAATCTTTTTCCGATGATGGAAAAATAAAATATTAGAGAGCATAGCTTTAAGGAGAGAGGGCGAAGTTTAAAGGAGATGTGCGGGCAAGTTGCTTACACGAGGGTGGTGCGTGGCTGGAACGTGTTACAGAGTGGTGTGATTAAGACAGATACAATGGTGGCATTTAAGAGACTTTGGGATATGCATATGGATCTGCAGTGAATGGAATGATAGAGCTGATGTGCAGGCAGATATGAGTTGGTATTATCATCATGTTCAGCACAGATATTGTGGGCCATAGGTGTTCTATGTTCAAAATCCTAAAATATAATAGTGCTTTCACACGCAATGTAATTTACGAGACTTTCCATCACAGATGCTGAATCACGATATATAGATTGTTTAGAACTGTAATAGGCCTGTCCCACTTGGGTATCATTTGCGCATCACACACCATGCACAAGTAATGTGCACATCACGCGTATATGATGTTGAGTAAATGACATGAAAATGACGTCCAAGTGGAACAGGCCCTCAACTAACAAGGATTTATTCTACATTTAAGAACGGATGCAATAATCTGCAGCCTATTTCTAATTGAAGTGTGATATTTTTTTTTAAAGAAGTACAGTAGAGTCTGGAGTTCCTGACTTTTTATTGAATGAAAATTGCAGACAGGAAAACTCCCCATAAAATTAAGAACAAAATTCCTAGGAGCACGCGTCAAAGTTTTTCTCGTGATCTGATGGCTTTCTTCAAAGTGGACTGGCGTAATTTCTTCATTGTCTACTCGACATGTTGTGCCTTTTTAACACTTTCTGTTGTCTTCATCCATTCAGCTTTTGATACAAAATGAAACAATTTTAAAAAGTTTAAAAAAGTTGTGTAATATTAATTAATAAACCAATAAATGTTTTTCAATGGGCAGTGAAAAGCTGAAAGTATTCTATAGTTAGGGAAACAGCATTGTTAATAGGATCCAAAAACATTAATAACATGTAACCCTGAATGAAAGAAACTATAGAAAAAACAGTGATCTGCTTTCTGCATGGCAAGAGGATGATTAATGAACTAATGGAAAAATGATTATGGCAAGTCATAGCTGATGGTTTTAATTTATTCTGGGAAATCATTGTTATTGTTGGGATGTCTTGACTTTCAAAGATTAAGAGTACTCTAAATATAATTAATAATACTACATGCAACATCCAAAGTTTGCTTTATTTTTAATTTACATGCAACTGCATGGCTGCTTTGCATTCAATGATCTTTGGAGGCCATTTTAATCCGGGTTCCCCATAGATTTGAACAGATATTTCTGATTAATAATCAGCTTCTATCAGTGTTTAATACTTCCCGATAGCCAATTGTCATAGAGTCATAGAGTGATACAGTGTGGAAACAGGCCCTTTGGCCCAACTTGCCCACACCGGCCAACATGTCCCAGCTACACAAGTCCCACCCTGTGTTTGGCCTGTATCCCTCCAAACCTGTCCTATCCATGTACGCGTCTAACTGTTTCTTAAATGTTGGGAATAGTCACAGCCTCAACTACCCCCTCTGGCAGCTTGTTCCATACACCCACTACTCTCTGTGTGAATAAGTTACCCCTCCTATTAAATCTTTTCCCCTTCACCAAAGCTACATCCTCTGGTCATCGATTCACCCACTGTGGGCAAGAGACTGTGTATTTACCCATGTCCATGCAGATCTGGTACATTTGAGATGGCCTTATAGAATTCATGTATACTTAGTGTTTGTGTGTTGTCTGAGTCTGTAATGCTGCTGCAAATGAGATTTCCACTGTAGCTCAACGTACATGTGCATATAGCAATAAACACAATTTGATTTGACTTTAATCTTTGAATAACATGCATTAGTTCACACTGTTGTGGTAGTTGCTGCTGTTCCAATTTTGGATTAGATGTCAATTATCGGAGCCCAAAGAGGAAGCTTTACTTTCCAATAAACAGCCCATGAATGCTGTCCTGATGGTGCAGTGAATAAAACAGACTGCAGTAAATCAGGCAGCATCTGTCGAGGGAAATGGTCAGATGATGTTTTGGGCCTGGACCCATCTTCAGACTGAGGAATGACATGCACTGTGGTAGTAAGTCTTGGCGCAAACGTGGCAGTCATAGGAATCAAAGAGGTGTCGCACAGAACCCCCATCAGAGAGAGGTGGGAACTTTTCAATGTGGGCATACTTCTCAGATTTCACAGTGGAGCAGTAAAATGGAGATTGAAGAGAATGTCGATGCTGGAAACACTGATCAAGATGCCAGCATCTGCATGTCCAGTAATTCGACATATAATGCAGAAAAAAATATGCGGTGGTCCATTCAAATACAGAGAAACACAGACCATTTTAGAAATTGTGATAAATTAAAAGGTGTTAATAGTCACAGAACACTAATAAGCAGATGCTGTAAGAGATTTGAAAGACAAACAGTATGTTGGCTTTTGCAATAAGATTATTTGAGTAAAAGAGAAAGGACATTGAACTGCATTTGTAGATTGTTTTGTAACACTGCATCTGGATTAAGAATAAGGGGTCGGCCATTTAGGACTAAGATGAGGAAAAACGTTTTCACCCAGAGGGTTGTGAATCTGTGGAATTCTCTGCCACAGAAAGCAGCGGAGGCCGATTCACTGGATGTTTTCAAGCGAGAGTTAGATTTAGCTCTTCAGGCTAAGGGAATCAAGGTATATGGGGAAAAAACCAGAACGGGGTACTCATTTTGGATGATCAACCATGATCATATTGAATAGCGGTGCTGGCTCGAAGGGCCAAATGGCCAACTCCTGCACCTATTCTCTATGTTTCTATGGGACATTGCATACAGGTCTAGTCTTAGAGTGGAGCAAAGTTCACCAGAAAGATTCCTGGAGTGAATGAATTATCCCTTAAGGAGCGATTAAGGTGGCTAGGCCTATGCTCTTTAGAGTTTAGAAGAATGAGTGGAGATCTTATTGAAACCCACAGAATTCTTATGAGATTTGGCCAGGTAGATGCAGGGACGATGTTTCCTCTGGTTGAGGTGAGCTGAAACAAGAGCCATGGTATCAGAATGTGATTCAGGATTGAGATGTGAGAAACATCTTTACCCAGTGGATGGGTGAATCTTTTGAAGTGTTAACCGACAAAGGCTGCAAAGATGCAGCTGTTGAACATATTCAGAACACAGACTGATAGATTTGTGGATATCGAGGTGATCAAAGAAAAAGGTGTTGGGTGCAAAATAGTCTTCGTGATTATAAAAAAAATTCTGCCATGATCTTATGGAATGGTAGAATAGACATAACAATTTCTGCTTCTGTTTCTGATATTATTCACATGGAGAATTATGGATCATTCTGCAGGCAGTTTTGAATTGTGTACATTTCTAGTTATTCTTGGAATGTGGAAGTTGAATGCAGGCCAGCAGTTATTGCCCATGTCTCATTGAAGGTTTGAATGGTCTTTCTACTTGAATCCCTGCAGTCTCAAGTGCTGTCAGTTTGGAATTTGCTGGCATTTTGTACAGCTATTGTACATTAAAGGAATGCTGATGTACTTACAGTCAGGCTACTGTGTAATTTCTAGATGGAGGTATTCCCAGGTATGGGTTGCCATTGCCTTTCTGGGTGCCGGGGATTGGGGAAAATTGCTGCTGTGTATCTTGTTGATCGTTGTGGGAGCAAAAATGGAAAGGCCAGGCGGAGTTGGTGTTCAAAATAACAGGCGATTTATTAAATGAGAGTGTTCCTTTGGTACAATTTTAATATTCTCAGATGACGAGGTTACTCAGAAACTCGATTAACGGTAATGAGATTTTGCAGAGACTTGATTAACAATACAAAGTCTTAAATACAGAATGGAACTCAGAAAGACTTAGGTCACGTACAGAATGAAATGATTGTCCCCAAGTCTAAATTCATTAACAGTAGATCCAAATTTCTGTTACAATGAGGGGTGCACGCATAATCAGCGACATTCCTGTTAGGCTTTGTCTGCGGTTTCTATCACCACATCAGCGCAATCCACATCCCCATCCACTAATTATTAGCCCTCACTTTTGTTTACCCTACAACCCCTACAACAATAATGCATTTTGCAGCTACACCGATCCACTGGTGGAGAAATCAGACCTTATCGCTGTGTAGGGGAAGCCTATTAACCAGGTAGCTTTGTGTTGGGTTGGGTAGAAAATGAATGGATATTTTTAAGGCAGGGATAGATAGATTCTTGATTAGTAATGGTGTCAGGGATTATGGGGAGAAGGCAGGAGAATGCGGGTTGAGAGGGACAGATAGATCAGCCATGTTTGAATGGCGGAGTAGACTTGATGGACCGAATGGCCTAATTCTGCTCCTAACACTAAAAAAAAATCATAAGTGTTGATGGAGTTAACTTGTCAGGAATGATTTATAGTAAAACTTCATTATTCCTTGATTACTCAGGTAGTACTCTAACATGCATTTAATTTGTTTTTAGATTTGCATTGTTCAGTAGTATAATACATTTTCCAGTCAACTAGAAGGGTTTCAAAGAAATGAGGGAACAGCGTCCCAGTAAGTCTTCCAAGAACATTGGAATGGGACCCCATGAAACCACCGGGTGGCGCCAGCAATCGCTGCCTCGCCAACAGTCTGTCCGTCCCTTCCTTCTTTGTGTTTTAATAGTATGTGTTAAATGTTTTGTGTGTTCTTTAGCTTGTTTTATGTGGGGGGTTGGGGGGGGGGGGGGATTTGGGGGTAACTTTTTCTAATCTTTTACCTCGACGGAGATGCGATTTTTTTCCGTATTGGATCTCTGTCTGCACTGCGGCCTAACACCGAGGAGTTGGCGGCCTTTGCTGGAGACCGACTTTTGAGAGCTCCACCGTGGGGAGCCTACGGACTTAACATCGTGGAGCTCGTGATCCCTTTGCCAGGGATCGACCTTGGAGCTCCAGCCGTGGTTGCCTGCGGACTTAACATCACGGAGCTCGTGGTCTCTGGTCTGAGACGGAATTTGGGAACTTCAAGCCAAAGGAGCGTCGATCGCCCCGACGCGGGAGCTTCGATTGCCAGCTGCAGGAGCTTCGATTGCCCCGACTGCGGATGGTTCGACTGCCCCGATAGCAGGAGAATAAAGAGGAAGAAGATTCCATCACAGTGAAGAATGTGGGGAACCGCTGTGGTGGATGTTTACATTAACTTTTATGTAGTTGGGTGTCTTGTTACTTTTTGTTTTGTATGGCTGTATGGTAATTTGCATATCACCGTTCCTTAATTGGTACATGTGACAATAAAATACTTTTGAAACCGTTGAAACCTTTGAAGCCTCAATAATGTGAGGTTGAAGATGTCCGCAAAAACGCATATGTATGCATTCAGACCTTTGATTTGATCTCTTTAGGGTATTTAGAACAATAATTAATATATGCTTCCTTCATTCTTGCTGCCAAGAATTCTTTAATGTGTTTGTTTGTTCATCCTGCCAATGAACATTGCAGCTGCCGCATGACATGGATGTGTTGGCCTGATGGCTAATACCAGTAGGTATCATAGGATGGGAAATCCTTTACCAGAAATTATTCCTCAGTCAGGATAAAGTGACAATGCATCACCACTGACCACAGGGTCACCCAGTGCCAGCTGTACTTTGTGAAGCAGCAGCAACTTAATTAGCAAGGCTATATCTTTACATCGTTTCTATATCCCATCTCATATGCAAGTGTAATTAATTTACAATTATTTGAAACGCATTTCTGCTCCATCGTTTGTTAACGATTACAAAGGGACGTAGGAATGGAAGTGGGTCAATTAGCTACACAAACGTGTTTTCATACTCGCTCTTACAGTTGATCTGTAGTGTCCTGCCTTTGTTGAATTTGCCATTATACAGGTGGTGACAAAGAATCACTGAGCCCTGGTTTAAAATTATCAACTGATAGCACTCCAGGACAATTCTTTTGTTATTCCCTATTCACAAAGATGCTAATTCTTCATGGGAAAACAATTTCCAACAGAATGTGTGTGGTTGGAAAATAACCACAGACAAATAAGTGCAGGAGTTGGCCATTCGACCCTGCACCACCATTCAATATGAGCCAGCACCACCATTCAATATGATCATGGCTGCTCATCCCAATTCAGTACCCCGTTCCTGCTTTCTCCCCATATCCCTTGATTCCCTTAGATTTAGCTCTTATGGCTAAAGGAATCAAGGGATATGGGGAGAAAGCAGGAACGGGGTACTGATTTTAGATGATCAGTCATGATCATATTGAATGGCGGTGCTGGCTCGTAGGGCCGAATGGTCAACTCCTGCACCAATTTTTCTATGTTTCTATGAATGCAGGAAAACTTTAACATCACAAAAGGCTTCCTTGCGCCGTTCTGTCTTCACCAAGCTTCAGACTGGCAGGGGAGACTAATTCATAATTTCGCGCTAATTTAACAGAAATATATATTTTTCAGAGAACCCAACGTTCTGGCATTTGCCTTCCCAGTTCTGCTCTCCACCTTCACTTTAAATTCATCAAGGCACAATTTCCATGCTCCCTTTAAAATTGGCAGGTTCTCAGGAAACGCGGTCAGCTCGTGAAGACTCGTGAAGACTTTGAACATGTTGAAAAATGTCCACGAGAGCCCCCGAGTACCTACGAGCGGCTATTACCGTAATTCTCCGAGTTCGAATCAGGGGAAACTCGGGAGAACTCTTGAATTACTTGTACAGTGGAACAGGCCCTTCAATTTTGCAGTAGGCCTTTCTCCAAAAAACATGTTTTGAATAGCAGTTAAACAAATTATAAATCTGCTTTTAACTAGTTTGCTGTGTCAGTAATTGATTTACTTTGTTTCATTACCAATTTTAACACCAAGATTTGTGTACTTAGTATTAATCTCAGTGTTTAAGAATGTTTGCTTCCCAGGCACACGATTAAAGCCTTTGTTTATTGTTGCAGATGTAACTGCATAATTTATTATTTGAACGTTGGAGGTGATTCTGCTTTTTATTGTCCTTTTAGTCCTCAATTGGGTCAGTTTCTTACCTTACCAGGTGAATAATGTTACTTCTTACTTCCAACAACATAACATACAATCATTGATATTATTAAGTGCTCGTTTCCAACTGTATTTAGAAAGATCACTAGCTACTCTCAGCTAAATATATTTGAATTTATTTTTTATGTATTAGCTTCTGAGTATGTTGTGCATGAAGATGGATAGTGCTATTTTCTTCTTTATTGTTATATGTCAGTGTGGCTCAGTTAGTAACCTGAGTCAGAAAGAAGATTGACACAAAATGCTGGAGTAACTCAGCGGGCGGGACAGGCAGCATCTCTGGAGAGAAGGAATGGGTGACGTTTCAGATTGTTGACTCAAATTCCACTCCAGACTCATGGGCACAGAAACCCACAGTGATACTGCAGTGCATTACCGAGGAAGTATTTCATTGCCATGGTGTCATGGGACACGGATATAAGCTCTGCAATACTGCAGGTCCTTGCCAAGAGTCAATAGACAATAGACAATAGGTGCAGGAGTTGGCCATTTGGCCCTTCGAGCCAGCACCGCCATTCAATGTGATCATGGCTGATTGTCCCCAATCAGTACCCCGTTCCTGCCTTCTCCCCATATCGCCTGACTCCACTATTTTTAAGAGCCCTATCTCGCTCTCTCTTGAAAGCATCCAGAGAACCTGCCTCCACCGCCCTCTGAGGCAGAGAATTCCATAGACTCATCACTCTCTGTGAGAAAAAGTGTTTCCTCGTCTTTGTTCTAAATGGCTTACTCCTTATTCTTAAACTGTGGCCCCTGGACATTCATTGATGCTAAACTCCATTTTATTCCCCCCACACGCCCAACAACTCACCCATTCACTTGCAGATCAGAGCAATTTGTAGAAACCATCCAACCGACCAGCCTGCATGTCCTTGGGTTGTGGGAGGAGACAGAGCACCCAGAGGACACAAGGAGAACGTTGAAACTCCACAGAGACAGCATCTGAGATCAAGATCGAACCCAGGTCACCAAAGCTGTGCCATTCTACTGACATCAGCTAAGGTGATAAGTCAAAGCCAATTCTGCAGTTGTGGTTGGCGTAAAAGATCCCAAGGCACCACTTTGAAGAAAACCATGGGAGTTATTCCTGATGTCCAAGCCAATCTTTCACTCATTATACGTATAACAGATTATCTGTGGCCATAATTGCATTGCTGTTTTGGGAACTTGCAATGTGCAAATTGACTGACCTTCTGCTTACTAATTTGAGACCGATACTAATCATTAGCTTTAAAGTACTTTGGATGATTAAGGAAATTAAAAATATAAACCTTTTAAAATGAAAGTGCCTTGAGTTGCGGAAAGCTTTTGCCATCCACCCTCCCTCCTGAGATCAGATTAAGTGCCCATGTTTAATTTGGCCTCATTGCCCTAAGAATGGATGTTAGTGGGTCTGGGTTCACATGGCTCCCTGTGCCTCCTTCTACGGCATTTAAAAATACCATTAACCCAGGAGATTCTCTCACATTTTTCACACTTAACCATGTGTCCTCGCAGTTGGCATTTAGCAGCAATTAGCTGTGAGGCAGAAGGTTGTGTGCTCCAGTTATTCCCCAGGGGTTAGAGTGCCAAACATCCAGGTGGGTTCACTGTTGGCCCACTGCGAGATTGCTGTGACATCCGGGGCTGCTGTCTTTCAAATGAAGTGTCATATCAAAGCCAAATGTGATTTTGTGGATGGATGTAAGTGATCCCATGACAGTCAGAAGTGTAGGAAAGCTACTCAGTGTGCTGAGAGCACTGATGTTCAGCTGGTCTGCTTCCATAAAGCAGGCGGTTGATACCTTTAAACCCTCAGAGAAAACAGAATTTACACTTTTTTTTCACCCAGGAACAGAAGGAGTTTGTTCAAATTGTCAGCGTTGTCCAAGTCCAGGATATTTTCACTGACATATCTCATTCTTAATATGAAGGAATCTGCATTTATGTTTCAAAACCCCACACATCTCCATCACGGACTGTTCATTCTGCTGCCCTCGGGCAAAAGATATCGTAGCATAAGAAGCAGAACATCAAGGTTCTGCAACAGCTTCTTCCCATGAGCCATCAGACTCCTGAATGCCATGTAATGGGCTGCCACCATTGTCTATTTATCCTTTTATCCTTTTTATCCATTTTATCCATGTTTATCCTTCTGTTCATTATCGTGTTGCACAGGGAGCCAAATGCAACGGAATTTCGTTTGGAACTGCATATATCGATGTATTTCTAAATGACAATAAAGTTTGTTTTGACTTTGACTTGTTTGACTTGACAGAGATGAATACTCAGCGTGGTGTCTTTACCTAGTAAACTTTCAGAGGTTGACATAAAACCGAAAATGCGGGTAACATTCAGCAGATTAGGCAGCATCTGTGGAGAGGTGATGAGCATTCATGTTTCATGTCCAATGTCCTTGGATTGCAAAAGAGGAAAATCAATTGAATGTTCAGTGAAGTGGAACAGAGGCAGTGTCTCTGAATGGGTGAGACCAAATGGGTTAATTTGGCAGATAAGTAGATGGAGCTTGTTTGTCCTTGCTACCTGTTGCTAACAACAAGGCTATGAGATATGACCAGCACGTCAGGTTATACCAATGCAGATAAAAAATTGGAATCAGAATTACAGTTGATTATCTTTGACAAAAATGGCCAGTTCTGATACAGACAGACGGAAAGAATGAGTGAGGTACTCAAACTTGTTGAATTCAATATTGAGTCTGAAAGACTGAAGTGTGACCAGATGGAAGAAGAGTGTCTTTCCGCAAGCTTGGGTCTCATTGTAACAATGCAGAAGGCCACAGACAGGTCAAGTGGGATGGAAATACAACAGAAAGCTCAGCGTTACCCCTGCAAATTGAATTTGGATGCCTCACAAAGAGTAGTCCACCCACAGTTTGGTTTCCTCAAGACATAGGAGACCATATTTTTAGTTTAGAGATACAGTTTGAAAACAGGCCCTTGGGCCAACTGAGGCCATGCTGACCAGTGATCACCCATACACTAGTTCTATCCTACACACTCGGGACTATTTAGAAGCCAATTAACCTACAAACCTATACGTCTATGGAATGTGGGAGGAAACCGAAGAGTAGGTGTTTCAAGAATTAGAGGACATAGTGTAGGTTTAAGGTGAAGGGGAAAAGATTTAATAGGAATCTTGATGGGTAACTTTTTCACACAAAGGGTGGTGGTTGTACGGAACAAGCTGCCAGAGGAGGCAGTTGAGGCAGGGACTATCCCAACATTTCAGAAACAGTTAGTTAGGTACATGGATCGGACAGGTTTGGAGGGATATGGACCAAATGCTGGCAGGTGGGACTTGTGTAGTTCAATTCACATTTATTGCCACATGCACCAATGAAGGTACAGTGGAATTTGATTTACCATGCAGCCACACAATCGAAAAGAGCACACAATACACAACATTCTTCACTGTGGTGGAAGGCAATAACGTTCAGTCAGTCCTCCTCCTTTGTTCATCCATGGTCGGGGTCATGAACCCTCCGCAGTCGCCGCTACGGAAGGCCCGATGTGCAGGCCCTCTCGTTGGGATGCTCGAAACTCCGACGTCGGGACAGGCGGACGCTCCGCGGATTGGAGGTCCGGAATCGGCTTCACGATGATATAGGCCGCAGGCCGGTGGTCGGAGCTCTTCTCCGGCGATCCTTGGCGAGGGATCCCAGACTCCGCGATTGAAAGTCCACACCGTGCCCGCGGCAAGAAGTTCCGCAGACCGTGGCTTCTGGATGTTATAGTCCGTGGGCCAGCGACCAGAACACTTCTTCTGGCGATCCCCGGCAAGGGATCACCCGGCTCCGCGATGGAAAGTCCGCACTGCGCCCGCTGATGAAGCTCTGAGCCCGACTCCAGGAGAGGCCGCACCAATCCAAGCTGTTTCAGAATCATTATGGCTTTAACTCAAGTGCGACAACACATTTCTTTGATTGATATCTCCTTTCTTGGATATATTTTCCACCACCTGCTCTGCTCATATCAAAATGATGCCAAATGTGCTTCACTTCCCGTTGCTTGGCTGCGGAATATGCCCCGTTATTGTCCTTCTCCTATTAAGCTTCTTCTTCAAGAACATCACCTTAACAGGTACAGGTACATAATGGTTAAGTTACTGTATTACTGTAAGTTCTTGTATCCACCTGGGGAAAACTGTTCCAACTGTCTACCCTATCTACGATACGATACGATAGAACGTTACTCATCCCAGGAGGGAAATTGATCTACCAACTGTCATGAAACACAAAATACGTGAAACATAAAATTAAAGTGACGAGTGGAAATGATTGGGGTTTTGCAAAGATTGGGGGAAAGTGGGGGAGGGGTGAGAGGAGTCAGTCTACCCCACGAAAGAAAAGGGAGGAGTTGTACAGTTTGATAGGAGATCCTTCTTCCCTGTGGCCTTCTGTGCTGCACCTAGGTGGAACCAGTCTGTTGCTGAAAGTATTCCTCAGGTTGACCAGTGTGTCATGGAGGGGGTGAGCTGTATTGTCCAGGATGCTCCGCGGTTTGAGAAGCATCCTCCCCTCCAAGACCACTTCCCATGAATCCAACTCCGCCCCCAGTTCAGAGTCAGCCTTCCTGATGAGTTTGTTAATCCTATTGGCGTCCGCGGCCCTGATGCCCCAGCACACGGCAGCGAAGAAGATGTCTTCTATACCTTTTATCATTTTATATACTTCTATCAAGTCTCCCCTCAACCTCCGACGTTCCGGAGAAAACCATTCAAGTTTATGCAACCTCTCCTCGTAGCTGAAACCCTTTCAGTCACATGGCATTCTGTTGAGCCAGAGACATGGGTTTGAATCCAACCTCGGTCACTCTGGAATTTAAATTCAGTTAATTAAATAACTACAGATTTTTTTTAATAGAAACTGATCTCAGTATAGGTGACCACAAAAGTACTGAAATGTTATCAATTCCTGCCTGGTTGAGTAATGTCCGCATGCAGAGAAAATCTGTTAATCAAGACTGATGTATATATGAGCCCAAACCCACCAATATAGTTGAGTTTGAAGATAGACACAAAATGCTGGAGTAACTCAGAGGGACAGGCAGCATCTCTGGAGAGAAGGAATGGGTGACTTTTTGGGTCAAGACCCTTCTTCAGACTTGTTAGGGATAAGGGAAATGAGGGAGATAGACGGTGATGAGGAGAGATAAAGACCAATGAAACGTGGAAAAAAGTTCCCCATTTCCCCATCTCCACCCCTTTCCACATTCCGCAGAGACCGTCCCCTCCACAAATCCCTGGTTAACTCATCCCTTCCCACCCAAACCTCCCCCTCCCCAGGTACCTTCCCCTGCAACCGCAGAAGATGCAACACCTGTCACTGTACCTCCTCCCTCGACTCTGTCCAAGGACTTCGACATTCCTTTCAGGTTAGGCAAAGGTTTACTTGCACCTCCTCCAACCTCATCTAAGGTATCCGTTGTTCAAGATGTGGACTCTTATACATCGGTGACCAAACGCAGACTGGGCGATCGTTTCGCGGAACACCATCGCTCAGCCCGCCTGAACCTATCTGATCTCTCGGTTCACCTTCCCCTTCCCACACAGACCTTTCTGTCCTTGGTCTCCCCCATTGTCAGAGTGAGGCCAAACGCAAATTGGATGAACAGCAGCTCATAGTTTGCTTGGGCAGCTTGCAGACCAGTGGTATGAATATTGATTTATCTCACTTCAGGTTGCCCCGGCATTTCCTCTCTCTCTCTATCCCTCCCCCACCCAAGTCGCACTAGCTTCTTATTTTCACCCTGCAAACAGCCAACAATGGCCTGTTTCCTTTATCATAACTTTTTTGCAAATCTTTCATTCATTTGTTCTATATCTCTCTCTATCACCGTCTATATCTCTCGTTTCCCTTTCCCCTGACTCTCGGTGTGAAGAAGAGTCTTGACCTGAAACATCACCCATTCATTCTCTCCAGAGATGTTGCCTATCTCGCTGAGTTACTCAAATTTACTTGGACCATCTCTGACACCTAACACCCATTTCTTGATCTCACCGTCTCCATCACAGGAGATATACAATCCACTGACAGTCCCGAAACATGACCTATTCCTTTTCTCCACTGAGTTGCTCCAGCTTTTTGTGTCTATCGCGAATCACTAGTCTCCTTTATTTGATTAGACCATTCGATTGAACCGCAAGTCAAGATTTGCCATCTTCTGTATCTTGCCTCCAGCCATCATTAAGTTATTTTTTGGTTCAGTGAGATGGAAATAAACTGCAAACTTTTACTTGCATAACTCTGGTGGCCAACCCCTCGTGTGTGCCTGAGTTGGCCTCATTAATTTTACATGGCATTGGGTCTGGCGGAATTAGGTCTGTTGCTGGGAACATGATTAATACAGTGACAATAAATTCTGTGCAGCTTCCGATCTTGATGAGAAGCACTTGCACAAAACGACAAGATTCACTTGGGTGCACACAAAATCAATGCCACACCTACTATCCACATAACCAGAATACTTTATGGCTTGCGCTGCTACTGTAGAAGTACACACACACCACACACACACACACACACACACACACACACACACACACACATATCTATATATACATATAGATATATGTGTGTGTGTGTGGTGTATAATATATATTATAGTATATTCTGATATATACACACTAGACTGAGTGGGACCCGTTGGGTCCCATGTTCACACAGGAGGGCTGGATCCCAAGGCAATATTCTACCAATTCCAATATTGGGGGGGGATTTCTGGAGTGCTAGAATGGGTGTTGTGGGCCAAAGGGACTGGTTTCCAGAGGGCTAGTATGGATATTGGGGGCGGAATGGATTTTGGGCTGGCAGCTCAGTCACTCAAGGCTGGTGGGCTGGCAGTTCACTCACGACTGTTCCTTGAAATTCCATTTCAAGCAGAGTGCAGGCCACCAAACTCAATTTCATAGCATTTCAAGCAGAGTGCAGGCCACCAAATTCAATTTCATAGCATTTCAAGCAGAGTGCAGGCCACTAAATTCAATTTCATAGCATTTCAAGCAGAGTGCAGGCCATCAAATTCAATTTCATAGCATTTCAAGCAGAGTGCAGGCCACCAAATTCAATTTCATAGCATTTCAAGCAGAATGTAGACCACCAAATTCAATTTCTTAGCATTTCGAGCAGAGTGCAGGCCACCAAATTGCCAAAGAACTCATTGCATTGTCATTAAGGGCTAACAAATTATTTATTGCAAGTAGATTGCAGACTCACAGTTCAGTTGATTCACAGCTTAGAATAACAGTTGTGGACTCCCTCGCGATCTTCCAGTGACTTGACTCGTGTCCAGGCATCCTGGGTTTTATTGTCCTGCCCACACACACGTGCATAATAATATGCACGTGTGTGTGGTATGATATGTATTATGGTATATTCTGAAATACACACACACACAATAATCCAAGAGTCAGAGGAGAATCTGTGCAACAGAATGTCTGATGTGGCACAGCCCTGCGAGGGAGGAGGGATTTTGAGGGCACATTTGGAATTGACAGAGATGTCTAGAGTTCGAGTCCATCCTATTGATCTCTGGAGAGAAGGTATGGGTGACGTTTCGGGTTGAGACCCTTCTTCAGGCAGAAACGTCAGCCATTCCTTCTCTCCAGAGATGCTGCCTGCCCAGCTGAGGTACTCTAGCATTTTGTGTCTTTCTGTTGATGCACTACATAACTATTTAATTGGAGTGCTCATGGTCCAAGACCTCAGTTGCTATTGGACACAGTCTCAATGATAAGAATGAGCTATCAGGAACTGAGGCCACTCATTGGGTCAGATAACTATTCTAGTCCAATTGATTCATCCTAAGACATTACCATATTGGACAAAGGCCCCACTGTTGCACTGGTAAAGCCATGAGCTTCAGAATTGGCTTATCTTTCCGCTGCACTGTTAGTGTGCAACTCTCCCAGAAGCACCAATCTGAAATTGTTGAAAGTGGCCCAGGTTTGCATAATGTCTAAAAAAGCAAGACACCCAATGCCCCATCAATCTGCTCAACCTTCTATAAAGAGATGGAAGGTGTTTACATTGATTTTCAGTGGCACTTACTATTCAGTACCTTCCTCCAAGATTTGTTTAGGATTTAGCAAGATTTGTGTGGCACCAGATTACACTGATGTCTTGGTGTAATCTTGGACGAAAGAGCTAAAATCCAGTGGTGAGGCAAAAGTGATAACATTAAAGCAGCTTTAATAAATCCAGGCAAAATTGAAGTAATCAAGAATTAGGGAAGGAAATGTTCAATGTCTAATGTCAGATAGTTTCTTGGAGGCTAATCCATTCAACCCCACAACTTTGCTGCATTCACTCCTCAAAGCAGTGTCCAAGGCCCAATCTTCTTCTACAAGGTCACCAATGTGGACATTAATAGTAAGATTAAATGAGAACTTGCCAGTTTGAAGTTTGATCTTATTTTATGAGGTGTTACGATGAGCGATTACGTGAAGAACCCCGCCAGCCCGCATGCGTGTCAATCTTCAAAGCAGCGGTGTGAAATCACAGATAACAGTAATTGAAGTAACATAGTAAGATTATAAACCTAGAACTACCAGATGACCTTTGTGATATGAGAATTGGGAGCGGTGGGCACGTGATCGCTCATCGTAACTTCTCATAAAATAAAGATCAAACTTCAAACTGGCAAGTTCTCATTTAATCTTAATATTTTACTTCGGAGTCACGTGAGTGATTCCGTGAAGATTTCAAAGCTCTGTGATTTCATGCCGTAGATACGAATCCAGGCGTCTCACTGCATCAATTGACTCAGGATGAGTGAACAAAAAACAATGCATTGAACCATGACATTGATTTGAAAACGTTAATGGTTTATTTAACAAAAGAAACAATATCGACCCCTCTCTCCCAGGGGGAAACTATGAAACAGAACTTAAAATGGATTGGGCGAATACCCTCGGTTCGGTAAGTGGCTTGTTATAGAACCTTTGAAAAGTCAGTTCATTTGACCATCCTGCGGCCGCGAGGATATGGTTGGGGGGGATGTCCATTGCCCTCGCTGCTGATGTTGATGCTGCCCTGGTGGAGTGAGATTTTAAATGGTCAGTATCCACTCCTGCATTCACGAGAACCTGTTTCAGCCACCTTGAAATGGTCTGAACTGACATTTTCATATGTTTTTTTGTGCCTAATAAGTTATGATGATTTTGAACCTCTGAGGCTCTTGGTGACCTTTATATAATATTGGAAGTGCGACACTACACACAGTCGTAAATCCGTGCGGTATGCAGAAAATATAATCTTGAACCCTGACACCCCTGGTCTGCTCTGTTTAATTAAATCGTAAATGTACAACGTAATGTTATTACCAGATGATACCATCCTGTCCAGTCGCAGCTTCTGCAACGTCTGGACCCGTTGCGCTGAAACCAGCGCCATGAGCATGACCACCTTAAGGTTGATTTTGGGCAAAGAGAGGGATGTGGCTGGAGCCCACTGGCGAAGCAGCGCGAACACCACGCTTACATCCCAGATTTCTGAGTACCTGTGTCTGGGGGATTGGAATTAAAAATACCCCTCATAAACAGGGATATTAAAGGGTGAGATCCAACAGAATGTTGTTCCAACCCCAGCCATAAGTATGATGACAGGGCACTGCTGGCACTATTGATGACACTATAGCTCAACCCTTCATCAAAATATAACGTTGACAGAAATTCTAGCACATCTGAGATGCATGCCGTGTGATATGTAATATTCCCCCGTGAACAGAACACCTCCCATTTCCTGACATGAGAGGTATACTATTTTTTGGTACTATCCCTCCAGGCCGCAGCAATCACATCCACAGTACGATCGGATAGTCCAAACGCCAGGTATGGCCTCCTCAGAATCTGCAAATTAACAGATCAAATATGATCATGTAATGGATGTAAATCCCCAGTTACTGGGTGCACCAGTAGGTCATTGCGTTTCGGAACACCCATAATAGGCTGTGTTGTTATCTCCAAAACGAGAGGGAACCATGGCTGAGTAGGCCAGTTGGGTACCACCAACACTCCTGAAGCGGAGTCCTGCTTGATCTTGAGCAAGCACCGACTGATGAGGCAAAATGCAGGAAATGCATATAAAGACATTCCACCCCAGTGTAGCGAGAATGCATCTACCGCTACTGCCCCTAAATATGAAACATAGTTAGGTAACTGGTGATTGAGTCTGGATGCAAACAAATCGATATCTGGCTTCCCATACTGCACAACAATTTCATTAAATACTTCATGATTTAACATCCATTCCGTGTTGTCATTGAATTTGCGTGACCTGGTGTCTGCCACCATGTTGAGTCTACCTGGTAGGTAGATAGCTGAAACCCAAATATTTCTTGTAATGTACCAGTGCCAAATAGATTAGCCAATCTATCACAAGATTCTGACTT
Organism: Raja brachyura; assembly: GCA_963514005.1. Next base: position 46,706,715 of record OY740795.1, on the reverse strand, counting down.
GATTCCAACCATGTGATTAACATACGCCACTGCCGTAGTGTTGTCAATCTGAAGTTGAAAATGTAAGTGACTCATAGTAGTACAATAAGCTTTAAGCCCATAAAACACTCCCAATAGCTCTAAATAATTAATTCCATGTGATTGAAGAATAAATACCGCATGCATATTCCATCTGCCTCCACAGCTAGAGATGTGGCACCCCAACAAAAGGCAGTCTGTAAAACAACTGAGGGTTCCTCAACCAGAATTTTGCTGGAGCAATTTGAGACGTTCATTATCCACCAGTGCAATTCAGCAATGGCTTCAGCTAGTAATTGCATGGGCCTGTCGAAAGGACTGCATGTATTCTGAGTGCCTGTTCCTTTGCACATTGTAAATTTTGGTGATGCAAAAGTCCATACTGTGCCCCTGGAAAGGCAGCCACTAATTTGCCAATCAGGCTGGCCACCTGTCTAATTGAAGGTTGTTGCTCCACCATGAGCTTGTTACAGCCTTCAATTAAATTTAATCTCTTGCCCCTGGGCAAGGTCACTAGCATGTGAGTTGAGTTAATAGTGAATCCCAAGTAAACAATCACTATAACTGGTATCAATTTGGATTTAACTGGATGAATGAGGAACCCCAATCTCTCAAACATGAATTTAACAACTGAAACTGAAAATTCAGCTGTTTCCCGGGTCTTTCCTATTATTAAGATATCATCCAAATAAGCCATTACAATATGGCCCTGAGTCCAGAGCCTGGTTTTAACAGTTTTGTAAATAATCTAGGTGCCAAGGTTAACCCATTAGTCAGTGCTTTAAATTGCCATAATTGCCTCATCCAGCTAAATGTCAAATATCTCCGATGATCCCAATGAACAGGCACGGAGTAATATGCATCTTTAAAGTCTACACATGCCATGTAAAATCCTCTGGCAGTCAGTTGTTTGGCAGTAAGAAATGTTTCCATTTTGAAATGTTTATATCGCACAAAAGGGTTAAGGCTCATCAAGTCAAGGATGATTCGACAACCCCCATCCTTCTTTGACATAGGGAAAATATTAGACATGAATTGGTGATATTGATACTGTGTCTTCTCAATTATCCCTATTCTATATAATTTTTTTATTTCAGCTTGTACCTCCAAATTCTCTTTTTGTGAGAAAATGAGTATCCGACTTGGGGTATGCTGTATGGGAGGACACAAATTGGAAAGGAATTCAATTCGAAACCCTTGTATACTACGCAGTATAAACAAATCTGATGTTATCCCATACCATTCCTTCAGAAACAAGTGGAATCTTCCTCCAACTTGTAGGTGATTCCCACTTAATATGTTCCTACAAGAACCCGACCCACCTTCATCCATGGTTACCGGTGGGTTTTTCTGCCCCCTGTTTATGGGAAAAGGCATGTTCGCCCATGCCCCTGTCGGCGTGCGCCAGTTGCGCACATTGGTGAATGGCCGACTTGGTCCTTGACCTGGCCCGGTTTCAGCAAGCCGTTTAATGGGATACTGCCACCACAGTGCTCTGGCACTTAATGGTACTTTAATACGTCCGACCGTCTTTGCCTCGTCATCTAGTTCCTTGACTCTATTTGTGAGGTCTTCACCAAACAGCAGATTTGGTGGCTGAATATTACTAGGTTAGCACTGAGCGGCGAACTTCGGTTTGATGGTGGGGCGGATGGCACTTTTCCTCAGACAGTTTATCTCGAAGTGCATATTACACATGAGGGCCAGGCATCCTGCTGTACATCAGACAGGTGCCCTCCATCCACCGACCTGGCGAATGCTGTAATGCCCGAGGCGAGGAGCTTCAGCACCCTCTGAAGCCTCATTTCCTGAGCTCTTATGTCTACGCTCATATGACCCCATATGGCGTGGTTCACAGCCGGCACTTTGAGTGGGACACAATTCGCCGGTGTCTCATACTTTTTGGCTGTTTCATCGATAGTGAGCTCTTGAAGCTGGGGTGAAGCCAAGTAATTAATACTCTTCACCCAGCGGCTCTCCTGAGTCTGTTGGGATGGCAAATCTTGCTGCCAGGAATGGTACCTCTGACTCGTGCCCTTCATCCCTTGGGGTATGCTCCATGGCTATACCCTCAGCCTCAGCATCAGAATAACACTGACGCACGCTCTCCTCCTCCAAGAGGGAGACATTAAGCAGCCCAGTCCCAAGTGCCGCTGGCGCGGGCTCTCCCAGAGGCCGGCGCTGACACAACTCCTCCTGTTGGAGTGCGTCTAGATGGAGCATTCTCTCCATTAGGAGCACAATTCTGGATAACCGTCCCAAGACGTTATCCCTTTCCGGAGGGGAACCCTCCCGGCCCGACTCGTCAGAGTCCACGGGCCTTGCAGACGTTTTGGTGGCTTTCTGCCCCAATGGGGCAACCACGGTGCTTTCAGCCACCTAGCCTGCAGTCGCTGGTCGTACCGCTAGCGACTCTGTAGGCGAGCTAGGTGGCCGCTCGTTACCCGTACTTCCGCGGTCTTCCATAAGTACTCTCCCGGCGGCTCGCCTTGACTTCACCCTCGATGTGCAACAGATTATTGGGACACCGCTACCAGCCTTGGAGAGCATCTACCACACACGGTGCCTCAGGAAGGCCGTCAGCATACATAAAGACTCCTCTCACCCTTGTAATGGACTGTTCGAACTACTCCCTTCCGAAAGACTTTACAAGGCCTTCTACGCCCGCACCTCCAGACTCAAAAATTGCTTCATTCCCAGAGCTAAAGCGGAACTTAACCGGCCCTGCTGAGTACCCCCCCACCTCCATGGACTGTCTCCCCCGGCCTCGCACTATAGTCTGTGTTGATTTTACTGGTCTAATGTTCGTTTTTACAAACCTTGTTCTCGGGGCATCTAAACCTAAATTTTATTTGTCGATTAAGTTATGACATCGGATGGAAGTTGCAAACCAAATCTCGTTGCACGTATGTGTAATGACAATAAAATATATTATTATTATTATTATTAATATTATGTTTTCTCCATACTTGGACTTGCTCCTGAAAACAAGAATGAAGAAGCGCAGAAAAGGACCTCCGACTAAGTTTGACACTTACCTGAGGCTTTTTAAAACTTACCGCTGGAGGAGTGCTCCATGCATCAGACGTAAATGATGCGCATGCGGACTGGTGGGGTTCTTCACGGAATCACTCATGTGACTCCGAAGTAAAATTGATGACAGTTGTAATTATGACTCTTCAGTTGATAAAATGGTCAGTGGCTATATGCAGGATTGAGCTGATTTGTGGTCGAAATGTTACATATCTCTCTCTGCAAGTTCAAGTGACTGTTTCCAACAGCAAAGTCTAACAAAGCAGTCTCGATGCTAATTTGGATGAGGGGATTGAAGGCTTTGTGGAAAAGTTTGCAGATGATACGAAAATAGGTGGAGGGGCAGGTCGCGTAGAGAAAGCAGGGACTTTGCAGAAGGACTTCGATAGGTTGGGAGAGTGGGCAGAGAAGTGGCAGATGGAATATAGTGTAGCAAAGTGTGGAGTCATACATTTTGATAGTAGGAAAAAAGGCATGGACTATTTTCTAAATGGGGTGACAATCCAGAAATCGGAGGTGCAGGATTCCCAAAAAGTTAATCTGCAAGTTGAATCGGTATTAAGAAAGCAAACTCAATGCTAGCATTTATTTCAATAGGGCTTGTATACAAAAATAGGGATGTAATGTTGAGGCTCTATAAGGCGCTGGTAAGACTGCATTTGGAATATTGTGAGCAATTTTGGGCACGATATCTGAGGAAGGATGTGCTGGCTCTGGAGAGGGTCCAGAGGAGGTTTACAAGAATGATCCCAGGAATTAGTAGGTTAACCTATAGAAACATAGAAACATAGAAATTAGGTGCAGGAGTAGGCCATTCGGCCCTTCGAGCCTGCACCGCCATTCAATATGATCATGGCTGATCATCCAACTCAGTATCCCGTACCTGCCTTCTCTCCATACCCTCTGATCCCCTTAGCCACAAGGGCCATATCTAACTCCCTCGTAAATATAGCCAATGAACTGGCCTCAACTACCCTCTGTGGCAGAGAGTTCCAGAGACCCACCACTCTCTGTGTGAAAAAAGTCCTTCTCATCTCGGTCCTAAAGGATTTCCCTCTTATCCTTAAGCTGTGACCCCTTGTCCTGGACCTCCCCAACATCGGGAACAATCTTCCTGCATCTAGCGTGTCCAACCCCTTAAGAATTTTGTAAGTTTCTATAAGATCGCCTCTCAATCTCCTAAATTCTAGAGCGTATAAACCGAGTCTAGGCAGTCTTTGTTCATAAGACAGTCCTGGCATCCCAGGAATCAGTCTGGTGAACCTTCCCTGCACTCCCTCTATGGCAATAATGTCCTTCCTCAGATTTGGAGACCAGAACTGTATGCAATACTCCAGGTGTGGTCTCACCAAGACCCTATACAACTGAAGTAGAACCTCCCTGCTCCTATACTCAAATCCTTTTGCTATGGAAGCTAACATACCATTCGCTTTCTTCACTGCCTGCTGCACCTGCATGCCTACTTTCAATGACTGGTGTACCATGACACCCAGGTCGCGCTGCATCTCCCCTTTTCCTAATCGGCCTCCATTTAGATAATAGTCTGTTTTCCTATTTTTGCCACCAAAGTGGATAACCTCACATTTATCCACATTATACTGCATCTGCCAAACTTTTGCCCACTCACATAGCCTATCCAAGTCACCTTGCAGTCTCCTAGCATCCTCCTCACAGCTAACACTGCCCCCCAAATGATGAGCGTTTTTTGTTGGCACTGGGCCTGTACTCGCTGGAGTTTAGAAGAATGGGAAGAATTTCTGTAATTGAAACATACAGAATAGTGAAAGGCTTGGATAGAGTGGATATGGAGAGAATATTTGCATTAGTGGGAGAGTCTAGAACTAGAGGTCATAGCCTCAGAATTAAAGGACGTTCTTTTCGGAAGGAGATGAGGAGACATTTCTTTAGTCAGAGGGTGGTGAATCTGTGGAATTCACCGATGGGAAACAGCTCTGGAGCTATGCAAAGATAAGGATGCTCAGATGAAAATAACCTGTCAAGGAGAAAAGATTCTGCACATGAAATCATACAGCATGAAAACAGGCCCTTCGGCCTAACTCGTCCACGTGACCAAGGTGCCCATCTACGCCAGTCCCATTTCCCACGTTTGACCCATATCCCCCTGAACGTTCCCTATCCATGTTACCTTCCAAATGTATTTTAAATGTCAGGAGAGTGCCTGCCTCAACTACGTGGGTGAGACCTGTTTAGATTGTGCCTTAAATCTGCAAGTCTCAGTTGCTGTCCCTCTGCGCCTTGCCTTTGATAATGATCAAATTACTTAAATAACTGCTGGAAGTGAATTGTTAGTCAATGTTGAGAAAAGCTCAGGTTTTATACCAGACCTCAGCAAGGTGGGAGGTAGAGCCCAATTATCCAGACACTGCTCAGAGCCATTTATTTCGACTGCAAGACCCACGACACAGAATACATTCATTGAGCTTTGATTATGTATGCACAACACAATGCACTCTCATGCAGGGAAAATAGCAGATTTGCATTTTTGTACACAGTTGCTCATAACACCACACACAGAAGTGGGCCAATTCCAGAACATTTTAATACACACTTGCAACATCTAATCTCTGCTGAAGGAAGGGATAATCTTCTTATACACGCTGCATTGGCTGGAGATTTAGTGTAAATTGGGAAAGATTTTGTTGACCTTGTTGGTAATTGAAATAGCTGATTTTGATTATGAAATTCCACCTTATTTCCAATTAGCATCAAGCAAAGCCTGTTTGTTATGGGTCATCTGTTTTCCTTGGCTTACTGGATGGTCATCTAATTGTCAGGATGTAAGCCAGTGTGTAAAGGCTGGAAGGGACGTTATAATTGATAAGCTGCAATGAGTATATTTTTTAAACAAAATTCACTATACCGCCTCCTTTCCTGAAGTTGCCAGCTCATTGCCACAGTGCAGATTACAGACATTGGAGGCAACAGCTGGTAGCAAGTCATTTTAGTTAGGATTCCACAGGGCACATAGAACAGTACAGCACAGGAATGGGCCCTTTGGCTCACAATGTTCATGTCAGATATGATACCAATTTAAACTGATCTCATCTGCCTGTACATGACCCACATCCCTCTATTCCTTGCACTTCCAGGTGCTCATCTAAAAGTCTGTTAAACACCACTCTCATATCTGCCTCTACCACCATACTTTTCAGGCCCCCATTACTTTCAGTGTAAAAAAGACTTGCCCTGAATGCCTCCATTAAACATTGAACCTCTCACCTTATAACTACGCCCTCTAGTGTTGGACATTTTCACCTGGGGAAAAAGGTTCTAACTGTCTACCCTATCTATACTTTTCATAATTTCATATACTTCTATTGTCTCCCCTCAACCTCCGACGTTCCAGAGAAAACAATCCAAGTTTATCCAACCTCTCCTTGTAGCGGAAACCCTTTAATTCACACAGCATTCTGGTAAATCTCCTCTGCATCCTCTCCAAAGCCTCCACGTGCCTCCTGTAACGGGGCAACCAGAGTTGCGGGCGATACTCTAAATGCAGGTATAAAGCTGTATCACGACTTCCTGGCACAACTGTTCAAATAGAAACTGGTTCATACAGAACTGAAGTCTCAAAGGTTGTCTGGAAAATAAATGTTTTTGAAGCATGAACTATTGATTAAAGTTTCAAACGATAATATCTGCATTGTCAATTTCCTAAAGTAATGCAAGGCCAGTACCCAAGAAAGATTATAAAATAGTCTTAAAAGATTACTGAAGTGCACATGGAGGAAAAAATAATAATTGCAGTCGCAAGTGGACAGAAGAGAGTCAAGAGTGTTCTATTGTCATATGTCCCAGGTTGGACAATGAAATTCTTGCTTGCTGCAGCACAACAGAATATGTAAACATAGTACATAACGGGAGAAGAAAAAAAAGAATCTAGGTATAATAAGGATGATAGATCAAACATTCAGGAAATAGAAAAAGTTGAGCCAGATATAAGATTATGGTCATCAAAGTTGTAGTCCACATGTAGTAGTTGGCCTCTCTGGGGTTTTCAACAATGATTCATTAAGAGGCACTGAATGCACTGAAAGTGCCGTTCTGCACCAGCTTTTACAATCTCTTTGTAAGAAAGACATTTCAGGCATAGAAACATAGACATAGAAACATAGAAAATAGGTGCAGGAGTAGGCCATTCGGCCCTTCGAGCCTGCACCGCCATTCAATGTGATCATGGCTGATCATCCAACTCAGTATCCCGTACCTGCCTTCTCTCCATACCCCCTGATCCCTTTAGCCACAAGTGCCACATCTAACGCCCTCTTAAATATAGCCAATGAACTGGCCTCAACTACCTTCTGTGGCAGAGAATTCCAGAGACTCACCACTCTCTGTGTAAAGAATGTTTTCCTCATTTCGGTCCTAAAGGAATTCCCCCTTATCCTTAGACTGTGACCCCTTGTTCTGGACTCCCCCAACATCGGGAACAATCTTCCAGCATCTAGCTTGTCCAATCCCTTAAGAATTTTGTAGGTTTCTATAAGATCCCCCCTCAATCTTCTAAATTCCATTGAGTACAAACCGAGTCTATCCAATCTTTCCTCATATGAAAGTCCTGACATCCCAGGAATCAGTCTGGTGAATCTTCTCTGTACCCCCTCTATGGCAAGGATGTCTTTCCTCAGATTTGGAGACCAAAACTGTACGCAGTACTCCAGGTGTGGCCTCACCAAAACCCTGTACAACTGCAGTAGAACCTCCCTGCTCCTATACTCAAATCCTTTCGCTATGAATGCTAACATACCATTTGCAATTGGACCTTGTAGGAAGTGGACAAGAAGTGGATCTGAAAGTTGAAACACGGGCTCTAAATTACATTATTGATTGTAAATTGAGTCCTGTAGCTAATAACATATGTTGTAATGTGTAGGAAGGAACTGCACGTGCTGGTTTAAACCGAAGACAGACACAAAAAGCTGGAGTAACTCCGTGGGTCAGGAGGCATCTCTGGTCAAAAGAAATAGCTGATGTTTCAGATCGAGACCCTTCTTCAGACTGAGGAAGGGTCTCGACCAAAAACATCACCTATTCCTTTTCTCCGGGGTTGCTGCCTGGCTCGCCTAGTTACTGCAGCTTTTTGTGTCTAACATATGTGGTAACCTGGCCATAATAACTGGCAACACTAACTAGGTCATTGTTTAGTCAACCTGTGGTTTTGTTGACATTTATCTGAGCTTTTGAAAAGAATGACAGCAAATCAAATAAGGAAATAAATTTAAAAAAATAAAAATTGCTGTATTGGTTCTCCAGACCTATTAATATTCACTTGCTTGTTTAAACCAAAGATAGACACAAAAAGCTGGAGTAACTCAATGGGTCAAACAGCATATCTGGAAAATAGGAATAGGTGACGTATTCCTTTTCACCAGTGATGTTTCCTTACCTGCTGAGTTACTCTAGCTTTTTGTGTCATTCTTTTAATAGGTATTAACTGATATTTGCATCCTAATCATTTTCAGCCTTCTAAGAATGTTTGGCCAATGTTGAGAGCATTTAGTTCTGATGTTTATTATTCCAATTCAATTCAATGCCAAATCATTTAACCATTCAATTGGCATAAATTAATATGTCTGGTAATCAATTTTATGTTACTGCAGCCAGCAATCTTAAACATTGTAAGATATATTCAAAGAGGCTGGGCTTACAGTCATAGAGCTATACAGCATGGAAACAGGCCTTTCAGCCCACCTCATCCATGTCGACCAGTTTCCTTGAAAGTGGTATCACAGGTAGTCAGAAAGGCTTTCGGCACATTGGCCTTCATCAGTCAGTATTGGATGTAGAAGATGGGAGGTCATGTAGTTATATAAGACATGGGTAAAGCCACATTTAGAGTATTGTGTTCAGTTTTAGGCACCATGTTGTAGGAAAGATGTTGTCAAGGTGGAGACAAGATTTATGAGGATATTGCCAGGAATCGGGGGACTGAGCTATAGGGAGAGGTTGAGCAGGCTAGAACACTATTCCTTGGAGCGTAGGAGGATGAGGGGTGATTTTATGCAGTTGTACAAAAGTCATGAGAGGAATAGATCCGGCGAACACAGTCACTTCTCCAGAGCAGGGTAAATGAGAACCAGCGGACATAGGTTTAAGGTGAGGGGGGAAACATTTAATAGGAGCTTGAGGGGTGACTTTTTTACACAAAGGGTGGTTGGTGTGTGGAACGAGCTGCCGGAGGAGATAGTTGAGGCAGGGACCATCACAACATTTAAGAAACATTTAGGGAGGTACATGGAATATTAGAGGAATATGGGCCAAACGCAGGCAGGTGGGGCTAGTGCACATGGGACATGTGGATTAGCGTAGGCAAGTTGGGCTGAAGGGCCTGTTTCCATGCTGTATGACCCCATGACTCTATAGCTCCAAGGTGGCACACTGGGCTAATACCATTTACCTTCATTTGTCCCGTAGTCCTCTACACCCTTTCTCTCCATTTATTTGTCCAAATGACTTTTAAACACCATAATTGTATCAGTTTCTATAGCTTCTTCTGGCAGCTCATTCTAAATGCAGCCCACCCTCCAAGTAAAAAAGTTACACATGAGGCCCCTGTTAAAGCTCTCCTCTAACATCTTAAGCCTAGACCTTGTCTACCATCATCCCTCCTTGATCAACATATAGAGTTGCCAACTTTCTCTCTCCCTAATAAGGGACATAAGGACAAAATAAGGGATAAATTCCCAAGGGCATATAGTACGGAAGGCCTTCGTTGAGTCACCGCTGACGGGCTTAAACCATGTCTTTTTGGCTTCCCATTGCTTGTTATAGCTGCACAGTCTTTTCTTTTTTGCAGGTTTATCCATATTTGCACATGCCAAACCGACCAAACAATACCAGACGTTACTGGAACTTGTTGTTTTAGAAGGAATTGGCAAAATGTAGCGTACAACTGATGCGCATAAGCGGGCTTGTGATTGGATGACGGGTGAATCACTTATGCGTTGCATCAACAGCACATGCAGCACGCACGCACGCTGTTGTATCAGATCTCGGATCTGTCTGTAAGCGGGCCCTCTGGTGATTATAGAGTACAGATGCCCCTCGACTTACGATGCTTCAACTCACGATATTTTGGCTTTACGATGGTGCAAAAGCGATACACATTCGGTAGAAACCGCACTTCGCATTTTGAATTTTGATCTTTTCGACGAACCAGGCGTGTAACTGATGCACGGAAAGTGACAGGATGTCAACCAAGTCACCAAGTCACCGGGGCAATTCGTTTACCGACTGGGCCGTGGCTGGGTGAATGTTGAGTGGTCCCGGGTGCTGGACTGCACACAAAGCCCAGTCAGCGGGCGAGCTGAGGAGTTTTGTCCCGGGTGCCGGGCTTTGTGTGCGACGTCGCGTGCAAAGTCCGGCGCCCGGGCCAAAACTCCTCAGCTCGCCGGCCGGCTGGGCTTTGCTGCACGCAAAGTCCGGCACCCCATCAAACTCATGAACCGATGATCGGCCATGAGAAGGAGGGGTGGTGGTGTCGGCGGTAAGCGAAGGTCCGAAGGTCGGACAACTGGCCAGACTGCCGAGGCCACCGGCGAGGCGCTGCTACTGCACTCCATGAGCTGCACTACGTCGGGACGGGTGAAGCGGGGCCAGACCAGGCGCTCCAACCCGACAGTCCACTCGACCCGAGCATTAGCAGTCAAATACGGGGCAAGGGCGGTCCCGTATGTGACAAACCAATTTAGCCCAATATACAGGTTATCCCGACTAATATGGGACAGTTGGCAATCCTATCTACCTATCACCCATTGGCTCTTTACATTGGCAATCTTCCCTCTCCATTCAGTGTCTCAATATGGGGTCTCAATTCCTTTACCCCCTCAGATGCTGCCTTTCCGAAGTGATCAGATACATTTTTGCTCCAGATTCAAGCCTGCAGTCCACTGCTTTTGAATCCATAGCCAAATTCCTAAGCATAAGGGGAAATTCGGCTCACTGCAATAGGAGAAAAATGTTTGTGAAATATTTAATTGTGTGAATTGTATAAAGCATAATAAAATGACTATGCATCACTTTAGTGGGTTATCAAGTATCCATGGATCATTTTTGGCAGGCAGTTGTAATGTTATGCTAATGCTGAAAACGCACGGTCTGCCAAGTGTTTGCAGATGGTTCATGTTATTATTCTGCATTTAAAGATTTATTGTTTTAGTGTGATCCAGATGTGTTTTTTTGCACTTCTGGAGTCTAGGCCATGTAAACAATGTAATGAGCTGTGAGAAATACGTATCCATTTTAATAATATGGGGTAGATTAAAAATATTTGTAAAATATGTTTCAGCTTTTTCCGATAATGATAAAATATTAATTGAAAGTCAAGTAAATGGCAACAGCGTGTTGTCAACAAGCTGGAATCAGGGGAATGGAGTTTTTTAAATGATAAGTTCAGAAGTAAGTTTACTCGATTATGAAGTCTGGTACTGAAAGCATATATGATATTCTATTTTGAATTTGATTGTAAACGACAGGAGGAAAATTATAATACAAACCTATCAATGCATATCTCAGGATGTGAGCAATGGTGGCATTTATTGCCCGTCCTTAATTACCCTTTAAGAAGGTAATGGCGAGATACTTTCTTGTGCTGCTACAATCCTTCTGGTATACGTATTGCCACTATGCTGTGGGTAGTGAGAGGATTAGATCACGTAGACACACTATCTCTTGCCCAGAGTAGATGAATCGAGGATCAGAGGACACATGTTTAAGGTGAAGGGGAAAAGGTTTAATAAGGATCTGAGGGGTAACGGTTTCACACAAAGGGTGGTGGGTGTACGGAACAAGCTGCCGGAGGAGGTAGTTGCGTCAGGGAATATCCTAATGTTTAAGAAACAGTTAGACACGTACATGGATAGGACAGGTTTGGAGGGATATGGGCCAAATGCAGGCAGGTGGGGTTAATGTAGCTGGGACATGTTGATCGGTGTGGGGAAGTTGGGCCGAAGGGCCTGTTTCCATGCTGTATCACTCTATGATTTTATAAGTCAAAGTTGGCACACTGGGCTAATACCATTTGCCTTCACTTTGGCCAATGTGGACAAGTTGGGCGGAACGATCTGTTTCCTCGGTGTATGACTCTAGGACTCTATGAACCCTCTGATTATGTCCCAACCTGTCCTTGCCTTTTGACAGCAGTTCAGCCAAGAAATAAGTCAGCTCACCTCTAACATCTGCTCCTGTTCTTTGCATCGTAGAAGTCAGAGGTGAGCTGGACTTGTGTCAATGACAGATCAGAACAGCAGCTTTGCTGCTGGACTTGATGCTGAGTCCAATACTGGAGCTCAGTCATGCTGAGCTGAGGACAGGCACAGGCCGTGAGTAATTACTAGTAAGGAAGGCAAATTCAATGCTAGCATTTATATCAAGAGGACTGGAATACAAAAACATGCTAAGGCTTTAAAAGGCGCTGATGAGGCTGCATTTGGAATACTGTGAGCAAATTTGGGCCGCATATCTGAGGAAGGATGTGCTGGTTCTGGAGAAGGGAAGGTTTACAAGAATGATTCCAGGAATGAGTGGGTTAGCACATGATGAACATTTGCCAGCATTGGGTCTCTACTGGAGTTTGGAAGGTTGAGGGGAAACCTCATTAAAACTTACAGAATAATGAAAGGCATAGATAGAGTGGATGTGGAGAGGAATGTTCCACTGTCCTGACATTGTGCCGCCTATGGAGTGCAGCAGCAGCGCCTCACCCGTGGCCCCGTCGGTCGGCAGCCCGGCCAGCTGTCCGACCTTCGGACCTTCGCTTATCGCCGACACAACCACCCCTCCTTCTCATGGCCGATCATCGGTTCATGATTTGGATGGGGTGCCGGACTTTGTGCGCAACATCACGCAGGCCGTAACTCCTCAGCGGGCCCACTGGCTGGGCTTTGTGTGCAGTCCCGCACCCGGGCCAACTCATCATTCACCCAGCCATGGCCGAGTCAGGATTGGCGTCGGGAATTTGTCCCTTATTTTGATTTTTTGTCCCTTATTTGGGAGTGAGAACGTTGGCAACCCCAGTCTTGGACCAGATGTCAAGCCTCAGAATTAAAGGGGTCTCTTTTAAAAGGGAGGTGAGGAAGAACTTCTTTAGTCAGAGGGTAGTTAATCTGTGGAACTCATTGCCATAGAAGGCTGTGGAGGCCAAGTCAGTGGATATTTCTATGGCAGAGATGGAAAAATGCTTGATTCGAACGGGTGTCAAGGATTATGGGGAGAAGGCAGGAAAATAGGAGACAGAGATCAGCAATGATTGAATGGCAGAGTTGACTCGATGGGCACAATATCACAATATATAAGCACCCCCCCCCCCCCCTGCAGTTAGTGCAGAATGAACAGAACAGTCCACTGAGTCTATGTGCAAAAGTTGCCATTTTGGTGCCATTTCACAGTCCCAGCTACAGTTGGCCACAAAGGCCCGTTGCAGCCGTCACCTTTATTTTGCTTGTCCCGCAACCCGATGTCCCTCTCCTTGCTTGTACCCCACCCGGCAGTAGCTCCTGGTGGACCACACAGCTGAAGCTCTCGGAGACAGAACGTGATTGTAAGAATTTATTTGAAAAAAAATGTGCTTTATTATCTTAAAACTATTCAAGCTTTTTTGAGTTGTTTCATACGTCTCTGGTTGTAGTTATTTGTCGACTTTGATAGCAGTGAACTGCTGTAGATTTTGATGACATTTCAAAGCGAAGGCCATTTTCGAAGGATAAAGATAACAAAGGATAAGATATATCTCATCTAAGTACTCTAAATGCTATGTAACCAAGGTATTGTAAGGATAAGATATATCCTTTGTGTATAGGATATCCTCATATAATCATACCTTATCATATAGTGAGGGGGAATTTAGGAATCACTATTGTCATAATCTTGAGATATATATTTCTCATTGTCACAACTGACCCCATTGTCTTATGTTGGCAATTATCTGTTTATTAGTTCTACCAGTTTCTGCTTTATGTTGTCTTTTAAATCCAACTCCATCATTATTTGTGCTGATGGTAACCAAATAATGTATCTTACATTAGTGAGGCCAAACGCAAAATGGTGGAACAGCACCTCATATTGCAGCTTACAACCCAGCGGTATTAATATTGATTTCTCTAACTTCTGCTTCTTCTTTCATGTGGCGTGCACAGCCTAAAGTTGTAGGACAACTTGTTCTATTTGATCTTCTGTTTGTGCACGTCGAGTTGATTGCATTAGACGGAACAGGGTGGACCACGTGAAGTTTGCAATCTTCCACCCCTCTCTAACTTCAAGTAACCCTTACATCCACTCTCTCTCCATCCCTCCCCCACCCAAGTCATTGTACCAGTTTCAAAGTCTTCTTGTTGAGTATCATTGTTACTCGTTTTCATCCAGCCCACAGCTAACAATGGCCTATTTCCTTTATCATCGTTTCTTTTTTGCATACCTTTTATTCATTTGTTCTATATCTCTCTATATCACCGTCTATATCCCTTGTTTTCCTTTACCCTGACTCTCAGCCTAAAGAAGGTTCTCGACCCGAAACATCACCTATTCCTTCTCTCCAGAGATGCTGTCTGACCTGCTGAGGTACTCCAGCTTTTTGTGTCTATCTTTGGTTTATACCAGCATCTGCAGTTCCTTCCTGCACAATGTACTCTAAATGCTATGTAACCAAGGTATTGTAAACAATTAGCAAATTGGAAAGGGTAGTTTGTCCAGTGTGGAGCCTAATTGGCCGGGAGTGTGATTGAATGATTGACTGACTACACAATAGCCCCATCTGTTCACCTCATCCTATTCATAAAATAAACAAGTGAGTTTGCCTTGTTTTATTATATTCTATCAATCCACTAGCTATTTTAAATAGCTTGCAAAGCCATTCAGAGATTAATGTTAATCCATGTACCATTGTTTGTAGATTACTTTCTGCCTTCCTGCAAGAATCCAATTTCCTTCATTATACACATATAAGCTTCACCATTTTTCATCCATATCTAATTTTTGTTTTTCTTTATTGATTTATTTGCTGCCTCTGTGCCTCAATGAGCAAATGATATGAATCTTATTTTTGTTATTTTTAGTGCACTATTTTTGTTTCATCATCTAATTTGAGCATCTTGGTATTTACTTGCAGAAGAATTGAAGAAATAATATATGCAGAACTCCTCTCAGCAAGCTCCAGTCTGACATTTCATTCCGTCTACATATTCTCCTTCCTTTATCAGCCACTCTTTTTCTGGAGACTAAGATTAAGGGGATTAGGTGAATTATGTCTTTCACACCAAATTGGACATAGAACAGTAGAGCTCAGGTACAGGGCCTTTGGCCCACGATGAATATCCTGAACAAGATGCCAAGATAAACTAATCTCTGCCTGCACGTGATCCATATTCCTCAATGCCCTGTATATCCACGTACCTATCTAAAATCCTCTAAATTCCACTATCATATCTGCCTCCACCACTACTCCTAGCAGTATGTTTTAGTCACCCACCATTCTCTGTGTAAAAAAAACTGTGTCCCAGATACCTCCTTTAAACATTCCCCCTCTGAACTGAAAGCTGCACCCTCTATTCTTTGACATTTCTAACTATCCCCTTTAGTCTTAAGGGCCTGTCCTACCAGCATGCAACTCTATGCGATGAGCGCGACCTAACGTGGTCGCTTGAGCCGTCCGGCGTCGCGGGGCCGGTCCCACTTCGATCGCCGGAGCCGTGCGGAATTGTGCGGAGTTCGTCCCGACATCGCGCAGGGCTCCGAAAAACTGACTAGGTTCAAAAATTCCGCGCGGCAACGGCTCGCAGTCGCCTCGACGCATGACACACCGCCTCGACATCGTGCCTCCGTGAACCTATCTGTAGGTGCCTCCGTGACCCTCTATCTGTGTGCCTCCGTGGCCCTCTGTGTGTGTGTGTGCCTCTGTGCCCCTCTCTGTGTGCCCCTCTCTGTCCTGGCAAACTTACCTTTAAGACTTCGCTCCAAGTTCGCCTCACTTTGCGCCGCATTGCGCCACTCACCCGACCTCCGCACGGCCCCTACTGCCGGTTTGGTCGCGCTTGCCGCATGCAGGCGCTTGCTGGTGGGAACGGCCCTGTACAGGGGATCACCCGACCTCCGCGCGGCCCCCGCTTCTAGTTTGATCGCGCTCATCGCATGGAGTCGGAGGCTGGTAGGACAGGCCCTTTAGTCTTTATCCAGATTTCCAAATTTTAAAAAATGTCATAAATAAGGTCGCTAGCTATTTCATAAGCAGTGAGAAATGGAATTATCTTGCATTTTATTTTATTTTATTGCTTATCAAATGCTGTGTGTTTATGTGTATTTAACAAGATTGTTTTGTGATTATTGTCCCCAAATGTTAATGCAATTTGACAAAAATGGTTATTGCCAATGAATTGCCCTCTTAAAGACAAGATATATGTTTTAATGCACGTAATAATGGAACCGTAACCTGTTAAGTGGATAAAAGTGTTTAGTGTTGTGCACATTTTCAAACTCTATGAATCCAAATAAACTTGTGGTTATGTAATGGACTGCTACAAGATGGATATTAAGAATTCTTGTGGAAAGGATAATTGCCGAGGTCCTACTTTAATGACAGAAGGATGATGCATGAAAACCTCATAACAGTGGAGGTTACGGAGAAAGCCTTCCCAAAAAAGCAGCTCAAAAAATCAGTGACAATCAACTTTTCTAATGGAGTGAATCTGGAGCCTGGGGTGGCTGGAAATCATACACAAGATTTTCTTGTCCGCACTACACTACAAAGGGAGGTGTCAGATGTTAATGTACCCTTCTCATTAGAGTCAAAGAATCATGCAGGATGCACACAGGCCCTTCAGCCCAACTCATTCATGCCAAACATCAAAGCTGGACTCATTTGCCGTGTTTGGCCCACATCCCTCTAAGCCTCTTCGATCCATATACCTATCCCAATGGCTTTTATATGCTGTTACAGTAGTTGACGTAACTACTCATCTCATTCCATTTACCAACTCTAAATGAAAAAGTTGCCCCTCGGGTTCCCATTAAATCTTTCCCCTCTCATCTTAAAGCTTTGTCCTCTGGTTCTTGAATTTCTTATCCTGAGTAAAAAACGCTGTGCAATCACCCTATCTATTCCACTCATGATTTTATACACCTCTACAAGATCTCCCCTCAGCCTCCTGCCTCCCAAGAAATAAAGCCCTAGTCTGCCTAACCTTTCCCTATGGCTCGGACTTTGGAGTCCTGGCAGCATCCTCATAAATCTTCTATGCACTCTTTCCATCTTAATGGCATTGTTTCACTGTATCTTTTGGGATTTTAGTTACCATGTTATTAAAACAGTCAACAGCTGTTCTAAAGGGTGCCAGTTTTAAAACCTCAGCGGCTGAGGCAGCATCTGCGGAGCTTTTAAATTGTGTGCTTTATTGTAGAACTATTTATTTGTTGACAAATGCTGTCATATTTTTGTACCTGGCTTTAGGTATTCCTTTCAGGATGAAGAGGATATGTTCATGGTGGTTGACCTCCTCTTGGGTGGCGATCTTCGCTATCACCTTCAACAAAATGTCCAGTTTACAGAGGATGCAATGAAACTCTACATCTGTGAAATGGCCATGGCGTTAGACTATTTACAGGGCCAGCACATTATCCACAGGTAATGGATGGGAAAAATAAGCATTAATTTAAGTTGATTCCACCAAAAACAAACTTTTCAGTCCTTCTTACTGCAATATCATACCTTGCAGACTTTGGGATAACAATTGACAGTAGTACTTATAATGCTGTTTATTTTCTTCTGTGCTTTCTGCGAAAGTCTCTTGTGGAGGACATCTGTATTAGCTCTGACCTAGTTTAGTCATTGACAATATAAATATCTGTTCATATAGCCTCCTGCTTGCTTGTACCTTTCTAAATATATATATATATATATATATATATATATATATATATATATATATATATATATATATATATACCCATCACTTATAGGAGAATGGGGTTAGGAGGGAGAGATAGATCAGCCATGATTGAATGGCGGAGTAGATTTGACGAGCCGAATGGCCTAATTCTGCTCCTATCACTTATGACCTTATATATGGTACAAACTTTTGTGATGCACATTCCTGCAAATTCAACACCATTTCTCAAACTTCTAACTGATTGTGTTATGACACAATGAGTTCATTTTGTGTGTGGAAATAGAATGTTAGACTCTTTATAATGAAGTCATATAATGGTCAGGATTGAGCAATATTGGTTGTGAGTAAGCACTGAAGTCTGGAGTATAACTTGACTACATTTGGGAACTAGGGAGAAGTCTCATTCAAGAAATTAAATAAAACAGACAGGGCTCATTAAATATATTCATTATTTGTGCATTTACCTTTGCTTCTTTTGCAGGGATGTCAAGCCTGACAACATTCTTCTTGATGAGCAAGGTTAGAAAATATGCTAATTTGCATTTACAACCAGTCTCTTCATTAATGGCATTCCTAATGGATTTAGCTCTAATGTTTTGCACCTGACAGCAAATGCTATGCAAAGCTGTTCTTTTTGTCTCTGCTGTTTGTGTTGTCTGATGCTTCTGTTTTTAAGCAAGCACACTCTTTCAGGTCATGCGCATCTGACAGATTTCAACATTGCAACAATTATTAAAGATGGAGAAAGAGCAACTGCTTTGGCTGGAACAAAGCCATACATGGGTGAGCATTAATTAGATTTTATAACTTAGAGTTGATCATTTGACTGTAATCTCCTTTGTGGAATCTCTCTCTATTCCACCTATGACTTCCCAGAAGAGAAGACTAACATAAGTGTAGGAAAGAACTGCAGATGCTGGTTTAAATCGAAGATAGACACAATATGCTGAAGTAACTCAACGGGACAGGCAGCATCTCTGGAGAGAAGGAATGGGTGACGTTTCAGGTCGAGACCCTTCTTCAGACTTAAGACTTCTACATTCTGAAGAAGGGTCTCGACCCGAAACATCATCCATTCATTCTCTCCAGCGATGCTGCCTGTCCCGCTGAGTTAGTCCAGTATTTTGTTCCTATGATCTATAGAAGACAAACATTCACAGTTTCCAGCAATAGTCTGGAAAATACTAACAAGGTCTGGAGAAAAGTCCTCTTTTCTACTCTGCATTTCACAGCGATATTGCAAATAGAACAAGTAGGACAAGATATATCTTCATCATACATCAGGGAATCATACCATCAAACACCAAAGGAGAAGGCCATTTGATCCATGCATGTGTGATCTATGCCCTTCCCTTACAACTTCTTTCTTTTCGTGTGCTTATGTGTTTCACTAATTGAATGAATGGATAAGTTTATTGGCCAGGTATTCACATACAAGGAATTTGTCTTGGTGCTCCGTCCGCAAGTGACAACATGACCTACAGTGAGAGTTGGGAATGACACATAAAACATTAACATTAATAATAAAACATTATCGATTCCTCATTGAGATTGCAATTTACCAGACTTCCCGCTTTGTTTGAGATCATTACCTCTCATCAATGCTTGCCTTGACTTCAAAAGAGCACATTAATTTCATCCTTACATGAGATGAGGGGCTGCGTGTTATCTCTAAAATCGGGAAGAGTACCTATGGCCTGGGTAGCCAGATGAAGCAACTTTTGGGATGGAGAGGCAGGATCTGATTGTCTTCATTGCCTTGCCATAGCTAGTCAGACTGGTTGACTGTGTGACAATGGAGCCGGGATCCAAGGAGAAGCCAGGGAATTGTGAGGAGGGTGAGAAGCATCAGACAAGGCTGAAGGGCAGGTCACAGAGAAAAGAAATAGAGGAGGTTTGGAGACATTAGTTTAGTTTAATTTAGAGATGTGGAAGAGATTGGAAAAATGGGGTTATGCGCAAAGAGTGGAATCAACCATAGAAATCAGATACATTGGATCTTGAAGATAAGTGCTAATCCTCTGTGAACTGGCTCTCCAGATCTACGAAACTCAGCTGCCAAAGGTTTACCTTCAATCCAAAAAAATAGATGAGAAGATCTGTACTAAAAAACAGAAGATGTTGGAAATACAGCACAGGTTAGGCAACATTTGTGGTGAGAGGAACAATTAACAACTTGGGCCATAAACTTCTACCTGAACTGGGAAAAGACAAATAAAAGTTTGAAATAGCAGGGAAAGGGTTATATTTAAAGTTGATGATTAAATGTGAGTTGGCAAGTCTCATTCTAATATTTAATTTTTTTTTCTCGGCAACAGGAAACTGGTTAGTGTCCTTCCACTTTTATTAGCTTTGTCAAAATTACAGGTGGTTTGGGGCCTTCTAACATTCTGATGCTCCATATTTGCTAATTTTGACAGGTTAATATTACATTTTATTATATAAATGTGTCACCCACTGCCTATCTTGCAGGAAAACCAACTTCAACCAATTATAATGCAAAAAAATACAAGAGCAACATTATTTTCTTTGCTTCTTGTACACTGAAAAGGGAATAACGGTAGAAATAGTGCAATCATTTTGATAGTTTTGGTTCGCAGCATCTCCAGATTTCATTTTGAATTATCATTTTGTGCTTGTTCCTGATTTTACATCATGATTTCTACCTTCCAACTATCAGCAATGGACACTTTCAGGCCAGGAAAAGTATGGGGCAGATGAGTGAATCTGGCACCGTCTCAGCCATTACTCTTTGTGTTTTCTGGCAGGTTTGCATGCTCCAGCTGACCTTGCAGCATTATGGAACGCCACGTAGGGAAGGATTACTCATTCTTCACATTTTATCATATTTAAAGTTAATGATTATGCAAGCACTTTCTGTAAATGTGTTTATTTCATACGTTAGCAATGAGATGAGCACCTGCCAGCGACAAATGCTGTAACAAAATGAAATGGTTCAAGGTGTCGAAAAAAAAATTGTTCCTATTAGAATTGTGCAGCAAAGAGAGCAATGATTATGTTTTTCCTTAAGAACTAGTTGTCTGTGGATTCCAAAAAAGTAGCAATTGTGGCTGATACCACAAAATTGTTACTTGAAACTTCCTACTTACTTCTCCATGTGGCTCCTTTTCTTTCCTAAATAATAAATGATAAGGATTTCAAAGTTAACTTATTATGGCACTTAAATTAATTTTACTGTTGTTGTTTGTAGCTCCAGAGATCTTTCACTCCTTTGTCGATGGTGGGACCGGATACTCGTTTGAGGTAGATTGGTGGTCACTAGGAGTCACTGCTTACGAACTTCTTCGAGGATGGGTACATTGGTCTCCAATAGTTGCACTTTAAATTTGATTTTATTGATGATGACTGTGCTCTGGTTTGCTGACAATTGTCTGTTTTTTTTCAGAGACCCTATGATATCCATTCCAGTGTTACCGTTGAATCTCTCATTCAGTTATTCAGTACAGTCAGTGTACAATACACCTGTACTTGGACAAAGGAGGTTGTTACTTTGCTAAGAAAGGTAAGATTGCCTAATATGAGTTCCATAATTATGATGGTTATCGACTTGCTTTCCTGGAGAAATCTAATAGAAGTCTAGAAATAAATCTCTAGCCACAGGTAAGGTCCCGGAGGATTGGAGTGCAGATCATGTTGTTCTTTTGCTTAAGAAGGGAAGTAGAGAGAATCTAGGGAATTATAGCATGGTGAGCCTTCTGTCAGTGGGAGGGAAACTATGGGAGAAGATTCTTCGGGATAGGATTTCAAAGGTTTCAAAGGTCTTTTATTGTCACCAATTAAGGTACAGTGATACGCGAATTACCACTCATCTATACTGAAAAAGCAACAAGACACACGACCACATAAAAGTTAACATAAACATCCACCATAGCAGATTCCTCACATTCCTCACTGTGATGGAAGGCAATAAATTATAATCTTCTTCCCTCATTTTCTTCCACGGCCGGGGCAGTCGAACCGTCCGTCGAGGCGATCGAAGCTCCCACAGCCGATGGTCGCAGCCCCTGCATCAGGGCAATCGAAGCTCCCGCGTCGGGGTGATCGAATCTCCTGCGTTGGGGCGGTCAAAGCTCCTGCGGCTTGGAGTTCTTGAAGTTAGTGTCTAACCAGAGACCGCGAGCTCCACGATGTTAAAGCCCGCAGACTCCCGCGGTGGAGCTCAGAGGTCGATCCCTGGCAAAGGGATCATGAGCTCCGCGGTGTTAAAGTGGAGCTCCCGAAGTCAGTCTCCAGCAATGGCCGCCAACTCCTCGATGTTAGGCCGCAGAGATACAATATGGAAAAAAACACATTGCTTCTCTGTCAAGGTAAGAAATTAGAAAAAGGTTTCCCCCAACCCCCCCCCCCCCCCCATAAAACAAGCTAAATAACACTAAAACATACATTTAACACATACTAAAAAAACAACAAAGAAGAAAGGGGCAGACAGACATGTTGGCGAGGCAGTCATTGCTGGCTCCACCCGGTGGAGATTTATTCACATTTCACATTTGGAAGAGAATGGCTAATTGGGGGCAGTCAGCATACCTATGTATGCGGCAAGTCACACCTTAAGGGCCTGTCCCACCAGCATGCAACTCTATGCGATGAACGCGATCAAACTAGAAGCGGGGGCCGCGCGGAGGTCGGGTGATCCCCTGTACAGGGCCGCTCCCACCAGCATGCGCCTGCATGAGGCAAGCGCAACCAAACTGGCAGTAGGGGCCGCGCGGAGGTCGGGTAAGTGGCGCAACGGGGCGCAAAGTGAGGCGAACTTGGAGCGAAGTCCAAGGTAAGTTCGCCAGGACAGAGAGGGGCACACAGAGAGGGGCACCGAGGCACACACACACACAGGGCCACGGAGTCACACACATAGAGGGTCACGGAGGCACTTACAAATAGGTTCACGGAGGCACGATGTCGGGCAGTGTGTAAATGTCGAGGCAACTGCGAGCCGACAAGCCGTTGCCGCGCGGAATTTTTGGACATAGTGGTTTTTTCGGAGCCCCGCGTGGTGTCGGGACGAACTCGGGACGAACTCCGCACAATTCCGCACGGCTCCGGCGATCGAAGTGGGACCGGCCCCGCAACGCCGGACGGCTCAAGTGACCATGTTAGGTCGCGCTAATCGCATAGAGTTGCATGCTGGTGGGACAGGCCCTTTACTAACTTGGGTTATTTGAGGAGACAATAAAGGTGATTGATGAGGATAGGGCAGCGAATGTTGCCTAAATAAATTTTGGTGAGGCATTTGATAAATTCCCTCGTGGTAGACTGATCCAGAAGAATAAGATGCACAGGATGAAGGTTTAAGAGGCTATTGAAGAGGCACATGTTTATGCAGGGAATGGAGGGATATGGATTATGTGCAGGCACATAAGTTGGTCTTGGCATCATGTTTGCCACAGATATTGTGAGCCAAAATGTCTGTTCCTGTGCTGTACAGTACTTTGTTTTATGTTATATGCAATAGCATACCACGAGAAAAAAGCAAATGGGATACGTAAATTATAGAGATGATCATTAAAAAAGTAAGCTAGGAGGATGATCTTAATTCCCTATGACATTATTTTGATGCTATTAACATATTTGAGAGTGAAAAGACCAGGATATCCTGATGGTGTTTGATGAAGCAATGTACGACTTGTGTAACGAGAAACTAGCATCCACAAAGTGGGCAGAAGGGCATGATTACATGCTGTATATTTATTATGACCTTGTCGTGGTGGAGAAGCTTGTGTGAACTTGAGATCCTGAGAGCGATGCCGTGTGGAGCTATGCATCTGGTTGGGCCACCCATGGAGGTAAGGTCGAGGGGGAGGTCTCTGACAAAGGGCAATCTAACCAAGACCTCAACGGTGGAACAGGCAGAGGATGATGGCTGACCTTAGTGGAGCGTTACAACGGCTGGGAAGGCGGACGAAGGCTGCAGAAGAAAAGGGTCCCCGGTCGTCTTGGACTCCATGCCACTGGATCCCGACCGAGATCTGTCAAGGACAGTGGGGTAGCTGTCTGTGCACCAGTCTCCCCACGTTAAACAAAGTCACGCACAGGCGTTCTCCATGTAGGGAATAGCACCTTGGAGACACTATGGTCAGCCATGACAGAAGGGGGCCTACGAAGATTTATTATAACGCAGTGGACTTCTGCAAATTTATATGAACTGTAATAACAAGGATGAGTAATTTGTTATATTTATGAAAATGTTCACAAATATGCCCACCCAATAATGTCTCAAATCCTTCACTAATGAGCTCAGTGGCACGGGCATATTTATTGAATGGTGATTGAAGGATCGGCAGTCAAAAAGAATGTGAGTGTGCCTGCTCTGGCTTAGTGGTGCTTTTTCAATTAGAAAAGAGAAGGACAAAGATACAACAGAATTTCCCAAGTTGTAATTCTTGAGTCTACAACATAATAGTATAGGTCTGGGATTGTGACGAAAACGTTATTAAGTGAGGCCAACCTTTCATTGGTCTCCCATTGGTCATCCCTTCCTTCTCTCCAGAGATGCTGCCTGGCCCGCTGAGTTACTCCAGCATTTTGTGTTTGTCTTTGGCAAAATAGAGGAACCAACTCTGAAAGTACCATCCAACTGTAGGTGGTACCAGAAGGTGGCGAGGAAAGGAATCTTTGATCTGCTGCAGATGTAGTTTTCATGTTAGATAATCAGATCAGTGTTAAGAAGAGTCTCAAATAAACTGCAGATGCTGGTAATCTAAGTCAGTTTGGCATTTGCGGGAAAATAACAGTTAACATTTCAGGTGGAAGACTCTTCGTCAGAGCTGGGAGGGAGACAAAAGATGCTTGTAATGTAATGGAGAGGATGGGGGGTGTTGGGTAGGTATGTCTCAGACAAGATAAAACCTGGGTGGCCAACAGGTTAAGCTGTAAACAAGCTTATCTGGTCAGTGCTTGAATTAGAGTGAGAAGATAAATAAAATCACAAAGTCAAAAGATGTAGGAGTTGTGAAGTATGTTGTGGCAGAGGAGAATATAATAGAGCTATTTGAGTAGGAAGGGGAATTGTAGGACAGAAGATTAAATTTAGTACTATAATGAAAGATGAACATAACTCCTAGGTCGTGCTTGCATTGTAGATATTAAATTTTGCTGTAATCAATGTAAGGCATTTATAACTGGTACAACTCTCACTCATGTTAACTGCCGTCACTATTGACTTGTAATCGCATTGAGTGTTATAGCAACGTGCATGGCTGTAACAAAATTGCTTCACACTGATAGTTTTATGTCAGAATTATTTTCATTTATCATTAAATTTAATGTCTTTAGAAACTGAAGATACATAATATTGGCATGTTGCTTGTACTTGTGCCACTGCAAGTGGTGCTAAGATATTATTTTAATTTAGAGGAAAATAAGCTTCACAGAGGACAGTTCCAAGGAATCTAAGTCATAAAATATATTGCATGTTATTCATTACAGTCTAAACAATGTCATCAATAGCAGATATTGATTGGTGAATTATAGAGCTGTGGTGTTCAGATAGCACAAACATCCACTGTTGCACACAAGCTAGTTACAATTCTGAATGTGCATTGAACCTAGCAAATGCAGCCAATGTAATTAAAATACTCTTGCAGTCACTCTTCTATTAATATTCAAAATTAATAATTGGGTGGCATGGTAGCGCAGCAGTAGAATTACTCCCTTACAGCTCTTGCAGCCCGGGTTCAATCCCGAATGTGAGTGCTGTCTGTACGGAGTTTGCACGTTCTCCCCATGACCGTGTGGGTTTTCGCTGAGATCTTGGTTTCTTCCCACACTCCAAAGACATCCAGGTTTGTAGGTTAATTGGCTTGGTGTAAAGGTAAATTGTCCCTAGGTAGACACAAAATGCTGGAGTAACTCAGCGGGTGTGGCAGCATCTCAGGAGAGAAGGAATGGGCGAAGTTTCGGGTCGAGACCCTTCGTAGGATCATGTCAATGTGTGGGGATTGCTGGTCAGTGCGAACTCGTTTGGCCAAAGGGCCTGTTTCCACACTGTATCTCTAAACTAAACTAAATTAAATATTTTAGAAAATGGCCATTTTCATATTACAATTTTATAAGGGCACGCATAGTGGAAGATATTATCTGTTGTCATGCAGATTCATAAAAAAGGATCATGGTCTGAAGAAGGGTCTCAACCCAAAACGTCACCCATTCCTTCTCTCCAGAGATGCTGCCTGTCCTGCTGTGTTACTCCAGCCTTTTGTGTCTACGGTTTAAACCAGCATCTGCAGTTCCTTCTTACGCAAAAGAATTATCGTGCCAGGCCACATAAAATTCTTCCTATAAAAGCCAATAGATTCAATACTAGCCTAGTAGCCTGGACTACTCATTACTGAACACTTGTGTAGAAGGTGCAGTGAAAATTTGAAGTGCTTCATACTGCCTATAATTGAATCAGTTGCTTACCAGACAGGTCACTGATTTATGTCACAGGAAATTCATCTGCACTGAAAATTTGTTATTTAAAAGCGCTTTGCAGAAAAGCCCAAAATGATAACATTAAATATTTGATCAGGAAGTATTAAAAATAAAAGTAACTTGTTGAATACATGATCTGCTTATTCAGGTTGTAATATACAAGTTATTTCATATTGAACTACCATGAGACATACTTTAAAGTCAGGTCACCCAGAAGCAGGCCCATTGACTCATCAAGTCTGCCCCGACCATCAAGCACTCATCTACCCTAATCCCATTTTATTTCCCCCCACGTGTCTATCAACTCCATGTAAGAAGGAACTGCAGATGCTGGTTTGCACCGAAGATAGACACAACAATCGGAGTAACTCAGCGGGTCGGACGGTATTTTGGAAAAAAAGGAACAGGTGATCTTTTGGGTCAAGACCCTTCATCAGACATCAGAATGATGAAGGGTCTCAACCTGAAACGTCACCTATTCCTTTTCTCCAGAGATACTGCCTGACCCACTGAGTTACTCCAACTTTTTGTGTCTATCTTCTGTCTATCAATCCTCCTGGATTCTAGCAGATTATCTGCATATTAAGGTCAATTTATAATGGCCACAACTAACCACCTGCATGTCTCTGCAATGTGAGAAAGAACTGGATCATCCAGAGGAATCACACAGTCTACCTCATAAAGTCAGATTGCTTCTCATTCTGTTATCCTGTGACGTTGTCAGATTCAGATTCAGATTCAATTTTAATTGTCATTGTCAGTGTACAGTACAGAGACAACGAAATGCATTTGTCTGCTATTAACTCATGATTGCCACCTAGCTGCTGGAAGACAGCACCCTGCCCATGCTGTTAATTGCTTAGGATACCCATGATGAGCTGTGCCACGAGTTCCACCCGGGGATTCTGGTGTTGTAGTTAACCTCCTGGACCCAGTGGCACAAAGGGTAATGTCCTGGGGCTGTCCTCCATGCAAACTTTGAAGACTTGGTCAGTGAATCTGAAGGTTCACTTCCTCACCTTGCTCTCCCACTATCATTTTTTGCAGGGATGGTCACTGTGTGTTTCTTTGTGTTTTGTTCTGCCATCTTATGGCTGTGCTTAAACCAAATTTGCAAAATGCCAGATGCTGTGAGAAAGTGACAACAAATGTCTTGTGCAGACCTCACTAGTTTGCACATAAAGCAGTCTTTGGGGCAGTGAAATACTAGCGCTGATTGTGATAAAAAAAATTGTAATTCTACCGCAACTTTTAAAATCCTCTGGTAATTATAATTTAATGCATTGAATTTGCATTTGAATTTGGTTTCATTGAATTCATTGAAAAATGAAATTTTAAGTCACTGAGTTTTGGACCATATTTCCTCTAAAACAATGCAAATGTGATTAATATCAGAAAAAGCATTTCAAACCAACGCAAGTTATTTTTAAAGTCTATTGGACGGATTTTACTTAACATTTTAATTAGTTGGTCCAATACAACTGAGGGTCCCATTAGAAGGAGAAATGTGGGTCAATCTACACGAACTCTGAATACTTAATTATAATATCCTAATTAATGTTACCACATTTAGATATTGGCTGGTACTTATGAATCAGGTAGATTAATTGTATCATTGGACCTCTTTGGGCTGTTTTCCCCTGGAGCGATGGAGATGAGAGGTAATCTGGTAGAGCTTTACAAAATTGTGAGGGGCATAGACAATAAACAATAGGTGCAGGAGTAGGCTATTCGGCCCTTCGAACCAGCACCGCTAATCAACATGGTCATGGCTGATCATCCACAATCAGTACCCCGTCCCTGCCTTCTCCCCATATCCCCTGACTCCACTATATTTAAGAGCCCTATCGAATTCTCTCTTGAAAGTATCCAGAGAACCGCCCTCTGAGGCAGAGAATTCCACACTCACAACTCTCCGTGTGAAAAAGTGTTTCTTCATCTCCCTTGTGAATGGCTTACCCCTTATTCTTAAACTGTGGCCCCTGGCTCTGGACTCCCCCAACATCGGGAACATGTTTCCTGCCTCCAGAGTGTCCAAACCCTTAATAATCTTATATGTTTTAATACGATCTCCTCTCGTCCTTCTAAATTCCAGAATATACAAGCCCAGCCGCTCCATTCTCTCAGCATATGACAGTCCCGCCTTCCCGGGGATTAACCTTGTGAACCTACTCTGCACTCCCTCAATATCAAGAATGTCCTTCATCAAATTAGGGGACCAAAACTGCACACAATACTCCAGGTGTGGTCTCACTAGGGCCCTGTACAACTGCAGAAGGACCTATTTGTTCTTATACTCAACTCCTCTTGTTATAGCCAACATGTCATTTGCTTTCTTCACTGCCTGCTGTACTTGCATGCATACTTTCATTGACTGATGAACAAGGACCCACAGATCCCGTTGTATTTCCCCTTTTCCCAACTTGACACAATTTAGATAATAATCTCCCAGCCTGTTTTTGCTACCAAAGTGGATAACCTCACATTTATCCACATTAAACTGCATCTCCCATACATCTGCCATACAGAGGATGTTTCCCATCGATGAAACATAAAATATTTATTAACATTTAAAAAAGTGTTGACATTCTCTCTGCTGCCCCTGCTGGTGGGAGTGGGGAGGGACTATAAAACTCGGAAGTGTTGTGCCTCAGTCAGTCCCTGCAAGATGGCGGAAGTGAGAGGGTCAGTCTCTCAGTCTGAGCTGTGAATAACAGTGAACACATGTCTACTAAATTGTGAGTGTAGTTTTACTGAACTTCAGTGCCCTTAATGTGGTTTGAAAATGAAAATATGGTTGGTTTGAAGTAAAAAGGCACTGCAAATGGTGGTTTGGGTGCTTTGGGTTGAAGTAAAAAGGCACTGCAAATGGTGGTTTGGGTGCCTTTTTACCTTCTTAAAGATTTTTGGCCATCTTACTCAGCCCCCCTCCGCTCATCAGGTGCAGAGGATTCTTCCCATTAATGAAAAATAAAAGTGTTATTGGTGTTTAACAAATGTTGAAAATCGCTCTCCTGTCAATCACGCCATGAAGGCCACACCTTTTCCGGTGGGAGTGGGAGGGGTTATAAAACCCGGAAGTGTGGGTGTGGCTCAGCTTATGAGCTGTGAATCAACTGAACGCACTGAATGTCTACTGAACTGTGAGTTTGGTGTTTTGTGTGGTTTTATGGTGGTTTCAACCTGCTTGAAATGATATGAAACTGCATTTGAATGTGGTGGCCTTGCACCCTACATGGAATGGTATCAAACTGCATTTGAATGTGGTGGCCTTGCACCCTGCTCGAAGTGGTAAGAAACTGAACTTGAATTTGGTGGCCTTGCACCCTGCTTGAAATGTTTGGAAAATGGATTTGAATTTGGTGTCTTTGCACCCGGCTTGAAATGGAATTTCAAAGAATAGCCGTGAGTCAACTGCCAGCCCACCACCCGTGAATGAGCTGCCAGCACATCGGGCTTGAGGGACTGAGCTGCCACCCCAAGAACCCATACCAGCACTCCAAAAAGCCCCCCCACTGGCCACCAATATCGGAATTGGTGGAGAGGTGGAATATTGCGTCGGGCGACCAGCCCTCCCGTGTGAACATGGGACCCAACGGGTCCCACTTAGTCTAGTATATAAGATATTTGGAGAGGTTCATGGATAGAAGAGGTTTGGCATGGGCCAAATGCAGGTTTTGGGAGAAGCATATATAGGCATCTTGGTTGGCTTGGATGGGATGTTCCAAAGGGCCTGATAGGTATAACTCTGTGAATCAATGTGATTTCATCCTTCTGAGCTTCCTGTGGACTTAATTTGTACAACGTAGCAAAATGTGCAGAGATTAAATAAACTCTTAAAGCTTTGTTATGTCTGCAGTTCAACAGCTTATCATGAATTCAATTGGTTTCTGAATATTTATTCTTCACAATTTTTTACATCCATGGTGTTTATTGTTTAGAAAGCTACTCCCTCAGTCACTCCCTGCCTCCCTCCTTAAAAAGCAGCATCTGCAATTCTTTCCTCCACAGGCCATTCATTGTTTGCTGTGGTTTAGATCTTGTTGACTTGACGATTGGGCCAGTTTGCATTGTGTGTGTGTGCGTGTGTGTGTGTGAGTTACTCAAACTCCGTGCAAACTGCTCGGCCTCCCTGCAACCCGATTCTCCCTTCTTCCCTCTGCCCACTCCGGCTCAGCAGCCGCTCGGCCCATCCCCATCCTGCCCGCCCGCTCGCTGTTGCCGCTTGGCCCGTCCATGCCCTACCTACCTGCCTGCTTGCTCGCTGCCACCGCTGGGCCGATCCATGGAGGGGGATGGAGTCGGTGTTCTTCACGGTGGGCACCACGAGTTTCAACGAGCTGGTGAAGAAGATCTCCTCCAAGAGGGACTTGTGGGTAAGTTTCCGCAGCGGAGGATACGGACGGTCGCAGCCATTCACCCAGGGGGACGGGGAGACGGGACTGCCATTGCCTCAGAGGGTGGGTGGGAGGGGTGAGTGAGGGAGAAATAGTCGGGACCAGCATCCTCCACGGAACCCCCCCCCCCCCCCCCAACGCGGTCGCCAGTGGTGGGGGGAGACGGTAGACAAGTTACTGTGAGGAGGGGAGAGAGGAGTTTGTGAGTGAGGCAGGAGAGGCTGCAGTGCAGGAAGGGGCATTGCTGTCCCTGGCGTGGTGTTGACTGACAGGAGAGGAGACCAATCTGCGCGTGCACGGTTTTCTTTTTTTTAAGTTTTAAACGTCAATAACATAAAATATACCATCAATCTGAATGAAACATCACAGGACAATGGTGAGTAAGGTGGGCCAAAATTGTTGTGCTATCGTGAGCCGTTTTTGCGCAAATATAGGTACAAACAAACAAACAAGATGAGAGTTTTAGTAATGTAAAATGTGGAAGAGTGCTACCAAATGTTTGCTACATGCTGGCAGATAGTGGCTCTCCATGCTAGAAAATTGCACACGGTAACCCAAATGTTCTTGGCTCAATGGATGCCAGTGCACTCCAAATGCCAGAAGCCTGCTATGCAGCTGATTTCTCGTTGATTCTTCCGTATGCCGTTCATTCGTGGTTGCATGCCAGGATGTGTGGGTTTTGAGTTAGCTGTACTTGTTGAATATAGAAATTGCTTGACTGCTTGTTTGTCAAACAACTGTAACTCGAGTCACACCTGTTGAAAGCTCCGGTAGATTTCAGACCCCTGTGGTTTCCAGTCAAGTGGTTCGCAGGCAAATGTGTAAACAAAAGGTCAGCAATGATTCTCTACTCTAGATAGACACAAAATGATGGTGTAACTCAGCCTGATAGGCAGCATCTCTGGATAGAAGGAATGGGTGACAATTCAAGTCAAGACATCACCCATTCCTTCTCTCCAGAGATGCTGCCTGTCCCATTCAGTTACTTCAGCATTTTGTGTCTATCTTCGGTGTAAACCAGTATCTGCAGTTCCTTCCGACACATTTCTCTACCCTAACCTATGTTTAACAGTCAGTAACTTCAGAAGGATCTGTGTAAACCCAAACCTGTTTGGGTGTCCTGGCTGAGAAAATAAAACTGCTGCACAGTGTGGTACAAGGACTAAATACATTTGATTGTTTCTACTCAGTGCTGGTAATAAGATCTAATTTGTTATTTTAACTGCATTTTTTCTCTCTAGTCCTGATTCCCTCACTTTGCCTGTCCCTGTCACCCACACTCTGCCTCTCCCCATTTCCTTTCTTTCACTTTCCCCATTCCCCCCAACTGTTCCTCTAAGCCTGGACTGCTGAGACTAGTCTGATGTGCTCTGCAGCAATGAAACTGGTGCAGCCTCCCATGTCACCTTAGTACAGGCAATTAACCCAGTCTACCCCATTACAATGTACTGCTTGTAATATTAAACTAGACTAAGTGGGACCCGTTGGGTCACAGCTTCACATGGGAGGTCTGGTCCCCCAACGCAATATTCCACCTCTCCACCAATTCTAATATTGCTGGCCAGTGGGGGGGGGGGCTTTTTGGAGCGCTACCATGGGTGTGGGATGAAGGGACAGGATTCCAGAGGGCTAGTATGGACATTGTGGGCCGAATGGAATCTTGGGCTGGCAGGTCAGTCACTGAGGCCTGGCAGCTCAGTAACTCAGGCCTGGCGGGCTGGCAGCTCAGAAGCTGCCAGAAATTCTGCCGAAAACAGGTGACAGAGTCTGTGAGAGAGAAGGGGGAGATTTTAGACATTTTCATCTTTTTTTAGATCACAGCAATGAAGGAGGAAAGTCTATCCTTGTGTGGATCTCTGGGGTGCTAGTATGGGTGTTGTGGGCTGAAGGGTCTGGTTTCCAGAGGGCTGGTATGGACATTGTGGACTGAATGGATTCTTGGACTTGCAGTTCAGCGAGTCATGGCTGGTGGGCTGGCAGTTCACTAAGTCATGGCTGGCGGTCCAGTCACTCACGGCTGGTGTGGTGGCAGTTCACTCAGTCACTCCTCCTCCCTTCACCCCCCCCCCCCCCCCCACTCTGCTCCTTGCCATTTCCCTACCCCCACATGTTCAGTCCATCTCCCCTCAACCTCCCCCCCCCATGCACTCTTAGTGGCTCTCCAACAGCACAGTCATTCCTGCCTATTAGGTACCCATTGTGATGAAGAACATGCAGGCATGGCAGGTGGAAAAATGATTTATTAAAGTTTAAAATGTGAATGACTCTTAAAACAACAATTTAAATGTTAAAGATGATTTATTAAGTTCAGGTCTTTCTTGTGTCTCTTGCTGTGTTCTGCTGTTCACTGCCTCTTGATGTCTCTTTGCTGTTCATAAAAAAAAAGAGACAATGTTAATATAGAGAGATTGAATGGTCAAATTTTTACAAAGAAAATCTGAGAATTTACCTCAAAAGTCATAATTCAGTGCAGGAAGCAAATCCAATCTCACAGCACTTCAAGCATTGCAGGCAGCAAATCCAATCTCACAGCACTTCAAGCAGAGTGTAGGCAGCAAATCCAATCTCAAAGCACTTCAAGCAGAGCAGCAAATCCAATCTCACAGCACATCAAGCAGAGAGCAGGCAACAAACCCAATCTCACAGCCTTTCAAGCCAAGTGCAGGCCAGCAAATTCACATGCACACAAAACACACCCTCCACCACACACACACACACACGCACACCCTCCATCAAACACACAAATGCATCCTTCACACACACATACCCTCCACCACACACACACAAACACATCCTCCACCGCACACAAACACATCCTCCACCACACACACACACACCCTCCACCACACACACACACAAGCACACACACACGCACACGCACACACACGCACACACACACGGCAGTAAACTCTCTTGAATTTACTCACACGGCTCAGCACGGCTCTCCACTTTCGGGCCTCCACAGTCAGCGGCACTTCCGCAACCTGCGTAACCTCTGCACTAACCGGAAATTACGCAATCAGTGTGACCTGTCCACTAAGCGGAAGTCACGAAATGAGCGGGACTTTTTAACAATACACAGTCGGATCTAATACAGCATTGCAGTTTCAAGTACAGGCAGGGCAGCAGGCCAAACAATTCATTTCAATTTCATTAAGGGCTAACAAATCATTTATTCAAGTACATTGCAGACTCACAGTTCAGTTGATTCCCAGCTTAGAATGAGAGTCGTGGCTTCTCGCTCACCATCTTGCAGAGAAAATGTCACGTCCAGGCATCCGGGGTTTTATAGTCCTGCACCCCTGACTCCCAGTGAAGTGGTTTCTCCGCTAAGGCTAATCCAAGAATCAGAAGCCAATGGTCAAGTTTTAACTTTGAAATTTCTTTGGGCAATCAGCCTGAAGAAACATCATCTATCCACATTTTCCAGGGATACTGCCTGACCCGCAGAGTTGCTCCAACATTTTGTGCCTTTCCTTGGTAAACCGGCATCTGCAATTCCGTGTTTCTACAATGTAACTTTCTCTCGTGGCCATTAACATTAGCAACCATCGTAGTGTCCTTGCCTTTCTTGTGCCCCCTGCTTTCCCTCCCTCCCCCCTCCCCCCCTCCCCCCTCCCCTCGGCCTTCCTGTAAAGATCAGAGTTTGCACGTTGTATCCATGGTTGCCAGTAGTGAAAGGGATGAAATTGCATGCTTGAACTAACAGGTCATCTGGTACTTGCATGTACATCTGCAGACAGATGTTTGCCTTGTGTCCCCAATGATAGCATCGGACAAGCTCAATGTATCACAGTTAAACTGATGCAGACAGTTACTGATGTTACAGGACAATGCAGATCGGCAAGGAGCACATGGCATAATTTTACTACTATGTCCTCTGAAAATTGAAGCTCTGATACACCACCTATGACAGGGGTTCCCAAACATTTTCGTCCCGTTTACCCCCGGCAACTTTAATAGCACATAACAATGTTATTTCACTTATTTATGAACAACTAATGATGAACAGATACCGGTATACCTGAAACAAACAGTCAGTCAATGAGAAAAAATATGTACAAATTTAGAATCAACAAATTTACTCCCTGGGTAGGTGAAATTTACCCTCTGGGGCTAAATCTACCTCTGGTTGGGAACCCTCGACCTAAGGATTGTAGTAATTGGTTGTAGGGCCTGGAGGTTTACTAGAAAACCTTAAGGGGCTGTCCCACTTGGACGACCTAATTAGCGTGTTTAGAAGAGTTTGAAAAATTGACATGTTGAAGACCTCCTTCAACTATGTAGAAGACCTCCTTCGACCTCCTTCTACAACATTAAAGACCAGCTGCGACTAGCTACGACTAACTTCGGGAAAATTATACACCGAATAGTGGAGAGTGAAGACGACCTCCTTCGATCTCCTTCGACCTCCCTTCGACCTCCCTTCGACTATGATGAAGACTATCTACGACTACCTTCGACTACCCTCGATTACCTGCGACTAACATGCCGACCTACTACGACCTACTACAACTAAACCTATGAGTAAAAAAAGTGTTGAATTTTCCCATGGCAACCTTTTTTTCCTTGCGGGCATTTTTTAACATGTTGAAAAAACCACCGCGACCTAGCTGAGGCCTCGAGTACACGGAAACCACTCTAGAGCATGAAGGAGAGTTACGAAGACCTCCTACGACCTTGTGTCGACCATGCTGCGAGTGTGAGTCGAGGACAAACTGGCCAGAACTTGCGGATTAGGTCGCCCAAGTGGGACAGGCCCTTCAATGTTTTTGACATGTCTTTGTTCGATAGGCCTAGACATGCTTGACTTCCATTATAGCACCATTCCAGTCATCCGGAGTTTAGGTCTTCTGCACAACAGTAAGTAGAAAAGAATAACACAAAAATTACATGTGGTTGAAAGATTTGAAACAACACCTGTAAATAGCTCAGTCCCTATCAACCCAGGACACTCACTGAATATGATGAATGTAGATGACTTGGCATAAGATTTGTACACATGACATTAAGTAAAAAAAAAATCTTCCTTTGCTTCTGATAAATGGCATTCGCTGATTCAAGCAAGAATTTTCTGCACTAATTAATTGATATATTCCGAGAAATGAGCATCCTATCCAAACTATATGATGGAATATTGGCTGTCAGTCGTCCAAACATTTAGACCTCGCTATATATGACTTATTATTATTGGCAAAAATTATCCATAATTAAAATTTCTTACAAATGCTATCCTAGATTTTAAACATGACAAAAAAAGTCCCGTTTTAAGATGCTTCTTAAGAGGCGTTTATACCTGTGTCCGAGGCCACTTTGGTTGAGCACTGTGAACATCTATGCTATTACTAAAACACTCATCTTGACCACTTCCAGTCTGCATTGTATTTAAATTTGCACAAAAACGGTACCCTATATCGCTAGGATATTTTCGCCACCTTACTCACCGTTCTCCTCTGCTCCGAACCACCAAGTTGTGTTCTGATCGGTGGAAGATTACAAAAGTTATGAAGGTTTAAAAAATCATGAGATGAGCAGATCGGTCTTCTCGCCTGTCAGTCACCCTTCTGGGGGCGAGGAGAATAAAGTCCCGGAGGCTGGGCATGAGTCTACAAGTCGGGCGTGAGTCAGTCAGCAAGCCGGGAAGTCAGGAAGCCAGGTAGCCCGGAAGCTCGGATGCCCGGAAGCCGTGACTGAACTGTGGCTCCAGAAGCCGGGAGTGACTGAACTGCGGCTCCAGAAGCCATGAGTGAGTGATCTGTGGGTCTAGAAGCCGCCCAGTGTGCGGAAGCGGCCCAGAGCGCAGAGCCTGCCCGGTTGCTGCAAACTCGAGATACTGGGGAAATGAGGAGTGAGAGTGGGGGGATTGAGGGAGCTGGGCGCTGGTGGGGCCGGGCGCTGGCGGGGCTCACCACACCCGGCCACACACCCTCATCCCCATCCCCTGCCCTCGCACTCCCCCCCCCCCCCCCGCCCCGTGGCAGGCTACGGCAGCCCTCCCCCCCCCCCCCCCACCAGCCCCTGCCTGAAGCCTCCCTGTCCCCAGCGGCAGGACTAGACCAAGAATCCATTCGGCCCACAATGTCCATGCTAGCTCTCTGGTAACCAGTCCCTTCGGCCAACAACACCCGTAATAGCCCTCCAGAAAGACTCCCCCCCCCCCCCCACTGGCCATTGCCTGAAGCTGTCCCCTCCCCCGGCTGCAGGGCACTCCCCCCTCCCCCACCGGCCCCAGATAGCCCCCGCCTGAAGCCAACCCCCTCCCCGGCTGCAGAACGCAACAAAAGATGCAACAAGAAAGAATAGACTGAATAAATCTCCTCTTTAATGTTTAAATTGCTGTTATATTTTAAGAGTTATTCACATTTTAAGCTTTAATAAAACTCTTTTACACTTGCCGTGCCCATCAGCTGCACCTGTGCAGTAATACCTGCGTGTTCTATGTCACAATGGGAACTCAATTGGCAGGAATGGCTGCGCCGCCGGAGATCCGCTAAGAACGGATGGGGGGGGCGGGGTTTGAGGGGGGATGCAGTGAGTGCGTGGGGGGGAAGGGCAAGGGGCGGTGGGTGGGGTTAGGGGAGGAGGGGGGATCAGGGGCGTCCCAACGGAAACCCATCAGTCATGCCTGCGCAGTTAGGGGCTATGCGTTAGTGGTGGAATATTGCATTGGGGGACCAGGCTTCCCATGCGAGAATGGGACCCAATGGGTCCCACTTAGTCCAGTATTCTCTGAGCACATGATAGCAAGATGAATTTAGCAACATGAACAGAAAACCCATTTTCTGTTCATTGCTTTTGATACTTTTGATTGCATGCCTTGAGATGGGAAGATAAGATCACATTCAATTTTGTTTCAATAATCAAATTTATTAATTGAGGGGCAGATAAACAATTCAACAAAAGGCAGAAATTTAGCCATGTTGAAGTTGCTGACTCTATAGAGAACATAAATTGTGAATAATTCACAACGCTGCTATGCTAATTATTTCCTTCATGTCTCATCAGGTTTGAGCGATACTACCTTAATTAATACCCACTGGATGTCCCAATTAGTCCATTTTCAAAAACTGCAGCTAGACTGAATTGATTTGATAGTTACAGGTTTATAAATATGTCAAAAACAGTTATCAACGCCAAGTTTAATTTAAATAACTGTTAAATCCGGACGATGAGCCTCTGAAAACAGGTCGGAAGGTGTCCCATGGCATGTTTGTAATCCCAGCTCAAGCTAGGAGCTAATCGAAAACTTCTGCACATCTGGTACATGGTTTCTGCAAGTACTTTAAAAAATGGAAATTTAAATTCCAAGCCAGCACCACGTTAAAGACTTAGCCAAATTGGAATATGACAATCTACAATGAATCATATTGCTAACGCTGCCCATAGTGAGGAAACGTAGCAGCCATTGATTAAACAAAATCGCTTCATGTTTAGGAAGGAACTGCAGATGCTGGTTTAAACCAAAGATAGACACAAAATGCTGGAGTAA
This sequence comes from Raja brachyura, assembly GCA_963514005.1. The sequence continues at coordinate 46,668,451 of OY740795.1, read as the reverse complement.
CTCAGCGGGACAGGCAGCATCTCTGGAGAGAAGGGTCGTGACCCTTCTTCAGACTGAGTGTCAAAGGAACGGGAAACGAGAGATATAGTCGGTGATGTAGAGAGATACAGAACAAATGAATGAAAGTTATGCAAAAAAAGTAACAATGATAAAGGAAAAAGGGCATTGTTAGCTGTGTGCTAGGTGAGAACGAGAAGCTTTTTTTTTGTTCATTTTTTTTCATTAGAAGTAACTACATAATAAAAAGCAATTTATTCGTTGTAGACATACATTATCAATATTATTTATATTAACAATTGCATAGTAATTGTACTTCTATATATTTTGTCCAATTTTTATAAAGATAGAAATTAATAGAGAGAGAGAAAACAAAAAAGAGGAGGAAAAGTTGAGAAAGAATGGAGTGTTCAATAGATTATGCATCGTTGGAGATATATCCGCGTTTTATGAAATGTAATTCTTCATCTATTCTTTGATTCAGGTTTCAGTTGGGTTCTCGTGCCCAACCAGTTTGCCCCTTCAAATATTCAATAAATGGGGACCATATCATTTTAAATAGTTCTTGTTTGTCCATTAAGACAAATCTTAATCTTTCCAAATATAGGGTCTCCAACATTTCCGTAGTCCACATTTTAATTGTGGGGGTTATAGCGCCTTTCCAAAATTTTAATATTAATTTTGTCCCAATTATTAAACTATAATCAATAAAGGTTCTTTGATTCGATGTAATGAATTGATTTTGTTCTATTATTCCTAATATTATGAATCGGGGACCAATTTGGAATAGACGACTTCCGAAATTATCTTAAAAATTTCCATCCAAAAATTATTAATTTTTACACAGCTTAAGAATGTGTGCGTTAGGTTAGCCTCTAAGTGTTGACATTTATCACAAATAGGGGAAACGCATGGGAAAATTCTATTCAATTTGGGTTTTGAATAATGTAATACTTTAAATTGTATTAAAGAATGTCTAGCATTTAACGAACAGTGATGTATATGTTGTAAGCTTTCATCCCAAATTTCTGGCCTTATTGTTTGACCTAATTCGTTTTCCCATGATTGCCTATATAAATCCGTCTTGGGTGCATCGTTATCTAATAGAATATTATAAATATAAGATATAAATTTTTCTGTGTTCGGATGTTTATTCAAACATTCATCAAAAATTTATATCTTTCTAATTCTATAGTCATGTGTATTTGACTTGGCATAGTCTCTAATTTGTAGATATCTAAAGTAATCCTTTGATTGAAACCCATAAATTTGTTGTAATTCCTGAAATGAGAGAAATGAACTATTCCCATAGAGATCACCCATCTTTGTAATTCCATGATTTTTCCATTGTCAAAAACCCTTATCCATCAATGAGGGTTTAAATGTAGCATTGTTTACATTTGGAAGAGATAGTGGTAAATAATCCAATTTTAATGTCTTCTTTATTTGTTTCCAAATGCGTATTCCACTGTCCATTATAGGGTTTTCTTTATAGGTTTTTTTGCTTAATTTAGTAATAGCAAATAGAATCGGCCCAATTTCAAAAGGTAAACAATCTTCCTTTTTCAATTTTTAACCAATCTGGTTGTTTGTCCAATTCTTCCAACCAAAAATTCATATTTTAATATTAACTACCCAGAAATAAAACATAAAATTCGGTAATGCTAAGCCTCCATTTATTTTTGATTTACATAAGTGTTTCTTATTTATTCTGTAGTTCTTATAATCCCAGATAAAATTGGTGACTATAGAGTCAACCTTTTTAAAAAATGTTTTTGGGAGATATAGCGGGATTAATTGAAAGAGGTACAATAATTGCGGGAGAAAAATCATTTTTATCGCATTAATTCTACCCAACATTGAAATAGGTAATGTTTTCCAATACAAAATATTCTTATGTAATTTGTTCAGTAAAGGCGGAATTGTTGTAAAATATGTGGGTTACTTTCCATTATTGGCATGATTTTGCTTTTATTCCAATTAATTCTGTATCCTGAAAACAAGCCATATTGAGTTATTAAATTTAGTAAATTTGGGATACTAACTTCAGGTTTATTAATGTAAACTAAAATATCATCTGCATATAATGAGATTTTATTTTCAGTATCTTTGGTTTTATACCCATATATTTCAGGATTGGACCTCACGCTTTCTGTTAATGGTTCTATTACAAGTGCAAATAATAACGGGGATAACGGACATCCTTGTCTACAACCTCTGGATAAATTAAATTTAGTTGATAACATTTGATTTGTTGATATTCTAACTGTTGGATTAGTATATAGAAGTTTTATCCATGTACTAAACTTCTCGCCCAGTTGAAAAATTTTCATAACCGAAAATAAATAGGGCCATTCCACCTGGTCAAAAACTTTCTCAGCATTTAATGAAATAATTGCTAGGTCTTTGATAATATTTCTTTTTGAGTATATAATATTGAATAATCGTCTCAGGTTATATGAAGAATACCTTTTTGGTATAAATCCTGTTTGATCCGGGTGTATTAATTTATTAATCACTGTACTTAATCTTTGTGCTACGATTTTAGTTAATATTTTCTGATCAGTATTTAGAAGAGCTATAGCTCTATATGATCCTGGATCATCCAGATCCTTATCTATTTTTGGTATAAGAGAACGAGAAGCTGGTGCAACTTGGGTGGGGGAGGGATGGAGAGAGGGGGAATGCAGGGGTTACTTGAAATTTAAGAAATCAATATTCATACCACTGGATTGTAAGCTGCCCAAGTGAAATATGAGATCCTGCTCCTCCAATTTGGATTGAGTTTATGTTTTGCAGGGGAGTAAGATTAAATTGATGGCACTGTCAATAGCAGGATGGGCTGACTACTCTCCTGGCCTTCTGTAATTGTATAAATCTGTGCTATTCATTTGTAATTTAATGAGTGGAAAATAACATGTATTTCCCTCATTGGCTTTGCACGTCAAATGATAATTCGAAGTCGATGGTCTGAAGAAGGTTTCGACCCGAAATGTCACCTATTTGTTTTATCCAGAGTCGCTGTCTGTCCCGCTGAGTTACTCCAGCTTTTTGTGTCTATCTTCGATCGTTGGAAGTAACTGTTTTTGAAGTGTTAATCTCCAGTTAAACTCTTTAATTTAAAATAAGTTATGTCGATGTGAAGCTTGTCCCCAGTTCCTGGTTCTGCAGTGAACGTTAAGTCAAGTCAATTTTATTTCTATAGCACATTTAAAAACAACTCTCGTGGACCAAAGTGCTGTACATCAGTGCAGGTGCTAACGTGCTACAAACAGTGGTACATAGATCTAACAATACATACATAAATGCATACATACAGCGCTCCCTCAGAGGCCCTCAAGAAACGCTTGTGAGAAGAGTTAAGTTTTAAGTCTAGACTTAAAAGAGTCAGTGGAGGGGGCAGTTCTGATGAGAAGATGGAGGCTGTTCCACAGTCTAGGTGCTGCAACCGCAAAAGCGCCTTTATTACTCCCAACAAATCATGAGGTGAAAATGATATCAAAAATGGGATTTGCATAAAAGTGGCATAAATCAGTTGACTGCTCTCTACCTCATTTCCTGCTTCTGCTGTCCAATTAATACTACAAAATGTAATTTCTCTACAATGGGACTTCCAAATCAATGGCTTTAATGCTTTGGGAGCTGAATGCAACTTGGATACTTCAGGCAATAAGGCAAGGGAGTGAAATAACCACAAGTAATTTCTGCAAATAAAAGATGCAATGAAACCATTCTGTTAGAGGCTATTTCATCATCTCTGTCGGCACTTATCGCATTAGCCTCCAATCAGTGGGATATTTGGACATCGTTTATAAGCACTTAGTTGGCAAGAATGAAGCAGAGTTGCATCGTAGATGAAAGTCCCTTCCATACTTCTGAAATGAACATCCGGGTCAGAAATAGTAGATGATTTTACCTCCTTTAAAATGGACTATAAATCATTTGCTGCTTGCCTGTAAAGCACTGATCGTGTGATGCTCCCTGCTGGAAGAATGCGGTTTTAAAATGTAGCCATGGATTAAAATGTATATTATGTGTTTACTACTTGGTTAATGGAAAGGTGAGGGGAGTGTTTGGAAAGATAGCAGCCCAGGATTATAGCGCTGTTATTGCATTGCTTTTTATATCTGATTTTGCCCCAAAATTCTAAGTTTAATTTATGAGGGAATAATATAACAATAGCATCACATTAGTTTGAACCACAGGATGTAGCACCATTAATAATCCTCAGGTAATCCGCCCTTAAAAATAACTTATATTTGTGACTGGAAAACGGGATGATTCTTCTTCAAAAAGACAGATTAATCTGAAATAAACAGCTGCAACTTCTGAGTAAAATACAATTAGTGTAAATAGATGCAGATCTATCAAAATCTGTCAGCAAATATCGGGTAGTGGTCCAGGGAAGATGAGTAATGTTAAAACTGGAACAGCCTTATCACCAGACCATGTGATGGGTGAAGAACGGCTTACTGATACAGTCCAGCGGTATCAATGCTTCGTTATATGGTGAAACAACACAACATACTGGAGTAACTCGGCAGACTGACTCAGTCTGAAGAAGGATCCCAACGTCATCTATCCAAGTCCACAAGTGATGCTGCCTGACCTGCTTAGTTACTCCAGCACTTTATGTCATTTTGTGTATTAACCAACATCTGCAGTTATTTATTGCAACTATATACAATAGTAATACCTTACTGAGTTATGTTGGATAATCGGCAATAACAGATGCCATTTCATCCCCTTATGGTCCATTGCAATGAGAGTTTATTGTATTTTAAGTTTCTTCTGATATTTCACCATAAATTCATATATATTCAGAGTTGAATATTGACACCCGCCTGTCCTTCTCCCAGCACACAGATTCTGTGTACAAGAAGGCACAGCAACGCCTGTTCCTGATGAGGAAACTCAGGAGCTTTGATGTCAGACAGGACATTTTAACAGCTGTATATAAATCACTTATAGAATCTGTACTCACCTTTAACATCACATCCTGGTTCACCCTTACCTCTGTCAAAGACAAATCAAAGCTTTCCCGGATTATCAATCAAGCAAGCAAAATAACTGGCAAAACTCAAATTCAATTGTCAGTACTTCACACCCAGGCAGTTAAAAGGAAAGCCAACCTCATTACACAGGATCCCACCCACCCCCTGCACAAGTCCTTCCAACTTCTGCCATCAGGCCGCCGATATAAAGTCCCCCTATCCAAGAAAAACATCCACAAAAACTCATTCATACCCATTGCCATAAATAGTTTAAATAATACATGATCAATGGACAAATTAACCCTGACGCAGTCACTTTACACGTATCCACAACTTTCAACTTTTATCTTGTCTATTTTTACAGTTTCTAATCTTTATACTTGTTTTTAAGACCTATACACACTGAGTGTGCCCGCAGAAGGCTGTGTTGTATGATGACTGTTGTATATTGTCTTGTTGTATGTTGAGCCACGTCAAAGAAGATTTTCTGTTACGACAGACAATAAAGTTTTCTGAATCTGAATCTGAATCTGAGTTAAAGAAAATGTATTTCTGAAGAAGGGTTTTGACCCGAAACGTCACCTATTCGTTTTCTCCAGAGATGCTGCCTGTCGGAGTTACTCCAGCCATTTTGTGTCGGTGTTCAATGTAAACCAGCATCTGCAGTTCCTTCCTACACATATCCTTTTTACTTCCTGGTTTGCAGTCCAACTGAATTCTTCAGACTGACTGGCTACTCAGCCTGTTTGTTGACATTATCCCTGCCAAGGATGCCTGCTTTCAACTTCTGTCAGGTGCAGACACTTCATCTATTCAAAGATGTGACTAATGAGTATTGATTAAAAAGAGACAACTATTCTCACAATATCAAAATAGTGAGTGAACCACAAAGGAAAACAGTGGAGCGTTAAATGCCGGATGTTACATGATCCATTTTTTGTTTAAAATATTCATTGCTTCAGTAATTTACCTTTTCTTTTGAAGTGTGCTAGTAATGTTATTCATTTCTTGTGATTTTCAGTGAGTAATCCCTGACAAAGTGTTGAGTCTAATGAATGAACAAATGATATTTTATCATCACATGTGACATGTCACAGTGGGATTCTTTGTTTCGCATACACAAGGTATGCAAAGAGCCGTCACATAAAGGGCACTGACAGAGTTACAAAGTATTCCAATTAGTCCTCAATGGTCTCCCTTCGCTCTCTGAGCCCCGCCATGCCGGCTCCTTCTCGGCGGCCCCTTTGGAACCCACCGTGGTCCCGTCTGACCTCCGGCATCCACAGTCTAGACATTTCCGTCAAAATCACTTATCAGGCTTCAAATTTGCTTCCCTATTAGGTTGTCTGTTGGCTTGGATTTCTCCTCTTAATGTATTATGGAACTGCATGCTCCCTGGGACAATCTGTATCCACGAGAGGAGAGAGAGCGCATTGTTCTGCAGTCGCTGCTGCCATGCCTGTCCCTAGTGAAGCTGACTTTTCCTGTGCTTTGAGTGTTGCAAAGGAGCAAATGCTTTAATGCAATCGGGTTGCTTTTGGACAGTTTTATACTCTATTAAAAGTAGGTGCATGAAATGCTATTCATGTCGCCAAACCACATTGTATTCTTCACAACCTCTCTTGTTTTTAGCTGATTTACTATTATTGCACTTGAATAAAGGGACTTGGATTTCCGGAGTAGTATTAATATTACTTGGAAATTGATCTCATTGCCCAATCTTATTCGGTTCCTCCTGTGCGCAGTTTTTTCACCTTACATTTTTTCTTATTAAGTAATATTGCTATAAGCCTCAATATTCTACGGATGGTTTTATACCATATTGTTATTACTTTCAGCTTTTATACACCACTGTTTAGTTTCGTTTCAAGATACAGGTTGGAAACAGGCCCTTTAGCCCACAGGATCCGCGCCAACCAGGATCCGTACAGTCATCCCCGTACACTTGCACTATCCTACACACTGGAGACAATTTATAAGCTTTACCAAAGCCAATTAACCTACAAATCGCACGTCTTTGGAGTGTGGGAGGAAACCGGAGCACCCAGGGAAAACCCACGCGGTTGCTGGGAGAACATGCAAACTCCGCACAGACAGCACCTGTAATCAGGATCAAACCCAGGTCTCTGGCGCTGTAAGGTAGCAATTCTACCGCAGTACCACCGTGCCACCTCTGTGTGCTTTTTTAAATCATAAGTATAGTATCAATTGTAATAGTTTAATATTTCATTCTTAACCTTCAATAAAGTTGAATGAATGGGGACCAAAGACAAATGTTTAATTCAGAATCTTTCCCCTGGAAAGCTGGAACTACTGGAGGTTGATTGGTTCAGACTGTTACTGTGGCTTCAGATGTGGCATCCCCTTGTGTTTGCATGAAAGTGACCTTGTATGGATAAAGTCAAAATGCCCTCTAATGATTTGTTCATGAAAAGTTTATTCAATTAACCTGCAACTGATAAATGTGCAGTATTAATAAATCCTAAATTAAATGCTGTGCTTGTTTCTAGCTACTTACTGTCAAACCAGAGCATCGTCTCTCCAGCCTTTCAGATATTCAGAGCTGCTCTTACTTATCGGATGTCAGCTGGGATTCTGTCCACCAGAAGAAGATGGAGCCTGGCTTCGTTCCAAACGTAAGCAAAGGAAATGCCTAGCTCAGTGCAAGTAAATTCTAAACCTTGGTATTAAAATTAAGTCTTTAAAATAGATAGTCTAAGTTGCTAATCCTCTTGCAAGGACGATTACTGTTTCTAAAATGAAGTAAAATTGTCGTAATCTAATTTCCCAACAATTGGCTTGGCAAGTGGTTTTAGTTTCAATTAGTACCATTCTGCCTTTTAAACAGAAAGGTCGGCTGCACTGTGACCCCACCTTTGAGCTGGAAGAAATGATTTTAGAATCCAGGCCACTACACAAGAAGAAGAAGAGGTTGGCAAAGAACAAGTCGAGAGACAACAGCAAGGATAGCTCGCAGTCAGTAAGTCTGCACGTGCCGGGGGAAAGTCTACTTAAGTGGCTCTTCAAGGCAGAACTTTTTCATTATCTTACATACTAACCTATACTAGGACATGCATATCCACATGCATCACATTATGTATAATTGTTGATAACTGTCCAAGGGACTATGGTGCAGAGGGGATTTGTATAAAGCTTGCATTATCTACCTAACAAAATAACAAAATATGATAGGGAAATCTCATGTTTGCTTCAGTTATTGTCTGTTGCAACTGAATATTCTACCATTGGATTCTGTATTTATTGCATGTAGATATACACATTAATGTAATATGTAAGGGATGACAAATGCTTAATCTATAATTTAACAGTACAGCCACTGCATGGAAGCAGTGTACAAAGTTAGAATTCTTTTTGTCCTTTGCAAGTTTGTGGTAATTATTTTTTCCTTATTTCTCTGAAAGGATAATGAGTATCTTCAAGAGTGTCTAGAAGTAGTGAGACAAGAGTTCATGATCTTCAACAGAGAAAAGTAAGTATGGTAAGAAAATGCTGTCATTAATCATTAAGCTGCTTAATATCTTACGTTGAATCTCAGGAAAATGGCAGTAGTCTGAACTGGAGTCGAGGCTAGCCGCAGTTTGCAATTTATTTAATATAATTTTACTTTACTTTGTAATTTAAAATGGAACCTTTTGTTCAATTTGACATCTTTGGCTTTAAAGAACAGGCTTTTAAAAAAAAAATCAAGTGTGAATTAATAGATTAATTGGGTATGCCACTGAATCTGCCATCAGATAAACATCAGAAATATGCTTTGTTTACATTGTATATGTAATACACCAAGGGACGTCTATCATTACAGGGGCTTTATAAATGTCAGTTGTTACGTCCACCAGGGTTAAATGTATGCCAACTCATTAGACTTTCTGAATTAAAGCAATTATTAATTTTGGTCTCAGGCAGATTACGTTCGGCACATTCTGAAGGGCATGGCTTTTATTTTGCTTGGTTTATCCCTTGCCATGCTATCACCATTTAGTTGAGGATTAGTTTTGAGAAGAACAGGTTTCTAGGTTATTCTTCTGGTCAAGCGTATTTTGGGTGGCCTACCTGTTTTTATTAAGCATCAAACCAGCTTCCAACCAGCCTTTGTTGATGCAGAATAGTCAAGTTGGAGATGTAAATTCCACCACATTCTATCCTGCCATTGATTTCACTGAAGAATTAAAATTAATGAGCAACAAGTGTAAGATACAGTATGTCCTCATTATTGACAAGGCTGAAATTTGAGTTACCGGTGATGTTGGCTTTGTTCCCCTTTACCACCAGAGAAATGTCTGATCATCAATGGCAGAGCATGTTCTCATTAGTGTGCAAAGAACATTTGGTTTACTTTTCATGATATGTTGAAATGTCACTGAATATTAGTCGATCAAACTAATCCCAAGAGTTGTTATAGATTTAAACTGGACCGTAGATAGCAGCAATATTCTTTGTGTGAATCCACCTTCAAATTTATTTCAATGTAAATATTTTTGAATGCCTAGGGAGAAAAATCAGTGCAAGGTTTTACCAAGATCAAAACCAACAGTGTGGACTGGCAGCTGTCTACCTTTTAGAAAATGGTAATGACACAAGCTTGAACATTTGGAAAGGCACAAACGGTCTTTATGTTTGTCAGTCTTTGCTACTTCTGATTTAGTCCTGCGTACATTATGAATAAGCCAAACGAGATATCCCTATGCAATCCAGAAAGAAGGTGCTGCCCATGAAATGCTAAAAGATCTTGGGAGAAATCATGGTTCAATTCTAATTATATCATTTTTATAAAAAGCAGGCATCATCGCAATAAGTCAAGAAAAACCCAATGCAATTACTTTAATAGTTAAACCAAATTTATATTTATATTTTTTTTATACAAGCAGAACAGCAATTGACATTGTTGTTGGCATTCCAGCAGATCTGGGTGCTACTTCCTTCCTGGGTTGTTTCAGGCGCAATTGCTACTTTGCGGTATATAGATGGAGTGTTGATGAAGATCTTCTCTGATACGAGGGGACCCTCGTATTCTCCCAGCCCACTTGTATTTCTTCCCTCTAAGTACGTTGAGTTGAAGGGGCTCTTGCTGCCTGTAGGATGAATGCCTCATTGGAAAAGATAACCTGCCATTGTGCATACCCAGAACTGGTGTCTGTGCTCTGGGTTCAGGGGGATGGGCGCTCAGTACATGTTATACCTTGAAAGGTGTTGATATGATGTGTTGCCTGGAAAACCTGAAGAAAGTGCTTTGTTTTTACGAGCGAATTGTCAATGAAAACTGTTATGGATTTACTTGATGTGTAAGAAGAAACTGAAGATGCTGGTTTAAGCCGAAGATAGACACAAATGCTGGAGTAACTCAGCGGGACAGGCAGCATCTCTGTAGAGAAGGAATGGGTGACGTTTCGGGGTGAGACCCTTTTCCTCAACCTGAAATATTACCCATTCCTTCTCTCCAGAAATGCTGCCTGTCCCACTGAGTTATTCCAGCATTTTGTGTCTATCTATAGAATTACTTGACACTAGTTGCCTGGATGTACTTATAAATTGGATTCATCCTAAATTTCTAGGATCAATCACTTTCTGTACCAATAATGATATTAATGCCTTTAGCTCTTGAATTCAAATGAGAAGATGATTTGAGCAATGAATGTTTCTCTCAGATTTTAAGGACTATTTCCTTGTTATCATCTCAACCGTCCTCTTTGTATTGGTTGTAGATTTATCCTAGATATATCACTTTGCATCTTAGTCAAGTCCAGAGTTAATCAGACATCTTAACATGCCATTTCTATCATGTCTGAAGAAAATCAAGCAAAACCAAGCAAACTTTAAAATAAAGGGTTTTATGTCAATTTGACGAATTGTTATCATGCCAAATCGATAAAGCGATGAATTTTTCCAAATGTTTCATTTTACAAATTGCTGTCTGAAGTCCCAGCGCTTATGACAACATAGAAAATAGGTGCAAGAGGAGGCCATATGGCCCTTCGAGCCAGCACTGCCATTCATTGTGATCATGTCTGATCATCCACAATCAGTAACCCGTGCCTGCCTTCTCCCCATATCCCTTGATTCCACTTGTCCCTAGAGCTCTATCTAACTTTCTCTTAAATGCATCCAGTGAATTGGCCTCTACTGCCTTCTGTGGCAGAGAATTCCAACTCTCTGGGTGAAAACGTTTGTTCTCATCTCAATTTTAAATGGCCTCCCCTTTATTCTTCGACTGTGGCCCCTGGTCCTTGGGAACATTTTTCCTGCATCTAGCTTGTCCATTCCTTTTATAATTTTATATGTTTCTATAAGATCCCCTCTCATCCTTCTAAATTCCAGTGAATACAACCCCAGTCTTTACAATCTTTCCGCATATGGCAGACCCGCCATCCCGGGGATTAACCTGGCGAACCTAAGCTGCACTGCCTCAATAGCCAAAACTGCACACAATACTCCAGATGAGGTCTCAGCAGGGCTCTGTACAACTGCAGGAAGACCTCTTTACTCCTAAACTCAAATCCTCCCTTTAGGAAAGCCAACATGCCATTAGCTTTCTTCACTGCCTGCTGTACCTGCATGTTTACTTTCAGTGACTGGTGTACAAGGACACCAGGTCTCGTTGCACTTCCCTTTTTCCTAATCTGACACCATTGAGATAATAATCTGCCTCCTTGTTCTTGCCACCAAAGTGGATAACCTCCCATTTATCCACATTATACTGCATCTGCCATGCATCTGCCCACTCATTCAACCTGTCCAAGTCACCCTGCAACCTCCTAGCATCCTATTTGCAGTTCACACTGCCACCCAGCTTTGTGTCATCTGCAAATTTGCTTGTGTTACTTTTAATCCCTTCATCTAAATCATTAATATATATTGTAAATAGTTGCTATCCCAGCACCGAGCCTTGCGACACTCCACTCGCCACTGCCTGCCATTCTGACAGGGACCAGTTTATTCCTACTCTTTGTTTCCTGTCTGCCAACCAAATCTCTATCCATGTCAACACCCTACCTCCAATACCATGTGCTCTAATTTTGCCCACTAATCTCCTGTGTGGGACTTATCAAAGGCTTTCTGAAAGTCCAGATACACTACATCCACTGGCTCTCCTTCATCCATTCACATGCTCCAATTCATTAGCTAAACAATAAGACAGATTTTCCCACACTGTTCAGTGGGCTCACTGTATGATCAGTAGGTTAGCCCGGACGCATGTTCAACGGTTGGATTTCCCAGCATGAGAGTTGTGAGATCTGCAGACTTTGAGCTGTCCGGTGGTGGTGTTTTATCGAAGGCTTGATTTTAGCCTCAGTAACAGAGCTTGTTGCTGGATGAACCGTGCAGAACTTGGCAGCACATTAGCATGGATCACAACTGTGCAGGATACATTTAATGACACAAGTAAACTACAAACATGAATTTCTTAAATTTAATTAATGGTACTTTTAGCTGTAGCATGCATGTGACATTCCTATATACATGCACGTTAAGTACGGTCATGATCGTACTCCACCTGGATACCAGAAAACCTTTTACACAATGTATGGTTGGCGTAATGCAAGGTTAGCGATGCTTGGCCGACAGGCAATAGACGCTCAACACGACCTGTGCTATCTCTCCATGTTATCAACCTGAGACACAACTGTTTGGATAAATGAGGCAAAACCTTAAAAATATCATCCCATTTACAAGTGAGCTTGAACTCCATGCTGAGAAAGCAGGACTACTTATAAAGCAGGGAAATAGACACCAGGAAATGCAGATGCAGGGTTTACAAAAAAAAGTCACAATGTGCCGGAGTAACTCAGCGGATCTGACAGCATCTCTGGAGTACATGGATAAGTGAAATTTCGGATCGGGACAGTTCCAACTGATTTTAGTACGATGGGAGAAAGCTGGAAGGGAGATGGGGTGGAACAAGCGATGGGTGGATACAGGTAAGGGGGGATTGATTGCCAGATGGGTGGACAAATGCCAGAGATGAAAAGTAGAAAAAAGTCTTTGAGTAAGGAGAGAAAGAGGCGATATTGCTTTGAGCAGTAGCCGATTAAACAATGTGCATGAGTTTCCTCATTTCCATTTATTCCACTGTTTACGTGTTTGAACTATTTCCATGCAGGCATATTGTCAATGAGAGTATCCAGTATTTGTAAAATAGTTGTAACCTGAGATTCAATGATACTTGCTATTCATTATACATTATACCTACACAGACTCATTGAAACAAAGTTTGTGCTCTTTAAACATTTATTTTTAATATCCATATCAAAATAAAATTAAAATGACCATCCAATAGTATTCACTTGCTTAAATATAAAAAATAATAGTGTGCTTCTTTCGTAATTCTGTGGTTTGAATTAAATTGTTGAGTCCTAACACCAGTGGCAACTTAAAATTGTATTAAGTTTGAAGAAAGGGAGCATTGCAGCCCTTTTCAGACCTAACTCATCACAATTAATTTCTGTCAGGAATTGCATTACTGTCTAATCTAATAAAATCTAATAAAACAATTTTGCCCGCGGTTCAGAAATTTCTACTATTTCTCAACATCAGCTTGCACAAACCTAGAATGGTAAATCAAAATTCTTTAAAGAAATTTTTTTTAATTTAATTTGTAAAGAAGCAATACTGTGTGGCCTTCTCTAAAACAAAGTATTTTTCTGATGCGTGGAGTTTAGCTTGATGTTTTACTTTAAATAGTTATTAATATGATCATTGGAAGCTATTTGATTTTATTACTTGTCATTCAAACCTCAGAGAGGCTCGAACGAAACTACGTTTCTACAAGCCACACAACAGAACAATTCATAATAAATTACACAGACAATTCAATTCACACAAACATCCATCACAGTGAATCTCCTCCTCACTGTGATGGAAGGCAAAGTCTTCTCTCTCCCCTGAACCATTTCTCTCCCGAGGTTGAAGCCCCAGGCGGGCGGTGTTAAGTCCCACGGCCATTGAAGCCGCGCCGGGCGATGTATTGCCCCGCTGTAGGCCCAAAGGTCACAGTTGGAGCCCCCGGCGGGCACTGAAATGTCCCGCAGCCATGAAAGCCGCGCCGGGCGATGTATGGCCCCGCTCCGGGTCGCTCCAACCCCGCGACACGGACTGCAGAAGCTGTGTTGCGGGAGGTCCGGAGAGCGGTCTCTCAGCCGGACCCGCGAGCTCCCGACAGTCCACCGGTCTGCAGCTGCAATTTGGACAGCTATAATTTGGACTTAATTGTTGAAGTAATTGTGTTAAAACAGTAATGCTTTTGACAGTCTAGTATACATTGTAGTTTTAAGTTTACAATAATGAAATACTGTTTCATAACTAGTGAAATCTAGTTCTCAGAATTGTGCACATTATTTATAGTCCAGTCAACATCACTAAAACAGATTATCTGATCATTGGCTCATGGCACGGTGGCGCAGTGGCAGAGTTGCTGCCTTACAGCGCTTGCAGCACCGGAGACCCGGGTTCGATCCCGACTACGGGTGCTGTCTGTACGGAGTTTGTACGTTCTCCTCCTGACCCGCGTGGGTTTTCTCCGAGATCTTCGGTTTCCTCCCACACTCCAAAGACGTACAGGTTTGTAGGTTAATTGGCTTGGGTTTGTATACTTGGTATAAGTGTAAATTATCCCCAGTGTCTGTAGGCTTGTATTAATGCGCAGGGATCACTGGTGGGTCGAACTCAGTGGGTCGAAGGGCCTATTTCTGCATTGTATCTCTAAACTATAAACTAAACCTCAAAAATGTTTCATTTATTTTAATGATTCATTTGTTTTGAGATGTCTTGATCATTCTTTGACTCCTTTACCTCAATTTGTTTTATTCTTGAGATTATAACGCACCACTTTGGACCAACAGTAAAATGTCATCTGTTTTAACTCTCAAAATGGATTTGACTTCAATCATATTGGAATATAATTATGGAACAGGACACTGGTAGTATTCTCCAGTTAAAGACATTGCTGATATTTTTAAATGTTTTTGGAGGAGGATGCTGCTCAGTTGGATTTGATGGAGTGGGTACATATCAAAATTGTTATTTGTTTTATTATTGAATATGTTTGAAATATTTAAGATACAAAGCTTTGGTATTGCAGTTAGTTACACTTAAGGGCCTGTCCTACTTTCACAACCTTTTTTACTAGTGGACATTTTTCATCATGCTAGATAAAACGCCCCGACCTACTTGATGCCACGAGTACCTTCGACTAGCATCACGGCCTGCTACGACCTACCTACGACCTCGTGACGACCATGCTGCGAGTATGAGTCAAGGGCAAACTCAGCAGAGGTCGTGAATTAGGTCGTGAAAGTGGGAAAGGCCCTTTATAGAAACAGTAGCACAGTCATGTTTGCATTTACATAATACCTTTCACGTCAAAATGTCTCAGCATTTAGTTTAGAGATACAGTGCAGAAACTGGTCCTTCAGCCCACCGAGACGGCGTTGACCAGCGATCCCCATACACTAACACCACCCTACAAACTAGCGGCAATTTTCAATTCTTACCGAAGCAAATGAACCTACAAATCTATACATCTTTGGAATGTAGGAGGAAACCAGAGAGTCATTCAAATAACCTTAAACCTTTTGTCGGCCAAATTCAAAACACAAACTCAAGTTGTAATTTGATTGTTTAACATAAAATCTTTCTCAAGGCACAAGAACTGAATAGTATGGTCGCTGAGAAATATTTTAGCGGATGAGGTTTTCTGGTCAACCTGATTATCTCTGTGTAGGAAAGAACTGTAGATGCTGGTTTACATTGCATATAGACCCAAAAAGCTGGAGTAAATCAGTGGATCAGGCTGGAGAAAATGAGTAGGTGATGTTTTGGGTTGAGACCCTTCTTCAGACTCTTCCTTGACTGCAGAACCAGCCAATTGCCCTCTACTAACCGGTAGAGTTAGTCTGTTAGACTCTGGTCCTCACTCTCAACAACTTCTCCTTTGACTCCACCCACTTCCTTCAAATCCAAGGTGTAGCCATGCGCACTCACATGGCTCTGCTTGCCTCTTTGTAGGGTATGTCGAATAATCCCTGTTCCAGGCATACACTGGCCCTCTCTCTGAACTCTGTCTCTGCTATATTGATGACTGCATCAGGACTACCTGCATCCATGCAGAACTCATGGACTTCATTAATTTCACTACCATCTCCGACACCTTTCTCGATCTCACCAGTAGGTAGATTATCCACTGGCAGTCTGAAGAAGTGTCTCAACCCGAAACGCCACCTATTCCTTTTCTCCAGAGATGCCTAACCCGCTGAGTTACTTTAGCTTTTTGTGTCTCTTCTGATTAACTCTGTCAATCAGATAGAAGACGATCTGATCAGTGAAGCAAGGCATTTTTTTTAAAAAGTGAAGTGAAGGATGTGATAATTTAGAGTAGAAAGAATTTTAGCAGCAGATTTTAATTTCTGTTTTGACTCGACCTCACCATAGAGGGAGTGCAGAGAAGGTTCACCAGACTGATTCCTGGGATGTCAGGACTGTCTTATGAACAAAGACTGGATAGACTTGGTTTATACTCTCTAGAATTTAGGAGATTGAGAGGGGATCTTATAGAAACTTACAAAATTCTTAAGGGGTTGGACAGGCTAGATGCGGGAAGATTGTTCCTGATGTTGGGGAGGTCCAGGACAAGGGGTCACAGCTTAAGGATAAGGGGGAAATCCTTTAGGACCAAGATGAGAAGGACTTTTTTCACACAGAGAGTGGTGGGTCTCTGGAACTCTCTGCCACAGAGGGTAGTTGAGGCCAGTTAATTGGCTATATTTAAGAGGGAGTTAGATGTGGCCCTTGTGGCTAAGGGGATCAGAGGATATGGAGAGAAGGCAGTTGGGATACTGAGTTGGATGATCAGCCATGATCATATTGAATGGTGGTGCTGGCTCGAAGGGCCGAATGGCCTACTCCTGCACCTAATTTCTATGTTTCTATGAAACAAATAGCTGTGCAAGTTCCACTGGGCAAAACTGAATCTTACACAGGTCACTCAGCATCCTTCCGGTCATTGGTGTAGATGACCAGGAAATGTTTATGCATTAAAATTTCATAACAATTGAATCAATGTGCTGCTAATGGGTTTAAAATTATCAGTCTACCAATCGATATTTGTAATGCTCCACTAGCCTGGCATTTTTAGCATTCCAACAAACAGTAGCAAAGACATGTGTTGCCAGCTGACTATGGTAAATATTTCCATTATCTCCTGCATTTTAAAACTTCACTTAGGTTGAAAAAGAGGTCAGAGGAACCGACAACCTCCGTGTCCAAGACTGAGGAAAAGCCGGAAGCAACTGCTGAAGATGAAAGTGAAAACCTGCACATGTGTAGCTCAGTGTGTTCTTCAACGAGCAGTAGCTAGGACTGAATGGTCAGGCTGCTCGATCCATCTGTCTTAATGTTTCTCAGGCTGCTTCACTGGGCTTCTTAACAAAGCTTTCAATAGCATTTGGGGTTGGGGGGGGGGGGAGGTGGGAAGAATCTCATCCATGGGACAACCTCTGGATATCTAGTGAACTACAACAAAACACATTGCCTAGTGAATTTATTTCATGTGTTGATAAAACTAAAGCACTGGAAAATAGAGAGGTTGATTCTCTTAACAACTAAATGATAGATATTCTCTATGCAACCAAATAATGGCACATTATGTCATCAATTTAACAGAATGTTGGATGTCTGAAACAAGTTAAATCTGTATTTCTTATTTAGTTTTTTTTGTGCTTTGTTAATGCCTTGCTATTAGTATGTGAAAATCTTTAAATTCAATGGTCTTTACTAATCAAACGTAACCTTCATAGACATTTGACATAAAATCATTTTAATTTAATCATTTTATTAGAACAAAGAAAATTATAAAATATTGTTGGATTATATTATCGTACAATAGGAATAATTACATTTGTTTCTATAGCTTCAGGATCTTTCATACAGGGTGGGAGGGGAATCACAGACTGACGGATTTTATGTGTAAATATTGACAGCATTGTTGTGTTTCCACAGTTTTATGTGGAGAGCTTTGATAGGAAAAAGTATTATTAAACCAAATTTTCATACGAAAGCTTACACTATTTCCAAAAAAGTTTCAAATGTGCAGGCACAACAAGTGGGCAAGGAGGCCAAAGCTTTTATAGCACTGACATTTTCATTTATAACATGCAATTAGCTATACATCTTTAACATACTACTAAATGGCTTCAAATTATATTGGTATTCGATTTGTTACATATATTGTACACTATCACTTTAAATACCATGCAGCTTGATGAGCTACAAAATCTATTAGCAAAGTAGGAACAATTAATACAGTACAATAACTGATATTTGGTATAACAGCTGCTTTTACAGTAGGTATAATAGGTCGTAAAAAAGAGAACCTCAGAGATTTGAAGTGACAGGTGGAAATTTCAGTCATTGAAGTTTGCAAAACACAATGCACTGATACTACATTTTTGTACATGAACTCTTTCTAAGACAACAGCGCAACTCAGAGTGATTGAAAATGGCCGACACAGGAATGTAGTATATGAATGCTGGTGTTCATGTGCAAACTTTGCTGAATGCAATGTCTGCCTTGGAATGTCAGTAATCATGAGGCTCAATTTACTTGAAGATACCCGTCATGATTAATTGCAAATTATTAACTGCATTTGAAGAAAAACCTACTGTATGTATTCAAATGTTATTTATGTATTTTTGTTGCATGGATAATGCATTGTTTTGGACTGAATCATAGTCCTTGAAAACGTGTGCAACGTAAAGGAACTTTTCAAGAAAAGGTTGTATCTCTGTAGTACTGAGATGTTGAATTTTTAATATTTAAAGACATGGCGCATGATTCCAGTTTCTTGCTGTAATGGGGAATAAAAACTTGGAAATAAATTTGTTCTTGTACATAACAGTAATTGAAGCTTGCTCATTTATTTCAAATAATTGTGCCCAGGAAACAAAGCTTCATATAGCAAACAGATTCCTCTGGATTGATACAATGGAAACCATATCTCATCACTTCAAAACCTGAAATCTCTCTTAAAACTTGACTCATTTTTTTAAGTTGAAGATTAACATAAATCAGCTTCCTTTTCTCAAAATAGCCAATCCTATTTATGTGAAAACAGTTTTCTTTAAATTTGAATTTCTCACATAAGCTTCTCCCAATTTTAGTCTCTCTAGATTCAGCCATTTCTACCATTTCTGCGAGAGGTTTCTTCCTCTTCACATATACATGAAACGTTTTTGAGAATGATGACTATTGTTGATGTAAGTGTGACACTGATTCTACAAGAACATTTGTCTGAAAAGCAGTAAAACTAGTTTAGTTTGGAGATACAGCGCGGAAACAGCCCTTCGGTCCACGGAGACCGACGATCACCCGGTACACCAGCACTATCCTACACATTAGGGAACACATTTACAAATTACAGTCAATTAACCTACACGCCTGTATGTCTTTGGAGTGTGGGAGGAAACCGGTGCATCCAGAGAAAACCACAGGGAGAACGTACATACTCCATACAGACAGTAGCCCATAGCCAGGATCAAACCCAGGTCTCTGGCGCTGTAAGGCAGCAACTCTCCCGCTGAGCTACTGTGCCACACAGAAGTTTAGAGATACAGCATAAAAACAGGCCCTTTGGCCCACCAAGTCCATGTCGAGCATTGATCACCCGTTTAGAATATAATAGAATAGTTTCTTTATTGTCATTGTAACATGAACCATGTACAACAAAATTTAAAAATGTCAACCAGTCAGTGCACCATTCAAACCATAAAAGCTAACGATACATACAAGGTAAAATATTAAAAACGATAAACAACTAAAATAAATATGAAATATGAAAACAGCACACATAAACACCCAACCCTACATCCTTCTGTTGATTTCACAGTGTACCATCACAGTCCATTAGTACCCGCATTCCTTGGCGGCTACATTTAGTGCCTTTATAGCAGTGGGGTAAAAACTGTTTTTAAGTCTGTTTGTCCATGTCCTTGTAGATCTGTACCGTCTGCCAGACGGCAACAGTTCAAACAGGGAGTGTCCGGGGTGGGAAATGTCCTTTATAATATTCTCCACACCACACCGTCAGCTGCTCCACCTCATCCCGATAGGCGTACTCGTCCCCCCTGGAGATGAGCCCCACCACCGTAGTGTCATCTGCAAATTTGACAATGGTGTTGCTGTGGTGGGCGGAGGTGCAGTCATGTGTGTAGATGGTGTAGAGCAGGGGGCTCAGCACGCAGCCCTGTAGAGAGCCGGTACTGAGGCTGAGGGCTGTGGATGTGTGATGGCCCATTCTGACTCTCTGGCTGCGGCCCGACAGGAGGCTATTTATCCACATGCAGGTGGAGTGTGGAAGTCCCAAGTCCCCCAGTTTGTCCCCCAGTTTGTGGGGAAGGATAATATTAAAAGCAGAGCTGTAGTCCACAAAGAGCATTCGCACATAGCTTCCCCGCTGCTCCAGGTGGGACAGTGCAGCATGGAGAGCTGTGGCTACAGCGTCCTCTGTAGATCTATTTGCTCTGTACGCAAACTGGTGGGGGTCAAAGCTTCGGGGCAGGAGTGATGTGATGTGACCCCAGACCAGTTTTTCAAAGCACTTCATCACCTCTGGTGTGATTGCGACTGGCCGGTAGTCGTTGAGGCTGGAAAGGTGGGGTTTTTTGGGCAAGGGGACTATGGTTGCGGACTTCAGACAGGGTGGGACAGTGGACTGGGCCAGAGACTGGTTAAAAATCCTCGTGACGACTCCAGCCAGCTGGTCTGCGCAGTCCTTCAGCACGCGTCCAGAGACGCCGTCGGGTCCAGTAGCCTTCCTCGGATTGATGGCCCGCAGAACCTGTGGCATTTCAGTTCAAGTAATTAAAATTAAAACAGATATAGATACGGACATTTTCATTAATGTTTCACACAGAAGGAAACTTCCCATGATTACTTTTAGTTTAGTTTAGAGAAACATCGTGGAAACAGGCCCGTTTCAAGTCTTAACAGTCCCCGCACATTAAACACTATCCACATACACCAGGGTTCATTTACAATTTATACCATTTTGCGGGAGGAAACCAGCGATCTCTGAGACAGGTCACGGCGAGAACGTACAAACTCCGTACAGACAGCACCCGTAGTCAGGATCAAACCCGGGTCTCTGGCACTGTAAGGCCATAGCTCCACCACTACGCCACCGTGCCACCCTCACCTAACTGACCTAAACATGACTATATTCCCCAAAAGGTCAATTCATAACGGAGCCATGAAATGACTTGGAGGGTAATTAACTTTGGGCAATGGCGCCTGATCTTATCAGGGCTGTTAACATCCCATGTACAAAAAATAAGAAAAGGTAAGAACCAGAAATCAAGGATAGACACAAAATGCTGGAGCAGCTCAGTGGGACAGGCAGCATCTCTGGAGAGAAGGAATGGGTGACGTTTCGGGTCGAGACCCTTCTTGAGCCGAGTTACTCCAGCATTTTGTGTCTATCTTCGGTTGAAACCAACATCTGCAGATCCTTCCCACACAAGAACCAAAAATCCATGGCTAGTCACTGATGATACAAATATTTATCGTTCAAAGCACTAAACCCATCTTCAATCCTTGCGTAACCTTTAGCAAAAAGTAGTGAAGATAGTCTCCAAGATTTTTATACAAAGCTATTTTTCAATTTTATCTCAAAATAAATCAGTTGTTCCTTTTATGGGCCTGACCCACTTAGGCGACTTTATTTTATTTTAGAATTGAGTCATCAGTTACATTTTATGGGTGTAGAAAGGCCTGCAGCAAAAATACATTGTACTTGAAGGTAACAGACATTAAAGGTGTTGGGCAGCTGCACGATTTCATTGCTTTCACACACCAAAGTGGGCCAAGTATTGAATCCTAGCATACTGTGTAGAACCAACATAAATTTCCAATCAAGCGGGGAGCTGTAAAAACGCACACATAGGCATAGATACGATTGACTGATTTATTGACTTCATTTCACAAGGAATTGTTAAAGTAATTGGTTACACTACAAGGTGCCTCCTGAAAACTGAATTCCACACTGTAAATACAATTTGCGAGTCAGCACAGCAGGTTACAACCATGTTCAGGAAGGAACTGCAGATGCTGGTTTAAACTGCAGATAGACACAGAATGCTGGAGTAACTCAGCGGGCCAAGCAGCGTCTCTGGAGAGAAAGAACAGGTGACATTTCGGGTCGAGACCCTTCTTCGGACAGAGAGTGAGGGAAAGGGAAACGAGATATGGAGGGTGCTTTAGAGAGATATAGAACAAATGCATGAAAGATATGCAAAAAGTAATGATGGTCAAGGAAAGGTTGGAGCCAAACATGATGCCTCTGATGCCATGATGGACTCTCATACATCGGTGAAACCAAACGTAGACTGGACAATTGTTTCACTGAACACCTTTGCTCAGGTTGCTGAACACTTGAATTCTACTTCCCATTCCCACACTGACTTTTCTGTCCTAGGTCTCCTCCATTGTCAGAGTGAGGCTAATGCAAATTGGATAAAAAGCATCTCATATTTCGCTTGGGCAGCTTACAGCCCAATGAAATGAATATTAACTTCTCTAACTTTAAGTAACCCCAGCATTCCATCCCTCCCCATCCCTCCCCCACCGGTCACACCAGCTTCTTATTTTCACCCAACAAACAGCTAACGATGGCCAGTTTCTTTTATCATCATTACTTTGTTGCATATCTTTCATTCATTGTTATTTATCTCTCTGCCTCAGCATCTATATCTCTCATTTCCCTTATTCCTACCTAGTCTGAAGAAGGGTCCTGACCTGAAACGTCACCCATTCCTTCTCTCCAGAGATTCTGCCTGTCCCGGGGAGTTAAGTGCATGTCCCACTTTCACGACCTAATTCACAACCTTTTTTACTCGTGGACATTTTTCATCAGGCTAGAAAAAACGCCCCGACCTACTTGATGCCACGAGTACCCATGACAAGCATCACGGCCTGCTACGACCTACCTATGACCTCCTACGGCCTCGTGACGACCATACAGCGAGTATGAATCAAGGGAAAACTCGGCAGAGTTCGGGAATTATGTCGTGAAAGTGGGACGCCCTTTAATCCAGCTTTTTGTGTCTATCTTCAGTTTAAACCAACATCTGCATTTCCTTCTTACACATGATGCCTGCATATGAACAGCATTTGTCCCAAAGCTTTTGCAGATGTTAACGTCAAAGTTGTCAAAGAAGTAAAACCCATTCAATAATCTTTAAAAAAAAAGCTGGTAAGCTCTAAACATTTCCCCATGTTGTTGCTGCCTGAAGAACCCAGTCCTTGGCCAAAAAGTGGCTAGCCATACATTGGATGCATGGTCATCCATACAATCTTTATGCACTGGAACGATGCATATATCGGTCTCAAGGCTTCATATGCAATTGCCAGTGTAGAGGTTAAATGAAGGTGAGCTAAAAAGTTAATAGCTTACAGGAAAGCTGCTTTATAGCAGAAAATTTTAGTCAAGGGCAATTGTGTATGAGCGAGATGTAAGTGACAAAGGCCAACAGACGTGAATAAGATGGGAATGTGTTTGAATCAAAACATTCACGCTTTGTGAATCACCATTCAGAAGAAAGAAAACTCTTGATCATTCTTTGAATCCCTGTCAAAGTAGTTATTTATGTAGGAGCTGGGAGATCTAACTGGAAGCCTGCTTAGTCTTGTTTAGTACGTAACAGCATGGATTCATCTACAGTAATGAAGTGTTCTGTAGAATTTGCATTACTCTGTTGAACTCATTGTGTGGAGCGAGGATGAATATTTAATTCAGAATGTTTAGAAATTGAGCTATGGATTCTGATGATTTGTAATAATGTTTGCACAAAACACATCAACATATATCATTTATTGGGCTGGATTCTGTGGGTAAAATCTGGCAGCTGTAAACATAAGAGTCAGTAACTTCTGCATGTATACGCGCTTGCACAGAAAAGCTGAAGCTCCAGACATGCTGGCAACTGTTCAGTGGTATTTCTCTGACTGGATACCAGCCTTGGATAGATTGGTGATGGAGCCCTGCAGGAGAGCATGAAGTTGCAGTCATTGCCCAGGACTTATGCTGGGACATCTGTTCTGAGAACTTGTGCCAACCTCAATCTGGTGCTATGCATACTTCTCCACTAATTTCCAAATGTGAGAAATATTCAGAATTTAACTTCCCCAAAGGATCTGACAGTAAGCTTAGCTGGCTATCACTCAGCATTTGTGTGTGTATGTGTACGTGGGGTGTGGGGGGGAGGGGGGGGGAGGGGGGAGGGGGGAGGGGGGGTCTTCTGTCCATTCCCCACCATCATTCCAAAAAGACTCAAAAAGCTAAACTAAAAACAAGTACATGTCTGTACAACCAATGTGTTGGAAGGAACTGCAGATGCTGGTTATACACTGACGATAGTCACAAAATTCTGGAGTAACTCAGCGGGTCAGGCAGCATCTCTGGAGAGAAGGAATGGGTGGCATTTCAAGTCGAGATCCTTCAGTCTGAAGAGGGGTCTCGACCTGAAACGTCACCCATTTCTTCTCTCCAGAGATGCTGCCTGTACATTGCGGGATGTTGCATCTATGAGAACAACCAGTGTCTGCTTATTTTTTAAAGCTTTGTTAGTACGTTTTTTCTTTCCCCTTGGAGGCTTTTAAACACATATGACCCCTTAGCTTCCTCAGTGTGATTGCATTAGGGTTACATAGAAACATAGAACATAGAAAATAGGTGCAGGAGTAGGCCTTTTGGCCCTTCGAGCCATTCAATATGATCATGGCTGATCATCCAACTCAGTATCCCGTACCTACCTTCTCTCCATACCCCCTGATCCCTTTAGCCACAAGGGCCACATCTAACTCCCTCTTAAATATAGCAATGAACTGGCCTCAACTACCTTCTGTGGCAGAGAATTCCAGAGATTCACCACACTCTCTGTGAAAGTTGTTTTTCTCATCTCGGTCCTTAAAGATTTCCCCCTTATCCTAGTATGCTTCTTGTATTTGATCCCAAATTCTGCATTAGTGCACAGTAAAGCTCTGATAATCCAGCATCCTCAGGATATTGGTGGTACCACACTGGCAGATAACAGCTCCATATCAAATCACTTTGGCAACACCACACCTCAATGTTTAAAATGCTACACAGTAATATAGATTTTCCATTGATCCCAATGAATTTATTGGGAGTCTGGGGAAAGGGGCTCTGGCAAGTTTGTGAACCAAGGTCATTTAAATAAAGGGAGTGTGAGAAACCAGGACTGAGTCTGTTCAATATTAACATGGGAAATGTAACCCTGTGTGATTTAAGGCAGTATGCTTAAAATCCACCATTCAGATACTGCTGCAAACCTACTTCCCTCGCAGCAGATCTATCCCACCAGTCTCATTCATGAGAAGAAACTTGGTGTTCCTAGCCAGGGTGAGGACCTGTTGTGAGTTTAAAGGGAGCAGGGGTAACAGGCCCCAGTATGTTCAAAAGAGTGCAGGATACAATTTGTCAATGAGTTCAAGGGGGGCAATGGAGATGGGGCTCTGTTTGTTTAAAGGCAATGGGCGAGGCATGGCCCTGGACTGTTTAACGGGGACTGGGAAAATGGGGCCCCAGTGAATTTAAAAGCAGGGTGGAAAACAAAACACTATTTAAAGCAAGCACGAGAGACGGAGCCTGTTATATTTAGAGGGAGAATAGGAGATAGGGCCCTAGTGAATTCAGAGAGATCAAAGGAAACAAGGCCTTTTGTTAGCTGAGACGGAGCACGGACATTATGCCCCAATGTGTTTAAAGCAAGCATGCGAAACTAAGGCCTGGTACGTTTAGAAGGAGTGCTGGAAATTGAGCCAGAGTAGAGTTGCCAACTGTCCTGTATTAGCCGGGGCATCCTGTATATTGGGCTAAATTGGTTTGTCCCATAAGGGACCACCTTTGTCCCTACTTGGGTCGAGTCGAGGGGGACTGTCGGGTCAGAGCGCCGCGTCCGTCCCCGCCTCATCCGTCCCGACGTAGTGCAGCCCATGGAGTGCAGCAGCAGCAGCGCCTCGCCCTTGGCCCCGTCGGTCAGGCAGCCCAGCCAGCTGTCCAACCTTCGGACCTTCATTTACCGCCGACACCACCACCACCCCTCCTTCTCACGGCCGATCATCCTCAGCTGACCCACCAGCTGGGCTTTGTGTGCAGTCCAGCAACCAGGCCAACTCATCATTCACCCAGCCACGGCCGTGCCAGTCAACGAATTGCTGTCGGGAATTTGTCCCTTATTTTGACCGTTTGTCCCTTATTTGGAAGTGAGAAAGTTGGCGACCCTAAGCCAGAGACTCGGTGAGTCTAAAGGAAGCATGGGAAAAGGAACCAATGTTTTTAAAACTGTGGGAAACAGAGCCCCTGTGAATTTAAAGGAAATATGGGAAACAGGATTTCAGTGCATTTAAAGGGAGCACAGGAATCAAAACAATGTTAACCCATTGGGATTTCTGAACAATTGTATAGCAGATGATTAGAGTCGCACTGTCTTTTAGTTGGCCTGCCATTCACAGGGAGAGCCTCGACCAAGTCTGTCTATGATACATTCAGAACCATGTACACTGATAGCTTTTCAGTTCATTAACCATGGGTTAGATGGTAACATATAGCTTTCCCAGAATCTGTAAATTCAGAATAATTGTAACTAAAACCAAAGCTCTCTTGGCCAGTATAAAATGATGGCTCAATGGAGAAGATCATTGATGAAATAAAGGAATTAATGTCACACATTAAGGCATCTTTGGAACTATAATTATGTAGACCTCAACACATTTGTTAATCTGCCGGTGTATTTTATTGAAGATCTTGGAGGAGGAATTAACTTGGCCAGCTGTCTGCCACTTTAATTGGTAGCTAATACCACAAGTAACATTTATATTCCTCTGGTCTCAGAATGAAACACACGTAGCTGTGAATGCAGTGAAAGATAGATATGGAAGCACTAATTAGATGAGTGACTTCCATGCAAACATAAGCTGCTACATTACATGGTGGGTGTTAATCACAACATTAGACATAATATGATCCATGGTCTGTTAAGATGTTAGGCAGGAAATAGTTGAAAGGTATTTTGTTTTATTCTGACTGCAAAAATCTGAAGTAAAAGCAGAACATGTCGGAATTAAATATCAGGTCAGGGAGGATCTATGGATAAAGAAGCAAAGTTCATATTTCCGGATGAAGATCTTTCATCATAGATGGACACAAAATGCTGGAGTAACTCGGCAGCATCTCGGGAGAAAAGGAATGGGTGACGTTTCAGGTCGAGACCCTTCTTCGACCCGGAACATCACCCATTCCTTCTCTGCAGAGATGCTGCCTGCCCTGCTGAGTTACTCCAGCATTTTGTGTCCATCTTCAGAGCAAACCAGTGTCTGCAGTTCCTTCCTACACGATCTTGCATCACAATCAGATTGCCGAATATCATCGGTACTTACTGGTATGTTTGTTTTGTTCTCAAAACATTGGTAACATCAAACACTTTTGGTTCTTCATTACCTGCCAGGCTTTGTCCTGCCCCTCTTTTCAAGCTCCCCCCCCACCCCCCCCCCCCCCCCCCCCAAACCCACAATCAGTCTGAAGAAGGGTCCTGACCCGAAATGTCACCTATCCATGTTCTTCAGGAATGCTGCCTGATCCGTAGGTTATGCTTCAGTTACGTGGATATTTGGGAGACTACAGCTGATGTATTGTGAATCTATTAATTTCTGGATAATAAAGAGAAAACAGTACACCGTTGCCCACCATAACTGCACCAACCATGGTGACAATCTAACTATCCCACCTCTCTGCACATCATCCATTTCCCTTCATTCTCAGCGTCTTCGTGTGTCTATGTAAACGTTTCTTAAACTTAATTATTGTATCGGTTTCTCCATCTCCCCTGTCAGCATGTTCAAGGTAGTTACCATTCTCTGTGCAGGGAAACAAAACTTCCATCACACATCACCTTTAAATTTATCCATCTTACCTTAAAGTTACGACGTGTAGCGTTTCACACTTCCACCCTGCGAAAAACACTCTGCCTGTACTCCTGAGAAAGCACCTGCCAAAACCCATGCTTTTTGCCAGCTAGAAAGGCAAAGGCAGTGTAAGCATGGCCAAACACCACCACCTGAAAGATGCCCGCCAGTCCCCACACCACCCTGACTTAACGATATATCACTGTCACATGGGTCAATGTCCTGGAAGTCTCTCCCTAACAGCTTAGCTTAGTTTAGTTCAGAGATACAGCACAGAAACTGGCACTTCAGCCCACCGAGCCCGCACCGACCAGCGATCCCCGCACATTGATACTACCCTACACACACTAGAAACAATTTTACGTTAATACCGAGCCAATTAACCTACAAACCTTTGGAGTGTGGGAGGAAACAGAAGATCTCGGAGAAAACCCATGCAGGTCACAGGGAAAATGTACAAACTCTGTACAGACAGCACCCATAGTAGGAATCGAACCCTTCCGAAGGGACTTGTTTCCAGAGAGCTAGTATAAACATTGTGGGCCGAATGGATTCTTGGGCTCGCAGCTCAGTCGCTGAGGCCTGGCACCTCAGTCACTCAGGCCTGGCAGCTCAGTAACTCAGGCCTGGTGGGCTGGCAGCTCAGAAACTGCCAGGAATTCTGCCGAAAACAGGTGACAGACTCTGAGAGGGCGAAGGGGGAGAGGGTGGCAATCACTTTTAGACATTATCATCTTTTTTTAGATCACAGCAATGAAGGAGGAATGTCTATCCTTGCGAAAATCTGAGAATTTACCTCAAAAGTCATCCCAGAGTGCAGGCCAGCGAACACACCCACACACACTCTCTTGAAATTACTCACACAACTCAGCGCGGCTCTCCACTTTAGGGCCTCCGCAGTCAGCGGGACTTCCACAATCTACGCGATCTCTGTACTCGCCAAAAATTACGCAATCAGCACCACCTGTCCACTATATGCAAGTCAGGAAATGAGCAGGACTTTTGAATCAAGCAGTCGGACCTAATAAAGCATTGCAGTTCCAAGTATAGGCAGGGCAGCAGGCCAAATAATTCATTTCATTGTCATTAAGGGCGAAAAAAAAAATTTATTCAAGTACATTGCAGACTCACAGTTCAGTTGATTCACAGCTTAGAATAACAATGGACTCTCCCTCGCGATCCTGCAGAGTAACTGAGTCACTTCCAGGCATCCCCGGTTTTATAGTCCTGCCCCCCCGCAGAAGGGGCGTTACATTAATCATGGTGATTGACAGGCGAGAGGATCTCAAGGTTTCTTTTTTAATTTTTTTTAAATAAACGCTCAGAACTCTTTTATTTTTCATTGAAGGGAAAAATCCTCAGGGCCTGATCGGCGGAAGAGGACTGTGAGTAAGCTGTCCAAACATCACAGCCATATATGGTAGCGTTTTTTCTAAAATCAATATACAGCGCAGTCAGAAAGTGGTCAAGATGAGACTTCCAATTATATAGATTAGTACGTACCCGAAACATGCTGCTAGGAATGGTGGTCATAGAGGCATAGTCATAAACAATAGACAATAGACAATGGATGCAGGAGTATGCCATTCAGTCCTTCGAGCCCTTCGATGGCTGATCATCCACATTCAGTACCCCGTTCTTGCCTTCTCCCCATATCCCCTGACTGCGCTATCTTTAAGAGCTCTATCTAACTCTCTCTTGAAAGCATCCAGAGAATTGGCCTCCACTGCCTTCTGAGGCAGAGAATTCCACAGATTCACAACTCTCTGGGTGAAAACGTTTTTTCTCATATCTGTTCTAAATGGCCTACTCCTTATTCTTAAACGTCATACAGCACAGAAACAGGTCGAAGGGCCTGTTTACACACTATATCTCTAAAGTAAACTAAATATCCCTATTCTTCTTCCCTCAAGCTTCCACTTTATGAACTCTTAATCATTGAGTCTTCAGTCACTCCCACCCTTACTGATGTAAATATTTCCACAATATCTCTTCTGAATATGATGTTCCTCTAATTCTAGTCTTTAATGCGCCCTCCTTCACTGCCTTATCATGGATGGAAACCCCTCTGTTTTCTTATTACAGCTCCCACCCTCTAACGTCTCAGCAGCAATTTGGCTTTCAGTGACTATTCTGCATCTCAGTGTGTGTGTCTGGCCAAATTAGAAAGCACAAGTCTACTGAAGTCCAAAACAAAAATGCTGGAAATACTTAGAAGGCTAATTGGCAACCAGAGAAAAGGAAGTAGAATGAAAGCATTAGGCTTATGAAAGATCCATGACCTGGAACATTAACTCTGTCCTGCTCAGTTTCTTTTTCTTTTTCTTTTTTTATTTTTGTTAGAAGCAATTGTATTAAAAAAAGATCGACATAGCAGTTATACAATTTTCGTACAGCTTCAGTTTTAACATTTTATAAACTATTAACTGGATAGAAAAAAAGGGGGGAAAGGAAAGAAAGAAGAAAAGGAAAAAAAGCAAAGAAAAAAAACAGAACTAGAAAAAGTGAAAAAGCCAGCCCTACCATTGGTTTTGAGTTTGTGTTCAACCATTATGTTGTTGAAGAAATTCAATAAAAGAAGACCATATTTTTGAAAATTGATCTGGTTTGTCAGTCAAGACTAACCTTATTTTTTCTAGATGTAGTGTCTCGGTCATTTCTGTGATCCACATCTTCACTGTGGGGACTGTTATCTTTTCCCAGAATTTAAGTATACGTTTTTTCGCAGTTATTAAACTGTAGTCAAGGATGCGTCTTTGAAATATCACTAGATTAGCACAGCCCTCTGACATTCCTAATATTATTAGTTTTGGATCTGGCTCCAATGGAGTTTTAAGTGTTTTGGAAATGATATTGAATATATTTCTGTCCAGAAGTTTTGTATTTTTATACAGGATACGAAAGTATGAGTTAGGGTGGCTTCTTGAAAGTGACATTTATCACAAAGAGGAGAAACAGTTGGGAAGATCTTGTTCAATTTGGTCTTTGAGTTCTATAACCTACGCAATACTTTAAATTTTATCAGGCGATGCCTGGCATTTAAACAACAGTAATGTATGTATAGTAGGCTTTCATCCCATATATCTTTTGAAATGGGTTGACACAGCTCGTCCTCCCATGCTTGCCTATAAATCTCAGAAGGTGGAGTGTCAATATTTAGAAAGGTATTATAAATGTAAGTTATCAACTTGCTTGTATCGGCATGTCTATTCAAACAGTCATCTAATATATCAGGACCCATAAGAGAGCACTCTTGTGTATATGTTTTCACGTAATCTTGAAGTTGGAGATATCTAAAAAAATTATTGCCATTCAAATCATATTTCTCCTGCAGTTCTTGGAAAGAGGAGAGAGTCCCCTTCTGATAGAGGTCTCCCACAGTATTGATTCCCAGATTCTTCCATTGAGCAAACACCACATCTAAAGTAGATGGTTTAGAAGAGGGATTATTTGCAATGGTAAATAGGAAAGACATGTTTCTCAATTTAAGACTGCGTTTCAGCTGTTTCCAGATACGGACAGTACTATGTATTATCGGGTTTTGCTGATATGTTGACTTATTCAGGTGTATTGGAGATAGGAGAATCGAGCCTATACAAACAATCTTCCCTCTCCATTTCTAACCAATTTACAGGTTGACATGTATCATCCAACCAGAAAGTTATATTTTTAATATTAGTTGACCAGTAGTAAAAGAGAAAGTTGGGTAGAGCTCATCCTCCATTTTCTTTGGATTTGCACAAATGTCTTTTGTGTATTCGGTGGGTTTTGTAGTCCCAAATAAAGTTAGTAACAATAGTGTCCATTTTTTTGAAAAAGCTTATAGCGAGATATATTGGTTGGAATAAGTATAAAAGCTGCTGAAGGAAGACCATCTTTATGGCATTTAATCTACCAAGAAGGAAAATAGGAAGTGTTTTCCAAAATTGGATAAACGTATAATTGGATATATAGTAATTAATGGTGGGAAGTTTATTTTCAACAAAGAGGAGTACTTTCTAGTCAAGTAAATTCGAAGATATCTGAAGTTTTCAGTAACAATTCTGAAAGGAAACTGTTGGAGTTGAGAAGGGTCTTATTCTTTTATTGGCATGATTTCACTTTTATTCTAATTAATTCTGCATCCAGAGAAAGAACCAAATTGTTCTATAATGTTTAATACATTTGGAATACTAACGTGGGGGTTAGTAATGTATAGAAGTACATCGTCTACATATAACTAAATTTTATTGGAGGTATATTTAGTCTTCTATCCATAAATGCCTAGATGGGACCAGATACTCTCGGCAAGAGGTTCTAGGCCTAAAGCAAATGGCATTGGGGAAAGAGCACATCCTTGTCTGTTGCCCCTAGATAAATAAAAATTAGGTGAAAGCATTTGATTTGTCAATATTCTACCTGTCGAGTTAGTATATAAAAGCTTCACCCATAAAGTAAAGTTTTCTCCCAATTGGAATTTTTCCAACTCTGGAAGAAGATAGGACCATTCCACTTGGTCGAAAGCCTTTTCTGCATCCAGTGAAATAATTGTTAGGTCTTTGTTTGGCATTCTCTGCAAATATATTATGTTAAACAAACGTCTCAAATTATAAACGAGTGTCGTTTAGTTATAAACCTAGTTTGATCTGGATGTATTAATTTACCAATAACTAAGCTTAATCTACAAGCCTAAGTCTTAGCTAGTATCTTCTGATCAGTATTTAAATGCGCTATCGCCCTGTAGGATCCTGGTTCCTCAAGATTTTTATTTATTTTTAGAATTAGTGTAATAATTGATTCAGCAAGAGTTTGTGGTAAAATCTGTTCTTTAAATACTTGAATATAAAGGGTTTGTAGGAATGGACAGATTAAATAATTATTTTTAAAATAAAATGTGTTATTAAGCCCATCAGGGCCAGGAGTGTTTCCACTTTTCAATGATTTAATGGTCTCTGCGATGTCCTTTGTAGTTATCTCTGCGCATAATTCATCCCGTTCTCCCTCGCTAAGAGATGGGAGATTGCAGTTCTCAATAAAGCTTTTTATCTTCGCAGAATCGACTGTTGGTTTTGATGTTTGGTAGAATTGTAGAAATCTTTCATTGATATCTTTATGCAATGTAAGCAAATCTCCTTTTTCTGATCTAATTTTGTGTATAGTACGATCGTTCTCTAATTTGCAGTGTTGTCGTGCTAGTAGTTTATGTGGTTTATCACCAAATTCAACATTTTTTTGTTTAGTATATTGAAATGCCCTAGTAATTCTTGCCGAGATAATCTGGTTTAATTTAAATTTAAGTGTAGCTATTTTATTATGTTTTACAATGGATGGATCAGCCGCATTTTCTAAGTCTAACTGTTTTATCTGTTTTTCTAATTCCAGTTATTCAGTCTTATTTTTCTTGTTTTGAGAAGCTTGGTACACGATAATACAGCCTCTAACATAAGCTTTAAAAGGATGGAGATATACCGGGGGTGTCGTTTGTCTCGATAAATGTTTTTATCTGTAGCTTCAAATAGTCACAACAACTGGCCTCAGCAAATATTTGTGAATTAAATCTCCAGCACGGCTGTTTATTTGCCATTCCTTCCAATTTTACAGAAAAAGTAAGGGCACAGTGATCCGAAATAATAATATTGTGATATTTTGGACTGTAGGTATAAGGGGTAAGTTTAGAATCAACCAAGAAATAGTCAATTTGTGTATAAACTTTATGGACACCTGAATAGAAGGAATATTCTCTTCCTGAAGGATTGGCAATCCTCCATACATCTTTTATGTTTGTATTGTTTATATTGGTGTTTAAAAGGTCACTCTATTTTCATGTACTTTTCCTTTGAAGTGAAGATCTGTCCAGATATTGATCTAATACACAATTTAAATCTCCCCCAATTATCAGATTATGCTGACCAGAGTCTGGAATTATATTAAATATTTTATTAAGAAATTGGGGATTATCGAAATTAGGACCATAAATATTCACCAACATCAATGGAGTTGAAAGCAATTTGCCAGATACTATAATGTACCTGCCTTCCTTGTCAGCTATAGTAGAGTTATGTTTGAATGGTATACCTTTACGAATAAAAATTGCAGTTCCTTTTGTTTGAGAACAAATTGTGGAATGATATAATTGTGCAATCCACCTACCCTTCAGCATGTTGTGAGCTCCATTTTTGAGATGAATCTCCTGAAGGAATATTATATCAGTATTAATAGATTTTAAATAGGCTAATATTTGACCCCTTTTAATTGGCTCATTAACACCCCCGACGTTCCAACTGCAGAATGTAATTCCTTTCCCCCTAATTTTCCTAACTACATCGTCTTGCATATTAATGATTATATGGTCTCTGTTGAATTAAATGGTTCAACCCATTGTTTGAAATATTTCCTTTGAATGCTGGGTGAGTGAGCCCTTCTCCCATTACCCCTATCCACCAGAGATGTCTCCAAGAAAAGAGTGCATTAGTATAAAGAGTTTAGATATTTAGTAAATAATTCAGAAAGTGGAGAAGAAAAACAACAAAAATTACAACATGTAAGATTGTTGCTAGTGAGTACCACTAGTGGTTAAATTAATGAAAACTTCCGTAGAGTACATAGTATTAAATAACTTCCCACCTTAAGGAGTTAATAAGAACTAAACAGAACAAACTGTAAAAATATTTGAGTCCGTCAGGGCATTAACATTCCCCAGAGGTTAAGTATCTTAGTGGAAGCTAACTAAGTAGTTGAATATTAAAAATGTAACTAACACACGGCACATATTACTTAGCTTTCAATTAATACTATTTGGACATATTAACAGACCCTAAATCTGTAAGTTTGTAACAACTTATTGATTATAAACACAATATAAACTCAGTAAGGTAATACTTATCCCTTGACAGATCCCACAGTGTCCTGGGGAAACTTAAATGCTTTATTTGGATCAGTAAAAAAGGATTCAACCTCTTTATAAGTAACTCACAGTTTGGCAGGGTATAGTAGGCCAAATCGGAGATCTGGTACATCCCTCATGATAGCTCTTGACTTGGAGAAGGGGGCTCTTTTCTTGACGGCTTCGACAGGAAAGTCTCTGAGGATTCGTATGTTTTCACCTTGAAATGTTAAATTTCTGTTGTTGGCAACTTTCCGCAGAATGTCTTCCAGAACATGGCAGTGGTGCACCCTCAGGATCAGATGTCTTGGTGGGGCATTGCCATCTAACCGGGCTCTCAGAGGTCTGTGAGCCCGGTCAAGTCTAGGGTTCACATCCAGAGTGCGTACATCTTGAAGTAGTTGAGCTGTACAATCTCGAAGATTTTGACCATGTTCTTTGCCTTCTTTCACTCCAACAATCCTTAGATTCTGAAGTTTAGAGCGCCCTTCCAGATCTAGGTATTTTTCTGTTACTTTAGTTAGTAAACCGGAGTTGTGTTCCACTTCAGCCATCTCGTGTGTTGTCTCGGAGTTTAAAGCCGCTGCAGTTTCCAGTTCCCGGATAGCCTCGCTTTGTTTTTGTAAGTTGACAAGAATAGGTTCCAACTTACGGTTGATGTCAATTTCAAGCCTATGGATTTCCCCTTTTGGGTTGGAATTTATCTTTTCTATACGAGCGTCTATCTTGTCACAGATTTCTTCCTTCACAGCCGAAAGTTCCCGACACAGTAATGATCGAATGTCCTCCTGACCCGAAGGTTCCCATGCTGCTTCCTCTCGGGGCTGTGCCTTAGGCGAGGTTGAGGCTTCACCGTGGCCTTCAATATCTTCCCATTGAGTTTTTTTGCATTGTTTAGGCGAGCGTTGTTTTGGCGAGCGTTTAACTGGCATTGTAAAAGTACAGTATGTCATCACGTACTGATGACATCGCTTAACACTATGCTGAATATCTTCCAGTAAGCATTTTTCGATCTGTCAGGTTAAATTTTAATGTTTTAGATTTATACGGTGCGGAGGTGATGAGCTCGTGCCCTAAGCCTCCATAGCGCCACCGGAAGTCCGTCCTGCTGAGTTTCAACAGCCTTTCCTCTCAATATTCACCTTAATTGTATTATTTGAAAAGTACTTGGGGATGCTATCTATATAATTAAAACTCTGATCTTGACCACTTCCTGTTGCACTGCATATTGATTTTAGAGAAAATACTACCACTTACGACTGTGACTTTTGTCCATCTTACTCAGAGTTCCCCTCCGCTGCGCAGGACAAGAAGATCTTTCCCATCGATGAAAAATAAAAGACTTATTAACGTTTTTTAAATTTTGAGATTCTCTCTCCTGTCAATCACGCCATGAAGGCCATGCCCTTTCTGGTGGAAGGAGGGAAGGACTATAAAACCCGGAAGTGTGGAGGTGCCTCAGTTCTCTGCAAGATGGGGGAGGGAGAAGTCACAGCTCTCTGTCTGAGCTGTGAATAATGCTGAACACATGTCTACTAAACTGTGAGTGCCCTTAATGTGGTTTGAAAATGTAGTTTGAAAATGCAAAAGTATTTTTTGGTTTGAAAATGCAAATGTGTTTTTGGGTTTGAAATGCAAATGGTGATTTGGTTTGAAAATGCAAATGGTGGTTTGGTTTGAAAATACAAACGGTGGTTTGGTTTGAAAATACAAAAGAAGGTTTGCTTTGAAAATGTAAGAGGTTTGCATTGAGTATGCAAGAGGTTTGCGTTGAAAATGCAAGAGGTTTGGTTTGAAAATGCAAGTGGTTTGCTTTGAAAATGCAAATGGAGGTTTGCTTTGAAACAGCAAAAGGGTGGCTTGCTTTGAAAATGCAAATGATGGCTTGCTTTGAAAATGCAAAAAGTGGTTTGCTTTGAAAATGCAAAGGCAAGTGTGGTTGCTTTGAAAATGCAAAGGCAAGTGTGGTTGCTTTGAAAATACAAAGGCATGTGATTAAAAGTCAAATCTTGACCACTTCCTGTTTGCGTTGTATATTGATTTTAGAAAAATTGCTACCACTTATGGCTGAGATTTTTGGCCATCTTACTCAGTCCCCCTCCAGCTGCCAGGGCCAGAAGATTTTCCCCATCGATGAAAAATAAAAGACTTATTAATGTTTTTAAAATGTTGAGATTCTCTCTCCTGTCAATCACGCCATGGAGGCCACGCCTCTTCCGGTGGGAAGGAGATGGACTATAAAACACGGAAGTGTGGACGTGCTGCAGTAGCTGCAAGATGGGGAGGGAGAGGTCACGACTCTCAGTCTGAGCTGTGAATAAACTGAACACTGAACACATGTCTACTAAACTGTGAGTGTTGTTTTATGTGCTTTTATATAGTTTATTTGGAACTGTGTTTGGAAGGAATAAATGTTTTTATGTGCCATTCAACTGTGCCTTTCAACTGTGCCGCTAATTGAAAAGTGTGCCTTTCAACTGTGCCGCTAATTGAAAAGTGTGCCTTTCGACTGTGCCGCTAATAGAAAAGTGTGCCTTTCGACTGTGCTGCTAATTGAAAAAGTGTGCCTTTTGACTGTACCACTAATTGCAAAGTGTGCCTTTCGACTGTGCCGCTAAACTGTGCCTTTATTTTAAAATGTGTTTTACTTTTTAAATATGGCTTGTGCTTTAAATGGGGCTTGCTGTACAACAGGTTTTGGAAGGAAAAACCGTGAATAAACATTTTATTAAATCAGGACTGTGTTTAATGCAAAATTGCCGCTCATTCCGTGACTTCCGCTTAGTGGCGCTGATTGCATCATTTTCGGTGAGTTCAGAGGTGGCACTTAGTGCGGAAGACCCAAAGTGGAGATACCGCCCTGAGCCATTTGAGTAATTCAAGAGAACTTACAGCCATACATGTGGTAAGTGTGTGTTTGTTGAAGGTTATTTAAAGCACATTTTCTAGTAGCAGCAGCTCTAGAGGAGTGTTTCAGAATAAGAATGGCTTTAAACATTT
Source organism: Raja brachyura (assembly GCA_963514005.1). The sequence continues at coordinate 46,630,611 of OY740795.1, read as the reverse complement.
GAATCATTTGGTTTAGACCCAACGGGTCCCAATTAGTCTAGTTTAATATTAAAAGCGTAAGATCTTCAAGTATGGGGGACACAGTAGCACCTGTAGTAGAACTGCTAAGTGACTAGTGGTAGGCCTCAGGGTTCGGTGCTGGGACCATTGCTGTTTGTCATCTATATCAATGATTCAGATGTGAATGTACAAGACATGATTAGCAAGTGTGCAGATGACACTAAAGTGCATGGTATTGTTGATAAAGGAGAAGTTTGACAAAAATTGCTGCAGGATCTTGATCAGTTGGTCTGGTGGGCTGAGGAATGGTTGATGAAGTTTAATTTACAGAAATGTGAGGTGTTGCATTTTCTGAAGTCTAACCAGGGCAGGACCTATGCAGTACATGGCAGCGGTCTGGGACTCTAGGAGTGCAGCTGCATAGTTCCCTGAAGGTGTCGTTGCAGGTAGATAGGGTAGTGAGAAAGGCATTTGGTACATTGGACTTCATGAGTCAGAGTATTGAGTATAGCAGTTGGGAAGTCATATTACAGTTGTATAAGACATTTGTGAGGCTACATTTGGAGTATTCTGTTCAGTTGTGATCAGTTTTGGTTATCCTGTTAGACGAATGATGTTGTGCAGCTGGAAACAATGCAGAGTAGCTTTACGAGGATGTTGCCAGGACTCGAGGGCCTGAGCTATAGGGACAGGATGAACAGGCTAGGACTTTATTCCTTGGAGCACAGGAGCATGAGGGGCGATCTTACAGAGATGTGTAAGATCATGAGAGGATAGGGTAAATGCAGAGACTTTTACCCAGAGTAGGAGAATCAAGAACCAGAGGTCATAGGTTTACGTTGAGGAAGAAAAGTAATAATAGGAACCTGAGGGGCAATTATTTACACAAAGGATGGTAGGTATATGGAACGAACTGCAGGAGGAGGTAGTTGAGGCAGACACTATCACAATGTTTGAAAAACATTTCAGCTGGTACATGGATAGGATAGGTTTAGAGTGATATGGGTCAAATGCAGGCAGGTGGGACTAATGTCGATGTGGCATGTTTGGTTGGCTTGGGCAAGTTGGGCCGAAGAGTCAGTTTTCACTCTGGAAGACTTGATGACTCTATGCTACCTCACAACTCCAGCAGACAAAGTTCGATCCTGTGGTATATGCATGTTCTCCCAGTGACTGTGCGGGTTTGCTCCTGTATCCCAAGGATGTGCTGGTTGGCTGAGAATTTGCTACTATAAATTGCCCCAAGTGTGTCGGTGAATCAGTGGGGAGCGGATGATAATGTGAAGAGAATAGGATACAGTGCAAACAAATAATGAAGGAATGGATTGTTCTGTGAACTGGCATAGATTCAGCGGGTTGAACTGGAATCCTATCACTTAAAGAAAAATAGATGTTGTTGGTAACTACAAGGAGAAATATATTTGTTAATTCTCCTGACACATACCTAATATCAACATGCACTGAAACATTTTTATTGAAATCAGCATTAAGGGATTTGAAGACTAGAAATACTAACGGAAATAAACATCTTGATTTCATGAGCCAAATTCATGCTTTGGGAAGGAATATGTTTAGTTTGAAGCAAAAATCAGTTTCGGATTTTAAATATACATTTGGTGATATTTCAATGCAGGATTATCCCCACCTACTGGTGACTTTATGACAGGCATTCATTGCTTATCATTCACTTAGAGCGCAGCCTAAAAGGCCATAAATGTGCCAAATTAATTTAATTTGTAAAAATGTACTATTCAGCTGCCATTTCGATCAAAATGTAGATATGTTAGAAGATGTCGAGTTCAGTTTCATAACATGGACTGACCACCACAATGAACCGTTCCAGGTCTGGAATAGCCTGTCATGTGGGACCTTGTAAAAGGCCTTTTTAAATTTCACATAGACAATGTCCACTGCCCCATCCTCGTCAATCTTCTTGTTTACTTCTTCAAAAAGCTCCAACAGGTTTGAGAGTTACTATTTCCCACGTAAAGTCTGTGCTGACTATCCATAATTAGTCACGGGCAGATACTATTCCTCAGAAGCCCCACCATTAATGTATCCATAACTGATGTCAGACTCACTTGCCTGTAATACTTTGGTTTCGAAGAAGTGAAAAAAAAAGCGGAGATATATCCCACTACCCTTCCCTACACCTGCTCACCCGACCATAGCATCGGTTTTGAATTTGTGTTCAACCATTATGTTGTTGAAGAAATTCCTTTTTTTCCTTTTTTCTTTTTTCCGATTCATTTATCAGTTTATAAAATGTTAAAACTGAAGCTGTACGAAAATTGTGTAATTGTTATGTCGATTACTTTCTCCTTGTACAATTGCTTCTAATAAAATAAATATTTAAAAAATAAGAATAATACATTGGTTTCTCCTTAAACAATAGTTCAACATTAGCCATTCTCCAGTCTTCCCGAACTTTACCTGCTGCTAAAGATGAAGCAGATACTTCTGCACGGGGTCCACAATTCCTTCCATTGCTTCCTGCAAGATTCTAGGGTGTACTTGGTCAGGTCCTGGGGATTTATCCAGTAATTTATCCAAGATTTACACTGTAAGACTGCCAATAACTGCTCTTTGGTCATTTATACATTGGCTTCATTACATTGCTCATCATAACACATTTCTCACGATTTCAGCTTCAATGATCTTCACTGTATTCACTAAAAATATCACCCATCCCCTGTGGCTCCACACATATACAGCCATATTGATTTTTAAAGGGACCTATCTTCTCTTTATTTTTTATTTTTTAATAATTTTTTTATTAGCGATAACCAATTTTCAATGTTTAAAACTGAATTATAAACATCAACTTAATTCAATGTTTGTACATAACACACTAATGATTATTATCTTATATTTTTTTGAAAATAAAAGTGAGTAAAGAAAAATACCATTATTAATCAATAAAATTATAATTCCGTAAAAATTAGTTGGTATAAGAGAAAAAAGAAAATGAAGAAAAAGAAAAAAAGACCAAAAAAGTGAGGAAAAAAAAAAAGAAAAAATATTATATGTATATATAATTGAAAAACCACACTATATATTGTAAATAAAACAACTACAAATAATAATATCAATAGAGACATGCATATATCTTACATTTATCACAAATAGAGGAGAGATTAGGAAATATACTATTTAATTTAGTTTTTGAATAATGTAATCTGTATAATACTTTAAATTGTATTAATGTATGTCTAGCATTTAACGAGCACCGATGTATTCGTTGTAGACTTTCTTCCCAATTTTCTTTGGTTATAGGTGATCCAATTTCATTTTCCCATGCTTGACGATATGTTTCAGTTATTGGATTCTCCTTATCCATAATGATGTTATATATATAAGCTATTAATTTTTCTGTGGTTGGGTGCAAGTTAAACAATTCATCTAATAATCCTGGTTCTTTATTTTTAAAATCCTGTGTATTAGATTTAATATAATCTCTAATTTGAAAATACCTAAACAAATGTTGTGAAGACAATCCGTAGGTATCTTGTAACTCCTGAAATGAAAGAAATTTTCCATTTCTATAAAGGTGCTCTACCCTTGTAATTCCTAAATTATCCCAATGTCTAAACCCCCCATCCAATGTGGAGGGCTTAAATAATGGGTTATTCATAATTGGTAGTCTAAATGAGAGATTATCTAAATGTAAAGTCTTGACTATTTGTTTCCAAATACGTCTGTTATTGTAAATGATAGGATTGTCCCTATAAATTTTTTTTTGCACTTCCTTTGGGGCAAAAATAATTGAGTCTACGTTAAAAGGCAAACAATCTACCTTTTCTATCTTTAACCACGTTGGTTCCAGGTCCGTATTTACCCACCAAAAATTCATATTCTTAATCTGTACTGCCCAGAAATAGTATAAAAAATTTGGAAGTGCTAACCCTCCATTTATCTTTGACTTACATAAATGTTTTTTACTTATTCTATGATTTTTATAATCCCAGATAAAACTATTAACAATATTATCAATTTTTTTAAAAAAGGTTTTCGGAAGGAAAAAAGGGATAGCTTGAAACAGATATAACAATTGTGGTAGAAAAACCATCTTTATAGCATTTATTCTACCAATCAAAGATATAGGAAGTGTTTTCCAATATAAAATATTTTTTCTAAGTTTATCTAATAATTGAGGATAATTAGATCTAATTAATGAATTATGGGATTTAGATACATTAATTCCTAAATATTTAAATTTGTCTGTAACTATTTTTAATGGGTATTGTTGTAATATGTTTAAATTTATTTTAGTTATAGGCATAATATCACTTTTATTCCAATTAATCCTATATCCAGAAAATGTACTAAATTTATTTAGTACATTAAGAAAAAGACATTTAGAAGACCTATCTTCTCTTTAGCCACCCTTTTACTCTTAATATACCTGTTGAATCTCTTTGAATTCTCCATTACATTGCCATCCATATCCATGCCGTGCCCTTTTTTATGCCCTCCTAATGTTATGAGCAGTTGAATTGCTTGTGCAAAGTACTATTGAAAGTCATTATATATCATAACAAGTACTTTAATTCTAATACATACAGAGACCTTAAAAATGAGTACTGTAGGCTCCAAGTCGCAAGTTGAACTAATTGACATGGCTGCTCGCATTCCACCAGGTGGTAGGATGGAAACCTGACATGGATTATGGATCAGGTCAGCAGCAAAATTAGACATGGTTCAAATCAGCAATACTGTTTGATCTACATTGCTGCCTTACAGTAGGTATGTTACAATACTTACCTTGAGCGGCGCTGCAGTTCTGCCACTCCCCGTGTTCGCGACTTTGGCGCCTTTCAGAGGGGGGCGGGTTTAAAGTGCCATTTTTCAGCAGACAATTCAAGTCGATCCAGCTCAAGGGATTTTGTCGCTAAAAAGAAATCGCTCCGACATTTGATTTATGAAGGTATTTTTAAAATACACTAGATCATTTACTAGCTAGAGTAATTGAAAAATCATCTTCTAAAGCCGTGAGCACCGACAACGGGACGGATTTTACGTAGGGGGGAAAAATAAGGTACGCTGTTTATTTTTACATAAAAACGTGGTTCTTAGGAAGCATTTAATCACATTTTCAAGTTGTGAAAAGGGGACAAAAAAAATATACGAACCGGCAGTGTTTTTCCTGCCGACTGTGGGTTAAATTTCCCGCAAACTGCAACGCTCCAAACCACCGCATTCCACTAAAACCCACTCGCAAGTTGATTTAAATGGCCATTAATTTACGGGAATTAAACACTAAATTCCTTCAATTTGGCCTATAAATTCATGAAAATGAGATTTAAAAATCATGTTATATTGTGAATTATTGTGTGAATGTTATTTGGACACTTAGGCAATTTAAAAATGTTTATCTTTTCTTAGGAAATCAATAGATGTTTAGATCTAGTAATTGAATTTTGTAATTAGCTACAATTAGGTAACTAACTAATTATATGCTTTAATTTCAGGTCATCCAAGTAAGATTGTTTCAGAATGCTTCAATCTATAATAACTGAAAATTTCATTGAATTCTCTTAATTTTTAAGAAAGTTATGGGCTTTTGACTGTCCTAGATCACAGCTTTTGAGTTAAGTCAATGGAAAGGCAATGGGGAACAAGATGCTATTTTCCGAGTATGAAAATGGCCATAACCTTTTTAATACTGAAGATATGAAAGTGAATTAGGTGTCAAGTTAAACTTCTTTTTATGCTTTATCTGATGGGATAAATTGCAGACTTGATTTTTAAAATCTCAAAATGTTGTAAAATTGCTACTTACAGTGTCAGAGACCCGGGTTTGATTCTGACCATGGGTGTTGTCTGCAAGGAGTTTGTACGTGGGTTTTCACGGGTGCTCCGGTTTCTTCATGCATTCCAACAAAGTCTGGAGGTTAATTGGCCTCTATAAATTGCCCATAGCATGTAGGATATGAAACTGGATAACATGGAACTACGGGTGATCATTGGTTGGTGTAGATCCAGTGGGCCAAAGCGCCTGTTTCTACACCATATCTAAACACCAGGACAATAAAGAAATCTTCAGAGTTTATTCCTCAAGAACGTCTGAATTTCTGTTGTCAAGTACAAATCAATTAATCCAAATGGTAATTGATCCAAATGGTAATGCCTATTCATTTGTATTTCTTGAAATAAAACACAGCAGCCTATCACATTTCATTGCATCTCACTTGATATAATTGTCCTTCTGAAAGGTTCTCCCATCTCCACAGAGGAACTGGAGCTCTGTCAGAGTGACCATTGGGTTCTTGGTCACCTCTCTGACCAAGGCCCTTCTCCCCCGATTGCTCAGTTTGGCCGGGTGGCCAGCTCTATGAAGAGTCCTGGTGGTTCCAAAGTTCTTCCATTTAAGAATGACAGAGGCCACTGTGCTCTTCGGGACCTGCAATGCTGCAGAAATTGTTTTATACCCTTCCCCAGATCTGTGTCTCAACCCAATCCTGTCTCAGAGGTCTACGGACAACTCCTTCATCTTCATGGCTTGGTTTTTGCTCTGACATGCACTGTCAACTGTGGGACCTTATATAGACAGGTGTGTGCCTTTCCACATCATGTCCAATCAATTCAATTTACCACTGGTGGACTCCAACCAAGTTGTAGAAACATCTCAAGGATAATCAATGGAAACAGGATGAACCTAAGCTCAATTTTGAGTGTCATAGCAAAGGGTCTGAATACTTATGTAAATGTGATATTTCAGTTATTTATTTTAAATTATCTTGCATACATTTCTAAACACCTGTTTTTGTTTCTTCATTCTGTGGTATTGTGTGTAGATTGACGATAAAAAAAATAATTTAATGTATTTAAAAATAAGGCTGTAACGGAACAAAATGTGGAAAAAGTGAAGGAGTCTGAATACTTTCTGAATGCACTGTATGTCTTTTGTCATTGGCAGGTTCTCCCCAGCAGCTTTTTGACAGACTTGGCTTCTAGTCAGACACAAGTGTTTCTGAATCATGGGGATGTGTGGGTGATCATGCTTATGATGGGGTTCCCACCGTGAAAGGATGCGGAGTCTGCTGACGACCGAGAGAGGAATTAGAACGGAGGGCAATCTGTACCCAACATCAACTCAATTTTGAAGCTTTTATATGTGGCTACTTCAGCATAACAATATGGTCGTGTTTTACCTGTCCCTGGTGTAGCAAACGATGCACTTGGCCATGTTATAGAAAAATGTTCCCTTCAGTTGGACCATGCCTCCCTCAACACCTCTCCCTTATAGAAACGTTTCTGCAGAAAAGCATCTTTGATCGCAAGTCAAGCAGGCTGTGGTGCACATGGAGTGTCCGGGAAACTCTGCTGGAGAAGGAGATGGTAGATCCTGTAGGCTGGTTCCCTAAGCAGGTAGTCAATGTATTTTTGCAGTGCGCTTCATCACCAGAACTCTCACACAAGTGGTGAGAAGGGCCAACCCATCATATCCTTCATACACTGCTGGACTCGTGGTGCTGGTGAGATGGTCACAAAGCTCCTTACAGACTGTGCATTTGTCAAGAAGATCTAGAATGGGCGCAGCTGTTTTATACAGACCTCTCTATGTGCTCTATGGGCTGTTCCCAGAGAAGCGGACTGAGATAAATATTGACCCGACAACTGGTGGAGAATAATCATCTTGTTGAAAGGAGCACTCTAACCTGCTTGACACTCGCTGGCCTTCCTGTCCAAGGATATATCTGAAACTGAATGCTGGCGAGCATATGCCTCGGTGGAGGGGTATGTAATGAGGACCATTCTGAAGCTCTGAGTGTAATCGCTGCAAAAGTTCTGAGTGCTAGACCATCATGCAGGGTTCCCCAACCATTTAACCCTGAGGGGCTTGGCCCTGCACTTCGACTCTCAAACATTTCACTGATTCAGTCGTTGGAAATGAAATACTAGGGAACATGTTGACATATTGATAAGCTTGGTACAGTGAATAAAAATATTGCAAGTCTTGCTTATCTAACTGTATAATTATTACTAAGCGATGTAACTTTACAAATTAAGGCTGTTTAAAAAAAACATAGTCAGACAGAGAAACTTAAACAAGATGAATGAAATATTTATGTTACCATTTTGGTTCCTGAGTGCAAATGGGATTAGCCCTTCTCTGAAACCCCTTGAAATTTCATCTGTTTAGAATGTTAACATCTGTGCCAGTCGTAGCCCAAAGACCGTTTAGTTGTTAAAGTTCCTCATTATTGTTCTTGCAATGTCTCTTTGATGTTTGTACAAATCAGAATCATGAACAGATTTTTCCCATAACAATTTTATTTGGACAAAGTGAATTATTCCATTGAAACACTGCCACCTTACAAAGCTTTCAGGCCTTGCATGTTCTGTAAAATTCATCAGTAACTCTGACTGTATCTTTTTGCTGGAAGCTTTGCCCACCTCATCGAATTCAGATAAACTGCAGATGGACATCAACATGAAAATCTGGTTCGAAGCAGATTAGTAAGATTGAACGAGAACTTACCAGTTCGAAGGTTGATCTTTATTTCATGAGGAGTTGCGATGAGGGATTTCGTGAAGAACCCGCCAGCACACATGCGCGACATTCTTCAAAGTAGCGGTGTGGAATCACAGAAAACAACAATAGAAATGACTTGGCATAGTAAGATTGAAGAGACTCTAATTACCAGTTGATTATGATCGAGGGTTGGGAGCGGAGGGCACGAAATCCCTCATCGCAACTCCTCATGAAATAAAGATCAACCTTCGAACTGGTAAGTTCTCGTTCAATCTTACTATTTCATTTCGGAGTCAACTGAGTGACTTCGTGAAGACTTCAAAGCTCTGTGATTCCACGCCCTGGACCACGTCCATGCTGTCACACACCACTTATGAGGATGGATAGGAGTAATCAACTTTCCAGACTGCTTGTACTGAAAAACAAGAGCAACATTTGTTAACAACAAAAGAAAACCCCTCATTCGGGGACATCTCCACGTTCTTGACCTGCATTCAGCACGGCCTCCGCGAACTGTAGAAGAGCGGCAACAGATGTATTGTAGAACCGCTGGAAGGTGGCTTCGTTCGCCATCCTACTGTGGCAAGAATATGGTCCATGGGCACCTCCATGACCCTTGCCGCCGACGTTGATGCATGCCCTGGTGGAATGGGATTTGAAGACATTAGTGTCAACACGTGACTTGCCCAGGACGATCCTGAGCCACCTGGATATCGTCTGGACCGTCACTCTATGGTGAGGTTTCTCCATTCCTTCAGTTTTCTCGTCACTTTCACAAAGTGACGGATATGGGCGGCTAAACATAGCCTTGCATCAGCGGGGTATGCCAGGAACTTCAGCTGCAGCCCTGTGCACCCAGGTCTATGCTGCTTGAGTAGCTCGTCTATGACGAAGACTACTTCTGCAGGGGTAGAGATCATCCTGTCGATCCAGATTTTGTGGAGTGTCTGTACCCTCTGCGCTGAAGTCAGTGCCAGTAACATCACCAGCTTCAGGGTGAGTTTGTCCAGCTCCAGGCCCTCCATGGGTGACCACGTCCTGAGCAGGGTGAGTATTTCCCCGATATCCCAGGTGATATTATAGCGTGGTCTGGGCGGATTCGAATTGAATATTCCCCGCATGAGTCTGGACACCAGCCTGTTGGATCCTACCTTAATATTGAGGTAGAATGACAGCGCACTCCTGGCGCTGTTGATGGCACTGTAGCTCAGGTGTTCATCATGGTGCAACCCCGCCAGGAATTCCAATACGTCGGTTATGGTTACAGCGTCATCAGTAATTTGGGAGCGGCCGCAGTAGGTTTCCCACTTCCGGATGTGTGAGAGGTATTGCCGCCAGGTGGACTCCCGGCATGACGCTCCGATGGCATCAGTAATGGCCTGTTCAGAACCTTCATGGTTATCGGCGGTCCTTGATATGTTTGGCCGGAAGTGGAGGTGCTAGGTTGAGCTGATATTGCGGCGCCCGCATTACCCATGCTGGCCGCTGGGGCCCTAGTCCTAGAAGGCCTCGGTTGTTGAGGCTGCCGAAATTGAGGTTCTTGAGGAAATTTAGAAATAGGTCCTTGCTGGTCTAACGGCAGGGCCTCGTGGCCTGAAAATGGCACTTCCCTGGCCTGCTGCCTGGTCGAGATATGTGACCGCATGAGTCCCACCGTCTTAGCGTGGTCATCCAGCTCCTAGACCCTCTTCGGGAGGTTTTCCCCGAACAACTGTCTGGGTGGCGGCGTAGGAGGTGCTTTGCATAACCCCCCAAATTTTGGGTTCAGCGTGGGTTTAATGACGCTCTTCCTGAAGGCGTTTATCTCATACTGTGGTACACAATAGAGCCAGAGCATCCTCCTGCTTGGTGCTCAAATCCTCCCCATCCACCGACCGCACAAACGCGGTAATCCCAGCAGTGAGCATCTTCAGGATCCGCTGGAGCTTCATCTCCTGGGTCCTGATCCTTGGGCTGATGTTGCCCCAGATTGGCGTATTGACTATGGGCACGTTGAGGGAGTTGCAGTTCGCTGGGCCTTGTATCTGTTTATGGCCTCTGATAGGACCTCCTCCTGGACCTGATGATTGGTCAGGAAGTCCACGGTGGCAGCCAGTTTGGGGTTGAGGGGAAGTCCCATGGTCTCCGGAGAGGCAAATTTCGCCGCCACATCAAGGAGTTCTTCTGGCGGCACCTCCGATGGAACCGGTGTAGGGTCTGCAAATTCCTCCTCCTCTGGCTGCCGCAGGCTGGCTGTTGAGACTGGTGAAACCTCCCTGTGCCTTTTGATGATGGATGCCTCCTGTCGTTGGTTGTGTAAAAGGAGCTCCAATAGCCGCTCCATACGGTCAATACGCCCTTCACCCTGAACACTCGGGCGGTCGGAGTCCTCATGCTCTGATATACTGCTGAGGCTCCTTTCATCGGCCCGCACCTCATCGAGGTGAACCCGGTGCCGGAAGTTGTCGCTGCCAGCCGCCCACGCCTGAGCGATTCCCACGCGGGAGGTGTGTTCGAACGCCTTTGTTTGGCGGAGCCTAATGCCGCTGCCACGGAGGGCAAACGCGGCGGGGAGTCGGCACCCAATGCCTCAGCACGGTGACCCGACGCCCGCGCGGGCTTGCCGGCTGCCCACGTCGTGGACCTTGCCGACGCATGGTCTCGTCCTCCCATCCATGGGGGACTCGGCGACCGTGGCAGGAGCTCCACCCGAGTGACTCTTTTACCATTAGCTCCATCCTGGCCATGCGACCACTGCCGCTACACACGGACAACAGGTCGACTTCCCCAGTCCCTGATGAGTCGCTGGGGCTTCTGCCAGTAGGTCACACCTCTACGAAGTGGCTGACAGGTACTCGTCAGCACCCGCTCCTGCGGGGCCGAACGACTTCCGCACGGACAACCCGCTAGCCCGGTGTCTCTCGGACCTCAGCGGCCTCTCTACCTGACGAGCAGGCAGAGGAAAGGAGTCGGAACCGGTCCCCAATACCGGCTCCATGGTCCGTGCAGGCACACCGTCACTCTCACCCCGCGGGTCTGTGACGGCGCTTGGCTGGCTTTACCCGCAGCAACGGGTTTGCCTAACCGTATTCTGCTGCCACCGGTCTGCGCTCCGGCAGCCTGTTCCGGTGCAGTGCCGGTGTATCTCCTGCTCCTGCAGGCTGTACGACTCCTGCACGGACATACCGCTAGTCCGCCGTCGTTCGGACCTAAGCGGCACCTCTGCCTGGTGGGAAGGCAGAGGGAAGGATCGGTACCGGTCCCCATTACCGGCTCCGTGGTCCGTGCAGGCACACCGTCACTCTCACCCCCAGGGGTCTGTGACGGCACTTGGCTGGCTTTACCCGTAGCAACGGGATCGCCTAACCGTATGCTGCTGCCACCGGTCTGCACTCCGGCAGCCTGTTCCAGTGCAGTGCCGGTACCTCCTGCTCCCGCAGGCTGTACGACTCCTGCACGGACATACCGCTAGTCCGCCATCGTTCGGACCTAAGCGGCACCTATGCCTGATGGGAAGGCAGAGGGAAGAATCGGTACCGGTCCCCATTACCGGCTCCGCTATCCGTGCAGGCCTGCCGTCACCCTTAACCACACGGGTCCGTGAGGGCGCATAGCCGGCTTTACCCGTAGCAACGGGGATGCCTGGCCGTAAACTGCTGCCACCGGTCTGCGCTCCGGCAGCCTGTTCCGGTGGAACACCGGTACCTCCTGCTCCTGCAGGGCTCCCCGACTTCCAGCAGATCCATCACCGGCCCGCAATCTAGCAGGTCACCCCCGGTGGTATGTCGATGCCTCCTGCTGCAGCGGGGCATGACCTGTGCGCAGCTCTCCCCCTGCTCTGGTACCTGCATAGTAGGGAAAACAAACAAGCCGCCGAGCGGGTCACATGGTACGCACCTTTGCCCCACTGTCACTATGCTTAGGTGACAGTGGTAGGGAGTCAAGGCCTACCCTGCTCCCGCGCGGTGCTCCACCATTTTGACGGCGAGCCAGCAAGCCCCACTCCTGTGCGTGCCGCCAGCCCGTGGCGTCCCCTGCGGGCTGCGGTGTGGAGTCGGGCACCCCCCTCTGCCGTCCTCCGCCGGCGTGAGTGTGACCCTGGACCCTCCTGGGTCAACGGGCTTCCCGACTCCAGAGTATTGGAGCCGCCGGTGACTGCCGCAGCAGTCCCATCCGAGGCGGCCTCACAAAGTTCCTGGACTCCTTCCACGTTCCTGTTAGGAGAGAAAACAGTCCCCACAACAGGAAAACACCAACTCTAGGGGCTTAGCCTGACCTGAGTCGGCCCTCTGAAGGGCTGGTGGGGAGCCGCGCTCCACCTCCAGCCGTCGGCAGCAATGCGATGCGATGATATGTCGCGCATGCGTGCTGGCGGGTTCTTCACGAAGTCACTCACGTGACTCCGAAATGAAATTGAGTTGCATTATCAGATTGAAGTATGAGACTGGAATAAAACACTTGTGTTTAAGAAGGAACTGCAGATGCTGGAAAATCGAACATCCCCCCACTCGTAACAAGGGCAGAGTCCCCCTAGTCCCCCTCACCTTTCACCTCACTAGCCGTCGCATACAACACATAGTCCTCCGTCATTTTCACCACCTCCAACGTGACCCCACCACTCGCCACATCTTCCCATCTCCCCCCCCCCCCCCGTCTGCTTTCCGCAAAGACCACTCCCTCCGTAACTCCCTTGTCAATTCTTCCCTTCCCTCCCGCACCACCTCCTCCCCGGGCACTTTCCCTTGCAACCGCAAGAGATGCTACACTTGTCGCTTTACCTCCCCTCTCGACTCCATTCAAGGACCCAAGCAGTCGTTCCAGGTGCGACAGAGGTTCACCTGCATCTCCTCCAACCTCATCTATTGCATCCGCTGCTCTAGATGTCAGCAGATCTACATCGGTGAGACCAAGCGTAGGCTTGGCGATCGTTTCGCCGAACACCTCAGCTCGGTCCACATTAACCAACCTGCCCTCCCGGTGGCTCAGCACATCAACTCCCCCTCCCATTCCGAATCCGACCTCTCTGTCATGGCCGGAGTGAGCACCACCGGAAATTGGAGGAGCAGCACCTCATATTCCGCTTGGGCAGTCTGCACCCTTGCGGCATAAACATTGAATTCTCCAATTTCCGGTAGCCCTTGCTGTCTCCTCCCCTTCTCAGCTCTCCCTCAGCCCCCGGGCTCCTCCTTCCTTTTTCCTTTCTTCTCCCCGCCCCCCTCCCTGCACCCCTCCCCGCCCCTTCCCCGCCCCCTCCCCGCCCCCCACCCCCCCCACCTTCCATTGGTCTGAAGAAAGGTACTGGCCCGAAACGTTGCCTATTTTCTTCACTCCATAAATGCTGCTGCACCCGCTGAGTTTCTCCAGCACTTTTGTCTACCCTGGAATAAAACACATTTGTTCGAATTGAATGCAGTTCACTATATAGCAGATTAGGTTTACCATAATAAGATGACTGGTATTTGAGAAGATTTTGTGGAGTATTATGTTAATTCGTGCAACAATACTCATTCAGACAGTGTGGAATTCAAAGGTTAATACTGTTTCTTCAAGTTGTCAACTCACTAAAGTCAAAAATCAGCTAAGAGTTAAAAATGAAGTCTGCACAACATATTTCAACTATTCAAGCCTTCCCAAATTTTTAATTTATCTTAATGACATTCAAGCAAAAAACGTGTTAAACATACAACAGCACTGGCATTTAAGGGAATTACAATTTGCTTTGTACAAAGGCCAATATTTTGAAGTTTCTGGATCTCTGTGTGAAATCCAACTTATTAAGGCTAGCAAAAGACAGAGAGCCAGACTTTTCTATTGAGTAAACCAGTACATCATTTACTTCACTTGCACTGGCACTAACTGGAATTGAACGTTTGGCTGGTTCAGTAAACTAAAAATTATTACTTTAATACACTAAGCCAAGTCAGCGGTAACACAGTCTTATTTTATGCACAATGGTTTCCAGTACACGTGGAAAGCAACGGAATGGTACGGCAAGCAGAAGCAATTCAGATACACTGGGACTAAGTTTCACCTTCTTTCTTTGGGCAGATTATCACTGAAGACCTTTGATTTTCATTGTCATCATTTACAAGTGAATGAAAACAGACAAGGCTCTAGATGACTGCATGATTTAATAGTAAGATTAAATGAGAACTTACCAGTTTGAAGTTTGATCTTGATTTTATGAGGAGTTACGTTGGTGATTACGTGAAGAAGCCCAGCCAGGCCGCATGCGCGTCAATCTCCTAAGCAGCGGTATGAACTCACAAATAACAATTACCGAAGTGACATAGTAAGATGCGTGACTCGAGAACTACCAGATGACCTTTATGAGAGAGGGTTGGGCGTGTAGGGCACGTAATCACCAACGTAACTACTCATAAATTCAAGATAAAACTTCAAACTGGTAAGTTCTCATTTAATCTTATTATTTTACTTCGGAGTCACGTAAGTGATTCCGTGAAGGGTTTGAAGCTTGTGATTTCATGCCGCAGATCCAAATCTCGGCGTCTCACTGCATTGATTGACTCAAGATGAGTGAATAATCCAAAAATGCATTAAGCATGATATTGATTCAAATGTATTAATGGTTTACATTAATAAAGAAATCAATAGCAACCCCTGTATCTCAGGGGAGGCTAAAGTGGACGCAAAACAGAATGGGCAAAAACCCCGGGTCAGTAACCGACCTATGGAATTAAAAAAAAAAATCAATTCAGTTGACCATTCTGAAGTCGCGAGGATATGGTCAATGGGAATGTCCATTGTCCTGGCCGCTGACGTTTTTCTGCTGCCCTGGTGGAATGAGATGTACAATCGTCAGTGTTAATACCTGCATAATCCAGAACCTGCTTCAGCCACCTTGAAATAGTCTGAACAGACCTTCCCTTGTGTAGTTGTTTGTTGATTAATAAACAATGCTGCTTCCACACTTCTTAGGATTCTGGTGGCCTTGATATAATATAGCAAACCTGCCCTCCCACATAGGCGTGAGACCGTGGGGTATCCGAAAAATAATCTTATCCTGCCAACCCTGGTCTGCTCTGCTTGTGTAGATCAGAATGTAAAATGTAATGGCACCTGCAGCCAATTTCATCCTATCTAGCTACAGCATTTGCAATGTTTGCCCTCGTTGTGCTGATATTAGTGTCATGACTAAGGGTGTAGCTGTAACCTCCTGGTGAAGTAATGTTAACACATTTTCAATAACCAAACTGCATATCCTTATAGTGGGCAAACTTGTGTCAAGATCTCTTTAACAACTCGATATCTGGGTTGAACCCGACAGAGTGGTTCCCGTTTGTTGCAGCTGTAGTGGCTCTATAACTGAATTATTGTCAAATACCATTTGAGAATGAACTGGAAGATGTCAGTAATTTGTTCCGTATTAAATGTAACATTAACATTTAAACAAAACCACTTCCGATACCCTCAATGGGAATGTACTGCTTTTTTGGGTGTTATCCCTGCACTCTGTAGTGAACACATCCATGGCTTGATGTGACAACCTGAGCCGTAAGTCAATCCATTCAGAATATGTAAGTCAATAATTGTTATATTATACAGAGACCGGTTTCCTGACCCACAGTTTGATCCAGCAAGTTTTCGTTTTTTGGAATAACCGTATACCGTTGTATTATTATGCCTGATGAAGCAGGCAACATGGCTGCTTAGCCAGTCTGACAGAAAGAACCCAAAGTAAGGTCTTGCTGACTGTTTTAAGACCCGGTTAATGAGGCAAAAATGGAGGAAGACATAAAAGGACATTCCTCCTTTTGTAGCGAGAATGTATTTCTCCGCACTGCTGTGGCACATATTTTTGCAATCAGTGAATAAACATGAACCAACATGTCGATATTCGATGTACTATTGAACCATACTTTCATAATACTTTGAGATCCAATACATATTCTGTGTTGTCATCAATCTGAACTGGATGATACACCAGTGGCAAAGGAGATCAGGTAAATTATTACAGGATACTTTTACTTGATTGCCATGTGACTAACATATGCCGCCACTGTAGTGTAGCAACTTGAAGTTGAGCATGTAGAATATATGTATATTTGCTTAATAGCCCCTTACCCATGGGGTGCATCTAGTGTATATATTTAGTTGATACCAACAAATGAAGAATTGGGAACTCATGCAAATCTCCACTACCTTCAACTAGAGATGGTATTTGGAACTTCTCACCTAAGAGCCCTTAGCATCAGTTTGTAATAACTGAATCCGACCGACCAAACTACTGGAGCAATGCTGAATAGTGTTTGTTCATCATTGTGACAGAGGTAGCTTCAGCTGATAATAGCATAAGGTTGTTAACAGTGGTCTACATGTCCTTTGAGAGGTCGCTACTTTGTATAATATCAGTTCCTTGATTCGCTCAGCTGAAACACAGCCACTATATTGCCAATTACATTTGATGAAATAAAAGTCCATTTTCTCACAGGTTGCTATTAAATCCAATCTCTTGCCACAGGGCGGAGTCATTGGCTAATTAATAGTTAAAGGTAAATTCCAATGACCAACAAACAGTTTATCCCAGTCCACAATGTTTTACTGTTATTAGTACAGTTATATTGTTTTTGCTAACCTCTGTAATGGGAACTGCATAGAATGGATCTTTGAGACCCTTATTAACCTGTTGTTTAAGCAGGAAAATAAGTTTTCATATTCGGAAAGTTCATATGCCCGACACTCTCCATTTTTCATAATAAACATGCCACTCCTGCCTTATTCCATGGGCATTTTGCATGAGAACTTTGGCCCGATTTCTGAACCTTATCTTCAAAGGCATCCCTGGCCATAATCCAAACTTGCTTGGAATGCTAATACTGGGCCTCAACCAGATGTTTTTATACTTTGTGTGTTGTACAAACAAATGTAAATATTACAACTTGTGAACGGTGCACTTACCCATGTTTTGAAAGTGCCAGACCTCCTTTGTTGAGTAGGGTTGGTAAGGTGCATGGAATTTCTGAGCTACCATGCTGCCCCCAGCTCCAGTGAACCACCTACAGCCGATGAGCGCCTGGGGTGCGTTCTGAAATGATGACCTTTGCCCGCCGTTGGCCTTAATTGATTAGTCTGCCAGGTTTTCCTCCCCTGTTGAATAAGTCTACCTGAATAACAGATTCGGCGGCTGGCTCTCACATCCCCCTGTTGGCACTGTTCACTGCCGGCACATATGTGCTTCAGTATGTTCTATCGACTTCTTTAGAGCCTGGAGTCAGTTATATCTTGACCTTTCGCATTCCCCTTCTCAGAGAGGGCGATTCGTAGGCAGCCCTAACCAGGCGCTACTGCAGGCCGCAGGATACCTATACTGATATGACCCCATTGGACCTATACCCGAATAGAAAATTCTGCTGGGAAGGCAACTTTGTTTTCAGGAAAAGGTACCTCTGACACGTGCCCTTCATCACTTGGGGTATGCCCCATGGCCATACCCTGAGACTCAGCGTCAGCAGGATACTGAGTCGTCTTGGTCTCTGCCTTCAAGAGGGAGATCTGTAGCAGCTCTGTCAACTGGCACTGCTGATGTAGCCTGCAGAGGTGGAACATCTGGCTCAACCTTACCATCAGAGTTGGGGTCAGAACTAAGATGACCCATGGCTCGCGCCTCCTCATCCATGAAGGTGCTATCAAACAGTTCTCTACTAGATGCTGCTGGCGTCTTTTTGTTCAGGGTGACACTGACACTCCTCCTGCTGGCGTGTGCCCTGCTGTAGCACTGTGTGCAATAGATGCTGCATTTGGGATAGTTGTTTCAAAAGCACTATCCAGCCTCGATGAAGAAACATCCCCCGACTCCGTGGGCCTATTATTTTGCTATCCAGCCCGGCGGGGAATCATCCCCTGACTCCATGAGCCTAACAGACCTATGTGTTAATTTGAGCAACCCTGACCCAGGCATTGCCGACGCCGCCTCGCGTATAGGCCGGCGCTTTTTGACATGACACAGCCCTGTCCCAGGCGCTGCTGGCGTGGCTCTCCCGTAGGCCGGTGCTTTCATACGTGAAGCAGCCCTGTCAGGCGCTGCTGGTGAAGCCTGTCCCATAGGCCCGCACTATTACAGTGTAGGCTCACTAAATCAAATGTTTAGTGTGCAGCTTTACCTGTGAAGGGTTTATGCAATTTTTAACCCTTCACAGCAATTTGCGCTAAACAAGAAAGAATTTCATTGTCAGGGACACATGACAATAACTTTTAAAAGAAAAACACTATAACATACCTGTAAACTTTATTATAAGAGAAAAACCCTTGTAGCCCGACTCACCCGAGTCCAATAGGGCTCAATGAGTCCTTTCTCCACCAATTTTACTCCCTGCCTGGGGACCGACGTCTGTGAGCCGCTGACCGCACTGTCAGCGACGCTGGCATTTTTTCCTTGCCATTCCATGGCATCCCCGCAGGCTAGAAGCTACTGGCTGCCTTGTCAATGGCTCCTTATCTCACAACCCGATCTTTTGCCGGTTATCCGCTTCCGCGGTCGGACCAGGGTTCCCCCATAGTCCATAACCGGCTCACTCATCGGGCTGTGAAACTAGCAGGAAAACCTCTGTGAAGTAGCCCAATACCTCTTCTCAAATGCAGCCATTCCAATATTATTAGGTCATCACCAACAACACTTAACACATTTCCACAGCTATGTTAAAAGTTAATCATAAAAATGTACCTTTACATAATGTGTCAGGAAAATTATACCTTTTTGGTTCACGAAAATGTAGTCTTGCTAATTGTCAACAACTTTGAATGATTACCCTGTAGCAGTGCATACCTAAGAAATATCAGCCTGCACCTCTGTAGTTTAAGTTACTTCTGGCATGTGGCTGTAGAAAGTTATTCAAATATTTTTAAATCTTTGCAACAGATGTGGTTGTACATTGTTTTAGACTGTCACATTCCTGAGGAAATACAAAGTAAATGTCACATTACCTTCAATATCACTATCATGCTTTCAAATGAACACAAATACAACTTTACATAGTCACAATGGTGAAATAATAGTTGTCTCAATGTGTATTACATCCCAATTAAATCAAATATTAATATAAATTAATGTTTTTTTTTACAATACAAAAACGGCACCTGTTGAATTATTTGGCAGATCATAAATTATTTTATCAGTTCATTCACCACTTGCCTGGAGTATCTGTACCTTTCACTGGGAGTCCTGACTGGTAAGAGCCCCAACACTAGTATGATTAGAAATTAAACCAGGCTGATGCTGAAAATCTGAAAAAATATATACTCAGCGGGAAGAGCACATCTGTGGAAAGAGAAATCCAGCACAATATGACTCGGACTGCCATAGTACAAAAGGTCTTGGACAGAGTGGAATTTGTCTAGTGTGCATAGAAAGGTTACGTCAGGCAATATGTAGAGGGAGAGGGCAAAGCTTGACCTACTCTCAGGAAATTGGGAATGGCATGAGGGTGGCAATTTGCTAGAAGCAGTAGTTGAGGCAGGTACTGTAACATAATTTAAAAGGAATTTAGACAGGTATATGTATGGGAAAAGTTTAGAGGGATATGGGCCAAATGTAAGCAAATGGTACTAGCTTAGATAGGGCATCTTGGGCCTCATGGATGAGTTCACCAAACCATCTTTATTTGTGCTGTTTGACTTTATAATTCGATGTCTTTATTTGTGGAACTGGAACATGGAAGTCCATCTCTCATTAGAATATTTGTTGAAATATTGGGCTGACTTTGATGATATCAGACAGGAACTTAAAGCTATTTGAAGTAGAATGGTTGCAGCCAAAGGCGCATCTGGAAAGTGGGATGTGTTTTCAAGAATGACGGTGAGAGTTGAAGGCATGCGTGTTCCTGTTAGAGTGAAGAGCGAGGCAGCTGGAAGTGAAAGTCTAGATGCCAAGAGAGTTGACGATCAGTTTAGGAAAAAGGATGCGTAGGAAGGTACAGACAACTGGGATCAAGTACATCTCTGCAGGAGTTTAGGGAACCAAGAAGCACACTTATAAAATAAATCAGGAGGGCGGCACGGTGGCGCAGCTAATAGAGCTGCTACCTCTCAGCGACAGAGACCTGGGTTGGACCCTGACCTCAGGTGCTGTCTGTGTGGAGTTTCCAGTTTCTAGCTGTGACCTTGTGGGTTTCCTCCAGGTGCTCAGGTTTATCTCACATCTCAGAGATGTGCGGGCTTGTAGGATAATTGGCTCCTGTAAATTTGCAACTAGTGTAGACATGAAGAGTGAGATAATATAAAACTAATGAGAAAAGGTCATTGCAGGTCGGCATGAACTCAGTGGGCCGAAGGGCCTATTTCCATGCTGTATCTGTAAACTAAATTAAAAAAGGGGGTAGAAGATAACTTAAAGAGAAGCAAAAGAGATTTTACAAATAGATCAAGTGAAAGAGGGTAACCAGAGAGGGAATGAGGCTCCTCAGAAACCAAAACTGTCACCTAATGTGTGGAGCTGCAGGCGATGGGGAAGGTGCTCTAGGATAACTAAACCGTGAAGGATTGTATCAAGTTGGGAGGTCATGTTGCAGTTATATAACACAATGGTAAGGCTACATATTGTGTTCTGTTCCGGGCACCATGTTATAGGAAAGATGTTGTTAAGTTTGTTTAAGTTGTGAATTTATGGAATTCCCTGCCACAGAGGGCAGTGGAGGCCAAATCACTGGATGGTTTAAGAGAGAGTTGGATAGAGTTCTAGGGGCTAGTGGAGTCAAGGGATACGGGGAGAAGGCAGGCACGGGTTCTTGATAGCGGACGATTATCCATGATCATATTGAATGGCGGTGCTGGCTCGAAGGCCCGAATGGCCTCCTCCTGCACCTATTTTCTATGTTTCTATGTAAGTTGAAAAAGGTGCAGAGAAGATTTACAAGGATGTTGCCAGGACTCAGGTGTCTAAGCTGTGGGGAGAGGTTGAGCAGGCTGGGACTCTATTCCCTGGAGCACAGGAGGATGAGGGGTGATCTTATAGAGGTGTATATAATCATGAGAGGAATAGATTGAGTGGACGCACTCTTGCCCAGAGTAGGTGAATCGAGGTTGAAGGTGAAGGGGGAATTATGTAATCATAACCTGTTCCGTAACTTTTTCATGCAAAGGTTGATGGTTCTATGGAACAAGCTGCCGGTGGAGGTCCTTTAGGCAGGGACTATCATGACGTTTAAGAAGCAATTAGACAGGTACATGGATAGGACAGGTTTAGACGGATATGGGCCAAACACAGACAAGTGAGACTAGTGTAGATGGGACATGTTGAGCCAAAGGGCCTGTTTTCATGATGTATAACTCTCCATGACTCTAACTTGGGACAATCAATGGGGATGTCTTGAGGATGGTCCATACTGTGGTCAAGCAGATACTGGAGGTGCCAGTGCATATGAAGGTAAATAAATCCCCAGGGCCTGATCAGATATATCGGAGGACACTGTGTGAGAAATTGTTTGGGAGCCTTGGCTAAGATGGAGTTTAATGCTGATAAGTGTGAGGTGCTACATCTTGGCAGGACAAATCAAAATAGGACGTACATGGTAAATGATAGGGAATTGAGGAATGCTGTGGAACAGAGGGATCTAGGAATAACTGTGCATAGTTCCCTGAAGGTGGAATGGCATGTAGATAGGGTGGTAAAGAAAGCTTTTGGTGTGCTGTCCTTTATAAATCAGAGCATTGAATATAGGAGTAGGGAAGTAATGTTAAAATTGCACAAGGCATTGGTGAGACCAATTCTGGAGTATGGTGTACAATTTTGGTCGCCTAATTATAGGAAGGTTGTCAACAAAATAGAGAGAGTACAGGGGAAGTTTACTAGAATGTTGCCTGGGTTCCAGCAACTAAGTTACAGAGAAAGGTTGAACAAGTTGGGTCTTTATTCTTTGGAGCGCAGAAGGTTAAGGAGGGACTTGATTAAGGTCTTTAAAATGATGAAAGGGATAGACAGAGTTGATGTGGATAAGCTTTTCCCATTGAAGGTAGGGAAGATTCAAACAAGAGGGCATGACATGAGAATTAAGGGACAGAAGTTTAGGGGTAACATGAAGGGGAACTTCTTTACTCAGAGAGTGTGGGTTGTGTGGAATGTTCTTCCAGCAGAAGTGGTGGAGGCAGGATCGATTGTAAGATTTAAAAGTAAAGTGGATAGGTATATGGATGGGAAGGGAATTGAGGGGTATGGTCTGATTGCAGGTAGATGGGACTAGGGGAAAATAAATGGTCGGCACGGACTGGAAGGGCCGAGAAGGCCTGTTTCCGTGCTGTAATTGTTATATGGTTATATGGTTATATGGTTAAGATATATGAATTAACATTAGACACGGGCGAGGTGTTGGATGACTGGAGGATTGCTAAGGTTGTGACTCTATTTAAGAAAGCCTGGAAACAGTAGCTAGTGAGCCTAACATCTATGATAGACACAAAATGCTGGAGTAACACAGCTGGTCAGACAGCATCTCTGGAGTAAAGGTGTGGTGATATTTACGGTTACTTGAAATTTGAGAAATCAATGTTCATACCACTTTGTTGTAAGCTGCCCAAGCGAAACGATGAGGCGCTGTTCCTTCAATTTGTGTTTGACCTCACTCTGACAGTGGCAAGGGCCCATGACATCAAGGCCAAAGTGCGAATGGGAAGGGGAGTTAAAATGATTTTCAACCAGGAGATCATGTAGGCCAAGGCAGACTGAGCGGAGGTATTCAGCCAAAACGATCGCCGAGCCTGCGCTTGGTCTCACCGATATACAGGAGTTCACACCTGGAACAGCGGGTACAGCAGATGAGGTTGGAGGAGGTGCAAGTGAATCTCTGCATCACCTGAAAGGTCTGTCGGGGTCCCTGTCCAGAGTCGAGGGAGGAGGTATAAGGACAGGTGTTGCATCTCCTCTGGGTGTAGGGGAAGGTACCTGGGGAGGAGGTGGGAAGGGATGATTTAAACCGGGAGTTGCGGAGAGAACGGTCTATACGGAAAGTGGAAAGGGGTGGAGATGGTAATATGTGGCTAGTGGTCGGATCCCGTTTCAGGTGGCGAAAATGTCGGAGGATTATGTCTTGTATATGACGGCTGATGGGGTGAAAGGTGAGGACTATGGGGACTCTGTCCCTGTTGCAACTGGGCAAAGGGAAGCAAAAGCAGAGCTGCGGGGGACGGAGAAAACCCGCCTGAGGTCTTCATCTATGATAGAAGGGAGGAACCCACATTCCCTAAACAATGAGGACACCTCTGATGTCCTAATATGGAACAGCTCATCCTGGGAGCAAGCACGTCATAGACAGAGGAATTGGGAGTAGGGTTCCCCAGCCAACAATGGCTCCACCCTTCCTCAGGTCATCTGCTTCATGCCCCGATTTGTTCTGGCTTTTCCTCGAATCAAGTTTATTCCCAAACCCCTCCCCCCCCCCCCCCCCCCCCAGGGTTTTGACCCGAAATACCACCACCTCCTTCTCTCCAGATGCTGTCAGATCTGCTGAGTTACTCCAGCTTGTTGTGTCTATATTCGATGTAAACCAGCATCTGCAGTTCCTTCCTACACAGCCTAAAGTTGTGGTAGGTATGATAATGGAGTGGATTTTTGAAGGGTGCTTTAGATAGACAGATACTGATTAAGAATAGTCAGCAAGATTTTGCAGGTGGAAGATCGGGTCTTATGAATCTATTTGAGTTTTTTTTAAGTAATCAAAAGGATTGAGGGTAAGGCAGTAAATGTCATCTATATGGTCTCGAGGGGGCGCCGTCGAGTATGGCCGCCCTGCCAGCAGCTGTTAGTCTTTTCATTCTTTTTATATTTTTTAGTTAGTTAAAGTGTTTGTTTTTGGAGGTCTTTAGTCTTTTTATGTATAGGGTGGGGGGTTGGGGAAGGGGGAAACTATTTTCTCAGTCCCTACCTGGTTGGAGGTGCGGCTTTTCTCCGGGCCGTATCTTCGCCCCTTCCTCGCGGCCTACCGGCAGTCTGGAGCGGCGTTTCCTGCCGAGACTGGCCGGGACTTCAGCTTCGGCGGCGGTACACAGCGCTGGGGCGCCATCGTGTAGCGGGCGATGCCTTGCCCGGGTCGCCGTGCGGTGAAGCTCCGGAGGGCTGGGACCACCGACAGCAACATCGCGGAGCTGCGAACCTTCCAGCCGCGGGCGGGAGGCGCTGAGTTTTAAAAACCGCAGAGCCTGGGATCTCACGACGAGATCGCCAGAGTTGGAGCTCCGACCAGTGCGGCCGGTGGACTACGGGAGCTGCGAACTCCGGGGAGGAAGCAGCCGCTCCAGACACTCTGGGCCGCTGAGAGTGTTCACCCAACGCCAGAACTCCATCATCCGGCGTGTGGGCCTGAAGCATCGGGCTGTCGTAGCAGCAGCTGCAGAGGCCTCAATAGACCCGACTATGGGTGAACTGGGGATGGGACTGGACTTTGCTGCCTTCCCCCGCAGTGGGAACCATTGTGGGGGGATGTTTTTATGTTTTTTGTTAAATATTCTAGTGTTGTGTATTATCTTTATTCATGTGCTGCATTGGCAAGTCAAATTTCACTACACCAATTGGTGTATGTGATTATAAATGTCCTTTGTCCTTTGTCCTTTGTTCAGCAAGGAGCCGTTAAATCATAAGATATAGGAGCAGATTGGGGCCATTCCGCTCATTGTGCCCTCTCTGCCATTCGATGGTGGCTGATCTATTTTCCCCTCTCAACACCACTCTCCAGCTTTCTCCCTGTATCCTTTTGATAGCAAAATTCTATATTAAAAGTCTAAATGATTTTAAAATAGTATTTTAATATTGACTGCAATAAAATCAGGCAGTAATGATTTTATTTGTTTACCAATGTACAGAAATTATGATTTTTTTAAATAATTCTGACGACCATCTCACCTTAAATCCACAGGTGGTTGAAGAAATATCGCAAATACTGTTACATTTTAACCATTGGGCTGGTTGGTGCCTCCTCTCTTCATTCCTATTCCTACTCCTGGTTCCCTATGCTGTACTTTATGGATACTTTGATGGGGCATATGTTGCCCTCATCTCAGTAGTAACATCGGACATAGTAGGAAATGCTTTCCTCTCCTCTGCTGTGGGAATAGTGTACTTTATCCATGGGATACCCTACCTTATTGGCCCACCAATAGCAGGTCAGTAATATGTCTCATGCCTCATTAAAGTTTTTATCTGTAAACATGGACTGTGAATGGGAATGATTTGTGATTATTTTTCAATATGTTTCTACCCTTCTCAGCCACACCGCATGTTATAAAGCTGCATCTGTGTGCCATGAAAAGTGAAGAAATTGCAAAGTCTCCCTTTAAACCTGCTGGCCGATGCATGAAAAGACACGGCAGCCTTTGATGGTTCAGCGAGTAGAATTCATGCTTATGCATGGTTTTGTTGGGTAGACTGATGGGACGGAAGGGTGATAAATCCCAAGGGCCTGATGGTCTGCATCGCAGGCTACTTAAGGAGGTGACTCCAGAAATCGTGGACGAATTGGTGATCATTTTCCAATGTTCTATGATTCAGGATCAGTTCCTGTGGATTGGAGGGTAGCTAATGTTACCCCACTTTTTAAGAAAAGAGGGAGAGAGAAAACAGAGAATTATAGACCAGTTAGGCTGACATCAGTGGTGGAGAAAATGCTGGAGTCAATCATAAAAGATGAAATAGCCGCACATTTGGATAGCAGTAACAGGATCGGTCCGAGTCAGCATGGATTTACGAAGGGAAAATCATGCTTGACTTATCTTCAGGAATTGTTTGAGGATGTAACTAGGAAAATGGACATGGGAGTGCCAGTGGATGTAGTGTACCTGGACTTTCAGAAGGCCTTTGATAAGGTCCCACATAGGAGATTCGTGAGCAAAATTAGAGCACATGGTATTGGGGGTGGGGCACTGACATAGATAGAAAATTGGTGTCAGACAGGAAACAAAGAATAGGGATTAACGGGCCCCTTTCAGAATGGCAGGCAGTGACTAGTGAGGTACCGCAAGGCTCGGTGCAGGGACTGCAGCTATTTACAATATACATTAATGATTTAGATAAAGGGATTAAAAGTAACATTAGCTAATTTTCAGATGACACAAAGCTGAGTGGCAGTATGAACTGTGAGGAGGGTGCTATGAGAATGCAGGGTGAATTGGACAGGTTGGGTGAGTGGGCAGATGCATGGCAGATACAGTTTAATGTGGATAAATGTGAGGTTAACCACTTTGGTGGCAAGAACAGGAAGGCAGATTATTATCTGAATGGTCTCGTTAGGAAAATGGGAAGTACAACGAGATCTGGAAGTCCTTGTTCATCAGTTGCTGAAAGCAAGCATGCAGGTACAGCAGGCAGTGAAGAAAGCCAATGGCATGTTGGCCTTCATAACACGAGGAGTTGAGTAAAGGAGCAAAGAGGTCCTCTGCAGTTGTACAGGGTGCAAGTGAGAGTATCATGTGCAGATTTGGTCTCCAAATTTGAGGAAGGACATTCTTGCTATTGAGGGAGTAGGTTTACAAAGTTAATTCTCAGGATTCCAGTGAATGTCATATAGGTTGAAAGATTTGAGCGACTGGGCTTGCATATATTGGATTTTAGAAGGATGAGAGGGAATCTTATTGAAACATATAAGATTATCATGGGATTGGACACACTAGAAGTAGGAAACATGTTACCGGTGTTAGGTGAGTCCAGAACCAGGGGCCACAGTTTAAGAATAAGGGGTAGACCATTTAGAACGAAGATGAGAAAAAACATTTTCACCCAGTTGTGAATCTGTGGAATTCTCTGTCTCAGAAGGCAGTGGAGGCCAATTCTCTGGATGCTTTCAAGAGAGAGTTAGATAGAGCTCTTAAAGATAGCGGAATCAAGGGCTATCGGGAGAAGGCCGGAACGGGAAACTGATTGTGGTTGATCAGCCATGATCACAGTGAATGGCAGTGCTGGCTTGAAGGGCTGAATGGCCTAGTCCTGCACCTATTGTTTATTGTCTATTGTAATGAATGCTTCTTCCTCAGCAGCACGACTATGCAAGCATTGCCGATCTTTTAGCTAAGTGCAAAAGACTGAGTGAGTTATTTCCAATGGAAAATTTGAATAATTTTACTGTTAGCTTATACCTGGTCTATACTGTGTTAAATTGTGTGACTGAATTGCAACCCCGTATTTCAGAACCATATAATTAATATATTAACCCAATGAGTCCCAGCCAAATGTATCCTTTTTATAATTTTGAAACATTACCCAAACATTGACAAAGTTCTTGTCATAAAGTAAAGTATCCTTGATTATCATTCAAACTTTTAGTTTGAACTAAATTATGTAACTTGCAGTCAAGACAGGGAATAAAATAACAGAACACACAATTAACACAGTTTAACATCCACCACAGTGAGTCTACCGGACACCTCCTCACTGTGATGGAAGGCAAAAGTCTTAAAGTCCTTGTCTCTTCCTTCCTTGTTCTCCCTCTGCGTTGAGGTGACCTAGGCTTTCGATGTTGGGCCCCCCGTCGGGTGATGGTTAGTCCCGCGGCCGAATCCGTGCTCTGTGAATGGGCCAGTTCAAACTCCGCGGCCCGGGGCGGACGAAGCTGCCACCCTCCAGTTCAGCGGATGAAGCTGTTGTTGCGGGAGCTGTTACTGTTCTGAAGGGACTTAGGACAACTAGTGTGATTCCCACCGCTTCTCAAACCTTGGTTGCAGGGGAATTGATATAGCTGCTGGCTGAACCTCAATCGTGTCTACCTCCTAGTTTCACCGCTGGGCGTATTGTGTAATTCGTCTGTGGGTTATTGTCGCCATAATCACCTCTCAGATCCATGTGTGCCGATCAATTGACATCTTCCCCAATTTGCATGACAATGTGAAATGATATTGCTGACAGAGATATGATATTGACAAGAGTTAGATTTGGCTTTTAAGACAATATGGCGAAAAAGCAGGAAAGAGGTACTGATTTTAGATGATCAGCCAAGATCATATTGAATGGTGGTGCTGGCTCGAAGGGCCAAATGGACTACTGCACCTATTTTTCTATGTTTGCAACCAGATTTGTAGGGATAAGCCATGTCTACTTGTGTTTGTGGGTGGTGATGTGGGTGTCATGCAGTTTTTTTTAATGTATTTACATCCACTGATTTTCTCTTCTTCGGTTGGTTGATACAACAGGAAGTCATACTGCAGCGTTTCTTGTCAGTGGATTGTCCATGATATTCAGTTCCACGTTGGTCATTACTATTTACAGGACAAAGAAATGCAGAAATTCAGCGAACGTTCAAACCACCGTCGAAGTCGGATCCCAGCATTATAGCTTTTCAGACTGCATCAGACAATCAGATATAAAATCAAGAGTTCATGTCAGCTAAGAAACAGGCGTAACAAGTTAGGGGCTTCCAGATGGTCCTCAAAACATGGAAACCATTTTGTGTTGGCAATCTATACTTGAGTCAATATCCGTAAATATTTTGTTAAATCTTTCAATGCCAAAGTATATTTATATTCAGATTAGTTTTTTCTCTAAATTATCAAATTTCCCTCATACATTCCACACATGCCTCTTGACATGCCAAGTTGCCTTTCCACAGGTTTCTTGCTGTCCTTTTATAAAACAAACCAGGGTGCATTTATGACTATGTGACTCCTATAATGGATCAGATGTATACGTCAGTGCACGGGTAGTTCTCTTTGCACAAGTCAATGGACAATTGTAAAGGGCCTGTCCTACCAGCATCCGACTCCATGCGATGAGCACGATCAAACTAGAAGCAGGGGCCGCGCGGAGGTCGGGTGATCCCCTGTACAGGGCCGTTTCCACCAGCATGCGCCTGCATGCGGCAAGCACAACCAAACCGGCAGCGAGGGCCGCGCAGAGGTCGGGTGAGTGGCGCAATGCAGTGCAAAGTGAGGTGAACTTGGAGCGAAGTCTTAAGGTAAGTTCGCCAGGACAGAGAGGGGCACACAGAGAGGGGCACCGAGGCACACCCACAGAGGGCGACGGAGCCACACACATAGCGGGTCACGGAGGCACCTACAGAGAGGGTCACGGAGGCACGACGTCGAGCCGGTGTGTAATGCATCGAGGCGACTACGAGCCGACAAGCTGTTGCCGCGCGGAATATTTGAACATAGTCAGTTTTTCGAAGCCCTGCGCGATGTCGGGACGAACCCCGCACAATTCCGCACGGCTCCGGCGATCGAAGTGGGACCAGCCCCGCAACACCAGACGGCTCAAGCGACCGCGTTAGATCGCGCTCATCGCATAGAGTTGCATGCTAGTGGGACAGGCCCTTACGAATGATAATTAAAGGTATTTGCCAGTTAAAAGATTGTGATAAGCAGGGTGTAGAGATGAGATGCAGATTAGCTGCGATCTGCTGCAAAAACAGACTGAGTCTCAATCAGCTTGCATTGTTGCCATGTAGAAATTAGCTTGGATTGCATTGTTATTGACTCACCTGTGTTTACTCAAATGATTCATTTGACTGGTACAGTAATGTGTCAGATTTGTACAAAAACTATAATGCCTGGAGTTTCTTGAGGATGAGATAGGAATTATAAAAACATATGAAAAGGTGTGTGTTTTAAGGAGCTTCAAGGTTGCCATTCCATTTCAGATTCAGATTCAGATTCAGATTCAGATTCAATTTTAATTTTCACCATATACCTTAATGCTACCTTTCCAAATAGTCTGGTCATTTGTACTGACACGTAACGTAAGGCATGTGCTTCCGATTATCGGAAATAGCTCCACACAGGAGGAAACCCTCTGACCTGTCATACATCTGCCAACACTTTGGAGGAACTGAGTGAAATCCAGGTTAGCCGAGAAGTGGTGTTAGGTAAATTGAATGGATTAAAGGCCCATAAATCCCCAGGGCCAGATAGGCTGCATCCCAGAGTACTTAAGGAAGTAGCCCCAGAAATAGTGGATGCATTAGTGATAATTTTTCAAAACTCTTTAGATTCTGGAGTAGTTCCTGAGGATTGGAGGGTAGCTAATGTAACTCCACTTTTTAAAAAGGGAGGGAGAGAGAAAACGGGGAATTACAGACCAGTTAGACTAACATCGGTAGTGGGGAAACTGCTAGAGTTAGTTATTAAAGATGGGATAGAAGCACATTTGGAAAGTGGTGAAATCATTGGACAAAGTCAGCATGGATTTATGGAAGGTAAATCATGTCTGACGAATCTTATAGAATTTTTCGAGGATGTAACTAGTAGAGTGGATAAGGGAGAACCTGTGGATGTGTTATATCTGGACTTTCAGAATGCTTTCGACAAGGTCCCACATAAGAGATTAGTATACAAACTTAAAGCACACGGTATTGGGGGTTCAGTATTGATGTGGATAGAGAACTGGCTGGCAAACAGGAAGCAAAGAGTAGGAGTAAACGGGTCATTTTCAGAATGGCAGGCAGTGACTAGTGGGGTACCACAAGGCTCAGTGCTGGGACCCCAGCTATTTACAATATATATTAATGACCTGGATGAGGAAATTGAATGCAACATCTCCAAGTTTGCGAATGACATGAAGCTGGGGGGCAGTGTTAGCTGTGAGGAGGATGCTAGGAGGCTGCAAGGTGACTTGGATAGGTTGGGTGAGTGGGCAAATGCATGGCAGATGCATGATAATGTGGATAAATGTGAGGTAATCCACTTTTGTATCAAAAAGAGGAGGGCAGACTATTATCTCAATGGTGGCCGATTAAGTAAAGGGGAGATGCAACGAGACCTGGGTGTCATGGTACACCAGTCATTGAAAGTGGGCATGCAGGTGCAGCAGGCTATGAAGAAAGCGAATGGTATGTTGGCATTCATAGCAAAAGGATTGGAGTACAAGAGCAGGGAGGTTCTACTGCAGTTGTACAGGGTCTTGGTGAGGCCACGCCTGGAGTATAGCATACAGTTTTGGTCTCCTAATCTGAGGAAAGACATTCTTGCCATAGAGGGAGTACAGAGAAGGTTCACCTGACTGATTCCTGGGATGGCATATGAAGAAAGACTGGATAGACTCGGCTTGTACTCACTGGAATTTAGAAGATTGAGGGGGGGATCTTATAGAGAGTAACAAAATTCTTAAGGGGTTGGATAGGCTAGATGCAGGAAGGTTGTTCCCGATGTTGGGGAACTCCAGAACAAGGGGTCACAGTTTAAGGATAAGGTCTTTTAGGACCGAGATGAGAAAATCATTTTTCACACAGAGAGTGGTGAATCTGTGAAATTCTCTGCCACAGAAGGTAGTTGAGGCCAGTTAATTGGCTATATTTAAGAGGGAGTTAGATGTGGCCCTTGCGGCTAAAGGGAGCAAAGGGTATGGAGAGAAGGCAGGTACAGGATACTGAGTTGGATGATCAGCCATGATCATATTGAATGGCGGTGCAGGCTCGAAGGGCCGAATGGCCTACTCCTGCACCTATTTTCAATGTTTCTATGTTTCTATACATGCACACAAAGTTCCCCTGGTCATTCTTTTTTGTGATTACTAAATGTAATTTACATATGCTAGATGTAATTTACAGCAGCCAGTTAACTGACCAACACATCTCTGGAATGCGGGAGGAAACCAGACCACCTGGAAGAAATCCATGATGTGACAGTGCAAACTCCCCACAGACAGTACTGGAGGTCAGGATCAAAGCAAAGTCCCAGGACTGAGTTAGCAGCATCGTACCACCCAGTCTTAGTGCTACAGATTGCTTTAATATGAGTAGTGATCTATGTTCCAGTTGTAGACACAAAATGCTGGAGTAACTCATCACCTCTGGAGTGAAGGAATGGGTGACGTTTCGGGTCTTTGTACATTGGAAGCAGAATGAAGCACTGCATCAAGGTTCACGCTTTAATACATTTTTCTGCAGATTTGAGTCAAACGTGTAAGCCCTTTGGAGATTTCAACTCCAGTCTTCTCTGGGAACAGGTGAAGAATTCTAAGTGGTATTTTGACTGGCATTAGCATTCTGGGCAAGGCCAACAGAAAATAGACCAGAGGTTGGCACAGAAGGATTACAGGTCCATTTAACATTTTCTTCTTTGGAAACAATCACAGATGAGTTAGAATGGTGACTGATTAGCAGCACGTCAGAGTTTACAAAGTTATGGTACATCGTGTGGGGTAAAGAGTGGGTATGGGTGGTGCTTCTAGAATCTATGCACCACCCAGTCAGTGATTTAGAGAAGGAAAAACATGGGAAACACTGTTTAGGCATTTTGTGTTGGAGATATCAGGAGCTAATCTGAGATCCATTCCTTGCATGAACTCAAAATCCCACAGCATTCATTTATCTCATGGGAAGGGTTTTGAAATAAGGGGCATATTGCTGATTCCATTCTCCTCCTTGAATGCACAGCCTTGGTCTACAAGCACAGAGGTAAAACTCTGAGGGAATTTGGGGGAGAAAGAGCAGATAAAATGCATCATGCCATCTGGTGCTATAATCAGATTTATTGTAGGGGCAACAATAAGATGCATTCCACAACAGTGTGTGAATGACTGAGGAAATGGTCAAAGAACCTTGGGGTGGTACGGTGACACATCAGTAGTGTTGCTGCCCTACAGAGCCAGAGACCTGGGTTCGATCCTGACAGGGCTACTGTCTGTACGGAGTTTGTAAATTCTCCCTGTGACCACAGGGGTTTTCTCCGGGTGCTCTGGTTTCCTCCCACTCTCCAAAGATGTATGGGTATGTGGTTAATTGGCCTCTGTAAATTGATCTTGGTGTGAAGAATAGAACCAGTGTATGGGTGATTGCTGTATTGTTTGTCCCTGCACTGTTTGTCTGATCAGCTTGATAGTAAGGAACTGAAACTGCAGAATCTATTTTAAGAATGATGACAGTTTCCTATATTTTCTGTCACTGCATTTGGAAGAGAGAAGTAAATGAATAACGAGCCCCTCAAAATTGTCTGCAGATCAGTCCCACAGTTTCAGTCACAGTTCAGCCCCTTGCAGTGAGCTCACCCTAATCCTAAACATCTGAGACTGGAATATAGTCCTCTTCTGTTTTGGAAAATGGATTCAACTTTAGCATTTTAAATAGTTTCATATTTTTTGTGTTGATATGCAATTCCAAATAATTATCTCATGACTTCCTCCATATCACATGCAACATTCTGAGCATTCACATCACACGACATTCATCTGACAGAATTCCTCACCTCTTTATTCACTTGTCAACATTCATATTGAGGTGTTCATCATTCGCAGCACAAGATACTTTATTCACAAGGGTTACACAAAAAGCTGGAGAAACTCAGCGGGTGCAGCAGCATCTAAGGAGCGAAGGAGATAGGCGACGTTTCGGGTCGAGACCCTTCTTCAGTGTTCTTAGAGTCTGAAGAAGGGTCTCGACCCGAAACGTCGCCTATCTCCTTCGCTCCTTAGATGCTGCTGCACCCGCTGAGTTTCTCCAGCTTTTTGTGTAACCCTCGATTCTCCAGCATCTGCAGTTCCTTCTTTAATACATTATTCACAATGTGTCTTCAGTCAAAATGTTTGAAGGGTGAATGTCTCGAGGACTATGACTATCTACTCTTCCCCGTGCTTTTCTGATTTCAAAAAGCTGAAATTACTCACTTCAACATTAAAGATAAGTCAGATGTTTCTCTGCCATGGAAAGCAGAGGGTACTGGTGGAAGGTTGTTTTTTGGATTGGAGGTCTGGGACCTGTGGTGTAGCTCAGGGTTCATTGCTGGGCCCATATTCATGAATATCAATGTTTTGGATGATTACATACTAGGAATGATTTGTAAGTTTGCAGATGACACAAAAGCGGGTGATATTGTAGATTGTAAAGATCAAAAATGGTAGCAAGATCTTGATCAGTTGGGCAGGTGGGTGAGAAATGGTTAATGGCATTTACTACAAATGAGTGTGAGGTGTTGTGTTTTGGGAAATCTAAACAGGGCATGATCTATAGCGAATGGCCAGGCTCTGGGGAGTGTTACAGAGCAGAGAGATCTACGCGTGCAGGTACATAGTTCATTAAAGTAGCATCACAGGTAGTTAGGGTGGTCAAGAAGGCTTTTGATGCATTGGCCTTCATCAGTCAGAATATGGAGTGTAGAAGTTAGGAGGTTATGTTTGAGTTGTACAAGAGATTGATGAGGCCACATTTGGATTATTGTGTTCACTTTTGGCCACCCTGTTATAGGAAATATGTTCTTCAGGTGGAAATGGTGCAGAAAAAATTAGCAAGAATGTTGCCAGGACTCGAGGGACTGAGTTATAGGGTAAGGTTGAGCAGGATAGGAGCACAGAAGGATGAGGTGATCTTATAGATGTGTAAATCCAGTCTTTCACCCAGTGCAGAGGAATCTAGAACCACAGTTGAAAGTGAGGGGGGAAAGATTTAATAGGAATTTGAAGGGCAACATTTTGACACAAAGGACAGTGGGTATATGGAACAAACTGCCAGAGGATGTAGATGAGGCAGGTACTATCATAACATTTAAAAAATATTTGGACAGGTACATGAATAGGATAAATTGGGTCCCAGTCACACGAGAGGCCTGGTCCCCCAATGGAACCCATTCGCCAATGCAATATTCCACCACTCACCCATAGCCCCTAACTGCGCAGGCCGTGGCCTTTTGCTGCTGTGGCCTATCGCTGTCATGGTAACTGCTGTCACTCCCCACCAGCTTCAGGCGAGGACCAGTGGGGAGCATCTGCAGCTGCGGACGGGGACAGGGACGGGTAGGGGGGTAAGCGTCCTATAGCCGGGTATGGGGACGGTTTCAGGCAGGAATCGTTCTGTATCCGCGTGAGGGAAGCGGCTTCAGGCAGGGGCTGGCTTGAGCATTCTGTAGGTGGGGAGTGTCCTGTAGCCAGGGGAGGAGGATGGCTTCAAGCGGGACCCGTCAGTGGCTGGTAAAGGGGGGCGGTGCACTGCCGTGGACTTCAGCTGCCATGTCCCACCCCTACCGCTGCAGGGTGGGTGTTTGTGGGGGGGGGGGTGTGGAAGCGTGCTGCAGCTGAGGACGGGACGGCTTCAGGTGGGGCCGGTGGAGGGCGGGTGGGGGTCGCACCCTGCACCTGGGCACAGGGATGGTTTCAGGTTGGAAGCATCCTGTAGCCAGTGGAGGGGGATGGCTTTAGGCGGGGAGACATAGGGTGTGGGGGGGAGGAGGGTGTTGGCGGGGGGGCTCACTCAGGGGCTCCGGCGTCACTCAGTGTCTCCCGACCGCACTCACTCAACGGCTCCCAGCCGCACTCACTGCCTCACTCACCAGCTGCCTGCCGGCTGCACTTACTCAGTCAGTGGCTCCCGGCTCATCATGATGGCCGACACAGCTCACTCTCCACACGCTGCTCACTCAGCTCCTTCAGCTTTATTCTCCTCGCTGCCGGTGATTGACAGTGGATGCCAGAAAGGGGCGTTTTTTACGATATTTAAACCTTCACAACTTTTGTAATATTGCACTGACCGGAACAAAACTTGGTGCACTTGCAGCACAGGAGAATGGCGAGTAAGGTGGCGTGTGGGAGGGGGGGTGTGGGCAAGGTGGGGGAGTAAGGGGGTGTGGGGAGCGGGGTGTGGGGAGTGGGTGATGTGGGGGAGGGGGGTGTAGGGGGGGTGTAGGGGAGGGGGCGTGTAGGGTAGGGAGCCTGTGGGAGGGGGGTGTGTTGACTCACCGGTTCCCGGCCCTGGCTCCAACTGCACTCCTGGCTCCAGACTCACTAAGCTGCTCCCGCTCCTAGTGCCTGTTCCACTGCGAACACAGCCCTCCCCCGCCCACGAACACAGCCCACACTCCACTGCTTCAGCTTTATTCTCGGCGACCTCTGCACGGGCAGCCTCTGCATAGGCGGCTTCTGGGCGTGCTCACGGACTCAGCCACGCCTCTGTGGCTTTATTCTCCAGCAGGTGCCAGAAGGGACGTTATCTTCAAGGTGACTGACAGGCGAGAAGACCAAACTGCTGATCTCACGAGTCTTAAAACTTCATAATTTTTGTAATCTTCCACCGATCAGAACAAAACTTGGTGCACTTGGAGCAGAGGAGAATGGTGAGGAAGGTGGCAAAAAAATCCTAGCGATATCGTGTGCCGTTTTTGCGCAAATTTAAAAAACAACGCAGACCGGAAGTTATCAAGATAAGTTTTAGAGATATATAGATAATTAGTCAGACAGACAGACAGACAGACAGACAGACAGACAGACAGACAGACAGACAGACAGACAGACAGACAGACAGACAGACAGACAGACAGACAGACAGACAGACAGACAGACAGGCGGGCAGGCAGGCCAAATACAGATAGGTGGGACGTGTACATGGGGACATGTTGGTTGGCGTGGGCAAGTGGGACTGAAGGCCCCATTTCCACGCTGCATGAATCTATGGCTCTACTGAACATGAATAATTGTCCCACAGGTCACTTCAGTTACGATATTTTAAATTTTTAACGTGGTATGTTGTTTCCCGAAGAAGAGTCCTGTCTCAAAATGACATCTGTCTATTCCTTCCACAGATGCTGCAGGGTGTTAAAATGGTGCAGCGGTAGAGTTGCTGCCTTACAGTACCAGAGACCCGGGTTCAATCCTGACTACGGGTGCTGTCTATTTGGGGTTTGTACATTCTCGTTGTGACCACGTAGGATTTTTCCGGGTGCTCCGGTTTCTTCCCACTGAAGCTGCTGAGCTTCATCACTCTTCTGCTCAAGAGTCCAGTATCTGTAGTTTCTTGTGTCTGCATGATACCATTATATTCTGTAACACATTATCCAAATACAGACCAAAGATACAAATACAGATCTGGCCACAATATTTTTATATTCATATTTTTATTTAATATTTTTCTATTAATAATCAATCCTCAATTTTTAAATCACATTTAAGATTCTGGAAAATTATTGTGTTCCGCTATTTGTTGAGAATTTGGTTTGTGCTTCAAACACACGTGAGATGTTTCTCAGGTGACAAATAACTGTCCGGTTCTGTTTCAGGCACCTCAAGGTCCATGATCCAGATCTCAAACTTGACATAAAACGTCTGATTGTTTAGCAATGATGATTGCTGGTTTCCTGTGTGCTTCAGAGACTTGGACTACTTGCAAATAAACCACTGCAAAATTCTCCAAATCCATTTGCAGGTGAAGCAAACCCCTCCCAGGGCAACATCCCACAAGTGAAAGCTCGAATTAAACACAATCAGCTAATGAGTGATAGTCACAAGAGTCTGACAGCATGGAAACAGGCGTTTTGGCTTAACTTGCCCACACCAGCCAACATGTCCCAGCTACACTAGTCCCACCCGCCTACGTTTGACCCATAATCCCTTTAAACCTACCCTATCCATGTACCTATCTAACTGTTTCTTAAACATTGGGATAGTCCCAGCCTCAACTACCTCTTCTGGCAATTCATTCCTTACACCCACTACCCTTTGTGTAAAGAGTTTACCCCTCAGATTCCGGTTAAATCTTTACCCTTCACCTCAAACCTATGTCCTCTGTTTGTTGATTCCCCTACTCTGGGCAAGAGACTCTGTACACCAACCTGATCTATTCCACTCATGATTTTGTACCCCTCTACAGAATCACCCCTTATCCTCCAGTGCTCCAAAGAATAAAGTCCCAGCCTATTCAATCTTTCCCTATAGCTCAGACCCTCGAAGGCAACCTCAGAAATCTTCTCTGCACACTTTCCAGCTTGACAACATCTTGCCTATAACATGGTGTTGCAAACTGAACACAATACTCTAAATTTGGCCACACCACATCTTCTATATCTGCAACATGATCTCCCAACTGCTATACTCAATACTTAGTGATGAAGGTCAATGTGCCAAAAGCCTTTTTGACCACACTACCTTCCTGTGATGCCATTATCAACGAGCTATGTACGCATACTAGACCCCTATGTCCTATAACACACCACAGATACTCCAATGAGACCTCCTGTTCAATGTGTCCTGGACTTGTTTGTGCGACCAAAATGCAACACCTCACTCTTCTCTGTATTAGATTCCATCAACCATTCCTCAGCACATCCTGCACAGCCGATCAAGATCCTCCTGCACGTTTTGGCAATAGATAGACATAAAAAGCTGGAGTAACTGAGCGGGTCATACAGCATTTCTGGAGAAAAGGAATAGGTGTTGTTTTGAGTTGAGACACTTCTTCAGACTGAGATTCAGGGGTCAAGGAAAACGAGAGATATATGTGGTGATGTAGAGAGATACAGAATAAATGAATTAAACATATGCAAAAAAGTAAGGTAGTGGTAGTAAGGGATAGAGTCTTTGTCAGAAGCAGGGTGGAAAGAAGTGTCGTCGAGATAGTTGTGGGAGTTAGTGGGACTTTTAATAGACATCAGTTGATAGTCATTCTCCTCTGATGGAGATGGTGAGATCAAGAAAAGGGAGGGAGGTGTCGGAGATGGTCCAAGCGAAGTTGAGTGCAGGATGGAAATTAGTGGTGAAGTCAATGAAGCCCATTAGATCTGCATGGGTGCAGGAAGTAGAACCGATGCTGTCTTCAATGTAATGGAGATAAAGTTAGGGGATATGGCCAGTGTATGCCTGGAACAGAGATTGTTCAACATACCCTACAAAGAGGCAGGCATAGCTCAGGCTGATACAGGTGCCCATTGATTGGTTACAAAATGTTGAGATTTTAAAATTCGAGTCTGCAATTTATCCCATCAGATAAAGCATAAAAATAAGTTTAATTTGACACCTAATTCACTTTCATATCTTCAGTATTAAAAAGGTTATGGCCATTTTCATAATCGGAAATTAGCATCTTGTTCCCTATTCCTTTTCCATTGACTTAACACAAAAGCTGTGATCAAGGACAGTCCAAAGACCATAATTTTCTTAAAAATTAAGGGAACTGAAAGACATTTTCAGTTATTATAGATTGAAGTATTCTGAAACAAATATGAAACAATCTTACTTAGATGACCTGAAATTAAAGCATATAATTAATTAGTTACCCAACTGTAGCTAATTACAAAATTCAATGACTAGATCTAAATATCTATCAATTTCTTAAGAAAAGATGAACATGTTTAAATATCCTAAGTGTCCAAATAACATTCACACAAGACTTCACAATAAGTCCTTTTATAATGTTATGTTTCTATAAGATCCTCCCTCATCCTTCTAAACTACAGTGAATACAAGCCTAGTCTTTTCAATCTTTCCTCATATGACAGTCCCGCCATCCCAGGGATCAATCTTGTGAACCTATGCTGCACTGCCTCAAACACAAGCATGTCGTTCCTCAAATTAGGAGACCAAAACTGTACGCAATACTCCAGATGTGGTCTTACCAGAGCCCTCTACAACTGCAGAAGAACCTCTTTACTCCTATACTGAAATCTTTTTGTTATGAAGGCCAACATTCCATTAGCTTTCTTCACTGCCTGCTGTACCTGCACGCCAACTTTCAGTGGCCGGTGTACAAGGACGCCCAGTTCTCATTTATCAGAAGGTGCAGCCATTCAGTGACTACCTTGCTGTCCATCACCTGAAACTTCTCTGTTTGTCAAGCGGGTTTACTCTGGCAATAGGGTAGCCAATCAGGGTACTGAGCCTAGAACAAGGAACTGCAGATGCTGGTTTACACAGTAGACACAAAATGCTGGAGTAACTGCAGGACAGGCAGCATCTCTGGAGAGAAGGAATGGGTGACATTTTGGGATGAGATCCTACTGCAGTCTGAAAACGTATCTTGACCCTTAACGTTATCCATTCCCTCTCTCCAGAGATGCTGCCTGTCCCGCATTTTGTGTCTATCTTCAACTGTAACATAGATCACTACTCATACTGTATTAAAGGAGTCCCAGGCAAAACAAATGGGTGGTACGTTGCTGTTGCCTCTGTCCTGGGAGCTTGCTTTGATCCTGACCTCCAGTGCTGTCTGGTGTCCTCCCATATTCTTATAGAGAATTATTCTATCTTATAGAAACATATAACATTAATAAGGGATTGGACAGGCTAGATTCAGTAAAGATGTTCCCCATGTTGGGGGTGTCCAGAACCAGGGGTCACAGTTTAAGAATAAGTGGCGGGCCATTTAGAACTAAGATGAGGAAAAACTTTTTCACCCAGACTTGTGAATCAGTGAAATTCTCTGCCACAGAAGGCAGTGGAGGCCAATTCACTGGACGTTTTCAAGAGAGTTAGATATAGCTCTGAGGGCTAACGGAATCAAGGGATTTTGGGAGCAAGTAGGAACGAGGTACTGATTCTGGATGATCAGCCATGATCATATTGAATGGCAGTGCTGGCTTGAAGGGCCGATTGGCCTATTCCCGGACCTATTTTCTATGTTTCTGTGCTTTCCTTCCACATTCTTTGGAATAGGATCTACCAGCATTTGAATAGGCACGGATTGATTAGGGATAGTCAGTATGACTTTGTTTTAATTTCTTTTTGGTTTTAGTTTAGAGATGCATTTGTGTGTGGAAAATCATATCGCACAATCTGATAGAAGTTTTTGAAGATGTCACTAAAAGAATTCCGAAGTCTTGGGTCTGAAGAAGGGTTTTGACCCAAGATGTCACCAATCCATGCTCTTCAGGGATACTTCCCGACCCGCCTAATTACTCAGCAGTTTTCATCTTCATAAGGAACATTTTATTCTCTACCAGTTGCACTTCTGCAATTTGATCCCTACCATCTCTCAAGGGCTGTGGATATACTTGGTCTGACCCCGGGGATTTAAAATCACCAATGCCTCCTCTTTGGTTAATTGGCTTCCGTAAATTATCCCTAGTCGATAGGTTAGAACAAATGAACGGGTGATTGAAATCCCTTGATTCCGTTACCCCTAAGAGCTATATTTAACTCCCTTGAAACATCCACGGACTTGGTGGGCTGAAGAGCTGTTTCCATGCTGAATCTCTAAACTGAACAAACCTTATAGGTTCCTGTTGTGTATTGTTCAATATTCTATGTTCCAAGTTGACATGTGTAGGCAGAAATATAACCGGAGGCACAGCAATAAGGCTAGGGATTTAAAATACCATGGTCTGATATTTGTCATGACTGATCATTGTGATCATTTCTAAATCTGCTCACCTATTAGCCAGTCAAAGCCACCCAGAGTGAAAATAAAGGTCTACATTAAATGCAATATTCATTTACAATTATCGGTTACATTTTATAAATAATTGATTGGTTCAATTAATTATAATGTTGCATCCACGAGAATGACCCTTTCCAGTTCTAACTTCAAAATTATTGGACATGGCACTGTCATGTGATCAGCTTTTATATTTTACTCAAAACAAGTGTATATTGTCCACTGTATGTTGCACACTGTAAATTGACCACTGTATATGGCCCTGTATATTGCCCACTGTATATTGCCCCACTGTATATTGCCCACTGTATATTGCCCACTGTATGTTGCCCACTGTATGTTGCCCACTGTATGTTGCCCACTGTATGTTGCCCACTGTATATTGGCCCATTGTATATTGGCCCACTGTATGTTGCCCACTGTATGTTGCCCCACTGTATATTGGCCCACTGTATATTGCCCACTGTATATTGGCCCACTGTATGTTGCCCACTGTATGTTGCCCACTGTATGTTTGCCCACTATATATTGGCCCACTGTATATTGGCCCACTGTATATTGCCCACTGTATATTGGCCCACTGTATATTGCCCACTGTATGTTTGCCCACTGTATATTGGCCCACTGTATATTGGCCCACTGTATATTGGCCCACTGTATATTGGCCACTGTATGTTTGCCCACTGTCTATTGGCCCACTGTATATTGCCCACTGTATGTTTGCCCACTGTATGTTTGCCCACTGTATATTGGCCCACTGTATATTGGCCCACTGTATATTGGCCACTGTATGTTTGCCCACTGTATATGGTCCACTATATATTGGCCCACTGTATGTTTGCCCACTGTATGTTGGCCCACTGTATGTTGGCCCACTGTATGTTGGCCCACTGTATGTTTGCCCACTGTATATTGGCCCACTGTATATTGCCCACTGTATGTTTGCCCACTGTATATTGCCCACTGTATATTGGCCCACTGTATATTGGCCCACTGTATATTGGCCCACTGTATATTGGCCCACTGTATATTGCCCACTGTATGTTGCCCACTGTATGTTTGCCCACTGTATGTTGGCCCACTGTATATTGGCCCACTGTATATTGGCCCACTGTATATTGGCCACTGTATATTGGCCACTGTATATGGTCCACTGTATATTGCCCACTGTACATTGCACATTGCACATTGAACAATAAAACACTCTTGACTCTTGAACATTGCACACTAGATAGCGGACCAAGTCTCCAAAGGATAACTCCACCATTATGCCCCCAGTACTTCAATATATTTACACTCTCTGAAGCTCCCTTCTTATTTTTCTCCTGTGCACAAAGTCGAGGGAGCATGTCATTTTGACCATGCATCCAATTTCTGTTATCTTATTATAGACTTGTCATGTAGTCATCACAACGAAGGATGTACGAATATAGGTGCACTGTTTCCTAAAAATGCCGTCATGGGGACAGGGTGGTAAAGAAGGTTTGGTGCATTGGCCTTCATCAGTCGTGGTACTGAGTATGGAAATTGGGACATTCTGTTACAGTTGTACAAGATGTTGTTGACGCTGCATTTGAAGTATTGCCTTCAGCTTGTCTTCCTATAGCAGGTCTCACTGCTAGAATGACTTCCTTCTTTGACTCTTGCATTGCCTTTTGAAATATTCTTGGGTGACTGGAAAGATACCATTAATAATTTGCTGGCACTCCTTTCATACAGTTCACACCAATCCAATCTTCACTTTGAAACTATAGTTCTCAGCCATTCTATGGCTGAGATCTTAATATGGTCTTGCAAATTTAATCCAATTCCAAACTTAATTCTTCAAAAGTTACATTTATTCAGTAGGATTCATGTAACAAATTGAAAAACAGGATCTCCATTTCAGGATTGATAAGTGAATGAAATGAAGTAGAAATGTTCCAAGATTCTCACAGAGCTTTCTTCATTTGTCTCCAAAAGAAAACTTTCCTGTCACCAACCTTTACTTTACTCCACACATTATAATCTAAAATATGAGAAGCTATATATGGCAGGGGTATCATACGGATCAAAGGTTTTTCTTGCTATAATTAAGACATCACCATTCAAGAACACAGCAGAGAGGAAGATAATGATTGCAGTAAGATTATTGTTTGGGAATCACATTCTCACGAGTAATAGTCTCATTTGTAGAAGGTGCTGCAAGAATACATCAAGTGAAAATAATTGATTATTTATAATTGATTATTTATAATTATAATTAATATATCTTCATATCAGAATCAATGTATCTCTGAGTATTACTTTAGCCCTTAAGGGAAAGGCTTAATGCAGCAAGTGCACTCAGATATTCCACATTATCACGATCAATCTCCAAGGCCTTCTCAAAATATTCAATAGCTTTCAACTTGTCCCCGTCCAGCTGATAGAGTGACCCTATGACACCAAGGGCCATGCTGTTATGTGGAGTAAAGTGCAGTTTCCTGTCAGCCCACCGGTTTAATTTTTTCTTGCATTCTTTCCGTGCTTTTGAGTCATGTTCAACTCTCAGACCTGTCAGGAAAAGGCTTATGGCTTTTGTTTCAGATCTTTTCTGGTACAGTTCAAACGATCCAGCCTCTAAACATATTTTTTGCATGTTTTCTGGACGAATGTCAACTAACTTCACCAGATGGCTGAAAATCTCTTCAGCTTTGGAGTAGTCTCCGAGCATTATGCAGAAATCTGCAAAATCCAGCTGTGGTTTAATAGCCCGCCTTCGATGCTCACATGCCTTTTCAAAATGATTTTTGCATTTCTCGATCAATTTACTTTTTTGCTGAAATGCA
Source organism: Raja brachyura (assembly GCA_963514005.1). The sequence continues at coordinate 46,586,359 of OY740795.1, read as the reverse complement.
CAACTTGTGCCACGCGGAATTTTCAGCAGTGGCATTAGTTGACTTTTGCAACACATTGCAATCTGATGATGCAAGAAGCAAGATTGTGGGCATAATGCAACTGTTTTCTCCAACAGTTCGACTGCTCTCTGCACGTTCCCTTCTCTTCTGTAAAACAATGCACCATAGCGAACCACATATGGAAAATCAGGGGTTTTCTGCAATGCTTGTTTAATTAATTCATTTGCTTCTTTTTCTGGATCGCACAGTTGTTGCAGTTTTAGACCAAGCAGCACCATGGCCACAGAGTTATCTGGATCTAGCTCCAGTACACGTCGCAGATGCTGCATAGACTGACTTCCAGTATGGCTCTCTGGGGTTCCAGAAAATGATTCCAGACGAAACAGAACAGTTGCTTTGCCCATGATCCACTCCGTATTGTCAGGATCTTTCTCCAGAGCTTTCTCAAAACATTCCATAGCCTCCTCATAATATTCAGCTGCTGATTTCACCAATGACCATCCCTTCTCCCCATACACTTCAGGTATCATTGCTGTATAGCGAGGGCCATCAGTGAGTGGTTTACAGATCATCTCCAGCTTGTCGAGGTAGGACTGGGCCTTGTCCAGTTGTCCCATGTGGTAATGCACCCAGGCGTAGTTTCCATAGATGATGATGCTTCTTCTTTCAAATGCATCTTTGTGGTTCTCCCTCAGAATCTTTTCAGCCTCCTTTAAGTTTTGAATAGCTTCCTCACTGTTGCCTTGCAGGCAGTTTACAAAAGCGAGTTGGTTGTAGGATGTGGCTTTATATTTATTTGGAAAGATTATGGCATCTTGTAATCTGTACATCATATCATCCAGGTCAATGGTCTCCTTCTGTGGACGCCACGTGAAGTGACATTGAAGCTGATCGAGCTTCTCTTTCAACAAATCTCCCATTCTGCTGCTGCAAAAGAAGAAACTTCATGAAACTCCATCTCAGATCAGGTGAAGCAGTTCTGCTCTTTAATACAGTTTTATTTCGCTAAAGCAGACAAAACCTGGAAATATTCAGCATCTCAGGAATCATGAGAATTAAAGGTAGTCAAAAATGCTGGAGGAAATGAGCCTGTGAGGCAGCATCTATGGAGAGAAGGAATGGTCGATGTTTTGGGTCGAGACCCTTCTTCAGATTTAAAATCATTAACGTTTAATATCAATAACCAAGTATCAAGAGTTGGTTCAAGAAGGGAGAGAGGGGAGTTGTTGTCATTGGGGATAGTATAGTATGGGGAATAGACACAATTCTCTGTCACGAGGATCGAGAATCCCGAAAGCTGTGTTGCCTGCCAGGTGCCCAAGTTCAGGACATCTCGCTTGACCTGCAGAGGAACTTGGAGTGGGAGGGGAAAGATTTGGTGGTTGTGGTCCATGTGGGTACCAATGATGTAGGTAGAACAATGGTCCAACAATGATGTAGGAAGAACGCCGTGCAAATGGAGTTTCACAGCTAGGCTTTAAATAGAAAAGCAGAACCAAAAAGGGAATCATATATGGATTGCTACCTGCAAATTGGTGTTGAATTGAGAAGATTAAAGAGTTGAACACGTGGCTCAAAGAACTGTTGTGGGGTTGGGGGGATGTGGGGTTGGGGATGTGGGGTTGGCATAGTGGGGATGTGGGGTTGGGGGGATGTGGGGTTGGGGGGATGTGGGGTTTGGGGGATGTGGGGTTGGGGGGATGTGGGGTTTGGGGGATGTGGAGTTGGGGGGATGTGGGGTTGGGGGAATGGGGGGATGTGGGGTTGGGGGGATGTGGGGTTGGGGGGATGGGGGGATGTGGGATTGGGGGGATGGGGGGATGTGGGGTTGGGGGGTGTGGGGTTGGGGGGATGTGGGGTTTGGGGGATGTGGAGTTGGGGGGATGTGGGGTTGGGGGGATGTGGGGTTGGGGGAATGGGGGGATGTGGGGTTGGGGGGATGTGGGGTTGGGGGGTGTGGGGTTGGGGGGATGTGGGGTTGGGGGGTGTGGGGTTGGGGGGATGTGGGGTTGGGGGGGTGTGGGGTTGGGGGGATGTGGGGTTGGGGGAATGGGGGATGTGGGGTTGGGGGGATGTGGGGTTGGGGGAATGGGGGGATGTGGGGTTGGGGGGATGTGGGGTTGGGGGGTGTGGGGTTGGGGGGTGTGGGGTTGGGGGGATGTGGGGATGGGGGGATGTGGGGTTGGGGGGTGTGGGGTTGGGGGGATGTGGGGTTGGGGGAATGGGGGGATGTGGGGTTGGGGGGTGTGGGGATGGGGGGATGTGGGGTTGGGGGGGTGTGGGGTTGGGGGGATGTGGGGATGGGGGAATGGGGGGATGTGGGGTTGGGGGGATGTGGGGTTGGGGGAATGGGGGGATGTGGGGTTGGGGGGATGTGGGGTTGGGGGGTGTGGGGTTGGGGGGTGTGGGGTTGGGGGGATATGGGGATGGGGGATGTGGGGTTGGGGGGTGTGGGGTTGGGGGGATGTGGGGTTGGGGGAATGGGGGGATGTGGGGTTGGGGGGTGTGGGTTGGGGGGATGTGGGGATGGGGGGATGTGGGGTTGGGGGGATGTGGGGTTGGGGGGGATGTGGGGTTGGGGGGTTGGGGGGATGTGGGGATGGGGGATGGGGGGGATGTGGGGTTGGGGGGATGTGGGGTTGGGATGTGGGGTTGAGGGGATGTGGGGTTGGGGGGATGGGGAGTTGGGGGGATGGGGGGATGTGGGGTTGGGGGGGTGTGGGGTTGGGGGGATGTGGCGTTGGGGGGGATGTGGGGTTGGGGGTATGTGGGGTTGGGGGGATGTGGGGTTGGGGGGATGTGGGGTTGGGGGTTGGGGGGATGTGGGGTTGGGGGGATGTGGGGTTGGGGGTTGGGGGGGTGTGGGGTTGGGGGGATGTGGGGTTGGGGGGGGTGTGGGGTTGGGGCGATGTGGGGTTGGGGGGATGTGGGGTTGGGGGTTGGGGGATGTGGGTTTGGGGGTTGGGGGATGCGGGGTTGGGGGGGATGTGGGGTTGGGGGGATGTGGGGTTGGGGGGATGTGGGGTTGGGGGATGTGGGGTTGGGGGTTGGGGGGATGTGGGGTTGGGGGGATGTGGGGTTGGGGGATGTGGGGCTGGGGGATGTGGGGTTGGGGGTTGGGGGGATGTGGGGTTGGGGGGATGTGGGGTTGGGGGGATGTGGTGTTGCGGGGGATGTGGGGTTGGGGGTTGGGGGGATGTGGGGTTGGGGGGATGTGGGGCTGGGGGATGTGGGGTTGGGGGTTGGGGGGATGTGGGGTTGGGGGGATGTGGGGTTGGGGGGATGTGGTGTTGCGGGGAATGTGGGGTTGGGGGAATGTGGGGTTGGGGGGATGTGGGGTTGGAGGTTGGGGGATGTGGGGTTGGGGGATGTGGGGTTGGGGGGATGTGGGGTTGGGGGTTGGGGGGATGTGGGGCTGGGGGTTGGGGGGGATATGGGGTTGGGGGGGATGTGGGGTTGGGGGGATGTGGGGTTGGGGGGATGTGGGGTTGGGGGATGCGGGGTTGGGGGTTGGGGGGATGTGGGGTTGGGGGATGCGGGGTTGGGGGGATGTGGGGTTGGGGGTTGGGGGGATGTGGGGTTGGGGGGATGTGGGGTTGGGGGATGTGGGGTTGGGGGGATGTGGGGTTGGGGGATGTGGGGTTGGGGGTTGGGGGATGTGGGGTTGGGGGATGTGGGGTTGGGGGGATGTGGGGTTGGGGTTGCGGGGATGTGGGGTTGGGGGTTGGGGGGGGATGTGGGGTTGGGGGGATGTGGGGTTGGAGGGGATGTGGGGTTGGGGGGATGTGGGGTTGGGGGTTGGGGGGGATGTGGGGTTGGGGGGATGTGGGGTTGGGGGGATGTGGGGTTGGGGGTTGGGGGATGTGGGGTTGGGGGGGATGTGGGGTTGGGGGGGATGTGGGGTTGGGGGGGATGTGGGGTTGGGGGGATGTGGGGATGTGGGGTTGGGGGGATGTGGGGTTGGGGGTTGGGGGGATGTGGGGTTGGGGGTTGGGGGGATGTGGGGTTGGGGGGGATGTGGGGTTGGAGGGGATGTGGGGTTGGGGGTTGGGGGGATGTGGGGTTGGGGGTTGGGGGTTGGGGGGATGTGGGGTTGGGGGGGATGTGGGGTTGGGGGTTGGGGGGATGTGGGGTTGCAGGGGATGTGGGGTTGGGGGTTGGGGGGATGTGGGGTTGGGGGTTGGGGGTTGGGGAGATGTGGGTTTGGGGGGGATGTGGGGTTGGGGGTTGGGGGGATGTGGGGTTGCGGGGGATGTGGGGTTGGGGGTTGGGGGGATGTGGGGTTGCGGGGGATGTGGGGTTGGGGGGATGTGGGGCTGGGGGGGATGTGGGGCTGGGGGAGATGTGAGGTTGGGGGTTGGGGGGATGTGGGGTTGGGGGGATGTGGGGTTGGGGGGGATGTGGGGTTGGGGGTTGGGGGGATGTGGGGTTGGGGGGATGTGGGGTTGGGGGGATGTGGGGGTTGGGGGGGATGTGGGGTTGGGGGGGATGTGGGGCTGGGGGTTGGGGGGATGTGGGGTTGGGGGGATGTGGGGTTGGGGGGGATGTGGGGTTGGGGGGATGTGGGGTTGGGGGGGATGTGGGGTTGGGGGGATGTGGGGTGGGGGGATGTGGGGTTGGGGGGGATGTGGGGTTGGGGGGATGTGGGGTTGGGGGGGATGTGGGGGTTGGGGGGGATGTGGGGTTGGGGGGGATGTGGGGTTGGGGGTTGGGGGGGTGTGGGGTTGGGGGGATGTGGGGTTGGGGGGGATGTGGGGTTGGGGGGATGTGGGGTTGGGGGGATGTGGGGTTTGGGGGGGATGTGGTGTTGCGGGGGATGTGGGGTTGGGGGGGATGTGGGGTTGGGGGGATGTGGGGTTGGGGGGATGTGGGGTTGGGGGGGATGTGGGGTTGGGGGGATGTGGGGTTGGGGGGATGTGGGGTTGGGGGGATGTGGGGTTGGGGGGGATGTGGGGTTGGGGGGATGTGGGGTTGGGGGGATGTGGGGTTGGGGGGGATGTGGGGTTGGGGGGATGTGGGGTTGGGGGGATGTGGGGTTGGGGGGGATGTGGGGTTGGGGGGATGTGGGGTTGGGGGGGATGTGGGGTTGGGGGGATGTGGGGGTTGGGGGGGATGTGGGGTTGGGGGTTGGGGGGATGTGGGGTTGGGGGGATGTGGTGTTGCGGGGGATGTGGGGTTGGGGGGATGTGGGGTTGGGGGGGATGTGGTGTTGCGGGGGATGTGGTGTTGCGGGGGATGTGGGGTTGGGGGGATGTGGGGTTGGGGGGGATGTGGGGTTGGGGGGATGTGGGGTTGGGGGGGATGTGGGGTTGGGGGGATGTGGGGGTTGGGGGGGATGTGGGGTTGGGGGTTGGGGGGATGTGGGGTTGGGGGGATGTGGGGTTGGGGGGATGTGGGGTTGGGGGGATGTGGGGTTGACACGTGAACACACAGACAGGCGCAGGCACGCATGGGCGCGCACACACAGACACCCACACACAAGGATAATCACACACACATGGACAAACACACGCACACACTCACACACACCGTTCATCATTTTGAGAATTTCAATGTCTTTCCCCACATTGTACTCCAGTTTACACGGATTTCCCACTTACTCCATCTCCAGTGATCCTTAGTGGTTGACAATCGCCATCTGCTCTATTTACTGCATCATTTATTGACATCCATGAACAGAATCTCACTCACTGTCCCGCTCGCAGAAGCCAAAAGCCGATTCCCCGGTCAGATCCCGTTAATCGCCGCGTTCAGTCTGAGGAAATGCTCCGTAATGTCGTCTTGGTGTCTTCCGTTCTAATAAATGTCTTGCACTTCTCTCCAGAGATGCTGCCTGTCCCGCTGACATTCTCCAGCTGTTTGTGTCTATCTTACACTTCAGTGACCCAGCGGCACAGACTTTGCCTTGAATTCTTACCCGATCCTGGGATCACCAACATAACCATTATGACCCAATATCTCCAGGACTTCTGTGATCTAGGGCTAAGTTAAACTTCCCCGTTACAAACGTGTTCCCCAAATGCCCACAAACCCGAGGTCAGACCAAAATGCGGACCCCCAATGGTCACAGATCCAGAGACACATTAGATGTGTCTGGTTCACTTGCCCACGCTGACGTTACTGTCGTTGTCTCAGAATGCCCAGATTTCTAATGAAACGGTATAAAGTGAAAATGCAACGCACCTCATGAAGCTGTTCACGATTGCCGCTTTGCCTCAGAGCTCAGCAGAGAGCGAGTGGACACGATCCAGCTCTCTGGTCACTTTTATAGTCAGTGGGCTGGGCTGAGATCTACGAATTATTGTCTGAAATGGGAAATCGAAACTGAAACCGACAATCCTGAAAATTAATTGTGTGGTGGGAAAGTTTCCTTGTTTCCATCAACCAGGAATGCTGAATACATTGGGATTGGCGTCACAGTGAAGTGTGCCCAGCTCCCTGTTCACCAACACAATATTCTTGCGAAACATCTAGGGCCAACATTTGAATTCAGAATGATAATCACAACAATGCTGGTAATTCCGGAATTATGGATTTCTCCCACAAGCACTAGTTGATGCAGCCCAGATCTTGTCCTCACTGATTGCTTCTCACTGGTGGCTCTGCTTCGGATTTTGATTAGTCTAGAAAATACTATAAATTACTGCCTACTATGTGCTGAGGGAATTCACCTCAGCTATCCTGCCAATAGTCTGCATCCATCCCCAAGTGGATATCAAGCTTGCTCTAAATGAATCTTACTCCGTTATCAATAGGCTTGAGATAAAACACTCTGTATCACTGGTCGTTGTAGCTGGAGACTTCAATCAAGCCAACCTCAGGGGGGTACTACCAAAGTACTACTAGTACTTGTCCAACCAGGTGCCAGTACAACCTCTACCACTGCTCCACATTAATAAACAATGCCTTCCGCTCTGTCCCTCAGTTACATCTCAGTAAAGCTGACCATGTAGCTGTGCATGTACTCCCTGCCTATAAATAAAAATGGAAGCAGGAAGCTCTGGTATAGAGAGTTGTTCAATGGGTACCCGGATGTGACGTCGAAGAACGAGAGCAAAGAAGTGGAAGCCGATCACTGAAAGTTGGCGTGCAGGTACAGCAGGCAGTGAAGAAAGCTAATGGAATGTTGGCCTTCATAACAAGAGGATTTCAGTGTAGGTTCTTCTGCAGTAGTATAGGGCTCTGGTGACACCACATCTGGAGTATTGCATACAGTTTTGGTCTGCTAATTTGAGGAAGGACATCCTTGTGATTGAGGCAGTGCAGCGTAGGTTCACGAGATTGATCGCTGGGATGGCGGGACTGTCATATGAGGAAAGATTGAAAAGACTAGGCTTGTATTCACTGGAGTTCACCTTCCTACTGACCCTTGCTCTCCACACCCAATGTCTCCAGCAACTCCATCCCAGTATTCCACATCCGATGAGCTATCGGCCCGGTGAATGTGCCCGATTTCGGCTCTTCTGCCGTCACTGGACAGTCCATCAGGCGGCAGAAGAGTCGAAACCTGGGCGAATTCACCGGGCGGCTGGACTCGCTTGGGGGCTCCTTGGATGCGGAACCACCTGATCGCTCATCGGATGTGGAATACTGGGATGGAGTTGCAAGAGACATTGGGCGTGGAGAGCAAGGGCCGGTAGGAAATTGACCTGGGGTAATGCCTCCAGTGCCTCGAAGGAAGGCTACAGGAGGGTGTCCCCAGGACATAAGATGTCCAGGGAGGAGATGAGAGGGATGACGGTTCGCGGGCCGAGCTAGTCGTGGACGACGGAGGGGATCAGGAGTCGCTCCGGTAGAATGAGTACAGGGGAATCCAGACGGTGAAGGCAATGAAATGGCACCACACATGATGGCTCCGGCGCTATGATTAGTGTAGATGGTGGATCAAAAAACCCACTTTTGTCTATAGAACACATATGTAACCACAATGACAGAAAAACTATGACACATGCAAGTAGTCTGAATAACAACAAAAACATTTGCTTTCTGAAGTTTGGCTGTAATTTTGCCAGATAGATAAGATGTTGTTCTAATAATGAGAATTAATCAGCTTAAAATAACATTCTTTCTGCACATTAACCTACATTTAATGATGTATTTCTGAACATACAATACCAACTACATGCATCAAATGTAACGTAATGCATTACACATACTTTCAAACCAACAATCATTAACACATCAACTTAACACAGAAGGAATTACAGTGTTCTCTACCTCATGGTGTTCATTAGATACAAAGTTTTCAAGAAGGAACTGCAGATGCTGGAAAATCGAAGGTAGACAAAATAGCTGGAGAAACTCAGAGGGTGCGGCAACATCTATGGAGCGATGTTAATAGGCAATGTTTTGGGCCGAAACGTTGCCTATTTCCTTCGCTCCATAGATGCTGCTGCACCCGCTGATTTTCTCCAGCTATTTTGTCTACCTTCATTAGATACAAAGCTCTTTAAAATTCTTTTCACAGCTTTAGCTGCACTTTTACTGTTGAGTCGATTGAGAAGGTGCTGCAGGCAATGATTTCCTCACTCAGTCTTTTCATGATGCTGAATAGAAACTCAACCTCGAAAGTGAAACTTGGCCTGATTGGGTGATCTTTTCTCTGCCTGTTTATCACGTCTGTCAGTTATCACCAGTCGACTTTGACTCTTTGTGCCCAATGGAAAATAACGTTTATCTCTGCAATCAAATGAGAGAAGAGATATCACCCCAGGAGACCACATGAATGACAAGGGTGCCAGGCAAAATATTTGTGAACATTACGAAGCGATGCAATGTCGGTAGTATTTTTCCCAGTTCTTGTTTTGTATATACTGTATATTATGAAAAAAGTTGATTTTGAATTTAAAAAACGATTTTCTTTTTGCAAGGCCACATTCAACATGATGTGCGAAACATTGGTAGCAGTGATTTCTCACTGTTCCTTGTGTTGATCCCATTACCCCTATAGGGTGTCACCTGATATGTCGAACAAAAGACTAAGCCAAGGTTTAGTACAACTTAATCTTTATTAACACTCTAGTTACTTAAGCATGCATTCAAACCATTTACTTCTAATAACTTCACATTTACTTTGCCATTCCAACATCACTTCATAAACTAAATCACAAAACGCATGACTTGGACTCAGATATTATCCACATTAATGAATTGATCAGATTCACTCTGTTGTTCGGGGAGTCTCTGAGTGTTGAACTCACAACTCCCCACTCCCCTTCTTTAGTTTAGATTAGCTCAGGATATGTACGATCCAGTTAGAATGAAGAGCAAAGCAGGCAAACGTAAGGAAGCTTAGCTGACAAGGGAAATTGAGGCCTTGGTAGGTTTGCCAACTGTCCCGTATTAGCCGGGACATCCTGTACATTGGTTTGTCCCGTAAGGGACTGCGCTTGTCCCGTATTTGTCTGCTACTACTCGGGTCAAATGAACTGTCAGGTCAGAGCGCCGCGTCCAGCCCTGCCTCACCTGTCCCGACTTAGTCCAGCCCATGGATTGCAGCAGCAGCGCCTTGCCCGTGGCCCCTTCGGTCGGCAGCCCGGCCAGCTCTCTGACCATCGGACCTTAGCTTATCGCTGACACCACCATCCCTCCTTTTCATGGCGGATCATCAGTTCAACAGTTGGACGGGGTGTCGGACTTTGTGGGTGACGTCGTCCCGGCCAAAACTCTTCATCTGGCCCGCCGGCTGGGCTCTGTGTGCAGTCCAGCATCCAGGCCAACCCATCACTGATCGAGCCACCAACGAGTCGCTCAACGAATTGCCGTCGGAAATTTGTCCCATATTTTGACCTTTTGTTCCTTATTTGGGAGTGAGAAAGTTGGCATATCTAGGCATTGGTCAAAAACAAGAAGATTGCATGGGACAGGTATAAGCAGCTGGGATCAAGTGCATCCCTGGATGAGTTTTGGGAACTAAGGAGTAAACTGAAAAGGGAGATCTGGAGGGCAAAAAGGGGCCAGGAAATAGCTCTGGCAGGTAGCATTAAGGTCAATCCCAAATAATTTTATAAATACCTCAGGGGAAAAGGGTAACTAGAGAGAGAGGGACCTCTCAGGAATCAAAGCGGTCACCTCTGTGAGGAGCCACAGGAGATGGGCAAGGTCCTCAATGACCCGGCTAATACGGGACACTTGGGCCAGTCAATGGAAGTAGGTCAATTAACCACCAGGTGGTGCCAGCAATGGCTGCCTCGCCAATAGACTGTCTGTCCTTTCTTTGTGTTTTAACACTATAAACTATACGTTTATAGTGTTCTTTAGCTTTTATGTGGGGGGTTGGGGACATTTTTTTTAATGTCTTACCTCGGCGGAGATGCAATTTTTTTCCGTATCATATCTCTGTCCGCAGTGTGGCCAAAACATCGAGGAGTCCGACTTTTGATAGCTCGACCGCGGGGAGCCTGCGGGACTATAACATCGCGGAGCCCGCAATCTCTTTGCCAGGGATCGTCTGCGGAGCTCCAACCATGAGTGCCTGCGGACTTAACATCACGGAGCTCACGGTCTATGGTCAGAGAGCGACTTCGGGAACTCCAAGCCGCAGGAGGTTCAACCGCCCAGATGAGGGAGTTTCAATCGCCCTGACGCGGGAGCTTTGACCGCCAGCTGTGGGAGAATAAAGAGGAAGAAGCTTGGACTTTTTTGCCTTCCATCGCAGTGAGGCATGTGGGGAATCCGCTGTGGTGGATGTTTATGTTAACTTTTATGTAGATGTGTGTCTTGTTGCAAGGGTAATTTGCATATCACTGTTCCTTAATTGGTACATGTGACAATAAAAGACCTTTGAAACCTTTGAAACCTTTGAAACCTTTGAAGTGTCTTGAGTGCAGTCGGTGTTACCGTCATACTGTCATGTACGAAGGTAGAGAAATCTCCAAGGCATGATCAGATATCAGAACATTGCGGGAAACTAGAGAGGAAATTGCGGGAGCCTTGGTTGACATTCATGAGTCGTCCTTAAATACAGGAGAGGTGCCGGATGACTGGAGGGTGGCAAAGGTTTGCCTCTTTTCAAGAAGAGCTGCAGGGAAAATGCTGGGAACTATAGGCCAGTGAGCTTTACGTTTGCAGTTGGAAAGTTACTAGAGAGTATTCTGAGGGATAGGTTATACAGGCATTTGGGTGGGTAAGGGCTGATTAGGAATAGTCAGCATGGTTTTGCACGTGGGAGATCCGGACTTACAAATCTGATTGATTTTTTTGAAGACGTGACCAAAAAGGTGTAGATGTTGTGTACATGGACTTCGGTAAATTATTTGACAAGGTTCCGCACGGTAGGTTAGGAAGGTTAGGTTGCATGGGATCCAAGGAGAAATAGCTGGATCGATAGCAAATTGGCTCCATGGAAGAAAGCAGAGGGTGATGGTGGAAGGTTGCTTCTCAGACTGGAGGCCTGCGACTAGCGGTGTGCCTCAGGCTTTGGTGCTGGGCCCATTACTGTTTGTTATCTACATGATGGATTTGGATGAGAACATACAGGGCAAGGTTAGCAAGTCACATAGATACATAGAAAATGGGTGCAGGAGTAGGCCATTCGGCCCTTCGAGCCAGCCTTCAACATTCAATTTTATCATGGCTGATCATCCACAATCAGTATCCCATTCCTGCCTTCTCCCATATCCCTTGATTCCGTTAACCCTAAGAGCTCTATCTAACTCTTTTGAATGCATCCAGTGAATCGGCCTCCACTGCCTTTGGAGGCAGAGAATTCCACAAATTCACAACTCTCTGGGTGAAAAAGCTTTTCTCATCTCACTTCTAAATGGTCTACCCCTTATTCTTAAACTGTGGCCCCTGGTTCTGGACTCCCCCAACATCGGGACCATGTTTCCTGCATCTCACGTGTCAAATCCCTGCTCAAATCCCTGTTCAGTTCTTTTATAATTTTATATGTTTCTATAAAATCACAAATTACATTCTATAAAATGTTTCTATAATTTCTAATTCTTCTAAATTCCAGTGAATACATGCCCAGTTGGCCCATTCATCACCATATGACAGTGTCGCCATCCCGGGAATTAACCTGATGAACCTATGCTGCACTGCCTCAATAGCAAGGATGTCCTTCCTCAAATCAGGAGACCACAACTGCACACAATACCCCAGATGTGGTCACACCAGGGCATTGTACAACTGCAGAAGGACCTCTTTACTCCTATACTCAAATCCTATCGTTATGAAGGCCAACATGCCATTACCTTTTTTCACTGCCTGTTGTACCTGCATGCTTACTTTCGGTGACTGATGTACAAGGACAGCCAGGTCTCGTATTTCTCCTTTTCCTAATCTGACACCATTCCGATAATAATCTGACTTCTTGTTCTTGCCACCAAAGTGGATAACCTCACATTTAGGCTGTGGGCCGAGCATCGAAAATGTGTCTAGAATTTAACCTTTGTGACCCATGTCTGTGATTCACTTGAAATGTTGCACAGTTCTAAATCTGAGCAAAATTTCAAGTAGATCCCAGACTTGGGTCACGAATTATAATTATACAATATTATTGAGAAGGATGTCATAACTTGTCAGTGCCAAAAGCTGCACATTAATTAATTAATTAAGCGAATTAGAAAATGAGATTGAAAAAGTATGCACCATCTAATGTTCAATGCTGATAATACGCCATGGGGAACCTAATTGCGTGCTGCTGACTATTTAAACCATATATTATTCTTCCATATATATATCTATCAGGGGCGCCGTCCTGTACGGGTATGGCTGCCCAGCCTGCAGCTGTCCATTTTTTCTCTCTTTTTTAAATTTTAAGTTAGTTGAGTTTTTCCGTTTTCGGCGTCCGAGCCTTTTTTATGTGGGCCTGGGGAGAGGGGGGGGGGGGGGGGGGGGGAGGGGTAAACTGCTTTCTAGGGTCCCTACCTGGTCGGAGAGGCAGCTTTCTCCGGGCAGCACCGTCCACCCGTCCTCGCAGCCTACCAGCAGGCCTGGAGCGGCGTTTCCTGGGGGGACCGCCCAGAACCATGGCTTCGGCAGCGGCGCAGTGCTGGAGCGCCATCGCGGAGCGGAGCGGGCGATGGCTTGCCTGGGTAGCTGCGTGGAGCTCCGGTGAGCTGAAGACCGCAGGTGAACATCGCGGAGCTGCGGGACTGTGGGGCGGCCGGCCGCGCTGAATTTCAACTTTAACGTCGGGGGCCTGGGATCTCTCGGCAAGATCTTCAGCGCGGCCGGTTGGCGTCGGAAGCCACGGTCTCCAGCAAGGAAGCGGCCGTTACAGGCACCCAGAGCCGCTGAGAGGGTTCTCCCAACGCCGGAGCACCATCACCTGTCGAAGAAGGGCCTTTAACATCGGCCCCCGTAGCGGCAACTCTGGAGGCTTTAATAGGCCCGACAATGGGTGGACAAGGGGATGTGGACTGGACTTTGTGCCTGCCCTCATAATGGGAACCATTGTGGGGGGAAGTTTTTTATGTTTATTGTTAAATTCTTTAATGTTATGTCTTATCTTTATCTGTGTGCTGCATGGCAAGACAAATTTCACTACACCAATTGGTGTATGTGATAATAAATGTTCTTTGTCCTTTATATCTATATCTATATATATATATGCACCTCCCCTGCTCCAGTCATAATCTGTTGAGGGTCTTCCAGGTTGGCCAAGGGAGGTCGTGCCCGCTGGCGAGGCATTCAGTCAGAGTGATTCCTCTCTCCATCCAGTCGTGGGCTCGTGTGTTGAGCTGGTTCCATTCATCTTTCCAGATGTTGGTCCTTGCTGTTTCTTTGGTTGTCTGGAGAGGTGGGACTGTCTGCAAGAAACTGGCTCTGGATTTCAGTCGGGGTGGAGGTGCTGTGTGTCCTTGCAGGGGGTGCCATATTTACGTTATAGACCCCCCTTTGCAAATGAGGGCTATTACCTTTAACTTAAAATAACCCAAAAGGTTTTGCATTGTTTGTGTATCTGTAGTTTGTGTTTGTATCTGTGTCTACCTGGCAAATGTGTGTCTGTGATGTATGTGTGTGTGGATGTGTGTGCATGTGTGCATGTGTGCATGTGTGGATGTGTGTGGATGGATGGGCGGGGGGTGTGTGTGTGGCGGGAGGTTGGTGGGGGGGAGCGGTGTGTGAGCGGGTGGAGGGGTGTGTGGGGCGGTGGGTTGTGGGGGTGGGGTGGTTGCGGAGGCGTGTGAGTGTGTGGGGGGGTTGTGTGTGTGTGTGTGTGTGTGTGTGTGTGTGTGTGTGTGTGTGTGTGTGTGTGTGTGTGTGTGTGTGTGTGTGTGTGTGTGTGGGGGGGGGGAGAGAGGTGTGTGGGTGGAGCGGTTTTTGGGGGGGAGCGGTGTGTGAGCGGGAGAGGGGTGTGTGGGGGCAGGGCGGTTGTGAGGAGGGGGTATCATGGGTGGTGTTGTGTGGGCGAGGGGGTTGTGGGGGCAGGGGAAGGGGAAGGAGGGTTGTTGTAGGTGGGTTGTTGTGGTGGGGGGGGTCATGGGGAGGTTGAGCTGCAGGGGAAGGGGGGTTTGGTGTAGGGGAGGTTGTGGTGGAGGGGGATGTGATGAAGGGGGGTTTGTGGGTGGGCAGGTGTGTGTGGGGGTGGTGTGTGGGCGGGTGTGTGTGGGCAGGAGTAGTGTGGGCGGGGAGTAGTGTGGGCGGAGATGTGTGTGGGGTGGTGTGTGGGCGGGCGGGTGTGTGTGGGGGGGGGTGTGGGCGGGTGTGTGTGGAGTGGTGTGTGGGTGGGCGGGTGTGTGTGGGGGTTGTGTGTGGGCGGGTGTGTGTGGCCAGGAGTAGTGTGGGCGGGGATGTGTGTGGGGTGGTGTGTGGGCGGGCGGGTGTGTGTGGGGGTAGTGTGGGCGGGCGGGCGTGTGTGTGGGGGTGGTGTGTGGGCAAGGGGGTTGTGTGGGGGGAGGAGGGAGTGAGCTTGAAATAAGGACATGGCAAGAGCCATGGGGGAGGGGGGGCATCACGGGTGAGCTGGGGATGAGCCAGCGAGGAGGACCAGAGGGGTAGTGGCTGGGATTGGCGGTGCGATGGGGACTTACAGCGGGCGCTGGTCGCTTGTCTTTCCCCTCCGCCAGGATCAGAGTCTCCGCTTTCCGTTTGGCGATGTCAGCGACATCCCTGACTGGGCTGGGTTTGGTCATCGAAACATAGAAACATAGAAAATAGGTGCAGAAGGAAGTCATTCGGCCTCTTCGAGCCAGAGTCTCCAACTCTGAGCTGGGTGGGTCTCCCACGCTGGGCTGGGTCGGGTCTCCTACGCTTGGCTCCAAATCTTTTGTAGTAATAGAGTTTCTGCAGTCAACACACTTATATAAGTCTGTACATGGCACACCATGCTGTTGACATGAGCATCTTCCTTCCCTTGTACTTTACTTCTCACAGCTTGTTTCCTTGCATGAAAGATATGTTAATTTCTAGCAAGGTGTTTGGGGATGGAGGCAGACCAGCCCAGTCAATGTCCAATTCACCACCTACAATTTTCCACCCATGTCCATTTGGACTGTGAATTTGTGGAAACTGTTCCAAACATTTTGAATGTAAAGCAGCCTGTAAAATAAATCAACATCTTCAAATATTTATTTTCATTGTTCAAAGTAACATCATGTGACCATAAGTACTACGAATTGTTGTTTGAGTCCTATCATTACCTTTGTTTCTTCGAGACCTTGCAGAAGTGATGATAGCACTCGGCATGATAACCCGGTATACTCTGCTGCCTCCTAATAATAGAAGATAAAATGTATCAGAGAGTGTTTTACATCTTTTCTTTTTTCCAACTGTTGTCGGGCAAGTGGCGGGACGTGCAGTGGACCGACGTTGCCGTGGGGACCTTCGATTGGGTGAAAGAGGGATTGGCTTGGCGAGGATGCTGGTACATCCGCGGGTCGATGCCCCTACAGCACTAACTGTGGATGCCTCGGACTCTGCGGTTGGCGGTGTATTGGAACAGTTTGTAGACGGTCACTGGCGGCCTCTCGCCTTTTTCAGCCGCCAACCCAACGTGGTGGAGCATATATACAGCACCTTCGACTGGGAACTGCTCGCTTTATACCTGGCGGTGAGGCATTTCCGTTATTTCCTGGAGGGCCGGGACTTTGTTGCCTTTACTCACCGTTAGCCCCTCACTTTCGCCTTGGTCCGCTCGGCAGCAGCGCCACATCACTGCTATCTCCGAGTTCACGACGGACTTCTGGCACATTGCCGGGAAAAATAACCTGGTCGAGGACGCATTGGCCTGCCCGGCTCTTATGGCCGTTCTCCACGTGTCCCCGGGAATCGATTGCTCCACTTTGGCGGCTGCGCAGTTAACGGATGAGTACCGATCTGCCATCACAGGGCTGGTGCTCGATGACGTGCCTTTGGGTTCTGCTGGCATCACCGCCCTATGTGACGTCTCCACGGGGAAACCACGGCCTATTGTTCCGGCGGCCTGGCGTCTTCGGGTTTTCAACACTATTCATGGTTTGGCCCACCCATCCATCCGGGCGACGGTGGCGTTCGTTACTGCAAGATTCGTATGGCATGGATTGCAGAAGCAGTTCAGTCATTGTGCCCGGACGTGCATTCCCTGTCAAACATCGAAGGTTCAGCGTTACGCCCGAGGGCCAGTTCAAGACTTTGCGGGGCCTCGCCGACGTTTCGATCACGTCCACGTGGATATCGTGGGGCCGCTGCCTCTGTCCTGCGGCATTTCACACATGCTTACGGTGGTGACCAGTTGACCCGGTGGCCGGAGGCCATCCCGCTTGTCGACACCTCGACCATGTCCTGCGTGCGTGCCCTATTGGCCTATTGAGTTGCCCGTTTCGGGCTGCCGCTGGACATCTCGTCCAACCAGAGTGCCCAATTCACACCACAGCTGTGGTCACCATTGGCTCGTCTGTTGAGGGCTCAGCTCCACCACTCGATGGCCTATCACCCCCAGTTGAATGGGTTGGTGGAACGTTTCCACCGCCAGCTTCAGGATGCTATGAAGGTTCAACTCACCGGTCCCTGTTGGATGGACAAGTTGCCATGGGCCATGCTGGGGATCCACACCGCCCCAAAGGAGGACTTGCAGGCTTCATTGGCTGAGTTGGTTTACGGCGTTCCACTAACCGTGCCCAGGGAGTTGATCCCGACCACTGGCGGCCCTCAGGAGTCGCCATCATCCATGTTGGTCCGACTGTGGGAGAGGGTCGGCACCCCGTCTCCTGTCCCAACGTCTCGGCATGGTGTTGCTCCATCTCACGTGCCGCCAGTTCTTGCGGACTGTCAGTATGTCTAACTCCGCCGTGATGCCCACAGGTTGCCCTTGCAGCGCCCTTACAAAGGTCCTTTTTAGGTGCTACGGCATGGGCCCATGACTTTTGAATTGGACATAGGGGGACGGGGGGGGGGGGGGAGACTGTGTCGGTGGCTCACTTGAAGCCGGCCCATTTGGACATGAGCGAGCCAGTCCAGGTGGTCCAGCCTCAGCGTCGAGGGCATCTGCCGTCTTAGATCCCACCTAATTCATCCTTAACAGAAAATAAACCTTTGTGTGGGGTCGTACGTACGAGGTCCGGCCGCCTCATTCGGCTGCCCGTCCGTTTTTGTGCCTCCGGTTCTGGTGGTGGGTGGTAATGTGGCGTCACGTATTGATGGGCCACGCACGATATATTACCTTCAGCTCTGGTGTCGGGTGTCCCGGTGACAATAGGGAGGGGTCACGGTGTAGTCATGGGTTCCTCTGGGGAGTATTTAAGGGGTTAATCATGCGTGCATGGGGTTGGTGTGTGAGGAGAATTAGTGAGCAATAAAGGACAGTATTTTTGGACAAGCTTTGTTTCTGCCTCGTTCTTTAATGGACAACTCCACATCCGCCCCAACCTCTTGTAAATTAGACTTACACTGTAAGTTACTACCGTAGATAAGTTAGTCCATGTTCAATCGGAGGGGCAGAGGCAACAGAACAGCTACAGAAAAAACATCTCATAGTACTTAAGTCTGCATAGACTTCAATTCATAAAATGTCAACTTCTTCTTAATGTTAATGGGACTTCCACTAAGTTACTATTGTAGATAAGTTACTTCAAGTTCAACTTCGCATACACCAATTGATTTCAACATAAACATCCACCATTTCTGAGCATTTCTCACTGCAATGGAAGGTAATAAAGTGCAGTCAATCTTCCTCCTTTGTTCTCCCGTGATCAGGGGCCACCAACCACAATCACCGACCCGTAACATCACCTATCCATGTGTTCCAAAGATGCTGCCTAACCCGCTGAGTTACTCCAGCACTCTGTCTTTCTTTGTGAACCAGCATCTGTGATTCCTTGTGTTGGCTTTCATTCATATTTGGTCCTCATTAGCTACAAATTCAGTTGCATTGCAACATTATAATTGTCGATTTGTTTCTCACAATGTCCAATGTGCACACACATTTGAAGGCATGCAACGCTGGCTCTCATGTTTCAGCAGGAGCAATGGTAACACCGAATGCAAATTTGCAGATCTGTAAGTTCATGACATTAATTAGAGTTGATGCTGGGTGAATGGATGTCTTTCACACTGTAGTTCAACAAAGCAAAGAAAGACCATGGCTTAGAAACACCAATCTCTGGGAAGGCCATTTAAACATGCAGCAAATGATGTGGCAACTCACTTTAAACCTCTGTCTTCTGCTCTAAATTCCCCTTCTCTCGCTAAAAGACTATGCTTTAACACTATCTATTGCTCTCATTATTTTGTGCACCTCTATAAGATCATCACTCAGCCTCCTGCACTCCAAGGAATAAAGTCCAAACCTGCCAAACCTCTCCCTACATCTCAGGCCCTGGAAACATCCTTCCAAATAGTGAGAGCAGATGTTAATTAAGGGCAGACAGAAGATTCTGAGGCAGAAAATGAGACTCCAAGATGGTGTGTTTAAGAAGGAACTGCAGATGCTGGAAAAATCGAAAGTATACAAAAAAATGCTGGAGAAACTCAGCAGGCTTATGTAGGCGACGTTTCGGGTCAAGACCCTTCTTCAAGGTTGTGGTGTAGAAGGGTCTTGATCCGAAACGTCGCCTACTCCTTTTCTCCATAGATGCTGCCTCACCGCTGAGTTTCTCCAGCATTTTTGGTCTACTCCAGGATGGTGTGTTGTCTCCCTAATCCAGGGTCCAAGATGTCTCGGAGCAGCTGCAGAACATTCTCAACAGGGAGGGTTATCAGTCGGACATCATTGTGCATCTTGGCACAAATGACATAAATAGCAAAAAGGATGAGATCCTGCAAAGTACAGATGGGGAGTTTAGTTTAATTAAGTTTAGTTTAGAGATTCAGCGCGGAAACAAGCCCTTCGACCCACCGAGTCCGCGCGACCAGTGATCCCCGCACACTTACATTATCCTACACACACACTAGGGACAATTTATATTTATACCAAGCCAGTGAACCTCACATCAGTTGTAGGGAAGGTAAATCCCTCATGATGGGCTGATTCAGAAGATTAAGATGCTCAGGATTAACAGTGATTCAATCGTATGTTTTCAGAACTGGCTTACTGTTATAAACAGAGGGTTGTGGTAAAAGGACAATTTGCAGACTGAAGTCTCTGACCAGAGTAGTTTAGTTTAGAGATACAACATGGAAACGGGTCCCTCAGTCCACCGTGTACACACACTGAACATTGAACACCCATTCACACTAGATTTATATTATCCCACTTTCTCATCCATCCTTACATACTAGGGGCAAATTACAGAGGCCGATTAATCTATAAACCTGCACCTCTTTGGGATGTGGGAGGAAATTGGAGAACCTACATGATCACAGGGAGAACGTAGAAACTCCACATGGACAGTCCCAAGTTCAGGATGGAGCCTGTGCCTCTGGCGCTGTGAGGCAGCAGCTCTACTAGCTGCCATCCCTTAGGATATTGCATTCCACAGGGATCTGTGCTGGGATCTCTGCTGTTTGTGACATATATGTAAATGACTTGGTTGTAAATGTAGATGTGGTGGTTAGTATGTTTGAAGAGAACATTGCTGATTGTTGGGGTCGCAGACTGTGAGACAGGCTGTCAAGGTGTACAGCAGGATATAGATGAGCAACACATACGAGTGCAGAAATGGCAGATGGAGTTTAATAGTAAGATTAAATGAGAACTTACCAGTTTGAAGTTTGATCTTTATTTTATGAGGAGTTACGATGAGCAATTACGTGAAGAACCCCACCAGTCGGCATGCATGACAATCTTCAAAGCAGCGGTGTGAAATCACAGAACAACAACAATTGAAGTATTACAGTAAGATTATAACTCTAGAACTACCAGATGAGCTTTGTGACATGAGGGTTGGGAGCGGTGGGCACGTAGTCGCTCATCGTAAATCCTCATAAAATAAAGATCAAACTTCAAACTGGTAAATTCACTATTTTACTTCGGAGTCACGCGATTGATACCGTGAAGATTTTAAAAGTCTGTGATTTCACGCCGATCCAAGTCCAGACGTTTCACACTGCAAGCAGTTGACTCAGGAGGAGTGAATTAGTAATAACATTGATTCATGATACTGATTAACATGTTAGTGCTTTAATTCACATATAACAAAAAATATACAATAGGCACTCCTCTCTTCCAGGGAGAAGCTATGAAACAAAATTTAACACAGAGTGGGTGAACACTCCAGATTCAACAAGTGGCTTGTTGTAGAACCTCTGAAAAGTCGATTCATTTGACCATCCTGCGGCCGCGAGGATATGGTCTAGAGGGACGTCCATTGCCCTCGCCGCTGACGTTGATGCCGCCCTGGTAAAGTGAGATTTAGAATTTTCAGTATTAACTCCTGCACACCCCAGGACTTGCTTAAGCCATCGTGAGATGGTCTGAGATGTGTTTTTTTGCGGCTTATAAATGGTGCTACCTCGGAGCCTCTGAGGCTCTTTGTGACGTCAATATAACGCATCAAGTGCGCCACTACACACAGCCGTGAATCTGTGGGATAAGCTGACAATACAAGCTTGTATCCGGACACCCCTGGTCTGCTTTGTTTGAGTAAGTCATAGATGTGAAATGTAACGTCATTCTGTGATGATACCATCCTGTGCAGACACAGTTTGTGGAGAGTCTGAACCCTTTGCGTTGATGTAAGCGCCATGAGCATAACCAATTTGAGGTTGATCATTGGTAAGAACAATGTTGTGGCTGTTCCCCATTGACGGAGTACCGTCAGTACCATGCTCACAATACAGATTTGAGAGTACCTAGGCCTAGGAGGATTTGAATTAAACACTCCCTTCATGAATCGTGATATTAACGGGTGGGACCCTAATGGTTGGAGTCCTGACCCCCGGCACAGGTACGCTGACAGGGCACTCCTGGCACTGTTGATGGCACTATAACTCAACCCTTCATTGCTGTGTAAGTGAGATAGGAATTCTAGCACATCTGGGATGGAGGCTGTGTGGAAAGTGATGTTCCCCTGTAAGCAAAATTCCTCCCATTTCGTGATATGGGAGATGTACTGCCTTTTTGTGCTATCCCTCCAGGATGACGTGATGATATCCACAGTCTGTTTGGATAGTCCCAGACCCAGGTATGGCCTTCTTAAAATTTGCAAATCAACAAATTTACACGATCATTCAATGGGTGTGGATCCCCTGTCACAGGGCGCACCAGTAACTGTTTTTGTTTTGGTACCACCATAATAGGGTGCGTGGTTATGTCCAAAATGAGCGGGAACCATGGATGTGTAGGCCAGTCGGGTACCACCAAAACCCCTGTGGCGGTGTCCTGCTTGATCTTACTTAGGCACCGGCTGATGAGGCAGAAGGGGGGGAAAGCATATAAAAACATTCCACCCCAGTGCAGTGAGAATGCATTCCCTGCAACTGTCCCTGGGTCTGGTTCCCATGAAACATACTTCCGAACCTGGTGATTAAGTCTGGAAGCAAACAAATCGATATCTGGCATCCCATACCGAAGGACAATTTTATCAAATACTAGACAAAGTGGGACCCGTTGGGTCCCATGTTCACATGGGAGGGCTGGTCTCCGACGCAATATTCCACCTCTCCACCAATTCCAATATTGGTGGTCAGTGGGGGGACTTTCTGGAGCGCTGGTATGGGCTCTTGGGGTGGCAGCTCAGTCCCTGAAACCTGATGTGCTGGCAGCTCATTCACGGCTGGTGGGTTGGCAGTTGACTCATGGCTATTCATTGATATTCCATTTCAAGCAGGTTGCAAGGCCACCAAATTCAAATCCATTTTCCTGCCATTTTAAGCAGGGTGCAAGGCCACCAAATTCAAATCCGTTTTCCTACCATTTCAAGCAGGGTGCAAGGCCACCAAATTAAAGTGCAGTTTCTTACCACTTCGAGCAGGGTGCAAAGCCACCAAATTCAAATGCAGTTTCCTACCACTTCAAGCAGGGAGCAAGGCCACCAAATTCAAGTGTAGTTTCCAACCACTTCAAGCAGGGTGCAATGCCACCACATTCAAATGCAGTTTCATACCATTTCAAGCAGGGCGAAACCACCAGAAAACCATACATAACACCAAACTCACAGTTCAGTAGATATTCAGTGTGTTCAGTTGATTCACAGCTCAGATAAAGTCGTGACCTCTCCCTCCCCCATCATGCAGAGACTGAGCCACACTCACACGTCCTGATTTTATAACCTTTCCCCTTCCCACCAGAAAAGGTGTGGCCTTCATCCTCATGAGATTCCCAACATATTTTAAACATTAATAACACTTTTATTTTTCATTGATGGGAAGAATACTCTGCACCTGCTAAGTGGAGGTGGACTGAGTAAGATGGCCAAATATCACAGCCGTAAGTGGTAGTGTTTAATCTAAAATCAATATAGAGTGCAAAAAGGAAGTTACCCATAGTACCCAAACCACCATTTGCAGTGGTGCTTTTTAACTTCAACCCAAAGCACCCAAACCACCATTTGCAGTAGTGCTTTTTAACTTCAACCCAAAGCACTCAAACCACCTTGCAGTAGTGCCTTTTAACTTCAACCCAAATACCCAAACCACCATTTGTAGTAGTGCCTTTTAACATGAACCCAGAGCACCCAAACCACCATTTTCAATAGTGCCTTTTAACTTCAACCCAAAGCACCATTTGTAGTAGTGCCTTTTAACTTTAACCCAAAGCACCCAAACCACCCAAAGCATCATTTGCAGTAGTGCCTTTTAACTTCAACATAAAGCACCATTTGCAGTAGTCCCTTTTAACTTCAACCCAAAGCACCCAAACCACCATTTGCAGTAGTGCCTTTTAACTTCAACCTAAAACATTCAAACCACCATTTGCAGTAGTGCCATTTTACTTCAAACCAACCAAATTTTCATTTTCAAACCACATTAAGGGCACTCACAGTTGAGTAGTCATGTGTTATTCAGAGAGACGTGACACTCTGGCTTTCTCCATCTTGCAGAGACTGAGTGAGGCACACCACCTCCAGGTTTTATAGTCCCTCCCATCTCCCACCAGCAGGGGCAGCAGAGAGAATGGCATTTAAAAAAAAAAACATTAATATTTCTCTGATTTATCATCGATGGGAAAAATCCTCCGGTCCAGGGAGGCGGAGGGGGCCCTGAGCGAGGTGGCCAAAAATGACGGCTGTAGGTGGCGGCATTCTCTCGGAAATCACAGCACAGCGAGCCAAAAGCAAGATTAGACTTTTAGTAATATAGACATCCTGATTCAACACCCACTCAGTGTTGTCATTGAATTTACGTGACCTGGTGTCTGCCACCCCATTGAGTCTGCCTGGCAAGTAGTCAGCTGAAATCCAAATAGTCCTTTTTATGCACTAGTGCCAAATAATGTTGGCCAGTTTGTCACATGATTTCAACTTGATTCCACCCATGTAATTGACAAACGACACTGCCGTGGTGTTGTCAATCTGCAGTTGGACATGTAAGTGATGCTTAGTGGTACAATACGCTCTGAGCCCATATAATGCTCCTAAAAGTGCGAAATAATTTATTCCATGTAATTGGAGAATCAGTGCCTCATGCTTATCCCATCTGCCTCCACAGTTAGACCTGGTGTCAGTAGCACCCCAACCTCAGGCACTGACATCAGTCTGTAAAATAAGTGAAGGTGCTTCGGTCAAAATTATGCCATAACAATTTGATATGTTTCTTTTTTTTATTATTGAATAATTTTTATTAGAAGTATAAGTACAGGTGTAAGTACAAATATAAGTACATATAAAAACAATGTTCTTGATAAAGAGATAGGTAATAATTACCATGTTTTCTTATATATACTTCTAAACATTTTATTGTAGTTTTTTTTTTAGTGAAAAGTAGGAAAGTGTGAAAAATGGTTAACATAAAAATAGTTATAAAATAACCAAAAGAGAAAAGTAAATAAAATAACAGTGGTATATTATACAAACAGTATTTATATAATAATATATCCGTGATCAATAATGTATTATTTTTCGCTCAATCCTTCGTTCAGGTCTCGATCAGGTCCACAAACCGAGTCATATTGGTCCCTTAAGATATTCAAGGAATGGAGACCAAATCAGATTAAATTGGTCTAACTTGCCTAAAAGTGCAAGTCTTATTCTTTCCAAGTGTAAAGTCTCAGCCATTCCTGAAATCCACAATTTGATTGTAGGGGGTATGGGGCCTTTCCAAAATTGTAAAATTAATTTTTTACCAATTATTAAACTATAATCTATGAAAGTTCTTTGTGCTGTCGTGAGTAATTGATCCCTTTCTAATATTCCCAATATTATTAATTTTGAGTCTGGAACTAGATTCTTATTTACAAACATTCGAGATTACCTTAAATATTTCCAACCAAAAATTCATAATTTTTATACAAGTTGTAAAAGAATGTGTTAAATTAGCTTCTGGGTATTGGCATTTGTCACATATAGGAGATACATTAGAAAACATTCTATGTAATTTAGATTTTGAAAAATGCAATCTATGTAAAACTTTGAATTGTATCAGAGAGTGTCTAGAATTTAATGAACAATTATGTATATATCGTAAACTTTCATCCCAGATATCAGGTTCGATTGTTTCACCTATTTCATTTTCCCATAGTTGTCTGTACTTTTCCGTATTGGGTATATCATTTTCTAATAAAATATTATAAATGTATGATATTAATTTTTCCGTGTTTGGGTGTTTATTTAAGCATTCATCTAGAATTCCCGTCTTTCTCTTTTTATATTCCTGTGCAGTTGTTTTAATGTAGTCAGTTATTTGTAGATATCTGAAGTAGTGTTTAGAGTGTAGTCCATATATTTCCTGTATTTCTTTAAATGAAAGATACAGATTGTCCCTGTAAAGGTCACTGATCTTATTAATCCCTTTATTTTTCCATTGTAAGAATCCTAAATTTTCCAGGGATGGTTTAAAACTTACATTATTAACAATGGGAAGAACTAATGGGATATCTTCTAGTTTTAACGTTCTTTTTAACTGTCTCCAAATATTAATTTCACTATTAATTATTGGGTTTTCACGATAAATTTTCTTAAATATTTTAATTTTAGAAAATAATATGGAACTGATTTCATACGGTAAGCAGTCTTCCTTTTCCATAAGTAACCAGTTTGGATTTTCATCCAGTTCAACCCACCAAAAGTTCATATTCTTAATACTAACTGACCAGTAATAATATATAAAATTAGGTAATGTTAAACCTCCACTAATTTTCGATTTACATAAATATTTTTTATTTATTCTATGGCTTTTATAGTCCCAAACAAAATTAGTGACTATAGAGTCAACCTTTTTAAAAAAATTCTTAGAAAGATATATCGGGATCATTTGAAATAAATATAATAATTGTGGGAGAAAAATCATTTTTATCGCATTAATTCTACCTATCATTGAGATAGGTAATGTTTGATATGTTTCTAATCCACCACTGTACCTCTGCAATGGCTTCAGATGCTAAGTGCATGGGCCAATTGTAATGACTTGCATGTATTCTCAGTGCCTGTACCTTTGCCCTCTGTAAGTGTTGGTAGTGCAAAGGTCCATATTGGGCAGCTGGAAAGGCAGCTACCAATTAAGCTCACAAACCTGTTTAATTGAGGGTGATTGCTCCCTCAAGAGATTGATACAGCCTTCAATTAAATCTATTCCAGATAGTCAATTGGGTGAACTGGCACCAATTTTGATTTAACTGGGTGGACAACGAATCCTAGCCTCTGCACCATGAGTTGAACAGCTGAAACTGATAACTCAGCTGCATCAAAGGTGTTTCCAATGATTAGAATGTCATCCAAATAGGCCATGACAATATGGCCTTGTGACCGTAATAACCCAAGTACTGGTTTTAGCAGCTTTGTAAATAAGTGAGGGGCTGAGATCAATCCATTAGGTAGAGCTCGAAATTGCCACAATTGTCCCATCCAGTTAAATTTCAAATATCTGCAAAAGTCTTTATGAACAGGCACTGAATAATATGCATCTTGGAGATCCATACATGCCATATAACACCCCCTTAAAAGCAGTTACTTGGCAGTAGCAAATGGTTCCATTTTAAAATACTGACACAGCACAAACGGGTTAAGTCCTGTTAGGTCCAAGATAATCCTACACCCACCATCCTTCTTTGGTCTAGGGAACACATTAGGCACAAATGGATGAGTCTGATAAATTGTTTTCTCAATTACTCCCTTGAGGCATAATATTGCTATTTCAGCTTGGATCATCAAATTCTCTGTTTGTGAGAAGATGAGTGCCCGTTTTGGTTTGTGCTGGGTGGGTGGACACAGGTTGGGAATAAATTCAATTTTAAACCCTTGAATACTCTGCAGTATGAACACATTCAATGAGATTTTATACCATTCTCCCAGATACCTGTGTAACCTCCCTCCAACTGAGAGGCAATTCTTTCTCAATATGTTTCGACAAGAGCCAGACCCACCTACCTCCATGCTTACCGGTTAGAGCTCTTTGCCTGGTTCTGGGTGGAAAGGGTATGTTTCCCCATGCTCCTGCTGGGGAGCGCCAGCTACGGACATTAAACGGTTGGCTTGGTCCTTGCCCAGTCCCGGTTTCAGCTGATCATTGGCGCCTTGATGAGCCCAACGGGTTTGGCCTCGTCGTCCAGCTCCTTTACTCTTTTAGCCAGGTCTTCCCCAAATAATAGGTTCGGCGGCTGGACATTGCCAGGCTTGCATAGGGCAGCAAACCTGGGATTAATGTGGGGCGGATGGCGCTCTTGCGGAGGCAGTTAATCTCAAAGTGCACATTTCACATGAGAGCCAGGGCATCCTGCTGAACTTCAGTCAGTGGCCCACCATCCACCGACCTACCAAAAGCCGTTATTCCGGATGCCAGCAGCTTCAGCACCCATTGCAGTTTAATCTCCGGCGCTCGGATGCCTACCCCCATATCGTCCCAAATGGCATGGTTTACTGGCGGCACCTTCAGCAGAATACAGTTCTCTGGGGTATCATATTTCTTGGCAGTGGTGTCCATGACCAGCTTCTGGAGCTGGTGGGAGGCCAGGTAATTTATGCTGGCAGCCAGCTCCTCTCCAAGCGGCTTGCCAGAGTCTGTAGGGATGGCAAACCTGGCCGCCAGGAATGGGACCTCTGGCGCTTGCACCTCGTCCCGTGGGGCAGCCTCCATCGCTGAGCACTCTGACCCGGTATACTCTCCTCGTCCAGGGGAGATATACTTGGCAGCCCTATAGGTGCTGCTGGCGCGGGCTCTTGGAGAGGCCGGCGCTCTTGATGGAGCAGCCTCTCCACCAGGAGCTCCATCCTGGATACCCGTTCCACGGTATCCATTCTTAGGGGTGAACCCTCTCGACCGGACTCGTCTGAGTCTATCGGTCGGTCAGACTTTCGGGAGATCAGGTGCATAAAAAGCTGTGTAGACATTGTCACTATCACAAAACACATCTGTGTCTTTCCCAATAACAAACCATGGATGACCAAAGACGTCCAACTCCTGCTAAAAGCCCACAACGTGGCTTTCCAGTCCGGCAATACAGAGCTGTATAGTACGGCCATGTCCGATCTGAAGAGGGGCATCAGAGACGCCAAAGCAACCAACAAGCGAAGGATTGAGAGCCACTTTGACAACTCAGAACCCATCGTGTATGGCAAGGTATACGACACATCACCAATTACAATAACAACACCAACCCTTCCACTAGCAACAGTACGTCACTGGTAGAGCAGCTCAACCACTTCTTTGGCCACCATAAGATGGAGGGAACAGAGACTGTCATGCTCACTACTCCAGCTCCAGCTCCCAATAGTAGACACTCATCATATAGACTGCTGATGTGACACGCATGCTCCGTAATGTCAACATACGGAAAGCAGCTGGTTCGGACGGAGTTCCAGGACGGGTCTCAGAAACTGCGCTGCTGAGTTAGCTGACATGTTCACAAACATTTTCAAACTATCCCTGGCACAGTGCATTGTCCCCACATGCCTAAAAACATCTAAAATATTTACAGTTCCAAAGCAAACAGCCAGAACCAGCCTCAATGACTACAGGCCAGTTGCATTAACACCAATAATCATGAAGTGCCTGAAGAGACTGATCCTTAAACACATCAGGGCTGATCTCCCACCCACCCTGGATCCATACCAATACACATACAGAGCCAACAGATCAACAGATGACGCCATTGCCACTGCCCTCCGTACTGTAGAACAATGGGGAGCATACGCACAGCTGCTGTTTGTTGATTACAGCTCTGCATTTAATACAATCATACCCAGCAGACTGCTCTCCAAGCTGTCCGACCTCAGCTTCCAACACAACATCTGCCTTTGGATAAAGGACTTCCTAACAGACCGGCCTCAGTCAGTCAGGATGGGTCCCACTCTCCCACTCTGTCACTTAGCCCAGGGGCTCCACAAGGCTGTGTGCTGAGCCCCCTCCTCCACTCCCTCTGTACCTATGACTGTATACCAACGTGAACACAATCATTAAATTTACGGATGACACGACATTGGCGGGGCTGATCACTGAGGGCGATGAATCAGCTCACAGGGAGGAGGTACAGAAGCTAATAGGCTGGTGCTCAGAGAACAACTTGGCACTCAACACCAAAAAAACAAAATAACTTATCCTGGACTTCAGGAAGAAGCAGGGTGACCATCCCCCACTGCACATCAACGGAGAAAGAGTGGACAAGAGTCTCCAGTTTCTTGTTCCTGGGCACCCACATCTCAGCAGATCTCAGGTGGTCAACTAACACGCACTCCCTGGTAAAGAAGACACAACAACAGCTTCACTTCCTAACACCACTCAGGAAAGTCAACTTGCCACAACAGCTGCTGGTGTCTTTCTACCGCTGCTCCATTGACAGTGTCCTGACACATGGCATCCTGGTGTGGTATGGCAACAGTTCTACAGCTGACAAGAAGACTCTGCAGAGAGTCTTCAACACAGCCCAGAAGATCACCAACACACACCTGCCTGTCCTGGAAGAGATCTATAGACCCTGTTGCATGCGGAAGGCAGCCTGCACGGAGTCACGTGAGTGATTCAGTGAAGAACCCCACCAATCCACACGCGTGTCATTACGTCGTTCGCTTGGTGAAGCACCGGACTGGCAGGCAAGTCGCTCCTGCCAGCGGTAAGTTTAAACTACAGGTAAGTTTGGTTTTTCTTACCTGGTTTTGATTTTCTTGCAGGAACCTCTTTTACAGATGTTTTCCTGCTCGATATTTTGACGAAGTCCGACGAGGGAACCGGCTATGAACTGTGGGGACACCCTGATCCCGACCGCGGAAGCGGGTAGCTGGTGAATGTCGGCTTTGCGATCGCAGTCACTGATAACGGGGAGGGGAAACCCAGCAGCAATGCGGCGCCCAGACCGCAGTGGGCCCCAGGATATGGGGTAAAACTGACCAGAACGGCCAGCCCTGGTGCCGGGAGGGTTCCCACCGGTAATGTATAACATTTGGAGGTTGGCCAGAATGGAGCCCCTACGGAGAGGGGGCTCCGTCTAGTTACACTGGCAGGAGTTGTGTCAGCACGGGGCTATGGGAGAGCCCGCGTCAGCAGCACCTTGCACAGGGCTGCTTCATGTTCATAATCAGTCTGTGTCAGCGCGGGTCTATAGGAAAGCCCTCACCAGCAGCGCCTTGCACAGGGCTGCTTAATATGGATGCCGAGTCTGTGGCAGCACCGGCCTGTTGGAGAGCCCGTGCCAGCAACGCCTTGTAACAGGGCTGCTTAATGTTGATGCCGAGTGTATGGCAGCGCCTGCCTATGGGAGAGGCCGCTCCAGCAGCGCCTTGTAACAGGGCTGCTTAATGTCTCCCTCTTGGAAGAGGATAGCATGGCGGGTCAGTGGAAATCTGACGCCGAGTCTGAGGGTATACCCATGGAGCATACCCCAAGGGATGAAGGGCACGTGTCAGATGTCCCATTCCTGGCAGCAAGGTTTGCCATCCCAACATGATGGAGTGAACACTGCTATCAGGTGCACATTAGAGATCTTCTATTCAGGTAAGACCTATTCAACAGACAAAACCTGGTGGACGAAGCAAAAGCTATCGGACCAATCAAGGCTGATGACGAGCAAAGCTTCATCGTTTCAGGGACAACACCCTACGCCTTCATCAGCAGTAAGAGGTTAACTGAACCTAGTGACAGCATGAAGTTGGGCAGAGGTTCCACCCACCCTAATCTATGAGGTAACCAGGCAGATAGGTTGGTCTGGAACTTCCATACATGAATAAGGGTACCACTTATACTTGGTTGTACATTAACAAATGGTAAGACATAGTCAGCTACTTAGTGGCATCTAAACATGTAAAACTGCACAACATTAACATTCCAAGCAAGGGAATTATGCCCAGCATTGTTTTAAGAGAAATATGGTGGGAGCAGATTATTTTGGACCTGACGGGAGTTAGTCTGTTTGTGCTGTATAATTTTAAAATGGAAACATGCGCTACTGCCAAGCAATTGGTTTCCACAAGGTATTATATGGCATGTATAGACCTTAAGGATGCCTGTGCATCAAGAGTATCTGCAATTTAGCTGGATGGGGGAATTATGGCAATTCAAGCACTGCCTAATAGGTTAACCTCAGCCCTAGATATCGGTTTCAGCTGTTACACTCATGGTTGAGAGATTGGTCCCATCCATCCAGCTAAATTGGTACTGGTTAAAGTAATTGACTATTTGGGATTCACAGTTAATTCAACTCACATGTCTGTGACTCTGCCCAAGGGCAAGAGATTAGATTTAATTGAAGGCTGCATTAAGCTCTTGGGGGAGCAATCACCTTCAATTAGACATGTGGGCAACTTGATTGGTAAATTGATAGCTGCCTTTCCAGCTGTGCAGTATAGACATTTTCATACCGAAATTTACAGAGGGTAAAGGTACAGGCACTCAGGATACATGCAGGTAATTTCAACCGGCCCATGCAATTTCCATTTGAAGCCATTGCTGTAGTACAGTGTTGGATAAGAAACATTTTAAATTGTTTTAGCAAAATTCTGATGGAAACACCTCAGTTTGCAGACTGATGTTAGTGCCCTAGGCTGGGGTGCTACTTGTACAATTTTAGCTATGGAGGCACATGGAATAGGCATGAGGCATTTATTTCTCCATTTTAGTTAATATTTAGAGTTTAGGAGCATTTTACATGCTCAAGGCTTATTGTATCACCAAGCAACACCTACCTGTTCAGCTTCAGATTGACCACACCACGGCAGTGGTGTATGTTAATGCTTCCGGCCATATTAGCATGAACACACCTGAATCAGTCTGCTCTCGGATGCAAAGCAGGCTCAGGCCTGATTAGTACTTCGATGGGAGACACATGGGTGGAATCAAGTCAAAACCTTGCATGGATGCATTAAAAATAACATTTCAATGTCAGCTGTCTATTTGCCAGGTATACTCAATATGGTGGCAGACACCAGGTCACGCAAATTCAATGACAACACAGAGTGGATGTTCAATCATGAAGTATTTAATGAACTTGTTCTTTGGTATCGGATGCCAGATTTTGATTTGTTTGCATCCAGACTCCATCACTAAGTACCAAAGTATGTTTCATGGGAACCAGATCCAGAGGCAGTAGCGGTCGATACATTCGCGCTACACTGGGGCGGAATGTTTATATGCATTTCCTCCCTTCTGCATCATGTCGGTGCTTGACCAAGATCAAGCAGGACTCCGCTTCAGGAGTTGGTGGTATCCGACTGGCCTACACACAGACATTATTACACTGCCTATTATGGTGGCTCCAAAACGTCATGATCTGTTGGTGCACCCTGTGACTGGAGACCCGTGCACGTTGTATGATCGTGCTAATTTATTAATTTGCAGATTTAAAGAACACAATACCTGGGTCTGGGACTATCCAATCGTACTGTGGATGTCATCACAGCGTCCTGGAAGGATAGTACGAAAAAGCAATACATCTCTAATGCCAGGAAATGGGAGGAGCTTGTTACATGGGAACATTACATACCACACAGCTTCCATCCCAGATGTGCTTGAATGTCTGTCCAAATTATATTTCGATGATGGGTGAGCTATAGGGCCATCAATAGCGCCAGGAGTGCCCTGTCCTCGCACCTATGCTGGGGGTCGGAACTTCAGTCTGCAGGATCTCATCCGTAATATACAGATTTAGGAAGGGTGTTTTAATTCCAATTCCCCAGGCCTAGGTGCTCTTAAATCTGGGATGTGAGCATGGTACTGACACTGTTTCATCAGTGGAGTACAGTCACATCCTTGTCATTGCTGAAGTTTACCCTAAAGTTGGTTATGTTCATGACGCTGGTGTCAGCGCAAAGGGATCAAACTTGCACAAATTGCGTCTGGACACGATGGTGTCATCAGGAAATTACATTATATTTTACATCCATAAACTAATTCAACAAAGCAGACAGGGGTGTCAGGGAAGTTTGTACTGTTAGCATATCCCTCGGATTACGACCGTGTGTCGTGGCGCACTTGAGGAGGTATATCAAGGTCACCAAGAGCCTCAGAGGCTCCAAAGTAGCATTGTTTATTAGCCACAAAAAGGCCACATCTGCAAGTGTCCATTCAGACCATCTCAAGAAGCTTAAACAAGTGCTAGGCTGTGCAGCAGTTCATACTGACAATTTTAAATCTCACTCCACCAGGGCCGCATCAACGTCAGCAGCGAGGCTACACCGTATCCTTGCAGCTGCAGGATGGTCAAAGGAATTGACTTTCAAAGGTTTTATAATAAACCACTTATTGAACCCGGGGGTGTCGCCCATTCCATTTAAATTTTGTCTCATAGCTTCTCCCTAAGAGAGAGGAGTCACTATTGTGTTTCTCTTGTTATTTTGTGAATAAGGCAACATGTTAATCAGTACCAGGTTTCATTGTATTACTAATTATTCACCTCTCCCAAGTCAACTGATGCAGTGTGAGACGCCTGGAATTGAATCGCCGTGAAATCACATATATTTGGAATCTTCACGGAATCACTCACGTGACTCCGAAGTAAAATAGTAAGATTAAATGAGAACTTACCAGTTTGAAGTTTGATCTTTATTTTATGAGGATTTACGATGAGCGATTACGTGCCAACGCTCCCAACCCTCATATCGCAAAGCTCATCTGGTACTTTTAAGTTTATAAACCTACTATGTCACTTCAATTACTGTTATTCTGTGATTTCACACCGCTGCTTTGAAGAATGACACGCGTGTGGATTGGCGGGGTTCTTCACGTAATCGCTCATCGTAACTCCTCATAAAATAAAGATCAAACTTCAAACTGATAAGCTCGTTTAATCTTACTATCCTAAAGGACTCATCTCACCCCGCCCATCACTTGTTGCCCTTCTGCCCTCAGCAAAGCGCTCCAGGTCCATCTAGCTCACAACACAAGACTAACAAACGGTTTCTACACCAAGGCCATCACCACACCCGACTCTGCACTGAAAGCCCACCCCCGATAGTCAATATTTATACTGTACAATACCTACCTTTGTGCAATAATGATATATTCATCTGTAATATTTTTATAGTACTATTCTGTGCTATATCTTATATCCCGACAGTGACCTTCTGAGTGCAATATCTTATATTCTGGTAAGGGTGCATACATAGGCTTAATGTGTATGCGTGTGTGAATCTGTGTGTGTGTGTCACAGTGTGTTCACATGAGTGCATGAACAATTTTTATTTTTCTCACTTTTTTGCTGTTATTTTATTGTTATTTTTTATCGTGTACATTTGAGCTCCGCTCAGGCAGTCGCCTGAATTTCATTGTATGCACCACTACAATGATAATGCAATAAATAAAGTAAAGTAGGTATGTCCAGGCGGCTTGAGTGAACGTGATCACCCAGTCTGCGTTTGGTCTCGCCGACGTATAAGAGTCCACACCTTGAACAATGGATGCAGTAGATGAGGTTGAAGGGGGTGCAAGTGAACCTCTGCCTAACCGGAAAGGGCTGTCAGGGTCCCTGGACAGAGTCGAGGGAGGAGTTATAGGCACAGGTGTTGCATCTCCTTTCTGGGGAGGGGAATGGTTTGGGTGGGAAGGGATGAGTTAACCAGGGATTTGCAGAGGCAATGCACCATCCTGGAATCTCGATTAACAAGTCTCATACCATGGTGGCTCTGCCTGACATTACCCTTCCTTGCTGTGTCTCTGAGCCTGACTTGGTGTCACAGACCACACTTCCCCAACAATATCCAGAACTGTGTACCTGTTTTGATGGGAAGTGGCCAGTGGGATCTCCTGCACTCTTTGTCCACACATTTACTCTGTTGCTTTATCTTTGGCATGACCATCTTGCTATGGCTTAATCGATGACCCTCTCATTCTTCTGGATGGTCCTGAGGTCAATGCTCTCTGTAAGGTGCTGCATCTGGCCACACCACCCACAGGTGGCCATCACGGATACCAGACATTTCCCTGACACATATTCTGCAGGAGCAGCATGTCATATTTCCACCTTCCATCATTACTGCTCTAAAACCAAGAGTAAAAACCACACCAATCACTCACAAGAAACAGCAGACCACACCTTTACCTCCTGTTACCGTCTGCTCAGCCATTGCTGAGCCTCCTTGAGCCAAATCCACAGCTCTTGAACACAGCGCCACACTGACCCTCAATACAGCACTTGACCTCAACACAGCCCCTCTCACGGCTCACTAAATGTCACTCTTCTATACTTTGCCTTCTTTGTATTGACTGCCCAACTAGCCAATTTATTGTCATTCAATTAGCCAATCGAACAAAGACCTTTTGAAATCTCCCACTGCTGCTCCAACAGTGAAATACACTTGTTTGAAGTTGAAAGAGATTCACCATGTTACTGGATACTTTTTGTAGAAAGTATCCTAACTGGTTGCACCATAGCCTGGCATGACAAATCCCATGCACCTGAATGAAGGAGGCTGCAGAGTTGTGGGTTCAGCCCAGTCCAACATGAGCACAGTCATCCTTACCATCGAAAGCATCTACGTGAGGTGTCGCCTCCTCAAGAAAGCACCATCTGGCCTCAAGGGTCCCCACATCTGGGCTATGCCAGTGTGGCTGTGTCCAGGTTCAGGAACAGCTCTTCCTTACAGCCATCAGGCTATTAAACACTACAACCTCCAAATAAACTCTGAATTACGTGGATTTGTGGGCATTGGCTTTCTCTTTTTTCACTATTATTGTTTATTTGTTTTTATGTGTAGTTATGTGTGTGTGTGTATATAAATGTAAAAAATAGAAACTGTGCAGTGCGTATTCTGTTGTACTGCTGCAAGTAAGAATTTAGTTGTTGTATCTGGGGCATATGATAAAAAGACACTCTTGTCGCTTCTCATTTCAACCATCGGGCGGGCAGAAAGTGCAGGAGCATGAGGTCCCACACCATTAGTTTCAGGAACAGCTACTTTCACAATTCTTGAACCAATCTGCACTATCTGAATCCGACCCCAGCTAGGGAACACTTGCGCTGCCATGGATTTGTTTTCCAATAGTGTTTTGCACTAATGTCTTTGATTTATTTTTGTCTTTTTCATTTTGCTATCTTGCAGAGTTTATGTATAATTTAAGCTGTTTGGGTGTTGTCTGAGTTTGCGTGTCTGTGGTGCTGCTGATTGCACATTTTTCATCGTACCTGGACCTCACTGTCATTGTGCATTTGACAATAAATGGACTTGATTTGATGGGGACCTACTACACAAGAGGAGATAAAGGCCAGCATAGATCTGTCATGGTCATTTGGAATGATGAAGCAGGTCAAAGGGGCCAGGTTTCCATTCCTGCTCTGAGTTTCTTGTATTTTTGTGTTCTAGTATTCTACTTCTTTCAATTATTCACAACTAGTTATGCCGTGCGTAAGAAGCGGAGAATGCTGGAAACAATCAGGTCAGGTGGTAGGAATTGAGCATGAAATATAAATAAATTGCTTCACTTGTCGCTTTACCTCCCCCCTCGACTCCATCCATGGACCCAAGCAGTCTTTCCTGGTGCGGCAGAGGTTCACCTGCACCTCCTCCAACCTCATCTATTGCATCCGCTGTTCTGTGTGTCAACTGCTCTACATCGGTGAGACCAAGCACAGGCATGGCGATCGCTTCGCCCAACACCTCCGCTCAGTTCGCCTTAACCAACCTGATCTCCCAATGGCTCAGTACATGAACTCCCCCTCCCATTCTGAATTCGACCTTTCTGTCCTGGGCCTCCTCCATGGCCACAGTGAGTCCCACCGCAAATTGGAGGAGCAACACCTATTTCGCCCCAACGGTATGAACATTGAATTCTCCAATTTCAGGTAGTTCTTGCTTTCTCCCTCCTTCCACCCCCCTTTCCAGCCTACTGCCTCCTCCTCTTCCTTTTTTCTTCCAACCACCCCCACCCCCACATCAGTCTGAAGAAGGGTCTCCACCCGAAACGTCACCTCTTCCTTTGCTCCGTAGATGTTGCCTCACCCACTGAGTAACAATGTTTGAGATTTAAAAAGTCAAGTCTGCAATTTATCCCATCAGATAAAGCATAAAAAGAAGTTTAATTTGACACCTAATTCACTTTCATATCTACAGTATTAAGAAAGTTATGGCCATTTTCATACTCAGACATTAGCATCTTGTTCCCCATTGCCTTTCAATTGACAACTCAAAAGCTGTGATCTGGAACAGTTAAAAGCCCATAACTTTCTTAAAAATTAAGAGAACTCAATGAAATAGTAAGATTAAACGAGAATTTACGCGTTCGAAGGTTGATCTTTATTTTATGAGGAGTTGCGATGAGGGATTTCGTGAAGAACCCGCCAGCAAGCATGCGCGACATTCTTCAAAGTAGCGGTGTGGAATCACAGAAACAACAACAAAGAAATGACTTGGCATAGTAAGATTGAAGAGACGCTAATTACCAGTTGATTATGATCGAGGGTTGGGAGCGGAGGGCACGAAATCCCTCATCGCAACTCCTCATAAAATAAAGATCAACCTTCGAACTGGTAAGTTCTCGTTTAATCTTACTATTTCATCTCGGAGTCACGTGAGTGACTTCGTGAAGACTTCAAAGCTCTGTGATGTCATGCCCTGGACCACGTCCATGCTGTCACACACCACTATTAAGGATGGATGGGAGTAAACAACTTTCCAGACTGCTTGTACTGAAAAACAAGAATAATATTTATTAACAATCAAAGCAAAAACCCCTCATTCGGGGACATCTCCACGTTCTTGACCTGCATTCAGCACGGCCTCCGCGAACTGTAGAGGAGCGGCAACAGGCTTGTTATAAAACCGCTGAAAGATGGCTTCATTCGCCCATCCTGCTGTGGCGAGAATATGGTCCATGGGCACCTCCATGACCCTCGCCGCCGACGTTGATGCAGCCCTGGTGGAATGGGATTTGAAGACATTAGTGTCGATACCTGACTTACCCAAGACGATCCTGAGCCACCTGGATATCGTCTGGACCGTCACTCAATGGTGAGGTTTCTTGTGAGTGACAAGCAGGTATTTCTCCATTCCCCTTAGGTTTCTCGTCACTTTGACATAGTGACGGATATGGGCGGCTAAACATAGCCGAGCATCTGCGGGGTATGCCGGGAACTT
Source organism: Raja brachyura (assembly GCA_963514005.1). The sequence continues at coordinate 46,548,410 of OY740795.1, read as the reverse complement.
CAGCTGCAGCCCTGTGAACCCAGGTCTATGCTGCTTGAGTAGCTCATCTATAAAGAAGACTACTTCTGCAGGGGTAGAGATCATCCTGTCGATCTGGATTTTATGGAGTGTCTGTACCCTCTGCGCTGAAGTCAGTGCCAGTAACATCACCAGCTTCAGGGTGAGTTTGTCCAGCTCTAGCCCCTCCATGGGCGACCACGTCCTGAGCAGGGTTAATACTTTCCCGATATCCCAGGTGATATTATAGCGTGGTCTGGGCGGATTCGAATTGAATATTCCCCGCATGAGCCTGGACACCAGCCTGTTGGATCCTACCTCAATATTGAGGTAGAATGACAGCGCACCCCTGGCGCTGTTGATGGCACTGTAGCTCAGGTGTTCATCATGGTGCAACCCCGCCAGGAATTCCAATACGGCGGTTATGGTTACAGCGTCATATGCAATTTGGGAGCGGCCGCAGTGGGTTTCCCATTTCCGGATGTGGGAGGGGTATTGCCGCCTGGTGGACTCCCGGCATGGCGCTCTGATGGTATCCATTGTTCTGGGTGATAGGCCATACCGTAGTAATGGCCTGTTCAGAACCTGCAAGCCAACAAGTTTAGATAGCTGTGGCAGGGATGTGGTTCCCCTGACACAGGGTTAGTTACCAATTGTGGGCAACCCTCTAAGAGGACCCAAGGTTGACTGATCATATCAAAGACCACCGGATACCATGGCTGCGTAGACCAGTCGGGTATGATAAGAATGCCCTTGGCAGCATCCATCTGGATTTTACGCAATACCCGACTGATGAGGCAAAATGGAGGAAATGCATAGAAGAACCATTTCCCCCAGTCCAGCGAGAACGCATCCATCGCCATTGCCCCAGGATCTGGTTCCCACGAAACGTATTTTGGTACCTGATGGTTCAACCACGACGCAAAGAGGTCGATATCTGGTTTAACAAATTTGGCTGTAACTTTAGCGAAGATTTGAGGATCCAACATCCACTCGATGTTGTCACTGAATTTGCGTGACCTGGTGTCCGCCACAGTATTGAGCTCACCTGGTAAATAGGTAGCTGAAATCCAAATATTCCGTTGAATACACCAGAGCCAAATTGTATTTGCCAATTCATCACATGAAATTGACCTGGTACCGCCCATATGGTTTAAATATGCCACCGCAGTGGTATTGTCTATTTGGAGACGGACATGAGCGTCAGTAAGATTAGAACAATAAGCTCGAAGTCCGTGAAATGCTCCAAGCATCTCCAAATAGTTTATCCCTTGTGACAATAACAGAGTAGATTCAAGGGTGTCCCATCTGCCCCCGCAACTAGAGTAGTTGTCCGTAGCTCCCCAGCCATGGGAGTTTGCGCCTGTTTGTAAGTATACCATCGGATTGGGCAAAATGATGGATTTAAATGAGTCACAAATATTGTCCACCCACCATTGCAACTCAATCTTAGCTTTAAGAGGCAGCTGCATTGGTCTGTCGAAATGTCCAGCGTTTTGTTTTAACGCTGAGATCTTGGCTCTTTGCAAATTTTGATAATGCAAAGGTCCGTATTGAGCAGCTGGAAAAAGTGCTACGATCTTGGCAATCACCTTAGCAGTTTGTCTAATTGATGGTATACTGGCCCAGACTAAATCCTCACATACTTGGGTGACATCCCCAACTTTGTTAGCTGGTATGGTGGCCCTCATGCAATTGGAATCCACCGTGAACCCCAGATAATCCATGACCTGTGAAGAGCAGAACTTTGACTTATCTGGATGGATAATGAACCCCATTTCCTGAAAAATTGCCACAGTGGCTGAAACTGCCAGTTCAGCTGATTCCAGGGTGTTGCCAACAATCAGGATATCATCCAGATAGGCCATCACTATATGATGTTGTTTCCGTAGCGTGGCCTGAATAGGTTTGAGTAATTTAGTAAATAATCTAGGGGCTGTGGTAAGCCCATTTGGCAAAGCCCTGTATTGCCAGAGCTAATCCATCCAGGTAAATTTTAAGAACTTCCTGTGGTGTTTCCAAATGGAAACAGAATAGTACGCATCTTTTAAATCAATGCATGCCATAAAGCAGCCATGAGAAATCAATGACTTGGCTGTTTCGAATGTGTCCATTTTGAAATGGGTATATGTTACAAAGATATTCAAATGGGTCAGATCAATAATAACCCGACATCCTCCATCCTTCTTGGGCCTAGTGAATATGTTGGATACAAATTCAATTGGTTCGTGTATAGTTTTTTCTATCACGCCTTTTTCTTGTAACCTTAAGATTTCAGCATAGCCTGCTGCCATTTCATTGCTAGACAGCGTAAATTTCCGATCGGGCATATGCTGGGATGGAGGGATGTTGCCATTGATGAATTCAATCTCATGGCCTTGAATACTTTGTAAGATAAATTCATCCGAAGTGATAGTTTCCCATGCCCCCGTGAAGAACCGTAGTCGCCCACCAACATGTGAAGTTAAGCACACGGGTGCATGAAACCCAGACCGCCTTACCTCCATGGTTACCGGCGGTCCTTGACATGTTTGGCGGGGCGTGGAGGTGCTGGGTTGGGCTGATGATGCGGCGCCCACATCTTCCATGGTGCCCGCTGCGGGCCTTGCCCTAAAAAAGGCCGTGGCTGCTGAGGCTGTTGGTATTGAGGCGGAGCTGGAGTGTCGGTTCGTGCCGGTCTGGTGACAGGGCCTCGTGGCCTGAAAAATGGCCCTTTCTTGGCCGCCTGCCTGGGCGAGATTTGAGACCGCATCAGTCCCACCGTTTTGGCGTGGTCGTCCAGCTCCTTGACCCTCTTCGGGAGGTCTTCCCCGAACAACTGTCTGGGCGGTGGCGTAGGAGGTGCTTTGCACAACCCCGCGAATTTCAGGTTGAGCGTGGGTCGGATGACACTCTTCCGGAAGGCATTCATCTCATGCTGAGTGGCACACAGCAGAGCGAGAGCATCCTCCTGCTCCGTGCTTAGATCCTCCCCGTCCACCGACCGCGCAAACGCGGTAATCCCAGCAGTAAGCAGCTTCAGGATGCGCTGGAGCTTTATCTCCTGGGTCCTGATGGCTGTGCCAATGTTGCCCCAGATTGGCGTATTGACTGTGGGCACGTTGAGGGAGTTGCAGTTGGCTGGGGCCTTGTGCCTGTTTATGGCCTCCTATAGGACCTCCTCCTGGAGCTGATGATTGGTCAGGAAGTCCACGGTGGCAGCCAGTTTGGGGTTGAGGGGTAGTCCCGATGTCTCCGAAGATGCGAATTTCGCCGCTACATCGAGTAGTTCTTCCTGCGGGACCTCCGATGGAACTGGTGTAGGGTCCAGAATGTCCTCATCTTCTGGCTGCCTTAGGCTCCCTGCTGATAATGGTGAAACCTCCCTGTGCCCTCTGGAGCTGGATGCCTGCTGCCGTTGATTCTGTTGCAAGAGGAGCTCCAACATCCGCTCCATCCGGTCAATACGCCCCCTCGCCCTTAGAACTCGGGCGGTCGGAGTCCTCATGTTCTGCTGAACTGCTGAGGCTCCGTTCATCGGCCCGCACCTTGTCGAGGTGAACCCGGTGCCGGGAGTTGTCGCTTCCAGCCGCCGCAGCAAAGCTGAGCGATTCCCACGCGGGAGGTACGCTCAAACGCCTCCTTTTGGCGGAGCCCGATCCCGCTGCTTCGGAGGGCAAACGCGGTGGAGAGTCGGCAGCCAATGCCTCAGCACGGTGACCCGACGCCCGCGCGGGCTTGCCGGCTGCCCACATCGTGGGCCTAGCCGACGCACGGTCCCGTCCTCCCATCCACGGAGGACTCGGTGACCGTAGCGGGACTCCTCCCAAGTGACTCATCCCGGTCTTGCTGGTTGGGGAGTCAACACTGGTCCTGGTAGGTCTCCCAGTGGATTTGAGTCATGCCATTACGCCAGTCCGTATTTTAGTGGCAGGTGACGCCTTCGCCCCTAAAGGGTTAGGCTTACGGGCTCCATCCCTCCCTCTCCTCCGAGGGCTCAGGGAGAAGGGCCGTGCAGCCGCACGCGAGCCCTTGCCCAGGTCGACCAACGAGCCCGTTGGCGACCTCGATACGGAGACAGGGTCTACCTGCTCCGCTGGTACACCGAAATCCTGCTCCTCGAAATCATCACTGGAGCTCCGGTGTATCGGCGGGTCGGGCCCTGTAGCGACAGGGCTCCCCGACTTCCTCGCCTTCTTCCAGGCCTGACTCGCAGGTGCAGCCGTTGATGAGGGCTCCGGGACAGGTGGCCGGCGACTCCGGACGGACGTCCTACGGCCTTTGTTCCTCCCTTCCATGTCCCTGCTGAAAGAACACACTCTCAACAGGAACCAACCAACTTAAGGTTAGTTTTACTTACCTTAGTGGCTCCTTATGAAGGGCTGGTGGGGAGCCGCGCTCCACCGCCAGCCGTCGGCAGCAACGCGTTGCGACGATATGTCGCGCATGCGTGCTGGCGGGTTCTTCACGAAGTCACTCACGTGACTCCGAAATGAAATTTACAGTTATTATAGATTGAAGCATTCTGAAACAAATATGAAACAATCTTACTTGGATGACCTGAAATTAAAGCATATAATTAGTTAGTTATCTAATTGTAGCTAATTACAAAATTCAATGAGTAGATCTAAACATCTATCCATTTCTTTAAAAAATATAAACTTTTTTTTAACTGCCTAAGTGTCCAAATAACATTCACACAATAATCCACAATATAACATAATTTTTAAATCTAATTTTCATTAATTTCTGGGCCAAATGGAAGGAATTTAGTGTTTTATGCCTGTAAATGAATGGCCATTGAAATCAACTAGCGAGTGGGTTTTAGTGGAATGCGGTGGATTGGAACGTTGCGGTTAGCGGTGAAGTTGGGAGGAAAAATACTGTTTGTTCATACATTTTTTTGGACACCATTTCGCAACATGAAAATATTATTAAAGCCTCCCGAAAAAACAACTTTTAATATAAAAATAAACTATTTACCTTTTTTTCTCCCCTACGCAAAATCCTTCCGGTTGTCGGTGCTCACGGCTTTTGAAGGTGATTTTTAAATTACTCTAGTTAATAAATAATTTAGAGTAATTTAAAAATACCTTCATTCATGAAATGTCGGAGCAATTTTTCTTCCGCAACGAAATCGCCCGTCATTGATCGATTTTCCATGTCTGTTGAAAAACGGCACTTTAAGCCCGCCCCCCTCTTAAAGGCGCCAAAGTCGCGCACACGGGGAGCAGCAGAACTGCAGCGCTGCTCAAAGTAAGTTTTGTAACATACCTACACTGAGTTTCTCCAGCATTTTGTCTACATAAGAAAAAGACCACGTTGAGTTAGTTAACTTTACGTCATCTATTCTCATTTCAGATTTCCAGCACGTGCAGTTTTACTGATTTTTGATTCTTTGAGCAATGTTTCTGGGCCTGTATAACTAGAGAAACTTTCAGACTAATTTATTATGATCCAACTGTGGATTTTATTCCCTATCGGCCCAGCAAAAACTGAGTAAGACTGTGCGTTGAGATGCAAATGAATCTGTGAAACTGCAAATCCCACTATCAAATATAGAATGAATCAGCCTTTACCTGGATCACAAACCATCATTTGTACTTAATCAATCAATGGCAATTACTTTTTAGTTTAATTTATCATTGTCATGTGTACTAAGGTACAGTAAAACGTTTTTGTTTGCATGCTATCGAGCCAATGAAAAGACTAGACATGATTACAATCAAACTGCCACAGTGTACAGATAAAGGGTAAAGAGTGCAACATTTTGTGCAAGATAAAGTCCAATTAAAGGTAGTTTAAAGGTCTCCAATGTGGTAGATGGGACGCCAGGACTGCACTCTAGCTTATGAGAGGACCATTCAATTACCTGATAACAAGGCCGAAGAAACTGCTCCTGAATGCATTTTCAATCTACTGTACCTCTTGACTGATGGGAGAGAGGAGAAAAGGGAATGAGACTCATTCTTGATTATGCTGGTGGTCTTGCCGAGGCAGCTTGATGTGTTGATGGAATCAATGGAAGGTAGGTTGGTTTGCATGATGGTCTGGGCTATGTCCACAATTGTCTGCAATTGCATGCAATTCAGGTGGCCCCATTACAGGAAAAATGTGGATGCTTTAGCAAGAGTGAATAGGTTTACCAGAATGCGGCCTGGATTAGAGGGTTTCATCTACAGGGAGAGGTTGGATAGGCTTGGATTGTTTTCTCTGGAACATCGGAGGTTTTCTGCTCCAGAAACTGAACAGGTTAATGAAGAGATTAAGAATTTGTGTAAAAAAGGAGTGATTGAAAAAGCCATTACTCATTCACAACAATTTGTGTCTAATATTTTCCCCAGACCTAAGAAAGATGGGGGTTGTAGAATAATTTTGGATCTCACTCATTTAAATTGGTCAGTACACTATAGACAATTCAAAATGGATACCTTCGTTACTGGAAAACAGCTGGTCTCACAAGGTTGTTATATGGTAACCATTGATTTGCAATATGCGTATTATTCAGTACCAATTCATGCTCATTATCGCAGGTACTTGAAATTTAATTGGATGGGACAGCTGTGGCAATACAAAGCATTGCCCAATGGATTAAGCTCAGCACCTAGGCTATTTACTAAATTGCTTAAACCTGTGCTGGGGCTGTTAAGGGCCCGTAATCACATTGTCATGGCTTACTTAGATGATGTTTTAATTATCAGCAACACTAAAGAGTCAGCTGAGGAATCGGTTGCAGTAACCAAAAATGTGTTTGAATCATTAGGGTTTTTGGTGCATCCAACTAAATCCAAATTACAGCCAACCCAAAATATTCAGTATTTGGGATTTCTTATTGATTCAGTTCATATGACAGTAACATTACAAGCAGTCAAAGTTGTGGATATTGCTGAGGTCTGTACTTGTCTCACACAAAAGCTTAATCCCTCCATCCGAGAAGTTGCTAAGGTCATTGGGAAATTGGTAGCAGCTTTCCCTGCAGTAAAGTTCGGGCCTTTGCATTATCAGCATTTGCAAAGAGCAAGAGAACAAGCACTAAAAGAGCATGCAGGTCATTTTGATTGGGTTATGCAATTACCAGCCACAGCTCTAGCAGAGTTGCAGTGGTGGATTGTTAATGTCAGTCAAGCTACCAATAACATTTTTGTGCAGGAACTTTCAATGATTTTACAGACTGATGTGAGTGCTCTCGGATAGGGGGCTACGGACATTGAGACCAATTGTGGAGGTAGATGGAATGAACAAGAAAGTTTGATTCTTCACACACAAGGAATACATTATTTGGAATTACTGGGGGCATTTTATGGGTTAAAGGCATATTGCTCCACAATGAATAATTTACACATTCAACTCCAGATTGATAACACTACGGCAGTGGCATATATCAATCATATGGGAAGAGCAAGATCAGTTTCATGTGACAGCATAGCTAATCTCATATGGCATTGGTGTATTTCAAGAAACATTTTGGTTTTGGCCATCTATCTGCCAGGGGTAGACAATGTGGTGGCAGACCAAAGGTCACGAAAATCAATGATAATATAGAATGGATGTTGAATTCTAAAGTTTTTCAAACAATTGTCACTCGATTTGGATTGCCAGATATTGATCTGTTTGCATCCAGACTGAATCACCAGTTGCCTAAATATGTTTCATGGGAACCAGATCCAGGAGCAGTAGCTGTGGATGCTTTTTCATTACATTGGGGACAATTATTCTTTTATGCTTTCCCTCCATTTTGTCTGATTATGAAATGTTTAACCAAAATAGAGCGTGACTCCGCCACAGGCGTTTTGGTGGTCCCAGATTGGCCAACACAACCATGGTTCCCATTGGTACTCAGAATGATGGTTCAGCCATTCATGATGGTTTCCAGCTGCAGTAATTTGCTGGTGCATCCGGTTACAGGAGAAAGTCACCCATTACATGACCGTATCAATTTGTTGGTCTGCAGGTTCTGAACAGACCATTCCAAGGCCTTGGATTGATGGACAGGACCATGGAGGTTATCACTGCAGCCTGGTGGAATAGTACTAAAAAACAATATGTGGTTCATATAAAGAAATGGGAGATGTTTTGTGTACAGTCAAATTTATCTTATCATACTGCAAGCACAAGTAATGTGTTGGAGTTCCTTGCTAAGTTGCATTTTGATGAGCATTTGAGTTATAGTGCTATTAACAGTGCTAGGAGTGGTTTGTCCTCTTATTTAGGGCAGTCCGCAGGACAACAGCCTATCGGGGCTCATCCGTTAGTATCCCGATTTATGAGAGGAATTTTTAACAAAAACCCTCCTAAACCCAGGTATACAGAAATCTGGGATATCAGTGTATCACTCACACTGCTTCGGCAATGGGCTCCAATTACGTCGTTGTCTATGCAGAGGTTAACTCTGAAAGTGGTTATGCTTATGGCGCTGGTTTCAGCACAACGTGTACAAACATTACAATTGTTACGAATAGATTGTATGCATTGGTCTGTAGATGACATTACTTTTTATGTCTATGATTTAATCAAACAAAGCAGGCCAGGTATGGCAGGAACCAGTGACGTTTAAAGCACATCCTGTTGACCAAATGTTATGTGTAGTTAAACACTTAAGGCAATATCTTGAGTTGACAGGGAGTCTCAGGGGTTCTGAGACATGACAGCTTATTAGTCACAAAAAGCCATATAAAAGAGTGTCAGTACAAACTATTTCTAGATGGTTGAAACAGGTTCTCAATTGTGCTGGAGTCGACATGTGTTTAAATCTCACTCCACCAGGGCGGCTTCCACATCCGCGGCGGAGGCTCAGGACGTGCCACTAGACCAAATCCTCGCGGCTGCAGGATGGGCTAGAGAAGCAACTTTCTCACAATTTTATGATAAACCTGTACAGTCAGTGACATGGTTTTGGAATGCTGTTTTGGGTTCCGTTTAATTCATTTACTTTGTTTATATCATTGTTTGTAATTTCCTCCTGGGATAGAGAGGTTATTACTGGGTTTTGTTATTATTGTTATTAAAAATAGTTATTGAATAATTTGAAGCAATGTTCAATATATTATTTGTTTCTACTGTGTCAACTGAAGCAGTTGTCGTATGGAGTGCATCTACGGCATGTAAACACAGAGCTTTGAAATCTTCACGTAGTCACACACATGACTCCAAAGTAAAATAGTAAGATTAAAAGAGAACTTACCAGTTCGAAGTTTGATCCTTATTTTATGAGGAGTTACGTTGAAGGATTACGCGCCCTCCGCTCCCACCCTCATAATCTAAGAGATCATCTGGTAGTTCTAGTCTTTTTAAAGCCTTACTATGTTACTTCGGCTATATGTGTCTTCTGTGTTTCCACGCGCTGCTTTGAAGTATGACGCGCATGCGCCTGGCGGGACTTCTTCACATAACCCCTCAACGTAACTCCTCATAAAATAAGGATCAAACTTCGAACTGGTGAGTTCTGGTTTAATCTTACTAATATTATGCCTAATAATGTAAACTTGAATCTATCCTTTGTCAATAATATGATCTCTTGAAATTCCATGAATTATCCTGGTAACCTCCCCTCCCCAACAGACCCCCTCCACAGCCTTTCCTCCATCACTCCCAGCAGCAGGATGAACACTGTTGTTTGTGTTCCTTCGATTTGGTTGTGGCAGATCCAATCTCTGCTTTGAAGCTTTAATTAATAGACATGTCAATGTAGGACATCTTATAATGATCCTGAAAATTAAATCATTCCAAAGTTATAATTGTGCATTGAGAAACAAGAGAAAATAAAGAGTAAAATGATTAAGGTGAAAGACTCAGATGAGGAAACTTGCCATGAGCCTCAACGATATCTGGTTCCACGTGCCATTTACCAATTCACATCTTTCCACTCTAAACACAAATTCCACACTTCCATAACTAAATTCCATTTGACTGGTGTGCTTGAGGTGTTATTATTTTTTAAAGTAGAATATTTTTTTTTAAATGTTTAAATGCAGCACAAGATCATTTTTGAAAACTTCACACTCATAAGTAAAGCCTTCATTCACAGAAGATGCTATCAGAATATATTTAGTAAAACACACACATCACCGAACTTATCCTTGGATCAGATGCATATTAAAAGCACCCTTATGGTCCTCAATGACTATGACATCATTTTGAAAAGAGCACACATATGTTCTTCATTCTCATGATCAATCTCCAAGGCCTTTCCAAAGTATTCAATAGCCTTGGACTTGTTCCCATCCAGCTGATACAGTAACCCTCTCACACCAAGAGCTTTGCTGTCACGTGGAGCATAGCTAAGCTTATGATTAATATTTTTATTAGAAGCCATACATATTGCTAATGATATAACAGTTTTTCAAATATACATTTTACATGTTTCCAAACTTATACAAGTATTACAGGATAATATATATAAGCTTCTATCTTTTTTTTAGAGAGTGAAAAGAGTAAGGAGTAAAGAGGTAATAAATGTTTCATCAAAGGAGTGTGATTAAATAATATTGATTATGATTTTGATTATATATGAAAAAAAAATTAAATAAAAAAAACAGAATAAAAATTAATATCAAAAAATTATAAAAAATAAAAATAATAAAAAATAATAAATAATACTAGCAAGCAATTATTATACTTAAAAGAGAAAAATTGAAGTATACATCTTAACAATGAATGGAACAATTTCACATATTAATATATATAGAGACGTGTATACAAGTCTCAGATTAGATCTTTTCATCTGATCCTACCACCGGGTACTTATTGAGTTACAATGCTGAGCCCAGCTACCCCTTCATATAGTCAGTGAATGGAGACCATATCTGTTCAAAAAGTTCATATTTGTCCATTAGGACAAACCTAATTCTCTCCAATTGTAACGTCTCCAACATTTCCACTGTCCACATTTTAATTGTAGGGGATAATGGTCCCTTCCAGAATTTTTAAATTAGTTTTTTGCCAATTATTAAACAGTAATCAAGAAAATTTATTTGATTTACTGTAAATATTTGATTTGAATCTGAAACTCCTAATATTATTAGCTTTGGGTCAGGATCCAATTTAATCTTAAGAACTATAGAGATGATTTTAAAAATTTCAGTCCAATAATTATTACGTTTTGTGCATGTTACAAAACTATGCGTTAAATTAGCTTCTGAGTACTGACATTTATCACAAGTAGGAGATATGTTAGGAAAAATTCTATTTAATTGCGTTTTTGAATAATGTAATCTATGTAATACTTTGAATTGTATCAAGGTATGGCACCTGGCATTTAACGAACAACGGTGTATACATTGTAGACTTTCTTCCCAGGAGTCTTTTAATATAGATAAACCTGTTTCATTTTCCCATATTTGTCGAAGTGATTCTGTTGTTGGAATTTCCCTATCTAAAAGGGTATTATAAATGTATGCTATTCATTTTTCTGTATTTGGGTGCTTCTTAAGCACTTCATCCAATAATCCTTGTTCTCTATTTTTATAATCTTGCATATTTGATTTGACATAATCTCTCATTTGTAGATACCTAAACAAGTAATTTGGGTGCAATCCATAGATTTCTTTTAACTCTTGAAATGAGAGAAATTTCCCTTTCCTATAAAGGTGTTCTATCCTTATAATACCTAAATTTTTCCAATGTCCAAACCCCCCATCCAATATAGAGGGCTTAAACAAAGGATTATTCATAATTGGTAAGCAAAGCGACATATTATCTAAATGTAGAGTCTTAACTATTTGTTTCCAAATACGTCTATTGCTATAAATTATAGGAGTTTCCCTATAAAAAAATTTTTGTACCACCCTTGGAGCGAGGAGCATCGTACCTATATCGTAAGGTAAACAATCTTCCTTTTCCATTTTTAACCAAGCTGGTTCCTGATCCATATTTACCAACCAAAAATTCATATTCTTAATCTGAACCGCCCAGAAATAATATACAAAAATTAGGTAGAGCTAATCCACCATTTATCTTAGATTTACATTAATGTTTTTTAACCTATTCTGTGACTTTTATAATCCCAAATAAAGCTATTAACAATAAAATCAATTTAAAAAAAAAAGTTTTAGGGAGATATAGCGGTATAGCTTGAAATAAATATAATAGTTGTGGTAAAAAAATCATTTTGATGGCATTTATTCTGCCGATCATTGATATTGGTAATGTTTTCCAGTATAGAATATTATTTCTTAGTTTATTCAATAATTGGGGGTAATTTGATTTAAATAGAGAATTGTAAGATTTAGATACATTAACTCCTAGATATTTAATTTTGTCCGTAACTATTTTAAATGGAAATTTTTGTAATATATTTGAATTTATTCCAGTTATAGGCATAATTTCACTTTTATTCCAGTTAATTCTATATCCTGAGAATATACTAAATTCAGTTATAACATTAAGTAAATTAGGAATACTAATCTCTGGTTTCATAATATATATTAAGACGTCATCTGCGTATAAAGATATTTTATTCATTGTGGTTTTAGTATTATACCCATAAATTTCGGGTTCCGATCTAATCCTTTCGGCTAATAGTTCTATTGCAAGAGCAAATAATAAAGGTGATAACGGATATCCTTGTCTACAGCCCCTAGAGAGATTAAATGTGGCTGATAACATTTGATTTGTTAAAATTCATGCGGTTGGGTTAGAATATTTTTTAAACGGGTTATAAAATTTTATATTCTAACCCGTTTAAAAAATCTGTCCCCCAATTGAAATTTCTGCATTATCCTAAATAAGTAAGGCCATTCAACCTGGTTGAATGCTTTTTCCGCATCCAGGGATATGACAGCTAATTCAATATCATGAATTATTTTCGAATATATGATATTGAATAGACGTCTCAAATTATAAGTAGAGTAATGTTTAGGGATAAAGCCTGTTTGATCATGATGTATTAATTTATTACTCACTAAACTTAACCTTTGAGATAAAATTTTAGTTATTATTTTTTTATCTGTATTTAGAAGAGCAATTGCTCTATATGATCCTGGATCTTCCAGATCCTTATCTGCTTTAGGAATGAGTGTGATTGTGGACTCATTTAAAGTTTCTGGTAACTTTCCTTGTTCATAGGAATATTTATATATTGTTTGTAAACGTGGGGAAATCAAATCGTGAAACTTCTTATAAAATTCAACACCTAAACCGTCGGGGCCAGCAGCTTTTCCTTTTTCAATGATCTGATTGATTCCTCAATATCTTTTACTGATATTTCAGCATCTAGCAAGTCTCTTCCTTCCTGATCCAAAACATTAATATGACACTCACGTAGGAATGTTTCCATTCCATCAGATTGACCCGTCAGTTTGGTTGAATAAAGTTTTTGATAGTAATGCTGGAATCTATCATTAATATCTTTAGGTAATGTTAGTATTTCTCCTTGTTCAGATCTGACTTTATGTATCATTTTTTCTTCATCTGATTTTCTAAGTTGTCGAGATAAAAGTTTTTGTGGTTTATCCCCGAATTCAAAATATACTTGTTTAGTCTGTTGGAAAAGTTTAATAACGTAATTTGAATGTATCTTATTTAGCTTGTATTTTAATGTTGCAATTTTATTATATATCTCCTTAGATGGGGATATAGCATTTTCAATATCTAATTGCTTTATTTCATTTTCCAAATTCTGTTGAATCTTTCGGTTTTCCTTATTAAGGTGTGCTTGCACAGATATTATAGCACCACGTATAAAGGCCTTAAATGTGTCCCATTGAAGTGACGAAGAAATTCCAGGTTTATCATTAGTCTCAAAGAACAGTTTAATCTGTTTAACCAGATAATCATAACAAGCCTTATCATTTAATATTTGAGGATTAAGTCTCCATTGAGAATATTTATTAGTTATACCCTTTAAATTAATCTTGAATGTTAATGGGGGCATGATCCGAAATAATAATATTATGATATTTTGAGTCATACGTAAATGGAATTAACTTTGACTCTATCAAAAAATAATCTATCCTTGAATACGTTCCGAATACCGGAGAGTAAAATGAGTATTCCCGACCAGTGGGGTTATCATTTCTCCAAACATCCTTGACATTTGCAGAACTGATAAAATAATTTATGAATTCGCTTGATTTAGATTTAGCCTTCCTTTTGGTTGATGATCTATCTAAATAATTATCCAAAGTACAATTTAAGTCACCCCCAATTATTAAATTATGTTGTGTAACTATAGGAATAGTGTTAAATATTTTCTTAAAAAACAATGGGTTATCAAAGTTGGGTCCATATATATTCATAAGAACGACTTTCTCTGAGTATAATTCACCCGTAACTATTATGTATCTACCTTCAGGGTCTTCTATTGTTGAGCTATGTTTAAATGGAATGCCTTTACGAATAGGTATTGCAACCCCTCAAGACTTATGTGTAAATGAAGAGTGAAACACTCTAGAAATCCATTTTGCTGTTAGTCTATATTGTGCATCCTTTTTAAGGTGCGTCTCTTGGAGGAAAATTATGTCTGATTTAATTCTATTTAACTGGGCCAAAACCTTACCACTTTTAATTGGTTCGTTAATTCCCTTTACATTCCAAATACAGAAGGTGATTCCATCACCCCCCTTTTTCATGTTAATGTCTTGCATTTTAATAGTGAGGTGGATTATAATGAGGTAGATGCCTCAGCATATCCAACCCAGTTTCGTACCCATGTTTCTGACCGACGAATATTAATACTAATAACTTTTTCTTACATACATATCTCTTCAAATCTACTGTATAATTCCAATCATAACTAAGATAATGTCATACAATACATGAAATATAAAAAACTAAATAAAAATAAGAAATCTTAGTGGTGTTAGTAGTGAAGTGCAAAGAGAAAAAGTGACTACATCTAAGGTTAGTGTAGTTAGTGTAAGCCACAATAGCGTGGCTATTAATCTATAGACTTCCGTTAGAAAAAAAAAGGATGTTTATAATTCCAGCTCCGTGAATACCTTGAGGGCAATATATATAGGGGTGGGGCGTTAAATTTTAATGCTTATTAATGCGTTATTATTTTTGACTACTATTGTCAATTTTAACTAATGCGTTTATAAGTGATAATTAATACTAAACTATTTTTATTATATGTTAATTTGTTATTAGTAATCATTAAACTCTCCATAACCAGTAATTTTAAAAGTCCGTGATTCTTCCTCCTTCTCTCTCAGTATCATCAGGAAAAGTGTTAAGTATAATTCGAGTTCACTATTCTTCGTCCTCATCTTCTTCTTCTTCCACTGCTTCTTCCTCTTCCAGCTTCTTCTCGATATTACGAGCAAACTCAAGTGCTTCAGTATGCTTGATGAAGTGATGCCCTTTATTATCGTAGCTTACTCGTAGTGTGGCAGGATACATCAGGCCATATCTCAGACCCCTTATATTCTTGAGGATGTTTCTTGTTTCGGTAAATAAAGCTCTTCTCTTGGCCACTTCCGCAGGGCAATCTCTGAATATGCTGATCTTATCACCATCATAAATAAGAGTTTTCTTACGAATTATTATCGTCATCATATCTTCCAAGACGTGATCATAAACCACTTTCACAATTAGTTGTCTTGGGGGTGAGCCTGTCTTTGGGCGTCGTCTCAGTGCCCTGTGCGCTCGGCCAAGTAGGGGTGCTTGATCCAAATTCAAAACATTTTTTAGAAGATTTGCAGCAAATTCTCGAGGATCTTGATCTCCCTCCTTGCCTTCACGCACTCCAACAATACGTAAATTCTGGCGCCTTTGACGTCCCTCCAAGTCAATACATTTCTCAGTTATTTTGTTTAATAATTCTGTTAAACGTTTGTTCTCGGAGAGAAGTTTCTCATTCGCCTTAGCGCTTGAGTCAGCAATACTGGTCAGTTCCTTTATTGCCTCGTGTTGTTGATTAAGTGATCTTAAAATAGGTTTCAGCTTGAAATCAACCTCCGATTCCATCCCACCGACTTTAAGATTTACATCATCCATCTGCTGTTGCAGAGCAGCATCCACCCTTGTTTTCCAGTCATCAATCATAGTTCTTACTGTGATTATAACTTCTTTTTTCAATTCATCTTTAACTTGTTCTTTAAACAATTCGATATCTGCTCTGAGTAGCTTTAAATCTTCTTTATATTCCTTTTTCATTTTTCTCAGCTCACCCATAATAGTAGTTTTAAGGTCTTCCATCTCAGATTTCCTCCTTGGAATGTCTTCCTGGGAGGCAGACAAACTCGAGGCCCGAGGCTCCAGTCGGGCCTACTACTTTTTTCGGTACAATTTTATTTCTCTTTGGGGGGGTTTCGTTGAGTCGACAAACCATCGGTAAAGTCGCGCGCCTGATGACGTCACGCACCTTTATAAAGCTGCCGGTGCCGTTCTCACACGTTCTCTTCTGGTGAGTCACTTTAAATCACCCCGTTTTCCCCGGTTTTTATTCAATTTTTAAGGAGCTGGTTGGCGCGAGTTCCACCTACTCCATAGCGCACCGGAAGTCTATGACGTCATTTTGAAAAGAGCACACAGATATTCTTCATTCTCATGATCAATCTCCAAGGCCTTTCCAAAGTATTCAATAGCCTTGGACTTGTTCCCATCCAGCTGATACAGTAACCCTCTCACACCAAGAGCTTTGCTGTCACGTGGAGCATAGCGAAGTTTCTTATCTGCCCACTTCTCCAATTCTTTCTTACACATTTTCCGTTCCCTTGATTCATATTCAATCTTCACTCCTTTCACAAATAGGCTGATGGCACTTGATTCCGATCCTTTCTGATACAGTTCAAATGACCCAGCCCGTAAACATATGTTCTGCATGTTTTCTGGACGGATGTCCTCCAATTTCACCAGATTATTGTAGATCCCATCTGCTTTCTTATGCTCTCCACTTCTTATGCAAATATCTGCAAAGTCCAGCATTGGTCTAATAGCTGACCTTGGACGGCACTCAAAGGCTTTTCCAAAGTGATATTTACATTGACTGGTCAACTCAGTTTGCTGCTGAGTTGCGGGGCTGCGAGAATTTCTATTACCAAGCTTGTTCAGTTTAATTCTATAACACATTCCAATTTGGTGGTGTAAGAAGCACGAGTGTGGAGTTAATTCTAACGCTTGCTTCAATAGATTGACTGCTTTCTCCACTGCTCCTTCCGCTCTGTAAAATTTTGCCGAATAACGAAGCACATATGGATCCTTACTGGACTTCTGCAATGCTCGCTCAACTAATTTATATGCTTCTTCCCTTTTACTGCATCTTTGCAATTTTAAGGCCAGCAGCACCATGGCCATTGAATCATCTGGATCTAGCTCCAGTACACGCCGCAAATACTTCACTGACTGACTCCATTCATGACTCTCTGGGGTTCCGGAAGATCCTTCCAGACGAGACAGAACAGTTGCTTTGCCCATGATCCACTCTGTGTTATTGGGATCTTCCTCCAAAGCTTTCTCAAAACATTCCATAGCCTCCTCATAGTATGGAGCAGCAATACTCAACAATGACCATCCCTTCTCCCCATACACCTCAGGTATCATTGCTGTATAGCGAGGGCCATCAGTGAGCGGTTTACAGATCATCTCCAGCTTGTCGAGGTAGGACTGGGCCTTGTCCAGTTGTCCCATGTGGTAATGCACCCAGGCGTAGTTTCCATAGGTGATGATGCTGTTTCTTTCAAATGCATCTTTGTGGTTCTCCCTCAGAATCTTTTCAGCCTCCTTTAAGTTTTGAATAGCTTCCTCACTGTTGCCTTGCAGGCAGTTTACAAAAGCGAGTTGGTTGTAGGATGCGGCTTGATATTTATTTGCAAAGACTATGGCATCTTTTAATCGGTACACCATATCATCCAGGTCAATGGCCTCCTTCTGTGGACGCCACGTGAAGTGACATTGAAGCTGATCGAGCTTCTCTTTCAACAAATCTCCCATTCTGCTGCTGCAAGAGAAGAACATTCATCAAATTCCATGTCAGACCACCTGAAGTAGGTCTGTCCCTCAATCTCACAAATATAGTGCATTCAGAAAGTATTCAGACCCCTTCACTTTTTCCACATTTTGTAACGTTAAGGCCTTATTATAAAATTGATTAAATTATTGTTTTTTATCATCAATCTGCACACAAAACCCCGTAATAAATAAGTGAATGGTGTTGGAAAGAAATTAAAAATAAATAACTGGAAAATCTCTTTACATAAGTATTCAGACCCTTTGCTCACAGCTTTGTTGAGACACCTTTGGCTGCGATTACAGCCTTCAAGTCTTCTTTGGTACGACGCTACAAGCTTGGCACACTTTATTTGGGTGATTTTTACTGTTCTTCTCTGCAGATCCTCTCAAGCTCTCAGGGGCATCAATTCACAGCTATTTTCAGGTCCCTCCAGAGATGTTAGATCAGGTTCAAGTCCAGGCTCTGGCTGGGCCACTCAAGGACATTCACAGACTTGTCACAAACCCACTCCTGCATTGTCTTGGCTGTGTGCTTAGAGTTGTTGTCCTGGTGGAAGGTGAACTTCCGCTCCAGTCTGAGGTCCAGAACGCTCTTCAGCAGGTTTTCATCGAGGATCTCTCTGTACTTCGCTCTGTTCATTTTCCCCTCGATCCTGACTAGTCTCTCAGTTCCTGCCGCTGAAAAACACCCCCACAGAATGATGCTGCCACCACCATGCTTCGCCTGGTATTGGCCAGGTGATGAGCGGTGCCTGGTTTCCTCCAGATGTGACGCTTGGCATTCAGGCCAAAGCGTTCAATCTTGGTTTAATCAGATCGGAGAATCTTGTTTCTCATGTCTTTTGGCAAAATCCAAGCGGGCTGTCATGTGCCTTTTAATGAGGAGTGGCTTCAGTCCAGCCACTCTACCATAAAGGCCTGATTGGTGGAAAGCTGCAGTTTATGGCATCTTGTAATCTGTACACCATATCATCCAGGTCAATGGTCTCCTTCTGTGGGCCCCACATGAAGAGGCACTGAAGCTGATCGAGTTGTCCTTCTGGAAGGTTCTTCCATCTCCACAGAGGAACTCTGGAGCTCTGTCAGAGTGACCGTCAGGTTCTTGGTCACCTCCCTGACCAATGCCCTTCTCCCCCAATTGCTCAGTTTGGCCGGGCAGCCAGCTCTATGAAGAGTCCTGGTGGTTCCAACGTTCTTACATTTAAGAACGTCTGAGGCCACTGCGCTCTTCGGGATCTGCAATGCTGCAGACATTTTTCATACTCTTCCCCAGATCTGTGTCTCGACACAATCCTGTCTCTGATGTCCACGGACAATTCATTCAGCTTAATGGCTTGGGTTTTACTCTGACATGCTCTGTCAACTGTGGGACCTTATATAGACAGGTATGTGCCTTTCCAATTCATGTCCTATCAATTTAATTTACCACTGCTGGACACCAATCAAGTTGTAGAAACATCTCAAGGATAATCAATGGAAACAAGATGAACCTAAGCTCAATTTTGAGTGTCATAGCAAAGGGTCTGAATACTTACGTAAATGTGATATTACAGTTATTTATTTTTAATTACTTTCCAAACATTTTTAAACACCTGTTTTCGCTTTTTTATCACGGGGTGTTGTGTGTAGATTGATGATAAGAAAAATAATTGAATCTATTTTAAAGTAAGGCTGTAGTGTAACAAAATGTGGAAAAAGTGAAGGGGTCTGAATACTTTCTGAATGCACTGTAGTCAGCTGAACAAACAATAGAATAGATTAGAATGCCTTTTATTGTCATTCAAACACTTGGTTTAACCAAAATCGCATAGCTGCATTTGCTTATTTTCTAACCGAATTGAAGCAGTCTCCAGGCTAGACTCTGGGATGGTGTGTTGCCTCCCTGATGCTAGAATTAATGATGACTGGGAGAGAACATTGGATATTCTGAGAGGGGAGGGTAAGTCCCCAGAGTTGATTGACGAGTCGGGGGCCAGTGGGGGCTGTTGTTAGTCCTGCAGTTAGGGACGGGACTGGCTTTCTGGAGGGCTAGTACAGGTTTTGTGGGCTGAAGGGACTGGTTTCCAGAGAACTAGTACGAACATCCCTCCTGAAGGCATCCCCCTGCCCCGGCTGCAGGACTTTTCCTTCCCCCCCCACCAGCCCTCGACTGCCCCTGCCTGAAGCCGTTCCCCACCCCAGCTGCAGGATGCTCACCCCGCCCATCGGCCCCTGACACCACACGCCTGAATCCGTCCCCCTCCCCCACTGCAGGACGCTGCCACCCCCCCCCCCCCCCCCCACCAGCCCCCTCCTGAAGCCATACCCTCCCCTGGCTGCCAGACGCTTCCCCCCAACCTACCCGCCCTCGACAGCCCCCACCTCAAGCCATCCCCCTCCACCAGATGCAGGACCCTCCCTTCACCCCCCAGCGCCCCCCACCTAAAGCCGTCCCCCTACCCCAGCTGCAGGAAGCTCTCCCACCCCCCCGCCCCCCGACAGCCACTGCAAGAAGCAGCACCAGCGATAGGGAGCGGCAGCGTCAGCGGCCAGCCATGGCAGCTGCAGAGGTTGGCAGTGGCAGAGGTAGGTCACGGCAGCGGTAGGCCACGGCAGCGGTAGGCCACGGAAGCACTACATGGCCTCCGACAGCCCACGCCTGAAGCATTGCCCCTCCCCTGGCTTCAGGTCACTTCACCCACTGGCCCCTGACAGCCCCCGCCTGAAGCTGTCTCCCTCCTCCGGCTGCAGAACACAACAAGAGACTCAACAAGAACAAATGAACTAATCTTTAACGTTTAACTTGTTGTTATATTTTAAGAGTTATTCACATTTTACAGCTTTAATAAATCCCTTTTCCATTTGCCATGCCCGTCAGCTGCACCTGCACAGTAATACCAGCATGTTCTACGTCACAATGGGAACCCAATGGGAGGGAATGGCTGCGATGCCGGAGAGCCACTAAGAGTGGATGGGGGGTTGAGGGGAGATGGAGTGAGTGCGTGGGTGGGAATGGCAAGGGGCTGGGGGGGGGGGGGGGGGGGGGGGGAGGGGTGAGGTGGGGGGGGGGGGGGGAGATCAGGGGCATCGCAAAGGGAACCCGTCAGCCGCGCATGCATAGTTGGGGTCTAAGTGTGAGTGGTGGAATATTGTGTTGGGACCCAGGAATCCCATGTGACAATGGGACCCAAAGGCTGTTTGTGACACCAGGATGTCTAAACTGGCAGATGGGAGGCAGGAGACCATCATAACCGTGCTGATCATCAGACAGGTGTTTTTCGCAGTTTGGGCGAGGTGCCCGTGAGAGGGTGTCAGGTGACAGGGTGTCTCAGGAATTTTGCAAAAAGCTGGGAATTTCACCACATTACCCATAGCCCCGAGTACCCGCAGTCCACGGCCTGGATGAGCACGCAGTAAAAAGTGCAAAAGAACTAATTGAGCGCTCACACAGGGCCTGCTCTGATGTTTATCTCGACTTACTCAACCTTCAGAACATCGTCTGTGACACTCTCCTGAGATCTGCAGCCGAACGGCTCATATCACAGTGAACCCACTCCATTCTGCCTATGGCCAAGCAACTACTAGAACCACAAGTTCGTGCGCTGTCAGATATCCAATCCCAGCTCCAACGCCACCGCAACATACAAAGAAAATACTGCGATAAAACCAGCTCTCCGTTTGAACCCCTCAGCAAGGGACGGGTTATCCTTTTGCGTTCACTCCGAGGTTACGACCGCCTCGGTGTCACTCTGGGGTCCACCGCGGAACCACGCTCTTACTTGCTCAGTATTGACTACGGCATTTATCAGCGAACCCGCCAACACCTCCTTCCGGTTAATGAACCTGCACCTCCACGTCCTTACCTGGACCATAAGGTACAGTGAAATTCGAGTCTGCAGCTTAGGTACAATTCATATGCAAAAGGATAGGGGACCTGCAAGCCTTGTCAATCTGACACAAAATGCATGGAATGGATTGGGTGGTTGCAAATGAGATATACATTTTGTAAATAGTTTATATATAATGTTGCAGAATCTGACTACTGGATGTTTATTGGATGGGGTGTTAAGCTGTGCCTGAAAACTGTAAATCAGGGTAAATGTTGCTAATTTGACTTCATCTCGAAGTCCGTTGTGAATACAATGTATTGAGCTGTTGTATCATTGGGTTCAGGAAAGGTCTGTTATGTATGGGGTTAATCGATATCTGTAATTGGGTAAGTGTATGACAACCCCCTGTGTGGTTCAGCCCACAGGGTCACGGGGCATATAAAAGGGTCATGATCACGAAGTTCAAGGTCGATCCTCAGGAGAACCTCTGGAGTGTCTCTGTCTATGCGAGGACAGATACAGGGATCGAACCCATGGTGGGGAAAGGTACAGTGTTTGATCTGTGATGCACTTTTGGCAAAATAAATTGTATTCGTTTCAAGTGCTTGATTCAGTGTTTTTACTGAAACTAGACTGGGGTGAAGCTCAGAAACAAGCAATTATCAACTGGAACTCTCCTTCATGCTCGAGGGAAGTTCCCGAATACTTGTGGCCTCAGCTAGGTGGCGGAAAAATTTTCAGCATGTTGAAAAACTTTCCACGAGTAAAATTTGGTTGGCATGGTTATTTTAAACTCATAGTGCAGTGGAGTGTGATCGCTGTTTGGTTACAGGCACTCCAGGGCACACACACACTCACACACTGATGCAGACACACGCACACATAGAACATAGAAACATAGAAAATAGCTGCAGGAGAAGTCCATTCGGCCCTTCGAGCCAGCACTGCCATTCATTGGGATCATGGCTGATCGTCCCCAATCAATAACCCGTGCCTGCCTCCGCCCCATATCCCTAGATTCCACTAGCCCCTAGAGCTCTATCTAACTCTCTCTTAAATCCATCTAGTGACTTGGACTCTACTGCCCTCTGTGGCAGGGAATTCCACAAATTCACAACTCTCTGGGTGAAAAAGTATTTTCTCACCTCAGTCTTAAATGGCTTCCCCTTTATTCTAAGACTGTGGCCCCTGGTTCTGGACTCGCCCAACATTGGGAACATTTTTCCTGCATCTAGATTGTCCAGTCCTTTTATAATTGTATATGTTTCTATAAGATCCAACCTCGTCCTTCTAAACTCCAGTGAATACAAGCCTAGTCTTTTCAATCTTTCCTCATATGACAATCCCGCCATCCCAGGGATCAATCTCGTGAATCTACGCTGCACTGACTCAATCACAAGGATGTCCTTCCTCAAATTTGGAGACCAAAACTGGACACAATACTCCAGATGTGGTCTCACCAGAGCCCTATACAACAGCAGAAGAACCTCTTTACTCCTATACTGAAATCCTCTTGTTATGAGGGCCAACATTCCATTAGCTTTCTTCACTGCCTGCTGTACCTGCACGCCAACTTTCAGTGACTGGTGCACAAGGACGCCCAGGTCTCGCTCTACCTCCCCCTTGCCTAACCTAACTCCATTGAGATAATAATCGGCCCCTTATTTTTGCCGCCAAATTGGATAACCTCACATTTATAGTAAGATTAAATGAGAACTTACCAGTTTGAAGTTTGATCTTTATTTTATGAGGAGTTATGATGAGCGATTACGTGAAGAACACCGCCAGTCGGCATGCGCGTCAATCTTCAAAGCAGCGGTGCGAAATCACAGAAGAACAATAATAGAAGTATTATAGTAAGATTATAAACCTAGAACTACCAGATGAGCTTCGTGATATGAGGGTTGGGAGCGGTGGGCACGTAATCGCTCATCATAACTCCTCATAAATTAAAGATCAAACTTCAAACTGGTAATTTCTCGTTTAATCTTAATATTTTACTTCGGAGTCACGTGAGTGATTCCGTGAAGATTTCAAAGATCTGTGATTTCACGCCGCTCCAAATCCAGGCGTCTCACACTGCAAGCAGTTGACTCAAGAGGAGTGAATTAGTAACACCATTGATTCAAGATACTGATTAACATGTTAAAGCTTTAACTCACAACTAAACAAATATACAATAGCGACTCCTTCAACAAGCGGCATATTATAAAACCTCTGAAAAGTCAATTCATTTGACCATCCTGCGGCCACGAGCATATGGTCCAGAGGGACGTCCATTGCCCTCGCCGCTGACGTTGATGCCGCCCTGGTGGAGTGAGATTTAAAATTGTCAGTATTAACTTCTGCACACCCCAACAATTCTTCCAGCCATCATGAAATGGTCTGAGCTGACACTTTCATATGTGGCTTTTTGTGGCTAATAAACAATGTTACCTCAGAGCCTCTAAGGTTGGGAATAAATTCAATTTGAAATCCTTATATACTCTGCAGTATAAACATGTTTGATGTTATTTTACAGCATTCTTTGAGAAACCTGTGTAACCTCCCCCCAACTGGTAGGTAATTCTCACTCAATATGTTTCACCAAGAACCAGACCCACCTACCTCCATGGTTACCGGTGGAGTTCTTTGTCCTCTGGTTCTGGATGGAAAAGGCATGTTTGCCCGTGCTCCTGCTGGAGTGCGCCAGCTGCGCACATTGAATGGCCGGCTTGGTCCTTGCCTGGACCCTGTTTCAACAAACCGTTTGTAGGAGTACTGCCGCCGAAGGGTTCTGCTGGTCACTGGCGCCTTGATGAGCCCGAGGGTTTTGCCTCGCTGTCTAGGTCCTTCACCCTCATTGCGAGGTCTTCTCTGAACAATAGGTTCAGCGGCTGGATGTTGCTAGACTTACACAGGGCAGCGAACCTTGGGTTACTGGTAGGGCGGATGGCGCTCTTTCTAAGGCAGTTAATCGCAAATTGCACATTGCACGTGAGAGCCAGGGCTTCCTGCTGAACTTCAGTCAGGGGCCCACCATCCACTGACCTACCAAAAGCCGTAATGCCGGATGCGAGCAGCTTCAGCACCCGTTGCAGTTTTATCTCGTGCCCTCGGATGCCTACTCCCATATGGCCCCAAATGGCATGGTGGATGGCCGGCACTTTGAGCAGGATACAATTTGCTGGAGTGTCATATTTTTTGGCCGTTGTATACATGGCCAGCTCCTGAAGCTGGTGCGAGGCCAAGTAATTTATACTGGCAGCCAGCTTTTCCCCAAGCGGCTCTCCAGAGTCTATTGGGATGGCAAACCTGGCCGCCAGGAATGGGACCTCTGGTTCTTGCCCTTCGTTCCGTGGGGCAGCCAACAACAATAAACCCTCAGAGTCGGCGTCAGAATCGTACTGATGCTCTCCTCCTCCAAAAGGGAGACACTAGGCAGCCCTGTAAGTGGCACGGGCTCTTGGAGAGGCCGGCGCTCTTGATGGAGCATCCTCTCCAATAGGAGCTCCATCCTAGATACCCATTGAACAGTATCCATTCTTGAGGGAGAACGCTCCCGGCTGGACTCATCAAAGTCTATCGACCGGACAGACTTTCGGGTGGCCTTTCGCCCCTCCAGCGTAGCCACGGCGCTCGCAGATACTAAGTCTGTAGTCGCTGGTCTCATCACTAGTGACTCTGTAGATGAGCTAGGCGGCCGCCCGCTACCCGCACTCCCACGGGCTTTAGATACGTTTGCTACGGCTCACCTTGCTGATAACGAATTCTTCAGGCTTGAACTTCCCTCCTGTAACAAGATTTAACAAGCGCAGAAAACAACCTCCAACAAGTTTGAAACTTACCTGAGGCTTTTTAAACTTACTGCTGGAGAAGCGCTGCTCCTCCCAGCCGTTCGTTGCGCCATGCATCAGATGTAATGACGTGAATCACTCGTGACACTCCGAAGTAAAATCTATATTATACTGCATCTGCCACGCATCTACCCACTCACTCAACCTGTCCAGGTCACCTTGCAACCTCCTAACATCCTCTTCACAATTCACACTGCCACCCAGCTTTGTGTCATCCGCAAACTTGCTAGTGTTGCACTTAATTCTCTCTTCCAAATCATTTTTATATCTCTATCTCTATATTACTAAAAGTCTGATCATGAACGCTTTTGGCTCGCAGTGCTTTGATTTCCGGAGAACGCCGCCACCTACGGCCATCATTTCTGGCCACCTCGCTCAGAGCCCTCCTCCGCCTTCCAGGACCAGACGATTTTTCCCATCGATGAAAAATCAGAGATATTACTGTTTTTAAAATATTCCCCATTCTCTCTGCTGCTCCTGCCTCACTCAGTCTCTCTGAGCTCTGAATAGCACTGAACACATGTCTACTCAACTGTGAGTGCCCTTAATGTGGTTCTAAAATGGTTGCAAAAAGTGTATTTCATTTCGGAGTCACGTGAGTGACTTCGTGAAGAACCCGCCAGCACGCATGCGCGACATATCGTCGCTCGCATTTGCAGTCGACGGCTGGAGGAGCACGGCTCACCACCAGCCCTCAAAAGGACCAACTCAGGTAAGTATAATCAACCTTGAGCTGGTTGGTTTTGTCTGTTTGTGTATTTTTCCCTACAGAGAACCATGGACAAAAGGAGTAATGGCCGCAGGACATCCGCTAGGACCTGTCGGCCACCGAGCCCGGAGCTCCCTTCTACAGCACCTGCTGGAAGGACCGGGAAAAAGGCGCGAAAATCGGGGAGCCCTGTAGTCACAGGACCCGAATTACCGGCACAGCTGAGCTCTAGTGGGGTTCCCGCAGAGCAAGAAGTCGGAACAGCGCCGGAGCAGGTGGACCCTGACTCCATTTCTCTCTCGCCAACTGGATCATTGGCAGAGGTGAGCAAAAAGGGTTTACGTGCTGCTGCACGGCCCTTCTCCCTGAGCCCTCATAGCAGAGCCAGGGATAGAGTTCGAGAACATAGCCCTTTACGGGCAGAGGTTTCACCAGGAGCCGCTAGATTGCGGCCTGGTGTATCAACGAGACCTGAGTCCACTGGCAGACCAAGGAGGGCCAGTAGAGACTCACCACCTAGTTGGGCCAGGAGCAGTCACACAGGTGGGGTCTCGCCACGGCCACCGCTTCCCCCGTCGGGGGCTGGACAGGACCGTACGCTGTCTGGGTCCAGGAAAAGGACAGTCGGCAAGCCTGCGCGGATGTTGGGTCACCACGCCGCAAATGCCCTCAGAGGCAGCCGGATACAGCTCAGCCAAAAGAAGGCGTATGAGCAGACCCGCGCGGGAGTCGTTCAGTTTCGCTGAGGCGGCTGGTAGCAACTTATCGTCACGGCACCGACATTACCTCGATGAGGTACGGGCCGATGATAGGAGCCTCAGAAGTTCCTTCGGGCATGAGGACTCTAACCGCCCATTCACGCACGATGAAGGGC
This sequence comes from Raja brachyura, assembly GCA_963514005.1. Next base: position 46,521,317 of record OY740795.1, on the reverse strand, counting down.
GCATAGACCGGATGGAGAGGATTATGGAACAACTCCTGCTCAATCAAAGACAGGAAACTCACAGTTCCAGGGGACTCATGAACATATCCCCATCATCTTTGGGTAGCATGAGGCCAGAAGAGGAGGAAATCTTGGTACATGCCCCAGTTGCACCTGAAGTTCCCCAGGAAGAACTCCTGGACGTGGCAGCCAAGTTTGGATTACCCATATCAACGGGACAACCCCTCGATACCAAGCTGGCTGCTACCATAGATTTCCTCACAAACCATCAGCTACAGGAGGAGGTCCTTGCTAAGGCCATGGATAGACACAAGGCGCCGGGCAATTGCAATTCGCTCAATGTGCCTATAGTCAACATGCCTATTTGGGGCAATATCAGCCCGGGCATTCGAACTCAGGAAGTGAAATTACAGAGAATCCTGAAGTTGCTTACATCTGGGATAACCGTGTTTGCAAGGTCGGTGGATGGAGTGGATTTAAACACCGAACAAGAGGATGCCCTGGCTCTACTTTGCAACACGCAATACGAAATTAATGCTTTTAGGAAAAGCATTATTAAGCCAACATTAAACCCCAAATTTGCGGGAATATGTAGAGCACCTCCAACACCACCACCCAGACAGCTATTCGGAGAAGACCTCCCGAAGCAGGTCAAAGATCTAGATGACCATGCCAAAACAGTGGGTCTGATGAGGTCACACACCATGACCAGACAGACGGCCAAGAAAACACCTTTTTTCAGGCCACGAGGTCATACTGATAGGCCAGCAAGGACCTACGTTCCGGCGCCTCCTATGCACCAACAGCCTCAACAGCCCAGGCCTTTTTTAGGGCTAGGCCCTCAACGGCCAGCATGGAAAATGCGGTTTCCTTATTACCAGCGCAACCCAGCACCTCCACGTCCCACCAAACACGTCAGGGACCACCGATAACCATGAAGGTAAGGCGGTCTGGGTTTCATGCACTGGCATGTCTAACCTCACATGTTGGGGGTAGGCTACGGGGGTTCAAGGAGGCATGGGAAACCATCACCTCGGATGAGTTTATTTTACAAAGTATTCAGGGTTATGAGATTGAGTTCACAAATGGCCAAATTCCTCCACCTCAGCATATGCCGAATCGCAGATTTGCACTTTCCAGAAAGGAAACAGCAGTAGGCTATGCTGAAATATTAAGGCTACTAGAGAAAGGTGTGATAGAAAGAACCACACATGAGCCGATTGAGTTTGTTTCCAATATATTTACTAAAACCAAAAAAGATGGTGGATGTCGGGTCATTATAGATCTAACCCATTTGAATACCTTTGTACAATATACCCATTTCAAAATGGACACGTTTGAAACAGCCAAATCTTTGATTTCTGAGGGCTGCTTCATGGCATGCATTGACTTGAAAGATGCATACTATTCAGTATCCGTTCAGAAACATCACAGGAAGTTCTTGAAATTCATCTGGATGGATCAACTTTGGCAATATAAAGCTTTGCCCAATGGGCTTACCACAGCCCCTAGACTGTTTACCAAATTACTTAAACCAGTGTTAGCCACACTGAGGAGGGCAAATCACACGGTCATGGCTTATCTAGATGATATCCTTATTATTGGGCACACATTGGAATCAGCAAAATTGGCAGTTTCAGCCACCGTGGAAATATTCCAAAAAATGGGATTTATTATCCATCCAGATAAATCAAAGTTCTGTCCTTCACAGATCATGGACTATCTGGGGTTCACGATAGATTCCAATCACATGATTGCCACCATACCAACTAACAAGGTTGGGGATGTCATTCAAACATGCAAGAACCTGGTCTGCGCCAGTATACCATCAATCAGACAAACTGCTAAGGTAATTGGGAAAATCGTAGCAGTTTTTCCAGCTTCTCAATTCGGACCTTTACATTATCAAAATTTACAAAGATCCAAGATTTCAGCATTGAAATTGAATGCTGGACATTTTGATAGACCTATGCAGCTGCCACTAAAGGCAAAAACACCACTGCGGTGGCATATCCAAATCATATGGGTGGTACCAGGTCAATTTCATGTGATGAATTGGCTAATACAATTTGGCTCTGGTGTATTCAAAGGAATATTTGGATTTCAGCTACCTATTTACCAGGTAAGCTCAACACAGTGGCGGACACCAGGTCACGGAAATTCAATGACAACATCGAGTGGATGTTGAATTCCCAAATATTCGAACAAATTACAGCCAAATTTGGTAAGCCGGATATTGACCTTTTTGCGTCACGGTTAAACCATCAAGTACCAACATATGTATCATGGGAGCCAGATCCTGGGGCAATGGCGATGGACACTTTCTCGCTAGACTGGGGGAAATGGTTTGTCTATGCATTTCCCCCATTTTGCCTCATCAGTCGGGTATTGCGGAAAATCCAGCTAGATGCTGCTAATGGCATTCTTATCATACCCGACTGGCCTACTCAGTCATGGTATCCGGTGGTCCTTGGCATGATCAGTCAACCATGGGTCCTCTTAGAGGGTTGCCCACAATTGGTGACGAACCCTGTTACAGGGGAACCACATCCCTGCCATAGTCATTTGAATTTATTGGCTTGCAGGATTTGAACAGACCATTACTGCAGTATGGCCTATCATCAAGGACCATGGATACCATGGGAGCATCATGCAGGGAGTCCACAAGACGGCAATATTTATCGCACATCAGAAAATGGGAAACCTACTGCGGCCGCTTGGACATTGCATATGACTCCGTTTCAATCACACACTGGAGTTCCTTGCGGGGTTACATCATGACGAACACCTCAGCTACAGTGCCATCAACAGCGCCAGGAGCGCACTATCATACTACCTCAATTTAGAGGTAGGATCCAATAAACTGGTGTCCAAACTGATGCGGGGAATATTTAATTCCAATCCGCCTAGACCGCGTTACAACGTCACCTGGGATATTCGGAATGTACTGACCCTGCTCAGGACGTGGTCGCCCATGATTGGGCTTGAATTGGACAAACTCACCCTGAAGTTGGTGATGTTATTGGCATTTACTTCGGCACAAAGGGTACAGACTCTTCACAAGATCAAGATTGATAGAATGATCTCTACCCCAGAAAAGGTTATTTTCTTTATTGATGAATTGCTTAAACAGCACAGGCCTGGATTCACAGGGCTGCAGCTGGTGTTTCCAGCATACCCCGCTGATGCCAGGCTATGTTTAGCCACCCACATCCGCCACTATATTAAAGTGACGCGGAAATTAAGGGGAATGGAGCAATACTTGCTAATCAGCCACAAGAGACCTCACCATAGAGTGACGGTACAGACAATCTCCAGATGGCTCAGAATCGTCTTGAACGAAGCAGGTATAGATACTAATGTATTTAAATCCCATTCCACCAGGGCTGCATCAACGTCGGCGGCAAAGGTCATGGAGGTGCCCATGGACCATATACACACATGGACCATATATACCACAGCGGGATGGGCCAGTGAAGCCACTTTTCAGCGGTTTTATAATAAACCTATTACCGCTCCTGGAATGTTCGCAGAAGCTGTACTGAATGCAGGCCGAGAACATTCGACTATTCCCCAGTGAGGGGTTTTTTCTTTTGTTATTATTAATAAATATTATTATTTTTCAGAACTAGCAGTCTGAAAATTTTGATTACTCCTGTCCATCCTTATCGTGGCGTGTGTGATAGCATGGACGTTGTCCAGGGCGTGTAATCACAGAGCTTTGAAGTCTTCACGAAGTCACTCACGTGACTCCGAAATGAAATAGTAAGATTAAACGAGAACTAACCAGTTTGAAGTTTGATCTTTATTTTATGAGGAGTTGCGATGAGGGATTTCGTGCCCTCCGCTCCCAACCCTCGATCATAAAGTCAACTGGTAACTAGAGTCTCTTCAATCTTACTATCACAAGTCATTTCTTTGGTTTGTTGGTTCTGTGATTCCACACCGCTGCTTTGAAGAGATGTCGCGCATGCGTGCTGGCGGGTTCTTCACGAAATCCCTCATCGCAACTTCTCATAAAATAAAGATCAAACTTCAAACTGGTAAGTTCTCGTTTAATCTTACTATTTCATGGTTCTAAAATGGTTGCAAAAAGTGTCTCTATTGGTTCTAAAATGCTTGCAAAAAGTGTCTATTGGTTCTAAAATGCTGGCAAAAAGTGTGTCTATTGGTTCTAAATTGATTCCCAAACGTGTCTAATGGTTCCAGAAAGTGTCTCAATTGGTTCTAAAATACTTGCAAAAAGTGTCTCTTTTGGTTCTAAAATGCTTCCAGGAAGTGTCTATTGGTTCTAAATTGCTTGCAAAAAGTGGGGCTATTGGTTTAAATTGCTTGCAAATAGTGTCTCTATTGGTTCTAAATTGTTTGTAAAACGTGTCTCTATTGGTTCTAAACTGCTTGCAAGAAGTGTTTTTATTGGTTCAAAAATGTTTGCTAAAAGTGTCTCTTTGGTTTCAAAATGTTTGCTAAAAGTGTCTCTATTGGTTCTAAAATGCTTGCAAAAAGTGTCTTGGTTCTAAAATGCTTACAAAAAGTGTCTATCAGTTCTAAAATGCTTGAAAAAAGTGTTTCTACTGGTTCTAAAATGTTTGCAACAAGTGTGTCTATTGGTTCTAAAATGGTTGCAGAAAGTGTCTCTATTGGTTCTAAAATGCTTTCAAAAAGTGTCTATTGGTTCTAAAAAGGTTGCAGAAAGTGTCTATTGGGTCTAAATGGTTGCAGAAAGTGTCTATTGGGTCTAAAATGCTTGATGAAACAGTGTCTCTATTGGTTCTAAAATGCTTGCCGAAAGAGGGTCTCTATTGGTTCTAAAATGCTTGCTGAAGGAATGTCTCTATTGGTTCTAAAATGTTTGCAGAAGGTGTCTCTATTGGTTCTAAAATGATTGCAAAAAGTGTCTCTATTGGTTCTACAGACTGACTGAGCTGCCTGGCCAGAGTGACTTAGCTGCCCCCCCAAAAATCCATTTGGCCGACAATGTCCATACTAGCCGCCTGGAAACCAGTCCCTTTGACCCACAACACACATACTAGCACTCCAGAAAGTTCTCCCCCCCCCCCCCCCCCACTGGCCAGCAATATTGGAATTGGTGGAGAGGTGGAATATTGCATTGGGGGACCAGCACTCCCGTGTGAAGCTGGGACCCAACGGGTCCCAATTAGTCTAGTTTTTTTTTCCGTTTTTTTTTTTCTTTTTAATTTTCAATAGAAGCGATTATACAAAGAGAATTAATACAAAATCAACAGTTGTACAATTTTCGTACTGCTTCAGTTTTAACATTTTATAAACTAATAACTAAATCGGAAAAAAAGAGAAAGAGAGAAGAAAAGGGAAAAGAAAGCATTTCAAGAAAGACACAAAAAAGAAAAAGGAAAAACCCCAGAACTAACGAAGAAGTGAAAGAAACTGAGATATATCCCACTGCCCTTCCATACGCCCGCTCACCCGACCCTAGCATTGATTTGAGTTTGTGTTCAACCATTATGTTGTTGAAGAAATTCAATAAAAGGAGACCATATTTTGGAAAATTGATCTGGTTTGTCGGTCAAGACAAGCCTTATTTTATCTAGATGTAGTGTCTTTTTCACCCAGAGAGTTGTGAATTTGTGGAATTCCCTGCCACAGAGGGCAGTGGAGTCCAAATCACTCGATGGATTTAAGAGAGAGTTAGATAGAGCTCGAGGGGCTAGAGGAATCAAGGGATATGGGGAGAAGGCAGGCACGGGTTATTGATTGGGGACGATCAGCCATGATCACAATGAATGACGGTGCTGGCTCGAAGGGCCGAATGGCCTCCTCCTGCACCTATTTTCTATGTTTCTAATTTGTAACACAGATACTATTGATGCCTGACTATCTGATCAGTGCTATTAAATTCAATATATCTCTGCTTTTCTCTCCCTCAAAGTCCCATCTCCCTGCTCGCTATTCCCGCTACGTTAACTCCACGACAGCCAGTAAGTTCTCTGAGGCTCTCGTAGCTGCCCCCGATATCTGCACTATTGAGGCGTCTACCCCCCACCTCAGCACCGACGCCCTGCTCTCTCTGTTCAATACTACTTGCTCTTCCATCCTGGATTCTGTTGCCCCTCTTAAAATGAAAAAGCTTAAGCCTGAAGGCGAGCCGTGGCTCAATGACACCACCAGAGCCCTAAGAAGAGAATGCAGAAAATCAGAACGGAAGTGCAAATCTGATATGCTTTAAATTTCCTTTGAACTCCTGAAAAACAACCTTCACAAATAGCAGGAAGCGGTAAAATCTGCAAGAACAAAATACTTTTCCACCCTTATCTCCAAAAACGCTCATAATTCCAAGTTCCATTTTAGCACCATCACCTCCATCATTAGTCCTGCCCCCAGCACCAGCTTAACTGGGTCCCCGACTAAGTGCGAGGAATTTACTACATTTTTCACCACCAAGGTAAAGAACATAAGAACGAATATCTCCCCTCCCACCCGTGACCTGGCTGTCTCATTGGTCTGTTCTTCAAAATTAGATTGTTTCCAATCTGTTACTCTACCCTCCCTTGTAAAACTGATCACCACCATGAAACCTACGACCTGCCCCCTCGACACTGTCCCCTCTGCCGTCCTAAAGGACGTCATCATAATAGCCAGTCCCTGTATCCTCGCCATCTTCAACAGATCTCTGGCCACTGGCACTGTATCTACCTGCTTCAAGCATGCGGTGGTCCAGCCACTCCTGAAAACCCTAACCTCGACCCCACCTTGCCAAGCAACTACAGACCCATTTCTAAACTGCCTTTCCTCTCAAAAGACCTTGAAAAAGGTAATCTTAATTCAACATGCCTTACATTCACCAAAATACTATCTTGGAAACTTTCCAATCAGGTTTCAGGGCTCACCACAGCACAGAGTCTGCCTTGTTGAAGGTACACAATGACTTACTGCTCACCGTTGACTCCGACGACTGTGCAATCCTGCTCCTTCTTGACCTCAGCGCTGCATTTGATACTGTCGACCACACCATCCTAATTGACCGTCTCCAGTACGGGGTTGGTATTGATGGCACTGCCCTGAGCTGGTTCATCTCCTACCTCAAAGGTAGGAGTTTCTCTACTAACATAGGCAACTCTTTCTCCTCCCCAGCTAGCCTCTGCCGTGGGGTTCCACAAGGTTCCATCCTTGGCCTCATTCTCTTCTCCCTGTACATGCTCCCCTTAGGCCAAGTCATTGAAAGGCACGACATTTCCTTCCATTGCTACGCAGACGATACACAACTGTAACTCCCTCTGAAGCCCAAAAAACAATCAAATCTGCTTAACCTTACCCGCTGCCTCGAGGATATGAAGTGCTGGATGGCCCAGAACTTCCTCCAACTAAACGAGAGTAAGTCTGAGGTCATCCTTCTCAGCCCCTCGGATTCAATCAAAATGATAGCAGGCAGCCTTGGAAGCCTTACCCCACTACTCAAACCTCACGTCAAAAACCTTGGCATGATATTTGACTCAGCACTGAAGTTTGACAAACAAGTCAATGCCGTGGTAAAAGCTAGCTTCTTTCAGCTTCGGATGATAGCTAAAATAAAACAATTCCTCCAGTTTCATGACCTCGAAAAGAACATCCATGCATTTATCTCCTCCCGTCTAGATTACTGCAACTCCCATTACACTGGCACCAGCCAATCTTCCCTGTCCCGCCTGCAACTGGTCCAAAACGCCGCAGCGAGACTCCTGACGGGCACCCGAAAAAGGGACCACATCACCCCGATCTTGGCCTCTCTCCACTGGCTCCCTGTGTGGTTCCGAATACATTTTAAGACCCTCCTCTTTGTCTACAAAGCCCTCAATGAGCTTGCACCCACCTGCATTAAAAGTCTTCTCACCCACTACACCACGTCCAGGTCCCTCAGATTGGCCGACTTGGGGTTGCTGAATGTCCCGCGGTCTAGGCATAAGCTCAGGGGCAACCGCGCCTTTACGGTCGCAGCTCCTAGACTGTGGAACAGCATCCCCCTCCCCTTTAGAACTGCCCACTCCATCGACTCCTTTAAGTCTAGTCTAAAAACGTATCTGTTCTCCCAAGCCTTTCCTGACATCCTCTGAGCGAGGGCTATTTGTATATATGTACGTAGCCTGCTTGTGTATACTACTCTTATAACGAATGTAAAGCACTTTGGTCAACAAGAGTTGTTTTTTAAATGTGCTATTTAAATAAATGTGACTTGACTTAAATAAAGCAATGGGGAACAAGATGCTAATTTCCGTTTGAAAATGACCATAACCTTTTTAATATAGAAGATATGAAAGTGAATTAGGTATCAAATTAAAATTATGTTTATGAGGTATGTGATCGGATAAATTACTGGCTTGATTTTTTTAAATCTCAAAATGTTGTAACATTCATATATACACACACACCGACGCACACACACCGACGCACACACACCGACGCACAGACACACACACAGCGACACACACACCAACGCACGGACACACACACACCAACACACACACACCGATGCACACGCACAAATGCACGCACACACACACCAATGCAAACACACATGCACGCACATGTACACATCGGCACAAACCCACACACAGTGACACACAGGCACAGACACGCCGACACACACTCACACACGCACACTCACACACACACTCTGACACGCACTCACACACGCTCACACACAAACACACACGCACACACACACTCCGACATGCACACTCACACGCATTCACTCTCACACACACACTCACCCACCCGCCCTCACACATACACATGCACATACACACACACCCACTTAAACAATCATTCACATACACACACTTACAAACACATGCTCACACACGCATAGACACACACTCTCACACACAGACACAAACACATACTCACTCACGCACACACTCACAAACACATGTTCACACACACACTCACACTCACAAACACATGCTCACACACATGCACTCACACTGACACGCACACACATCGTTCATCATTTTGAGAATTTCAATGTCTTTCCCCACATTGTACTCCAGTTTACACGGATTTCCCACTTGCTCCATCTCCAGTGATCCTTAGTGGTTGACAATCGCCATCTGCTCTATTTACTGCATCATTTATTGACATCCATGAACAGAATCCCACTCACTGTCCCGCTCTCAGAAGCCAAAAGCCGATTCCCCGGTCAGATCCCGTTAATCGCCTCGTTCAGTCTGAGGAAATGCTCCGTAATGTCGTCTTGGTGTCTTCCCTTCTAATAAATGTCTTGCACTTCTCTCCAGAGATGCTGCCTGTCCCGCTGACATTCTCCAGCTGTCTGTGTCTATCTTACACTTCAGTGACCCAGCGGCACAGACTTTGCCTTGAATTCTTACCCGATCCTGGGATCACCAACATAACCATTATGACCCAATATCTCCAGGACTTCTGTGATCCCAGGGCTAAGTTAAACTTCCCCGTTACAAGCGTGTTCCCCAAATGCCCACAAACCCGAGGTCAGACCAAAATGCAGACCCCCAATGGTCACAGATCCAGAGACACATTAGATGTGTCTGGTTCACTTGCCCACGCTGACGTTACTGTCGTTGTCTCAGAATGCCCAGATTTCTAATGAAACGGTATAAAGTGAAAATGCAACGCAACTCATGAAGCTGTTCACGATTGCCGCTTTGCCTCAGAGCTCAGCAGAGAGTGAGTGGACACGATCCAGCTCTCTCGTCACTTTTATAGTCAGTGGGCTGGGCTGAGTTCTACGAATTATTGTCTGAAATGGGAAATCGAAACTGAAACCGACAAGCATGAAAATTAGTTGTTAAAGAAGGAACTGCAGATGCTGGAGAATCGAGGGTTACACAAAAAGCTGGAGAAACTCAGCGGGTGCAGCAGCATCTAAGGAGCGAAGGAGATAGGCGACGTTTCGGGTCGAGACCCTTCTTCAGACTGGTCAGCGATCAGGGAAACGAGAGATATAAACAGTGAGGTGGAGAGATAAAGAACAATGAATGAAAGATATGCAAAAAAGTATTGATGATAAAGGAAATAGGCCATTGTAAGCGTTTTGTGGTGTGAAAATGAGAAGCTAGTGCGACTGGGGTGGGGGGGGTGGGTAGATGGAGAAGGAATGTCAGGGCCCGAGGGCTGAGGGAGAGGTGGGGAGGGGAGGGGGCAGTCTGGGTTAACAGAATTAAGAAAATTCAATGTTTAACCCCAGAGGATGCAGACTCCCCAAGCAGAATATGAGGTGCTGTTCCTCCAACTTGCGGTGTTGCTCACTCTGGCCGTGGAGGCGGCCCAGGACTGAGAGGTCGGATACGGAATGGGAGGGGGAGTTGAAGTGCTGAGCCACCGGGAGGTCGGGTTGGTTATTGCGGACCGAGCGGAGGTGCTTGGCGAAACGATCGCCCAGCCTCCGCTTGGTCTCACCGATGTAGATCATCTGGCATCTGGAGCAACGGATCCAGTAGATGAGGTTGGAGGAGGTGCAGGTGAACCTCTGTCGGACTTGGAATGACTGCTTGGGTCCCTGAAAGGAGTGGATGGGGGAGGTGAAGGGACAAGTGTAGCATCTCTTGCGGTTGCAAGGGAAAGTGCCCGGGGAAGGGGTGGAGCGGGAGGGAAGGGAAGAATTGACAAGGGAGTTGCGGAGGGAGCGGTCTTTGCGGAAGGCAGACAGGGGGGGGAGATGGGAAGATGTGGTGAGTGGAGGGGTCACGTTGGAGGTGGCGAAACTGGCGGAGGACTATCTGTTGTATGAGCAGGCTGGTGGGGTGAAAGGTGAGGACCAGGGGGACTCGGCCCTTGTTGTGAGTGGGGCAATGGGGAGAGAGGGCAGTGTTGCGGGGTATGGAGGAGACCCTGGTGTGAGCTTCATCTATAGTGGGGGAGGAGAAACCCCGTTCTCTGAAGAACGAGGACATTTGTGATGACCTGGTGTGGAACACGTCATCCTGGGAGCAGATGTGGCGTAGACAGAGGAATTGGGAATAGGGGATGGAGTCCTTACAGGAAGCAGGGTGGGAGGAAGAGTAGTCCAGGTAGCTGTGGGAGTCAGTTGGTTTGTAGTGGATGTCGGTCAGGAGTGTATCGCCTGCAATAGAGATGGTGAGGCCAAGGAATGGTCGGGAAATGTCGGAAATGGTCCAAGTGTATTTGAGTGCCGGATGGAAGTTGGTGGTGAAATGGATGAAGTCAGTCAGTTGTGTGTGGGTGCAGGAGGTGACACCAAAGCAGTCGTCGATGTAACAGAGGTAAAGGTCGGGGATGGGGCCCTGGTACGCCAAGAACAAGGATTGTTCGACGTATTGTTCAAAGATTGTCCTCTGGGCTTAAACATTGAATTTTCTCAATTCTGTTAACCCAGACTGCCCCCTCCCCTCCCCACCTCTCCCTCAGCCCTCGGGCCCTGACATTCCTTCTCCATCTCCCCCCCCCCCACCCCAGTACCCCTAAGGGTGTAGAGGAACTGAAATAAAATGTCATTAGTCGAGAAATAGTATTGGGTAGGCTAGTGGGACTGAAGGATGATAAATCACCAGGGCCTGATGGTCTGCATCCCAGGGTCCTCAGGGAGGTGGCTCGAGAAATAGTGGACACATTGGTGATCATTTTCCGATGTTCAATAGATTCAGGATCAGTCCCTGTCGACTGGAGGATAGCTAGTGCTATCCCACTTTTCAAGAAAGGAGAGAGATAGAAAACGGGGAATTACAGGCTAGTTAGCCTGACCGGTGGTGGGAAAGATGCTGGAGTCAATTATTAAAGAGGTAATAATGGGGCATTTGGATAGCAGTAAAAGGATTAGTCGAAGTCAGCAAGGATTTATGAAAGGAAAATCATGCCTGACTAATCTTGTGGAATTTTTTGAGGATGTGACAAGTAAAATGGATGAAGGGGAGCCAGTGTATGTAGTGCATCTAGACTTTCAGAAAGCCTTTGATAAGGACCCGCACGGGAGACTGGTGACTACAATTAGATGAACGATGAACAAGTGAATGAAAGATATGAAAAAGTACAAATCAAAGGTTGCGGGTGACCTTGACAGGTTGAGTAAGTGGGCAGATGCATGGCAGATGCAGTACAATATAGATAAATGTGAGGTTATCCACTTTGGCGGCAAACACAAGGGGGCAGATTATTATCTCAATGGGGTTAGGTTAGGTAAGAGGGAGGTACAGTGAGACCTGGGTGTCCTTGTACACCGATCACTGAAAGTTGGCGTGCAGGTACAGCAGGCAGTGAAGAAAGCTAATGGAATTTTGGCCTTCATAACAAGAGGATTTCAGTATAGGAGTAGAGAGGTTCTTCTGCAGTAGTATAGGGCTCTGGTGAGACCACATCTGGAGTATTGCGTACAGTTTTGGTCTCCTAATTTGAGGAAGGACATCCTTGTGATTGAGGCAGTGCAGCGAAGGTTCACGAGATTGATTCCTGGGATGGCGGGACTGTCATATGAGGAAAGATTGAAAAGACTAGGCTTGTATTCACTGGAGTTCACCTTCCTACCGACCCTTGCTCTCCACACCCAATGCCTCCAGCAACTCCATCCCAGTATTCCACATCCGATGCGCTATCGGCCCGGTGAATGTGCCCGATTTTGGCTCTTCTGCCGTCACTGGACAGTCCATCAGGCGGCAGAAGAGTCGAAACCTGGGCGCATTCACCGGGCGGCTGGACTCGCTTGAAGGCTCCTTGGATGCGGAACCGCCCGATCGCTCTTCGGATGTGGAATACTGGGATGGAGTTGCAAGAGACATTGGGCATGGAGAGCAAGGGCCGGTAGGAAGGTGAACCGGGGTAATGCCTCCAGTGCCTCGAAGGAAGGCTACAGGAGGGTGTCCCCGGGACATAAGATGTCCGGCGAGGAGATGAGAGGGATGACGGTTCACGGGCCGAGCCTGTCGTGGGCGACGGAGAGGATCAGGAGTCGCTCCGGTAGAACGAGTACAGGGGAATCCAGATGGTGAAGGCAATGAAATGGCACCACACATGATGGCTCCGGCACTCTGATTACTGCAGACGGTGGATCAAAAAGCCCACTTTTGTCTATAGAACACATATGTAACCACAATGAGAGAAAAACTATGACACATGCAAGTAGTCTGAATAACAACAAAAACATTCTGCACATTAACCTACATTTAATGATGTATCCCAACACCAGGGGTCTTTTTTAGGACAGGCTCGGCAGAAGCCGAGGTGGAAAATGAGGACGCCACGACCTCAAACCAACCCAGCACCTCTACGTCCACCCACTCGTGTCAGGGACCGCCGGTAACCACAGAGGTGAGGCGGTCTGGTTCTCTTTTTTCTCTTTGTTTAACTTCACATGTTGGTGGGAGTCTGCGGTTGTTTGCGGGTGCATGGGGTGACATTACCAGTGATGAATATGTGTTACGGAATATTCAGGGCCATAGCATTGAGTTTATTAATGGGGACATCCCTCCGTCTCAGCATAGACCGGGTCGTACTTTTAAACTAACGGCTGCGGAACAGTCCGCTATAAGGAAATTTTAAGGTTGGAACAGAAAGGGGTCATAGAGCGAACGGTTCATGAGCCCGTTGAATTTGTTTCCAATATTTTTACTCGACCTAAGAAGGATGGAGGCTGTAGAGTCATTATTGATCTAACCACTCTGAATAACTTTGTAACATATACTCATTTTAAAATGGACATGTTTGAAACGGCCAAATCATTGATCTCACAAGGGTGCTTTATGGCATGCATTGATTTACAGGATGCGTACTATACCGTACCCATGAAAAAATATTACAGAAGGTTCTTAAAATTTATCTGGATGGATCAGCTGTGGCAATATAGGGCGTTGCCTAATGGGCTCACCACAGCCCCTCGATTATTTACTAAATTGGTGAAGCCAATTATGGCTTATTTAAGACAACGACATCATATCGTTATGGCCTATTTAGATGATATTTTAATTGTCGGCCACACCTTGGAATCAGCTCAACAAGGGGTTGCAGCTGCGGTCAATATGTTCCAACAGCTTGGGTTCATTATTCATCCAGAAAAATCTAAGTTCTGCCCCACCCAGGTAATTGATTATCTGGGGTTCCAGGTGAATTCCATTAGCATGAGAGTCACCATACCAATTAACAAAATTGAGGAGGTAACACAGGTGTGTACAGATTTAATCAATACTCGTATACCATCGATTCGTCACACAGCTACTGTCATTGGCAAGATTGTGGCTTTGTTTCCGGCAGCCCGGTATGGACCTCTGCATTATCAAAACTTGCAGAGAGCCAAGATCGCTGCGTTGCGACGGCATGCTGGTCATTATGATCGATCAATGCAGCTGCCGCCTGCAGCATTGGATGAGTTACGATGGTGGGTTTGCCACATTAGTAACTCGTTTAAAACTATTATTGAGGCGAAACCGATGATATACTTACAAACTGATGCGAGCTCTGATGGCTGGGGAGCTATGAATCAATATTCTAGTTGTGGGGGCCGATGGGATACCCTTGAGAATACGATGTTGGTATCACAAGGGATCAACTATTTGGAGCTGCTTGCAGCGTTTCACGGACTCCGTGCATATTGTTCCAAGATCATTGGAGCACATGTCCGGCTCCAAATAGACAACACCACAGCGGTGGCGTATTTAAACCACATGGGCGGTACCAGGTCAGTTTCATGTGATAAATTGGCTAATTCAATTTGGCTCTGGTGTGTCAAGAGAGACATTTGGATTTCAGCTACCTATTTGCCAGGTGAGCTTAATATTGTGGCGGACGCCAGGTCATGCAAGTTCAATGATAATATTGAATGGATGTTACATCCTGAAATGTTTGCAAAAATCACAGCCAAATTTGGGAAACCGGACATTGACCTTTTTGCGTCCCGGTTGAACCATCAGGTACCAACCTACGTCTCGTGGGAACCAGATCCTGGGGCTATAGCGTTAGATGCATTCTCGCTAGACTGGGGGAATTGCTTTTTCTATGCATTCCCCCCGTTTTGCCTCATCAGTCGGGTATTACATAAAATTCAGATGGATGGTGCCAAGGGCATCCTTATCATACCCGACTGGCCTACACAGCCGTGGTATCCGATGGTCTTTGACACGCTCGGTGAACCTTGGGTCCGTTTGCAGGGTAGCCCAGAATTAGTTACTCACCCTGTTTCAGGGGAGCCACATCCCTGCCATGGCTATTTAAATTTGTTGGCTTGCAGATTCTGAATCGGCCTTTAGTCCAATACGGCCTTTCTACCCGGACCATGGATACCATTGCGGCGTCGTGCCGAGAGTCTACAAGGCGAAGATACCGCTCTCACATCAGGAAGTGGGAAGCCTTCTGCAGCCGCTCTCGCATCACGTACGATGCCATGAATATAACCGACGTCCTGGAATTCCTTGCGGGGTTGCACCATGATGAACACTTAAGCTACAGTGCCATCAACAGCGCCAGGAGCGCTCTATCATTCTACCTCAATATTGAGGTGGGATCCAACAGGCTAGTGTCCAGACTCATGCGGGGTATTTTCAATACGAATCCGCCTACACCACGTTACCATATCACCTGGGATGTCAGGGACGTTTTAACTCTGCTCAGGACGTGGTCCCCCATGGAAGGGCTCCAGCTGGACAAACTCACCATGAAGCTGGTGATGTTACTAGCGCTGACTTCAGCACAGAGGGTACAGACACTCCATAAACTACGTGTCGACAGAATGATGTCTACCCCCACAGAAGTAGTTTTCTTTGTTGACGAGCTACTAAAGCAGCACAGACCTGGGTGCACAGGGCTGCAGCTGAAGTTCCCGGCATACCCCGCCGATGCTAGGCTATGCTTAGCCTCCCATATCCGTTACTACGTCAAGGTGACGGCAAGCATCAGAGGAATGGAGAGATACCTGCTTGTCACTCATAAGAGACCTCACCATCGAGTGACAACACAGACGATATCCAGGTGGCTTCGAGTCGTCTTGGGTAAGTCAGGTATCGACACTAATGTGTTCAAATCTCATTCCACCAGGGCTGCATCGACGTCGGCGGCGAGGGTCATGGAGGTGCCCATGGACCATATTCTCGCCACAGCAGGATGGGCTAATGAAGCTGTGTTCCAGCGGTTCTACAACCGGCCCGTTGCTGCGCCTCTACAGTTCGCAGAAGCCGTGCTAAATGCGGGGCAAGAACGTGGAGATGTCCCTGAATGAGGGTTTTTTTGATTTGTTTGTTAATAAATATGCTTTGTTTTGCAGTATGGACTAGTCAGCAAGTTATTCCTCCCATCCATCCCTGGTAGTGGTGTGTCAGCATGGACGTGGTCCAGGGCGTGTCATCACAGAAGCTTTGAAGTCTTCACGAAGTCACTCACGTGACTCCGAAATGAAATAGTAAGATTGAACGAGAACTTACCAGTTCGAAGGTTGATCTTTATTTCATGAGGGATTTCGTGCCCTCCTCGCCCAACCCTCAATCACCTTCATCTGGTAATCTTAGTCGTTTCATTCTTACTATGTGAAGTCATTTCTTTTGATTGGTTTCTGTGATTCCACGCCGCTACTTTGAAGTATGTCGAGCATGCGCGCCGGCGGGCTCTTCACGAAATCCCTCACTTCGACTCCTCATGAAATAAAGATCAACCTTCGAACTGGTAAGTTCTCGTTCAATCTTACTATTCTCTGCAGCAACGGAGGTGACGAAGAGACTTAGTTGAGGTGAATAATATTATGAGAATAGGACCTGCTTCGCTTAATAAAGAGTGTAAGAAGGAACTGCAGATGGTCGTTTAAAATGAAGATAGATGCTAAAAGCTGGAATAACTCAGCAGGACAGGCAGCATTTCTGGAGAGAAAGAATAGGTGATGTTTTGGGTCAAGACCTTCAGACTGAAGATGTTGAAAACCAGCAATAAAACACAATAACTGGAGATGTGTGTTATCCAACTGAGGGCAGAAATCAGAATCATGTGTTCATCTTTATTGACGTGACACCATAATAAATATATTACAGAAAAAAAAGAATGGTGTAGCATGGTGGCGCATCGGTAGAGTTGCTGCCTTGCAGCACCACAGACCCAGATTTGGTCCTGACTACGGGTGCTGTCTGTACAGTATTTGTACATTTTCCTTATGACCACATGGTTTTCTGTGGAAATTCCGGTTTCTCCCACATCTGAATGAAGTGCAGGTTTGTAGGTTAATTGGCTTCTGTAAATTGTCCCTGGCGTGTAGGACACAACTGGTGTACGATAGATTGCTGTCGGTGTTGACCTGGTGGGCCGAAGGGCCTGTATTCATATATATGTTTTACATATATATCTTAATTTTATTTTAACCATATATGGTTCAATATGTGGCATTATTATCATCTTGTTTCTATAGTCAAAGGGTAAGGTTAATTTATTTATTTGTGCAGGTCAGTGATGGAAGTCTGACTCCTCTTGCGTTATTTCTATGTTTTTGTTTCTCTATATATGCATAACAGCATGAATTATTATCTGATTTCCATACATGTATTTACTAAGGTCATTCATGTGCTGCATCTGTTGATCAGAGCCTGGCTCTACTGTGGAATGTAGTTAGGAATGTAATTTAGCCTAACCTTATTCATACCTATTCCAATTTGAAGCATAAATGTTGCATCAAATGTAAGTTAAAAGTATGCACCAGATTCCACAATTTCAAACAGAAAAATGCAAAAGCTTCCTACCATGGGAGGGGGGTCACCCTCCTCCCACACCCTCCCCCCCTCCCTCGCAATTGCACTCCCTCGGAATTTCTCACTCTCACCTCTCACCCAAAGTTGGCAGCCCTGCGTAACGCATTACACATGCTTTCAAACCAACAATCATTAACACATCAACTTACACAGACGGAATTACACTGTTCTCTACCTCATGGTGTTCATTAGATACAAGGTTTTCAAGAAGGAACTGCAGATGCTGGAAAGGTAGACAAGTCAGCAATAGGCAACGTTTCAGCATGAAACGTTGCATATTTCCTTCGCTACATAGATGCTGCCGCACCCGCTGATTTTCTCCAACTAATTTGTCTACCTTCATTAGATACAAAGCTCTTTGAATTCCTTTTCACAGCTTCAGCTGCACTTTTACTGTTGAGTCGATTGAAAAGAATGCTGAGGCAATGATTTCCTCACTCAGTCTTTTCCTGATGCTGAATAGAAACTCAACCTCAAAAGTGAAACTTGTTTTTGCAAGAAATGACGGCAATGATATTCCAGTGTGCCTGAGGCGGAACTGCCTGGATCCAATTACATGCCCAGAGCAGGTCAGCAACAGAATCATTGCATTCATCAGACTCGGCCTAATTGCGTGATCTTTTCTCTGCCTGTTTATCACGTCTGTCAGTTATCAACAGTCGCCTTTGACTCTTTGTGCCCAATGGAAAATAACCTTTATCTCTTTGCAATCAAATGAGAGAAGGGATATCACCCCAGGAGGCCACATGAATGACAAGGGTGCCAGGCAAAATATTTGTGAACATTACGTAGCGATGCAAACAAATGTTCAGCCTCCGAGAATGTCGGTAGTATTTTTCCCAGTTCATGTTCTGTATATACTGTATATTCTGAATAAAGTTGATTTTGAATTTAAAAAACGTTTTGCTTTCAGCAATGCCGCATTCAAAATGATGTGTGAAACATTGGTAACAGTGATTTCTCACTGTTGCCAAGGGACACTGGTTTCTTGTGTTGATCCTATTACCTCTATACGGAGGTTGCACAGCAGTCGGGTCACAACCCATGACCCGTACTGTTGCTAAGCTACGCCAAATGGAGTACACGCGATGAACTGCAGGTAAGCACTGGCCACTGTTTCCAGTGTAGCGGGCCCATTAAAACCCGCCAGAATTGTCAATTTTTGCGCTGTAAATAATTATGGAAATCAGGATAAGCGTAAGAGACATTTAGCCTACTTCAGAATTCTAAAAATGTGGAGACATTACAGTAGATAGAAGCGAGAGCTGAAGGGACAACAACAGCCAAAGTGCTTGGCGAACATTGGCCGTTTGCTCACTGCATTTTATCAACTAAGGCATTATTTGTCTTTTTTCTTGATTCCTTTGGCATCTAAAAAGTTTGAGAAGTGATAAATCTGGCTGTAAAAATTTTTTAAAAGGCCATGGTTCTCAAGAGGGTTTTTACATACAAAAAGAAAACGCGTCTGAAGCAAAATTTACAGACAGATTTATCACTTCTGAGACTTTTAGATACCAAAGGAATCAAGAAAAACCACAAATAATGCCTTACTGTTGATGAGATGCAGTGAGCAAACGTGATAATTCCCAATATTTTCAATTCCGATATCTGCACGGCCAATGTTCCAAAGCACTTTAGCTGATGTTGTCCATTCAGCTCTCGCTTTTCATTATCTTCATTTCATTCACTTTTGGAATTCTGAAGTTGGGTACATGTCTCTCACGCTTACCCCGACTTCCACAATTTTGTTACAGCGCAAAAATGCAACATTTTGGCGGTTTTTAACAGGTAGGAAAGTACGCGTTTCTTGCATTAATAACATATACCGGAAGTTATGGATGTCCTCCAGATGGATTGAGCGGCTCTCTGCGTGAAGTCCTTTGACCCGGTGACCTTACGTGCACACCCCCTATAGGGTGTCCCCTGATACGTCGATCAAAAGACTAAGCCAAGGTTTAGTACAACTTAATCTTTATTTACACTCAAGTTACTTAAGCATGCATTCAAACCATTGACTTCTAATAACTTCACATTTACTTTTCTATTCCATCACTTCATAAACAAAATCACAAAACGCATGACTCAGATATTACCCACATTAATGAATTGACCAGATTCACTCTGGTGGTCGGGGAGTCTCTGAGTTTTGAACTCACAACTCCATTTCTTTAGTTTAGATTAGTTCAGTTTAGTTTAGATATACAGCAGGGAAACAGGCCCTTCGGCCCACTGAGTGCGCCGACCATTTTTAAAAGTGTGCTGAAAAAAGCTCAGGATATGTACGACCCAGTTAGAATGAAGAGCAAAGCAGGCAAACGTAAGGAAGCTTAGCTGACAAGGGAAATTGAGGTATTTGTAGGTTTGCCAACTGTCCCGTATTAGCCGGGACATCCTGTACAATGGTTTGTCCCGTACGGGACCGCCCTTGTCCCGTATTTGTCTGCTACTACTCTGGTCAAATGGACTGTCAGGTCAGAGCGCCGCGTCCAGCAGGCTAGCCTATTGGAGAGGATATGCCAGCAGCACCTATGCTCAGGGCTACTTCATGAGAACGCCAAATCTATGGCAAATACTGGCCTATGGGAAAGGCTGCGCCAGCAGCACCTTTGTTCAGGGCTGCTTTATGGGAATAGTTGTTTACTTGTGTTTTCCCATTTACAGTGATCGTGGAGGAAGAGGGGTCATTGTTAGGATTAGGCAACATAACAGAATGATGGCAAAAAAGCATTCAAAAAAAAATATTCACAGTTCAAAAACACTGCTTATGTATGTGCTAAAATCCACTGTTAAGTCTCAAACTATATTTGAGAAATTGGGCTCCTCTACCCAGTTAGATTAAGTCTATTAAATAGACTTGTACGATGTTAGGATGATAACGTCTGTAAATTATAATATATAATATTATGTTATAAATACTTGAGCAGACCAGAAGGGGGTCAGGTCTCAAAATAGTCACAGGCATACCAGGGGACCTTTGATAAGGTAAGCACACATATATACAACAATATGTCAAGGTCATCAAGAGCCTTGGAGTTCTGGACTAGCAATGTTGTTAGTCACAAAAAATTTGGGAGAATGTATTGTTCAGGCCATTCCAGATGATAAAAATGGAGTTGTGTTATGTAGGAATAGATTCTGACTCCAGATCTCATTCCACCAGGGCTGCTACCACATCAGCAGCAAAGGTATTTATGTTTGGCTCGGTCGCATTGTTACGGCTGCAGCATGGTCCAACAAACGAATCTCCAAACATCTGTAATGACTCATTGCTGAACCTGGGGTATTTGTTAATTCTATTTATGTTCTGGTTATTTCTTCCATCTGGGTGATGGATGGAAATATTATTGTTTCATTTAAATAGCATCAACATGTTTTACATCTATGTCATGATTGTATGCATTATGAATGTTTTCCCTACATTTGTCAATGAAGCAGCTGTGGTTGTGTATACTTGTTTCACACGGCATGAATTCACAGAGCTTTGAAATCTTCACGTAGTCACTCACGTGACTCGGAAGTAAAATAGTAAGATTAAACGAGGACTTACCAGTTTGAAGTTTGATCTTTATTTTATGAGGCGTTACGATGAGGGACTACGTGCCCTCCACTCCCAACCCTCATAAATATAATCTGGTAGTTCTATCGTTTGTTCTTCCTATTATACTTCAGTCACTATTATCTGTGATTTCCACCATTGCTTTGAAGATTGACACACGAACAGCTGTACGGGGTTCCTCACGTAGTCCCTCATCGTAACTCCTCATAAAATAAAGATCAAACTTCAAACTGGTAAGTTCTCGTTCAATCTTACTATTCCTTTTCACAGCTTTAGCTGCACTTTTACTGTTGAGTCGATTGAAAAGAATGCTGCAGGCAATGATTTCCTCACTCAGTCTTTTCCTGATGCTGAATAGAAACTCAACCTCAAAAGTGAAACTTGCTTTTGCAAGAAATGATGGCAATGATATTCAAGTGAGCCTGAGGCGGGACTTCCTGGATCCAATTACAAGCCCAGAGCAGGTCAGCAACAGAATCACTGCATTCGTTAGACCCGGCCTAATTGCGTGATCTTTTCTCTGCCTGTTTATCACGTCTGTCAGTTATCAACAGTCGCCTTTGACTCTTTGTGCCCAATGGAAAATAACCTTTATCTCTTTGCAATCAAATGAGAGAAGGGATATCACCCCAGCAGGGACATGAATGACAAGGGTGCCAGGCAAAATATTTGTGAACATTACGTAGCGATGCAAACAAATGTTCAGCCTCCGAGAATGTCGGTAGTATTTTTCCCAGTTCATGTTCTGTATATACTGTATATTCTGAATAAAGTTGATTTTGAATTTAAAAAACGGTTTGCATTCAGCAATGCCACATTCAAAATGATGTGTGAAACATTGGTAACAGTGATTTCTCACTGTTGCCAAGGGACACTGGTTTCTTGTGTTGATCCTATTACCTCTATAGGGAGGTTGCACAGCAGTCGGATCACAACCCATGACCCGTACTGTTGCTACGCTACGCCAAATGGAGTACACGCGATGAACTGCAGGTAAGCACTGGCCACTGTTTCCAGTGTAGCGGGCCCATTAAAACCCGCCAGAATTGTCAATTTTTGCGCTGTAAATAATTATGGAAATCAGGATAAGCGTAAGAGACATTTAGCCTACTTCAGAATTCCAAAAATGTGGAGACATTACAGTAGATAGAAGCAAGAGCTGAAGGGACAACAACGGCCAAAGTGCTTGGCGAACATTGGCCATTTGCTCACTGCATTTTATCAACTAAGGCATTATTTGTCTTTTTTCTTGATTCCTTTGGCATCTAAAAAGTTTGAGAAGTGATAAATCTGGCTGTAAAAATTTTTGAAAAGGCCATGGTTCTCAAGAGGGTTTTTACATACAAAAAGAAAATGCCTCTGAAGCAAAATCTACAGACAGATTTATCCCTTCTGAGACTTTTAGATACCAAAGGAATCAAGAAAAACCACAAATAATGCCTTACTGTTGATGAGATGCAGTGAGCAAACGTGATAATTCCCAATATTTTCAATTCCGATATCTGCACGGCCAATGTTCCCAAGCACTTTAGCTGATGTTGTTCATTCAGCTCTCGCTTTTCATTATCTTCATTTCATTCACTTTTGGAATTCTGAAGTTGGGTACATGTCTCTCATGCTTACCCCGACTTCCACAATTTTTTACAGCGCAAAAATTCAACATTTTGGCGGTTTTTAACAGGTATGAAAGTACGCGTTTCTTGCATTAATAACATATACCGGAAGTTACGGATGTCCTCCAGATGGATTGAGCGGCTCTCTGCGTGAAGTCCTTTGACCCGGTGACCTTACGTGCACACCCCCTATAGGGTGTCACCTGATATGTCGATCAAAAGACTAAGCCAAGGTTTAGTACAACTTAATCTTTATTTACACTCAAGTTACTTAAGCATGCATTCAAACCATTGACTTCTAATAACTTCACATTTACTTTACTATTCCAACATCACTTCATAAACAAAATCACAAAACGCATGACTCAGATATTACCCACATTAATGAATTGACCAGATTCACTCTGTTGGTCGGGGAGTCTCTGAGTTTTGAACTCACAATTCCCCTTCTTTAGTTTAGATTAGTTCAGTTTAGTTTAGATATACAGCAGGGAAACAGGCCCTTCAGCCCACTGAGTGCGCCGACCATTTTTAAAAGTGTGCTGACAAAAGCTCAGGATATGTACGACCCAGTTAGAATGAAGAGCAAAGCAGGCAAACGTAAGGAAGCTTAGCTGACAAGGGAAATTGAGGTATTGGTAGGTTTGCCAACTGTCCCGTATTAGCCGGGACATCCTGTACAATGGTTTGTCCCGTACGGGACCGCCCTTGTCCCGTATTTGTCTGCTACTACTCGGGTCGAATGGACTGTCAGGTCAGAGCGCCGCGTCCATCACCGCCTCGCCTGTCCCGACGTAGTCCATCCCATGGAGTGCAGCAGCAGCGTCTCGCCCGTGGCCCCGTCGGTCGGCAGCCCGGCCAGCTCTCCGACCATTGGACCTTAGCTGATCGCTGACACCACCACCCCTACTTTTCATGGCCGATCATCGGTTCAAGAGTTGGACGGGGTGTCGGACTTTGTGGGTGACGTCGTCCGGGCCAAAACGCCTCATCTGGCCCGCCGGCTGGGCTTTGTGTGCAGTCCAGCATCCAGGCCAACCCATCACTCATCGAGCCACCACCGAGTCGCTCAACGAATTGCCGTCGGAACCTTGTCCCGCATTTTGACCTTTTGTTCCTTATTTGGGAGTGAGAAAGTTGGCAACCCTAGGCCCTGGATGAGTTTTTGGAACTAAGGAGTAAACTGAAAAGGAAGATATAGAGGGCAAAATGGGGCCAGGAAGTAGCTCTGGCAGGTAGCATTAAGGTAAATCACAAATACGTAAGGGGGAACAGGGTAACTAGAGAGAGAGAGAGGGACCTCTCAGGAATCAAAGCGGTCACCTCTGTGAGGAGCCACAGGAGATGGGCAAGGTACTCAATGAGTATTTCTCCTCTGTATTTACTGAGGAGAAAGACAATAGGATGGAGGAACTTGGGCCAGTCAATGGAAGTAGGTCAATTAACCACCAGATGATTGGTTCCAGCAATGGCTTCCTCGCCAACAGACTGTGTTTTAATAGTATGTGTTAGATATAAGTTTATAGTGATCTTTAGCTTGTTTTATGTGGGGGGTTGGGGATTTTTTTTTCATGTCTTACTTAGCCGGAGATGCAAATTTTTCCCTTATCATATCTCTGTCCGCAGTACGGCCAAACATCGAGGATTCCGACTTTCGAGAGCTCGACCGTGGGGAGCCTGCGGGACTATAACATCGCGGAGCCCGCAATCCGTTTGCCAGGGATCGTCTGCGGAGCTGCAACTATGAGTGCCTGAGGACTTAACATCACGGAGCTCACGGTCTATGGTCAGAGACCGACTTCGGGAACTCCAAGCCGCAGGAGGTTCGACCGCCCAGATGCGGGAGTTTCAAATGCCCTGCGTGGAAGCTTCGATCGCCCTGCGGGAGAAAAAAAGAGGAAGAAGCTTAGAATTTTATGCCTTCCATCGCAGTGAGGCATGTGGGGAATCCGCTGTGGTGGATGTTTATTTTAACTTTTATGTAGATGTGTGTCTTGTTGCTGGGGTAATTTGCATATCACTGTTCCTTAATTGGTACATGTGACAATAAAATACCTTTGAACATTTGAAATGTCTTGAGTGCAGTCAGTGTTACCGTCGTACTGTCATGTATGAAGGCAGAGAAATCTCCAAGGCATGATCAGATATCAGAACATTGCGGGAAACTAGAAATTTATGAGTCGTCCTTAAATACAGGAGAGGTGCCAGATGACTGGAGGGTGCCTCTTCTCAAGAAGAGCTGCAGGGAAAATGCTGGGAACTATAGGCCAGTGAGCTTAACATCTGTAGTTGGAAAGTTACTAGAGAGTATTCTGAGGGATATGTTTTACAGGCATTTGGGTGGGTAAGGGCTTATTAGGAATAGTCAGCATGGTTTTGTGTGTGGGAGATCCTGACTTACAAATGTGATTGATTTTTTTGAAGATGTGACTAAAAAGGTTGATGAGGGCAGAGCTGTAGATGTTGTGTACATCGACTTCGGTAAAGCATTAGACAAGGTTCCGCACGATAGGCTGCATTGGAAGGTTAGGTTGGCTATATTTAAGAGGGCGTTAGATGTGGCACTTGTGGCTAAAGGGATCAGGGGGTATGGAGAGAAGGCAGGTACGGGATACTGAGTTGGATGATCAGCCATGATCACATTGAATGGCGGTGCAGGCTCGAAGGGCCGAATGGCCTACTCCTGCACCTATTTTCTATGTTTCTATGTTTCTATGGGATCCAAGGTGAGATAGCTGAACGGATAACAAATTGGTTCCGTGGAAGAAAGCAGAGGGTGATGGTGAAAGGTTGCTTCTCGAACTGCAGCATGTGACTAGTGGTGTGCCTCAGGGTTCGGTGCTGGGCCCATTACTGTTTGTCATCTACATGATGGATTTGGATGAGAACATACAGGGCAAGATTAGCAAGTTACATAGATACATAGAAAATGGGTGCAGGAGGAGTCCATTCAGCCCTTCGAGCCAGCCTTCAACATTCAATGTTATCATGGCTGATCATCCACAATTAGTATCCCGTTCCTGCCTTCTCCCCGTATCCCTTGATTCCATTAACCCTAAGAGCTCTATCTAACTCTTTTGAATGCATCCAGTGAATCGGCCTCCACTGCCTTTAGAGGCAGAGAATTCCACAAATTCACAACTCTCTGGGTGAAAAAGTTTTTCTCATCTCAGTTCTAAATGGTCTACCCCTTATTCTTAAACTGTGGCCCCTGGTTCTGGACTCCCCCAACAATGGGACCATGTTTCCTGCATCTCACATGTCAAATCCCTGTATCTAGCTTGTCCAGTTCTTTTATAACTTAATATGTTTCTATAAAATCCCCTCTAATCCTTCTAAATTCCAGTGACTACAAGCCCAGTTGGCCCATTCATCACCATATGACAGTGTCGCTATCCCGGGAATTAACCTGATGAACCTATGCTGCACTACCTCAATAGCAAGGATGTCCTTCCTCAAATTAGGAGACCAAGACTGCACACAATATTCCAGATGTGGTCTCACCAGGGCCCTGTACAACTGCAAAGAAACTCCTTACTCCTATACTCAAATCCTCTAGTTATGAAGGCCAACATGCCATTACCTTTCTTCACTTGCTGTTGTACCTGCATGTTTACTTTCGGTGACTGATGTACAAGGACAGCCAGGTCTCGCACTTCTCCTTTTCCTAATCTGACACCGTTCAGATAATAATCTGACTTCCTGTTCTTGCCACCAAAGTGGATAACCTCACATTTAGGCTGTGGGCCGAAAATGTGTCTAGAATGTAACTTTCGTGTCCCATGTCTGTGATCCACTTGAAATGTTGCACAGTTCTAAATCTGAGTCGCGAATTATAATTTAAAAATATACGATACGGACAATTATAAAATATTATTGAGAAGGATGTCATAACTTGTCAGTACCAAAAGCTGCACATTAATTAATTAATTAAGCTAATTAGAAAATGAGATTGAAAAAGTAAGCACCATCTAGTGTTCAATGCTCATATTACTCCTTTGGGAGCCAAATTCCGTGCTGCTGTCTATTTAAACCATATATTCTTCCACATATATATATATATATATATATTTCATCTTTTAATAAGTTCTCATTACTATTAAACTCCATCTGCCATTTCTGCACTCGTATGTGTTGCTGATCTATATCCTGCTGTATACCTTGACAGCCTGTCTCACAGTCTGCGACCCCAACAATCAGCAATGTTCTCTTCAAACATACTAACCACCACATCTACATTTACAACCAAGTCATTTACATATATGTCACAAACAGCAGAGATCCCAGCACAGATCCCTGTGGAATGCAATATCCTAAGGGATGGCAGCTAGTAGAGCTGCTGCCTCACAGCGCCAGAGGCACAGGCACCATCCTGACCTTGGGACTGTCCGTGTGGAGTTTCTCCGTTCTCCCTGTGATCGTGTAGGTTCTCCAATTTCCTCTCACATCCCAAAGAGGTGCAGGTTTATAGATTAATTGGCCTCTGTAAATTGCCCCTAGTATGCAAGGATGGATGAGAAAGTGGGATAACATAAATCTAGTGTGAATGGGTGTTCAATGTTCAGTGTGTGTACACGGTGGACTGAGGGACCCGTTTCCATGTTGTATCTCTAAACTAAACTACTCTGGTCAGAGACTTCAGTCTGCAAATTGTCCTTTTACCCCAACCCTCTGTTTATAACAGTAAGCCAGTTCTGAAAACATACGATTGAATCACTGTTAATCCTGAGCATCTTAATCTTCTGAATCAGCCCATCATGAGGGATTTACCTTCCCTACAATTGATGTGAGGTTCACTGGCTTGGTATAAATATAAATTGTCCCTAGTGTGTGTGTGGGATAGTGTAAGTGTGCGGGGATCACTGGTCGCGCGGACTCGGTGGGTCGAAGGGCTTGTTTCCGCGCTGAATCTCCAAACTAAACTAAACTCCCCATCTGTACTTTGCAGGATCTCATCCTTTTTGCTATTTATGTCATTTGTGCCAAGATGCACAATGATGTCCGGCTGCTCACCCTCCCTGTTGAGAATGTTCTGCAGCTGCTCAGAGACATCTTGGACCCTGGATTAGGGAGACAACACACCATCCTGGAGTAGACCACAAATGCTGGAGGAACTCAGAGGTGAGGCAGCATCTATGGAGAAAAGGCGACGTTTCGGATCAAGACCCTTCTACACCACAACCTTGAAGAAGGGTCTTGACCCGAAACGTCGCCTACATAAGCCTGCTGAGTTTCTCCAGCATTTTTTGTGTACTTCCAGCATCTGCAGTTCCTTCTTAAACACATCATCTTGGAGTCTCATTTTCTGCCTCAGAATCTTCCATTAAGTCTGCCCTTAACTAACATCTGCTCTCACTATTTGGAAGGATGTTTCCAGGGCCTGAGATGTAGGGAGAGGTTTGGCAGGTTTGGACTTTATTCCTTGGAGTGCAGGAGGCTGAGTGGTGATCTTATAGAGGTGCACAAAATAATGAGAGCAATAGATAGTGTTAATGCATAGTCTTTTAGCGAGAGAAGGGAAATTTAGAGCAGAAGACAGAGGTTTAAGGTGAGTTGCCACATCATTTGCTGCATGTTTAAATGGCCTTCCCAGAGATTGGTGTTTCTAAGCCATGGTCTTTCTTTGCTTTGTTGAACTACAGTGTGAAAGACATCCATTCACCCAGCATCAACTCTAATTAATGTCATGAACTTACAGATCTGCAAATTTGCAGTCGGTGTTACCATTGCTCCTGCTGAAACATGAGAGCCAGCGTTGCATGCCTTCAAATGTGTGTGCACATTGGACATTGTGAGAAACAAATCGACAATTATAATGTTGCAACTGAATTTGTAGCTAATAGAAACATGGAAACATAGAAACATAGGTGCAGGAGTAGGCCATTCGGCCCTTCGAGCCTGCACCGCCATTCAATGTGATCATGGCTGATCATCCAACTCAGTATCCCGTACCTGCCTTCTCTCCATACCCCCGATCCCTTTAGCCACAAGTGCCACATCTAACGCCCTCTTAAATGTAGCCAATGAACTGGCCTCAACTACCTTCTAATGAGGACCAAATATGAATGAAAGCCAACACAAGGAACCACAGATGCTGGTTCACAAAGAAAGACAGAGTGCTGGAGTAACTCAGCGGGTTAGGCAGTATCTTTGGAACATGTGGATAGGTGATGTTACGGGTCGGTGATTGTGGTTGGTGGCCCTGATCACGGGAGAACAAAGGAGGAAGATTGACTGCACTTTATTACCTTCCATTGCAGTGAGAAATGCTCAGAAATGGTGGATGTTTATGTTGAAATCAATTGGTGTATGTGAACTTGAACTTGAAGTAACTTATCTACAGTAGTAACTTAGTGGAAGTCTCATTAACATTAAGAAGAGGTTGACATTTTATGAATTGAAGTCCATGCAGACTTAAGTACTATGAGATGTTTTTTCTGTAGCTGTTCTGTTGCCTCTGCCCCTCCAATTGAACATGGACTAACTTATCTACGGTAGTAACTTACAGTGTAAGTCTAATTTACAAGAGGTTGTGGTGGATGTGGAGTTGTCCATTAAAGAACGACGCAGAAACAAAGCTTGTGCAAAATACTGTCCTTTATTGCTCACTAATTCTCCTCACTCACCAACCCCGTGCACGCATGATTAACCCCTTAAATACTCCCCGGGGAACCCATGACCACACCGTGACCACTACCTCTCGTCACCGGGACACCCGACACCAGAGCTGAATGTTATATATCGTGCGTGGCCCATCAATACGTGCTGCCATATTACCACCACCACCCCCCCCCCCCCCCCCCCCAAAACCGGAGGCACAAAAACGGACGGGCAGACGAATGAGGCGGCCGGACCTCGTACGTACGACCCCACGCAAAGGTTTATTTTCTGGTAAGGACGAATTAGGTGGGATCTGAGACGGCGGATGCCCTAGACGCTGAGGCTGGACCACCTGGACTGGCTCGCTCACGTCCAAATGGGCCGGCTTCAAGTGAGCCACCGACACAGTCTCCCCCCCATCCCCCTATGTCCAATTCAAAAGTCCTGGGCCCATGCCGTAGCACCCAAAAAGGACCTTCGTAAGGGCGCTGCAAGGGCAACCTGTGGGCATCACGGCGGAGTTAGACATACTGACAGTCCGCAAGAACTGGCGGCACGTGAGATGGAGCGACATCATGCCGAGACGTTGGGACAGGAGATGGGGGTCCGACTGCGGGAGATGAGCAATGAGCGATTACGTGAAGAACCCCACCAGTCTGCATGCGTGTCAATCTTCAAAGCAGCGGTGTGAAATCACAGAACAACAATAATTGAAGTATTACAGTAAGATTATAACTCTAGAACTACCAGATGAGCTTTGTGATATGAGGGTTGGGAGCGGTGGGCACGTAGTCGCTCATCGTAACTCATAAAATAAAGATCAAACTTCAAACTGGTAAATTCACTATTTTACTTCGGAGTCACGCGATTGATTCCGTGAAGATTTTAAAGGTCTGTGATTTCACGCTGATCCAAATCCAGACGTTTCACACTGCAAGCAGTTGACTCAGGAGGAGTGAATTAGTAACAACATTGATTCATGATACTGATTAACATGTTAGTGCTTTAATTCACAAATAGCAAAAAATATAGAATAGCGACTCCTCTCTTCCAGGGAGAAGCTATGAAACAAAATTTAACACCGAGTGGGCGAACACTCCGGATTCAACAAGCGGCTTGTTGTAGAACCTCTGAAAAGTCGATTCATTTGACCATCCTACGGCCGCGAGGATATGGTCTAGAGGGACGTCAATTGCCCTCGCAGCTGACGTTGATGCCGCCTGGTGGAGTGAGATTTAGAATTTTCAGTATTAACTCCTGCACATCCCAGGACTTGCTTCAGCCATCGTGAGATGGTCTGAGATGTGTTTTTTTTGCGGCTTATAAATAGTGCTACCTCGGAGCCTCTGAGGCTCTTTGTGACGTCAATATAATGCATCAAGTGCGCCACTACACACAGCCGTGAATCTGTGGGATAAGCTAACAATACAAGCTTGTATCCAGACACCCCAGGTCTGCTCTGGTTGAGTAAGTCATTGATGTGAAATGTAATGTCATTCTGTGATGATACCATCCTGTCCAGACACAGTTTGTGGAGAGTCTGAAACCTTCGCGTTGATGTAAGCGCCATGAGCATAACCAATTTGAGGGTGATCATTGGTAAGAACAATGGTGTGGCTGTTCCCCATTGACGGAGTACCGTCAGTACCATGCTCACATCCCAGATTTGAGAGTACCTAGGCCTAGGAGGATTTGAATTAAACACTCCCTTCATGAATCGTGATATTTACGGGTGGGACCCTATTGGTTTGAGTCCTGATCCCCGGCACAGGTCCGCTGACAGGGCATTCCTGGCACTGTTGATGGCACTATAACCCAACTCTTCATTACTGTGTAAGTGGGATAGGAATTCTCGCACATCTGGGATGGAGGCTGTGTGGAAAGTGATGTTCCCCTGTAAGCAAAATTCCTCCCATTTCCTGATATGGGAGATGTACTGCCTTTTTGTGCTATCCCTCCAGGATGATGTGATGATATCCACAGTCTGATTGGATAGTCCCAGACCCAGGTATGGCCTTCTTAAAATTTGCAAATCAACAAATTTACACGATCATTCAATGGGTGTGGATCCCCTGTCACAGGGTGCACCAGTAACTGTTTTTGTTTTGGTACCACCATAATAGGGTGCGTGGTTATGTCCAAAATGAGCGGGAACCATGGATGTGTAGGCCAGTCGGGTGCCACCAAAGACCCTGTGGCGGTGTCCTGCTTGATCTTAGTTAGGCACCGGCTGATGAGGCAGAAGGGGGGGAAAGCATATAAAGACATTCCACCCCAGTGCAGTGAGAATGCATTTCCTGCAACTGACCCTGGTTCTGGTTCCCATGAAACATACTCCGTACCTGGTGATTAAGTCTGGAAGCAAACAAATCGATTTCTGGCATCCCATACCGAAGGACAATTTTATCAAATACTACACAAAGTGGGACCCGTTGGGTCCCATGTTCACATGGGAGGGCTGGTCCCCAGACGCAATATTCCACCTTTTCACCAATTCCAATATTGGTGGCCAATGGGGGGACTTTCTGGAGCGCTGGTATGGGTTCTTGGGGTGGCAGCTCAGTCCCTCAAACCTGATGTGCTGGCAGCTCATTCATGGCTGGTGGGTTGGCAGTTGACTCATGGCTATTCATTGATATTCCATTTCAAGCAGGGTGCAAGGCCAACAAATTCAAATTCGTTTTCCTACCATTTCAAGCAGGGTGCAAGGCCACCAAATTAAAGTGCAGTTTCTTACCACTTCGAGCAGGGTGCAAGGTCACCAAATTCAAGTGCAGTTTCCTACCACTTCAAGCAGGTAGCAAGGCCACCAAATTCAAGTGCAGTTTCCAACCACTTCAAGCAGGATGCAAGGCCACCACATTCAAATGCAGTTTCATACCATTTCAAGCAGGGTGAAACCACCAGAAAACCACCAGGAAACCACACATAACACCAAACTCACAGTTCAATAGACATTCAGTGTGTTCAGTTGATTCACAGCTCAGATAAAGTCGTGACCTCTCCCTCCCCCATAATGCAGAGACTGAGCCACACTCACACTTCCGGGTTTTATAACCATTCCCCTTCCCACCGGAAAAGGTGTGGCCTTCATGGCGTGATTGACAGGAGAGAGATTCCCAACATATTTTAAACATTGATAACACTTTTATTTTTCATTGATGGGAAGAATCCTCTGCACCTGCTAAGCGGAGGGGGACTGTGTAAGATGGCCAAATATCACAGCCGTAAGTGGTAATGTTTTATCTAAAATCAATATAGAGTGCAAAAAGGAAGTTACCCAAAGCACCCAAACCACCATTTGCAGTAGGGCCTTTTAACTTCAGCCCAAAGCTCCCATACCATCATTTGCAGTAGTGCCTTTTAACTTCAACCCAAGGCACCCAAACCACCATTTGCAGTAGTGCCTATTTACTTCAAACCAAAGCACACAAACCATCATTTGCAGTAGTGCCTTTTTACTTCAACCCAAAGCACACAAATCACCATTTGCAGTAGTGCCTTTTAAATTCAACCCATAGCACCAAAACCACCATTTGCAGTAGTGCCTTTTAACTTAAACCCAAAGTACACAAAACACCATTTGTAGTAGTGCCTTTTAACTTCAACCCAAAGCACCCAAACCATCATTTGCAGTAGTGCCTTTTAACTTCAACCCAATCCACCCAAAACACCATTTGATGTAGTGCCTTTTAACTTCAACCCAAACCACACAAACCACCATTTGCAGTAGTGCCTTTTAACTTCAACCCAAAGCACCCAAACCACCATTTGCAGTAGTGCCTTTTAACTTCAACCCAAACCAACATATACAGTAGTGCCTTTTAACCACAACCCAAATCACCCAAACCACCATTTGCAGTAGTGCCTTTTAACTTCAACCAAAGCACCCAAACTGCCATTTGCAGTAGTGCCTTTTAACTTCAACCCAAAACATTCAAACCACCATTTGCAGTCGTGCCTCTTTACTTCAAACCAACCATATTTTCATTTTCAAACCACATTAAGGGCACTCACAGTTGAGTAGTCATGTGTTATTCAGAGCTCAGAGAGATGTGACCCTCTGGCTTTCTCCATCTTGCAGAGACTGAGTGAGGCACACTACTTCTGGGTTTTATAGTCCCTCCCATCTCCCACCGGCAGGGGTAGCAGAGAGAATGGCAATTTTTAAAAAAACATTAATATTCCTCTGATTTATCATCGATGGGAAAAATCCTCTGGTCCAGGGAGGCGGAGGGGGGCTCTGAGCGAGGTGGCCAAAAATGACGGCCGTAGGTGGCGGCGTTCTCTCGGAAATCACAGCACAGCGAGCGAAAAGCAAGCTTAGACTTTTAGTAATATAGACATCCTGATCCAACATCCACTCAGTGTTGTCGTTGAATTTATGTGACCTGGTGTCTGCCACCCTATTGAGTCTGCCTGGCAAGTAGTCAGCTGAAATCCAAATATTCCTTTTTATGCACTAGTGCCAAATAATGTTAGCCATTTCGTCACATGCCGTGGTGTTGTCAATCTGCAGTTGGACATGTAAGTGATGCTTAGTGGTACAATAAGAAATGAGCCCATAGATTTAACTGGGTGAACAATGAATCCGAGCCTCTGCACCATGAGTTGAACAGCTGAAACTGATAACTCAGCTGCGTCAAAGATGTTTCCAATAATTAGAATGTCATCCAAATAGGCCATGACAATATGGCCTTGTGACAGTAATAACCCAAGTACTGGTTTTAGCAGCTTTGTAAATAAGTGAGGGGCTGAGATTCAATCCATTAGGTAGAGCTCGAAATTGCAACAATTGTCGCATCCAGTTAAATTTCAAATATCTGCAAAAGTCTTTATGAACAGGCACTGAATAATATGCATCTTGGAGATCCATACATGCCATATAACACCCCCTGGAAAGCAGTTACTTGGCAGTAGCAAATATTTCCATTTTAAAATACTGATACTGCACAAACGGGTTAAGTCCTGCTAGGTCCAAGATAATCCTACACCCACCATCCCTCTTTGGTCTAGGGAACACATTAGGCACGAATGGATGAGTCTGATAAATTGTTTTCTCAATTATTCCCTTGAGGCATAATATTGCTATTTCAGCTTGGATCATCAAATTCTCTGTTTGTGAGAAGATGAGTGCCGTTTTGGTTTGTGCTGGGTGGGTGGACACAGGTTGGGAATAAATGCAATTTTAAACCCTTGAATACTCTGCAGTATAAACACATTCGATGTTATTTTATACCATTCCCCAGATACCTGTGTAACCTCCCTCCAACTGGTAGGCAATTCTTTCTCAATATGTTTCGACAAGAGCCAGACCCACCTACCTCCATGCTTACCGGTAGAGCTCTTTGCCTGGTTCTGGGTGGAAAGTGTATGTTTCCTCCTGCTCCTGCTGGGGAGCGCCAGCTGCGGACATTAAACAGTTGACTTGGTCCTTGCCCAGTCCCGGTTTCAGCTGATCATTGGCGCCTTGATGAGCCCAACGGGTTTGGCCTCGCCATCCAGCTCCTTTACTCTTTTAGCCAGGTATTCCCCAAATAATAGGTTCGGCGGCTGGACATTGCCAGACTTGCATAGGGCAGCAAACCTGGGACTAATGGTCGGGCGGATGGCGCTCTTGCGGAGGCAGTTAATCTCAAAGTGCACATTTCACATGAGAGCCAGGGCATCCTGCTGAACTTCAGTCAGTGGCCCACCATCCACCGACCTACCAAAAGCCGTTATTCCGGATGCCAGCAGCTTCCGCACCCGCTGCAGTTTAATCTCCACCAGGAGCTCCATCCTGGATACCCGTTCCACGGTATCCATTCTTAGGGGTGACCCCTCTCGACCGGACTCATCTGAGTCTATCGGTCGGTCAGACTTTCGGGTGGCCTTACGCCCCTCCGGTGTAGACACAGTGCCCTCTGATGCCAAGCCTGTGGTCGTTGGTTTGACAACCCGCGACTCCGTGGATGAACTAGGCGGCCGCCTGCTACCCGCACTCCCGCGGGCTTGAGAAATTATTGCCACGGCTCGCCTTGCTGATCCAGATTTTGTCATAATTTGCACTTGTCCTCCTGCAACAAGAATTACCAAACACAGAGACCACAAACAAGCTTTAACACTTACCTGAGGCTTTTTAAACTTACCGCTGGAGAAGCGCTGCTCCTCCCACCCGGTCACACGCTGACACTCACGTGACTCCGAAGTAAAATCTGAGCAAGTGTGGGTGTTGCAATTTGGGAGGTCATATGTAAGGAGTAAATCTACATTTAACCGCCTGACCCTTAGGAGCATTGGTTTACAGAGGGGATATCAGTCCCCTCTTGGGGTCCAAGTCCATAACTCCTTGAAAGTGGTAACACAACTAGATAAATTGATGAAGAAGGCATATAGTATACTTACTTAATACCAAATATGAGGTAATGAGTTTAAGATACAGGATGTCATGATGTCAGACAATGAGACTCAACAAGCTATTACAAGGATGGATAAAAAGAGAGGGAATGCAAGGGCTACTTGAAGTTTCATGTGCTCTTTATTTACTCGTATGGCTGTATGGCGACCACACATTTCACTGTACCAATTGGTACACGTGACAAATAAATGTATCTTAATTCTTGTAAGTGAAAGAAATCAATATACATACCGCTGGGTTGTAAGCTGCCCACGCAAAATATGAGATGCTATTCCTCCAATTTGCATTTGGCCTCACTCTGTCAATGTAGGAGGCCTGGGACAGAAAGGTCTGTGTGGGAAAGGGAAGGGGAATTAAAGTGTTTAGCAACCGGGAGATCAGGTACATAAAAAGCTGTGTAGACATTGTCACTATCACAAAACGCATCTGTGTCTTTCCCAATAGCAAACCATGGATGACCAAAGATGTCCAACTCCTGCAAAAAGCCCACAACGTGACTTTCCAGTCCGGCAATACAGAGCTGTATAGTACGGCCATGTCCGATCTGAAGAGGGGCATCAGAGACGCCAAAGCAACCAACAAGCGAAGGATTGAGAGCCACTTTGACAACTCAGAACCCATCGTGTATGGAAAGGTATACGGCACATCACCAATTACAATAACAACACCAACCCTTCCACTAGCAACAGTACGTCACTGGTAGAGCAGCTCAACCACTTCTTTGGCCACCATAAGATGGAGGGAACAGAGACTGTCATGCTCACTACTCCAGCTCCAGCTTCCAATAACAGACACTCATCATATAGACTGCTGATGTCACACGCATGCTCCGTAATGTCAACATACGGAAAGCTGCTGGTTCGGACGGAGTTCCAGGACGGGTCTCAGAAACTGCGCTGCTGAGTTAGCTGACGTGTTCACAAACATTTTCAATCTATCACTGGCACAGTGCATTGTCCCCACATGCCTAAAAACATCTAAAATAGTTCCAGTTCCGAAGCAAACAGCCAGAACCAGCCTCAATGACTACAGGCCAGTTGCACTAACACCAATAATCATGAAGTGCCTGGAGAGACTGATCCTTAAACACATCAAGGCTGATCTCCCACCCACCCTGGATCCACACCAATACGCATACAGAGCCAACAGATCAACAGATGACGCCATTGCCACTGCCCTCCGTACTGTACTGCTCCATCTAGAACAACGGGGAGCATATGCACGGCTGCTGTTTGTTGATTACAGCTCTGCATTTAATACGATCATACCCAACAGACTGCTCTCCAAGCTGTCCGACCACGGCTTCCAACACAACATCTGCCTTTGGATAAAGGACTTCCTAACAGACCGGTCTCAGTCAGTCAGGATGGGCCCCACCATTCTCCACTCTGTCACTTAGCCCAGGGGCTCCACAAGGCTGTGTGCTGAGCCCCCTCCTCCACTCCCTCTGTACCTATGACTGTATACCAACACGAACACAATCATTAAATTTACAGATGACACGACATTGGCGGGGCTGATCACTGAGGGCGATGAATCAGCTCACAGGGAGGAGGTACAGAGGCTAATAGGCTGGTGCTCAGAGAACAACTTGGCACTCAACACCAAAAAAACAAAATAACTTATCCTGGACTTCAGGAAGAAGCAGGGTGACCATCCCCCACTGCACATCAACGGAGAAAGAGTGGACAAGAGTCTCCAGTTTCTTGTTCCTGGGCACCCACATCTCAGCAGATCTCAGGTGGTCAACTAACACGCACTCCCTGGTAAAGAAGACACAACAACGGCTTCACGTCCTAACATCACTCAGGAAAGTCAACTTGCCACAACAGCTGCTGGTGTCATTCTACCGCTGCTCCATTGACAGTGTCCTGACACATGGCATCCTGGTGTGGTATGGCAACAGTTCTACGGCTGACAAGAAGACTCTGCAGAGAGTCTCCAACACAGCCCAGAAGATCACCAAAACACACCTGCCTGTCCTGGAAGAGATCGATAGATCCTGTTGCCTGCGGAAGGCATCCTGCATTTTACTTCGGAGTCACGTGAGTGATTCCGTGAAGAACCCCACCAATCCACACGCGTGTCATTACATCGTTCGCTTGGTGAAGCACCGGACTGGCAGGCAAGTCGCTCCTGCCAGCGGTAAGTTTAAACTACAGGTAAGTTTGGTTTTTCTTACCTGGTTTTGATTTTCTTGCAGGAACCTCTTTTACAGATGTTTTCCTGCTCGATATTTTGGCGAAGTCCGACGAGGGAACCGGCTATGAACTGTGGGGACACCCTGATCCCGACCGCGGAAGCGGGTAGCTGGTGAATGTCGGCTTTGCGATCGCAGTCACTGATAACGGGGAGGGGAAACCCAGCAGCAATGCGGCGCCCAGACCGCAGTGGGCCCCAGGATATGGGGTAAAACCGACCAGAACGGCCAGCCCTGGTGCCGGGAGGGTTCCCACCGGTAATGTATAACATTTGGAGGTTGGCCAGAATGTAGCCCCTACGGAGAGGGGGCTCCGTCTAGATACACTAGCAGGAGTTGTGTCAGCACGGGGCTATGGGAGAGCCCGCGTCAGCAGCACCTTGCACAGGGCTGCTTCATGTTCATAATCAGTCTGTGTCAGCGCGGGTCTATAGGAAAGCCCGCACCAGCAGCGCCTTGCACAGGGCTGCTTAATATGGATGCCGAGTCTGTGGCAGCGCCGGCCTGTGGGAGAACCCGCGCCAGCAACGCCTTGGACAGGGCTGTTTAATGTTGATGCCGAGTGTATGGCAGCGCCGGCCTATGGGAGAGGCCGCTCCAGCAGCACCTTGTAACAGGGCTGCTTAATGTCTCCCTCTTGGAAGAGGATAGCATGCTGGGTCAGTGTAAATCTGACGCCGAGTCTGAGGGTATAGCTGTGGAGCATACCCCAAGGGATGAAGGGCACGTGTCAGATGTCCCATTCCTGGCAGTAAGGTTTGTCATCCCAACATGATGGAGTGAACACAGCTATCAGGTGGACATTAGAGATCTTCTATTCAGGTAAGACCTATTCAACAGACAAAACCTGGTGGACGAAGCAAAAGCTATCGGACCAATCAAGGCCGACAACGAGCAAAGCTTCATCGTTTCTGGGACAACACCCTACGCCTTCATCGGCAGTAAGAGGTTCACTGAACCTAGTGACAGCATGAAGTTGGGCAGAGGTTCCACCCACCCTAATCTATGAGGTAACCAGGCAGATAGGTTGGTCTGGCACTTCCATACATGGATAAGGGTACCACTTATACTTGGTTGTACACACACAAATGGTAAGACATAGTCAACTACTTAGTGGCATCTAAACATGTAAAACTGCACAATATTAACATTCCAAGCAAGGGAATTGTGCCCAGCATTGTTTTAAAATAAATATGGTGGGAGCGGATTATATTGGACCTGACAGGAGTTAGTCCGTTTGTGCTGTATAATTTTAAAATGGAAACATGCGCTACTGCCAAGCAATTGGTTTCCACAAGGTATTATATGGCATGTAAAGACCTTAAGGATGCCTGTTCATCAAGAGTATCTGCAATTTAGCTGGATGGGGGAATTATGGCAATTCAAGCGATGCCTAATAGGTTAACCTCAGCCCTAGATATCGGTTTCAGCTGTTACACTCATGGTTGAGAGATTGGTCCCATCCATCCAGCTAAATTGGTACTGGTTAAAGTAATTGACTATTTGGGATTCACAGTTAATTCAACTCACATGTCTGTGACTCTGCCCAAGGGCAAGAGATTAGATTTAATTGAAGGCTGCATCAAGCTCTTGGGGGAAGCTATCACCTTCAATTAGACATGTGGGCAACTTGATTGGTAAATTGATAGCTGCCTTTCCAGCTTGCAGTATAGACATTTGCATACCGAAATTTACAGAGGGCAAAGGTACAGGCACTCAGGATACATGCAGGTAATTTCAACCGGCCCATGCAATTTCCATTTGAAGCCATTGCTGTAGTACAGTGTTGGATAAGAAACATTTTAAATTGTTTTAGCAAAATTCTGATGGAAACACCTCAGTTTGCAGACTGATGTTAGTGCCCTAGGCTGGGGTGCTGCTTGTATAATTTTAGCTGTGGAGGCACATGGAATAGGCATGAGGCATTTATTTCTCCATTTTAGTTAATATTTAGAGTTTAGGAGCATTTTACATGCTCAAGGCTTATTGTATCACCAAGCAACACTTACCTGTTCAGCTTCAGATTGACCACACCACGGCAGTGGTGTATGTTAATGCTTCCGGCCATATTAGCATGAACACACCTGATCCAGTTTGCTCTCGGATGCGAAGCAGGCTCAGGCCTGATTAGTACTTCGATGGGAGACACATGGGTGGAATCAAGTCAAAACCTTGCATGGATGCATTAAAAATAACATTTCAATATCAGCTGTCCATTTGCCAGGTATACTCAATATGGTGGCAGACACCAGGTCACGCAAATTCAATGACAACACAGAGTGGATGTTCAATCATGAAGTATTTAATGAACTTGTTCTTCGGTATGGGATGCCAGATTTCGATTTGTTTGCATCCAGACTCCATCACTAAGTACCAAAGTATGTTTCATGGGAACCAGATCCAGAGGCAGTAGCGGTCGATGCATTCGCGCTACACTGGGGTGGAATGTTTATATGCATTTCCCCCCTTCTGCATCATGTCGGTGCTTGACCAAGATCAAGCAGGACTCCGCTTCAGGAGTTGCTGGTATCCGACTGGCCTACACATAGACATTATTACACTGCCTATTCTTGTGGCTCCAAAACGTCATGATCTGTTGGTGCACCCTGTGACTGGAGACCCGTGCCCGTTGTATGATCGTGCTAATTTATTAATTTGCAGATTTAAAGAAGACCATACCTGGGTCTGGGACTATCCAATCGTACTGTGGATGTCATCACAGCGTCCTGGAAGGATAGTAGGAAAAAGCAATACATCTCTTATGCCAGGAAATGGGAGGAGCTTGTTTACATGGGAACATTACATACCACACAGCTTCCATCCCAGATGTGCTTGAATGTCTGTCCAAATTACATTTCGATGATGGGTGAGCTATAGGGCCATCAGTAGCACCAAGCGTGCCCTGTCCTCGTACCTATGCTGGGGGTCGGAACTTCAGTCTGCAGGATCTCATCCGTAATATACAGATTTATGAAGGGTGTTTT
This sequence comes from Raja brachyura, assembly GCA_963514005.1. Next base: position 46,480,313 of record OY740795.1, on the reverse strand, counting down.
CATTCCAATTCCCCAGGCCTAGGTGCTCTTAAATCTGGGATGTGAGCATGGTACTGACACTGTTTCATCAGTGAAGTACAGCCACATCCTTGTCATTGCTGAAGTTTACCCTAAAGTTGGTTATGTTCATGACACTGGTGTCAGTGCCAAGGGATCAAACTTGCACAAACTGCGTCTGGACACGATGGTGTCATCAGGAAATTACATTATATTTTACATCCATAACCTAATTCAACAAAGCAGACAGGGGTGTCAGGGAAGTTTGTACTGTTGGCATATCCCACGGATTACGGCCGTGTGTCGTGGCGCGCTTGTGGAAGTATATCAAGGTCACCAAGAGCCTCAGAGGCTCCAAAGTAGCATTGTTTATTAGCCACGAAAAAGCCACATCTGCAAGTGTCCATTCAGACCATCTCAAGAAGCTGAAACAAGTGCTGGGCTGTGCAGCAGTTCATACTGACAATTTTAAATCTCACTCCACCAGGGCCGCATCAACGTCAGAAGCGAGGCTACACCATATCCTTGCAGCCGCAGGATGGTCAAAGGAATTGACTTTCAAAGGTTTTATAATAAACCACTTATTGAACCCGGGAGTGTTCGCCCATTCCATTTAAACTCTGTCTCATAGCTTCTCCCTGGGAGAGAGGAGTCACTATTGTGTTTCTCTTGTTATTTTGTGAATAAAGCAACATGTTAATCAGTACCAGGTTTCAATGTATTACTAATTATTCACCTCTCCCAAGTCAACTGATGCAGTGTGAGACGCCTGGATTTCAATCGGCGTGAAATCACATATATTTGGAATCTTCACGGAATCACTCACATGACTCCGAAGTAAAATAGTAAGGTTAAATGAGAACTTACCAGTTTGAAGTTTGATCTTTATTTTATGAGGAGTTACGATGAGCGATTACGTGCCCAACGCTCCCAACCCTCATATCACAAAGCTCATCTGGTAGTTTTAAGTTTATAAACTTACTATATCACTTCAATTACTGTTATTCTGTGATTTCACACCGCTGCTTTGAAGAATGACACGCGTGTGGATTGGCGGGGTTCTTCACGTAGTCGCTCATCGTAACTCGTCATAAAATAAAGATCAAACTTCAAACTGGTAAGCTCGTTTAATCTTACTATCCTAAAGGACTCATCTCACCCCGCCCATCACTTGTTGCCCTTTTGCCCTCAGCAAAGCGCTACAGGTCCATCTAGCTCACAACACAAGACTAACAAACGGTTTCTACACCAAGGCAATCACCACACTGAACTCTGCACTGAAAGCCCACCCCCGATAGTCAATATTTATACTGTACAATACCTACCTTTGTGCAATAATGATATATTCATCTATAATATTTTTATAGTACTATTCGGTGCTATATCTTATATCCTGACAGTGACCTTCTGAGTGCAATATCTTATATTCTGGTAAGGGTGCATACATAGGCTTAATGTGTATGCGTGTGTGAATCTGTGTGTATGTGTCACAGTATGTGCACGTGAGCGCAAGAACAATTTTTATTTTTCTCACTTTTTTGCTGCTGTTTTATTGTTATTTTTTATCGTGTACATTTGAGCTCCGCTCAGGCAGTGCGCCTGAATTTCATTGTATGCACCACTACAATGACAATAATGCAATAAATAAAGTAAAGTAGGTAGGTCCAGGCGGCTTGAGTGAAGGTGATCACCCAGTCTGCGTTTGGTCTTGCCGACGTATAAGAGTCCACATCTTGAACAATGGATGCAGTAGATGAGGTTGGAGGGGGTGCAAGTGAACCTCTGCCTAACCGGAAAGGGCTGTCAGGGTCCCTGGACAGAGTTGAGGGAGGAGGTATAGGGACAGGTGTTGCATCTCCTTTCTGGGGAGGGGAATGGTTTGGGTGGGAAGGGATAAGTTAACCAGGGAGTTGCAGAGGCAATGCACCATCCTGGAATCTCGACTAACAAGTCTCATCCCATGGTGGCTCTGCCTGACATTACCCTTCCTTGTTGTGTCTCTGAGCCTGACTTGGTGTCACAGACTACACTGCCACTGCCACTCACCACTGACGGCTCATCTCCCCCAACAATATCCAGAACTATGTACCTGTTTTGACGGGAAGTGGCCAGTGGGATCTCCTGCACTCTTTGCCACACATTTACTCTGTTGCTTTATCTTTGGCATGACCATCTTGCTATGGTTTAATCGATGACCCTCTCATTCTTCTGGATGGTCCTGAGGTCAACCAGCCACAGAACCAGTTCCCTAATGCTCTCTGTAAGGTGCTGCATCTGGCCACACCACCCACAGGTGGTCATCACGGATCCCAGACATTTCCCTGACACATATTCCGCAGGAGCAGCATGTCATATTTCCACCTTCCATCATTACAGCTCTAAAACCAAGAGTAAAAACCACACCAATCACTCACAAGAAACAGCAGACCACACCTTTACCTCCTGTTACCCTCTGCTCAGCCATTGCTGAGCCTCCTTGAGCCAAATCCACAGCTCTTGAACACAGCGCCACACTGACCCTCAATACAGCACTTGACCTCAACACAAGCCCCTCTCACAGCTCACTAAATGTCACTCTTCTATACTTTGCCTTCTTTGTATTGACTGCCCAACGAGCCAATTTATTGGCATTCAATTAGCCAATCAAACAACGACCTTTTGAAATCTCCCACTGCTGCTCCAACAGTTTGAAGTTGAAAGAGATTCACCATGTTACTGGTTACCCAGAGAAACCTACAGTTGTATTGTAGAAAGTATCCCAACTGGTTGCACCATAGCCTGGCATGACAAATCCCATGCACCTGAATGAAGGAGGCTGCAGAGTTGTGGGTTCAGCCCAGTCCAACATGAGTTCAGTCATCCTTACCATCGAAAGCATCTACGTGAGGTGTCGCCTCCTCAAGAAAGCACCATCTGGCCTCAAGGGTCCCCACATCTGGGCTATTCCAGTGTGGCTGTGTCCAGGTTAAGGAACAGCTCTTCCTTACAGCCATCAGGCTATTAAACACTACAACCTCCAAATAAACTCTGAATTACGTGGATTTGTGGGCATTGGCTTTCTCTTTTTTCACTATTATTGTTTATTTGTTTTTATGTGTAGTTATGTGTGTGTGTGTGTGTGTGTGTGTGTGTGTGTGTGTGTGTGTGTATAAATGTAAAAAATAGAAACTGTGCAGTGCGTAATCTGTTGCACTGCTACAAGTAAGAATTTAATTGTTGTATCTGGTGCATATGATAAAAAGACACTCTTGTCGCTTCTCATTTCAACCATCGGGCGGGCAGAAAGTGCAGGAGCATGAGGTCCCACACTACTAGTTTCAGGAACAGCTACTTTCACAATTCTTGAACCAATCTGCACAATCTGAATCCGACCCCAGCTAGGGAACACTGTGGACCTCTTGCGCTGCCATGGATTTGTTTTCCAATAGTGTTTTGCACTAATGTCTTTGATTTATTTTTGTCTTTTTCATTTTGCTATCTTGCAGAGTTTATGTATAATTTAAGCTGTTTGGGTGTTGTCTGAGTTTGCGTGTCTGTGGTGCTGCTGATTGCACATTTTTCATCGTACCTGGACCTCACTGTCATTGTGCATTTGACAATAAATGGACTTGATTTGATGGGGACCTACTACACAAGAGGAGATAAAGGCCAGCATAGATCCGTCATGGTCATTTGGAATGATGAAGCAGGTCAAAGGGGCCAGGTTTCCATTCCTGCTCTGAGTTTCTTGTATTTTTGTGTTCTAGTATTCTACTTCTTTCAATTATTCACAACTAGTTATGCCGTGCGTAAGAAGTGGAGAATGCTGGAAACAATCAGCTCAGGTGGTAGGAATGGAGCATGAAATATAAATAAATTGCTTCACTTGTCGCTTTACCTCCCCCCTCGACTCCATCCAAGGACCCAAGCAGTCTTTCCAGGTGTGGCAGAGGTTCACCTGCACCTCCTCCAACCTCATCTATTGCATCCGCTGTTCTGTGTGTCAACTGCTCTACATCGGTGGAACCAAGCACAGGCATGGCGATCGCTTCGCCCAACACCTCCGCTCAGTTCACCTTAACCAACCTGATCTCCCAATGGCTCAGCACATGAACTCCCCCTCCCATTCTGAATCCGATCTTTCTGTCCTGGGCCTCCTCCATGGCCACAGTGAGTCCCACCGCAAATTGGAGGAGCAGCACCTATTTCGCTTGGGTAGTTTACACCCCAACGGTATGAACATTGAATTCTCCAATTTCAGGTAGTCCTTGCTTTCTCCCTCCTTCCACCCCCCTTTCCAGCTTACTGCCTCCTCCTCTTCCTTTCTTCTTCCAACCACCCCCACATCAGTCTGAAGAAGGGTCTCCACCCGAAACGTCACCTCTTCCTTTGCTACGTAGATGTTGTCTCACCCACTGAGTTTCTCCAGCATTTTGTCTACCTAAGAAAAAGACCACGTTGAGTTAATTAACTTTACGTCATCTATTCTCATTTCAGATTTCCAGCACATGCAGTTTTACTGATTTTTGATTCTTTGAGCAATGTTTCTGGGCTTGTATAACTAGAGAAACTTTCAGACTAATTTATTATGATCCAACTGTGGATTTTATTCCCCATCGGCCTAGCAAAAACTGAGTAAGACTGTGTGTTGAGATGCAAATGAATCTGTGAAACTGCAAATCCCACTATCAAATATAGAATGACTCAGCCTTTACCTGGATCACAAACCATTATTTGTACTAAATCAATCAATGGCAATTACTTTTTAGTTTAATTTATCATTGTCATGTGTACTAAGGTACAGTAAAACATTTTTGTTTGCATGCTATCGAGCCAATGAAAAGACTAGACATGATTACAATCAAACTGCCACAGTGTACAGATACAGGGTAAAGGGTGCAACATTTTGTGCTAGATAAAGTCCAATTAAAGATAGTTTAAAGGCCTCCAATGTGGTAGATGGGACGCCAGGACTGCATTCTAGCTTATGAGAGGACCATTCAATTACCTGATAACAAGGCCGAAGAAACTGCTCCTGAATACATGTTCAATCTACTGTACTTCTTGATTGATGGGAGAGAGGAGAAAAGGGAATGAGACTAATTCTTGATTATGCTGGTGGTCTTGCCGAGGCAGCTTGAAGTGTTGATGGAATCAATGGAAGGAAGGTTGGTTTGCATGATGGTCTGGGCTATGTCCACAATTGTCTGCAATTGCATGCAGTTCTGGTGGCCCCATTACAGGAAAAATGTGGATGCTTTAGCAAGAGTGAATAGGTTTACCAGAATGCGGCCTGGATTAGAGGGTTAAACTACAGGGAGTGGTTGGATAGACTTGGCTTGTTTTCACTGGAACATCGGAGGATGAGACGATAGAAAAATATCTACATGTGAGAGGCATTATTAGGACAGACAGTCAGAATCTTTTTGGAAATGTTCAACATAAGAGGGCATAGTTTTTAGGTGATGGGGTAAAGTATAATAGAGATATGCGAGGCACGTTTTTTTACGCAAAGGGTTGAACGATTCAATAATTCAATGATACTTTGTCACATGTACTTGGGTGCAGGGAAATTCTTTATTTTGCATGTAATACACAAAGTACACAAAGAGTCGCCACGTTTCTGGCCAAAGTTACAGAATGTAAAGTATTATAGTCATTAATACAAAGTATTACAGGAATGCCATCTGGCTATATCCACACTGTTGGGGATGGCCACGTTGAAGGGTTCATCTTTCCATTAATCACTTCCAATTTCTGGTTCCATTACAAACCCATTGGTATTTTCAAAATGGATTAGAGTTTTGTAGCTACATTGTTCTTGATTATTAATTATTATGCCTAATAATGTAAACTTGAATCTTTCCTTTGTCAATAATATGATCTCTTGAAATTCCATTAATTATCCTGGTAACCTCCCCTCCCCAACAGACCCCCTTCCCAGCCTTTCCTCCATCAGTCCCTGCAGCAGGATGCACACTGTTGTTTGTGTTCCTTCGATTTGGTTGTGGCAGAACTAATCTCTGCTTTGAAGCTTTAGTTAATAGACATGTCAATGTAGGACATCTTATAATTATCCTGAAAATTAAATCATTCCAAAGTTATAATTGTGCATTGAGAAACAAGAAAAAATAAAGAGTAAAATGATTAAGGTGAAAGACTCAGATGAGGAAACTTGCCAGGAGCCTCAACGATATCTGGTTCCACGTGCCATTTACCAATTCCCAACTTTCCACACTAAACACAAATTCCACACATACATAACTAAATTCCATTTAATTGGTATGCTTGAGGTGTTATTATTTTTTAAAGTAGAATAATTTTTTTTTTAATGTTTAAATGCAGCACAAGATCATTTTTGAAAACTTCACACTCATAAGTAAATTATCAGAATATAATTAGTAAAACACACACATCACCAAACTTATCCTTGGATCAGATGCATATTAAAAGCACCCTTGTGGTCCTCAATGACTATTACGTAATTTTGAAAGAGCACACAGATATTCTTCATTCTCATGATCAATCTCCAAGGCTTTTTCAAAGTATTCAATAGCCTTGGACTTGTTCCCATCCAGCTGATACAGTAACCCTCTCACACCAAGAGCTTTGCTGTCACGTGGAGCATAGCGAAGTTTATTATCTGCCCACTTCTCCAACTTTTCCTTACACATTTTCCGTTCTCTTGAATCATATTCAATCTTCACTCCTTTCACAAATAGGCTGATGGCACTTGATTCCGATCCTTTCTGATACAGTTCAAATGACCCAGCCTGTAAACATATCTGCTGTATGTTTTCTGGACGGATGCCCTCCAATTTCACCAGATTATTGTAGATCCCCTCTGCCTTAGAATATTCTCCACTTCTTATGCAAATATCTGCAAAGTCCAGCATTGGTCTAACAGCTGACCTTGGACGGCACTCAGAGGCTTTTCCAAAGTGATATTTACATTGACTGATCAACTCAGTTTGCTGCTGAGTTGCGGGGCTGCGAGAATTTCTATTACCAAGCTTGTTCAGTTTAATTCTATAACACATTCCAATTTGGTGGTGTAAGAAGCACGAGTGTGGAGTTAATTCTAACGCTTGCTTCAATAGATTGACTGCTTTCTCCACTGCTCCTTCCTCTCTGTAAAATTTTGCCGAATAACGAAGCACATATGGATCCTTACTGGGCTTCTGCAATGCTTGCTCAACTAATTTATTTGCTTCTTCCCTTTTACTGCATCTTTTCAATTTTAAGGCCAGCAGCACCATGGCCATTGAATCACCTGGATCTAGCTCCAGTACACGCCGCAGATACTTCACTGACTGACTCCATTCATGACTCTCTGGGGTTCCAGAAAATGCTTCCAGACGAAACAGAACAGTTGCTTTGCCCATGATCCACTCCGTGTTATTGGGATCTTCCTCCAGAGCTTTCTCAAAACATGCCATAGCATCCTCATAATATTCAGCTGCAGAACTCACCAATGACCATCCCTTCTCCCCATACACCTCAGGTATCATTGCTGTATAGCGAGGGCCATCAGTGAGCGGTTTACAGATCATCTCCAGCTTGTCGAGGTAGGACTGGGCCTTGTCCAGTTGTCCCATGTGGTAATGCACCCAGGCGTAGTTTCCATAGGTGATGATGCTGTTTCTTTCAAATGCATCTTTGTGGTTCTCCCTCAGAATCTTTTCAGCCTCCTTTAAGTTTTGAATAGCTTCCTCACTGTTGCCTTGCAGGCAGTTTACAAAAGCGAGTTGGTTGTAGGATGCGGCTTGATATTTATTTGCAAAGATTATGGCATCTTTTAATCGGTACACCATATCATCCAGGTCAATGGTCTCCTTCTGTGGGCCCCACGTGAAGTGACACTGAAGCTGATCGAGCTTCTCTTTCAACAAATCTCCCATTCTGCTGCTGCAAGAGAAGAACATTCATCAAATTCCATGTCAGACCACCTGAAGTTTAAATTTAGACTTTTTAGGGGATGCAGACAGGGATGTCCGTTATCCCCTTTATTATTTGCTTTGGTGATAGAACCTCTGGCCGAAAGAATCAGATCAGAACCCGAAATATATGGGTATAATACTGACACAACAAATAATAAGATATCTTTATATGCAGATGATATTCTGATTTATATTACTAAGCCGGAATGTAGTATTCCCAAGTTATTCAATGTTATAAATGAATTTAGCGTATTTTCAGGATATAGGATTAATTGGAATAAAAGTGACATTATGCCTATAACTGGTATAAATGTAAATATACTACAAAAATACCCACTAAAAATAGTTACAGATAAATTTAAATATTTAGGAATCAATGTGTCTAAATCCTATAAATTATTAATTAAAGCTAATTATTATCAATTATTAGAGAAACTTAAAAAAAACATTTCATATTGGAAAACACTCCCTATATCTATGATCGGTAGGATTAATGCTATAAAGATGATTTTTTTACCACAATTGTTATATTTATTTCAGGCAATTCCTTTTTTTCTCCCAAAAAGTTTTTTTAAAAAAATTGATACTATAGTTAATAATTTTGTCTGGGATTACAAAAGTCATAGAATAAGTAAAAAACACTTATGTAAGTCTAAGATAAATGGAGGGCTGGCACTTCCAAATTTTCTATATTACTTTTGGGCAGTCCAGATTAAGAATATGAATTTTTGGTGGGTAAATATGGATGTTGAACCAATGTGGTTAAAAATGGAAAAGGAAGACTGTTTACCTTTCAATATAGAGTCGATTATTTTCGCACCAAAGGAAGTACAAAAAAAGACTTATAGGGACAACCCTATAATTCATAATAATAGGCGTATTTGGAAACAGATAGTTAAGACCCTATATCTGGATAATCTTTCTTTTAGGCTACCAATTAGGAATAACCCACTGTTTAAACCCTCAATCTTAGATGCGGGGTTTAGACTGTGGGAGGATTCAGGAATTAAAAGGATAGGACACCTTTATAGAAATGGAAATTTTTTATTATTTGAAGAGTTACAAGATATTTTTGGATTACCTTCACAACACCATTTTAGGTATTTACAAATTAGAGATTTTATTAAATGTAACACACAAGACTATAAAAAAAAAGAACCAGGCTTATTAGATGAGCTGTTTAATTTACATCCAAATACGGATAAGCTTATAGCTTATATATACAATATTATTTTAGATAAAGAGAACCCAACAACTGAAACATATCGTCAAGCATGGGAAAATGAAATTGGATTACCTATAACAAAAGAAACTTGGGAAGAATGCTTACAAAGAATACATTGGTGTTCTTTGAATGCCAGACATACACTGATACAATTTAAAGTTATATATAGATTACACTACTCGAAAACCAAATTAAAAAGTATTTATCCTAGTCTCTCCTCTATTTGTGATAAATGTAAGAATCTTGAAGCAAATTTAATACATAGTTTGGTAACGTGTCCACGGTTGAATTATTATTGGATTGAAATTTTTAAAGTTATTTCGGAAGTTCTTAAGGTTGAACTCGACCCAGACCCAAAATTAATAATATTCGGAATCCCGGAGCCAAATTTGGTACTCACGGTTAATCAAAGAAATTTTTTTGATTACTGTTTAATAATAGGGAAAAAAATGATACTTAAATTTTGGAAGGGAACATTATCCCCAACAATTAAAATGTGGAAAGCAGAGATGTTGGAGACGTTGAATTTGGAAAGAATTAGATTTGTCCTTTTGGACAGGTATAATTCTTTTGAATCGATATGGTCTCCATATATACAGTATTTAGAGAAGTAGCTATTCTTGGAATCACGGCTCGACGGACACCCTACGGATCCGATGCGAATAACTTACTTATATTTGATATTATTGTGCATTTATTAGAGATATTTCTGTATGAAATAGTATTTCGTATAATGATTTTAGTTTTTGTTTATATATATGTAATATTTTTGTTTTTCAAATTTTCCCTTTTTATTTTATTTTTATTTACGATTGAAGTATGTGGGAAGAATTTTTTATTACTTTTTATTTACTCTTTTTTCTTTTCTCTTTTATATATCTTTTTCTTTATTTCCAAAAAATAGAAGATATTAAGTATCGATATGTTATTTGTAGTAATATTGAATTAAGGTGTTAGTTTATAAAGTAAGCTTTACATTGTAAACGGTTTACTTCAAATAAAAAAATATTACACACACACAGACCACCTGAAGTAGGTCTGTCCCTCAATCTCACAAATATAGTGCATTCGGAAAGTATTCAGAACCCTTCACTTTTTCCACATTTTGTAACGTTAAGGCCTTATTATAAAATTGATTAAATTATTGTTTTTTATCATCAATCTGCACACAAAACCCCGTAATAAATAAGTGAATGGTGTTTGAAAGAAATAGTAAGATTAAACGAGAACTTACCAGTTTGAAGTTTGATCTTTATTTTATGAGGAGTTACGATGAGGGATTACGTGAAGACCCCGCCAGCACGCATGCGCGACATTCTTCAAAGCAGTGGTGTGAAATCACAGAACAAAAAACAGTCTCAATGACTGACATAGTAAGAGAAAAAAGAGAACTTTCATACCAGGTGATCTTTATAATAGAGGGTTGGGAGCGGAGGGCACGTAATCCCTCATCGTAACTCCTCATAAAATAAAGATCAAACTTCAAACTGGTAAGTTCTCGTTTAATCTTACTATTTTACTTCGGAGTCACGTGAGTGACTACGTGAAGATTTCAAAGCTCTGTGATTTCATGCCCTGGAAGCTCCATGCTCACACACCGCTAAAGCTGGGATAAGAGGATGGACGTGATTCAGACAAGACACTGGCTGAAAAACAAAACAGGTATTTATTCATACCAAACACAATATTGTGTCCCAAAAGGGTTATTTAACTGGCAGCACTTAAGATCCTCCCTGCATAATTGTCAGGGGAGGTCACGGGTTTGTTATAAAAGCGGTGGAAGGTTCTCTCATTGTTCCAACCCGCTGTGGCCAGGATGTGATCCAGTGGTACCTCCATCCTTCTAGCCGCCGAGGTGGATGCTGCCCTGGTGGAGTGAGATTTATACACATTAGTATCCACCCCCGCTGCATCCAGTACCACCCTTAACCATCTGGAAATGGTTTGCACCGTGACCCTGTGATGAGGCTTCTTGTGACTGACAAGCAAAGCTGTTTCCGTGCCCCTTAGATCTTTAGTGACTGAAATGTATCGCAGAATCAATGTAACGATACAAAGACGAGTGTCCGCTGGGTAACCCAGGAACTCCAAAGTATGTCCAGACACTCCGGGTCGATCTTGCTTCAATAGTCCCTGCACCTGGAATGTGATTTTCCCACTGGTAATTGCCATGGCATCCAGACTGAGTTTGTGCAGGGACTGGACCCGTTGCGCCGTGATCAGTGCCATTATCTTGACCATTTTGTAGGTTAATTTGGCCAAAGGGAGTCCCGTGTTCGGTGTCCATCCTCGCAGCATCGTCAATACCGTGCTGATGTCCCAGGTATGGCTATATCTGGGCCTGGGGGGATTAGAATTAAATATTCCCCGCATAAATTTGGATACCAGGGGATGTGACCCAATTCCCAATTGGTCACTCCCCTTGCCCAAGTAAGACGATAGGGCACTCCTGGCACAGTTAATGGCGCTGTAGCTTAAACCCTCATCGTAATGAAGGGTAGCCAGAAACTCCAGCACTTCCGTGATGGTGGCGGTTTTGTATGTAGTTTTAGTAGTCACGCAGAATCTTTCCCACTTCCTGATGTAGGTCAAGTACTGCTTCCTTGTGGACTCTCTGCAGGCTCCCGTGATAGTATCAATGGTCCTGTTGGAGAGTCCGAGTCCATGAAGTGGCCGTTTTAAAGTCTGCAGATTAACAAATCCATACGATCATGACATGGATGACTTTCTCCTGTAACAGGATGAACAAGCAGGCTTGGTCTTTATTCACCCTGACACAGGGTTCTGTGGCCATCTTTTGTACCAGAGGGAACCATGGTTGAGTAGGCCAGTCGGGCACTACCAAGATACCCGATGCGGAGTCTTGCTTGATTTTTTGCAAGACCCGACTGATGAGGCAGAAAGGGGGGAAAGCGTAGAAAAACAAATCCCCCCAGTGTAGCGAGAAAGCATCCATCGCTACCGCCCCCGGGTCTGGCTCCCAAGCAACATAAGTTGGTAGTTGGTGATTTAGCCTGGACGCGAAAAGGTCGATATCTGGTGTCCCATAACGTTCTACAATATCTGTAAACACTTTCCGATCCAACATCCATTCTATGTTGTCGTTGAATTTCCGTGATCTGGTGTCTGCCACTGTGTTTAGTTTACCTGGTAGGTAAGTTGCAGAGATCCAAATTCCTCTTTGCAGACACCAGTGCCAGATATTGTTGGCCAATTCATCACACGATATCGACTTTACACCGCCCATGTGGTTAATATAGGCTACCACCGTGGTGTTGTCAATCTGTAGTCTAACATGAACTTTGTGCATGTTAGTGCAGTATGCTTTAAGTCCGTGAAATGCTGCGAGCATTTCTGAATAGTTAATCCCTAAGTTTTTAAATAGGGTTAACTCTGGTGCACTCCATCTACCTCCACAGCTAGAGGTAGTGTTAGTAGCTCCCCACCCTTTGGCACTGGCATCCGTTTGTAAGGTGATCGAGGGATTGGCGATAGTCATGGGTTTGGAACAATTTTGGGCATTACCCATCCACCAATATAGTTCAGCTTTCGCCTTTTCTGGAATTTTCATGGGCCTATCAAAATGGCCAGCATGATTTTTGAGCGCCGTAATTTTTGCTCTTTGTAAATTTTGGTAATGTAAGGGCCCATATTGTGCTGCAGGAAATGCAGCTACTATCTTCCCAATCACCCTGGCCACCTGCCGAATGGATGGGACCTTAATGCCAAAGAGGCTCCTGCAAGCCTCTATCAGGTCTTCCACCTTGCTTGGTGGTAACGTGACAGACATTTGCACTGAGTCAATAATGAACCCCAAATATTTCATGGTGGTAGAGGGTTCCAATATTGATTTATCTGGATGTATCGTAAACCCCAGTATCTGAAAAATATGTTTCGTGGCTGTGACTGCCAAAGTAGCCATTTCCAAATTCTCCCCCACTATGAGGATGTCATCAAGATAGGCCATAACAGTATGATTCTGTTTCCTTAAATAGGCCAAAGCTGGTTTCAATATCTTGGTAAACAATCTGGGTGCTGACGATAGCCCATTAGGCAAAGCTTTATATTGCCATAATTGTCCCATCCAGATAAATTTTAAGTATTTCCTATGATCCTTGTGTATGGGTACTGAATAATATGCATCTTTAAGGTCAACGCATGCCATGTAGTACCTATTGGCTACAAGCTGAGTAGCAGTGTCGAAGGTGTCCATTTTAAAATGAATATACTGGACAGAAGTATTCAGGTCGGTCAAATCTATGATGATGCGGCACCCGCCATCTTTTTTGTTTTTAGTGAATATATTAGACACGAACTCCTGAGGTTCTTTAAAGGCCTTTTCAATTACCCCTTTTTCTATTAACCTCTGTAGTTCAGCATGCCCTGCTGCCTTATCTCTATGAGAAAGGACGAATTTCCGACTAGGCGCATGCTGTACCGGGGTAGGGAGTTCGTGAATAAATTCAATTTTGTAGCCCTGAATACTCCTGAGTATATAAGGATCAGAGGTAAAAGTGAGCCAATTCTCGAGGAACATGTGCAACCTGCCCCCTATGCAGAGTGAATTTAGGTCAGTAGTGTTCTTGGGGATCCCAGACCCACCTACCTCCATGGTTACTGCCGGTGTGGAGGTTTCTGCTCTTGCTTCCTCGGCTGGTTGTAGGTGTTCTGGGAGTGGCGCATCTTCCAAGGAGGCCGGCCTGGGCCTTGGCCTAAAAAAGACCGCTGTGCAGGTATGCCGGCCTTCGAGCTTTCACCACTGGCAGACCTGTTAGGGTAACTCTGCCCGGTGGGTGCGTAGGGGTGCGTTCTGTGTGGGTGATGAGGCTTAGTGTACCCAGGTACTTTAATAAGGCCCAAAGCCTTAGCCTCCTCGTCAAGATCTTTTACCTGTTTGGGGAGATCTTCCCCGAATAACAGGCTTGGAGGCTGCGTCTTCCCAGGCTTGCATAACCCCGCGAACTTGGGGTTAAGCGCCGGCTTTATAATGCTTTCCCTGAAATTGTTAATTTCATACTGTGTATTGCACAGTAAGGCCAAAGCATCTTGCAGCTCTTGCGGCATATCCACTCCCACTGCTGTTCTGGCTACTGCAGTAATCCCTGCGGTAAGGAGCTTCAGGATCTTCTGAAGTTTCATCTCCTGCCCTCTACTTGAGGGGCTCATGTTCCCCCATATCGGGTTGTTCACCGCGGGCACATTTAACGATTTGCAGTTTTCTGGCGCCAAATATTTATCTGCTGTGGCATTGATGGCCTGTTCCTGAAGTTGGTTGGTGGCCATATAATCAATGCTGGCAGCCAGCTTGGGGTGGATGGGTAGGCCCTTCTGGTGGGGCATGGCATGTTTGCTCACCACATCCATATAATCTTCACACACCCCTGACGCTGTAGGTGCTTCAGCCAACTCTCCCTCTTCTGGGTCAGCCCAGTTCTGACCCTCAATGCTCCCCTGTATAGAAGGGGATACATTGGGCAGTCCTCGAAAGGAACTTGCCGTGGGCCTACTAGGGGTCCCACTGTGATCCTGCCCCTGCTGTAACAGGTCACGTTGGAGCATCTGCTCCATCAGCCGCTCAATGCGGTCAAGGCGACCTCCGTCGCTACCAGCGAGCGGGGTGCCCTCGGGACCGGACTCCGCTGAGTCCGCCCCGGCCGACTTCCGGGTAGTTTTCCCCGACCGTGGCGTACCAACGGTCTCAAAGTCCGAAAAGTCGGGAGCTGCAGGTGGAACCTGAAGCTCTGGAGAAGCGGTTCTCCGCTGGCTGCTGTCCTTAGCCGCTGATTTGGCCGCCGCTCTCTTACTCTTTCTCCCTTCCATTATGGTCGACTCACTCCTTCGGTGAGACTTACCTGGCGTGAGCTTTTTAAACTCATGCTGGAGGAGCCCCGCTCCTCCCGACCGTCGCTTCCGCATGCGTACGACGATATGTCGCGCATGCGTGCTGGCGGGGTCTTCACGTAGTCACTCACGTGACTCCGAAGTAAAATTAGAAATAAATAACGGGAAAATCTCTTAACATAAGTATTCAGACCTTTTACTCGGTGTTTTGTTGAGGCACCTTTGGCTGCGATTACAGCCTTCAAGTCTTCTTTGGTACGACGCTACAAGCTTGGCACACTGTATTTGGGTGATTTTTACTATTCTTCTCTGCAGATCCTCTCAAGCTCTCAGGGGCATCAATTCACAGCTATTTTCAGGTCCCTCCAGAGATGTTAGATCAGGTTCAAGTCCAGGCTCTGGCTGGGCCACTCAAGGACATTCACAGACTTGTCACAAACCCACTCCTGCATTGTCTTGGCTGTGTGCTTAGAGTTGTTGTCCTGGTGGAAGGTGAACTTCCGCTCCAGTCTGAGATCCAGAACGCTTTGCAGCAGGTTTTCATCAAGGATCTCTCTGTACTTTGCTCTGTTCATTTTCCCCTCGATCCCGACTAGTCTCTCAGTTCCTGCCGCTGAAAAACACCCCCACAGAATGATGCTGCCACCACCATGCTTCGCCGTAGCTATGGTATTGTCCAGGTGATGAGCGGTGCCTGGTTTCCTCCAGACGTGACGCTTGGCATTCAGGCCAAAAGGTTCAATCTTGGTTTCATCAGACCAGAGAATCTTGTTTCTCATGTCTTTTGGCAAAATCCTAGCGGGCTGTCATGTGCCTTTTACTGAGGAGTGGCTTCAGTCCAGCCACTCTACCATAAAGGCCTGATTGGTGGAATGCTGCAGATTATGGCATCTTGTAATCTGTACATCATATCATCCAGGTCAATGGTCTCCTTCTGTGGGCCCCACGTGAAGAGGCACTGAAGCTGATCGAGTTGTCCTTCTGGAAGGTTCTTCCATCTCCACAGAGGAACTAGAGCTCTGTCAGAGTGATCATCAGGTTGTAGGTCACCTCCCTGACCAATGCCCTTCTCCCCCAATTGCTCAGTTTGGCCGGGCAGCCAGCTCTATGAAGAGTCCTGGTGGTTCCAAGGTTCTTACATTTAAGAACGACTGAGGCCACTGTGCTGTTCGGGATCTGCAATGCTGCAGACATTTTTTATACTCTTCCCCAGATCTGTGTCTCGACACAATCCTGTCTCTGATGTCTACGGACAATTCATTAAGCTTAATGGCTTGGTTTTCGCTCTGACATGCACTGTCAACTGTGGGACCTTATATAGACAGGTATGTGCCTTTCAAATTCATGTCCAATCAATTTAATTTACCACTGGTGGACACCAATCAAGTTGTAGAAACATCTCAAGGATAATCAATAGAAACGGGATGATGGGGTGGAAAATTGGATACGTAAGTATGCAGATGATACTAAGATAGGTGGTGCTTGGTTAGAGAGGAGATTAACGCAATGGAAAGGAAGGACATTAGCTTGGAGCATGTGGAATCGGTATGGGTAGAGCTGCGAAACACTAAGGGGCAGAAAACGCTAGTGGGAGTTGTGTACAGGCCACCTAACAGTAGTAGTGAAGTTGGGGATGGTATCAAACAGGAAATTAGAAATGCGTGCGACAAAGGCAAAACAGTTATAATGGGTAACTTCAATCTACATATAGATTGGGTGAATCAAATTGGCAGGGGCGCTGAGGAAGAGGATTTTTTGGAAAGTATGCGGGATAGTTATCTAAATCAACATGTAGAGGAACCAATGAGAGAGCAGGCTATTTTAGACTTGGTATTGAGTAATGAGGAAGGGTTAGTTAGCAGTCTTATTGTGCGTGCCCCCTTGGGCAAGAGTGACCATAATATGGTTGAGTTCTTCATTACGATGGAGAGTGACATTGTTAATTCAGAAACAATGGTTCTGAACTTAAGGAAAGGTAACTTTGAGGGTATGAGACGTGAATTGGCCAAGATTGACTGGCAATCAATTCTAAAAGGGGTGATGGTGGATACGCAATGGAAGACATTTAAAGACTGCATGGATGAACTACAAAAATTGTTCATCCCAGTTTGGCAAAAGAATAGATCAGGGAAGGTAGTGCATCCGTGGATAACAAGGGAAATCAGGGATAGTATCAAAGCAAAGGATGATGCGTACAAAGTTGCCAGAAAAAGCAGCATACCAGAGGACTGGGAGAAATTCAGAGACCAGCAGAGGAGGACAAAGGGCTTGACTAGGAAAGGAAAAATAGATTATGAAAGAAAACTGGCAGGGAACATAAAAACTGACTGCAAAAGTTTTTATAGATATGTGAAGAGAAAGAGATTAGTTAAAACAAATGTAGGTCCCTTGTAGTCAGAAACAGGTGAGTTGATCATGGGGAACAAGGATATGGCGGACCAATTGAATAACTACTTTGGTTCCGTCTTCACTAAGGAAGACATAAATAATCTGCCGGAAATAGCAGGGGACCGCGGGTCAAAGGAGGACTTGAGTGAAATCCAGGTTAGTCGGGAAGTGGTGTTGGGTAAATTGAATGGATTAAAGGCCAATAAATCCCCAGGGCCAGATAGGCTGCATCCCAGAGTACTTAAGGAAGTAGCTCTGGAAATAGTGGATGCATTAGTGATAATCTTTCAAAACTCTTTAGATTCTGGAGTAGTTCCTGAGGATTGGCGGGTAGCAAACGTAACCCCTCTTTTTAAGAAGGGGGGAGAGAGAAAATGGGGAATTACAGACCAGTTAGTCTAACATCGGTAGTGGGGAAACTGCTCGAGTCAGTTATTAAAGATGGGATAGCAGCACATTTGGAAAGTGGTGAAATCATTGGACAAAGTCAGCATGGATTTACGAAAGGTAAATCATGTCTGACAAATCTTGTGGAATTTTTCGAGGATGTAACTAGTAGCGTGGATAGGGGAAAACCAGTGGATGTGGTGTATCTGGACTTCCAGAAGGCTTTCGACAAGGTCCCACATAAGAGATTAGTATATAAACTTAAAGTATACGGCATTGGGGGTTCAGTATTGATATGGATAGAGAACTGGCTGGCAAACAGGAAGCAAAGAGTAGGAGTAAATGGGTTGTTTTCACAATGGCAGACAGTTACTAGTGGGGTACCGCAAGGCTCAGTGCTGGGACCCCAGCTATTTACAATATACATAAATGATCTGGATGAGGGAATTGAAGGCAATATCTCCAAGTTTGTGGATGACACTAAGCTGGGGGGCAGTGTTAGCTGTGAGGAGGATGCTAGGAGACTGCAAGGTGACTTGGATAGGCTGGGTGAGTGGGCAAATGTTTTGCAGATGCAGTATAATGTGGATAAATGTGAGGTTAAAATATAGGCAAAAATAGGAAAACAGACTATTTTCTAAATGGAGGCCGATTAGGAAAAGGGGAGATGCAGCGCGACCTGGGTGTCATGGTACACCAGTCATTGAAAGTAGGCATGCAGGTACAGCAGGCAGTGAAGAAAGCGAATGGTATGTTAGCTTTCATAGCAAAAGGATTTGAGTATAAGAGCAGGGAGGTTCTACTTCAGTTGTATAGGGTCTTGGTGAGACCACACCTGGAGTATTGCGTACAGTTCTGGTCTCCAAATCTGAGGAAGGACATTATTGCCATAGAGGGAGTGCAGAGAAGGTTCACCAGACTGATTCCTGGGATGTCAGGACTGTCTTATGAACAAAGGCTGCACAGACTCGGTTTATACTCTCTAGAATTTAGGAGATTGAGAGGCGATCTTATAGAAACTTACAAAATTCTTAAGGGGTTGGATAGGCTAGATGCAGGAAGATTGTTCCCGATGTTGGGGAGGCAGGAGAAATGAAAATAGGACGTACATGGTAAATGGTAGGGAATTGAGGAATGCTGTGGAACAGAGGGAACTAGGAATAACTGTGCATAGTTCCCTGAAGGTGGAATCGCATGTAGATAGGGTGGTAAAGAAAGCTTTTGGTGTGCTGGCCTTTATAAATCAGAGCATTGAATATAGGAGTAGGGAAGTAATGTTAAAATTGTACAAGGCATTGGTGAGACCAATTCTGGAGTATGGTGTACAATTTTGGTCGCCTAATTATTGGAAGGATGCCAACAAAATAGAGAGAGTACAGAGGAGATTTACAAGAATGTTGCCTGGGTTCCAGCAACTAAGTTACAGAGAAAGGTTGAACAAGTTAGGTCTTTATTCTTTGGAGCGCAGAAGGTTAAGGGGGGACTTGATTGAGATCTTTAAAATGATGAAAAGGATAGACAGAGTTGATGTGGATAAACTTTTCCCATTGAGGGTAGGGAAGATTCAAACAAGAGGGCATGACATGAGAATTAAGAGACAGAAGTTTAGGGGTAACATGAGGGGGAACTGCTTTACGCAGAGAATGGTGGCTGTGTGGAATGATCTTCCTGCAGAAGTGGTGGAGGCAGGATCGATTTTAACATTTAAAAGTAAAGTCGATAGGTATATGGACGGGAAGGGAATGGAGGGGTATGGTCTGAGTGCAGGTAGATGGGACTAGGGGAAAATGAATGGTCGGCACGGACTGGAAGGGCCGAGAAGGCCTGTTTCCGTGCTGTAATTGTTATATGGTAACCTAAGCTCAATTTTGAGTGTCATAGCAAAGGGTCTGAATATTTACGTAAATGTGATATTATTTCTTTTTAATTACTTTTCAAACATTTTTAAACACCTGTTTTTGCTTTTTTATCATGAGGTATTGTGTGTAGATTGATGATAAGAAAAATAATTGAATCCATTTAAAATTAGGGCTGTAATGTAACAAAATGTGGAAAAGGTGAAGGGGTCTGAATACTTTCTGAATGCACTGTAGTCAGCTGATCAGACAATAGAATAGAATAAAATGCCTTTTATTGTCATGCAAACATTTGGTTTGAACAAAATCGCATAGCTGCATTTGCTTATTTTCTAACCGAATTGAAGCAGTCTCCAGGCTAGACTCTGGGATGGTGTGTTGCCTCCCTGATGCTAGAATTAATGATGACTGGGAGAAAACATTGGATATTCTGAGAGGGGAGAGTAAGTCCCCAGAATTGATAGACGAGTTGGGTGCCAGTGGGGGCTGTTGGGTGCCAGTGAGGGGGGGTGTTTAACAGCTGGGGCCGGGGACGGCTTCTGGCGGATGCGTCCTGTAGCTAGGGACGGGGATGACTTCAGGTGGGGGGGGGGGAGCACCATGTAGCCCAGTGAGGGGATGGTTCAGACAGGGGCCAGTGGGTGGGGGGGGGAGAGAGTCCTGCAGTTAGGGACGGGACTGCCTTTCTGGAGGGCTAGTACAGGTTTTGTGGGCTGAAGGGACTGGTTTCCAGAGAACTAGTACGGACATCCCTCCTGAAGGCATCCCCCTGCCCTGGCTGCAGGACTTTTCCTTCCCCCCCACCACCCCCACTGGCCCTACGCCTGAAGTCATCCCCCTCCCCAGCTGCAGGATGCTCACCCCGCCCATCGGCCCCTGACACCACACGCCTGAATCCGTCCCCCTCCCCCACTGCAGGACGCTGCCCCCCCCCTCCTGAAGCCATACCCTCCCCTGGCTGCCAGACGCTTCCCCCCAACCTACCCGCCCTCGACAGCCCCCACCTCAAGCCATCCCCCTCCGCCAGATGCAGGACCCTCCCTTCACCCACAGTGGCCCCCACATAAAACCGTCCCCCTACCCCAGCTGGGATCAGGGGCATCGCAAAGGGAACCCGTCAGCCGCGCATGCGCAGTTGGGGTCTAAGTGTGAGTGGTGGAATATTGTGTTGGGACCCAGGAATCCCATGTGACAATGGGACCCAAAGGCTGTTTGTGACACTAGGATGTCTATACCGGCAGATGGGAGGCAGGAGACCATCATAACCGTGCTGATCATCAGACAGGTGTTTTTCGCAGGTTGGGCGAGGTGCCCGTGAGAGGGTGTCAGGAAACTCAGGGCGTCTCCGGAATTTTGCAAAAAACTGGGTCTTTCACCACATTACCCATAGCCCTGAGTACCCGCAGTCCAACCGCCTGGATGAGCACGCAGTAAAAAGTGCAAAAGAACTAATGGAGCGCTCACACAGGGCCTGCTCTGATGTTTATCTCGACTTACTCAACCTTCAGAACATTGTCTGTGACACTCTGCTGAGATCTGCAGCCGAACGGCTCATGTCACAGTGAACCCACTCCATTCTGCCTATGGCCAAGTAACTACTAGAACCACAAGTTCGTGCGCTGTCAGATATCCAATCCCAGCTCCAACTCCACCGCAACATACAAAGAAAATACTGCGATAAAACCAGCTCTCCGTTTGAACCGCTCAGCAAGGGGCGGGTTATCCTTTTGCGTTCATTCCGAGGTTACGAGCGCCTCAGTGTCACTCTGGGGTCCATCGCGGAACCACGCTCGTACTTGCTCAGTATTGACTACGGCATTTATCAGCGAACCCACCAACACCTCCTTCCGGTTAATGAACCTGCACCTCCACGTCCTTACCCGGACCAGCCTGCCAGTCTTCCCACACACTCTGCGAATGCTGCTCCAGCGATTCCTCTGCCGGTGCCAGCGCCATCCCTGCCTTCCCCGGTGCCCCAATCTCCACTGGTGTCAGCTCCTCCGCGTTCACCCGATAAGGGACTTGCTTCCCCAGCGATGGATGAGGTGTTTGCTGGAGGTTATTATCGTACACGTGCAGGTCGTATCTGCAAGCCAAACCCGCTAATTGGAAAATTTATTGGCTATAGATGAACTCTGCACGACCTGTTTAGTTTTATGTGCTCTCATATGCAGTAAAATAATAAATGCCGCACTTTAAACTTTTATATTTGCTCCACTAACCACTATATTTGCTTTGCTTCTTTAAGAAGAAGGATGTACATTAACCCTTATTAATTTATGCCTTTTATCACCTTCACCACACATATGTGCATGCCACCCTTTACATGGTATTACGGTACTAAACAAAGACACTCGCTCTCGCTCTCTCGCTCGTGCACACTAGTCAGGAAAGCCAGATGCAAGCAGCTGGCTTTGAAATGTTCCTGTGTATTAATGGAATAAAGTTGGATTGCATCATGAGTGTTTTTCTTATTGGGCCGCCGATAAACAAAGCCGTCCCCCTCCCCGGCTACAGGATGCAACAAGAATAAATAGACTGAATAAATCTCATCTTTCACGTTTTACTTGTTATATTTTAAGAGTTATTCACATTTCAAGCTTTAATAAATCCCTTTTGCACTTGCTGTGCCTGTCAGCTGCGCCTGCACAGTAAAACCTACGTGCTCTACCTCACAATGGGAATCCAATGGGTGGGAAAGGCTGCACCGCCGGAGAGCTGCTCCGACTAAGGTAAATAGTCAGAACCATTGTCCCAGGGTGTAGATACCAAATCCTGGAGGGCACAGCTATTATGTGAGGGGAAGAATGTTTAAAGGAGATGCAAGGGCTAGTTTACACACAGAGAGCAGTCAGTGCCTGCAATATACCAAGGCTAGTGATGGAAGCAGATATGATAATGGCATTTCAGAGGTTTTTTGATAGACATGTGAATATTCCCTCACATATGCAGTTGTAACATTTATTGTTATATTGTTTAGTGTGGTCTTCTAAACATAGGACATAGAACACCAACCAGTACAGCCCACCATGTTTGTGCCAAGCATGATGCTGTTAAGCTGATTTCATCTGCCTGTACATGATCCATATTCTGCAATTACCTGATGTTCGATGTGCCTATCAAAAAGCCTCTTCAATGCCACTATCTTATCTGCCTCCACCACTACTCCTGGCAGCATTCCACACCCTCACCATTGTGTAAAAAACTTGCCCCACACATCTCAGTTAAACGTTCCCCTCACCTAACAGCTATAGCCTCTAGTGTAGGATATTTCCTCCCTTGGAAAAAGGTTATAGACAATAGACAATAGGTGCCGGAGTAGGACATTTGGCCCTTCGAGCCAGCACCGCCATTCAATGTGATCGTGGCTGATCATCCCCAATCAGTACCCCGTTCCTGCCTTCTCCCCATATCCCCTGACTCCGCAAATTTAAGTGCCCTATCTAGCTCTCTCTTGAAAGCATCCAGAGAACCTGCCTCCACGGCCCTCTGAGGCAGAGAATCCCACAGACTCACCACTCTCTACAATACAATACGAATACAATACGGTTTTATTCGTCACATTAAGTGCAAGTGGAATGAATTTGCCAGCAGCGGTACAATGATAAAGAACACACAATACACAATAAAAATTAAAATTTAACACAAACATCCAGTGCAGCATTCATCACTGTGGTGGAAGCACAACATTTGGCCAGTCCTCCTCCATTTTCCCCCGTGGTCGGGACCTCAACCCTCTGCAGCTGGCGCTGCGGGCATCCTGATGTGCAGACAGGTAAAAGTCCGGGTAAGTCCAGAGTTGGCTCTTCCCCACTGGAGACCGCGGCTTCAAGTTGGTGTAGGCCGCAGGCCGGCGGTCGAAGATTTAAAGTTCCCGCCGCACCACAGCCAGAAGCACCGCAGACCACAGGGGAAACAGAGTGCTCCCCTCCGCCGAGCCCCGGCGAGGGCTCACCCGCTCCGCGCCGAGAGTCCACGCTGTGCCCGCAGCTGAAGCCCCGGGCGCGTCTCCGGGAAAGGCCACCCAGTCCTCGATGTTATGCCACGGGGGAGGCGACCTGGAAAAAGTCGCCTCTCTGTGGAGGAGGCGACCAAAACAGTTTCCCCCACACCCCCCCACACAAAACACACAAAGAAACATTAAAACCATACTTTAAAAGATACTAAAAAAAATTTTAAAGTAGAAAAAAACGGACACGCTTCTGACAGGGCGCTGGCTTGCAGCGCCCCCACCGACCAATAATTTCTCTGTGAGAAAAAGTGTTTCCTCGTCTCCGTTCTAAATGGCTTATACATTATTCTTAAACTGTGGCCCCTGGTTCTGACTGTCTACCCTATCTATGCCTCTCATAATTGTATATACTTCTACCAAGACTGCGCTCAAGAGAGCTTTCATTATACAAAATATCTGCAGGAGCAATACAGCAGATCGGGCTGCATCTGTGATGGCAAAGGAACAGACCACTCTTTGGCCCCAAAACATGGAAATCATGCGGGACCTTTATTGCCTAATACCAACGTGACTTCACATCGAATCCATTAAATGTGAGGAAAACCATGTCATTTAAAGCAGGCGAATGGATGACAAACAATGATGAACAACTGCCACCACAATTGAATAGCAGAGGCATCATCAAAGGCCAGGGGTGTCTCAACCCCTAACCCCCAAAAGCTACGTTCATACGATTCAGGAAGTAGATAAAAATTACAGCTGCAGTTAAGAGTCCAACATTAAAAGATGGGGAAAACAGTTGTGTACACATTCGATTCGAGCCGTAGTAATGAGTCATCGGTGATCCAAAATGTAACCACCAGAACGGTGTTCTGTCTCTATCTCCTGCCCATGGATGTTGGGGTGGATGGAGATCAGATGTGGGGCCGACAGACCACCAGCCGTCACACTGACTGAGGGCAGCAGTCTGCTGAAGCGAGGCCCAACAGACACGCACGCACGCACACGCACACACACCTGGGCTTGCACCCTGCTCAGGTGGCTCCCATTATATGCTGCTAATTCACCCAGCGCATTACCGCCCTGTTACTTATGCAGGATGGGTTTATTGTCACATGTACCATAAGGTACAATGAAATTCGAGTCTACAGCTTAGGTACAATTCATATGCAAAAGGACAGGGACCTGCAAGCCTTGTCAATCTGACACAAAATGCATAGAATGGATTGGGTGGTTGCAAACGAGATATACATTTTGTAAATAGTTTATATATAATGTTGCAGAATCTGACTACTGGATGGTTATTGGATGGGGTGTTAAGCTATGCCTGAAAACTGTAAATCAGGGTAAATGTTGCTAATTTGACTTCATCTCAAAGTCCGTTGTGAATACAATGTATTGAGCTGTTGTATCATTGGGTTCAGGAAAGGTCTGTTATGTATGGGGTTAATCGATATCTGTAATTGGGTAAGTGTAAGACAACCCCCTGTGTGGTTCAGCCCACAGGGTCGCGGGGCATATAAAAGAGTCGTGATCACAAAGCTCAAGGTCAATCCTCAGGAGAACCTCTGGAGTGTCTCTGTCGATGCGAGGACAGATACAGGGATCGAACCCGTGGTGGGGAAAGGTACAGTGATTGATCTGTGATGCACTTATGGCAAAATAAATTTTATTCGTTTCAAGTGCTTGATTCAGTGGTTTTACTGAAACTAGACTGGGGTGAAGCTCAGAAACAAGCAATTATCAACTGGAACTCTCCTTCATGCTCGAGGGAAGTTCCCGAATACTTGTGGCCTCAGCTAGGTCGCGGACAAATTTTCAGCATGTTGAAAAAGTTTCCACGAGTAAAATTTGGTTGGCATGGTTATTTTAAACTCATAGTGCAGTGGAGTGTGATCGCTGTTTGGTTACAGGCACTCCAGGGCACACACACACTCACACACTGACGCAGACACACGCACACATAGAACATAGAAACATAGAAAATAGCTGCAGGAGGAGTCCATTCGGCCCTTCGAGCCAGCACTGCCATTCATTGTGATCATGGCTGATCGTCCCCAATCAATAACCCATGCCTGCCTCCGCCCCATATCCCTTGATTCCACTCGCCCCTAGAGCTCTATCCAACTCTCTCTTAAATCCATCTAGTGACTTGGACTCTACTGCCCTCTGTGGCAGGGAATTCCACAAATTCACAACTCTTGGGGTGAAAAAGTATTTTCTCACCTCAGTCTTAAATGGCTTCCCCTTTATTCTAAGACTGTGGCCCCTGGTTCTGGACTTGCCCAACATTGGGAACATTTTTCCTGCATCTAGCTTGTCCAGTCCTTTTATAATTTTATATGTTTCTATAAGATCCAACCTCATCCTTCTAAACTCCAGTGAATACAAGCCTAGTCTTTTCAATCTTTCCTCATATGACAATCCCGTCATCCCAGGGATCAATCTCGTGAATCTACGCTGCACTGACTCAATCACAAGGATGTCCTTCCTCAAATTTGGAGACCAAAACTGGACACAATACTCCAGATGTGGTCTCACCAGAGCCCTATGCAACAGCAGAAGAACCTCTTTACTCCTATACTGAAATCCTCTTGTTATGAGGGCCAACATTCCATTAGCTTTCTTCACTGCCTGCTGTACCTGCACGCCAACTTTCAGTGACTGGTGCACAAGGACGCCCAGGTCTTGCTGTACCTCCCCCTTGCCTAACCTAACTCCATTGAGATAATAATCTGCCCCCTTATTTTTGCCGCCAAATTGGTTAACCTCACATTTATAGTAAGATTAAATGAGAACTTACCAGTTTGAAGTTTGATCTTTATTTTATGAGGAGTTACGATGAGCGATTAGGTGAATAACACCGCCAGTCGGCATGCGCGTCAATCTTCAAAGCAGCGGTGTGAAATCACAGAAGAACAATAATAGAAGTATTATAGTAAGATTATAAACCTAGAACTACCAGATGAGCTTCGTGATATGAGGGTTGGGAGTGGTGGGCACGTAATCGCTCATCATAACTCCTCATAAATTAAAGATCAAACTTCAAACTGGTAATTTCTCGTTTAATCTTAATATTTTACTTCGGAGTCACGTGAGTGATTCCGTGAAGATTTCAAAGATCTGTGATTTCACGCCGCTACAAATCCAGACGTCTCACACTGCAAGCAGTTGACTCAGGAGGAGTGAATTAGTAACAACATTGATTCATGATAATGATTAACATGTTAAAGCTTTAATTCACAAATAAACAAATTTACAATAGCGACTCCTCTCTTCCAGGGAGAAGCTATGAAATAGAACTTAAAAGAGAATGGGCGAACACCCTGGATTCAACAAGCGGCTTATTATAAAACCTCTGAAAAGTTAATTCATTTGACCATCCTGCGGCCGTGAGGATATGGTCCAGAGGGACGTCCATTGTCCTCGCCGCTGACGTTGATGCCGCCCTGGTGGAGTGAGATTTAAAATTGTCAGTATTAACTCCTGCACACCCCAACACTTGTTTCAGCCATCATGAAATGATCTGAGCTGACACTTTCATATGTGGCTTTTTGTGGCCAATAAACAATGCTACCTCAGAGCCTCTAAGGCTCTTCGTGACTTCAATATAACGCCGTAAGTGCGCCACTACACACAGCCGTAAATCCGTGGGATAAGCTGACAGTACAAGCTTGAATCCGGACACCCCTGGTCTGCTTTGTTTAATTAGGTCAGAGATGTAAAAATTAAAGTCATTCTGTTATGACACTATCCTGTCCAGACACAGTTTGTGCAAGGTCTGAACCCTTTGCGCTGATATGAGCGCCATGTGCATAACCAACTTAAGGGTAATCTTTGGTAAGGA
This sequence comes from Raja brachyura, assembly GCA_963514005.1. The sequence goes on along the minus strand of OY740795.1, from coordinate 46,452,901 downwards.
CAAGGATGTGGCTGTACCCCACTGACGAAGCAGCATCAGTACCATGCTCACATCCCAGATTTCAGAATACCTAGGCCTGCGGGGATTAGAATTAAAAACACCCTTCATAAATCAGGAGATTAACGGATGAGATCCTACAGACTGAAGTTCTGACCCTCGACATAGGTACGATGACAAAGCACTCCTGGCACTGTTGATGGCACTATAGCTCAACCCTTCATCCAAATGTAACTTGGACAGAAACTCAAGCACATCTGGGATGGAAGCTGTGTGGTATGTAATGTTCCCATGTAAACAACGTTCCTCCCATTTCCTGACATGAGAGATGTACTGCCTTTTCATACTATCCCTCCAGGATGATGTGATGACATCCACTGTCCGATTGGATAGTCCCAGACCCATGTTTGGCCTTCTTAAAATCTGCAAATCAACAAATTTAGATGATCAAACGACGGGTGTTGACCTCCAGTCACAGGGTGCACCAATAGATTATGACATTTTGGAACCATCATAATAGGCTGTGTAATAATGTCCGAAATGAGAGGGAACCATGGCTGTGTAAGCCAGTCAGATACCACCAAAACCCCTGAAGCGAAGTCCTGCTTGATCTGACTCAAGCACCGACTGATGAGGCAGAAGGGGGGAAATTGCATATAAAAACATTCTGCCCCAATGCAGAGAGAATGCATTCACCACGACTGCCCCTGGGCTTGGTTCCCATGAAACATACTTTGGTACCTGAGTGATTGAGTCTGGATGCAAACAAATCGATATCTGGCATCCCATACTGGAGAACAATTTCATTAAATACATCATGATTCAACTTCCACTCGGTGTTGGCATTGAATTTGCATGACCTGGTGTCTGCCACCATATTGAATCTGCCTGGCAAGTAGACAGCTGAAATCCAAATATTATTTTTAATGCACCAGTGCCAAATAAGGTTAGCCAATCCATCACAAGATTTCGACTTGATTCCACCCATGTGATTAACATACGCCACTGCCGTGGTGCTGTCAATCTGAAACTGAACATGTAAGTGATGCTTAGTGGTACAGTAAGCTATGAGCCCATAAATTGCTACTAAAAGCTCTAAATAATTAATTCCATGTGATTGGAGAATCAATGCCTCATGCATATTCCATCTGCCTCCACAACATGATCTGGTATCAGTAGCACCCCAACCTAGGGCACTAACATCAGTCTGCAAAACAACTGAAGGTGTTTCAATCAAAATGTTGCTGGAACAATTTGAAATGTTTCTAATCCACCACTGTACTTCTGCAATGACTTCAGATGGTAAGTGCATCAGCCGATTGAAATGACCTGCATGTATTCTGAGTGCCTGTACCTTTACCCTCTGTAAATGTTGCTAATGCAAAGGTCCATATTGCACAGCTGGAAAGGCAGCTACCAATTCACCAATTAAGCTGGCCACCTGTTTAATTGATAGTGATTGCTCCCCCAAGAGCTTGATGCAGCCTTCAATTAAATCTAATCTCTTGCCCTTGGGCAGAGTCACAGACATGTGAGTTGAATTAACTGTGAATCCCAAATAGTCAATTATATTAACCGGCACCAAATATGATTTAGCTGGGTGGATAATGAATCCCAACGTCTCAACCATGAGTTTAACAGCTGAAACTGATAACTCGGCTGCCACAAGGGTGTTTCCAATTATCAAGATGTCACCCAAATAGGCCATTACAATATGGCCCTGTGACTGTAGTAACCCCAGTACTGGTTTTAGCAGCTTTGCAAATAAGCGAGGAGCAATGCTCTAAACTGCCATAATTGCCCCATTCAGCTAAATTTCAAATAACTCTGATACTCTTTATGGCAGGCACTGAATAATATGCATCCTGATGATCTATACATACCAAATAACATCCTCTGGAAATCAATTGCTTGGCAGTAGCAAACGTTTCTATTTTTAAACGATTATACTGCACAAACGGATTAAGTCCTGTCAGGTCCAAAGTAATCCGACACCCACCATCTTCTTTCTTTCTTTTTTCGGGTTCTGGCAGTGTAAACGCTGCTAAGCGTATTACTGCCTTCCACAGTTCAGAGTTTGAACTAGATTCTTACATACAATCCTGTCACATGCAGGAATTGAAGAACAGCCCTGGATATCAATTGATGTTTCTCATTATGCCCAAACAAAGATAAAACAGAAAAAGCCTCAACACCAAGTCCCATCAGTCTAACTAACAATACTTTTCTTTCTACCCTATACTTTTTACATTCTAGGAAAACATGCTTAACTGTCTCATCACTCCCACATTCACACAAGCCAGAAACATGTTTCCCGATAATGTACAAATAATAATTTAACCCACAGTGTCCCAATTTCAACCTACACAATTTAACTGAGTCCCTACGAGACAGAGATGTACAGAAACATATTTTCCTAACTTCAGATTGAATAGAAAAGTAATGTCTACCCCCGACTTCCTTTTCCCATCCTCTCTGCCATTCTTTTATTAAGCCCTCTTTAATTATTTCTCTCAATTCCACTCTCCCCAATGATACATGAATATCTATTTCTCTTTTTAAATAGGCCATTACAATATGGCCCTGTGACTGTAGTAACCCCAGTCCAGGGGCGGCACGCACACCCCCATCCACATTAACGGTACGGAGGTGGAACGTGTTTCTAGCTTCAGGTTCCTGGGAGTCAACCTCTCCGACGACCTCTCTTGGACCCACAATACCTCAACTCTGATCAAGAAGGCTCACCAGCGTCTCTTCTTCCTGAGGAGACTGAAGAAGGTCCATCTGTCTCCTCAGATCCTGGTGAACTTCTACCGCTGCACCATCGAGAGCATCCTTACCAACTGCATCACAGTTTGGTATGGCAACTGCTCTGTCTCCGACCGGAAGGCATTGCAGAGGGTGGTGAAAATTGCCCAACGCATCACCGGTTCCTCGCTCCCCTCCATTGAGTCTGTCCAAAGCAAGCGTTGTCTGCGGAGGGCGTTCAGCATCGCCAAGGACCTCTCTCACCCCAACCATGGACTGTTTACCCTCCTACCATCCGGGAGGCGCTACAGGTCTCTCCGTTGCCGAACCAGCAGGTCCAGGAACAGCTTCTTTCCAGCGGCTGTCACGCTACTCAACAACGTACCTCGGTGACTGCCAATCACCCCCCCCCCCCCCGGACACTTATTGTTATTTATTCAAATCATTTGCTGTGTCGCTCTTCCAGGGAGATGCTAAATGCATTTCGTTGTCTCTGTACTGTACACTGACAATGACAATTAAAATTGAATCTGAATCTGAATCTTTCCTTCGCTACGAGGTCCACCTGCTCATTCCCCCGCACTCCAGCATGCCCAGGAACCCAGCAAAAGGTGATATTATACGCAAACCCAATTCTGGAAAACACACCCAAGATTTCATTTAGAATGTCAGGACGAGCTTTAGATTTCCCCGCTCTTAAAGTTTCAAGAGCAGCTACTGAATCGGAACAGATAATGACTTCTCTAAAACTGGCTTCCTCAATCCACCATAGAGCCCATTGAATTGCCATTAATTCAGTCGTGAGAACAGAGCTTCCATCAGAAATGCGTCGACCAAACCTCAACCCAAGCTGCTCCACATACACTCCAAACCCAGCTCTCCCACTAACTGGGTCCTTAGATCCATCTGTGAAAACAATCAAAGTGCTCTCACAAATTAAATTAAAATATTCCATTATTCTTGGAGTCACCTCACGCTTATCTTTTCCCTCAAGAAACGCAAGCTCAATAACCAGTTCAGGAAGAACCCAATAGGGCACAGGTAGCCATAACATATGCTCTATAATACCCCCTTGTTCCAAACCCAACTTCCTAGCCCACTGATTTATAATTACAAAAAATGTGTAATATTTGTTACCATCATCCTCCTCTTGCAACAAACACCTCGCTGGGAAGGTATCATTACACCCACAAAGTTTAGCCCAGTAATGTAACCCTAACTTAATGCGCCTTAACCATAAGGGCATTTCTCCCATTTCAACAATCAGGGCAGGGACTGGGGAAGTTCTAAAGGCTCCACAGCAAAGCCTCAAAGCCTTTGCCTGCAACACATCTAGCCTAGCCAGAACTGTTTTAGACGCAGACCCATACACAAAACACCCATAGTCAAGAGAAGATCTGATCATGGCCTGATAAATTAGCATCATTGTCTCCCTGTTGGCCCCCCACTCACACCCAACCAGACTTCTCATAACATTCAGAACTTTTCCCCACTTCAACACAATTTTACCAACATGTACAGCCCAAGTCATATGCTCTTCAAACCAAACACCCAAAAACTTAAAAACCTTTACTTTCTCCAAAAGAGACCCATACATATACAGCCCTAACTTAGACAACTTTCTTTTAAAACCAAATACCATATATTTAGTCTTAGAGGCAGAGATTTTAAAGCCCCATGTGTCCCCCCACTCCTCTACAGACTCTAACACTTTTTGAATCTGTTTTAAAACAAACTCTACATTACGACCACTTTTCCAGATGGCCCCGTCATCTGCAAACAAAGACAGACCGAACCCTCTCTTTACTTTACAAAATATGTCGTTTATCATGATATTAAATAAAACTGGACTGATAACACTTCCCTGCGGGGTTCCATTATCTATTTCTACAGTCTCTGAACTGACACTACCAACCATTACTTGTATTGTTCTATTCAATAAAAAATCCTTAATCCAGTTGAACATTCGTCCCCTGACTCCCAAGTCAAAAATTTTAATCATTAATCCCTCCTTCCACAAAGAATCATATGCCTTCTCAATATCAAGGAATACACTCACTACTACTTCCTTGCGTCTAAATGCCCTTTTAATATCCCAATCCAAAACTGATACAGACTCCATTGTAGACCTTCCCTTCCTAAAGCCATCAACAAAACAAATAGTCCTCTGGTTTCTAAAAAATAAACTAATCTGTTGGCTACCATTCTCTCCATAATTTTACAGAGCACTGCTGTGAGTGCTATAGGGCGATATGAACTAGGGTCAGATGCCTCGTTGCCCGGTTTTAAAATAGGGACCACGACTGCATGTTTCCATTCTTTTGGTAAATAACCCTCTGCCCACACAGTATTAAACAAAGCTAAGATTTCATCAAGTACAATATCATCCAGATGTTTAAATAACTCATACGACAACCTATCACTCCCCGGGGTGGTATTTGCCCCGGACATAATTGCATCCTTCAACTCTTTTATAGTAAAAAACAGATTAAAGGTATTATCATTTACTAAACTCCTCTCCAGCTTCCACTGATTAACTGCCATCAGCTCGGTTCTCTTTCTACACCTCTCCACTCCCATGTTCTCTGATCTATGCACTGCTTGAAAACTGTCAACACACATGTCTGCTTTTTCCTTATTGGAGACTGCTACCACCTCACCTTTCTGCAACACTGGCAACAAACTTCTTTTACATACTCCTGACATTCTACGCACAGCTGACCACAAATGCCTTACTGGAGTTTCAGGGCCTAGCGTACCACAAAACGTCCTCCAACTATTCCTCTTTGCATCCTTTACAACTCGTCTTGCTAATGCCCTTAACCGCTTGTACTCCATTGCATTGACCAAAATTGGATACTTTGTTAATTTCCGATAGGCTATATCCCTATTCCTTACAGCTTCATCACATTCTTTATTCCACCAAGGGACAGATATACGGGACCTAGGTTCCTGCTTCACAGGAATAGTACAACAAGCTGCCTCATGAATCATGAGACTAATGGAAGTATTCCAACTATCTATTGAACCATCGCTATTAATCTCTCCAACTAAACTTTGAGCCTTCTCTTGGAACTTATCCCATTTGGCCTGAGAAAAGTTATATCTAGGGACTTTCTTTACCACTTCTCTCCTCAAATCCCTACCAAACCTACATAAAATTGGATAGTGATCACTACCCAATGTATATCTATCCATTACATTCCATTCAGCAATTCTTGCCAAGTTTGAAGAAGCAATTGATAAATCTATGTGGCTGCAGGTGTTTCTCATAATATTATACCTAGACGGCCTTCCATCATTCAATAATACCAACTCATACTTATCCAAAAATTCTTCAACAATACCACCATTTTTATCCCTGTGATCACTACCCCATAAAGGATTAAGTGCATTAAAATCTCCAATCCATATAACAGGACACCTTACCTTCTCCATTATCTCATCAAAATCTCACAATACCAAGGGCTGACAGGGGTTATAATAATTTATCACAGTAATAGAATTCTGACTGCTCCAAACCTCCACAGCCAAAACTTCAAGATTAGAATTAACGTCAACTTTCCTATACTGCAACCCAGTCTTAACAAAAGTTGCACAACCTCCACCTGATCTATCAGACCTATCTAATCGCACACCTTCATAACCTGGGATTACAAAATCTAGACAGGGCTTTAACCATGTCTCTTGGATACAAATTAATTCTGATGCTTTTTTAAATTCATCAACAAATCTCTTGAACTCTTGTCCATTTCCAATCAGACTCCGGGCGTTCCATTGAAGTACATAAAACATTATGATGTTAATGAGGATCATCACATTCCACGTTGCTGATATACTCCATACTACTAGCTCTCGACAACTGTACCCTCTCCATACACTGACTCTCCGTCATGTATTGATGCAACTCTTCTGGCGACTGCTTTACACTGAGGAACCTATCAGCTGCCCCCACCACTATCCTGAGGATATCTGACCGGTTAGCTGCTTGCTTAGCTCCTACCAGCACATCAGAAACAAAAGACAGAAATGACTCCTTATTAAAAATCAACATGTCAGATGGAAAAGCCAACGGCAAGTTTGGCACAATGTTCTGACTTCCTAGCACCACTCTAGTCCCAGCGCTCACATCTCCGCATTCTCTAGCCACTCTTTGAGCTGCCTCTGCATATGACACCTTGTTCTGATCCTTCACTTCCTGTACGCGCTTCGCCTGAACAAAGCGCACACAACCATAAAACCCTGCTGCGTGACCCCCACCACAGTTAGAGCACTTAGGTTCCTCTGCCTTGCAATTTTGTATTACATGATCTCCACCACACTTTGCGCACTTTCTTTTCCCCCGACAAGCCCCAGCAACATGTCCAAATCTCTGAAAATTATAGCAGCGCAATGGTGGTTTAATGTACTCCCTCACTTGATACGCCATACTCCCAAGAAACACTCTCTGTGGCAGTACTTCATCTTTGAACGTAAGCAGGACCGGCGGGTCCCCGACTCTATTCCTACTCTTAAATCTCACAACATCAGTTACCTGAGCCCCCTTAACGTTTTCTAAGATCTCCTTCTCAGACAAGCCACTATACATCCCATACACCACTCCCTTTATTCCCTGCTGTCTTCCTCTAGGGAGCAAACTCTCCACCTTGACCACCAATTTCCCCACACCCCTAGCATCATTAAACTGTTTTCTGTCTTTGCAACAAACTCTTATCATCCCATTATACAGAATCTTGGCCTGAAAATCCCTGCCTATCTGGCTCTCCAAAGCGGTGGTAATTTTTAATGGATTCACTGCTCTAAATCCTGCATCTCCTTGATTGGTTCCTTTAACTTTAAACAGCACGACAAATTCTTCAGTAATTCTAGTTCTCCTAACTTTATTTCCTTCGTCTGCTAACATTTCAGGTCTTTCGCTCGATGCCTCTCTCTTAGAGCCCCCCTTTTCCTTACCTACTGTCTGCCACCCACCATCCTTCGCCCCACTATTCCCTGAAGCCATGGGTCTCTAGAACCCTTCCTTTCTTAACACTAATCTAATTCAACTCGCGACTCCCCTCAATGCTCAGCCCTCCGCCCCCCCTTGGCTTTGCCGCCTGCCGCCCGGCCACCTCTCCCGCTGCCCGTTCTGCCCTTTCTCCGCTTCGGGCGACAACGCAGATGGCCTCTTTTGGACTTAATGGCGGACTTCGCGAAGATTCTGTCCCTCCCTGCCCTCTCTCTCTCCCTCCCTCCTCTCTGTCTGTCTCTTTCTGTCTCTCAACCGACCCTCCACGGTCTCTCTGGCTATGGGCCCAGCATCCCTCTCTCTGCTTCAATTCACACTGCTGCCTCAAAATCCACCCACCATCTTTCTTTGGTCTAAGAACCACATTAGGCATGAATTGATGGGTTTGATAAACTCTCTTCTCAATTAGACCTTTAAAACATAATTTTGCTATTTCAGCTTGAATCTCCAATTTCTCCCGTTGTGAGAAAATGAGTGCCCGTTCTGGCTTATGCTGGGTGGGTGGACACAGTTTGGGAATAAATTCAATTGGAAACCCTTATATACTCTGCAGTATAAACACGTTTGATGTTATTTTCAGCATTCTTTGAGAAACCTGTGTAACCTCCCCCCAACTAGTAGGTAATTCTCACTCAATATGTTTCGACAAGAACCAGACCCACCTACCTCCATGGTTACCGGTGGAGTTCTTTGTCCTCTGGTTCTGGATGGAAAAGGCATGCTTGCCCGTGCTCCTGCTGGAGTGCGCCAGCTGCGCACATTGAATGGACAGCTTGGTCCTTGCCTGGACCCAGTTTCAGCAAACCGTTTGTAGGGGTACTGACGCCGAAGGGTTCTGCTGGTCACTGGTGCCTTGATGAGCCCGAGGGTTTTGCCTCGCTGTCTAGGTCCTTCACCCTCATTGCGAGGTCTTCTCTGAACAATAGGTTCAGCGGCTGGATGTTGCTAGACTTACACAGGGCAGCGAACCTTGGGTTACTGGTAGGGCGGATGGCGCTCTTTCTAAGGCAGTTAATCTCAAATTGCACATTGTACATTAGAGCCCCAGGGCATCCTGCTGAACTTCAGTCAGGGGCCCACCATCCACTGACCTACCAAAAGCCGTAATGCCGGATGCGAGCAGCTTCAGCACCCGTTGCAGTTTTATCTCGTGCGCTCAGATGCCTACTCCCATATGGCCCAGAATGGCATGGTTGACGGCCGGCACTTTGAGCAGGATACAATTTGCTGGAGTGTCATATTTTTTGGCCGTTGTATACATGGCCAGCTCCTGAAGCTGGTGCGAGGCCAAGTAATTTATACTGGCAGCCAGCTTTTACCCAAGCGGCTCTCCAGAGTCTATTGGGATGGCAAACCTGGCCGCCAGGAATGGGACCTCTGGTTGTTGCCCTTCGTCCCGTGGGGCAGCCAACAACGGCAAACCCTCAGAGTCGTCATCAGAATCGTACTGATGCTCTCCTCCTCCAAGAGGGAGACACTAGGCAGCCCTGTAGGTGGCACGGGCTCTTGGAGAGGCCAGCGCTCTCGATGGAGCATCCTCTCCAATAGGAGCTCAATCCTAGATACCCATTGAACAGTATCCATTCTTGAGGGAGAACGCTCCCGGCTGGACTCATCAGAGTCTATCGACCGGACAGACTTTCGCGTGGCCTTTCACCCCTCCGGCATAGCCACGGTGCTCGCAGACACCAAGTTTATAGTCGCTGGTTTCATTACTAGTGACTCTGTAGATGAGCTAGGCGGCCGCCCGCTACCCGCACTCCCACGGGCTTTAGATACGTTTGCTACGGCTCACCTTGCTGCTAACGACTTCTTCATGCTTGAACTTCCCTTCTGTAACAAGATTTAACAAGCGCAGAAAACAACCTCCAACAAGTTTGAAACTTACCTGAGGCTTTTTAAACTTACTGCTGGAGAAGCGTTGCTCCTCCCAGCCGTTCGTTGCGCCATGCGTCAGATGTAATGACGTGAATCACTCATGTGACTCCGACGTAAAATCTATATTATACTGCCAACTCACTCAACCTGTCCAGGTCACCCTGCAAACTCCTAACATCCTCTTCACAGTTCACACTGCCACCCAGCTTTGTGTCATCTGCAAACTTGCTAGTGTTGCTCTTAATTCCCTCTTCCAAATCATTTTTATATCTCTATATTACTAAAAGTCTGATCTTGAACGCTTTTGGCTCGCTGTGCTTTGATTTCCGGAGGAACGCCGCAACCTACGGCCATCATTTCTGGCCACCTCGCTCAGAGCCCTCCTCCGCCTTCCAGGACCAGAGGATTTTTCCCATCGATGAAAAATCAGAGAGATATTACTGTTTTTAAAATATTCCCCATTCTCTCTGCTGCTCCTGCTGTAGGGAGGGGGAGGGACAATAAAACCAGAAATCCACGCCTCACTCAGTCTCTGCAAGATGGAGGAAGTCAGTGGTGTGCCTCACTCAGTCTCTCTGAGCTCTGAATAGCACTGAACACATGTCTACTCAACTGTGAGTGCCCTTAATGTGATTCTAAAATGGTTGCAAAAAGTGTATTTTATGGTTCTAAAATGGTTGCAAAAAGTGTCTCTATTGGTTCTGAAATGCTTGCAAAAAGTGTCTTGGTTCAAAATGGTTGCAGAAAGTGTCTAAATGGTTGCAGAAAGTGTCTATTGGGTCTAAATAGTTGCAGAAAGTGTCTATTGGGTCTAAAATGCTCGCTGAAAGAGTGTCTCTATTGGTTCTAAAATGCTTGCCGAAAGAGTGTCTCTATTGGTTCTAAAATGCTTGCTGAAAGAGTGTCTATTGGTTCTAAAATGCTTGCTGAAAGAGTGTCTATTAGTTCTAAAATGCTTGCTGAAAGAGTGTCTCTATTGGTTCTAAAATGCTTGCAAAAGTGTCTTGGTTCTAAAATGCTTGCAAAAAGTGTCTTGGTTCTAAAATGCTTGCAAAAAGTGTCTCTATTGGTTCTAAAATGTTTGCAAAAAGTGTGTCTATTGATTCTAAATTGGTTCGAAAATGTGTCTATTGGTTGTATAATGGTTGCAGAAAGTGTCTCTATTGGTTCTAAAATGCTTTCAAAAAGTGTCTATTGGTTCCAAAATGGTTACAAAAAGTGCCTTGGTTCTAAATGGTTGCAGAAAGTGTCTAAATGGTTGCAGAAAGTGTCTATTGGGTCTAAATAGTTGCAGAAAGTGTATATTGGGTCTAATTCGTTGCAGAAAGTGTCTATTAGGTCTAAATGGTTGCAGAAAGTGTCTATTGGGTCTAAAATACTTGCTGAAAGAGTGTCTCTATTGGTTCTAGAATGCTTGCCGAAAGAGTGTCTCTATTGGTTCTAAAATGCTTGCTGAAAGAGTGTCTATTGGTTCTAAAATGCTTGCTGAAAGAGTGTCTCTATTGGTTCTAAAATGCTTGCTGAAAGAGTGTCTCTATTGGTTCTAAAATGCTTGCTGAGTGTCTATTGGTTCTTAAATGCTTGCTGAAGGAATGACTCTATTGGTTCCAAAATGCTTGCTGAAGGAATGTCTCTATTGGTTCTAAAATGCTTGCAGAAGGTGACTCTATTGGTTCTAAAATGCTTGCAAAAAGTGTCTATTGGTTCTAAAATGCTTGCAAAAAGTGTCTCTATTGGTTCTACAGATTGACTGAGCTGCCTGGCCAGAGTGACTTAGCTGCCCCCCCAAAAATCCATTTGGCCCACAATGTCCATACTAGCCGCCTGGAAACCAGTCCCTTTGACCCACAACACACATACTAGCACTCCAGAAAGTTCTCCCCCCCCCCCCCCCCCCCCCCCACTGGCCAGCAATATTGGAATTGGTGGAGAGGCGGAATATTGCATTGGGGGACCAGCACTCCCGTGTGAAGCTGGGACCCAACTGGTCCCAATTAGTCTCGTATTTTTTTTCTTTTTTATTCTTTTTAATTTTTATTAGAAGCAATTATACAAAGAGAAAGTAATCAACAGTTGTACAATTTTCGTACTGCTTCAGTTTTAACATTTTATAAACTAATAACTAAATCGGAAAAAAAGAAAAAGGGAAAGAGAGAAGGAAAGAGAAAAGAAAGCATTTCAAGAAAGACACAAAAAAGAAAAAGGAAAAACCCCAGAACTAACGAAGAAGTGAAAGAAACAGAGATATATCCCACTGCCCTTCCATACGCCCGCTCACCCGACCCTAGCATTGATTTGAGTTTGTGTTCAACCATTATGTTGTTGAAGAAATTCAATAAAAGGAGACCATTTTTTGGAAAATTGATCTGGTTTGTCAGTCAAGACAAGCCTTATTTTATCTCGATGTAGTGTCTTTTTCACCCAGAGAGTTGTGAATTTGTGGAATTCCCTGCCACAGAGGGCAGTGGAGGCCAAATCACTGGATGGATTTAAGAGAGAGTTAGATAGAGCTCGAGGGACTAGTGGAATCAAGGGATATGGGGAGAAGGCAGGCACGGGTTATTGATTGGGGACAATCAGCCATGATCACAATGAATGGCGGTGCTGGCTCGAAGGGCTGAATGGCCTCCTCCTGCACCTATTTTCTATGTTTCTATGTTTCTCATTTGTTACACAGATACTATTGATGCCCGTCTATCTGATCACAGTGCTATTATATTCGATATATCTCTGCTTTTCTCTCCCTTAAAGTCCCATCTCCCTGCTCGCTACTCCCGCTACGTTAACTCCACGACAGCCAGTAAGTTCTCTGAGGCTCTTGTAGCTGCCCCCCATATCTGCACTATTGAAGCGTCTACCCCCCACCTCAGCACCGACGCCCTGCTCTCTCTGTTCAATACTACTTGCTCTTCCATCCTGGATTCTGTTGCCCCTCTTAAAATGAAAAAGCCTAAGCCTAAAGGCGAGCCGTGGCTCAATGACACCACCAGAGCCCTAAGAAGAGAATGCAGAAAATCAGAATGGAAGTACAAATCTGATGAGCTTCAAATTTCCTTCGAACTCCTGAAAAACAACCTATACAAATACAAGGAAGCGGTAAAATCCACAAGAACAAAATACTTTTCCACCCTTATCTCCAAAAACGCTCATAATTCCAAGGTCCTTTTTAGCACCATCACCTCCATCATTTGTCCTGCCCCCAGCACCAGCTTAACTGGGTCCCCGACTAAGTGCGAGGAATTTACTATATTTTTCACCACCAAGGTGAAGAACATAAGAACGAATATCTCCCCTTCCACCCGTGACCTGGGTGTCTCATTGGTCTGTTCTTCAAAATTAGATTGTTTCCAACCTGTTACTCTACCCTCCCTTGCCCCCTCGACACTGTCCCCTCTGCCCTCCTAAAGGACGTCATCATAATAGCTGGTCCCAGCATCCTCGCCATCTTCAACAGATCTCTGGCCACTGGCACTGTATCTACCTGCTTCAAGCATGCGGTGGTCCAGCCACTCCTGAAAGCCCTAACCTCGACCCCACCTTGCCAAGCAACTACAGACCCATTTCTAAACTGCCTTTCCTCTCAAAAGCCCTTGAAAAGGTAATCTTAAGTCAACATGCCTTACATTCACCAAAATACTATCTTGGAAACTTTTCAATCAGGTTTCAGGGCTCACCACAGCACAGAGTCAGCCTTGTTGAAGGTACATAATGACCTACTGCTCAACGTTGACTCCGGCGACTGTGCAATCCTGCTCCTTCTTGACCTCAGCGCAGCATTTGATACAGTCGACCACACCATCCTAATTGATCATCTCCGGTACGGGGTTGGTATTGATGGCACTGCCCTGAGCTGGTTCATCTCCTACCTCAAAGGTAGGAGTTTCTCGACTAACATAGGCAACTCTTTCTCCTCCCCAGCTAGCCTCTGCCGTGGGGTTCCACAAGGTTCCATCCTTGGCCCCATTCTCTTTTCCCTGTATATGCTCCCCTTAGGCCAAGTCATTGAAAGGCACGGCATTTCCTTCCATTGCTACGCAGACGATACACAACTGTAACTCCCTCTGAAGCCCAAAAAACAATCAAATCTGCTTAACCTTACCCGCTGCCTCGAGGATATGAAGTGCTGGATGGCCCAGAACTTCTTCCAACTAAACGAGAGTAAGTCTGAGGTCATCCTTCTCAGCCCCTCGGATTCAATCAAAATGATAGCAGGCAGCCTTGGAAGCCTTACCCCACTACTCAAAACTCTTGGCATGATATTTGACTCGGCACTGAAGTTTGACAAACAAGTCAATGCCGCGGTAAAAGCTAGCTTCTTCCAGCTTCGGATGATAGCTAAAATAAAACAATTCCTCCAGTTTCATGACTTCAAAAAGAACATCCATACATTTATCTCCTCCCGCCTAGATTACTGCAACTACCATTACACTGGCACCAGCCAATCTTCCCTGTCCCGCCTGCAACTGGTCCAAAACGCCGCAGCGAGACTCCTTATGGGCACCCGAAAAAGGGACCACATCACCCCGATCCTGGCCTCTCTCCACTGGCTCCCTGTGTGGTTCTGTATAAGTTTCAAGACCCTCCTCTTTGTCTACAAGGCCATCAATGAGCTTGCACCCACCTACATTAAAAGTCTTCTCACCCACTACACCACGTCCAGGTCCCTCAGATCGGCCGACTTGGGGTTGCTGAATGTCCCGCGGTCTAGGCATAAGCTCAGGGGCAACCGCGCCTTTGCGGTCGCAGCTCCTAGACTGTGGAACAGCATCCCCCTCCCCTTTAGAACTGCCCCCTCCATCGACTCCTTTAAGTCTAGTCTAAAAACGTATCTGTTCTCCCAAGCCTTTCCTGACATCCTCTGAGCGAGGGCTATTTGTATATATGTATGTAGCCTGCTTGTGTATACTACTCTTATAACAAATGTAAAGCACTTTGGTCAACGAGAGTTGTTTTTAAAATGTGCTATTTAAATAAATTTGACTTGAATAAAGCAATAGGGAACAAGTTGCTAATTTCCGTTTGAAAATGACCATAACTTTTTTAATATAGAAGATATGAAAGTGAATTAGGTATCAAATTAAAATTATGTTTATGCTTTATGTGACGGGATAAATTACAAGCTTGATTTTTTTAAATCTCAAAATGTTGTAACATTCCTATATACACACACCGACGCACGCACGACGCACACACACCGACACACAGACACATGCACACACGACGCACACACCGACACACACACCAACGCACGGACACACACACACCAACACACACACCGACGCACACGCACAAATGCACGCAAACACACACCAATGCACACATACATGCACGCACATGTTCACATCGGCACAAACCCACACACAGCGATACACAGGCACACACACGCCGACACACTCACACACGCACACTCACACACACACTCTGACACACACACTCACACACACGCCAACACACTTGCATACATTCACACTCACACACACACACATGCAGACATGCACACTCACACACATTCACACTCACACACACTCACCCACCCGCCCTCACACATACACATGCACATACACACACACCCACTCAAACACTCATTCACACACACACACACACACTCACAAACACATGCTCACACACGCATAGACACACACTCTCACACACAGACACAAACACATACTCACGCACACACTCACAAACACATGTTCACACACACACTCACACTCACAAACACATGCTCACACACATGCACTCACACTCACACACACACACACACCGTTCATCATTTTGAGAATTTCAATGTCTTTCCCCACATTGTACTCCAGTTTACACGGATTTCCCACTTACTCCATCTCCAGTGATCCTTAGTGGTTGACAATCGCCATCTGCTCTATTTACTGCATCATTTATTGACATCCATGAACAGAATCTCACTCACTGTCCCGCTCGCAGAAGCCAAAAGCCGATTCCCCGGTCAGATCCCGTTAATTGCCGCGTTCAGTCTGAGGAAATGCTCCGTAATGTCGTCTTGGTGTCTTCCGTTCTAATAAATGTCTTGCACTTCTCTCCAGAGATGCTGCCTGTCCCGCTGACATTCTCCAGCTGTTTGTGTCTATCTTACACTTCAGTGACCCAGCGGCACAGACTTTGCCTTGAATTCTTACCCGATCCTGGGATCACCAACATAACCATTATGACCCAATATCTCCAGGACTTCTGTGATCCCAGGGCTAAGTTAAACTTCCCCGTTACAAGCGTGTTCCCCAAATGCCCACAAACCCGAGGTCAGACCAAAATGCGGATCCCAATGGTCACAGATCCAGAGACACATTAGATGTGTCTGGTTCACTTGCCCACGCTGACGTTACTGTCGTTGTCTCAGAATGCCCAGATATCTAATGAAACGGTATAAAGTGAAAATGCAACGCACCTCATGAAGCTGTTCACGATTGCCGCTTTGCCTCAGAGCTCAGCAGAGAGCGAGTGGACACGATCCAGCTCTCTTGTCACTTTTATAGTCAGTGGGCTGGGCTGAGATCTATTAATTATTGTCTGAAATGGGAAATCGAAACTGAAACCGACAAGCCTGATATTCCGCTCTAGAAATTGTGTGGTGGGAAAGTTTCCATCAACCAGGAATGCTGAATACATTGGGATTGGTGTCACAGTGAGGTGTGCCTAGCTCCCTGTTCACCCACACACTATTCTTGCGAAACATGGAGGGCCAACATTTGAATTCAGAATGATAATCACAACAATGCTGGTAATTCCGGAATTGTGGATTTCTCCCACAAGCACTAGTTGATGCAGCCCAGATCTTGTCCTCACTGATTGCTTCTCACTGGTGGCTCTGCTTCGGATTTTGATTAGTCTAGAAAATACTATAAATTACTGCCTACTATGTGCTGAGGGAATTCACCTCAGCTATCCTGCCAATAGTCTGCATCCATCCCCAAGTGGATATCAAGCTTGCTCTA
The DNA here is from genome assembly GCA_963514005.1 of Raja brachyura. The sequence goes on along the minus strand of OY740795.1, from coordinate 46,436,305 downwards.
AATGAATCTTACTCCGTTATCAATAGGCTTGAGATAAAACACTCTGTATCCCTGGTCGTGTTAGCTGGAGACTTCAATCAAGCCAACCTCAGGGGGGTACCACCAAAGTACTACCAGTACTTGTCCTACTAGGTGCCAGTACACCCTCTCTACCACTGCTCCACATTAATAAACAATGCCTTCCGCTCTGTCCCTCAGTTACATCTCAGTAAATCTGACCATGTAGCTGTGCATGTACTCCCTGCCTATAAATAAAAATGGAAGCAGGAAGCTCTGGTATAGAGAGTTGTTCAATGGGTACCCGGATGTGACGTCGAAGAACGAGAGCAAAGAAGTGGAAGCCGATCACTGAAAGTTGGCGTGCAGGTACAGCAGGCAGTGAAGAAAGCTAATGGAATTTTGGCCTTCATAACAAGAGGATTTCAGTATAGGTTCTTCTGCAGTAGTATAAGGCTCTGGTGACACCACATCTGGAGTACTGCGTACAGTTTTGGTCTCCTAATTTGAGGAAGGACATCCTTGTGATTGAGGCAGTGCAGCGTAGGTTCACAAGATTGATCGCTGGGATGGCGGAACTGTCATATGAGGAAAGATTGAAAAGACTAGGCTTGTATTCACTGGAGTTCACCTTCCTACCGACCGTTGCTCTCCACACCCAATGCCTCCAGCAATTCCATCCCACTACTCCACATCCGATGAGCTATCGGCCCGGTGAATGTGCCCGATTTCGGCTCTTCTGCCGTCACTGGACAGTCCATCAGACGGCAGAAGAGCCGAAACCTGGGCGCATTCACCGGGCGGCTGGACTCGCTTGGAGGCTCCTTGGATGCGGAACCGCCTGATCGCTCTTCGGATGTGGAATACTGGGATGGTGTTGCAAGAGACATTGGGCATGGAGAGCAAGGGCCGGTAGGAAGGTGAACCGGGGTAATGCCTCCAGTGCCTCGAAGGAAGGCTACAGGAGGGTGTCCCCGGGACATAAGATGTCCGGCGAGGAGATGAGAGGGATGACGGTTCGCGGACCGAGCCTGTCGTGGGCGACGGAGGGAATCAGGAGTCGCTCCGGTAGAATGAGCACACGGGAATCCAGACGGTGAAGGCAATGAAATGGCACCACACATGATGGCTCCGGCACTACGATTAGTGTTGATGGTGGATCAAAAAGCCCACTTTTGTCTACAGAACACATATGTAACCACAATGACAGAAAAACTATGACACATGCAAGTAGTCTGAATAACAACAAAAACATTTGCTTTCTGAAGTTTGGCTGTAATTTTGCCAGATAGATAAGATGTTGTTCTAATAATGGAAATTAATCAGCTTGAAATAACATTCTTTCTGCACATTAACCTACATTTAATGATGTATTTCTGAACATACAATACCAACTACATGCATCAAATGTAACGTAACGCATTACACATACTTTCAAACCAACAATCATTAACACATCAACTTAACACAGAAGGAATAGTAAGATTGAACGAGAACTTACCAGTTCGAAGGTTGATCTTTATTTTATGAGGAGTCGAAGTGAGGGATTTCGTGAAGAGCCCGCCGGCGCGCATGCTCGACATACTTCAAAGTAGCGGCGTGGAATCACAGAAACCAACAATAGAAATGACTTCGCATAGTAAGATTGAAGTGACTAAGATTACCAGATGAAGGTGATTGAGGGTTGGGCGAGGAGGGCACGAAATCCCTCACTTCAACTCCTCATAAAATAAAGATCAACCTTCGAACTGGTAAGTTCTCGTTCAATCTTACTATTTCATTTCGGAGTCACGTGAGTGACTTCGTGAAGACTTCAAAGCTTCTGTGATTACACGCCCTGGACCACGTCCTTGCTGAAAAACCACTACCAGGGATGGATGGGAGGAACAAACTTGCTCAATAGTTCATACTGCAAAACAAGAGCATATTAATGAATAACAAATCAAAACCCCTCATGCGGGGACATCTCCACGTTCTTGACCTGCATTCAGCACGGCTTCTGCGAACTGTAGAGGAGCAGCAACAGGCTTGTTATAAACACGCTGGAACACAGCTTCATTAGCCTATCCTGCTGTGGCGAGAATTTGGTCCATAGGCACCTCCACTGACGTCCGCTGACGTCGATGCAGCCCTGGTGGAATGAGACTTGAACACATTAGTGTCAATACCTGACTTACCCAAGACGACTCGAAGCCACCTGGATATCGTCTGGACTGTCACTCGATGATGAGGTCTCTTATGAGTGACCAGCAGGTATCTCTCCATTCCTCTGATGCGTGTCGTCACCTTGACATAGTGGCGGATATGTGAGGCTAAACATAGCCTAGCATCTGCGGGGTATGCTGGGAACTTCAGCTGCAGCCCTGTGCACCCAGGTCCATGCTGCTTTAGTAGCTCGTCAATGAAAAAGACTACTTCTGTAGGGGTAGATGTCATTCTGTCGACATGAAGTTTGTGTAGTGTCTGTACCCTCTGAGCTGAAGTCAGCGCTAGTAACATCACCAGCTTCATGGTGAGTTTGTCCAGTTGGAGCCCTTCCATGGGAGACCACGTCCTGAGCAGGTTTAATACGTCCCTGACATCCCAGGTGATATTATAGCGTGGTGTAGGCGGATTCATATTGAATATACCCCGCATGAGTCTGGACACTAGCCTGTTGGATCCTACCTCAATATTGAGGTAGAATGAGAGCGCACTTCTGGCGCTGTTGATGGCACTGTAACTTAAGTGTTCATCATGGTGCAACCCCGCGAGGAATTCCAGGACGTCGGTTATTGTCACGTCATCGTACGTGATGCGAGAGCGGCTGCAGTAGGCTTCCCACTTCTTAATATGCGAGCGGTATCTTCGCCTTGTTGACTCTCGACACGACGCCCCGATGGTATCCATGGTCCGAGCTGAGAGGCCGTATTGGACTAACGGCCTGTTCAGAACCTGCAAGCCAACAAATTTAAATAGCCATGGCAGGGATGTGGCTCCCCGAGACAGGGTGAGTAACCAATTGTGGGCAACCCTTCAAAAGGACCCAAGGTTCGTTGAGCATGTCAAAGACCACCGGATACCAAGGCTGTGTGGGCCAGTCGGGTATAATAAGGATGCCCTTGGCAGCATCTGCCTGAATCTTACGCAATACCCGACTGATGAGGCAAAACGGGGGGAAGGCATAGAAAAACCAATTCCCCCAGTCCAGCGAGAATGCATCTAGCGCTATAGCCCCAGGATCTGGTTCCCATGAAACGTAGGTTGGTACCTGATGGGTCAACCGTGACGCAAAAAGGTCAATGTCCGGTTTACCAAATTTGGCTGTGACTTTAGCAAAAATCTCAGGATGCAACATCCATTCAATATTGTCATTAAATTTGCATGACCTGGTGTCCGCCACAGTATTAAGCTCACCTGGCAAATAGGTAGCTGAAATCCAAATGTCTCTTTGAACACACCAGAGCCAAATTGAGTTGGCCAATTTGTCACACGAAACTGACCTGGTACCACCCATATGGTTTAAGTATGCCACTGCTGTGGTGTTGTCTACTTGGAGACGGACATGTGCTCCAACAAGCTTGGAACAATACGCACGAAGTCCGTGGAATGCTGCCAGCAACTCCAAATAGTTAATCCCTTGAGTCAACAACATCGTTGACTCAAGGGTGTCCCATCTGCCCCCACAACTAGAGCAATTATCCGTAGCTCCCCAGCCATTGGAGCTTGCATCAGTCTGCAAATATACCACCGGATTAGCCTCCCTGATAGGCTTGAATGAGCTGCTAATGTGGCACACCCACCATTGCAACTCCTTTATCGCTTCGGACGGCAGCTGCATTGATCGATCATAATGACCAGCGTCCTGTTTTAACGCAGCCATTTTAGCTCTTTGCAAACTCTGATAATGCAGAGGTCCATATCGCGCTGCTGGAAACAAAGCTACAAGCTTACCAATTACTGTAGCTGTATGCCGAGTCGATGGTATATTGGTGCGGATTAAACCTTGACACACCTGGGTAACCTCCTCAATCTTGTTAATTGGTATGGTAACCCTCATGCTCATAGAGTTCACCGTGAACCCTAGGTAATTAATCACCTGGGCAGGGCAGAACTTTGATTTCTCTGGATGGACAATAAACCCTAATTGTTGAAATATATTGACAGCAGCTGCAACTCCCTGTTCAGCCAATTCCAGGGTGCGGCCCACAATTAAGATATCATCTAAATAGGCCATAACTATATGATGTCGCTGTCTCAAATAAGCCATAATTGGTTTCACTAATTTAGTGAACAATCTAGGGGCTGTGGTGAGCCCATTAGGCAAAACCTTGTACTGCCAGAGTTGCCCCATCCAGATGAATTTCAAAAACCTCCTGTCGTATTTCTGGATGGATACTGAATAGTATGCGTCTTTCAAATCGATGCATGCCATAAAGCAACCATGAGAAATCAATGATATGGCTGTTTCAAACGTATCCATTTTAAAATGAGTATATGTTACAAAAGTATTCAAACGGGTTAGATCAATAATGACACGACAACCTCCATCCTTCTTAGGTCTGGTGAATATATTCGAAACAAATTCAACTGGCTCATGCACCGCTTTCTCAATCACTCCCTTCTGTTCAAGCCTTAAAATTTCCTTGTAGCCTGCTGCCTGTTCTGCAGCAGATAATTTAAACGTTCGACCGGGCATGTGCGGGGATGGAGGAATGTCACCATTAATAAACTCAATTTTATGCCCCTGAATATTCTGCAACACATACTCGTCACCAGTAAAATTACCCCATGCACCCAAAAACAGCCGAAGGCGACCACCAACATGTGAAGTTAAACAAAGAGAAAAGAGAGAACCAGACCCCCTCACCCCCGTGGTTACCGGCGGTCCTTGACACGTGTGGGTGGACGTGGAGGTGCTGGGTTGGCTTGAGGGCGCGGCGTCTTCGTTTTCCACCAGGGTCTCTGCCGACCCTGTCCTAAAAAAGACCCCTGGTGCTGGGTCTGATGTTGCTGTCGTTGTGGAGCTTGAGGGTGGGTCCTCGTCGAGGTACTAGCAGACTCTCGTGAGCGAATGTATGGAGCTTTTGAGCCTGACGGTGTGGGGGCACTCTGAGAGCGCATGATCCCCACCGTTTTGGCTTGTTCGTCAAGCTCTTTGACTCTCTTCGAGAGGTCCTCCCCAAAGAGTTGACGGGGCGGCGGCGGCGGCGGCGGTGGTTTGCAATTTTATCTCTTGTTGACGGATAGCCGCACTGATGTTGCCCCATATCGGCGTATTGACCACAGGCACGTTGAGGGAGTTGCTATTGGATGGAGCCTTGAGACGGCTCATTGCCTGAATGGGGACTTCTTACTGTAGTTGCTGGTTGTTAAGAAAGTCCACAGTGGCTGCCAGCTTTGCATTTAAAGGAAGTCCAGATGAATGTGGGGCCGCAAATTTGGTCGCGACATCCAGAAGATCCTCCGCTGGCACCTCCAACGGAGGTGGTATGGAATCCACCAAAACCTCCTCCTCCTGCTGCTCCAGGCTGATGGTAGAGGCTGATGACGACGCCCTGTGCCTGTTGCTGCCCTGCTGTAGTTGACGTTGAAGCAGGAGCTCCAGCAGCCGCTCCATACGGTCAATACGCCCTTCACGCTGAACACTCAGGTGGTCGGAGTCCTCCGGCTCTGAAAAGAAAACCGGGCTCCTATCATCGGCCCGCACCTCATCGAGGCCCAGCCGGTGCCGGTAGTTGTCGCTAACAGCCGCCGAGGCGAAACTGCGCGATTCCCGCGCGGGCGTGTTCAACCGCCTCCATTTAGCGGGAGCTGAAGCCGCTGCTACTAAGGGCACTTGCGGCGTGGTGTCGGCACCAGCCGAAGCATGGCTGCCTGAAGCCCGCGCAGGCTTGCCGGCTGCCCACATCGTGGACTTTGCCGACGCATGGTCTCGCCCACCCATCCATGGGGGGCTCGGCGACCGTGACGAGACCCGACTCAACCGACCCGTCCCGGCGTCGAGAGTCGGGGTGTGCCGGCTGGACCTCACAGCCGCCCCGGGTCTCGCCCTGGAACCTGACCGCTCCTCCGTGTCAAGCAATGCCTTAGCCCTGGCAGGGTTAGGCTTCTGGGCTGCTGCCCTTCCCCTACTCGGAGGGCTGAGTGGAACGGGCCGTGCAGCCGCACGCACCCAGCTCGAGGTCGCCAGCGAGCCCGCTGACGACCTGACTGCCATGGCAGGGTCCCCCTGCTCTGGCGGCACACCACACTCCTCCTCGTCGAACTCCTCCGAGCTGTGGTGTGCTGCGGATCTGGACCTGTAATCACAGGGCTTACCCACATCTCCGCCTGAGTCCCGGCCTGCGTTGCAGGTACTGCCGATGGTAAAGGCCCCGGAACTGTTGACCGGCGAACTCGTCCTGACGTCCTCCGGCCCTTGGAACTCCCATCCATGTCCTTGCTGCAAGACATAACCAACAACAAGGACCACCAACTAAAGGTAGGATACTTACCTCCGTGGCCCCTTATGAAGGGCTGGCGAGGAGCGCGCTCCGACGCCAGCCGTCGCAACAACTCTCTGGGTGAAAAAGCTTTTCTCATCTCACTTCTAAGTGGTCTACCTCTTAAACTGTGGCCCCTGGTTCTGGACTCCCCCAACATCGGGACCATGTTTCCTGCATCTCACGTGTCAAATCCCTGCATCTAGCTTGTCCAGTTCTTTTATAATTTTATATGTTTCTATAAAATCACCTCTAATCCTTCTAAATTCCAGTGAATACAAGCCCAGTTGTTCCATTCTTTCATCGTATGACACTGTCGCCATCCCGGGAATTAACCTGGTGAACCTATGCTGCACTGCCTCAATAGCAAGGATGTCCTTCCTCAAATTAGGAGACCACAACTGCACACAATACCCCAGATGTGGTCTCACCAGGGCCCTGTACAACTGCAGAAGGATCTCTTTACTCCTATACTCAAATCCTATCGTTATGAAGGCCAACATGCCATTACCTTTCTTCACTGCCTGTTGTACCTGCATGCTTACTTTCGGTGACTGATGTACAAGGACAGCCAGGTCTCGTATTTCTCCTTTTCCTAATCTGACACCATTCCGATAATAATCTGTCTTCTTGTTCTTGCCACCAAAGTGGATAACCTCACATTTAGGCTGTGGGCCGAGCATCGAAAATGTGTCTAGAATTTAACCTTTGTGACCCATGTCTGTGATTCACTTGAAATGTTGCACAGTTCTAAATCTGAGCAAAATTGCAAGTAGATCCCAGACTTGGGTCACGAATTATAATTATAAAATATTATTGAGAAGGATGTCATAACTTGTCAGTGCCAAAAGCTGCACATTAATTAATTAATTAAGCGAATTAGTAAATGAGATTGAAAAAGTATGCACCATCTAGTGTTCAATGCTGATAATACGCCATGGGGAGCCTAATTCCGTGCTGCTGACTATTTAAACCATATATTATTCTTCCATATATATATCTATCAGGGACGCCGTCCTGTATGGGTATGGCTGCCCAGCCTGCAGCTGTCCATTTATTTCTCTCTTTTTTTAATTTTAAGTTAGTTGAGTTTTTCCGTTTTCGGCGTCCGAGCCTTTTTTATGTGGGCTTTTGGAGGGGGGGGGGAGGGGTAAACTGCTTTCTAGGGTTCCTACCTGGTCGGAGAGGCAGCTTTCTCCAGGCAGCACCGTCCACCCGTCCTCGCAGCCTACCAGCAGGCCTGGAGCGGCGTTTCCTGGGGGGACCGCCCAGAACCATGGCTTCGGCAGCGCCGCAGCGCTGGAGCGCCATCGCGGAGCGGAGCGGGCGATGCCTTGCCTGGGTAGCCGTGCTGAAGCTCCGGTGAGCTGAAGACCGCAGGTGAACATCGCGGAGCTGCGGGACTGTGGGGCGGCCGGCCGCACTGAATTTCAACTTTAACGCCGGGGGCCTGGGATCTCTCGGCGAGATCGCCAGTTGTGGAGCTCCATTCAGCGCGGCCTGTTGGCGTCGGAAGCCACGGTCTCCAGCAAGGAAGCGGCCGTTACAGGCACCCAGAGCCGCTGAGATGGTTCTCCCAACGCCGGAGCACCATCACCTGGCGAAGAAGGGCCTGGAACATCGGCCCCCTTAGCGGCAACTGTGGAGGCCTCAATAGGCCCGACTATGGGTGGACAAGGGGATGTAGAATGGACTTTGTGCCTTCTCTCATAATGGGAACCATTGTGGGGAGAAGTTTTTTATGTTTATTGTTAAATTCTTTAATGTTATGTCTTATCTTTATCTGTGTGCTGCATGGCAAGACAAATTTCACTAATGTGATAATAAATGTTCTTTGTCCTTTATATCTATATCTATATATATATATGAACCTCCCCTGCTCCACTCATAATCTGTTGAGGGTCTTCCAGATTGGCCATGGGAGGTCGTGCCCGCTGGCGAGGCATTCAGTCAGAGTGATTCCTCTCTCCATCCAGTCGTGGGCTCGTGTGTTGAGCTGGTTCCATTCATCTTTCCAGATGTTGGTCCTTGCTGTTTCTTTGGTTGTCTGGAGAGGTGGGACTGTCTGCAAGAAACTGGCTCTGGATTTCAGTCGGGGTGGAGGTGCTGTGTGTCCGTGCAGGGGGTGCCATATTAATGTTACAGACCCCCCTTTGCAAATGAGGGCTATTACCTTTAATTTAAAATAACCCAAAAAGTTTTGCATTGTTTGTGTATCTGTAGTTTGTGTTTGTGTCTGTGTCTACCTGGCAAACGTGTGTCTGTGATGTATGTGTGTGCATGTGTGCATCGAAACATCGAAAATAGGTGCAGAAGGAGGTCATTCGGCCTCTTCGAGCAAGAGTCTCCAACTCTGAGCTGGGTGGGTCTCCCACGCTGGGTTGGGTCGGGTCTCCTACGCTTGGCTCCAAATCTTTTGTAGTAATAGAGTTTCTGCAGTCAACACACTTATATAAGTCTGTACATGGCACACCATGCTATTGACATGAGCATCTTCCTTTCCTTGTACTTGACTTCTCACAGCTTGTTTCCTTGCATGAAAGATATGTTAATTTCTAGCAAGGTGTTTGGGGATGGAGGCAGACCAGCCCAGTCAATGACCAATTCACCACCTACAATGTTCCTCCCATGTCCATTTGGATTGGGAATTTGTGGAAACTGTTCCAGACATTTTGAATGTGAAGCAGCGTGTAAAATAAATCAACATCTTCAAATATTTATTTACATTGTTCAAAGTAACATCATGTGACCATAAGTACTAAGAATTGTTGTTTGAGTCCTATCATTACCTTTCTTTGTTTGAGACCTTGCAGAAGTGATGATAGCACTCGGCATGATAACCCGGTATACTCTGCTGCCTCCTAATAATAGAAGATAAAATGTATCAGGGAGTGTTTTACGTCTTTTCTTTTTTCCAACTGTTGTCGGGCAAGTGGCGGGTGGTGCACTGGCATTGGCGTTGGTTACTGCAAGATTCGTATGGCATGGATTGCAGAAGCAGCTCAGTCATTATGCCCGGACGTGCATTCCCTGTCAAACATCGAAGGTTCAGCGTTGCGTTCGAGGGCCAGTTCAAGACTTCGTGGGGCCACGCCGACGTTTCGATCACGTCCACGTGGATATCGTGGGGCCGCTGCCTCCATCCTGTGGCATTTCACACCTGCTTACGGTGGTGACCATTTGACCCGGTGGCCAGAGGCCATCCCGCTTGTCGACACCTCGACCATGTCCTGCGTGCGTGCCCTGTTGGCCTATTGAGTTGCCCGTTTCGGGCTGCCGTTGGACATCTCGTTCAACCAGAGTGCCCAATTCACACCGCCGCTGTGGTCACCATCGGCTCGTCTGTTGAGGGCTCAGCTCCACCACTCGATGGCCTATCACCCCCAGTTGAATGGGTTGGTGGAACGTTTCCATCGCCAGCTTCAGGATGCTATGAAGGTTCAACTCACCGGTCCCGGTTGGATGGACGAGTTGCCATGGGCCATGCTGGGGATCCACACCGTCCCAAAGGAGGACTTGCAGGCTTCATTGGCTGAGTTGGTTTACGGCGTTCCACTAACCGTGCCCAGGGAGTTGATCCCGACCACTGGCGGCCCTCAGGAGTCGCCATCATCCATGTTGGTCCGACTGCGGGAGAGGGTCGGCACCCCGTCTCCTGTCCCAACGTCTCGGCATGGTGTCGCTCCATCCCACGTGCCACCAGTTCTTGCGGACTGTCAGTATGTCTAACTCCGCCGTGATGCCCACAGGTTGCCCTTGCAGCGCCCTTACAAAGGTCCTTTTTGGGTGCTACGGCATGGGCCCATGACTTTTGAATTGGACATAGGGGGACGGGGGGGGGGGGAGACTGTGTCGGTGGCTCACTTGAAGCCGGCCCATTTGGACATGAGCGAGCCAGTCCAGGTGGTCCAGCCTCAGCGTCGAGGGCATCCGCCGTCTCAGATCCCACCTAATTCATCCTTACCAGAAAATAAACCTTTGCGTGGGGTCGTACGTACGAGGTCCGGCCGCCTCATTCGGCTGCCCGTCCGTTTTTGTGCCTCCGGTTCTGGGGGTGGGGGGTAATGTGGCGTCATGTATTGATGGGCCACGCACGATATATTACCTTCAGCTCTGGTGTCGGGTGTCCCGGTGACGAGAGGTAGGGGTCACGGTGTAGTCATGGGTTCCCCTGGGGAGTATTTAAGGGGTTAATCATGCGTGCATGGGGTTGGTGTGTGAGGAGAATTAGTGAGCAATAAAGGACAGTATTTTTGGACAAGCTTTGTTTCTGCCTCGTTCTTTAATGGACAACTCCACATCCGCCCAACCTCTTGTAAATTGGACTTACACTGTAAGTTACTACCGTAGATAAGTTAGTCCATGTTCAATTGGAGGGGCAGAGGCAACAGAACAGCTACAGAAAAAACATCTCATAGTACTTAAGTCTGCATGGACTTCAATTCATAAAATGTCAACTTCTTCTTAATGTTAATGAGACTTACACTGTAAGTTACTTCTGTAGATAAGTTACTTCAAGTTCAAGTTCGCATACACCAATTGATTTCAACATAAACATCCACCATTTCTGAGCATTTCTCACTGCAATGGAAGGTAATAAAGCGCAGTCAATCTTCCTCCTTTGTTCTCCCGTGATCGGGGCCACCAACCACAATCACCGACCCGTAACATCACCTATCCACATGTTCCAAAGATGCTGCCTAACCCGCTGAGTTACTCCAGCACTCTGTCTTTCTTTGTGAACCAGCATCTGTGGTTCCTTGTGTTGGCTTTCATTCATATTTGGTCCTCATTAGCTACAAATTCAGTGGCATTGCAACATTATAATTGTCGATTTGTTTCTCACAATGTCCAATGTGCACACACATTTGAAGGCATGCAACGCTGGCTCTCATGTTTCAGCAGGAGCAATGGTAACACCGACTGCAAATTTGCAGATCTGTAAGTTCATGACATTAATTAGAGTTGATGCTGGGTGAATGGATGTCTTTCACACTGTAGTTCAACAAAGCAAAGAAAGACCATGGCTTAGAAACACCAATCTCTGTGAAGGCCATTTAAACATGCAGCAAATGATGTGGCAACTCACCTTAAACCTCTGTCTTCTGCTCTAAATTCCCCTTCTCTCGCTAAAAGACTATGCATTAACACTATCTATTGCTCTCATTATATTGTGCACCTCTATAAGATCACCACTCAGCCTCCTGCACTCCAAGGAATAAAGTCCAAACCTGCCAAACCTCTCCCTACATCTCAGGCCCTGGAAACATCCTTCCAAATAGTGAGAGCAGATGTTAGTTAAGGGCAGACAGAAGATTCTGAGGCAGAAAATGAGACTCCAAGATGGTGTGTTTAAGAAGGAACTGCAGATGCTGGAAAAATCGAAAGTATACAAAAAAATGCTGGAGAAACTCAGCAGGCTTATGTAGGCGACGTTTCGGGTCAAGACCCTTCTTCAAGGTTGTGGTGTAGAAGGGTCTTGATCCGAAACGTCGCCTACTCCTTTTCTCCATAGATGCTGCCTCACCGCTGAGTTTCTCCAGCATTTGTGGTCTACTCCAGGATGGTGTGTTGTCTCCCTAATCCAGGGTCCAAGATGTCTCTGAGCAGCTGCAGAACATTCTCAACAGGGAGGGTTATCAGTCGGACATCATTGTGCATCTTGGCACAAATGACATAAATAGCAAAAAGGATGAGATCCTGCAAAGTACAGATGGGGAGTTTAGTTTAGAGATTCAGCGCGGAAACAAGCCCTTCGACCCACCGAGTCCGCGCGACCAGTGATCCCCGCACACTTACATTATCCCACACACACACTAGGGACAATTTATATTTATACCAAGCCAGTGAACCTCACATCAGTTGTAGGGAAGGTAAATCCCTCATGATGGGCTGATTCAGAAGATTAAGATGCTCAGGATTAACAGTGATTCAATCGTATGTTTTCAGAACTGGCTTACTGTTATAAACAGAGGGTTGGGGTAAAAGGACAATTTTCAGACTGAAGTCTCTGACCAGAGTAGTTTAGTTTAGAGATACAACATGGAAACGGGTCCCTCAGTCCACCGTGTACACACACTGAACATGAACACCCATTCACACTAGATTTATGTTATCCCACTTTCTCATCCATCCTTACATACTAGGGGCAATTTACAGAGGCCGATTAATCTATAAACCTGCACCTCTTTGGGATGTGAGAGGAAATTGGAGAACCTACACGATCACAGGGAGAACGTAGAAACTCCACATGGACAGTCCCAGGTCAGGATGGAGCCTGTGCCTCTGGCGCTGTGAGGCAGCAGCTCTACTAGCTGCCATCCCTTAGGATATTGCATTCCACAGGGATCTGTGCTGGGATCTCTGCTGTTTGTGACATATATGTAAATGACTTGGTTGTAAATGTAGATGTGGTGGTTAGTATGTTTGAAGAGAACATTGCTGATTGTTGGGGTCGCAGACTGTGAGACAGGCTGTCAAAGTGTACAGCAGGATATAGATGAGCAACACATACGAGTGCAGGAATGGCAGATGGAGTTTAATAGTAAGATTAAATGAGAACTTACTAGTTTGAAGTTTGATCTTTATTTTATGAGGAGTTACGATGAGCGATTACGTGAAGAACCCCACCAGTCGGCATGCGTGTCAATCTTCAAAGCAGCGGTGTGAAATCACAGAACAACAACAATTGAAGTATTACAGTAAGATTATAACTCTAGAACTACCAGATGAGCTTTCTGATGTGAGGGTTGGGAGCGGTGGGCACATAGTCGCTCATCGTAACTCCTCATAAAATAAAGATCAAACTTCAAACTGGTACGTTCTCCTTTAATCTCACTATTTTACTTCGGAGTCACAGGAGTGATTCTGTGAAGATTTTAAAAGTCTGTGATTTCACGCCCATCCAAATCCAGATGTTTCACACTGCAAGCAGTTGAGTCAGGAGGAGTGAATTAGTAACAACATTCATTCATGATACTGATTAACATTTTAGTGCTTTAATTCACAAATAACAAAAAATATACAATAGTGACTCCTCTCTTCCTGGGAGAAGCTATGAAACAAAATTTAACACAGAGTGGGCGAACACTCCGGATTCAACAAGCGGCTTGTTGTTGAACCTCTGAAATGTGAATTCGTTTGACCATCCTGGGACCGCGAGGATATGGTCTAGAGGGACGTCCATTGCCCTTGCCGCTGACGTTGATGCTGCCCTGGTGGAGTAAGATTTAGAATTTTCAGTATTAACTACTGCACACCCCAGGACTTGCTTCAGCCATCGTGAGATGGTCTGAGATGTGTTTTTTTGCAGCTTATAAATAGTGCTACCTTGGAGCCTCTGAGGCTCTTCATGACGTCAATATAACACATCAAGTGTGCCACTACACACAGCCATGAATCTGTGGGATAAGCTGACAATACAAGCTTGTATCCGGACACCCCTGGTCTGCTCTGTTTGAGTAAGTCGTAGATGTGAAATGTAACGTCATTCTGTGATGATACCATCCTGTCCAGACGCAGTTTGTGGAGAGTCTGAACCCTTTGCGTTGATGTAAGCTCCATGAGCATAACCAATTTGAGGGTGATCATTGGTAAGAACAATGATGTGGCTGTTCCCCATTGACGGAGTACCGTGAGTACCATGCTCACATCCCAGATTTGAGAGCACCTAGGCCTAGGAGGATTTGAATTAAACACTCCCTTCATGAATCATGATATTAACGGGTGGGACCCTAAAGGTTGGAGTCCTGACCCCCGGCACAGGTACGCTGACAGGGCATTCCTGGCACTGTTGATGGCACTATAACTCAACCCTTCATTGCTGTGTAAGTGAGATAGGAATTCTAGCACATCTGGGATGGAGGCTGTGTGGAAAGTGATGTTCCCCTGTAAGCAAAATTCCTCCCATTTTCTGATATGGGAGATGTACTGCCTTTTTGTGCTATCCCTCCAGGATGACGTGATGATATCCACAGTCTGATTGGATAGCCCCAGACCCAGGTACGGCCTTCTTAAAATCTGCAAATCAACAAATTTACACAATCATTCAATGGGTGTGGATCCCCTGTCACAGGGTGCACCAGTGACTGTTTTTGTTTTGGTACCACCATAATAGGGTGCGTGGTTATGTCCAAAATGAGCAGGAACCATGGATGTGTAGGCCAGTCGGGTACCACCAAAACCCCTGTGGCGGTGTCCTCCTTGATCTTAGTTAGGCACCGGCTGATGAGGCAGAAGGGGGGGAAAGCATATAAAAACTTTCCACCCCAGTGCAGTGAGAATGCATTCCCTGCAACTGTCCCTGGGTCTGGTTCCCATGAAACATACTTCCGAACCTGGTGATTAAATCTGGAAGCAAACAAATCGATATCTGGCATCCCATACCGAAGGACAATTTTATCAAATACTAGACAAAGTGGGACCCGTGGGGTCCCATGTTCACATGGGAGGGCTGGTCTCCGACGCAATATTCCACCTCTCCACCAATTCCAATATTGGTGGTCAGTGGGGGGACTTTCTGGAGCGCTGGTATGGGCTCTTGGGGTGGCAGCTCAGTCCCTCAAACCTGATGTGCTGGCAGCTCATTCACGGCTGGTGGGTTGGCAGTTGACTCATGGCTATTCATTGATATTCCATTTCAAGCAGGTTGCAAGGCCACCAAATTCAAATCCATTTTCCTACCATTTCAAGCAGGGTGCAAGGCCACCAAATTCAAATCCGTTTTCCTACCATTTCAAGCAGGGTGCAAGGCCACCAAATTAAAGTGCAGTTTCTTACCACTTCGAGCAGGGTGCAAGGCCACCAAATTCAAGTGCAGTTTCCTACCACTTCAAGCAGGGAGCAAGGCCACCAAATTCAAGTGCAGTTTCCAACCACTTCAAGCAGGGTGCAATGCCACCACATTCAAATGCAGTTTCATACCATTTCAAACAGGGTGAAACCACCAGAAAACCACACATAACACCAAACTCACAGTTCAGTAGATATTCAGTGTGTTCAGTTGATTCACAGCTCAGATAAAGTCGTGACCTCTCCCTCCCCCATCATGCAGAGACTGAGCCACACTCACACTTCCTGATTTTATAACCTTTCCCCTTCCCACCAGAAAAGGTGTGGCCTTCATGGCATTATTGACAGGAGAGAGATTCCCAACATATTTTAAACATTAATAACACTTTTATTTTTAATTGATGGGAAGAATACTCTGCACCTGCTAAGCGGAGGGGGACTGAGTAAGATGGCCAAATATCACAGCCGTAAGTGGTAGTGTTTAATAGTAAGATTAAATGAGAACTTACCAGTTTGAAGTTTGATCTTTATTTTATGAGGAGTTACGATGAGGGATTACGTGAAGACCCCGCCAGCACGCATGCGCGACATTCTTCAAAGCAGTGGTGTGAAATCACAGATAGCAACGTAGACTAATATAGTAAGATAAGAGAGAACTTCCATACCAGTTGAACTTTATAATAGAGGGTTCTGGGAGCGGAGGGCATGTAATCCCTCATCGTAACTCCTCATAAAATAAAGATCAAACTTCAAACTGGTAAGTTCTCATTTAATCTTACTATTTTACTTCGGAGTCACGTGAGTGACTACGTGAAGATTTCAAAGCTCTGTGATTTCATGCCCTGGAACGAGTCCATGCTCACACACTGCCATGGTAGTGATGGAGGATGAACATATTTCAGACATGATACTGTGCTGAAAAACAAAGAAGGTATTTAATCATACCTAAAATGATATGCCCCACATTGGGTAAACCATGTAGCAGAAACTTAACATATTCCCCTGCAAACGTCTCAGGAGCGGCCACGGGTTTATAATAGAAGTGCTGAAAGTCCGTTCACTGCTCCAACCCGCTGTAGCAAGGATGTGGTCCATAGGAACTCCCATCATCCTAGCCGCTGACGTGGATGCAGCCCTGGTGGAGTGAGACCTAAATCGTCAGTGTCCACTCCGCTGCACCCAATACCACCCTTAACCAACTCGAAGTGGCTAGCACTGTGACCTTATGATGAGGGCGTTTGTGGCTTATGGGTAAAGTCCTCTCCATGCCCCTAGATTCTTGGTTCCTTCTATATCGTAAATATATGTCACAATGCAGAGACGACTATCTGCAGGGTAGGCCAGAATGATAATTTTAGGCCAGAGGAACTGGGTCGATATAGTTTGAGTAACCCCTGTATCAGAAAGGTTATCTACCATAGGTAACACATGGCATACATACTTAGCTTATAAAGACTGGACCCGTTGTGCTGTTACAAGTGCCATAAACATAACCATATTATATGTAGTTATCCAGAGTGAGCCCCGATATTGGTGTCCATCCTCGAAGCATAGTAATTCTATGCCTAAGTCCCATGTATGGGTGTATCTGGCCCTGGGGAAATAGAATTAATACCCCTCATCAGTTTGATACCAGAGGGTGTGATCCTATAGGCAGGTGTTCACCCCCTCGGTCCAGGTTGGTAGGTAGGGCACTCCTTGCAAATTTAATGGCACTGTAGCTCAAACCTTCATGGAATGAAGGGTGGCCAGGACTCCAGCACTCCAGTGATGGTGGCCGAGTCATATGAAGTGTTTGTTCTGAAGACAGAAACACTCCCATCTTCTGACGTATGTCAGTGCTGTCCCTGGTGGACTCCCTGCACGACGATGTGATGACATTGATCGTCCTGTCGGAGTATCCGAAGTCCAGAAATGGCCTGTTCAGAGTCAGCATCAATAGGTTCATGCGATCATGGCACGGATGACTTACCCATCACAGGGTGTGCCAACAGGCCCGGCCGTTTGAGGATCCGAAAGCAGTGTTCTGCGGCCATCTTTGTACTGCTGGGGACCATGGTTGGGTAGGCCAGTCGGGAAACCCGAAATCCTGTTGCGGAGTCTATTTCATTTTTGTAAGACCCGACTGTGAGGCAGAAGGGGGGAAATGCATAGCAAACAATCCCCCCCAATGCAGCGAGAAACATCCATCGCTGCTGGCCCCGGGTCCCGATCCAACATCCATTCAATGTTGTCGTTGAATTGCGTGACCTGGTGTTCGCCACCGTATTTAGTTTACCTGAAAGGTAAGTGGCTGAGATCCAAATCTCTCTATCCAGACACCAGTGCCAGATGTAATTAGGCAATTCATCACATGATATCGATTTTATTCCACACATATGATTAATATAGGCCACCACTGTGGTATTATAATTTGTAACCGTACATGCAACTGGTGCATATCTAAGCAGTAGGCCCGGAGTCCATGAAATGCTCCCAGTATTTCTAGATAATTAATCCCTAGTGCTCCCAACAGGGTTAAATCTTGTGCACTCCATCTGCCACCACAACTAGTGGTGGTATTAGCTGCTCCCCACCTTTAACACTGGCATCAGTCTGTAATGTAACCGAGGGATTTATGATAGTGATGGGTTTGGAACAGAATTGAGCATTCCCATCCACCAATTTAATTCAACTCTTGCCTTTTCTGATAACTTCATAGGCCTGTCGAAATGGCATGACTTTTGAGAGCTATAATTTTAGCTCTTTGTAGGTTTTGATAATGTAGTGGTCCGAATTGCGCTGCGGGAAAAGCAGCCACTATCTTCCCAATTACCATGGCCACCTGCCGTATGGATGGACCCTGATGCCAGAAAGGCTTCTGCAAGCTTCTATCAAGTCCACCACCTTGTTCGGTGGTAAGGTGGTAGACATTTGCACCGAGTCAATGGTGAACCCCAAGTAACCCATGGTAGTAGAGGGTTCCAACTTTGATTTATCTGGATGTATGATGAACCCCAGCTTTTGAAAGAGATGTTTTGTGGCTAGAACTGCCAATATAGCCGTTTCCAAATTCTCCCCGACAATGAGGATATCATCAAGATAGGCCATAACAGTATGATTTTGTTTCCTTAAATAGGCCAAAGCTGGTTTCAATAATTTGGTGAACAGCCTGGGTGCTGATGATAACCCATTGGGTAAGGCTTTATATTGCCATAATTGTCCCATCCAGATAAATTTGAGGTATTTCCTATGATCCTTGTGTATAGGTACTGAATAGTATGCATCTTTGAGGTCAATGCATGCCATGTAGTACCCATTAGCTATTAGCTGTCTGGCTGTGTCGAAAGTGTCCATTTTGAAATGAACATACTGAACAGAAGTATTCAGTTCGGTCACGTCTATGATTATGCGGCATCCACCATCTTTTTATTTTTGGTAAATATATTAGATACGAACTCCTGTGATTCTCTGGTGGTTCTCTCAATTACCCCTTTGCTAATTAGTCTTAATAGTTCAGCATGGCCCGCCGTTCTTTCTTTTTGTGAAAGTATAAACTTTCGGCTAGGCGAATGCTGGACCGGGGTAGGGAGTTCGTAAATGAATTCAATTTTATAGCCCTGAATACTTCCGAGTATGTAAGGATCAGAGGTAAAAGTGCGCCATACTTCATAAAACAAGTGCAACCGGCCTCCCCCATAAGATGAATTTAGACATATGATGTTCCTGGGGGAGGCAGACCCACCTACCTCCAAGGTATTGCCGGTGTTGCGGTCCAATACCACCGTTATTTCTCTGTTGAGTTGCTGCGTTGTAGGGGTGGCGCATTTTCCAAGAAGGCCGGGCTGGGCCATGGCCTAAAAAAGGCTGTTGTGCAAGTGGGCCGGCCTTCGAGCTTTCACCACCGGACAATCTGTTGTGATATCGCTGTCCGGTGGGTGCGTAGGGGTGCTGTTGCTGTTGGTAGTGCGGTTTGGAGGTACTGGGTACCTTTATCAGGCCTATGGCCTTGGCCTCTTTGTCCAGGTCTTTCACCTGTTTGGGGAGGTTATCTCCGCACAGCAGATTTGGTGGCGCAATTTTGGGGTTGAGTGCCGGTTTGATAATGCTCTTCCTGTAGTTATTATCTCAAACTGTGTTACACAGTAAGGCCAGAGCATCCTGTTTCTACCGGTAGCTCTATACCCACCGCAGTACTGGCCACTGCCGTAATTCCGGCGGTCAAAAGCTTCAGGATCCTCTGAAGTTTGACTCCTTGCCCTCTAATCGTAGGGCTCATGTTCCCCCAAATAGGGTTATTCACCGCGGGAACAATCAGCGAGTTACAATTTTCAGGAGCAAGATACTTATGAGCTGTAGCATTGATGGCTTGCTCCTGAAGCTGGGTTGTAGTCATATAATTGAACTAGCTGCCAGCTTAGGGTGGATAGATAACCTTTTTGAGAAGGAACTGCATGTTTGCTTACCATATCCAGTAACTCTTCTTGCACCCCTGACACTGTTGGTTGTTCAGCCAACTCCCCCTCTTCAGGGTCAGCCCAGTTCTGACCCCCAATGCTCCCCTGCGAAGAGGGTGAGACATTAGGCAGTCCATAATAGGATCCTGCCGTGGGCCTGCGAAGAGGCCCACCGTGACCCTGCCCCTGCAAAAGCAGGTCACGCTGGAGCAATTGCTCCACCATCCGCTCCATGCGGGTAAGACGACCTCCGTCGCTAACAGCGAACGGGGTGTCCTCGGGACTGGACCCAACTGAGTCGGCAGTCCCGACCGGCTTCCGGGTGGATTTACCGCCTGTCCGTGGCGAACCAGCGGCCCTCCCGGGCGGGAAGTCAGGAGCTGCAGGTAGCACCTGCAGCTCAGGAGAAAACGGCACGCTGCTGGCTGCTCTCTATAGCAGCAGCTCTTGCCGCTGCTCTCGCCGCACTCACCACTCCGGTGAGTCTTACCGTTCGTAAGTTTTGAAACTTACGCTGGAGGAGCCCCACTCCTCCCGACTGTCGCTTCCGCATGCGAACGACGATATGTCGCGCATGCGTGCTGGCGGGGTCTTCACGTAGTCACTCACGTGACTCCGAAGTAAAATCTAAAATCAATATAGAGTGCAAAAAGGAAGTTACCCATAGCACCCAAACCACCATTTGCAGTGGTGCTTTTTAACTTCAACCCAAAGCACCCATACCACCATTTGCAGTAGTGCTTTTTAACTTCAACCCAAAGCACTCAAACCACCTTGCAGTAGTGCCTTTTAACTTCAACCCAAAGCACCCAAAGCATCATTTGCAGTAGTGCCTTTTAACTTCAACCCAAAGCACCCAAAGCACCATTTGCAGTAGTCCCTTTTAACTTCAACCCAAAGTACCCAAACCACCATTTGCAGTAGTGCCTTTTAACTTAAACCTAAAACATTCAAACCACCATTTGCAGTAGTGCCTTTTTACTTCAAACCAACCAAATTTTCATTTTCAAACCATATTAAGGGCACTCACAGTTGAGTAGTCATGTGTTATTCAGAGAGACATGACCCTCTGGCTCTCTCCATCTTGCAGAGACTGAGTGAGGCACACCACCTCTGGGTTTTATAGTCCCTCCCATCTCACAACAGCAGGGGCAGCAGAGAGAATGGCATTTTTTTAAAAAACATTAATATTTCTCTGATTTATCATCGATGGGAAAAATCCTCCGGTCCAGGGAGGCGGAGGGGGCCCTGAGCGAGGTGGCCAAAAATGACGGCTGTAGGTGGCGGCATTCTCTCGGAAATCACAGCACAGCGAGCCAAAAGCAAGATTAGACTTTTAGTAATATAGACATCCTAATTCAACATCCACTCAGTCTTGTCATTGAATTTACGTGACCTGGTGTCTGCCACCCCATTGAGTCTGCCTGGCAAGTAGTCAGCTGAAATCCAAATAGTCCTTTTTATGCACTAGTGCCAAATAATGTTGGCCAGTTTGTCACATGATTTCGACTTGATTCCACCCATGTAATTGACAAACGCCACTGCCGTGGTGTTGTCAATCTGCAGTTGGACATGTAAGTGATGCTTAGTGGTACAATAAGCTCTGAGCCCATAGAATGCTCCTAAAAGTGCTTAATAATTTATTCCATGTAATTGGAGAATCAGTGCCTCATGCTTATCCCATCTGCCTCCACAGTTAGACCTGGTGTCAGTAGCACCCCTACCTCGGACACTGACATCAGTCTGTAAAATAAGTGAAGGTGCTTCGGTCAAAATGATGCCATAACAATTTGATATGTTTCTAATCCACCACTGTACCTCTGCAATGGCTTCAGATGCTAAGTGCATGGGCCAATTGTAATGACTTGCATGTATTCTCAGTGCCTGTACCTTTGCCCTCTGTAATTGTTGGTAGTGCAAAGGTCCATACTGGGCAGCTGGAAAGGCAGCTACCAATTAAGCTCACAAACCTGTTTAATCGAGCATGATTGTTCCCTCAAGAGATTGATACAGCCTTCAATTAAATCTATTCTCTTACCCTGGGGCAGTGTCACAGACATGTGATTGGAATTAACTATGAATCCCAGATAGTCAATTGGGTTAACTGGCACCAATTTTGATTTAACTGGGTGGACAATGAATCCTAGCCTCTGCACCATGAGTTGAACAGCTGAAACTGATAACTCAGCTGCATCAAAGGTGTTTCCAATGATTAGAATGTCATCCAAATAGGCCATGACAATATGGCCTTGTGACCGTAATAACCCAAGTACTGGTTTTAGCAGCTTTGTAAATAAGTGAGGGGCTGAGATCAATCCATTAGGTAGAGCTCAAAATTGCCACAATTGTCCCATCCAGTTAAATTTCAAATATCTGCAAAAGTCTTTATGAACAGGCACTGAATAATATGCATCTTGGAGATCCATACATGCCATATAACACCCCCTTAAAAGCAGTTACTTGGCAGTAGCAAATGTTTCCATTTTAAAATACTGACACAGCACAAACGGGTTAAGTCCTGTTAGGTCCAAGATAATCCTACACCCACCATCCTTCTTTGGTCTAGGGAACACATTAGGCACAAATGGATGAGTCTGATAAATTGTTTTCTCAATTACTCCCTTGAGGCATAATATTGCTATTTCAGCTTGGATCATCAAATTCTCTTTTTGTGAGAAGATGAGTGCCCGTTTTGGTTTGTGCTGGGTGGGTGGACACAGGTTGGGAATAAATTCAATTTTAAACCCTTGAATACTCTGCAGTATGAACACATTCGATGTTATTTTGTACCATTCCCCAGATACCTGTGTAACCTCCCTCCAACTGGTAGGCAATTCTTTCTCAATATGTTTCGTCAAGAGCCAGATCCACCTACCTCCATGCTTACCGGTAGAGCTCTTTGCCTGGTTCTGGGTGGAAAGGGTATGTTTCCCCTTGCTCCTGCTGAGGAGCACCAGCTGCGGACATTAAACGGTTAGCTTGGTCCTTGCCCAGTCCCGGTTTCAGCTGATCATTGGCGCCTTGATGAGCCCGATGGATTTGGCCTCGTCGTCCAGCTCCTTTACTCTTGTAGCCAGGTCTTCCTCAAATAATAGGTTCGGCGGCTGGACATTGCCAGGCTTGCATAGGGCAGCAAACCTGGGATAAATGGTGGGGCGGATGGCGCTTTGGCGGAGGCAGTTAATCTCAAAGTGCACATTTCACATGAGAGCCAGGGCATCCTGCTGAACTTCAGTCAGTGGCCCACCATCCACCGACCTACCAAAAGCCGTTATTCCGGATGCCAGCAGCTTCAGCACCCGTTGCAGTTTAATCTCCGGCGCTCAGATGCCTACCCCCATATCGTCCCAAATGGCATGGTTTACTGGCGGCACCTTCAGCAGAATACAGTGCTCTGGGTTATCATATTTCTTGGCAGTGGTGTCCATGACCAGCTCCTGGAGCTGTTGGGAGGCCAGGTAATTTAAGCTGGCAGCCAGCTCCTATCCAAGCGGCTTGCCAGAGTCTGTAGGGATGGCAAACCTGGCCGCCAGGAATGGGACCTGTTGCGCTTGCACCACGTCCCGTGGGGCTGCCTCCATCGCTGAGCACTCTGAATCAGCTTCAGATTCAATCTGACCCGGTATACTCTCCTCGTCCTGGAGACATATACTTGGCAGTCCTATAGGTGCTGCTGGCGTGGGCTCTTGGAGAGGCCGGCGCTCTTGATGGAGCATCCTCTCCACCAGGAGCTCCATCCTGGATACCCGTTCCGCGGTATCCATTCTTAGGGGTGAACCCTCTCGACCGGACTCGTCTGAGTCTATCGGTCAGTCAGACTTTCGGGTGGCCTTGCGCCCCTCCGGCATAGGCACAGTGCCCTCAGATACCAAGTCTGTGGTCGTTGGTTTGACAACCCGCGACTCCGTGGATGAACTGGGCGGCCGCCTGCTACCCGCACTCCCGCGGGCTTGAGAAATTATCGCCACGGCTCGCCTTGCTGATCCAGATTTTTTCATTATTTGCACTTGTCCTTCTGCAACAAGAATTACCAAACGCAGAGACCTCAAACAAGCTTTAACACTTACCTGAGGCTTTTTAAACTTACCGCTGGAGAAGCGCTGCTCCTCCCAGCCGGCCACACACTGACACTCACGTGACTCCGAAGTAAAATCTGAGCAAGTGTGGGTGTTGCAATTTGGGAGGTCAAATGTAAGGAGTAAATCTACATTTAACCGCCTGACCCTTAGGAGCATTAGTTTACAGAGGGGATATCAGTCCCCTCTTGGGGTCCAAGTCCATAACTCCTTGAAAGTGGCAACACAACTAGATAAATAGATGAAGAAGGCATATAGTATACTTACTTAATACCAAACATGAGGCAATGAGTTTAAGATACAGGATGTCATGATGTCAGACAATGAGACTCAACAAGCTATTACAAGGATGGATAAAAAGAGAGGGAATGCAAGAGTTACTTGAAGTTTCATGTGCTCTTTATTTACTCGTATGGCTGTATGGCGACCACACATTTCACTGTACCAATTGGTACACGTGACAGATAAATGTATCTTGTATCTTGTAAGTGAAAGAAATCAATATACATACCGCTGGGTTGTAAGCTGCCCACGCAAAATATGAGATGCTATTCCTCCAATTTGCATTTGGCCTCACTCTGTCAATGTAGGAGGCCTGGGACAGAAAGGTCTGTGTGGGAAAGGGAACGGGAATTAAAGTGTTTAGCAACCGGGAGATCAGGTACATAAAAAGCTGTGTAGACATTGTCACAAAACGCATCTATGTCTTTCCCAATAACAAACCATGGATGACCAAAGACGTCCAACTCCTGCTAAAAGCCCACAACATGGCTTTCCAGTCTGGCAATACAAAGCTGTATAGTACGGCCATGTCCAATCTGAAGAGGGGCATCAGAGACGCCAAAGCAACCAACAAGCGAAGGATTGAAAGCCACATTGACAACCCAGAACCCGTCGTGTATGGCAAGGCATACGACACATCACCAATTACAATAATAACACCAACCCTTCCACTAGCAACAGTACGTCACTGGTAGAGCAGCTCAACCACTTCTTTGGCCACCATAAGATGGAGGGAACAGAGACTGTCATGCTCACTACTCCAGCTCCAGCTCCCAATAGTAGACACTCATCATATAGACTGCTGATGTCACACGCATGCTCCGTAATGTCAACATACGGAAAGCAGCTGGTTCGGACGGAGTTCCAGGATGGGTCTCAGAAACTGCGCTGCTGAGTTAGCTGACGTGTTCACAAACATTTTCAATCTAGCCCTGGCACAGTGCATTGTCCCCACATGCCTAAAAACATCTAAAATAGTTCCAGTTCTGAAGCAAACAGCCAGAACCAGCCTCAATGACTACAGGCCAGTTGCACTATCACCAATAATCATGAAGTGCCTGGAGAGACTGATCCTTAAACACATCAGGGCTGATCTCCCACCCACCCTGGATCCACACCAATACGCATACAGAGCCAACAGATCAACAGATGACGCCATTGCCACTGCCCTCCATACTGTAGAACAACGGGGAGCATACGCTCAGCTGCTGTTTGTTGATTACAGCTCTGCATTTAATACAATCATACCCAGCAGACTGCTCTCCAAGCTGAGCTACCTCGGTTTCCAACACAACATCTGCCTTTGGATAAAGGACTTCCTAACAGGCTGGCCTCAGGCAGTCAGGATGGGCCCCACCATTCTCCACTCTGTCACTTAGCCCAGGGGCTCCACCAGGCTGTGTGCTGAGCCCCCTCCTCTATTCCCTCTGTACCTATGACTGTATACCAACACGAACACAATCATTAAATTTACAGATGACACGACAGTGGCAGGGCTGATCACTGAGGGCGATGAATCAGCGCACAGGGAGGAGGTACAGAGGCTAATAGGCTGGTGCTCAGAGAACAACTTGGCACTCAACACCAAAAAAACAAAATAACTTATCCTGGACTTCAGGAAGAAGCAGGGTGACCATCCCCCACTGCACATCAACGGAGAAAGAGTGGACAAGAGTCTCCAGTTTCTTGTTCCTGGGCACCCACATCTCAGCAGATCTCAGGTGGTCAACTAACACGCACTCCCTGGTAAAGAAGACACAACAACAGCTTCACTTCCTAACATCACACAGGAAAGTCAACTTGCCACAACAGCTGCTGGTTTCATTCTACCGCTGCTCCATTGACAGTGTCCTGACACATGGCATCCTGGTGTGGTATGGCAACAGTTCTACAGCTGACAAGAAGACTCTGCAGAGAGTCTCCAACACAGCCCAGAAGATCACCAACACACACCTGCCTGTCGTGGAAGAGATCTATAGATCCTGTTGCATGCGGAAGGAAGCCTGCACGGAGTCACGTGAGTGATTCAGTGAAGAACCCCACCAATCCACACGCGTGTCATTACGTCGTTCGCTTGGTGAAGCACCGGACTGGCAGGCAAGTCGCTCCTGCCAGCGGTAAGTTTAAACTACAGGTAAGTTTGGTTTTTCTTACCTGGTTTTGATTTTCTTGCAGGAACCTCTTTTACAGATGTTTCCCTGCTCGATATTTTGGCGAAGTCAGACGAGGGAAGCGGCTATGAACTGTGGGGCCACCCCGATTCCGACCGCGGAAGCGGGTAGCTGGTGAATGTCGGCTTTGCGATCGCAGTCACTGATAACGGTCATTGACTTCTAGACACTGTGGTTCTCGGGGAGGGGAAACCCAGCAGCAATGCGGCGCCCAGACCGCAGTGGTCCCCAGGATATGGGGTAAAACCGACCAGAACGGCCAGCCCTGGTGCCGGGAGGGTTCCCACCGGTAATGTATAACATTTGGAGGTGGGCCAGAATGGAGCCCCTACGTAGAGGGGGCTCCGTCTAGATACACTAGCAGGAGTTGTGTCAGCACGGGGCTATGGGAGAGCCCGCGTCAGCAGCACCTTGTAACAGGGCTGCTTCATGTTCATAATGAGTCTGTGTCAGCGCGGGGCTATAGGAAAGCCCGCACCAGCAGCGCCTTGCACAGGGCTGCTTAATATGGATGCCGAGTCTGTGGCAGCGCCGGCCAGTGGGAGAGCCCGTGCCAGCAACGCCTAGGACAGGGCTGTTTAATGTTGATGCCGAGTGTATGGCAGCGCCGGCCTATGGGAGAGGCCGCTCTAGCAGCGCCTTGTAACAGGGCTGCTTAATGTCTCCCTCTTGGAAGAGGATAGCATGGCGGGTCAGTGTAAATCTGACGCCGAGTCTGAGGGTATACCCGTGGAGCATACCCCAAGGGATGAAGGGCACGTGTCAGATGTCCCATTCCTGGCAGCAAGGTTTGCCATCCCAACATAATGGAGTGAACACCGCTATCAGGTGGACATTAGAGATCTTCTATTCAGGTAAGACCTATTCAACAGACAAAACCTGGTGGACGAAGCAAAAGCTATCGGACCAATCAAGTCTGACGACGAGCAAAGCTTCATCGTTTCAGGGACAATATCATACGCCTTCATCGGCAGTAAGAGGTTCACTGAACGTAGTGTCAGCATGAAGTTGGGCAGAGGTTCCACCCACCCTAATCTATGAGGTAACCAGGCAGATAGGTTGGTCTGGCACTTCCATACATGGATAAGGGTACCACTTACGCTTGGTTGTACATACACAAATGGTAAGACATAGTCAGCTACTTAGTGGCATCTAAACATGTAAAACTGCACAATATTAACATTCCAAGCAAGGGAATTATGCCCAGCATTGTTTTAAAAGAAAGATGGTGGGAGCGGATTATTTTGGACCTGACAGGAGTTAGTCCGTTTGTGCAGTATAATTTTAAAATGGAAACATGCGCTACTGCCAAGCAATTGGTTTCCACAAGGTATTATATGGCATGTATAGACCTTAAGGATGCCTGTCCATCAAGAGTATCTGCAATTTAGCTGGATGGGGGAATTATGGCAATTCAAGCACTGCCTAATAGGTTAACCTCAGCCCTAGATATCGGTTTCATCTGTTACACTCGTGGTTGAGAGATTGGTCCCATCCATCCAGCTAAATCAAAATTGGTACTGGTTAAAGTAGTTGACTATTTGGGATTCATAGTTAATTCACCTCACATGTCTGTGACTCTGCACAAGGGCAAGAGATTAGATTTAATTGAAGGCTGCATCAAGCTCTTGGGGGAGCAATCACCTTCAATTAGACATGCGGGCAACTTGATTGATAAATTGAAAGCTGCCTTTCCAGCTGTGCAGTATTAACTTTTGCATACCGAAATTGTGGAGGCACATGGAATAGGCATGAGGCATTTATTTCTCCAGTCATATGGAATTAATATTTAGAGTTTAGGAGCATTTTACGGGCCCAAGGCTTATTGTATCACCAAGCAGCACTTACATGTTCAGCTTCAGATTGACCACACCACGGCAGTGGCGTATTTTAATGCCTATGGCCATATTAGCATGAATACACCCCATCCAGTCTGCTCTCAGAAGCGAAGCAGGCTCAGAGATACCAAGTACTATAAAATTTTATAGTACTAGAGATCCACCATGTTACTGGTTACCCAGAGAAACCTACAGTTGTATTGTAGAAAGTATCCTAACTGGTTGCACCATAGCCTGGCATGACAAATCCCATGCATCTGAATAAAGGAGGCTGCAGAGTTGTGGGTTCAGCCCAGTCCAACATGAGCACAGTCATCCTTACCATCGAAAGCATCTATGTGAGGTGTCGCCTCCTCAAGAAAGCACCACCTGTCCTCAAGGGTCCCCACATCTGGGCTATGCCAGTGTGGCTGTGTCCAGGTTAAGGAACAGCTCTTCCTTACAGCCATCAGGCTATTAAACACTACAACCTCCAAATAAACTCTGAATTACGTGGATTTGTGGGCATTGGCTTTCTCTTTTTTCACTATTATTGTTTATTTGTTTTTATGTGTAGTTATGTGTGTGTGTGTATATAAATGTAAAAAATAGAAACTGTGCAGTGCGTATTCTGTTGTACTGCTGCAAGTAAGAATTTAATTGTTGTATCTGGGGCATATGATAAAAAGACACTCTTGTCGCTTCTCATTTCAACCATCGGGCGGGCAGAAAGTGCAGGAGCATGAGGTCCCACACTACCAGTTTCAGGAACAGCTACTTTCACAATTCTTGAACCAATCTGCACAATCTGAATCTGAACCCAGCGAGGGAACACTGTGGACCTCTTGCGCTGCCATGGATTTGTTTTCCAATAGTGTTTTGCACTAATGTCTTTGATTTATTTTTGTCTTTTTCATTTTGCTATCTTGCAGAGTTTATGTATAATTTAAGCTGTTTGGGTGTTGTCTGAGTTTGCGTGTCTGTGGTGCTGCTGATTGCACATTTTTCATCGTACCTGGACCTCACTGACATTGTGCATTTGACAATAAATGGACTTGATTTGATGGGGACCTACTACACAAGAGGAGATAAAGGCCAGCATAGATCTGTCATGGTCATTTGGAATGATGAAGCAGGTCAAAGGGGCCAGGTTTCCATTCCTGCTCTGAGTTTCTTGTATTTTTGTGTTCTAGTATTCTACTTCTTTCAATTATTCTCAACTAGTTATGCCGTGCGTAAGAAGCGGAGAATGCTGGAAACAATCAGCTCAGGTGGTAGGAATGGAGCATGAAATATAAATAAATTGCTTCACTTGTCGCTTTACCTCCCCCCTCGACTCCATCCAAGGACCCAAGCAGTCTTTACAGATGCGCCAGAGGTTCACCTGCACCTCCTCCAACCTCATCTACTGCATCCGCTGTTCTGTGTGTCAACTGCTCTACATCGGTGGGACCAAGCACAGGCATGGCGATCGCTTCGCCCAACACCTCCGCTCAGTTCACCTTAACCAACCTGATCTCCCAATGGCTCAGCACATGAACTCCCCCTCCCATTCTGAATTCGACCTTTCTGTCCTGGGCCTCCTCCATGGCCACAGTGAGTCCCACCGCAAATTGGAGGAGCAGCACCTATTTCGCTTGGGTAGTTTACACCCCAACGGTATGAACATTGAATTCTCCAATTTCAGGTAGTCCTTGCTTTCTCCCTCCTTCCACCCCCCTTTCCAGCTTCCTGCCTCCTCCTCTTCCTTTCTTCTTCCAACCACCCCCACATCAGTCTGAAGAAGGGTCTCCACCCGAAACGTCACCTCTTCCTTTGCTCCGTAGATGTTGTCTCACCCACTGAGTTTCTCCAGCATTTTGTCTACCTAAGAAAAAGTCCACGTTGAGTTAGTTAACTTTACGTCATCTATTCTCATTTCAGATTTCCAGCACGTGCAGTTTTACTGATTTTTGATTCTTTGAGCAATGTTTCTGGGCTTGTATAACTAGAGAAACTTTCAGACTAATTTATTCTGATCCAACTGTGGATTTTATTCCCCATCGGCCCAGCAAAAACTGAGTAAGACTGTGTGTTGAGATGCAAATGAATCTGTGAAACTGCAAATCCCACTATCAAATATAGAATGAATCAGCCTTTACCTGGATCACAAACCATCATTTGTACTAAATCAATCAATGGCAATTACTTTTTAATTTAATTTATCATTGTCATGTGTACTAAGGTACAGTAAAACGTTTTTGTTTGCATGCTATCGAGCCAATGAAAAGACTAGACATGATTACAATCAAACTGCCACAGTGTACAGATACAGGGTAAAGGGTGCAACATTTTGTGCTAGATAAAGTCCAATTAAAGATAGTTTAAAGGCCTCCAATATGGTAGATGGGACGCCAGGACTGCATTCTAGCTTATGAGAGGACCATTCAATTACCTGATAACAAGGCCGAAGAAACTGCTCCTGAATGCATTTTCAATCTACTGTACCTCTTGATTGATGGGAGAGAGGAGAAAAGGGAATGAGACTAATTCTTGATTATGCTGGTGGTCTTGCCGAGGCAGCTTGAAGTGTTGATGGAATCAATGGAAGGAAGGTTGGTTTGCATGATGGTCTGGGCTATGTCCACAATTGTCTGCAATTGCATGCAGTTCTGGTGGCCCCATTACAGGAAAAATGTGGATGCTTTAGCAAGAGTGAATAGGTTTACCAGAATGCGGCCTGGATTAGAGGGTTAAACTACAGGGAGTGGTTGGATAGACTTGGGTTTTTTTCTCTGGAACATCGGAGGATGAGAGGATAGAAACATATACTTATGAGAGGCATACTTAGGACAGACAGTCAGAATCTTTTTGGAAATATCCAACATAAGAGGGCATAGTTTTTAGGTGATGGGGTAAAGTATAATAGAGATATGCGAGGCACGTCTTTTTACACAGAGGGTTGAACGATTCAATAATTCAATGATACTTTATTGTCACATGTACTTGGGTGCAGGGAAATTCTTTATTTTGCATGCAATACACAAAGTACACAAAGAGTCGCCACGTTTCTGGCCAAAGTTACAGAATGTAAAGTATTATAGTCATTAATACAAAGTATTACAGGAATGCCATCTGGCTATATCCACACTGTTGGGGATGGCCACGTTGAAGGGTTCATCTTTCCATTAATCACTTCCAATTTCTGGTTCCATTACGAATCCATTGGTATTTTCAAAATGGATTAGAGTTTTGTAGCTACATTGTTCTTGATTATTAATTATTATGCCTAATAATGTAAACTTGAATCTTTCCTTTGTCAATAATATGATCTCTTGAAATTCCATTAATTATCCTGGTAACCTCCCCTCCCCAACAGACCCCCTTCCCAGCCTTTCCTCCATCAGTCCCTGCAGCAGGATGCACACTGTTGTTTGTGTTCCTTCGATTTGGTTGTGGCAGAACTAATCTCTGCTTTGAAGCTTTAATTAATAGACATGTCAATGTAGGACATCTTATAATTATCCTGAAAATTAAATCATTCCAAAGTTATAATTGTGCATTGAGAAACAAGAAAAAATAAAGAGTAAAATGATTAAGGTGAAAGACTCAGATGAGGAAACTTGCCAGGAGCCTCAACGATATCTGGTTCCATGTGCCATTTACCAATTCCCATCTTTCCACACTAAACACAAATTCCACACATGCATAACTAAATTCCATTTAATTGGTATGCTTGAGGTGTTATTATTTTTTAAAGTAGAATAATTTTTTTTTTACGTTTAAATGCAGCACAAGATCATTAGTAAATTATCAGAATATAATTAGTAAAACACACACATCACCAAACTTATCCTTGGATCAGATGCATATTAAAAGCACCCTTGTGGTCCTCAATGACTATTACGTAATTTTGAAAGAGCACACAGATATTCTTCATTCTCATGATCAATCTCCAAGGCCTTTTCAAAGTATTCAATAGCCTTGGACTTGTTCCCATCCAGCTGATACAGTAACCCTCTCACACCAAGAGCTTTGCTGTCACGTGGAGCATAGCAAAGTTTCTTATCTGCCCACTTCTCCAACTTTTTCTTACACATTTTCCGTTCTCTTGAATCATATTCAATCTTCACTCCTTTCACAAATAGGCTGATGGCACTTGATTCCGATCCTTTCTGATACAGTTCAAATGACCCAGCCTGTAAACATATCTGCTGTATGTTTTCTGGACGGATGCCCTCCAATTTCACCAGATTATTGTAGATCCCCTCTGCCTTAGAATATTCTCCACTTCTTATGCAAATATCTGCAAAGTCCAGCATTGGTCTAACAGCTGACCTTGGACGGCACTCAGAGGCTTTTCCAAAGTGATATTTACATTGACTGATCAACTCAGTTTGCTGCTGAGTTGCGGGGCTGTGAGAATTTCTATTACCAAGCTTGTTCAGTTTAATTTTATAACACATTCCAATTTGGTGGTGTAAGAAGCATGAGTGTGGAGTTAATTCTAACGCTTGCTTCAATAGATTGACTGCTTTCTCCACTGCTCCTTCCGCTCTGTAAAATTTTGCCGAATAGCGAAGCACATATGGATCCTTACTGGGCTTCTGCAATGCTCTCTCAACTAATTTATTTGCTTCTTCCCTTTTACTGCGTCTTTTCAATTTTAAGGCCAGCAGCACCATGGCCATTGAATCATCTGGATCTAGCTCCAGTACACGCCGCAGATACTTCACTGACTGACTCCATTCATGACTCTCTGGGGTTCCAGAAAATGCTTCCAGACGAAACAGAACAGTTGCTTTGCCCATGATCCACTCCGTGTTATTGGGATCTTCCTCCAGAGCTTTCTCAAAACATGCCATAGCATCCTCATAATATTCAGCTGCAGACCTCACCAATGACCATCCCTTCTCCCCATACACCTCAGGTATCATTGCTGTATAGCGAGGGCCATCAGTGAGTGGTTTACAGATCATCTCCAGCTTGTCGAGGTAGGACTGGGCCTTGTCCAGTTGTCCCATGTGGTAATGCACCCAGGCGTAGTTTCCATAGGTGATGATGCTGTTTCTTTCAAATGCATCTTTGTGGTTCTCCCTCAGAATCTTTTCAGCCTCCTTTAAGTTTTGAATAGCTTCCTCACTGTTGCCTTGCAGGCAGTTTACAAAAGCGAGTTGGTTGTAGGATGCGGCTTGATATTTATTTGCAAAGATTATGGCACCTTGTAATCTGTACACCATATCATCCAGGTCAATGGTCTCCTTCTGTGGGCCCCACGTGAAGTGACACTGAAGCTGATCGAGCTTCTCTTTCAACAAATCTCCCATTCTGCTGCTGCAAGAGAAGAACATTCATCAAATTCCATGTCAGACCAGCTGAAGCAGGTCTGTCCCTCAATCTCACAAATATAGTGCTTTCAGAAAGTATTCAGAACCCTTCACTTTTTCCACATTTTCTCACATTACAGCCATATTATAAAATAGATTAATTTATTGTTTTTTTATCAACAATCTGCACACAAAATCCAGTAATAAATAAGCGAAAACGGGTGTTTAGAAATTTTTAGAAAGAAATTAAAAAGAAATAACTGAAATATCACATTTACCAAAGTATTCAGACCCCTTATTCAGTGCTTTGTTGAGGCACCTTTGGCTGGGATTACAGCCTTCAAGTCTTCTTGGGTATGACGCTACAAGCTTGGCACACTTTATTTGGGTAATTTTTACTATTCTTCTTTGCAGATCTCTTAGGGGCATCGATGCACAGCTATTTTCAGGTCCCTCCAGAGATGTTAGATCGGGTTCAAGTCCAGGCTCTGGCTGGGCAAGTGATGGACATTCTCAGACTTGTTACGAAGCCACTCCTGCATTGTCTTGGCTGTGTGCTTAGTTGTTGTCCTGGTGGAAGGTGAACATCCGCCCCAGTCTGAGGTCCAGAACGCTCTGAAGCAGGTTTTCATCTGTTGTCCTTCTGGAAGGTTCTCCCATCTCCATAGAGGAACTCTGGAGCTCTGCCAGAGTGACCATCAGGTTGTAGGTCACCTCCCTGACCAAGGCCCTTCTCCCCCAATTGCTCAGTTTGGCCGGGCAGCCAGCTCTATGAACAGTCCTGGTGGTTCCAAAGTTCTTACTTTTAAGAATGACTGAAGCCACTGTGCTCTTCGGGATCTGCAATGCTGCAGACATTTTTTATACTCTTCCCCAGATCTGTGTCTCGACGCACTCCTGTCTCTGATGTCTACGGACAATTCATTCAGCTTAATGGCTTGGTTTTTGCTCTGACATGCTCTGACGTCAACTGTGGGACCTTATATAGACAGGTATGTGCCTTTCAAAGTCATGTCCAATCAATTTAATTTACCACTGGTGGACACCAATCAAGTTGTAGAAACATCTCAAGGATAAGCAATGAAAACAGGATGAACCTAAGCTCAATTTTGAGTGTCATAGCAAAGGGTCTGAATACTTATGTAAATATGATATTACAGTTATTTAATTAATTACTTTGCAAACATTTTTAAACATCTGTTTTCGCTTTTTTATCACGGGGTATTGTGTGTAGATTAATGATAAGAAAAATAATTGAATCCATTTTAAAATAAGGCTGTAATGTAACAATATGTGGAAAAGGTGAAGGGAAAGTATGCATACTTTCTGAATGCACTGTAGTCAGCTGATCAGACAATAGAATAGAATAAAATGCCTTTTATTGTCATTCAAACACTTGGTTTGAACGAAATCGCCTAGCTGCCTTTGCTTATTTTCTAACTGAATTGAAGCAGTCACCAGGCAAGACTCTGGGATGGTGTGTTGCCTCCCTGATGCTAGAGTCAATGATGACTGGGAGAGAACATTGGATATTGTGAGAGGGGAGGGTAAGTCCCCAGAGTTGATTTCCATGTTGGTGGCAATGGCATATTTAGGAAGGGAGATGAAGTCCTGCAATTTTGAGAGTTGGGTAGTAGGTTAAGTGTTGGACCTCCAGGTTATCCAGGATCCCCCTCTCACCTTATAGCCATGTCGTAGTGTTGGACATTTCCATCCTGGGAAAAAGGTTCTGTCTACACCATCTATATTGTAACCTGAAATTGCTATCCATACCACGTGCTAATGAGGCAAGAAATAGAAAAATAGTACAGTTCAATACATGGCTAAGAAGCTTGTGCAGGAGGGAGTGCGTCAAGTATATTAATCATTGGGCTCCCTTTAAGGGTAGTTGAGACCCACACAAGAAGGATTAGTTTCTCCTGAACTGATAGGAACCCAATATCTCATAGGAAAGTATTCTAGTGCTACTCGATGGAATTTAAACTAGAGTGTCAGTGAGGTGGGAAATGGAGCAGCAGGTCAGCAAGTGGAGAGACTAATGGGAAGATGGAGATTATGAAAAGTAAGTCCCAAAGAAAGGACAATCTGGGACAGGCTAATGAACATGGTGAGGCTGAGGGGCTGAGCTGAGTTTATTTCAATGCAAGTAGTATTTTGGACAAAGGGGTTGAGCTTTGAGTCATGAGCCTGAATCATGGAAACATAGAAACATAGAAAATAGGTGCAGAAGGAGGCAATTCGGCCCTTCGATCCAGCACCGCCATTCATTGTGATCATGGCTGATCGTCCCCAATCAATAACCCGTGCCTGCCTTCTCCCCATATCCCTTGATTCCACTAGTCCCTAGAGCTCTATCTCACTCTGTCTTAAATCCATTCAGTGATTTGGCCTCCACTGCGCTCTGTAGCAGGGAATCAGACTGGGGCCTGTATAGAATTATGATGTTGTGACCATTACAACATTATAGTTGCTAGGTCTGAAAGGGACAGGACTGGCAGTTTAATGCTTCAAGGTCTTGATGTTTCAGACATGATAGAGAGGGAGGTCATGGAGGTGGAGGAGATGCACTATTAATAAGGTAGAATGTCACAGCTGTGCACAGGAAGGACCCATTGGAGAATACATCTACTGAGGAAATGTGGTTGAGGTAAACAATAAGGATGGTGCAGTCCTTATGATGGGATAGTACTATAGGCATCCTGATCACCTGGGGGGCAGAGGAACAGATTTGTAGACATATTATAGAAAGGTTTAAAAGCAACGTTGTTGTAATAGTGGGTGGCTTTACCTTCCCCAACATTGACTGCAGCTAACAGTGCAAGAGTAATTGCAACAGTACATCCTTCCTCATATCAGGGGAACCAGAATAGCATGCGGTACTTCAAATGTAGCTTCACCAATGTCCCATAGAGCCAATTTGGTACCAAAGTACTCATTCAGTACCTTGCCTACATCCACAAATTCCCCCCGTTATTTTGAGCATTTTGGTCCATATCCCACTAAACCTTTCCTATCTATCCTATACATTAAAGACAAGAGGGTAATCAGGGAGAAGGTCTGCACAAGTATAAGAGGAATATTACACTTGTCATCGGAGGAAGACGGAGTCTGAGGAGAGGTCTTGGCGTTGTCAAAGTCTGCATCGGTCTTCTATCTATATTCTATCTATCTAAATTCTATTATTTCTATATACGTAACTAAAACTCTCATCTTGTCCTCTTCCAGTTTGCGCTGTAAATCCACCAAGTTTTGTTCCGATCGGTGGAATATTACGAAAGATATTAAGGTTTAAATATCGTAAAAACTGCGCATGCGCAGATTGGTCTTCTCTTCTGTCAGCAGATTTGTCTTCTCTCTTGTCATTCGCCGGGACGGCGACGCCACTTCCTGTACCCGCTGTCAATCACCAGCGGTGAGGAGAACAAAGCTGATGGAGCAGAGTGTGGAGAGTGAGTGGGGACTGCGCCTTTGTGAGGGGAAGGATGTTTAAAGGAGATGTAAGGGCTAGTTTATATACAGAGAGTAGTCAGTGCCTGCAATATACCAAGGCTAGTGAAGGAAACAGATATGATAATGGCATTTCAGAGGTTTTTTGATAGACATGAGAATTTGTAGGGAATGGGGAGATATGGAGCATGTGCAGAAAAAGGAATTAGTTGAGAGTTTAGACATATAGCATGGTAACAGACCCTTCATTCACTACATCCACGCCAACATCCTTGCACACTAGTTCTGTTATTCTACATTCACATCCACTGCCTACACACTAGGGGCAATTTACAGGGGGCCAATTGTGTTCCTGTGATGTACTGTTCTACGTCAATGTCTATAACAAA
Source organism: Raja brachyura (assembly GCA_963514005.1). The sequence continues at coordinate 46,399,130 of OY740795.1, read as the reverse complement.
GACAGTAAAAACCTGGAATTACTCAGCAGGTCAGGCAGTATCTGAGGAGGTAGAAACGTGCATTGATTCAGGCATCAAGAATGTTTTGCTGATGAGAATTTCTGTTTCAATGTGGGACATATGACAATAAAACACACTTGACTCTCAAACGTGCGAATGGGTGGTGTGGACTCGGAGGGCCAAAGGGTCTGTTTCCATATTGTGTCTTTAAAATAAACTACCGTGCCAGCCAATGATACCATTCTGAGTTGTTCAAATTAATTGCAATTTGATCAACTAATTTTCAGTAAACCATATTCTCAATAATAATCTGCAGTTAAACATAGACACAGTAGGAATGTTCCTTACCTCATTATGTTGCTGGATGGAAAACACTTTGTATTCCTTGCTCAGATCATGCGGTGCTTTCACAGGAAGAATCAATCTAAAAGTGTTTTGAATGTTATGCCTGACAGTTCCTCTATAGTTTCACCAATTTCCTGATGGGGAATTGAAACTGAAACTCAGACGTGTAATTAGAGGCAAAATTGCAAATCCACTCAGATACCTTTATAAACAATAGACAATGCTGAATAATAGTAAGATTGAACGAGAAGTTACCAGTTCGAAGGTTGATCGTTATTTCATGAGGAGTCGCGGTGAGGGATTTCGTGAAGAGCCCGCCGGCGCGCATGCTCGACATTCTTCAAAGTAGCAGTGTGGAATCACAGAAACCAGTAACAGAAATGACTTGGCATAGTAAGATGAAAGAGACTCAAATTACCAGGTGAAGGTGATTGAGGGTTGGGCGTGGAGGGCACGAAATCCCTCACCGCGACTCCTCATGAAATAACGATCAACCTTCGAACTGGTAAGTTCTCGTTCAATCTTACTATTTCATTTCGGAGTCACGTGAGTGACTTCGTGAAGACTTCAAAGCTTCTGCGATTACACGCCCTGGACCACGTCCATGCTGTCACACCACTAGCAGGGATGGATGGGAGGAACAAACTTGCTCAAATAGTTCATACTGTAAAACAAGAGCATATTTATTAACAACAAATCAAAAAACCCTCATGCGGGGACACCTCCACGTTCTCGACCTGCATTCAGCACGGCTTCCGCGAACTGTAGAGGAGCAGCAACAGGCTTGTTATAAAATCGCTGAAACACAGCTTCATTAGCCCATCCTGCTGTGGCGAGAATATGGTCCATGGGCACCTCCATGACCCTCGCCGCCGACGTCGATGCAGCCCTGGTGGAATGAGACTTGAACACATTAGTGTCGATACCTGACTTACCCAAAATGACCCGGAGCCACCTGGATATCGTCTGGACTGTCACTCGATGATGAGGTCTCTTATGAGTGACAAGCAGGTATCTCTCCATTCCTCTGATGCATGCCGTCACCTTGACGTAGTGACGGATATGGGAGGCTAAACACAGCCTAGCATCTGCGGGGTATGCCGGGAACTTCAGCTGCAGCCCTGTGCACCCAGGTCTATGCTGCTTTAGTAGCTCATCAACGAAGAAGACTACTTCTGTAGGGGTAGACATCATTCTGTCGACACGTAGTTTATGGAGTGTCTGTACCCTCTGTGCTGAAGTCAGCGCTAGTAACATCACCAGCTTCATGGTGAGTTTGTCCAGCTGGAGCCCTTCCATGGGGGACCACGTCCTGAGCAGGGTTAAAACGTCCCTGACATCCCAGGTGATATAGTAGCGTGGTGTAGGCGGATTCATATTGAATATACCCCGCATGAGCCTGGACACTAGCCTGTTGGATCCCACCTCAATCTTGAGGTAGAATGACAGCGCGCTCCTGGCGCTGTTGATGGCACTGTAACTTAAGTGTTCATCATGGTGCAACCCCGCGAGGAATTCCAGGACGTCGGTTATAGTCACGGCATCGTACGTGATGCGAGAGCGGCTGCAGAAGGCTTCCCACTTCTTGATATGTGAGCGGTATCTTCGCCTTGTTGACTCTCGGCACGACGCCACAATGGTATCCATGGTCCGAGTTGAGAGGCCGTATTGGGCTAACGACCTGTTCAAAACCTGCAAGCCAACAAATTTAAATAGCCATGGCAGGGATGTGGCTCCCCTGAGACAGGGTGAGTAACTAATTCTGGGCAACCCTTTAAGAGGACCCAAGGCTCACTGAGCATGTCAAAGACCACCGGATACCACGGCTGTGTAGGCCAGTCGGGTATAATAAGGATGCCCTTAGCTGCATCCATCTGAATCTTTCGTAATACCCGACTGATGAGGCAAAACGGGGGGAATGCATAGAAAACCCAATTCCCCCAGTCCAGCGAGAATGCATCTAGCGCCATAGCCCCAGGATCTGGTTCCCACGAAACGTAGGTTGGTACCTGATGGTTCAACCGGGACACAAAAAGGTCAATATCCGGTTTCCCAAATTTGGCTGTGATTTTGGTAAAAATTTCAGGATGCAACATCCATTCAATATTGTCATTGAACTTGCGTGACCTGGCGTCCGCCACAGTATTAAGCTCACCTGGCAAATAGGTAGCTGAAATCCAAATGTCTCTCTGAACACACCAGAGCCAAATTGAGTTAGCCAATTTATCACATGAAACTGACCTGGTACCGCTCATATGGTTTAAATATGCCACCGCTGTGGTGTTGTCTATTTGGAGACGGACATGTGCCCCAAAAACCTTGGAACAATAAGCACGAAGTCCGTGGAATGCTGCAAGTAGCTCCAAATAGTTGATCCCTTGTGACAACAACATAGTAGCCTCAAGGGTATCCCATCTGCCCCCGCAACTAGAGGAATGATCCGTAGCTCCCCAGCCATAAGAACTCGCATCAGTTTGCAAGTATACCACCGGATTAGCCTCAATGATAGGCTTAAACAAGTTACTAATGTGGCGCACCCACCATCGTAACTCATCCGTCGCTTCAGGCGGCAGCTGCATTGGTCGATCATAATGACCAGTGTGCTGTCTTAACGCAGCGATCTTGGCCCTTTGCAAATTCTGATAATGCAAAGGCCCATATCGGGCTGCCGGAAACAATGCTACAAGTTTGCCAATTACTGTAGCTGTATGACGAATCGATGGTATACCAGTGGTGATTAAACCTTGACACACCTGGGTGACCTCCTCAACCTTATTAGGTGGTATGGTGACCCTCATGCGAATAGAGTCCACCGTAAACCCCAGATAATCAATTACCTGGGAGGGGCAGAACTTTGATTTGGCTGGATGGACAATGAATCCCAGCTGCTGAAATAAATTGACTGCAGCTGCAACACCCTGTCGAGCCAATTCCAGGGTGTGGCCCACAATTAAGATATCATCTAAATAGGCCATTACTATATGATGTAGTTGTCGTAAATAAGCCATAATTGGCTTCACCAATTTAGTGAATAATCGAGGGGCTGTGGTAAGCCCATTGGGCAAAGCCCTATATTGCCAGAGTTGACCCATCCAGATAAATTTCAGAAACCTCCTATAATATTTTTGAATGGATACAGTATAGTACGCATCTTGTAAATCAATGCATGCCATAAAGCAACCATGTGAAATCAATGATTTGGCTGTTTCAAAAGTGTCCTTTTTGAAATGAGTATATGTTACAAAAGTATTTAAACTAGTCAGATCAATAATGACCCGACAGCCTCCATCCTTCTTAGGTCGAGTGAATATATTGGAAACAAATTCCAAGGGCTCATGAACCGTTTTCTCTATCACTCCCTTCTGCTCTAGCCTCAAAATTTCCTTATAGCCTGCTGCCTGTTCTGCAGCAGACAATTTAAATGTACGACCAGGCCTGTGCTGGGATGGAGGAATGTCCCCATTAAGAAACTCAATGCTGTGACCCTGAACATTTCGTAACACATACTCATCACCAGTAATATCACCCCATGCACCCAAAAAGAACCGAAGGCGCCCACCAACATGTGAGGTTAAACAAAGAGAAAAAAGAGAACCAGACCGCCTCACCTCCGCGGTTACCGGCGGTCCTTGACACGTGTGGGTGGACGTGGAGGTGCTGGGTTGACTTGAGGGCGCGGCGTCCTCATCTTCCACCAGGGTTTCTGTCGACCTTGTCCTAAAAAAGCCCCCTGGTGCTGGGGTGGTTGGTAACGAGGTGGAGCTGGAGGGTAGGTCCTTGTAGAGGTGCTGGCAGATCCTCGTGGTCGAACAAGCGGAGCTTTCGAGCCCGACGGCGTGGGGGCGCTGTGAGGGCGCATGAGTCCCACCGTTTTGGCTTGTTCGTCAAGCTCTTTGACCCTCTTAGAGAGATCTTCGCCAAAGAGTTGACGGGGCGGCGGCGGCGGCGGTGGTTTGCACAACCCTGCAAACTTAGGGTTGAGCGCCGGGCGGATGCTGTTTTTGCGGAACCCATTTATTTCATGCTGAGTTGCACACAGCAGAGCGAGAGCATCCTCCTGGTCCAAGTTTAACTCATCCCCATCAACCGACCGCACAAAGGCGGTAATACCGGCCGTGAGGAGCTTCAGGATCCGCTGAATTTTCAGCTCCTGTTGACGGATAGCCGCACTGATGTTGCCCCATATCGGCGTATTGACCACAGGCACGTTGAGGGAGTTGCAGTTGGCTGGAGCCTTGTGACGGCTCATGGCCTGCATGAGAACCTCCTCCTGTAGCTGATGGTTGTTGAGGAAGTCCACTGTGGCTGCCAATTTTGAGTTCAGGGGAAGCCCAGATGAGTGTGGGGCCGCGAACATAGTGGCCACATCGAGAAGGCCCTCCGCTGGTAAATCAGACGGAGGTGGGATGGGGTCGACCAATACCTCCTCTTCCTGCTGCTCCAGGCTGATGGTAGAAGTTGGTGAAACAGCCCTGTGCCTGTCACTGCTGGACGCTTGCTGCTGTTGACCATGAAGCAGGAGCTCCAGCAGCAGCTCCATCTGGTCAATACGCCCTTCACCCTGAACACTCAGGTGGTCGGAGTCCTCCGGCTCTGAAAAATGGCCGGGGCCCCTATCATCGGCCCGCACCTCATCGAGGCCCACCCGGTGCCGGTAGTCGTCGCTAGCAGCCGCCGAAGATAAACTGCGCGATTCCTGCGCGGGCGTGTTCAACCGCCTCCGTTTAGCGGGAGCGGATGACGCTGCCACTAAGGACACTTGCGGCGTGATGTCGGCACCAGCCGCAGCCTGGATACCTGATAGCCGCGCAGGCTTGCCGGCAGCCCACGTCGTGGACCTCGCCGACGCATGGTCTCGCCCACCCATCCATGGGGGGCTCGGCGACCGTGACGAGACCCGACTCAACCGACCCGTCCCGGCGTCGAGAGTTGGGGGGCGTCGACTGGACCTCACAGCCGCCCCGGGTCCCGTCCTAGAACCTGACCGCTCCTTGGCGGCAGGTGAAGCCTTAGCCCCAACAGGGTTAGACTTTCGGGCTCCTGCCCTTCCCCTCCTCGGAGGGCTGGGTGAAAAGGGTCGTGCAGCCGCACGCACCCTTCTGCTCGAGGCCGTAGGCAATCCTGCTGACGACCTGACTGCCATGGCAGGGTCCTCCTGCTCTGGCGGCACACCACACTCCTCCTCGTCGAACTCCTCCGAGCTGTGGTGTGCTGGCGGATCCGGACCTGTAAACACAGGGCTCACCGACATTTCCGCCCCTGTCCCGGCCTGCGCTGCAGGTACCGCCGATATCACTGGCTCCGGGACTGTTGACCGGCGACTTCGTCCAGACGTTCTCCGGCCTCTAGAACTCCCATCCATGTCCTTGCTGCGAAAACAAAACGCAACAAGAACCACCAACTTAAGGTAGAGTACTTACCTCAGTGGTTCCCTTCTGAAGGGCTGGCGAGGAGCGCGCTCCACCGCCAGCCGTCGCAGCAACGCGATACGACGATATGTCGAGCATGCGCGCCGGCGGGCTCTTCACGAAGTCACTCACGTGACTCCGAAATGAAATTACAAATCCACCCATATACCTTTGTGAACAACGCCTGATCAAAGGTTCAATGTAGCATTCAAGGTCCGAGCATTGAGGGTCTAAGAGCCTGGAAGGGCTCCTTGTTTTTGCATATCTGGTGGGTGGGGGGGGGGGGGGGATTTTAAATGGACCTGAGGGGAAACAGTTTCACATAGAGGATGGTGCATATATTGAACAATCTGCCAGAGGATGAGGTAGAGGTGGCTACACTTATGACATTTAAAAGGCACTTGCGTAGGAAGGATTTGGAGGGATATGGGCCAGTGCACTCAAGTGGGACCAGCTCTGTTGGGCAATTTGTTCAGCATGGATGAATTGGGCAGACGGGCCTATTTCAATACTGTACACAAATACTATACTAATACTATGACTATGACATGAAATAGGGTCTAATGAAGGGTCTTGAACTGAAACATCACCCATTCCTTCTCTCCAGAGATGCTGCCTGAGTTACTCCAGCATTTTGTGTCTATCTTCAGTTTAAACCAGCATCTGCAGCTCATTCCTACACAGTGAATTTCCACTTGTTGTTACACAACAAGCAGTCCTCTGCACGAGGCTTTGGCTTTAGAAGGAGCTGCAATTGACCTGGGCTGGGAATGAACTAAGTGGAAGGAGAACTAGTGCTGGGTGCAGTGCCTGAAGCTGATAAGATGGATGAGGTGAGAGGGTGGTGTGAAGGACGTTCTGGAATGACATAATCTATACCCGTAGATTATGTTCATGCTTAAGTGTCTGAAATATTAAGCTCCAACCCCAGAGACAACACAATCACATGTGCTCAAGAAAACTCGGGGGGAGATGACTAGATTATTGATACAATAGTTCCATGGAAGAGATGGTGGAACTAGAGGTCTTGTGCTTTGCACATGTTGTACACAGGTACAAATACATTGGGAGAATAATACCAAGGACACACCAATCGCCCTCTTAACATTTGAACTGGGAACCTATCCCTAACGTAATGATGGAGATTTCAAATACATGAAAATAGTGGACATTGTGGACTTCAAAAGGCTGTCAAGGTGCATTAATCTTGTCAAATTTAAGTGGGACAGAAGTGACTGCAGTAAAGTCTCGAATTAGTTCAAGTTCTGGGTTTTGGTTCAGGTTTATTATTGTCACATGTACTGAGGCAAATGGAAAGCTTTGTTTTGGCTGCCAGGTATAGAGTGCAGAATACATGGGTAGCACATCAGTTCCATTGACAATGAACAAAGTCCAATGAGAGTAGAGGGCAGGATGCTGGCTAAGGGACTGTTCTTATACTTATGTCTGGAGATCGCAAGGACACTGTGGTGAGATTTTGTGGTTGATGAGCAGATATTGGATCATAGAAACCTAGAAAATAGGTGCTGGAGTAGGCCATTCGGCCCTTTGAGCTGCACCGCCATTCAATATGATCATGGCTGATCATCCAACTCAGTATCCCGTACCTGCCTTCTCTCCATATCCCCCGATCCAGTTAGCCACAAGGCGAACATCTAACTCTCTCTTAAATATAGCCAATGAACTGTCCTCAACTACCTTCTGTGGCAGAGAATTCCAGAGATTCACCACTCTCTGTGTGAAAAATGTTTTTCTCATCCTGGTCCTACAAGACTTCCCCCTTATCCTTAAACTGTGACCCCTTGTTCTGGACTTCCACAACATTGGGAACAATCTTCCTACATCTAGCCTGTCCAACCCCTTAAGAATTTTGTAAGTTTCTATACGATCCCTCCTCAATCTTCTAAATTCTAGCGAGTACATGCCGAGTCTATCCAGTCTATATTCATATGGATGTCCTGACATCGCAGGAATCAGTCTGGTGAACCTTCTCTGTACCCCCTCTACGGCAAGAATGTCTTTCCTCAGATTAGGAGACCAAAACTGTATGCAATACTACACGTGTGGTCTCATCAAGACCCTGTATATCTGCAGCAGAACCTCCCTGCTCCTATACTCAAATACTTTTGCTATGAATGATAACATACCATTCGCTTTCTTCACTGCCTGCTGCACCTGCATGCCTACTTTCAATGACTGGTGTACCATGACACTCAGGTCGGACTGCATCTCCCCTTTTCCTAATCGGCCACCATTCAAATAATAGTTTACTTTCCTGTTTTTGCCACCAAAGTGGATAACCTCACATGTATCCACATTATACTGCATCTGCCATGCATTTGCCCACTCACCCAACCTATCCAAGTCACCTTGCAGCGTCCTAGCATCCTCCTCACAGCTAACACTGCCCCACACCTTCGTGTCAACCGCAAACTTGGAGATGTTGCATTCAATTCCCTCGTACAAATCATTAATATATATTATAAATAGCTGGGGTCCCAGCACCGAGCCTTGCGGTACCCCACTAGTCGCTGCCTGCCATTCTGAAAAGGACCCGTTTACTCCTACTCTTTGCTTCATGTCTGCCTGCCAATTCTCTATCCACATCAATACTGAACCCCCAATACCGTGTGCTTTAAGTTTGCATACTGATCTCTTATGTGGGACCTTGTCGAAAAGCCTTCTGAAAGTCCAGATATAACACATCCACTGGTTCTCCCTTATCCACTCTACTAGTTACATCCTCGAGCCAGGCAGTTTTACAAGGTGGAATTAGGTGTCATGTTATGGGATCTCAATGCCAGGTGGCAGCATTTCAATGAGAAAGGATAAAAATGGGAAAACAATTTTTCCCAACTATATTGCAGATGAATACGTGGCTTGAAAAATGGTGCAAGGGGGAGGGATTCAAATTTTTAGGGCACTGGAACCATTTCTGGGGGAGGTGGGACCAGTACAAACAGGACAGTCTGCACCTGGGCTGGAATGGAACCAATGTCCTTGGGGGAGTGTTTGCTAGTGCTGTCGGGGAGGATTTAAACTAATGTGGCAGGGGGATGGGTACAAGAGCAGAGAGGCAGGTGGGTGTAAAACGAGGGTGGAAGCAATAGGGAGCAAGGTGAAAAGTAAGAGTGGCAGGCAGACAAAACCAGGGCAAAAATCAAAAAGGGCCACTTCTCAACAAAATTGTATAAGGGGTAAGAGCGTTGTAAAAACAAGCCTGAAGGCTTTGTGTCTCAATGCAAGGAGTATTCGTAATAAGGTGGATGAGTTGAACGTGCAGATAGCTATTAATGAGTATGATATAGTTGGGATCACAGAGACATGGCTCCAGGGTGACCAAGGCTGGGAGCTGAACATCCAGGGATATTCAATATTCAGGAGGGATAGAGAGAAAGGAAAAGGAGGTGGGGTAGCGTTGCTGGTTAGAGAGGAGATTAACGCAATGGAAAGGAAGGACATTAGCTTGGAGCATGTGGAATCGGTATGGGTAGAGCTGCGAAACACTAAGGGGCAGAAAACGCTAGTGGGAGTTGTGTACAGGCCACCTAACAGTAGTAGTGAAGTTGGGGATGGTATCAAACAGGAAATTAAAAATGCGTGCGACAAAGGCAAAACAGTTATAATGGGTGACTTCAATCTACATATAGATTGGCTGAATCAAATTGGCAGGGGCGCTGAGGAAGAGGATTTTTTTTAAAGTATGAGGGATAGTTATCTAAATCAACATGTAGAGGAACCAATGAGAGAGCAGGCTATTTTAGACTGGGTATTGAGTAATGAGGAAGGGTTAGTTAGCAGTCTTATTGTGCGTGCCCCCTTGGGCAAGAGTGACCATAATATGGTCGAGTTCTTCATTAGGATGGAGAGTGACATTGTTAATTCAGAAACAATGGTTCTGAACTTAAGGAAAGGTAACTTTGAGGGTATGAGACGTGAATTGGCCAAGATTGACTGGCAATCAATTCTAAAAGGGTTGACGGTGGATACGCAACGGAAGACATTTAAAGACTGCATGGATGAACTACAAAAATTGATCATCCCAATTTGGCAAAAGAATAGATCAGGGAAGGTAGTGCATCCGTGGATAACAAGGTAGCCAGAAAAAGCAGCATTCCAGAGGACTGGGAGAAATTCAGAGAGCAGCAGAGAAGGACAAAGGGCTTGATTAGGAAAGGAAAAATAGATAATGAAAGAAAACTGGCAGGGAACATAAAAACTGACTGCAAAAGTTTTTATAGATATGTGAAGAGAAAGAGATTAGTTAAAACAAATGTAGGTCCCTTGCAGTCAGAAACAGGTGCGTTGATCATGGGGAACAAGGATATGTCGGACCAATTGAATAACTACTTTGGTTCCGTCTTCACTAAGGAAGACATAAATAATCTGCCGGAAATAGCAGGGGACCGCCGGTCAAAGGAGGACTTGAGTGAAATCCAGGTTAGTCGGGAAGTGGTGTTGGGTAAATTGAATGGATTAAAGGCCGATAAATCCCCAGGGCCAGATAGGCTGCATCCCAGAGTACTTAAGGAAATAGCTCCGGAAATAGCGGATGCATTAGTGATAATCTTTCAAAACTCTTTAGATTCTGGAGTAGTTCCTGAGGATTGGCGGGTAGCAAACGTAATCCCTCTTTTAAGAAGGGGGGAGAGAGAAAACGGGGAATTACAGACCAGTTAGTCTAACATCGGTAGTGGGGAAACTGCTAGAGTCAGTTATTAAAGATGGGATAGCAGCACATTTGGAAAGTGGTGAAATCATTGGACAAAGTCAGCATGGATTTACGAAAGGTAAATCATGTCTGACGAATCTTGTGGAATTTTTCGAGGATGTAACTAGTAGCGTGGATAGGGGAGAACCAGTGGATGTGGTGTATCTGGACTTCCAGAAGGCTTTCGACAAGGTCCCACATAAGAGATTAGTATATAAACTTAAAGCATACGGCATTGGGGGTTCAGTATTGATGTGGATAGAGAACTGGCTGGCAAACAGGAAGCAAAGAGTAGGAGTAAACGGGTCATTTTCACAATGGCAGGCAGTGACTAGTGGGGTGCCACAAGGCTCAGTGCTGGGACCCCAGCTATTTACAATATACATAAATGATCTGGATGAGGGAATTGAAGGCAATATCTCCAAGTTTGCGGATGATACTAAGCTGGGGGGCAGTGTTAGCTGTGAGGAGGATGCTAGGAGACTGAAAGGTGACTTGGATAGGCTGGGTGAGTGGGCAAATGTTTGGCAGATGCAGTATAATGTGGATAAATGTGAGGTTATCCACTTTGGTGGCAAAAATAGGAAAACAGACTATTATCTAAATGGAGGCCGATTAGGAAAAGGGGAGATGCAGTCCGACCTGAGTGTCATGGTACACCAGTCATTGAAAGTAGGCATGCAGGTACAGCAGGCAGTGAAGAAAGCGAATGGTATGTTAGCTTTCATAGCAAAAGGATTTGAGTGTAGGAGCAGGGAGGTTTTACTTCAGTTGTATAGGGTCTTGGTGAGGCCACACCTGGAGTATTGCGTACAGTTCTGGTCTCCAAATCTGAGGAAGGACATTATTGCCATAGAGGGAGTGCAGAGAAGGTTCACCAGACTGATTCCTAGGATGTCAGGACTGTCTTATGAACAAAGACTGCATAGACTCGGTTTATACTCTCTAGAATTTAGGAGATTGAGAGGGGATCTTATAGAAACTTACAAAATTCTTAAGGGGTTGGACAGGCTAGATGCAGGAAGATTGTTCCCGATGTTGGGGAGGTCCAGGACAAGGGGTCACAGCTTAAGGATAAGGGAGAAATCCTTTAGGACCGAGATGAGAAGGAATTTTTTCACACAGAGAGTGGTGGGTCTCTGGAACTCTCTGCCACAGAGGGTAATTGAGGCCAGTTCATTGGCTATATTTAAGAGGGAGTTAGATGTGGCCCTTGTGGCTAAGGGGATCAGAGGGTATGGAGAGAAGGCAGGTACGGGATACTGAGTTGGATGATCAGCCATGATCATATTGAATGGCGGTGCAGGCTCGAAGGGCCGAATGGCCTACTCCTGCACCTAATTTCTATGTTTCTATGTTTCTATGGATGATCGATATGAAAGGAAACAGGTGACTGGGTTGACGGAGGATTATGTGATCAAAGGTCTAGGCAAACAGGTGGAGCTGGCACCCCAAATGAAGATGACACCAGCGCAGTGAAAGAAATAGGGATAGAAGTTGAAAATGAGAAAGAAAGAGAGTGGCAGAGAGTTTAAGACAAGGGAAGAAGAGAGCAAGAGAGTAAGAGAATAGCTGCAGTCAAATGAGAAGGAAAGGTTGAAGGAAAGGTTGATGGGACAGAGAGAGATAGTTGTAGCGAGAGAAGGGAACGGCAGCAGCCTGCAATCGCCCAGGCATGAAATCTAGCCTTGGATCCTTTGGCCAGGGTTCCATTCAATTCATTAAATGCAAGCAGGCTGCTTGTTTGGGGTGCAGTTATATTCCACAATCTTTCCCACCTTCTCTGTTGATCCTCTTACTGCCCATCCACGTCTTCCCTCATAAAGATATAATGATTTGCTTCCACATCATACATGTTGATGTAACATTTGTTTTACAAAAATCAGTCTGAAGAAGGGTCTCGACTCGAAACGTCACCCATTCCTTCTTTCCAGAGATGTTGCCTGTCCCGCTAACTTACTCCAGCATGTCTCTATCTTCGATTTAAACCAGCATCTACAGTTCTTTCCTACACATATTTTTTTTATTTGCGGCATCATTAACAATGATTATTCAATCAACAGCCCCAAGTAGAATGTTCTAACGTGACAAACACAGAAACATTCTTCCCAGCCGGGGTACCATTGGCATAAGCTGTGACACCAACGGGAGAGAGATGTTGCCTCACAGCGCCAGAGACCTTGGTTTGATCCTGAATCTGGGTGCTGTCTGTACAGAGTTTGTACGTTCTGCCTGTGACTGAGTTTTCTCCGGGTGCTCTCACATTCCACAGACGTGCAAGTTTGTAGGTTAATTGGCTTCTGTAAATTGTCCCTAGTGTGTCGCACAGAACTAGTGTATGGGTAATCATGGCAAGCATGGACTTGGTGGTCTAAAGGGCCTGTTATCATGCTGGATCTCAAAACTAAACTAAACACCATACAAAACTAGTGTGCAGGAGCTGCAGATGCTGGTTTACACCGAAAGTAGACACAAATAGCTGTAGTACTGAGCAAGTCAGGCAGCATCTCTGAAGAAAATAAATAGGAGACATTTTGGATCAAGACACTTCTTCAGACCCAAAACTCTAATGCTGTGGTGGCAAAATGAATAAAGTTTCTGCATTGTCTAGCACTGTCCCACTCCCCACAGCTACCTCTGTCTTCCATCAACTTCCCAAGACCTTCCCATCATCTGCTTAAATGTGAGTCATGTCTGGCACACCCATCATCATCTCACTCCCTAACCCCCGGATCATAATCATCAGTCTGACCCTCACCGTTAACCCGTTGCTGACCCATCAGCTGTTCAAACCTCCATCTTCTGCAGCCTCACTATCTGCGTGGCTTTTCCTCTCACCCCTCACTGCCCCAACCACTTCACCTGAACATCCTCCACTGCCAACATTTTCTAGCCCACCCCATCGAGTCCGCGCCGACCAGCGATCCCCGCACACTAACACTATCCTACACACACTAGGAAAGATTTACAATTATACCAAGCCAATGCTGTATCAATACAGGGCTTATATATTTCAGATAAAGGGACTGGGGCTGGGGCTGAGAAGCTGCCAATCATTCTATGAGGCAATTGGATTGTCTCTAGTGGATGAATCCCAATTGTCAGATGAAAATACTGGAATATAAAATGTTTTAACAAAGAAAGTGGAAGCAACTGTTGAAAGAATGTCGACATCGTGTCCAATTTGTAATTTAATCTCCATTGGTAACTAAGCGAACTGTCTGCACAATACCAACCACAACGGAAATGGAGAAACTGTTCATCAAGATGTGTGTGAAATGAAAACAACTAACGAAATGAATGGTCAAATATGTTAAAATGTCTGTCCATTGGGAGAGGTCAATGCAATAACTAATGGTATATCCAGATTGTAGATTGATGTTGCATGTTAACCAATCACACACAACCCAGCATCTCTAACTCTACCCCATGGTAATAATTATACTAACACTTGTTTCCAGCACGGGCAGTTGGAGCAGCCAGGATGTACTGGCAACTAACCATCCTTTGTGCTGTTAAGTTTCAGTGCTGATTAAAGATGTATTTGAATCATGTACTGAGTCTGGTGTCCGTTTACATGGTGTCAGAAGTGGGATACGAACCTATGCCTCCAATTGGAGACCAGAACTTGAAGTCTTCCAAAGAACTATGGAGCAATTATTCGAGGACCTACCTTGTTCCATTATTGTTGATGATATCCTAGTGTATGGCAAAGACACAACGGAACACGACCACAATCTCAGGCTCATCTTGGATCACGCACACAAGATCAACTTCAAGCTCAATCCTGACAAGTGCAAGTTCAGGGTTCCAGAGGTCTCCTACGTCAGCCACATCTTCACTCCTGATGGTCTCAAACCCGATCCGAAGAAGGCTACTGCCATCACAGAAATGCCTGCCCCCACAGGCAAGGCAAGGCAGATGTATTTATATAGCACCATTCGTACAAGCAGCAATTCATAGTGCTTTACAGGAAAAAAAAAACCAAAAGAATAATATAGTAAAAAGACAGCAGAACAACCAAACAACACAGGACAACAAAATAGCCAATAATCAAAAGTTACAAAACAAGCAATACGACAAATGCATGAATAGTAAAACAAAGTCACTAAAACAATAAAACAATTTTAAAAGCACATAAAAGGGTTAAGATTCGAAGGTTAAGATTACCTGCATGTTGGGTTATGGAAAAGCTACAGTAAACAACAATGTTTTTAGGCCTGATTTAAATGAGCTTACAGTCTGTGCACACCTCAGGTGTTCAGGGAGCCTGTTCCACAGGTGTGGAGCATAAAAACTGAACGCTGCTTCAGCCTTTTTAGTTCTGACCCTGGGAACACAGAGTAAACCTGTCCCTGAAGACCCGAGGAGTCTAGGTGCCTCATATACAACAAGTAGGTCAGAGATGTATTTTGGACCCAGACCATTCAGTGCCTTGTAGGCCAGTAACAGAATTTTAAAATCTATCCTTTTACACACAGGGAGCCAGTGTAAAGATTTAAGGACAGGTGTAATGTGGTCCATTTTCTTTGTGTTGGTCAAGACTCTGGCAGCGGCATTCTGGATAAGCTGCAGTTGTTTAATTGATTTTTTACTGAGACCTGTCAAGATGCCATTACAATAATCTAACCTACTGAAGATATATGCATGAACATGTTTTTCAGTGTCTTCTTTGGACAGAAATCCCTTGATTCTAGTTAGTTACCATTTTTTAGATGGTAATAGGCAGATTTGGTAATGGTCTTTATATGGCTGTTAAAATTCAAATCCGAGTCCATAACTACACCAAGGTTTCTGGCTTTGTCTGTGGTTTTCAGTGCGGTTGAGTCAAGTTGAGCACTTATCTCTAGCCTTGTATTTTTGGTACCAAAGACAATAATTTCTGTCTTATTTGCATTGAGCTGGAGGAAGTTCTGGTTCATCCACTCATTGATTTGTTTGACACACTGACTCAGTGAGTGTAGAGGACTATTGTCATGTGGTGACACTGCGATATAAAGTTGTGTGTCATCGGCATAAGTATGGTAGGATATGTTAAAATACTCTATGATCTGAGCTAGGGGGAGCATGTAAATATTGAACAAAATGGGTCCAAGAATGGAGCCCTGGGGAACCGCGCATGTGAGTTTTGTACGTTCTGATTCATAATTACCAAGGGAAACAAAATAATCCCGATCTTTCAAGTAGGATTTGAACCAGTCCAGCACAGAACCACAGAACCACAGAACAGAATCTGGTGACGATCACCTGTGATGCTTCTAAATTCGGGCTCGTACCTGTCTCGTATGCCTCTCGCACCATGACCGACACGAAGCAACACTATGCGCAAATCGAAAAGGAACTGTTGGCTGTCGTCTTTGCTTGCTCCAAATTCCACAACTTCATCTTTGGCAACACCTTCACGGTCGAGACGGACCACCAACCACTGGTGACACTCCTGAACAAGCCCATCCACGCTGCGCCAGCTCGTTTGCAGCGTATGATGATGCAGCTTCAGCGGTACGATTTCTCTATTACCTACACTAAGGGTAAGCACATGCACATCGCTGACACTCTCTACCGTGCACCTCGTGCATCTAGCGAACAACATCCCCATGAACAGGAAAATGTCACGGTTCTCGGTGTCAATTTCGTCTCCGGTAAGCAACTGCGCACCTTGGCCGCACACACCGCCACTGGCGATACGCTTCAAATCCTCTCCTCCATCATCAAAACAGGCTGGCCAGACAAACAATCCAACACGCCCACAGAGGCGCAGCTATTGTTCCTGGTCCATGATGAACTGGTAGTTCAGGATGGTGTTGTCATCAAGGGTCACAAGGCGGTGATACCCTCAACGTTACGAGACGCGTACTTCAAAGAGGCACAAGGCGGTCACCCAGGAGCCGACGCCACGCTGGTACACGCCCGTAGTCTCTTCTACTGGCCGGGAACGTCCAGTTACACCCGGGACCGCGTAGCCTCCTGCCCCGCTTGCACCAGCCTTGTGCCTCATTAGCAGCGGCAGCCCCTTCTGCAACAACCTCCACCAGCTCTGCCCTGGACGTCGTTAGCAGCAGACATTTTCGAATGGGGCGGATAACACCACCTCGTTCTAGTCGACTCCTTTTCTAACTGGTTTGATCTAGACCAACTGACCTCCCTCATATCTGAGATGGTCATCCAGAAGCTGAAAAGACACTTCTCTACCTTTGGCGCTCCCGTCAGCCTGAGAACAGACAACGGTCGGCAGTTCACCAGCCACATGTTCAAGCTTTTCGCAGACCGATGGAACTTCCAGCACGTCACGGGCAGTCCAGGGTATCCACAGAGTAATGGACTCACTGAATGCGCTGTCAGAAGCGCCAAACACTTGCTGGAGCGAGCACAGATTTTAAAGTCAGACGTTTATCTCGATCTCCTGAATCTCAGAAACGTTGCCAGGGACGGAACCTTGGGATCACCGCCACAGCGACTGATTTCGAGGTTGACGAGGCCTCCGGTCCCCATCGCACAACAGCAACTGGTCCCTCAGGTGCTGAAGCCTGCCACTATCCAGAAACGTCTCCAAGAGAAGCATGACATCCAGAAACGGTCAGACGACAGTTCCAACGGACCACTCAAGCCTCTACTTCCGGGTCAGGTCGTCCGTCTACGAACTTCAACTGGACATTCCCGTCTGGGCACTGTTGTCAACCCGACTGACGAGCCACGGTCTTACCTTGTAGACTGTGAGGGAGCGGTATACCGGAGAAGTCGACAACACCTGCTTGCTGTGAGGGAGCCTCGACCACCGCCTGCTGGTCCCTGTGCTCCACCGCTGCAGTTCCAGCCGCCTTTTGCAATATCTACCACCCGTCTCCGCATGCCTTGCACCCCTCCATGTCCCGGGTTCTCCACTAACCACGGGGCCTCACCTACCGCATGTTTCCCCTTTCGGTCACCACAAGCCTCCACCGCGTCATTCTCGCTTCCAGACTCTCCGTCTCATCTTTCAGGTGAGGGGGGGGAATGGTTTGGTCCGCACGCGCTCGGGCCATGTTAGTTGCCCACCAGACAGATATGGCGAGTATGTTTAACTCCATGGTATGGGTGCTCTTCCACACTTATTCTTTAGGGGGAAGGATGTAGATTGATGTTGCATGTTAACCAATCACACACAAGCCAGCATCTCTAACTCCACCCCACTGTAATACTTATACTAACACTTGTTTCCAGCATGGGCAGTTGGAGCAGCCAGGATGTACTGTCGACTAACCATCCTTTATGCTGTTAAGTTTCAGTGCTGATTAAAGATGTATTTGAATCACATACTGAGTCTGGTGTCCGTTTACACAGATTGAGGATATTTCCTTCTCGATATAGGGAATTGCAAGGATTAGAATAATGATAGGTAGACAAAAGTGCTGGAGAAACTCAGCAGGTGCAGCAACATCTATGGAGCATAACGATAGGCTGACTAATTCAGATCCATCAATTCTTCTGCATGATTTAAAAAAAGGAAATGCTGGAATATTTCAGCAGGTCAGCCAGCATCCGTGGAAAGAGAAACAGTCATCATTTCAGATCCGGGACCTTTCAACAGAAATGAATTCAAGAGAGGCAATGAGTCGAGTATGAGTAAAGGGCCTGTCCCACAAGCATGCGATTGCATGCGGTTAGCGCGACCTACCGTGGTCGCTTGAGCCGTCCGGCCTCGCGGGGTCAGTCCCACTTCGATCGCCGGAGCCGCATGGAATTGTGCGGAGCTGGTCCTGACATCGCGCGGGGCTCCGAAAAACTGACACTGTTCAAAAATCCCGCGCGGCAAAGGCCTGTCGGCCGCAACCACATCGAGGACGTGAGCAACGTCTTGACGTCGTGCGTCTACCGCATGGCGTTGCACGATGATGTCACTGCCCAACGCCGTGCGACGCCCATTATCAGTCAGCCCGCCTTTACCGCGACACATAAAAAACGCGCGCGTTTTGAAAATAACCACCACTTACAGCGTTTCTTGCAACGGAGTTCTTCCCAGCAGCATCGATCACCAGAGAACATGAGGAGAACAAGGAACTCCAGGATCATCAAGAAGAAATCCATGCAGGATAAGGTAAAGCAGGTTATTATAGAGAACATACAGACCCAGGAGGGTCCAGCCACTGCTTCTGGCCTTGCTGCTGTTCCTGACCCTGCTCCTGCTTCAGTTCCTGTCCCATCTCCTGCCCTATCTTCTACCTCAACACCCTCACCATTCCTACCCCAGATCCTTCCACATCTCCTCCCTCAGCTCCTTACTCAGCTCCTTACTCAGCTCTTTCCCCAGCTCCTGCCCCAGCTCCTGCCCCAGCTCCTGCCCCAGCTGCTGCTGCAGAATGGGACTCGGATTTGGCTCAGGAGACTGATGCCTCAGCTGCGCCGGCGAGGAGGAAGAAGAAGAGGTTGGTCACAAGGCCTTATAATTTTACCTGGGAACAAGAGGGAGACCTGGTAGAATGGTATCAGGCCCACCGTGAACTGTACGATAAGAGCCATCGTGATTTCAGAAACACAGATCTGCGCAACGCAATGCATGAAAACAAGGCAAAGGAGTTCACTGACTGCTCTTGTAAGTACATACTTTGTAGTTTGTCTACATTTCTATGGTTGTAATTGCAGTTCCAATTAAGATTACAATTTGCTCAACACTGATCTTCATTTATTCTCTGTCTACACAGATGACCAACTGTGTCAGTGGTTCAAGAGCCAGAGGACACGGTTCGGGAAACTGTCGAACGGTCTTGGCAAGTCTGGCTCCGCCAGTAAGCCACTGACTGACAGAGAGCAGTGGATAGTGGAGAAATGGGGGTCCGTGCGGAACCACATAGTCCAAGTGCAGAGCAAAGAGAGTGGCTGGAAGGTGAATAGTTAAGAAAATGATGGGACAATTGAAATTTGTTGGAAAGTGAGATAGTCAAATGATAACTTGGTGGTCACTTTGCTTGCTACGTCCTGATGGCCTTGCACATTTCTGATACATATTTACTTTCTTCCAGCTCACCATGGGGATCTCATCATGCGTCAACCCGAATGAGGGTGAGACGGATCCGTGAGACGGATCCGCCAGAGGGACCCCCAGAGGGACCCCCAGAGGGACCCCCAGAGGGACCCTCTGGGTCCGGCACTGCGGAAAAACAGCATTTAACTATCAATTTAACAGAGACTCCGCCCTGGGGCATGAGATGGAATTAACAGAAGCCTGTAACAACCTCATTGTTATTAAGCAGCTTTCTATTCATCAAGTGTAATTGGCAATATTGCAGCAGTGCTTCAGCGGTGCTAATTGGGCCTTTGCAAGTTCTTTCCTCCATACTGCCACATCAGCCGGGTCTTGCAATAAATCCAGCAAGATACCGCTTCAGGCATTTTGAACTGCCTGACTGGCATACTGGGTTCCCGCTAATGTTGGAAATATATAGAACCTAATATGGTTATTCAAAACATAAAACTTGCTGGTTCAGCCTATGACACAGGAAACCAGCCTCTGCAAGAAAATCAATTCATTGACTAAACTATACAGCATGGAAACTGACGTCTTACAGTTCATTTTAAAATGGGTCTTTGACAATAATTAAGTTACAGTGTCATTAACTGTGCTAACGAGCCTTCTCATCATATTTGCTGCAGCAAGCGTGACCCACACTGTCGGGTCTCACCATCTGATATCCAGAATTATATAGGATATCTTTAACACAAGTTCTCCCAAGCCCAGTTACACGGAAGTATGGGACATTGACGTTATGTTAACATTACTTCACCAGGGGGCTCCAACAACGTCCTTATCTTTAGCCGGCTCTCATAAGGTAGTTATCCTCATGGCACTGGCCTCAGTGCAACGGGTCCTCACTACATAATTTGTGACTGGACAGGATGGCTACATCTGCTAATAACATAATATTTCATGTTCTGATTTAATAAACCAGAAGAAACCAGGGGCGTCAGGTCCCAAACTAGTTTCATGGCATACTCCATGGACCTGAATTATTTTTTTGAAGATGTGACCAAAAAGGTCAATGAGGGCAGAGCTATAGATGTTGTGTACATGGACTTCGGTAACGCATTAGACAAGGTTCCGCAAGGTAGGCTGCATTGGAAGATTAGGTTGCATGGGATCCAAGGAGAGATAGCTGAATGGATAACAAATTGGTTCCGTGGAAGAAAGCAGAGGGTGATGGTGAAAGGTTGCTTCTCGAACTGGAGGCCTGTGACTTGTGGTGTGCCTCAGGGTTCGGTGCTGAGCCCATTACTGTTTGTTATCTACATGATGGATTTGGATAAGAACATACAGGACAATATTAGCAAATCATAGATACATAGAAAATGGGTGCAGGAGGAGTCCATTCAGCCCTTTGAGCTAGCCTTCAACATTCAATTTTATCATGGCTGATCATCCACAATCAATATCATGTTCCTGCCTTCTCCCCTTATCCCTTGATGCTGTTAATCCTAAGAGCTCTAACACTTTTGAATGCATCCAGTGAATCGGCCTCCACTGCCTTTAGAGGCAGAGAATTCCACAAATTCCCAACTCTCTGGGTGAAAAAGTTTTTCTCATCTCAGTTCTAAATGGTCTACCCCTTATTCTTAAACTGTGGACACTGGTTCTGGACTCCCCCAACATCGGGACCATGTTTCCTGCATCTCACATGTCAAATCCCTGTATCTAGCTTGTCCAGTGCTTTTATAATTTAATATGTTTCTATAAAATCCCCTCTAATCCTTCTAAATTCCAGTGACTACAAGCCCAGTTGGCCCATTCATCACCATATGACAGTGTCGCCATCCCGGGAATTAACCTGATGAACCTATGCTGCACTACCTCAATAGCAAGGATGTCCTTCCTCAAATTAGGAGACCAAAACGGCACACAATATTCCAGATGTGGTCTCACCAGGGCCCTGTACAACTGCAAAGGACCTCCTTACTCCTATACTCAAATCCTCTAGTTATGAAGACCAACATGCCATTACCTTTCTTCACTGCCTGTTGTACCTGCATGTTTACTTTCGGTGACTGATA
Source organism: Raja brachyura (assembly GCA_963514005.1). The sequence continues at coordinate 46,377,650 of OY740795.1, read as the reverse complement.
TACAAGGACGCCCAGGTCTCGCACTTCTCCTTTTCCTAATCTGAGACCGTTCAGATCATAATCTGACTTCCTGTTCTTGCCACCAAAGTGGATAACCTCACATTTAGGCTGTGGGCCGAGCATCGAAAATGTGTCTAGAATTTAACTTTCGAGACCCATGTCTGTGATCCACTTGAAATGTTGCACAGTTCAAAATCTGAGCAAAATTTCAAGTAGATCCCAGGCTATCTAGATTAAGATATAGATATAGATATATATACACACACATATATATATATATACACACACATACATACACATATATATATACACACATACATACACATATATATATATACACACATACACACTTATATATATATATATATTTATATGCACATACATACATATATACATATATATACACACACACACACACACACACACACACACACACACGTATGACGTGTATATGACTAATTATATATAATTATATTCTATAAAAACAATGTAATGAATATAATTGTGAGTATGTATTGTGAATGAGACTGCCGCAGAGGTCCGGCTCCTGAACCAGCCTAATTAATGGGTCAGGACAGATCCTGTGGGTTCCCCCGTTTACTGAATCCCACTGACTGCCAGTGTGTAGAGTTGGGTCATGGCCATAGTGGGACTGGGACTGGGGCAGTGCCAGGCTGGGGGGACAAACCTGAAAGGGCAAAAAGTCTTATTTCTGACGTAAATGTCACATCCTGACCAAGAATCGAATAGTCTGATGTTTACTCAATAAGTGTTCAAGTTACAATGAGCCTATATTTATGTTGCAGACCCCCCCCCCCCCCCGTGTGTGCGTGTGTGGGGGGGGGGGGGGGGTTGTGTGTGTGTGTGTGTGTGTGTGTGTGTGTGTGTGTGTGTGTGTGTGTGTGTGTGTGTGTGTGTGTGTGTGTGTGTGTGTGTGTCTCCAGTGATCCACGCACACTTACATTATCCTACACACACACACTAGGGACAATTTATATTTATACCAAGCCAGTGAACCTCACATCAGTTGTAGGGAAGGTAAATCTGATTCAGAAGATTAAGATGCTCAGGATTAACAGTGATTCAATCGTATGTTTTCAGAACTGGCTTACTGTTATAAACAGAGGGTTGGGGTAAAAGGACAATTTGCAGACTGAAGTCTCTGACCAGCGCAGTTTAGTTTAGAGATACAACATGGAAACGGGTCCCTCAGTCCACCGTGTACACACACTGAAAATTGAACACCCATTCACACTAGATTTATGTTATCCCACTTTCTCATCCATCCTTACAAACTAGGGGCAATTTACAGAGGCCAATTAATCTATAAACCTGCACCTCTTTGGGATGTGGGAGGAAATTGGAGAACCTACACGATCACAGGGAGAACGTAGAAACTCCACACGGACAGTCCCAAGGTCAGGATGGAGCCTGTGCCTCTGGGGCTGTGAGGCAGCAGCTCTACTAGCTGCCATCCCTTAGGATATTGCATTCCACAGGGATCTGTGCTGGGACCTCTGCTGTTTGTGACATGTATGTAAATGACTTGGTTGTAAATGTAGATGTGGTGCTTAGTATGTTTGAAGAGAACATTGCTGATTGTTGGGGTCGCAGACTGAGACAGGCTGTCAAGGTATACAGCAGGATATAGATGAGCAAAACATACGAGTGCAGAAATGGCAGATGGAGTTTAATAGTAAGATTAAATGAGAACTTACCAGTTTGAAGTTTGATATCTATTTTATGAGGAGTTACGATGAGCGATTACGTGAAGAACCCCACCAGTCGGCATGCGTGTCAATCTTCAAAGCAGCGGTGTGAAATCACAGAACAACAACAACTGAAGTATTACAGTAAGATTATAACTCTAGAACTACCAGATGAGTTTTGTGACATGAGGGTTGGGAGCGGTGGGCACGTAGTCGCTCATTGTAACTCCTCATAAAATAAAGATCAAACTTCAAACTGGTAAGTTCTCCTTTAATCTTACTATTTTACTTCGGAGTCACGTGAGTGATTCCGTGAAGATTTTAAAGGTCTGTGATTTCACGCCGATCAAAATCCAGACGTTTCACACTGTAAGCAGTTGACAGGAGGAGTGAATTAGTAACAACATTGATTCATGATACTAATTAACATGTTAGTGCTTTAATTCACAAATAACAAAAAATATACAATAGCGACTCTTCTCTTCCAGGGAGAAGCTATGAAACAAAATTTAACACAGAGTGGGCAAACACTCCGGATTCAACAAGCGGCTTGTTGTTGAACCTCTGAAAAGTCGATTTATTTGACCATCCTACGGCCGCAAGGATATGGGCTAGAGGGATGTCCATTGCCCTCGCCGCTGACGTTGATGCCGCCCTGGTGGAGTGAGATTTAGAATTTTCAGTATGAACTCCTGCACATCCCAGGACTTGCTTCAGCCAATTGTGGGATGGTCTGAGATGTGTTTTTTTGCGGCTTATAAATAGTGCTACCTCGGAGCCTCTGAGGCTCTTCGTGACGTCAATATGACGCATCAAGTGTGCCACTACACACAGCCGTGAATCTGTGGGATAAGCTGACAATACAAGCTTGTATCCGGACACCACTGGTCTGCTCTGTTTAAGTCATAGATGTGAAATGTAATGTCATTCTGTGATGATACCAACCTGTCCAGACACAGTTTGTGGAGAGTCTGAACCCTTTGCGTTGATGTAAGCGCCATGAGCATAACCAATTTGAGGGTGATCATTGATAAGAACAATGATGTGGCTGTTCCCCATTGACGGAGTACCGTGAGTACCATGCTCACATCCCAGATTTGAGAGTACCTAGGCGTAAGCGGATTTGAAATAAACACTCCCTTCATGAATCGTGATATTAACGGGTGGGACCCTAATGGTTGGATCCCCGGCACAGGTACGCTGACAGGTCACTCCTGACACTGTTGATGGCACTATAACTCAACTCTTCATTGCTGTGTAAGTGGGATAGGAATTCTCGCACATCTGGGATGGAGGCTGTGTGGAAAGTGATGTTCCCCTGTAAGCAAAATTCCTCCCATTTCCTGATATGGGAGATTTACTGCCTTTTTGTGCTATCCCTCCAGGATGATGTGATGATATCCATAGTCTGATTGGATAGACCCAGACCCAGGTACGGCCTTCTTAAAATCTGCAAATCAACAAATTTACACGATCATTCAATGGGTGTGGATCCCCTGTCACAGGGTGCACCAGTAACTGTTTTTGTTTTGTTACCACCATAATAGGGTGCGTGGTTATGTCCAAAATGAGCGGGAACCATGGATGTGTAGGCCAGTTGGGTGCCACCAAAGCCCCTGTGGTGGTCCTCCTGCTTGATCTTAATTAGGCACCGGCTGATGAGGCAGAAGGGGGGGAAAGCATATAAAAACATTCCACCCCAGTGCAGTGAGAATGCATTCCCTGCAACTGTCCCTGGGTCTGGTTCCCATGAAACATACTTCCGAACCTGGTGATTAAGTCTGGAAGCAAACAAATTGATATCTGGCATTCCATACCGAAGGACAAATTTATCAAATACTAGACAAAGTGGGACCCATCGGGTCCCATGTTCATATGGGAGGGCTGGTCCCCCGACGCAATATTTCACCTTTTCACCAATTCCAATATTGGTGGCCAGTGCGGGGACTTTCTGGAGCGCTGGTATGGGTTCTTGGGGTGGCAGCTCAGTCCCTCAAAACTGATGTGCTGGCAGCTCATTCATGGCTGGTGGGTTGGCAGTTGACTCATGGCTATTCATTGATATTGCATTTCAAGCAGGTTGCAAGGCCACCAAATTCAAATCCATTTTCCTACCATTTCAAGCAGGGTGCAAGGCCATCAAACTCAAATACGTTTTCCTACCATTTGAAGCAGGGTGCAAGGCCACCAAATTAAAGTGCAGTTTCTTACCTCTTCGAGCAGGGAGCAAGGCCACCAAATTCAAGTGCAGTTTCCAACCACTTCAAGCTGGATGCAATGCCACCACATTCAAATGCAGTTTCATACCATTTCAAGCAGGGTGAAACCACCAGAAAACCACACATAACACCAAACTCACAGTTCAATAGACATTCAGTGTGTTCAGTTGATTCACAGCTCAGATAAAGTCGTGACCTCTCCCTCCCCCATCATGCAGAGACTGAGCCACACTCACACTTCTGCGTTTTATAAACTTTCACCTTCCCACCGGAAAAGGTGTGGCCTTCATGGCGTGATTGACAGGTGAGAGATTCACAACATATTTTAAACATTAATAACACTTTTATTTTTCATTGATGAGAAGAATCCTCTGCACCTGCTAAGCGGAGGGGGACTGAGTAAGATGGCCAAATATCACAGCCGTAAGTGGTAGTGTTTTATCTAAAATCAATATAGAGTGCAAAAAGGAAGTTACCCAAAGCTCCCAAACCACCATTTGCAGTAGTGCCTTTTAACTTCAACCCAAGGCACCCAAACCACCATTTGCAGTAGTGCCTATTTACTTCAAACCAAAGCACCCAAACCATCATTTGCAGTAGTGCCTTTTTACTTCAACCCAAAGCACACAAATCACCATTTGCAGTAGTGCCTTTTAAATTCAACCCAAAGCACCAAAACCACCATTTGCAGTAGTGCCTTTTAACTTAAACCCAAAGTACCCAAACCACCATTTGTAGTAGTGCTTTTTAACTTCAACCCAAAGCACCCAAACCATCCAAACCATCATTTGCAGTAGTGCCTATTAACTTCAACCCAATCCACCCAAAACACCATTTGCTGTAGTGCCTTTTAACTTCAACCCAGACCGCACAAACCACCATTTGCAGTAGTGCCTTTTAACTTCAACCCAAAGCACCCAAACCACCATTTGCAGTAGTGCCTTTTAACTTCAACCCAAAGCACCATTTACAGTAGTGCCTTTTAACCTCAACCCAAAGCACCCAAACCACCATTTGCAGTATTGCCTTTTAACTTCAACCAAAGCACCCAAACTGCCATTTGCAGTAGTGCCTTTTTACTTCAAACCAACCATATTTTCATTTTCAAACCACATTAAGGGCATTCACAGTTCAGTAGTCATGTGTTATTCAGAGCTCAGAGAGATGTGACCCTCCGGCTTTCTCCATCTCGCAGAGACTGAGTGAGGCACAGTACTTCCGGCTTTTATAGTCCCTCCCATCTCCCACCGGCAGGGGTAGCAGAGAGAATGGCAATTTAAAAAAAAACATTAATATTTCTCTGATTTATCATCGATGGGAAAAATCCTCAGGTCCAGGGAGGCGGAGGGGGGCTCTGAGCGAGGTGGCCAAAAATTACGGCCGTAGGTGGCGACGTTCTCTCGGAAATCACAGCACAGCGAGCGAAAAGCAAGATTAGACTTTTAGTAATATAGACATCCTGATCCAACATCCACTCAGTGTTGTCATTGAATTTTCGTGACCTGGTGTCTGCCACCCTATTGAGTCTGCCTGGCAAGTAGTCATCATAAATCCAAATATTCCTTTTTATGCACTAGTGCCAAATAATTTTGGCCAGTTCGTCATATGTTTTCGACTGCCGTGGTGTTGTCAATCTGCAGTTGGACATGTAAGTGATGCTTAGTGGTACAATAAGCTCTGAGCCCATAGATTTAACTGGGAGGCACTGAATAATATGCATCTTGGAGATCCATACATGCCATATAACACCCCTGGAAAGCAGTTACTTGGCAGTAGCAAATTTTTCCATTTTAAAATACTGATACCGCACAAACGGGTTAAGTGCTGTTAGGTCCAAGATAATCCTATCCCCACCATCCTTCTTTGGTCTAGGGAACACATTAGGCACGAATGGATGAGTCTGATAAATTGTTTTCTCAATTACTCCCTTGAGGCATAATATTGCTATTTCAGCTTGGATCATCAAATTCTCTGTTTGTGAGAAGATGAGTGCCATTTTGGTTTGTGTTGGGTGGGTGGACACAGGTTGGGAATCAATTCAATTTTAAACCCTTGAATACTCTGCAGTATGAACACATTCGATGTTATTTTATACCATTCCCCAGATACCTGTGTAACCTCCCTCCAACTGGTAGGCAATTCTTTCTCAATATGTTTCGGCAAGAGCCAGACCCACCTACCTCCATGCTTACCGGTAGAGCTCTTTGCCTGGTTCTGGGTGGAAAGGGTATGTTTCCCCATGCTCCTGCTGGGGAGCGCCGGCTGCGGACATTAAACGGTTCGCTTGGTCCTTGCCCAGTCCCGGTTTCAGCTGATCATTGGTGCCTTGCTGAGCCCGACGGGTTTGGCCTCGTCGTCCAGCTCCTTTACTCTTTTAGCCAGGTCTTCCCCAAATAATAGGTTCGGCGGCTGGACATTGCTAGGCTTGCATAGGGCAGCAAACCTGGGATTAATGGTGGGGCAGATGGCGCTCCTGCGGAGGCAGTTAATCTCAAAGTGCACATTTCACATGAGAGCCAGGGCATCCTGCTGAACTTCAGTCAGTGGCCCACCATCCACTGACCTACCAAAAGCCGTTATTCCGGCACCCAGCTCCTCTCCAATCGGCTTGCCAGAGTCTGTAGGAATGGCAAACCTGGCCGCCAGGAATGGGACCTCTGGAGCTTGCACCACGTCCCGTGGGGCAGCCTCCATCGCTGAGCACTCTGAATCGGCGTCCGATTCAATCTGACCCGGTATACTCTCTTCTTCTAGAGAGATATACTTGGCAGCCCTATAGGTGCTGCTGGCGCGGGCTCTTGGAGTGGCCGGCGCTCTTGAAGGAGCATCCTCTCCACCAGGAGCTCCATCCTGGATACCCGTTCCACGGTATCCATTCTTAGGGGTGAACCCTCTCGACCGGACTCGTCTGAGTCTATCGGTCGGTCAGACTTTCGGGTGGCCGTACGCCCCTCCGGCATAGGCACAGTGCCCTCAGATGCCAAGTCTGTGGTCGTTGGTTTGACAACCCGCGACTCCGAGGATGAACTAGGGGGCCGCCTGCTACCCGCACTCCCGCGGGCTTGAGAAATTATTGCCACGGCTCGCCTTGCTGATCCAGATTTTGTCATTATTTGCACTTGTCCTCCTGCAACAAGAATTACCAAACGCAGAGACCTCAAACAAGCTTTAACACTTACCTGAGGCTTTTTAAACTTACCGCTGGAGAAGCGCTGCTCCTCCCAGCCGGTCACACGCTGACACTCACGTGACTCCGAAGTAAAATCTGAGCAAGTGTGGGTGTTGCAATTTGGGAGATCATATGTAAGGAGTAAATCTACATTTAACCGCCTGACCCTTAGGAGCACTGGTTTACAGAGGGGATATCAGTCCCCTCTTGGGGTCCAAGTCCATAACTCCTTGAAAGTGGCAACACAACTAGATAAATTGATGAAGAAGGCATATAGTATACTTACTTAATACCAAACATGAGGCAATGAGTTTAAGATACAGGATGTCATGACGTCAGACAATGAGACTCAACAAGCTATTACAAGGATGGATAAAAAGAGAGGGAATGCAAGGGTTACTTGAAGTTTTATGTGCTCTTTATTTACTCGTATGGCTGCATGGCGACCACACATTTCACTGTACCAATTGGTACACGTGACAAATAAATATATCTTGTATCTTGTAAGTGAAAGAAATCAATATACATACCGCTGGGTTGTAAGCTGCCCACGCAAAATATCAGATGCTATTCCTCCAATTTGCGTTTGGCCTCACTCTGTCAATGTAGGAGGCCTGGGACAGAAAGGTCTGTGTGGGAAAGGGAAGGGGAATTAAAGTGTTTAGCAACCGGGAGATCAGGTACATAAAAAGCTGTGTAGACATTGTCACTATCACAAAACGCATCTGTGTCTTTCCCAATAACAAACCATGGATGACCAAAGATGTCCGACTCCTGCTAAAAGCCCACAACGTGGCTTTCCAGTCCGGCAATACAGAGCTGTATAGTACGGCCATGTCCGATCTGAAGAGGGGCATCAGAGACGCCAAAGCAACCTACAAGCGAAGGATTGAGAGCCACTTTGACAACTCAGAACCCGTCGTGTATGGCCAGGTATACAGCACATCACCAATTACAATAACAACACCAACCCTTCCACTAGCAACAGTACGTCACTGGTAGAGCAGCTCAACCACTTCTTTGGCCACCATAAGATGGAGGGAACAGAGACTGTCATGCTCACTACTCCAGCTCCAGCTTCCAATAACAGACACTCATCATATAGACTGCTGATGTCACACGCATGCTCCGTAATGTCAACATACGGAAAGCAGCTGGTTCGGACGGAGTTCCAGGACGGGTCTCAGAAACTGCGCTGCTGAGTTAGCTGACGTGTTCACAAACATTTTCAATCTATCCCTGGCACAGTGCATTGTCCCCATATGCCTAAAAACATCTAAAATAGTTCCAGTTCTGAAGCAAACAGCCAGAACCAGCCTCAATGACTACAGGCCAGTTGCACTAACACCAATAATCATGAAGTGCCTGGAGAGACTGATCCTTAAACACATCAGGGTTGACCTCCCACCCACCCTGGATCCACACCAATACGCATACAGAGCCAACAGATCAACAGGTGACACCATTGCCACTGCCCTCCATACTGTAGAACAGCGGGGAGCATACGCACAGCTGCTGTTTGTTGATTACAGCTCTGCATTTAACACAATCATACCCAGCAGACTGCTCTCCAAGCTGTCCGACCTCGGCTTCCAACACAACATCTGCCTTTGGATAAAGGACTTCCTAACAGACCGGCCTCAGTCAGTCAGGATGGGCCCCACCATTCTCCCACTCTGTCACTTGGCCCAGGGGCTCCACAAGGCTGTGTGCTGAGCCCCCTCCTCTATTCCCTCTGTACCTATGACTGTATACCAACACGAACACAATCATTAAATTTACAGATGACACGACAGTGGCAGGGCTGACCACTGAGGGCGATGAATCAGCTCACAGGGAGGAGGTACAGAGGCTAATAGGCTGGTGCTCAGAGAACAACTTGGAACTCAACACCAAAAAAACAAAATAACTTATCCTGGACTTCAGGAAGAAGCAGGGTGACCATCCCCCACTGCACATCAACGGAGAAAGAGTGGACAAGATTCTCCGGTTTCTTGTTCCTGGGCACCCACATCTCAGCAGATCTCAGGTGGTCAACTAACACGCACTCCCTGGTAAAGGAGACACAACAACGGCTTCACTTCCTAACATCACTCAGGAAAGTCAACTTGCCACAACAGCTGCTAGTGTCATTCTACCGCTGCTCCATTGACAGTGTCCTGACACATGGCATCCTGGTGTGGTATGGCAACAGTTCTACGGCTGACAAGAAGACCCTGCAGAGAGTCTTCAACACAGCCCAGAAGATCACCAACACACACCTGCCTGTCGTGGAAGAGATCTATAGATCCTGTTGCCTGCGGAAGGCAGCCTGCACGGAGTCACGTGAGTGATTCCGTGAAGAACCCCACCAATCCACACGCGTGTCATTACGTCGTTCGCTTGGTGAAGCACCGGACTGGCAGGCAAGTCGCTCCTGCCAGCGGTAAGTTTAAACTACAGGTAAGTTTGGTTTTTCTTACCTGGTTTTGATTTTCTTGCAGGAACCTCTTTTACAGATGTTTTCCTGCTCGATATTTTGGCGAAGTCAGACGAGGGAACCGGCTATGAACTGTGGGGACACCACGATTCCGACCGCGGAAGCGGGTAGCTGGTGAATGTCGGCTTTGCGATCGCAGTCACTGATAACGGTCAGTGACTTCCAGACGCTGTGGTTCTCGGGGAGGGGAAACCCAGCAGCAATGCAGCGCCCAGACCGCAGTGGTCCCCAGGATATGGGGTAAAACCGACCAGAACGGCCAGCCCTGGTGCCGGGAGGGTTCCCACCGGTAATGTATAACATTTGGAGGTTGGCCAGAATGGAGCCCCTACGGAGAGGGGGCTCCATCTAGATACACTAGCAGGAGTTGTGTCAGCAGGGGGCTATGGGAGAGCCCCCATCAGCAGCACCTTGCACAGGGCTGCTTAATGTATGGCAGCGCCGGCCCATGGGAGAGGCCGCTCCAGCAGCGCCTTGTAACAGGGCTGCTTAATGTCTCCCTCTTGGAAGAGGATAGCATGGCGGGTCAGTGTAAATCTGACGCCGAGTCTGAGGGTATACCCGTGGAGCATATCCCAAGGGATGAAGGGGACGTGTCAGATGTCCCATTCCTGACAGCAAGGTTTGTCATCCCAACACGATGGATTGAACACCGCTAACAGGTGGACATTAGAGATCTTCTATTGAGGTAAGACCTATTCAACAGACAAAACCTGGTGGACGAAACAAAAGCCATCGGAAGAATCAAGGCCGATGACGAGCAAAGCTTCATTGTTTCAGGGACAACACCCTACGCCTTCATCGGCAGTAAGAGGTTCACTGAACGTAGTGACAGCATGAAGTTGAGCAGAGGTTCCACCCACCCTAATCTATGAGTTAACCAGGCAGATAGGTTGGTCTGGCACTTCCATACATGGATAAGGGTACCACTTACCATTTGTGTATGTACAACCAAGTGTAAGACATAGTCAGCTACTTAGTGGCATTTAAACATGTAAAACTGTACAATACTAACAATCCAAGCAAGGGAATTGTGCCCAGCATTGTTTTAAAAGAAAGATGGTGGGAGCGGATTATTTTGGACCTGACCGTACTTAGACCGTTTGTGCAGTATAATTTTAAAATGGAAACATGCGCTACTGCCAAGCAATTGGTTTCCACAGGGTATTATATGGCATGTATCGACCTTAAGGATGCCTTGCCTGTTCATCAAGAGTATCTGCAATTTAGCTGGATGGGGGAATTATGGCAATTCAAGCACTGCCTAATAGGTTAACCTCAGCCCTAGATATCAGTTTCAGCTGTTACACTCATGGTTGAGAGATTGGTCCCATCCATCCAGCTAAATTGGTACTGGTTAAAGTAATTGACTATTTGGGATTCACAGTTAATTCAACTCACATGTCTGTGACTCTGCCCAAGGGCAAGGGCAAGGGCAAGGGCAAGGGCAAGGGCAAGGGCAAGGGCAAGGGCAAGGGCAAGGGCAAGGGCAAGGGCAAGGGCAAGGGCAAGGGCAAGGGCAAGGGCAAGGGCAAGGGCAAGGGCAAGGGCAAGGGCAAGGGCAAGGGCAAGGGCAAGGGCAAGGGCAAGGGCAAGGGCAAGGGCAAGGGCAAGGGCAAGGGCAAGGGCAAGGGCAAGGGCAAGGGCAAGGGCAAGGGCTTGGGCTTGGGCTTAGATTTAATTGAAGGCTGCATCAAGCTCTTGGGGGAAGCTATCACCTTCAATTAGACATGTGGGTAACTTGATTGGTAAATTGATAGCTGCCTTTCCAGCTGTGCAGTATAGACATTTGCATACCGAAATTTACAGAGGGCAAAGGTACAGGCACTCAGGATACATGCAGGTCATTTCAACCGGCCCATGCAATTTCCATTTGAAGCCATTGCTGTAGTACAGTGTTGGATAAGAAACATTTTAAATTGTTTTAGCAAAATTCTGATGGAAACACCTCAGTTTGCAGACTGATGTTAGTGCCCTAGGCTGGGGTGCTACTTGTACAATTTTAGCTATGGAGGCACATGGAATAGGCATGAGGCATTTATTTCTCCATTTTAGTTAATATTTAGAGTTTAGGAGCATTTTACAGGCTCAAGGCTTATTGTATCACCAAGCAACACTTACCTGTTCAGCTTCAGATTGACCACACCACGGCAGTGGTGTATGTTAATGCCTACGGCCATATTAGCATGAACACACCTGATTCAGTCTGCTCTCGGATGCGAAGCAGGCTCAGGCCTGATTAGTACTTTGATGGGAGACACATGGGTGGAATCAAGTCAAAACCTTGCATGGATGCATTAAAAATAACATTTCAATGTCAGCTGTCTATTTGCCAGGTATACTCAATATGGTGGCAGACACCAGGTCACGTAAATTCAATGACAACACAGAGTGGATGTTCAATCATGAAGTATTTAATGAACTTGTTCTTCGGTATCGGATGCCAGATTTCGATTTGTTTGCTTCCAGACTCCATCACTAAGTACCAAAGTATGTTTCATGGGAACCAGATCCAGAGGCAGTAGCGGTCGATGCATTCGCGCTACACTGGGGCGGAATGTTTATATGCATTTACCCCCTTCTGCATCATGTCGGTGCTTGACCAAGATCAAGCAGGACTCCGCTTCAGGAGTTGCTGGTATCCGACTGGCCTACACACAGACATTATTACACTGCCTATTATGGTGGCTCCAAAATGTCATGATCTGTTGGTGCACCCTGTGACTGGAGACCCGTGCCCGTTGTATGATTGTGCTAATTTATTAATTTGCAGATTTAAGGAAGACCATACCTGGGTCTGGGACTATCCAATCGTACTGTGGATGTCATCACAGCGTCCTGGAAGGATAGTAGGAAAAAGCAATACATCTCTTATGCCAGGAAATGGGAGGAGCTTGTTTACATGGGAACATTACATACCGCACAGCTTCCATCCCAGATGTGCTTGAATGTCTGTCCAAATTACATTTCGATGACGGGTGAGGTATAGGGCCATCAATAGCACCAAGCGTGCCCTGTCCTCCCACCTATGCTGGGGGTCGGAACAGCCACATCCTTGTCATTGCTGAAGTTTACCCTAAAGTTGGTTATGTTCATGACGCTGGTGTCAGTGCAAAGGGCTCAAACTTGCACAAACTGCGTCTGGACACGATGGTGTCATCAGGAAATTACATTATATTTTACATCTATAAACTAATTCAACAAAGCAGACAGGGGTGTCAGGGAAGTTTGTACTGTTAGCATATCCCTCAGATTACGGCCGTGTGTCGTGGCGCACTTGAGGAGGTATATCAAGGTCACCAAGAGCCTCAGAGGATCCAAAGTAGCATTGTTTATTAGCCACAAAAAAGCCACATCTGTAAGTGTCCATTCAGACCATCTCAAGAAGCTGAAACAAGTGCTGGGCTGCGCTGCAGTTCATACTGACAATTTTAAATCTCACTCCACCAGGGCCGCATCAACGTCAGCAGCGAGGTGACACCATATCCTTGCAGCTGCAGGATGATCAAAGGAATTGACTTTCAAAGGTTTTATAATAAACCACTTATTGAAACACTCACGTGACTCTGACGGAAAATAGTACGATTAAATGAGAACTTACCAGTTTGAAGTTTGATCTTTATTTTATGCGGATTTACGATGAGCGACTACGTGCCCAACGTTCCCAACCCTCATATCGAAAAGCTCATCTGGTAGTTTTATGTTTATAAACTTTCTATGTCACTTCAATTACTGTTATTCTGTGATTTCACACCGCTGCTTTCAAGAATGACACGCGTGTGGATTGGCGGGGTTTTTCACGTAATCGCTCGTCGTAACTCCTCATAAAATAAAGATCAAACTTCAAACTGGTAAGCTTCTTTAATCTTACTATCCTAAAGGACTCATCGCACCCCGCCCATCACTTGTTGCCCTTCTGCCCTCAGCAAAGCGCTACAGGTCCATCGAGCTCACAACACAAGACTAACAAACGGTTTCTACACCAAGGCCATCACCACACTGAACTCTGCACTGAAAGCCCACCCCCGATAGTCAATATTTATACTGTACAATACCTACCTTTGTGCAATAATGATATATTCATCTATAATATTTTTATAGTACTATTCTGTGCTATATCTTATATCCTGACAGTGACCTTCTGAGTGCAATATCTTATATTCTGGTAAGGGTGCATACATAGGCTTAATGTGTATGCGTGTGTGAATCTGTGTGTACGTGTCACAGTATGTGCACGTGAGTGCATGAACAATTTTTATTTTTCTCACTTTTTTGCTGTTATTTTATTGTTATTTTTTATCGTGTACATTTGAGCTCCGCTCAGGCAGTGCGCCTGAATTTCATTGTATGCACCACTACAATGATAATGCAATAAATAAAGTAAAGTAGGTATGTCCAGGCGGCTTGAGTGAAGGTGATCATCCAGTCTGTGTTTGGTCTCGCCGATGTATAAGAGTCCACACCTTGAACAATGGATGCAGTAGATGAGGTTGGAGGGGGTGCAAGTGAACCTCTGCCTAACCGGAAAGGGCCATCAGGCTATTAAACACTACAACCTCCAAATAAACTCTGAATTATGTGGATTTGTGGGCATTGGCTTTCTCTTTTTTCACTATTATTGTTTATTTATTTTTATGTGTAGTTATGTGTGTGTGTGTGTGTGTGTGTGTGTGTGTGTGTGTATAAATGTAAAAAATAGAAACTGTGCAGTGCGTATTCTGTTGTACTGCTACAAGTAAATATTTAATTGTTGTATCTGGGGCATATGATAAAAAGACACTCTTGTCGCTTCTCATTTCAACCATCGGGCGGGCAGAAAGTGCAGGAGCATGAGGTCCCACACCACTAGTTTCAGGAACAGCTACTTTCACAATTCTTGAACCAATCTGCACAATCTGAATCCGACCCCAGCTAGGGAACACTGTGGACCTCTTGCGCAGCCATGGATTTGTTTTCCAATAGTGTTTTGTACTAATGTCTTTGATTTATTTTTGTCTTTTTCATTTTGCTATCTTGCAGAGTTTATGTATAATTTAAGCTGTTTGGGTGTTGTCTGAGTTTGCGTGTCTGTGGTGCTGCTGATTGCACATTTTTCATTGTACCTGGACCTCACTGTCATTGTGCATTTGACAATAAATGGACTTGATTTGATGGGGACCTACTACACAAGAGGAGATAAAGGCCAGCATAGATCTGTCATGGTCATTTGGAATGATGAAGCAGGTCAAAGGGGCCAGGTTTCCATTCCTGCTCTGAGTTTCTTGTATTTTTGTGTTCTAGTATTCTACTCCTTTCAATTATTCACAAGTAGTTATGCCGTGCGTAAGAAGCGGAGAATGCTGGAAACAATCAGCTCAGGTGGTAGGAATGGAGCATGAAATATAAATAAATTGCTTCACTTGTCGCTTTATCTCCCCCCCTCGACTCCATCCATGGACCCAAGCAGTCTTTCCAGGTGTGGCAGAGGTTCACCTGCACCTCCTCCAACCTCATCTATTGCATCCGCTGTTCTGTGTGTCAACTGCTCTACATCGGTGGGACCAAGCACAGGCATGGCGATCGCTTCGCCCAACACCTCCGCTCAGTTCACCTTAACCAACCTGATCTCCCAATGGCTCAGCACATGAACTCCCCCTCCCATTCTGAATCCGATCTTTCTGTCCTGGGCCTCCTCCATTGCCACAGTGAGTCCCACCGCAAATTGGAGGAGCAACATCTATTTCGCTTGGGTAGCTTACACCCCAACGGTATGAACATTGATTTCTCCAATTTCAGGTAGTCCTTGCTTTCTCCCTCCTTCCACCCCCCTTTCCAGCTTACTGCCTCCTCCTCTTCCTTTCTTCTTCCAACCACCCCCACATCAGTCTGAAGAAGGGTCTCCACCCGAAACATCACCTCTTCCTTTGCTCCGTAGATGTTGTCTCACCCACTGAGTTTCTCCAGCATTTTGTCTACCTAAGAAAAAGACCACGTTGAGTTAATTAACTTTACGTCATCTATTCTCATTTCAGATTTCCAGCACGTGCAGTTTTACTGATTTTTGATTCTTTGAGCAATGTTTCTGGGCTTGTATAACTAGAGAAACTTTCAGACAAATTTATTCTGATCCAACTGTGGATTTTATTCCCCATCGGCCCAGCAAAACTGAGTAAGACTGTGCATTGAGATGCAAATGAATCTGTGAAACTGCAAATCCCACTATCAAATATAGAATGAATCAGCCTTTACCTGGATTACAAACCATCATTTGTACTTAATCAATCAATGGCAATTACTTTTTAGTTTAATTTATCATTGTCATGTGTACTAAGGTACAGTAAAACGTTTTTGTTTGCATGCTATCGAGCCAATGAAAAGACTAGACATGATTACAATCAAACTGCCACAGTGTACAGATAAAGGGTAAAGGGTGCAACATTTTGTGCAAGATAAAGTCCAATTAAAGATAGTTTAAAGGTCTCCAATGTGGTAGATGGGATGTCAGGACAGCACTCTAGCTTATGAGAGGACCATTCAATTACCTGATAACAAGGCTGAAGAAACTGCTCCTGAATCTGGAGGTATGCATTTTCAATCTGCTGTACCTCTTGACTGATGGGAGAGAGGAGAAAAGGGAGTGAGACTCATTCTTGATTATGCTGGTGGTCTTGCCGAGGCAGCTTGGAGTGTTGATGGAATCAATGGAAGGAAGGTTGGTTTGCATGATGGTCTGGGCTATGTCCACAATTGTCTGCAATTGCATGCAGTTCTGGTGGCCCCATTACAGGAAAAATGTGGATGCTTTAGCAAGAGTGAATAGGTTTACCAGAATGCGGCCTGGATTAGAGGGTTTCATCTACAGGTAGTGGTTGGATAGACTTGGCTTGTTTTCACTGGAACATCGGAGGATGAGAGGATAGAAAAATATCTACTTGCGAGAGGCATTGTTAGGACAGACAGTCAGAATCTTTTTGGTAATGTTCAACATAAGAGGGCATAGTTTTTAGGTGATGGGGTAAAGTATAATAGAGATATGCGAGGCACGTTTTTTAACGCAAAGGGTTGAACGATTCAATAATTCAATGATACTTTATTGTCACATGTACTTGGGTGCAGGGAAATTCTTTATTTTGCATGCAATACACAAAGTACACAGAGTCGCCACGTTTCTGGCCAAAGTTACAGAATGTAAAGCATTATAGTCATTAAAACAAAGTATTACAGGAATGCCATCTGGCTATATAAACACTGTTGGGGATGGCCACATTGAAGGGTTCATCTTTCCATTAATCACTTCCAATTTCTGGTTCCATTACGAATCCATTGGTATTTTCAAAATGGATTAGAGTTTTGTAGCTACATTGTCCTTGATTATTAATTATTATGCCTAATAATGTAAACTTGAATCTTTCCTTTGTCAATAATTTGATCTCTTGAAATTCCATTAATTATCCTGGTTATTAACCTCCCCTCCCCAATAGACCCCCTCCCCAGCCTTTCCTCCATCACTCCCAGCTGCAGGATGAACACTGTTGGTTGTGTTCCTTCGATTTGGTTGTGGCAGAACTAATCTCTGCTTTGAAGCTTTAGTTAATAGACATGTCAATGTAGGACATCTTATAATTATCCTGAAAATTAAATCATTCCAAAGTTATAATTGTGCATTGAGAAACAAGAGAAAATAAAGAGTAAAATGATTAAGGTGAAAGACTCAGATGAGGAAACTTGCCAGGAGCCTCAACGATATCTGGTTCCACGTGCCATTTACCAATTTGCATCTTTCCACACAAACACAAAGTCCACACGTACATAACTAAATTCCATTTGACTGGTGTGCTTGAGGTGTTATTATTTTTTAAAGTAGAATAATTTAAAAAAAATGTTTAAATGCAGCACAAGATCATTTTTGAAAACTTCACACTCATAAGTAAAGCCTTCATTCACAGAAGATGCTATCAGAATATAATTAGTAAAACACACACATCACCAAACTTATACTTGGATCAGATGCATATTAAAAGCACCCTTGTGGTCCTCAATCACGATTACGTAATTTTGAAAGAGCACACAGATATTCTTCATTCTCATGATCAATCTCCAAGGCCTTTCCAAAGTATTCAATAGCCTTGGACTTGTTCCCATCCAGCTGATACAGTAACCCTCTCACACCAAGAGCTTTGCTGTCACGTGGAGCATAGCAAAGTTTCTTATCTGCCCACTTCTCCAACTTTTCCTTACACATTTTCCGTTCTCTTGAATCATATTCAATCTTCACTCCTTTCACAAATAGGCTGATGGCACTTAATTCCGATCCTTTCTGATACAGTTCAAATGACCCAGCCTGTAAACATATCTGCTGCATGTTTTCTGGACGGATGCCCTCCAATTTCACCAGATTATTGTAGATCCCCTCTGCTTTCTTATGCTCTCCACTTCTTATGCAAATATCTGCAAAGTCCAGCATTGGTCTAATAGCTGACCTTGGACGGCACTCAAAGGCTTTTCCAAAGTGATATTTACATTGACTGATCAACTCAGTTTGCTGCTGAGTTGCGGGGCTGTGAGAATTTCTATTACCAAGCTTGTTCAGTTTAATATTATAACATATTCCAATTTGGTGGTGTAAGAAGCATGAGTGTGGAGTTAATTCTAACGCTTGCTTCAATAGATTGACTGCTTTCTCCACTGCTCCTTCCGCTCTGTAAAATTTTGCCGAATAGCGAAGCACATATGGATCCTTACTGGGCTTCTGCAATGCTTGCTCAACTAATTTATTTGCTTCTTCCCATTTACTGCGTCCATTCAATTTTAAGGCCAGCAGCACCATGGCCATTGAATCATCTGGATCTAGCTCCAGCACACGCCGCAGATACTTCACTGACTGACTCCATTCATGACTCTCTGGGGTTCCAGAAAATGTTTCCAGACGAAACAGAACAGTTGCTTTGCCCATGATCCACTCCGTGTTATTGGGATCTTTTTCCAGGGCTTTCTCAAAGCATTCCATAGCCTCCTCATAATATTCAACTGCAGAACTCACCAATGACCATCCCTTCTCCCCATACACCTCAGGTATCTTTGCTGTATAGAGAGGGCCATCAGTGAGCGGTTTACAGATCATCTCCAGCTTGTCGAGGTAGGACTGGGCCTTGTCCAGTTGTCCCATGTGGTAATGCACCCAGGCGTAGTTTCCAAAGGTGATGATGCTGTTTCTTTCAAATGCATCTTTGTGGTTCTCCCTCAGAATCTTTTCAGCCTCCTTTAAGTTTTGAATAGCTTCCTCACTGTTGCCTTGCAGGCAGTTTACAAAAGCGAGTTGGTTGTAGGATGCGGCTTGATATTTATTTGCAAAGATTATGGCATCTTGTAATCGGTACACCATATCATCCAGGTCAATGGTCTCCTTCTGTGGGCGCCACGTGAAGTGACATTGAAGCTGATCGAGCTTCTCTTTCAACAAATCTCCCATTCTGCTGCTGCAAGAGAAGAACATTCATCAAATTCCATGTCAGACCACCTGAAGCAGGTCTGTCCTTTAATCTCACAAATATAGTGCATTTAGAAAGTATTCAGACCCCTTCACTTTACCAACATTTTTTTAATGTTACAGCCTCATTATAAAATGGCTTAAATTATTGTTTTTTATCATCAATCTACACGCAAAACCCCATAATAAATAAGCGAAAACAGGTGTTTAGAAATTTTTGGAAAGAAATTAAAAATAAATAACTGAAATATCACATTTACAAAAGTATTGAGACCTTTTACTCAGTGTTTTGTTTAGGCACCTTTGGCTGCGATTACAGCCTTCAAGTCTTCTTGGGTATGACGCTACAAGCTTGGCACACTTGTATTTGGGTGATTTTTACTATTCTTCTCTGCAGATCCTCTCAAGCTCTCAGGGGTATCAATGCACAGCTATTTTCAGGTCCCTCCAGAGATGTTAGATCGGGTTCAGGTCCAGGCTCTGGCTGGGCCACTCAAGGACATTCACAGACTTGTCACAAGCCCACTCCTGCGTTGTCTTGGCTGTGTGCTTAGAGTTGTTGTCCTGGTGGAAGGTGAACCTCCGCTCCAGTCTGAGATCCAGAACGCTCTGCAGTAGGTTTTCATCAAGGATCTCTCTGTACTTTGCTCTGTTCATTTTCCCCTCGATCCTGACTAGTCTCTCACACAGAATGATGCTGCCACCACCATGCTTCATCGTAGCTATGGTATTGGCCAGGTGATGAGCGGTGCCTGGTTTCCTCCAGATGTGACGCTTGGCATTCAGGCCAAAGCGTTCAATCTTGGTTTCATCAGACCAGAGAATCTTGTTTCTCATGTCTTTTGGCAAAATCCAAGCGTGCTGTCATGTGCCTTTTACTGAGGAGTGGCTTCAGTCCAGCCACTCTACCATAAAGGCCTGATTGGTGGAATGCTGCAGATATAGTTGTCCTTCTGGAAGGTTCTTCCATCTCCACAGAGGAACTCAGGAGCTCTGTCAGAGTGACTGTCAGCTTCTTGGTCACCTCTCTGACCAATGCCCTTCTCCCCCAATTGCTCAGTTTGGCCGGGCAGCCAGCTCTATGAAGAGTCCTGGTGGTTCCAAAGTTCTTACATTTATGAACGACTGAGGCCACTGTGCTCTTCGGGTTCTGTAATGCTGCAGACATTTTTTATACTCTTCCCCAGATCTGGTCTCGACACAATCCTGTCTCTGATGTCTACGGACAATTCATTCAGCTTAATGGCTTGGTTTTTGCTCTGACATGCACTGTCGACTGTGGGACCTTATATAGACAGGTATGTGCCTTTCAAATTCATGTCCAATCAATTTAATTTACCACTGGTGGACACCAATCAAGTTGTAGAACCATCTCAAGGATAATCAATGAAAACAGGATGAACCTAAGCTCAATTTTGAGTGTCATAGCAAAGGGTCTGAATACTTATGTAAATGTGATATTACAGTTATTTATTTGTAATTACTTTGCAAACATTTGTAAACATCTGTTCTCGCTTTTTTATTGGGGTATTGTGTGTAGATTGATGATAAGAAAAATAATTGAATCTATTTAAATTAAGGCTGTAATGTAACAAAATGTGGAAAAGTGAAGGGGTCTGAATACTTTCTGAATGCACTGTGGTCAGCATATTAGACAAGCTGCATTTGCTTATTTTCTAACTGAATTGAAGCAGTCTCCAGGCAAGACTGGGATGGTGTGTTGCCTCCCTGATGCTAGTCAATGATGATGGAGAGAACATTGGATATTGTGAGAGGGGAGGGTAAGTCCCCAGAGTTGATTGTCCATGTTGGTGGCAATGGCATATTTAGGAAGGGAGATGAGGTATTGCAATTTTGAGAGTTGGGTAGTAGGTTAAGTGTTGGACCTCCACGTTGTCCAGGATCTCCCTCTCACCCTATAGCCATGTCGTAGTGTTGTACATTTCCCTCCTGGGAAAAAGTTTCTGTCTACACCATCTATGTTGTAACCTGAAATTGCTACCCATACCACGTGCTAATGAAGCAAGAAATAGAAAGATAGTACAGTTCAATACATGGCTTAGGAGCTTTTGCAGGAGGGAATGCGTCAGGTATATTCATCATTGGACTCCCTTTTTTTTGTGAGAAGTACAGTAGTGTGGTACTTGAGCACTTAATACATACATACACATTAACATTCTTATACAGCTTTGTATTTTTAATTTAATAATACAAGAACAGTGATAGAAAAAAGAAATAAAGAGTGTCGAAATAGATAGACAAATGAGTAGAAACAGATGGCGAAATAAATAAAGAGCAGAGATGAAAAGCTAAAAAGATTGAGAGAAAAAGAGAAAGTAGAGAAAAGAGAAATTAGGAGAGATTTTCCTATTTCGTATTTTTGCCATCCGTCACCCAGTTCTGAACCATTTAATTTCAAAGGTTGTGTTATGTTGCACCATCTGCTTGTAAAAAGTTGATAAATGGAGACCAAGTCTTTAAGAATTGGTCTACTTTGCCTAGTAGGAGGAATCTCATTTCTTCAAGATGTAGCATTTCCGACATATTTGAAATCCACATTTTGAACGTTGGCGTGGTTGCATTTTTCCAGAATTTGAGTATAAGTTTTTTTGCTGTTATTAAACTGTATTTATGAAGAGCTTCTTGGAATATAGTTAATTTACTTCCCTCTTCCATTGATCCAAAGATAATCAGCGCTGTATTGGGGTTCAATTTTGTGTTAAATAGTTTTGTAAAAGTTCCAAAAATTTTGTTCCAAAATGTATGCAGTTTTGTACAAGAGACAAAGGAATGTGCTATTGTGGCATTTTGAGTTAAACATTTATCACAAATGGGGGAAACATTTGGAAATATTTTAATCAGTCTAGTTTTCGAGTAATATAACCTATGTAAAAGTTTAAATTAGGTTAGGTCTTACATTAATCGAACATTTATGCACATATAATAGATTTTTTTCCCATCTGTCATTCAGAATTTTTATCAATAACTCTTGTTCCCAGTCCCTTCTAATTGCCTCTGTCGTTGGTGTTTCTATATTTAGAATTATATTATATAAATATGATATTAAATTGCTTGATTCTGCCTTTCTATTCGTTCCTTCCTCTATTAAATCTGGGGTTAG
Source organism: Raja brachyura (assembly GCA_963514005.1). The sequence continues at coordinate 46,355,487 of OY740795.1, read as the reverse complement.
AATTTGATATCCTTGTATATATTTTTTCAAATAATCTTGAATTTGAAGATATATAAAATATTGATTACTTTTCAAATTATATTTTAGTTGTAATTGTTGGAATGATAAAAGTTTTCCCATTTCATACATATCTCCCATCATTTTAATTCCTATTCTTTCCCAATGGATAAACGTTTTATCAATAATAGATGGTTTTGAATGAGGGATTGTTAGCTAATGGAAAAATGAAGCGATAAATTTCTTGATTTTGAAGTTAATTTTATTTGTTTCCAAATTCGTATGATGGGCTCCCTTTAAGGGTAGGTGAGACCCATACAAGAAGGATTAGTTTCTCCTGGACTGATATGAAACCAATATCTCATAAGAAAGTATTCTAGTGCTACTCGATGGAATTTAAACTAGAGTGTCAGTGAGGTGGGAAATGGAGCAGCAGGTCAGCAAGTGGAGAGACTAATGGGAAGATGGAGATTATGAAAAGTAAGTCCCAAAACAAGGACAATCACGGACAGGTTAATGAACATGGTGAGGCTAAGAGGCTGAGCTGAATTTACTTCAATGCAAGTAGTATTTTGGAAAAGGGGTTGAGCTCAGAGCCTGAATCATAGAAGCATAGAAAATAGGTGCAGGATGAGGCCATTCGGCCCTTCGAGCCAGCACCGCCATTCATTGTGATCATGGCTGATCATCTCCAATCAATAACCCGTGCCTGCCTTCTCCCCATATCCCTTGATTCTAGCCCCAAGAGCTCTATCTAACTCCATCTTAAATCCATCCAGTGATTTGGATTCCACTGCCCTCTGTGGCAGGGAATCAGCCTGGAGCCTGTATAGAACGATAATGTTGTGACCATTACAACATTATAGTCACTAGGTTGTGAAAGGGACAGGACTGGCAGTTTAATGCTTCAAGGTTTTGATGTTTCAGACATGATAGAGAGGGAGGTAAAGGAGGTGGAAGAGATGCACTATTAATAAGGTAGAATGTCACAGCTGTATACAGGAAGGACCTATTGGAGAATACATCTACTGAGGAAATGTGGTTGAGGTAAACAATAAGGATGGTGTGGTCATTATGATGGGATAGTACCATAGGCATCCTGATCACCTGGGGGGTAGAGGAACAGATTTGTAGACATATTATAGTAAGGTTTAAAAGCAACGTTGTTGTCATAGTGGGTGGCTTTACCTTCCCCAACATTGACTGCTGTTAACAGTGCAAGAGTAACAGCAACAGTACATCCTTCCTCATATCAGGGGAATCAGAATAGCATGCGGTACTTCAAATGTAGCTTCACCAAAGTCCCATAGAGCCAATTTGGTACCAAAGTACTCATTCAGTACCTTGCCTACATCCACTAATTCCCCCAGTTATTTTGAGCATTTTGGTCCATATCCCTCTAAACCTTTCCTATCTATCCTCTACATTAAAGACAAGACGGTAATTAGGGAGAAGGTAAGACTGCACAAGGATAAGAGGAATATTACGCTTGTCATCAGAGGATGACGGAATCTAAGGAGGGGTCTTGGCGGTTAACTCGCAGAAAGTGGCAACGTAGGTGGATGGCGTGGTCAAAGTGTTCATCGGTCATAGCATCTTCAATCTATCTATTTATTTATATTCTATTATTTCTATATACATAACTAAAACTCTCATCTTGTCCTCTTCCAGTTTGCGCTGTAAATCCACCGAGTTTTGTTCCAATTGGTGGAATATTACAAAAGTTATTAAGGTTTAAATATCGTAAAAACTGCGCATGCGCAGATTGGTCTTCTCTTCTGTCAGCAGATTTGTCTTCTCTCCTGTCATTCGCCGGGACGGCGACGCCCCTTCCTGTACCCGCTGTCAATCACCAGCAGCGAGGAGGACAAAGCTGAAGGAGCAGAGTGTGGAGAGTGAGTGGGGACTGCGCCTGTGGGGACCATCACGACGAGCCAGGAGTTGATGAGTGGTGCCGGGAGAAGCTGAGTGGAGCCGGGAGCTGCTGATTGGTTCCGGGGGTGCTGAGTGAGGCTGGGGACAGGAGCCGCTGTGTGCGAACGGGGTCCGGGACAGGAGCCGCTACGTGAGCCATCCCCATCCCAAGGTGCATGAAGCTGGCGGGGAGTGGCAGAGGTAGGCCACTGCAGCGACAGTCCACGGCAGCGGAAGGCCGCGGTAGGCTCCCATCCACCCCCCCACCAGCGGTCCTCGACAGGCCTGTTAGAAGCCAATGCTGTCCCCAGCTGCAGACCATTTGGCCCACAATGTCCGTACTAGTTCTCTGGAAACCAGTCCCTTCAGCCCACAAAACCTGTACTAGCCCTCCAGAAAGCTAACTGCAGGACTCTTCCCCCCCCCCCCCCCCACCCATTGCCCCCTGTCTGAACCATTCCCTCACTGGGCTACAGGGTGCTCCCCCCCCCACCTGAAGCCATCCCGTCCCTACCTACAGGAAACATCCGCCAGATGTTAGAAGCCGTCCCCGTCCCCAGCTGTAGAACACCCCCCCCCCCCCACTGGCACCCAACAGCCCCGACATGAAGCCATCCTCCTCCCCCACTGCAGGACACTCCCCCCAACCCCACCAGCCCTCAATAGCCCCCGCCTGCAGCCATCCCCCTCCCACAGCAGCAGGACGCTCCCCCGCCCCACTGGCCCCCGACTGGTCCCTCCTGAAGGCATCCCCCTACCCCGGCTGCAGGACTTTTCCTTCCCCCTTCCAACCGTCGACAGCCCCTGCCTGAAACCATCCCCCTTCGCCGGTTGCAGTCGGTCCCCATTACCCCCACTGCCCCCCGCCTGAAGTCATCCCCCTCCCCCACTGCAGGACGCTGCCCTCCCCCCCCCCCCACTCCTGAAGCCATACCCTCCCCTCGCTGCCAAACGCTTCCCCCCAACCAACCCGCTCTCGACAGCCCCCACCTCAAGCCATCCCCCTCCGCCAGATGCAGGACCCTCCCTACACCCCCCAGCGCCCCCCACCTAAAGCCGTCCCCCTACCCCAGCTGCAGGAAGCTCTCCCACCCCCCCCCCCTGCCCCCGACAGCCACTGCAAGAGGCAGCACCAGTGATAGGGAGCGGCAGCGTCAGCGGCCAGCCATGGCAGCTGCAGAGGTTGGCAGTGGCAGAGGTAGGCCACGGCAGCGACAGGGGTAGGCAGCAGTAGGCCACGGCAGCGCTACATGTCCTCCGACAGCCCACGCCTGAAGCCATGCCCCTCCCCTGGCTGCAGGTCACTTCACCCACCGGCCCCTGACAGGCCCCGCCTGAAGCTGTCTCCCTCCTCCGGCTGCAGAACACAACAAGAGACTCAACAAGAACAAATGAACTCATCTTTAACGTTTAACTTGTTGTTATATTTTAAGACTTATTCATATTTTACAGCTTTAATAAATCTCTTTTCCACTTGCTGCGCCTGCACAGTAATACCTGTGTGTTCCACCTCACAATGGGTGGGAATGGTGCCAACCGTCGGAGAGCTGCTCCAACTAAGGTAAATAGTCAGAACCATTGTCCCAGGGTGCAAATGCCAAATCCTGGTGGGCACAGCTATTATGTGAGGGGAAGGATGTTTAAAGGAGATGTAAGGGCTAGTTTATATACAGAGAATAATCAGTGCCTGCAATATACCAAGGCTAGTGATGGAAGCAGATATGATCGTGGCATTTCAGAGGTTTTTTTTTGTTTTTTTTAATATTTTTTTATTAGAAGTAACCAATTTGCAATGTTTTTAACAGATTTACAAACATCAACTTAATTCAATATTTAAACAAATAACACATTGATAATTATTATCTTCTATTTTTTTGGAAATAAAGATAGAAAAAGGATAGAGCAGTTATAAATCAATAAAGATGTGATTAAATAATAATTTGATTATATATAAGAAAAAAAGAGAAAGGAAAAAAGGTTAACAAAAAAGTGAAAACATATTATATATATATATAAATGAAAAACAACAAAATATATTGTAAATAAAACTATTACAAATGATAATATCAATAGAGACATGCATATTAATCCTAGTATGAAAATAAATTATTCTCATCAAATCCCATAGGGTACCCATCGAGCTGTGATGCCAAGAACAGCTACTTCTCTAAATACTGTATATATGGAGACCATATCTGTTGGAAGGAATTATATTTGTCCAATAGGACAAATCTAATTCTTTCTAAATGTAACGTCTCCAACATCTCTGCTGCCCACATTTTGATTGTGGGGGACAATGTTCCCTTCCAAAATTTCAATATGATTTTTTTTCCCTATTATCAAACAGTAATCAAAGAAATTTCTTTGATTTACTGTAAGTACCAAATTTGAGTCCGGAATTCCAAATATGATTAACTTTGGGTCAGGGTCCAATCTAACTTTAAGAACTTCAGAAATAACTTTAAAAATTTCTGTCCAGTAATAATTCAATTTGGGACATGTAACAATACTATGTATTAAATTTGCTTCTAAATTCTTACATTTATCACAAATAGAGGAGAGATTGGGAAAGATACAATTTAATTTAGTTTTCGAATAATGTAATCTATATAATACTTTAAATTGTATCAATGTATGTCTGGCATTTAACGAACACTGATGTATTCGTTGTAAACTTTCTTCCCAATTTTCTTTTGTTATAGATAAACCAATTTCATTTTCCCATGCTTGACGACAGGTTTTTTGATAGACATGAGAATTTGTAGGGAATGGGGAGATATGGAGCATGTGCAGAAAAAGGAATTAGTTGAGAGTTTAGACATATAGCATGGTAACAGACCCTTCAGCTCACTACATCCGCGCCAACATCCTTGTACACTAGTTCTGTTATCCTACATTCACATCCACTGCCTACACAATAGGGGCAATTTACAGGGGGCCAATTGTGTTCCTGTGCTGTACTGTTCTACGTCAATGTCTATGACAAAGACAGTAAAAACCTGGAATTACTCAGCAGGTCAGGCAGTATCTGAGGAGGTAGAAACGTGCATTGATTAAGGAATCAAGAATGTTTTGCTGATGAGAATTTCTGTTTCAATGTGGGAAATATGACCATAAAACACACTTGACTCTCAAACGTGCGAATGGGTGGTGTGGACTCGGAGGGCCAAAGGGTCTGTTTCCATATTGTGTCTTTAAAATAAACTACCGTACCAGCCAATGATACCATTCTGAGTTGTTCAAATTAATTGCAATTTGATCAACTAATTTTCAGTAAACCATATTCTCAATAATAATCTGCAGTTAAACATAGACACAGTAGGAATGTTCCTTACCTCATTATGTTGCTGGATGGAAAACACTTTGTATTCCTTGCTCAGATCGTGCGGTGCTTTCACAGGTAGAATCAATGTAAAAGTGTTTTGAATGTTATGCCTGAGAGTTCCTTTATAGTTTCCCCAATTTCCTGATGGGGAATAGAAACTGAAATTCAGACGTATAATTAGAGGCAAAATTGCAAATCCACCCAGATACCTTTATAAACAATAGACAATCCTGAATAATAACAAATCCACCCATATTCCTTTGTGAACAACGCCTGATCAAAGGTTCAATGTAGCATTCAAGGTCCGAGCATTGAGGGTCTAAGAGCCTGGAAGGGCTCCTTGTTTTTGCATATCAGGTGGGGGGATTTTAAATGGACCTGAGGGGAAACGGTTTCACATAGAGGATGGTGCATATATTGAACAATCTGCCAGAGGATGAGGTGGAGGTGGCTACACTTATGACATTAAAAAGGCACTTGTGTTGGAAGGATTTGGAGGGATATGGGCCTGTGCACTCAAGTGGGACTAGCTCTGTTGGGCAATTTGTTCAGCATGGATGAATTGGGCAGACGGGCCTATTTCAATACTGGACACGAATACTATACTAATGCTATGACTATGACATGAAATAGGGTCTAATGAAGGGTCTTGAACTGAAACCTCACCCATTCCTTCTCTCCAGAGATGCTGCCTGAGTTACTCCAGCATTTTGTGTCTATCTTCAGTTTAAACCAGCATCTGCAGTTCATTCCTACACAGTGAATTTGCACTTGTTGTTACACAACAAGCAGTCCATTGCACGAGGTTTTGGCTTTAGAAGGAGCTGCAATTGAACTGGGCTGAGAATGAACTAAGTGGAAGGAGAACTAGTGCTGGGTGCAGTGCCTGAAGCTGATAAGATGGATGAGGTGAGAGGGTGGTGTGAAGGACGTTCTGGATTGACATAATCTAGACCGTAGATTATGTTCATGCTTAAGTGTCTGAAATATTAAGCTCCAACCCCAGAGACAACACAATCACATGTGCTCAAGAAAACTCGGGGGGAGAAGACTAGATTATTGATACAATAGTTCCATGGAAGAGATGGTGGAACTAGAAGTCTTGTGCTTTGCACATGTTGAACACAGGTACAAATACATTGGGAGAATAATACCAAGGACACACCAATTGGCCTCTTAACATTTGAACTGGGAACCTATCCCTAACGTAATGATGGAGATTTCAAATACATGAAAAAAGTGGACATTGTGGACTTCAAAGGGCTGTCAAGGTGCATTAATCTTGTCAAATTTAAGTGGGACAGAAGTGACTGCAGTAAAGTCTCGAATTAGTTCAAGTTATGGGTGTAGGTTCAGGTTTATTATTGTCACATGTACTGAGGCAAATGGAAAGCTTTGTTTTGCATGTTATCATTTCAGATCAAACTATACATAAATGCAAACATGTTGAATTCAAGTATGATCCATATAGCAGGCTGCCAGGTATAGAGTGCAGAATACATGGGTAGCACATCAGTTCCATTGACAATGAACAAAGTCCAATGAGAGTAGAGGGCAGGATGCTGGCTAAGGGACTGTTCGTATACTTATGTCTGGGGATCGCAAGGACACTGTGGTGAGATTTTGTGGTTGATGAGCAGATATTGGATCATAGAAACATAGAAAATAGGTGCTGGAGTAGGCCATTCAGCCTTTCGAGCCTGCACCACCATTCAATATGATCATGGCTGATCATCCAACTCAGTATCCCGTACCTGCCTTCTCTCCATACACCCCGATCCCCTTAGCCACAAGGGGAACATCTAACTCCCTCTTAAATATAGCCAATGAACTGGCCTCAACTGGCCTCAACTGTGACAGAGAATTCCAGAGATTCACCACTGTCCTTTTCTCATCCTGGTCCTACAAGACTTCCCCCTTATCCTTAAACTGTGACCCCTTGTTCTGGACTTCCCCAACATCGGGAATAATCTTCCTACATCAAGCCTGTCCAACCCCTTAAGAATTTTGTAAGTTTCTATAAGATCCCTCCTCAATCTTCTAAATTCTAGCGAGTACATGCCGAGCCTATCCAGTCTTTCTTCATATGAAAGTCCTGACATCCCAGGAATCAGTCTGGTGAACCTTCTCTGTACTCCCTCTATGGCAAGAATGTCTTTCCTCAGATTAGGAGGCTGAAACTGTACGCAATACTACAGGTGTGGTCTCACCAAGACCCTGTATATCTGCAGCAGAACCTCCCTGCTCCTATACTCAAATCCTTTTGCTATGAATGATAACATACCATTCGCTTTCTTCACTGCCTGCTGCACCTGCATGCCTACTTTCAATGACTGGTGTACCATGACACCCAGGTCTCGTTGCATTTCCCCTTTTCCTAATCGGCCACCATTCAAATAATAGTTTACTTTCCCGTTTTTGCCACCAAAGTGGATAACCTCACATTTATCCACATTATACTGCATCTGCCATGCATTTGCCCACTCACCCAATCTATCCAAGTCACCTTGCAGCCTCCTAGCATCCTCCTCACAGCTAACACTGCCCCACACCTTCGTGTCATCTGCAAATTTGGAGGTGTTGCATTCAATTCCCTCGTACAAATCATTAATATATATTGTAAATAGCTGGGGTCCCAGCACCGAGCCTTGCGGTACCCCACTAGTCACTGCCTGCCATTCTGAAAAGGACCCGTTTACTCCTACTCTTTGCTTCCTGTCTGCCAGCCAGTTCTCTATCCACATCAATACTGAACCGCCAATACCGTGTGCTTTAAGTTTGCATACTAATCTCTTATGTGGGACCTTGTCGAAAAGCCTTCTGAAAGTCCAGATATAACACATCCACTGGTTCTCCCTTATCCACTCTACTAGTTACACCCTCGAGCCAGGCAATTTTACAAGGTGGAATTAGGTGTCATGTTATGGGATCTCAATGCCAGGTGGCAGCATTTCAATGAGAAAGGATAAAAATGGGAAAACAATTGTTCTCTGCCTATGGATGATCGATATGAAAGGAAACAGGTGACTTGGTAGACGGAGGATTATGTGATCAAAGGTCTAGGCAAACAGGTGGAGCTGGCACCCCAAATGAAGATGACACCAGCGCAGTGAAAGAAATAGGGATAGAAGTTGAAAATGAGAAAGAAAGAGAGTGGCAGAGAGTTTAAGACAAGGGAAGAAGAGAGCAAGAGAGTAAGAGAATAGCTGCAGTCAAATGAGAAGGAAAGGTTGAAGGAAAGGTTGATGGGACAGAGAGAGGTAGTTGTAGCGAGCGAAGGGAACGGCAGCAGCCTGCAATAGCCCAGGCATGAAATCTAGCCTTGGAACCTTTGGCCAGGGTTCCATTCAATTCATTAAATGCAAGCATTTTGCTTGTTTGGGGTGCACTTATATTCCACAATCTTTCCCACCTTCTCTGGTGATCCTCTTACTGCCCCATCCACGTCTTCCCTCTTAAAGATATAATGATTTGCTTCCACATCATACATGTTGATATAACATTTTTGTTTTACAAAAATCAGTCTGAAGAAGGGTCTCGACTCGAAACCTCACCCATTCCTTCTTTCCAGAGATGTTGCCTGTCCCGCTAACTTACTCCAGCATTTTGTCTCTATCTTCGATTTAAACCAGCATCTACAGTTCTTTCCTACACACATTTTTTTTGTTGAATATATTTTTATTAGAGGCCATACATATAAAAAATAATATAGCATTTTTTTCCAAATATAGTTGATACATCTTTCCAAAATTATATAAATGTTAATAAAATATATATATATTGGCCTCACTTTTTTTTATAGAGTGAAAAAAGTATAAAGAAAGAATAGTGAATAATTATAAGAGTATGATTATAGTTGATTAATATAAAGAAGATAGAGAGAAGAAAAAAAATAAAAATAAAATAAAATAAACAAAAACAAAAAGCAAAAAAAAAAAAAAAAAAAAATACTTGTGGAAAAGAAAACGGTATACAACTTGTCAATGAGTGGAACAATTTCTAATTATAATATATAGAGACAAGTATATAAATCTGATCTTAAACATTTTTGTTTGATCTTTCCACCGGGTACTCATTGAGTTTCGATGCTGAGCCCAGCTACCCCTTCATATAATCAGTGAATGGAGACCATATTTGTTCAAAAATCTCAGGTTTATCCATTAGGATAAATCTAATTCTCTCCAATTGTAATGTCTCCAACATTTCCACTGTCCACATTTTAATTGGCGGGGATAATGGTCCCTTCCAAAATTGTAATATTAATTTTTTTCCAATTATTAAACAGTAATCCAGAAAATTTCTTTGATTTACTGTTAAAATTTGATTTGAATCTAAAACCCCAAATATAATTAATTTTGAGTCAGGGCTTAATGTGATCTTTAAAACTGTGGAAATAATTTTAAAAATCTCAGTCCAATAACTTTTAAGTTTTGTACATATTACAAAACTATGATTTAAATCGGCTTCTATGTGCTGACATTTATCACATAATGGTGATATAGTAGGAAAAATTCTATTTAATTTCTTTTTTGAGTAGTGTAATCTATGTATTACTTTGAATTGTATCAAAGTATGTCTGGCATTTAACGAACAGCGATGAATTCGTTGTAAGCTTTCTTCCCATAAATCTTCTGTTATAGGTAAACCAATCTCATTTTCCCATTTTTGTTGGAATAGTTCCGTTTTTGGCATTTCCCTGTCCAAAAAAATATTATATATATATGCTATTAATTTTTCTGTTGTTGGATGCTTGTTAAGTACTTCATCCAGTATACCTGGCTCTCTATTTCTGTAATTTAGCGTATTTAATTTGACATAATCTCTAATTTGTAAATATCTAAATAGATTATTTGCTTGCAGTCCATAAATCTCTTTCAACTCCTGGAATGAGAGGAATTTCCCATTCCTGTAAAGATGTTCTATCCTTATTATTCCTAAGTTTTTCCAATGTCTAAACCCCACATCCAATGTCGAAGATTTAAACATAGGATTATTCATAATTGGTAAACAAAGTGGTATCGTTTCTAAATGTAAAGTCTTAATGATTTGTTTCCAGGTACGTATATTATTTTAAATTATAGGGTTTGCCTTATATAATTTTTTTTGTACCACCCCAGGGGCAAGGAGTATTGTGCTTATGTCGAAAGGGAAACAATCTTCCTTTTCAATTCTTAACCAAGCTGGGTCTTGTTCCATCTGTATCAACCAATAATTAAAGTTCTTAATCTGAACCGCCCAAAAATAATATAAAAAATCAGGTAAAGCTAATCCACCATTTATCTTAGATTTACATAAGTGTATTTTACTTATTCTATGATTTTTGTAATCCCAAATGAAGCTATTAACTATAGAATCAATTAAAAAAAAAATTTTTAGGAAGATATAACAGAATGGCTTGAAATAAATATAGTAAATGAGGCAGAAAAATCATTTTAATGGCATTTATTCTACCGATCATTGATATCGGTAATGTTTTCCAATATAAAATATTTGTTTTTAATTTATTTAATAATTGAGGAAAATTTGATTTAATTAAAGAATTATAAGATTTTGATACATTAATTCCAAGATATTTAATTTGATTATTAGCTATTTTAAATGGAATTTTTTGTAATTTATTCAATTTAATTCCTGTTATAGGCATAATTTCACTTTTGTTCCAGTTAATTCTATATCCTGAGAACTCACTAAATTCATTTATCACTTCAAGTACTTTAGGGATGCTAACCTCTGGTTTTGTTATATACAATAAAACATCATCTGCATATAAAGATATTTTATTCATTGTAGTTTTAGTATTATATCCATAAATTTCTGGTTCTACTCTAATCCTTTCGGCTAATAATTCTATAGCGAGTGCAAATAGTAACGGTGATAACGGGCAACCTTGTCTACAACCCCTAGAAAGATTGAATTTTGCTGATAACATTTGGTTTGTTAGGATTCTTGCTGTTGGGCCTGAATATAAAATTCTAACCCATTTGCAAAATCCTTCTCCCAGTTGAAATTTCTGCATTATCCTAAATAAATAAGGCCATTCAACCTGGTCAAACGCCTTCTCCGCATCCAGGGATATAACTGCTAGTTCAACATCAGTCATTCTTTTCGAGTAGATAATATTAAACAGACGTCTTAAGTTATAAGTAGAATAACGTTTAGGAATAAAACCTGTTTGATCATGATGTATTAATCTATTGATCACCAAACTTAACCGTTGAGATAAAATTTTTGTTAATATTTTTTGATCTGTATTTAAAAGAGCTATTGCTCTGTATGATCCTGGGTCTTCTGGATCTTTGTCTGCTTTAGGAATAAGTGTAATTGTGGATTCTTTTAAGGTTTCTGGAAGTTGTTCTTGTTCGTAGGCAACTTTGTACATAATTTGTAACCGTGGGACGATCAAATCATGAAACTTCTTATAAAATTCAACCCCCAAACCATCGGGTCCTGCAGCTTTACCATTCTTCAATGATCTAATTGATTCCTCAATATCTTTTGCTGATATTTCGGCATCTAATAATTCTCTACCTTCCCGATCTAATCCATTAATGTTACATTTCTGGAGAAACGTTTCTATTTTCTCGGGTTGATCCGTCACTTTTGATGTATATAGTTTTTGATAGTATTGTTGAAATCTATCATTAATATCTTTTGGTAAAGTTAATATATCTCCTTGTTCAGATTTGACCTTATGTATCATTTTCTCTTCTTCTGTTTTTCTTAGTTGCCGAGCTAACAATTTATGCGGTTTATCCCCAAATTCAAAATGTATTTGTTTGGTCTTTTGAAAAAGTTTAATAACGTACTTTGAATGTATCTCATTTAATTTGTATTTTAATGTTACAATTTTATTATGTATAACCCTAGATGGAGACATAGCATTTTCCATGTCCAACTGCCTTATTTCATTTTCCAATTTCTGTTGAATCTTTCTATTTTCCTTATTCAGATATGCCTGCGCTGAGATTGTAGCACCCCGTATAAAAGCTTTAAATGTGTCCCATAAGAGAGATGATGAAATTCCAGGTTTGTCATTGGTTTCAAAAAATAATTCAATCTGTTTAACCAGATAATCTGAGCACCTTTTATCGCTTAATATATGAGGATTAAGTCTCCATTGCGAATATCCTTTAGTTATACCCTTTAAGTTAATCTTAAATGTTAATGGAACATGATCCGAAATAATAATATTATGGTATTTTGAGTCATACGTAAATGGGACAAGTTTTGAATCTATTAGAAAATAATCTATCCTGGAGTATGTTCCAAATACTGGCGAGTAAAATGAGTATTCTCGGCCATTAGGATTTACATTTCTCCAAATATCTTTGACATTAGCTGATTTAATAAAAGAATTTATGAATTCGCTTGATCTAAAAATAACCTTCCTTTTGATTGAAGATCTGTCTAAATAATTATCCAAAGTGCAATTTAAGTCGCCCCCAATTATTATATTGTTCTGTGTTACTGTAGGGATAGTATTAAATATTTTCTTAAAGAAAAGTGGATTATCAAAATTTGGGCTATATATATTCATAAGTACAACCTTCTTCGAGTATAATTCACCCGTGACTATTATATATCTACCTTCTGGGTCCTCTATTATTGAACTATGTTTAAATTGAATACCTTTACGAATAAGAATGGCAACTCCTCGAGATTTATGAGTGAATGATGAATGATACACCCTAGAAATCCAATTTGCCGTTAACCTATATTGTGCCTCCTTTTTTAGATGAGTCTCTTGAAGATAGATTATGTCAGCTTGTATTCTATTTAATTGCGCCAAAACCTTACCTCTTTTGATTAGTTCATTAATACCTTTCACATTCCAACTACAGAAGGTGATTCCATCACCCCCCTTTTTCTTGTTAGTGTCTTGCATTAGGATGTTATGGTGGATTATAATGAGGTAGATGTCTCAGCACATATATCCCAATTTCTCACCCTAGTTTATGATCAACTAATACTAATAACATTATTTGACATACATATCCTCTCCAGCCTACGGTATAATTCCATTCAAAAGTAAAATAATATAATTCCACATATAATATATTAAAAAAATAATATAAAAAAGAGAAAAGAAAAAGTTAGTAATATTATTGGAAAGGTGCAGGAAAGAAAGAGTGTCTAAAGCTACATAAAGTGGTGTTAGTGTAAGCCACACTAGTGTGGCTGTTAAACTACGGACTTCCGTTGGGGAAAAAAAAGATGTTTGTATTTCCAGTTCCGTAAATGCCTTAAGGGCAATATATTTAGGGGCGGGGTATTACATTTCCATTCTAATTAATACTTTATTGATTTAATTTGCTGTTATCGTTTTAGATTATTTAAGGAGGTATTGCATATATTTATTAATAATGGTTAGTACTGAACTAATACTATTATATATTAGTTTATTATTAATAATCATTGAGCTCTCCAAGTCCAATAATTTTACAAGATCATCATTCTTCCTCAATGCTGGTTGTGGATCGGCATCAGGTAAGTGTTGAGTATAATTCAAGTTCGTTATTCTTCCTCCTCTTCTTCATCATCGTCTTCTCTCTGTGTTCCCTCTGCTTCTTCTTCTTCTTCCTCATCCAACTCCTTCTCGATTTTACGTGCGAACTCCAGAGCTTCGGTATGTTTAGTGAAGTGGTGCTCTTTGTTGTCGTAGCTCACTCGTAGTGTGGCAGGATGCATCAGGCCATATCTCACGCCCTTTATATTCCTGAGGATGTGCCCTGTTTCAGTAAAAAGGGCTCTTCTCCTGGCAACTTCCGCAGGATAATCTCTGAATATGCTGATCTTATCACCATCATAAAACAGATTCTGTTTGCGAATTATTATCTTCATCATATCTTCCAAAACATGATCGTAAACCACTTTCACAATCCGTTGTCTTGGTGGCGAACCCGTCTTTGGGCGTCGTCTCAGTGCTCTGTGCGCTCGGCCAAGTAGGGGTGCTTGATCCAGATTCAAGACATTCTTCAGAAGATTTGCAGCAAACTCTCTGGTGTCTTGAGCTCCCTCCTTGCCTTCACGCACACCCACGATACGCAAGTTCTTACGTCGTTGCTTTCCCTCCAAGTCAATACATTTCTCAGTTATTTTATTCAATAAATCTGTTAAACGCTTGTTCTCGGAGAGAAGTTTCTCATTCGCCTTAGCACTTGAATCCGCAATATTGGTCAGTTCCTTTATTGCTTCGTGTTGTTGATCAAGTGTTCTCATAATAGGTTCCAACTTGCGATCAACTGAGAGTTCCAAACCACCAACTTTCTGATTAACTTCATGCATCTGTTGTTTTAGATCAGCATCTGCCTTTATCTTCCATTCATCCGTCATAATTTTTACTGTGATTACAACTTCATTTTTCAACTCCTCTTTAACTTGTTCTTTAAATATTTCAATGTCACCTCTGAGCAGCTTAGAAACATAGAAACATAGAAAATAGGTGCAGGAGTAGGCCATTCGGCCCTTCGAGCCTGCACCGCCATTCAATGTGATCATGGCTGATCATCCAACTCAGTATCCCGTACCTGCCTTCTCTCCATACCCCCTGATCCCTTTAGCCACAAGTGCCACATCTAACGCCCTCTTAAATATAGCCAATGAACTGGCCTCAACTACCTTCTGTGGCAGAGAATTCCAGAGACTCACCACTCTCTGTGTAAAGAATGTTTTCCTCATTTCGGTCCTAAAGGAATTCCCCCTTATCCTTAGACTGTGACCCCTTGTTCTGGACTCCCCCAACATCGGGAACAATCTTCCAGCATCTAGCTTGTCCAACCCCTTAAGAATTTTGTAGGTTTCTATAAGATCCCCCCTCAATCTTCTAAATTCCATCGAGTACAAACCGAGTCTATCCAATCTTTCCTCATATGAAAGTCCTGACATCCCAGGAATCAGTCTGGTGAATCTTCTCTGTACCCCCTCTATGGCAAGGATGCCTTTCCTCAGATTTGGAGACCAAAACTGAGGAGACCAAAGCTTAAATTCTTCCTTATATTCTTTCTTCATATTTTTAAACTCACCCTTCATGGTGGCTTTCAGATCCTCCATTTCAGATTTCTTCCTTGGGATATCCTCCAGAGAGCCAGTCAAACTCGAGGTCGAGGCTTCAACTGGGCCTACCTCTTTTTTCAGCACAGATTTTTTCTCTTTGGGAGGGGGAGTTCTTTTCATCGACATTACTGCTTTAAAAGTCGCTCGCCTGATAACGTCAGGGGCCTTATCTGCTGCCAGTGCCGTTCACAAACACTCCTTTCTGATAAGTAGCTATAAATAACCCCGTTTTAACCTGTTTTTTTTATTTGTGGCATCATTAACAATGATTATTCAATCAACAGCCCCAAGTAGAATGTTCTAACGTGACACACACGGAAACATTCTTCCCAGCCGGGATACCATTGGCATAAGCTGTGACACCAACGGGAGATAGATGTTGCCTCACAGCGCCAGAGACCTTGGTTTGATCCTGAATCTGGGTGGTGTCTGTACAGAGTTTGTACGTTCTGCCTGTGACTATGAGTTTTCTCCGGGTGCTCTCACATTCCACAGACGTGCAAGTTTGTAGGTTAATTGGCTTCTGTAAATTGTCCCTAGTGTGTCGCACAGAACTAGTGTATGGGTAATCATGGCAAGCATGGACTTGGTGGTCTAAAGGGCCTGTTTTCATGCTGGATCTCAAAACTAAACTAAACACCATACAAAACTAGTGTGCAGGAACTGCAGATGCTGGTTTACACCAAAAGTAGACACAAATAGCTGTAGTACTGAGCAGGTCAGGCAGCATCTCTGAAGAAAATAAATAGGAGACATTTTGGATCAAGACACTTCTTCAGACCCAAAACTCTAATGCTGTGGTGGCAAAATGAATAAAGTTTCTGCATTGTCTAGCACTGTCCCACTCCCCACAGCTACCTCTGTCTTCCATCAACTTCCCAACACCTTCCCATCATCTGCTCCAATGTGAGTCATGTTTGGCACACCCATCATCATCCCACTCCCTAACCCCCGGATCATAATCATCAGTCTGACCCTCACCGTTAACCCGTTGCTGACCCATTAGCTGTTCAAACCTCCATCTTCTGCAGCCTCACAATCTGCGTAGCTTTTCCTCTCACCCCTCACTGCCCCAACCACTTCACCTGAACATCCTCCACTGCCAACATCTTCTAGCCCACCCCATCGAGTCCACGCCGACCAGCGATCCCCGCACACTAACACTATCCTACACACACTAGGAAAGATTTACAATTATACCAAGCCAATGAGCCTGCAAACCTGTACACCTTTGGAGTGTGAGAGGAAACCAGAGTTTCTGGAGACAAGCAACGCTGGTCACAGGGAGAACGTACAAACTTTGTTCAGACAAGCACCCATAGTCAGGATCGAACCTGGGTCTCTGGCGCTGTAAGGCAGCAACTCTAGCATTGTGCCATTGTGCCGCGGTTCATAGGAATAAAGGAATGTACAAACATAAGGCTTTTATGGAAGCTTGTTCTTACGTTGTGGTTAACCATTGTAATTCAGGATTAGTCTGTTTGTTGCTGGAGGCTCTGATACTATCTAGGTAGTATCATGCATTTGAATACACATAGAAGGGTTGTCACCCAGTTAAGGCCAATCAATCCAGTAGTGTATCTGACTCAGTAACTGATAAAGGGAAGTTCAAAGTTATATTAATCTATTCACACTGTTTCTGTATCAATACAGGGCTTATATATTTCAGATAAAGGGACTGGGGATGGGGCTGAGAAGCTGCCAAGCATTCTATGAGGCAATTGGATGGAGTCTCTAGTGGATGAATCCCAATTGTCAGATGAAAATACTGGAATATAAAATGGTTTAACAAAGAAAGAGGATGCAACTGTTGAAAGAATGTCGACATCGTGTCCAATATGTAATTTAATCTCCATTGGTAACTAAGCGAACTCTCTGCACAATACCAACCACAACGGAAATGGAGAAACTGTTCATCAAGATGTGTGTGAAATGAAAACAACTAACAAAATGAATGGTCAAATATGTTAAAATGTCTGTCCATTGGGAGAGGTCAATGCAAAAACTAATGGTATATCCAGATTGTAGATTGATGTTGCATGTTAACCAATCACACACAAGCCAGCATCTCTAACTCCACCCCATGGTAATACTTATACTAACACTTGTTTCCAGCACGGGCAGTTGGAGCAGCCAGGATGTACTGACAACTAACCATCCTTTATGCTGTTAAGTTTCAGTGCTGATTAAAGATGTATTTGAATCACATACTGAGTCTGGTGTCCGTTTACACAGATTGAGGATATTTCCTTCTCAATATAGGGAATTGCAAGGATTAGAATAATGATAGGTAGACAAAAGTGCTGGAGAAACTCAGCGGGTGCAGCAACATCTATGGAGCATAATGATAGGCTGACTAATTCAGATCCATCAATTCTTCTGCATGATTTTAAAAAAGGAAATGCTGGAATATTTCAGCAGGCCAGGCAGAATCCATGGAAAGAGAAACAGTCATCGTTTCAGATCCGGGACCTTTCAACAGAAGTGAATTAAAGAGAAGCAATGAGTCGAGTATGAGTAAGTTATTTGTTAGATGAAGTAATGTGAGAGAATGAGGAAGTTACACTGCTTCTTCTGCGTAATGTGTCAATATGTTGTAACATTTATTGTTATATTGTTTAGTGTGGTCTACTAAACATAGGACATAGAACACCAACCAGTACAGCCCACCATGTTTGTGCCAAGCATGATGCTGTTAAACTGATTTCATCTGCCTGTACATGATCCATACTCTGCAATTACCTGAAGTTCGATGTGCTTATCAAAAAGCCTCTTCAATGCCACTATCTTATCTGCCTCCACCACTACTCCTGGCAACATTCCACACCATTGTGTAAAGAACTTGCCCCACACATCTCATTTAAACGTTCCCCTCACCTAACAGCTATGGCCTCTAGTGTAGGATACTTCCTCCCTAGGAAAAGGGTTATCGACAATAGGCAATAGACAATTGGTGCAGGAGTAGACCGTTTGGCCCTTCGAGCCAGCACCGCCATTCAATGTGATCATGGCTGATCATCCACAATCAGTACCCCGTTCCTGCCTTCTCCCCATATCTCCTAACTCTGCTATATTTAAGAGCCCTATCTAGCTCTCTCTTGAAAGCATCCAGAGAACCTGCCTCCACCGCCCTCTGAGGCAGAGAATTCCTCACTCACCACTCTCTGTGAGAAAAAGTGTTTCCTCATCTCCATTCTAAATGGCTTACTCATTATTCTTAAACTGTGGCCCCTGGTTCTGACTGTCTACCCTATCTATGCCTCCCATAATTGTATATACTTCTACCAAGACTGCGCTCAAGAGAGCTTTCATTATACAAAATATCTGCTGGAGCAATACAGCAGATCTGGCTGCATCTGTGATGGCAAAGGAACAGACCACTCTTTGGCCCCAAAACATGGAAATCATGCGGGACCTTTAATGCCTAATACCAACGTGACTTCACATTGAATCCATTAAACGTGAGACAAACCATCAGTCCTTTAAAGCAGGAGAAGGCATGACAAACAATGATGAACAACTGCCACCACAATTGAATAGCAGAGGCATCATCAAAGGCCAGGGGTGTCTCAACCCCTAACCCCCAAAACCTACATTCATACGATTCAGGAAGTAGATTAAAATTACAGCTGCAGTTAAGAGTACAATATGAAAAGATGAGGAAAGCAATTGTATACACATTCGAGCTGTAGTAATGAGTCATCGGTGTTCCAAAACGTAACCACCAGCACGGTGTTCTGGTTCCATCTCCTGCCCATAGATGTTTGGGTGGATGGAGATCAGATGAGGGGCCGACAGACCACCAGCTGTCACACTGATTGAGGGCAGCAGTCTGCTGAAGCGAGGCCCAACACACACACACACGCACGCACGCACGAACGCACGCACACACACACACACACACACACACTCCCTGCTCAGGTGGCTCCCATTAAATGCTACTAATTCACCCAGCACATTACCGCCCCGTTACTTATGCAAGATGCAAGATGGGTTTATTGTTACATGTACCATAAGGTACAGTGAAATTCGAGTTACCATATGGCCACACCAAGTGAAAAGTAGTATGATATACAATCACATCAAATTGAATTTAACATAAACATCCACCACATCGGCTCCACATTCCTCTTTGTGATGGAAGGCAATAAAGTCCAATCTCTCCCTCTTTATTCTCCTGTGGTCGGGGCTGTTGAACCATCTGCGGTCGGTGCCCTCAAAGCTCCCGCAACCGGCAATCCGAGGCCCTTGCGTCGGGGTGATGGAACTCCCACGTCAGGAGGGTTGAAACTAACCACAGCTTGGAGCCTCAACTCAGTCTCTAACCAGCGACCGCGGTGTTGAAACCAGGCTCCACGATGTTAAAGACCACAGGGCCGCCCGTTGTTGGAGCTCTCCACAGTCAATCCCCAGCAAGGGGATCGCAGCTCCATGTTGGTACATCTGCACAGTGCCTGCGTTGAAGCGCCGGGTCGGTCTCCGGGAGAGGCCGCTCCGCTCCACGATGTTAGGCCGCATTGGGGGACGGAGATACAACATGGAAAAATCACATCTCCTTCGAGGTAAGAGATTGATAAATATTTCCCCTAAAGGGGCTGTCCCACCAGGGCGATCTAATCTGCGAGTTTAGAAGAGTGTCTTCGACCTTCAAACTCGCAGCGTGGTCGACACATGGTCCTAGGAATTCCTATGAGGTCATACTACTTAAGCCTGGCTAAATTGAAATAGTCAGGACTTCAAAATGGGGTTACGTTTCAGGGCTTGCTGGGAGATTTGAGCAGATTGGGAATGATCTCTGCAGAGCTGGGACAGGCTGCGAGACGCACCAGAAAGTCTGCAGCTTAGGTACAATTCATATGCAAAAGGACAGGGAACCTGCAAGCCTTGTCAATCTGACACAAAATTGGGTGGTTGCAAACGAGATATACATTTTGTAAATAGGTTATATAATAATGTTGCAGAATCTGACTCTGCTTGATGTTTATTGGATGGGGTGTTAAGCTATGCCTGAAAACTCTGTAAATCAGGGTAAAGGTTGCTAATTTGACTTCATCTCGAAGTCCGTTGCGAATACAATGTATTGAGCTGTTGTATCCTTGGGTTCGGGAAAGGTCTGTTATGTATGGGGTTAATCGATATCTGTAATTGGGTAAGTGTATGACAACCCCCTGTGTGGTTCAGCCCACAGGGTCACGGGGCATATAAAAGGGTCGTGATCACAAAGCTCAAGGTTGATCTTCAGGAGAACTTCTGGAGTGTCTCTGTCTATGCGAGGCCTAGGGGGCTTGAATAGACAGATACAGGGATCTAACCCGTGGTGGGGATAGGTACAGTGTTTGATCTGTGATGCGCTTTTGGCAAAATAAATTGTATTCATTCCAAGTGCTTGATTCAGTGTTTTTACTGAAACTAGACAGGGGGGAAGCTCAGAAACAAGCAATTATCAGCTGGAACTCTCCTTCATGCTCGAGGGAAGTTCCCGAATACTCATGGTCTCAGCTAGGTCGCGGAAAAAAATTCAGCATGTTGAAAAAATTTCCGCCAGTAAAATTTGGTTGGCATGGTTCTTTCAAACTCGTAGTGCAGTGGAGTGGGGTCGCTGTTTGGTTACAGGCAGTCAAGGGCAGCCGTAGGCAATCTCCTTCGCTGACCTGGGCATTTTGATTGGCTCATCAGAGTTTTCAGGTCCAAGGAAGACCTACCGGTAGGTAAAATGCCCGCTAAACTTTATTATACTTCTTAAACGTGTCTCCACTCCTTCCACCCCTTCTCTCACCTTCTCTCCTCCTTCTCTCTTTCTCTTCCCTTCTCTCTCCTTCTCTTCCCCCCTCTCTCCCCTTCTCTCCTCTCCCCCCACCCACCCCCCCACCCCGCTCTCTCTAAAAGACTTACCGTTACTGTGCAGCCGTTTTACCTTCCTCTTCATCACTGGTGTGAATTTCAGAGAGCGCTTCCCCACTTACCCTGGCCCCCGCCGTTGCAATGTGTTCGTGTGTGTGCATCAGTCAATCCAGCTCGCGGTTTCAACGCGGACGGGTCGATCCAGCTCGAGGTTTTCCAGGCGAGTGCCCTCGAGCTGGAAGGTCGAAGACGCTCTTTTTAACTCAGGGATTAGGTTGCCCAAGTGGGACAGCCCCTTAAACCCATCCCCCAACCCCCCCCCCCCTCCCCCCCATACATACAAAACAAACCATGAACTCTAAAACATACCTTTAACACATACTTAAAATAACAAAACAGAAAGAAAAGACAAACAGACCGTTGGCTAGACAGCCGTCATCGGCCCGCCTTGGACGTTTATTCTTTAATATTAATTTATTTAAGCCTGTTGGTACAGTTTATGAAAGCATGGTCGTCTAAGAGAACTGACCAAAGGATTTGGACAACATGCCCAGTGTGGAGGCCACGGATTTAGATTAAAGAGCACTCTCTCTTAAGGCAGAGATAGACACATTCATCATTAGAATGGGTGTCAAGGGTTATGGGGAGAATGCAGGAAAATGGGATTAGGAGGCAGAGATCAGCGTTGATTGAAACGGACCCCCTCTCATGATCATATTGAATGGCGGTGCTGGCTCGAAGGGACGAATGACCTACTGCACCTATTTTATATGTTTCGTTGACCCAAAACATGACCCATTCCTTCTCTCCAGAGATGCTGCCTGTCCTGCTGAGTTACTCCAGCTTTTTGTGCCTGTCTTCTGGAGGTCATGGAGACGGAATGTTGAAGGAGAGAATCCATGGTCCTTCATGGCAATGTTCCCACACACGTTAATCCCCATCCCCATCCCGATCTGGAGCAGATCAGTGCGGGCTGGTTTTCCACATAGGCTGGGCAGAACAAGCTTGAGCAAAGGCTACCAGTACAATGGCTCGGGGGATGAACCGGGGCGGGGAGAGTTGTGGTTGAGGGAGGTTGTGAGGCCGCGCATCGGTCAGAGGTTGGTGGAGCGGCTGCAAGTTGCGCTCTCTCCAACGTGTCAAGCAGATCCCAGTACATCCACTTACAGGCATCAATGACCAGCCCATTCCCCAACCACAGGCTTGTGAATGGGGGAAATGCAGTCACAGTCACACACACACCAATACACACGCACACGCGCACACACACACACACACACGCACACACACACCAATACACACACACGCACACACTCACACCGACGCAGACACACGCGCACACTGATACACACACACACACACACACACCAACACACACACATGCACTCACTGACACACACCAACACACACACACGCACTCACTGACACACACGACACACTCACACACGCACTCGCACACACACACTGATGCAGACACACGCACACTGACACACACACACACCGATGCAGACACACAGTCACGCACCCACCAATACACACACACACCCGCACACAACGACACACACACACTCACACAAAACGACACACACACACTCACACACCGACGGAGACACATGCACACATAGAAACATAGAAAATAGGTGCAGGAGGAGGCCATTTCGGCCCTTCGAGCCAGCACCACCATTCATTGTGATTATGGCTGATCGCCATAATCTCTGCCCTCTGTGGCAGGGAATTCCACAAATTCACAACTCTCTGGGTGAAAAAGACACTACATCTAGAAAAAATAAGGCTTGTCTTGACTGACAAACCAGATCAATTTTCCAAAATATGGTCTCCTTTTATTGAATTTCTTCAACAACATAATGGTTGAACACAAACTCAAATCAATGCTAGCGTTGGGTGAGCGGGCGTATGGAAGGGCAGTGGGATATATCTCAGTTTCTTTCACTTCTTCGTTAGTTCTGAGGTTTTTCTTTTTTCTTTTTCGTGTCTTTCTTGAAATGCTTTCTTTTCTCTTTTCTTCTCTCTTTCCCTTTTTTCCTTTTTCTTTTTTTCCAATTTAGTTATTAGTTTATAAAATGTTAAAACTGAAGCAGTACGAAAATGTACGAAACTGTTATGTCGATTAATTTCTCTTGGTACAATTGCTTCTAATAAAAATTAAAAAGAAATACAAAATGTAAAATTTAAAATGTAAAATTTAAAAATAAATTTAAAAATGATTTGGAAGAGGGAATTAGGAGCAACACTAGCAAGTTTGCGGATGACACAAAGCTGGGTGGCAGTGTGAACTGTGAAGAGGATGTTAGGAGGTTGCAGGGTGACCTGGACAGGTTGAGTGAGTGGGCAGATGCAGTATAATATAGATAAATGTGAGGTTATCCACTTTGGCGGCAAAAATGAGGGGGCAGATTATTATCTCAATGAGGTTAGGCAAGGGGGAGGTGCAGCGAGACCTGGACGTCATTGTACACCGGTCACTGAAAGCTGGCGTGCAGGTACAGCAGGCAGTGAAGAAAGCTAATGTAATGTTGGCCTTCATAACGAGAGGATTTCAGTAAAGGAGTAAAGAGGTTCTTCTGCAGTTGTATAGGGCTCTGGTGAGACCAGATCTGGAGTATTGCATCCAGTTTTGGTCTCCAAATGTGAGGAAGGACATCCTTGTGATTGAGGCAGTGCAGCGTAGATTCATGAGATTGGCCCCTGGGATGGCGGGACTGTCATATGAGGAAAGATTGAAAAGACTAGGCTTGTATTCACTGGAGTTTAGAAGGATGAGGGGGGATCTTATAGAAACATATAAAATTATAAATGGACTGGACAAGCTAGATGCACACACCGACGCACAGACACACACACCGACGCACATGTTGAAAAAGCTTCACGAGTTACCACGTTTCCCGAGTACCTGCCATTGGCGCTAAGAGACGTCCCGAGATCTGACATATCCGCTACGTTCATTCTACGTGTTTACCACGAGTTTGATTTTTTTTTAAACTCGGGAGAGCCCTTGGGTGAACTCGCACAGTGGGACAGGGCTTTTACCATTTGGGTTCCTGAGTGCAAATGGGATTAGCCCTTCTCTGAAGCCCCTTGAAATTTCATCTGTTTAGAATGTTAACATCTGTGCCAGTCGTAGCCCAAAGACCGTTTAGTTGTTAAAGTTCCTCATTATTGTTCTTGCAAAGTCTCTTTGATGTTTGTACAAATCAGAATCATGAACAGATTTTTCCCATAACAATTTTATTTGGACAAAGTGAATTATTAGATTGAAACACTGCCACCTTACAAAGCTTTCAGGCCTTGTATGTTCTGTAAAATTCATTAGTAACTCTGACTGTATATTTTTGCTGGAAGCTTTGCCCACCTCATTGAATCCAGATAAACTGCAGATGGACATCAACATAAAAATCTGGTTCGAAGCAGATTTGAGTTGGATTATCAGATTGAAGTAATAGACTGGAATAAAACACATTTGTTTAATTGAATGCAGTTCACTCTATAGATTAGGTTTACCATAATAAGATGACTGGCATTTGAGAAGATTTTGTGGAGTATTATGTTATTTCTTGCAATAATACTCATTCAGACAGTGTGGAATTCAAAGGTTAATACTGTTTCTTCAAGTTGCCTAACATAATTTTTTTGTTTTTGTTCCAAGCTACTTTAGCACCACAGATTGGTCAAGTAACAATTATAAAAATTATAAAACAGTCAACTCACTAAAGTCAAAAATCAGCTAAGAGTTAAAAATGAAGTCTGCACAACATATTTCAACTATTCAAGCCTTCCCAAATTTTTAATTTATCTTAATGACATTCAAGCAAAAAACGTGTTAAACATACAACAGCACTGGCATTTAAGGGAATTACAATTTGCTTTGTACAAAGACCAATATTTTGAAGTTTCTGGATCTCTGTGTGAAATCCAACTTATTAAGGCTAGCAAAAGACAGAGAGCCAGACTTTTCTATTGAGTAAACCAGTACAACATTTACTTCACTTGCACTGGCACTAACTGGAATTGTACGTTTGGCTGGTTCAGTAAACTAAAAATTATTACTTTAATACACTAAGCCAAGTCAGCGGTAACACAGTCTTATTTTATGCACAATGGTTTCCAGTACACGTGGAAAGCAACGGAATGGTACGGCAAGCAGAAGCAATTCAGATACACTGGGACTAAGTTTCACCTTCTTTCTTTGGGCAGATTATCACTGAAGACCTTTGATTTTCATTGCCATCATTTACAAGGGAATGAAAACAGACCAGGCTCCAGATGACTGCATGATTTAATCTTGTCAATTCACTGCCCAGAGTAATAGGGTGAAACAAACAGCCCAATACCTCTTCTCAAATGCAGCCATTCCAATAATACTAGGTCATCACCAACAACACTTAACACATTTCCACAGCTATGTTAAAAGTTAAACATAAAAATGCACCTTTACATAATGTGTCAGGAAAATTATACCTTTTTGGTTCACTAAAACGTAGTCTTGCTAATTGTCAACAACTTTGAATGATTACCCTGTAGCAGTGCATACCTAAGAAATATCAGCCTGCACCTCTGTAGTTTAAGTTACTTCTGGCATGTGGCTGTAGAAAGTTATTCAAATATTTTTAAATCTTTGCAATGGATGTGTGTGTTACATTGTTTTAGACTGTCACATTCCTGTGGAAATACAAAGTAAATGTCACATTACCTTCAATATCACTATCATGCTTTCAAATGAACACAAATACAACTTTACATAGTCACAATGGTGAAACAATAGTTGTCTCAATGTGTATTACATCCCAATTAAATCAAATATTAATATAAATTAATGGGGTTTTTTACAATACAAAAACGGTACCTCTTGAATTATTTGGCAGATCAAAAAGTTTACAAATGCATCATTTATCAGCTAAAGGCAATGACGCCATGACCATCTTTTGCAGAAAATACTGTACTGCACTCTGCTGCTTGTTAGGATATATCTGAGCCTCAGATGACAAAACCTGCAGCAATATTAGGGCTCTGAGATTATCACTTCAATCAGATTCATCAGGATGAAATTCAGCCCAGAGTTGTAATGTTTGAACGGCCACCAGGGGGTGCACTGATGCGCTGGGTGGGACGGCGAGGAATGTGATCATCGGCCTGGGAACCTGGAAGAGACACAAGGCAACACAATTGGTGATGTGATGTTGCAGCATTTTCCAAGGGAATGGCTTTATCATTGATTTTCAAAAGTCATTTTCGAACATAAGCATTTGCAGGTGATGCAACACCACGTCCTTTCACCTCCTTCTTTCCAATAATCCAACAATCTCTCCAGGTGAAACACTGAACTATTTGCACGTCTGATCTATTGTACTGTGTTCGCTGTTTGCAATGTGGCCTTATCTACATTTGAAAAACTAAACACAAATTGGATGAACACTTTGAAGAGCACTTGCTTTGAGTCTGCAGAGCAAACCTGACTTTCTTGTTGAAACAAGGAACTGCAGATGCTGGTTTGCACAAACGGACACAAAGTGCTGGAGTAACTCAGAGGGTCAGGCTGCATCTCTGGAGAACATGGATAGGTGGCGATTTGGATCGGGACCCTTCTTCACCCTTCCATCAGTCTGAAGAAGGTTCTCGACATTTTCTCCAGAGATGCTGCCTGATGCGCTGCGTTACTCCAGCACTTAGTGTCATGACCTTCCCGTTGCCTGCCACTTTCATTCATCATCCCAGTTCCACTCTGACCCAGCTGTCTATGTGCTGCTGCAGTGAACCCAATGCATTTTTGAGGAATAACAACTCACCTTCCATCTGAGCACCATACAGCCTTGAGGACAATATTATAGAGTCATAAAGTTATACAAGCTCTTCAGATCAGCTTGTTCCTGCCAGCCACGATGCCCACCTGAACTAGTCCCAGTTGCTTGTGTTTAGACCATACCTCACTAAATCTTTTCTATCCATACACATGTCCAAGTATCTTTTAAACATTGACATTGTACATGCCTCTACAACTTCCTCAGGCAGCTCGTTCCATATACTCACCACCCTATGTGTGATTCCTACAATATTCCAAGTACAGTCTCACCACTATCTATACAGCTGTAACACGATGGACCACCTTTTTTACTCTATGCCTGCCCAATGAAGGCAAGCATGTCATATGCTTTCTGACCAACCTTGTCTTCCTGTGTCCCCACTTTCAGGGAACTCTGTACTTGTACCCCTAGATCTCTCTTTTCTACAACGCTCTCCAATGCCTTTCCATTCACTGTGTATGACCTGCCCTGCTTTATCTTTCCAAAATGCATCACTTTGTACTTGTCTGAGTTAAATTCCATCTGTCATTCCTTTGCCAATGTTTCCAGGTTGATTCAGATCCCATTGTAACCTCAGACAACCATCTTTACAACATCACCAATTTTAGATTAATCCGCAACTTAATAATCACATCACCTACATTGACATCCAAATTGCAGAGATGACCAAGATCAACAGCGGGCCAAGCGTTGATCCCTGCAGCACACTGTACACTACAAGGGCCAGGAAGCAAGTGGGCAAGATCCTCTCTGACCCCTCTCATCCTGGCCACAAACTCTTCGAATCACTTCCCTCTGGAAGGCGACTCCAAATTGTCAAAGCTGCCACAGCCAGACATAAAAACAGTTTTTATCCACGAGTAGTTGCTCTACTCAACGGCCAAAAATCTGTAGCCTCCCTTTGATCTGGTATTTTGTTGGTTCACATGCTTGATCAATGGTGTTCTATCATTAATGTCGTATTATTATTAATGTTTAGTGTTTTCTGAGTCATTCGTAACTGTCACTGTATGTCCTGTTGTTACTTGTGGGCGGAGCACCAAGGCAAATTCCTTGTATGTGAATATTTGGCCAATAAATGTACATACCTACTTACTTACACCACTGGTCGGACCTCTAACCTGAAAAGTTGCCTCCATTATCACTCTCTGGGGCCTTCCACCACCTAGCCAATTTTGTATCCAACTGGCCAGACCCCATATGATCTAACCTTCGAGACCAGTCTATATTGCATGAACTTGTCAAAAGCCTTGCTAAAGAAAATGTAGACAAAGCCCTCTGCCCCACCTTCATCAATCCATTTGGTCATCTTAAAAAAATGTAATCACATCCACGAGACCCAATCTCTCACACACAAATCTGTGACGACTATCCCTATATAGTCCCTGCTTTCCCAAACGCTGATAGAAACATAGAAACATGGAAAATAGGTGCAGAAGGAAGCCATTTGGCCCTTCGAGTCAACACTGCCATTCATTGTGACATGGCTGATCATCCACAATCAGTAACTCGTGCCTGCCTTCTCCCCATATCCCTTGATTCCGCTAGCCCCTAGAGCTCTATCTAACTCTCTTTCAAATTCATCCAGTGAATTGGCATCTACTGCCTTCAGTGGCAGAGTATTCTGCAATTGCACAACTCTCTGGGTGAATACGTTTTTTCTCATCTCAGTTTTAAATGGCCTCCCCTTTATTCTGAAGGGCCTGTCCCACTTACGCAATTTTTTCGGCGACATGTTGACACCCGTCATAGTCGCAGCAGGTCGCCGAAAATTTTCAACATGTTGAAATTCCAGTGGCGACCAGAACAAGGCACGACTCTTTGGGCGACTACTCACGACCATACTCCGTGACATGTCGCCAGGGTGTCGCCTGTTTGGTCGTGAGTAGTCTCCTCAGTCGCCCAAAGAGTCGTAGTGCCTTTCTGGCCGCTGCTGGATTTTCAACATGTTGAACATTTTCGGAGACCTGCAACGACCTGTGACGGGTGCCGGCAATCGCAGAAAAGTTGCATAAGTAGGACAGGTCCATTAGACTGTGGCCCCTGGTTCTAGAATCCCCCAATATTGGGAACATTTTTCCTGCATATAACTTGTCCAGTCCTTTTATATGTTTCTATAAGATCACCTCTCAACCATCTAAATTCCAGTGAATACAAACCCAGTCTTTCCAATCTTTCCTCGTGACAGTCCCACCATCCCCGGAATTAACCTTGTTAACCTATGCTGCACTGCCTCAATAGCAAGGATGCCCTTCCTCAAATTAGGAGACCAAAATTGCACACAATATTCCAGGTGTGGTCTCACCAGGGATCTGTACAACTGCAGTAGTACCTCCTTGCTCCTAAACTAAAATCCTCTCGCAATGAAGGCCAACATGCCATTGGCTTTCTTCACTGCCTGCTGTACCTGCATGCTTACTTTCAGTGATTGATGTACAGAGAGCGGTGAATCTGTGCAATTCTCTACCACAGAGGTAGTTGAGGCCAGTGCATTGGCTATATTCAAGAGGGAATTAGATGTGGCCCTTGTGGATAAAGGGATCAGGGGGTAAGGAGAGAAGGCAGGTACAGGATACTGAGTTGGATGATCAGTCATGATCATGTTGAATGGTGGTGCAGGCTCGAAGGGCCGAATGGCCTACTCCTGCACCTATTTTCTATGTTTCTATGTACAAGGTCTCGTTGCACCTCCCATGTTCCTAATTTGACACCATTCAGATAATAATCTGCCTTCCTATTCTTGCCACCAAAGTGGATATATAATTATATTTCTCTTTACGAAGATGCCGCCTGTCCTGCTGTGTATTTCTGGCATTTTTGATTTCATACCCATCAGATTTGTAGACTGCATTGTGAAGACATGTCAAATATAAAAACTGATACCAAAGGAAGTAAGGCAAGGAAGCCTAGAGACTGAGAGTCTTTATTTAGAACCTGTAGAGTAGTTGGAGCAAGAGGTAGACTGCGACTATCAGGGGATATTCCTGTTCAGCTTCCACAATGTCATTTCTCTGTTAGGGTGGGAGGATGCAGGGTGAAGCAAAGGAAACAAGGGGTTCCTTAAAAGAAACATACAAACTAACATTTCTCAAGGCAAACTAAGTGATCCGTAGGTCAATCCTTATCACCAACAAAGTGATGAACTAATATACACACAAAATGCTGGAGTACCTCAGTGGGTAAGGCAACACCTCTTGAGAGGAGGAATAAGTGGTGTTTTGTGCGGAGACCTTTCTTCAGCCAATCTGAAGAAGGGTCTCGACCCGAAACGTCACCCATTCCTTTTCTCCAGAGGCGCTGCCTGACCCGCTGAGTTACTCCAGCGTTTTGTGTGTATCTTTGATGTCAACAAGCATCTGCAGTTCCTTTCTGCACAACGTGACCAACTACCTGGATAAATACTGCACAAAGCCCTCCTGCGTTGAACGATGGTTCCCAACTCCGCTTGTGTTAAATGCTTCCTGCAACATGTTCTATGAATGCCACCTTGTGTACGCCCCTCCATATACAGTCATCTCTGTCAGCAATGCTCCACTATATGGGAATTCCCACACAGAGAGAAGATTATTGGAGCCACCCATACCAAGATCCTACAGACGGCCTGCCAGGCCATCAAGTCTTCTTCCACAGGACCTTATCCTGGCATGTACATTGTTGATCTTGATTGGTATTTCCTTTTTTTTGGTATTCCTAATTATGCTTTGCTTTCTATGACAATCTAATTGTGGAGTGTTCGACTCCGACATACATTGGCATGTGTACAGGTGGGTGTCGGGCAAGTAATGTCATCATTTGGTATGCACCTGATACTGGGAGGATATAAGGCATGCTAACGCAAGAAGCACCTGGAAACACGGACCAATTTCACATCCGAATCCATTTCACCTGGATATTATGTACTCTGTATGTTGAGACTGGACTGCCTTGCACTAAAAACAGAGAGAATACAATACTATTTCTAGGTTTGTGAGTTCCAATTAAATGCAATAAGTGACCTGAAAGCCTCTTTTTGTGATCCAGGTTAAAGAAAAATTGATGACCAGGAAATCTCCCTTGCTCTTTAAACACTGTCGTCAAATTAATTACATCCATATGATCAAGTGGATGGATATTTCACATTCCATGAATGCAATACCTTAAACAATATAGTATTTCCCTACACCCCCATTCCTTTCCATAGATTTTGTGAACTCTCTCTAATCATGTTATGCTAAAATGCCCTGTTATCACTTTCTTAATAATGGATTTCATATTTTTGCTAGACAACTGAGGTCAGGTTAAATTATTTGCAATTTCACGTTTATTTCTCTTTCCCATTTTGAAAACAGTGTTACATTTTCTACCTTGTTATCCACATGCCTGTTACTAGACGGAGGAAATCTCGAAAAATCCCTGTGACTGCACATAATCACCAGTGTACCACCTTTTACAACATTGGAACATTAGATTCAGAAGATCGGTTGGCTTATAATTGTACTAATTTCTTGAACATTCCCTCTTTATTAACATTAAATATTTTACTTATGTCCTCTTATGTTCTTAAGGGCCTGTCCCACTTGGGCATCATTTGCGTGTCACGCAGATGGCGCTCGAAGATTTTGTACATCCTAAAATCCTGGGGCGCCACGCCACTGCCTACGTCACCACACACCATGACGCGCAAATGGTGTTGCGTAAATGACACGCAAATGACGCCCAAGTGGGACAGGCCCTTCACTCTCATGATGCTTCACTCTATCAGGAATGTGTTTTGCGCCTTCCACGATAAAGACTGATACTAAACATTTGATTAATGCCCCTATCTTCTTATCGCAAATTATAACTGTCCTTGACTCTCCCTTTGAGATCCCAGATTTTACCTTCTCTACAACCTTCCTATTTACATACCTTATAGGCTCTTATAATCTATATTCTTACTGATAATGGGATCAAGTGACATCAATCAAGTTCATCTCATGACCAGTGCGGATTTAAATTATACATTTAATCAATCATTTGTTTTACCAGCCAGAGTGAATCCAGATTGGTGAAGGTTTCGTGGAGGCTGAACAGGTTGTTTTGCTGGAGACATCCGAGCAGATGGAATTGGTGTCATGGCTCTGGGAACCACAGTAACATCTTGGACAGGACCATCATATATCCCTCTTGGAACACCTCGGATTTCAGCCAGCTATAAAAAGTAATCAAGTTTTGATATTGTTCTATTGAGTGGCAATTAATAATGAGATCTTACTCAAATACAGCTAACTATGAGGCAGTTATTACAGGCAAAATCTTAATATGGTTCAGGATAATTTTAGATTTTCTTTCAGGAATTTACGTTTTTAGCCATTCAAAACGCAATGGTATTTATTTCTTCAGTTAGCTGCATTATGCATGGCGTTTCCATGAGAATGTCTCACTTTTAATGTATGTGTGTGCTGGTATGAAATAGCTCTGCCTTCAATGAGATGGATCTTCGGAAGAATGGTGAGTTGGCCGAGCTAACTGAGAGGACACTGTCTCTGAGAGGAGTGATCTTCCAGTCAGGATCATATGACAAGAGTCAAGCTTATCGTTGATTCACTTCCAATCAATGATGGATGTCCCTTCCTGAATTTCCCTGCACAATGTTTCCCCGCGTAATAACAATTTGGGTAATAGAAATGCACAGGAACTTGTTAATTTTGACTAGAGTAAGTTCTTTGCAGGCAAAGGAATGTCCAGGAAAGGGGTGATAACAAGAGTTCAGGGCATGTATGTTTCAGCTAGACTAAAGGGCAAGGCAGGTTGGAGTAAGGAAGTTTGGATGACGAGAGAAACTGAGGCTCTGGTCGGGAAAAAGGAAGCGTGGGTCTAGGCAGCTGGCATCAAGTGTAGGGTGGCATCTGTGAGGAGTTTCAGGAACTGAGAAGCACACTTAAGGAGATATTAAAGAGGGCAAAGAGTGGTCGGCGATAGTTCTGGCAGATAATATTAAGGAAAATCCATAGAGATTTTACGTACATTAAGGGAAAGAGGATAACTAAAAAGAACTAGAAAGCAGTCCTGTGTGGCTGGAGTCACAGGAGATGGGCAAGATTCTGCATTATGGTCAAGGAGGTGCTGAACATCCTATCTATGAAGTTAGATGAATCTCCTGTGCTTGATCAGATATATCCGAAGAGACTGTGGGATGCCGGAGAAGAAATTGAGGGTGCCCTGACTGAATATACAAATCATCATTATACATGGGTGAGGTGCCGGAAGGCTGGAGGGTAGCTAATGTGCTCCATTTAAGAAGGGTTGTGAGGAGAGGCCAAGGAAATACAGCCCAGTGAACCTAACATTTCTAGTAGGCAGTTACTGGAGAGGATTAGGATATATATGCATTTGGATAGATAGGGGCTGATTAGCGATGGTCAGCGTGGTAGGCTGCTCTGGAAAGTTAGATCTCATGGGATCCAGGAAGAGCTAGCTGACTGGATAGAGAATTGGCTTCATGGAAGGAAGCACCGGGGAATGCTGGAAGGTTATTTTATTGGACTGGAGGACTGTGACCAGAGGTGTGCCTCTGGGATCAGTGCTGGGCCCATTGCTCTTTGTGGTTTATAGCAAATATTTGGATTTGAATGGAGAAGACATGATTAGCAAGTTTGCAGATATCACTAAAATCGGTGGTATCATCGTGATTATCAAAATAGATTATCAAGATGATTATCAAAAATTACAGCAGGATCTTGATCAGTTGGGCAAGTGGGCTGAGGAATGGTTAATGGAGTTTAATACAGATAAGTGCGAGGTGTTGAACTTTGGGAAGTCAAACCAGGGCAGGACCTTCACAGTGAATGACAGGGTCTGGGAGTGTTGTGGAGCAGAGGGATCTAGGAGGGCAAGTACGCAGATCCCTCAAAATGGTGCAGCAGGTAGATAGGGTGGTCAAGAAGGCTTTCAGTCCATTAGCTTTCATCAGTCAAGGTATTGTGTACAGAAGATGGGATGTTATGTTACAATTGTACAAACGTTGGTGATGGCATATTTTAAGTATTGTATTCAGTTTTTGTCACCCTGGTGTTAAGTTGGTGTTCAGTTGGGAAGAGTACAGAGAACATTTACGAAGATGTTGACAGGACTTGAGGGCCTGAGCTATTGGGAGAGGTTGGGCAGGCTAAGACTTTATTTACTGGCGTGCAGGTGGATGAGGGATGATCTTATAGAAGTGTATTAGATAGGGGGAATGCATAGAGTATTTTACCTAGAGTAGGGGAATCAAGAATCTGAGGACATAGGTTTAAGGTGAAAGAGTACAATTTTGCACACAGAAGGTGGTGGGTATATGTTTCTTTTTACAATACTGGAGAGATTTTGAGGAACAAGATTATTATTCCCATTTTTACACCAAAACACAGTTCTTAACAAAAATCTACCCATCATGTTAAACCTTACAAATAACAGATATAAATTAGATAACTTCAAGACCGAAACTCAAAAACGTTTTTCATAAGTAAAATTTTCATTGTTTTACCACCATTTTGGACACCAAAAATGTTGCATTAAAAACTCTGCCATTCAGTCATGAATATTTAATTCATAAATAAACTTCATTTGGCCCCTCATACAGATACGTTTTGATAATGATCTAGGGAAATATCTTCATCGATACCAGGAGAAAAATACAGTAACATGTCTGGTATTCCGCCTCGCAAAGATCCCGTAATGGTCGTTTTGCTTGGTGTCTATTGTCACGACAACTATTATCGGGGTCGGTACCTCCGTAAGTTAAACCACGGAGGCTCCAAACCTCCATTGCTTTTCACTAACCCCAACGATGTTAGTAGTGTTTTTGGGTGAGTTAATTATTTTTCTTATATTCACATTTAATATATCAAATACATCATGGTATCAAAAACACAACGACCGTTTATGATACATTTTCTGACTTTTTTGTCAATAAAAAAATTATTTGGGCATAAATTGGTCATAAAAAGAAAGAAACTGAGCAAATCTTCAATTTGGCAACACACTGTCTCTTGTTTACCTTTCGTACGGACCGAGTCGCTAACTTCATTCCTTCATGTCAACCTACGGAAGCTCCACAACGACCGTTACGGAGACATTTTACTTACTAAAAAATCATCCCAAATCAAAACTTCCGACGAATCATCGGCCATCGATATAGCTCAAATCTATAAGGTAATGTACCGTTTTTTCTATTTATGGATATAATTTGTTCTTCTCTAATAATGTAACATTCGTTTTCTGGGACACCAAACCCGTGAGGGTCCACTGCAATGTATGTTTGTATGTATGATCGTGTAATGCAGACAGAGTGGTGAGTCTGTGGAATTCTCTGCCTCTGAGGGCGGTGGAGGCAGGTTCTATGGACGCTTTCAAGAGAGAGCTAGATAGGGCTCTTAAAAATAGCGGAGTCAGGGGATATGGGGAGTAGGCAGGAACAGGGTACTGATTTGGGATGATCAGCCATGATCACATTGAATGGCGGTACTGGCTTAAAGGGCCAAATGGCCTATTCCTGCACCTATTGTCTATTGTCTAACGCACGTTACGGTGCCCACACAGATGGATGCAGTATTCTACTACATGTTCAGGTGAATGAAGATTAGCCCCTTTTGTCACATTATTGTGTGGCAGTATTGTAAAAAGACTCTTATGGAACGAGCTGCCAGAGGAGGTAGTTGAGGAAAATACTATAACAAATTTATGACATTGGGATAGGAACTTGGATAGGACAGGTACTTGGATAGGAAAGGTTTAAAGGGATAAGGGCCAAATGCAGGCATGTGGGGCTAGTGTTGATTAGGCATCTTGGTCAGAATGGGCAAATTCGGCCGGACTCTATGACTCTGACTCAAATAAAATTAATTCTCAAAATCATTGCCAGCAGAATCAATAGATTCAATTCATCGCATAAATTTGGAAGTGGTAACCAGCAACATTGTCCATAATCTGTTAACCGCTTATAATCTCAACATTCCTATAGCTTTTCTTTTTGTTTTTAATTGAGGAGAAATGTGGCCGTGAAGACTCGTGAACTGGTGCATCAAAGAAAGAGGGGAGAGGTGGTTGCGCACTTCTGCACTAAAGCATGAATTCAGGGCTATACTGTTCTCTATCAACATTGAAAGCTTGAAATTGGCATATTCACCAACCTCCTGCACAAAGAACAGCGGCTATGAATTAAATTTAAACCAAGGCTTGCAACCAAGCATCTTGTCTGGACCAAAACATGTTAAAAACAGTGCTAAATAAATGCTTCTTCTGTACCACGATTGCACGCATTTCACAATGCTCCATGCTCAATATTCTTTGTAAAATAGTTGTACATTAATATATTTTCAGATTTCAAGCATATTTTTAATTTTAAAAAAATGTTTTCCATTCATCAAATTATTGATTTCAACCCCCATATTTCTAGTCTGGTAACATACGCATTGACCTGATGGAAACCTATTTATGCAGTGAAGAAGGCAATTATTTTTGCTAATTGTGGAGATACCAATTGAAGTTTCTCCTCACAAATAATTGCCTGGTCCATATAATATTGATGTAGAAAGATCAAACATTTTACCTTGCTTCTTGCTTTTATTCTTTTGTAAACGTAGTCTGGGAATGTTTTTTTGGGAATGAAGCGTCCAGTTCCCTCTGTGGCATGAATCGTCCCATATTCAAAGACTATTTTACCTTGACTTACAACTACTGAAGGAGCACCATGGCATTCCATTCCTTCAAAGATGTTGTACTCAATTGCCTAGGAAACATAATGCAGCAATGATACCAATTTTCATTTCACACCATCTAGTGTGCGCTTGACGTGACCATTTTACAAAGTTGACTTTCAATACCCATATTGTAAGTAGTTCCTGCTCTAACTTCAAAAATCATTCAAATAGATGCATAATTATTGGCTTTCACCTGTATCACCAAGGTGGCACAGTGGTGCCTCAGTGCCACAGATTCAATCCTGACCTTGGGTGCTGTCTGTGTGAAGTTTGCATGTTCTTCCATTGACTATATGTGTTTCTCCTCGATGCTCTGGTTCCCTCCCATGTACCAAAAGACACACTGGTAGGTTAATTGGCCACTGTTAATTACCCTAGTGTGACTGATAGGTAAGATTGGTGAATGTCAAAGAGCAACCTGTGAGAGGTTACAGGGAAATGGGTGGGGAATGGCTCTGAAAATTAGCATGGAGTGATAGGGATGAATGGCTATCTTATAACGTCATGGAAATATATTTATTTTAGAGTATTAAAAATGACTTTGCCCAACACTAGCCCCCAATTATATGTCCACTGAGAAATTAATCAAAATGATGTTTGAAATAGCTTTAGGGTGACTAGCACCCAGAAAGAAGTTTAAAAATGGGAAGAGTGCAGTTTCTCGGCCAAATCGAACACCGCTGTCAGCACTTGGTAGTGTATTACTCATAGAAGGGTGCTAGCATGTAATGTAGCATGCATGTAATGTCAGTGTAATGAGCACTGCCCATGACAGCCAGAAGTCAGCAGTATACGTTATTGTAGTCTTGTAGGGGTGAGAGGCCACAATGAAGAGGAAAAGTTACTCAAATTTTCAGAAATGTACTTTGAGATCTTGATGGGAGAAATGCAAGCCAGAAAGGAGACAGTGCGCTCTGAGGGAGGGGATGGAGGCAAAGGTGAGGGTTGCAGGAGACGTCAAAGCCAACATTCATCACACCCACAGATACATGTACACACATGCACAAACCTACAAGCTAACACTTATGCACATCTGCTTCTTCTACTACTGAGGGCAATGGGAGACACTGGACTGTTGTATAGATGGGCCAGGGGATGGCCAAGGGGACACACATTTGTGTAATTTGGGGGTTGGTGTGTTCCTCCCACTGATGTATCACCTTGAGGTTCTCAACACCAGTCAAAATGCTTCCTTTCCACTTTGAGCAGAAGCCAGAAGATCCCGAGGAGTCAATGAAGATATCGCACTTCTTCAAGCAAGCTTACAGTCCACCATTGAATCTTTTTTTTCTGACCACCTGGTAGTTTGATGCCATGATATGTAAAGTGGCTGTTTCAGGAGTAGTGCCGAGCATGCAAACATAGTCCCATTACATCAAGGAAGACCCTGTTGATGAGCTGGTCCTCGTCAAGAAGGGCTGAAGTCTGATCTTTGGTCTTTGGTCAATATTCTCTTGATCTCTTGCTGTGTTACATTTCATTGACTATGCCTAATGGTGGTAGCATCACAGAACAGGGCAAGGAAAGACCTTGACTTAGTCATTCCTGTATCCAAGACTTCTGTAAGGCAGCAGGTGATGAGAGGGCAATGATCTACAATTTCAATTCTAGTCCTGTCTCCCTGGATGGCACAGTGGCACAGCAGTAGAGTTGCTGCCTTACAGTGCCAGAGAACTGAGTTCGGTCCTGACTACGGGTGCTGTCTGCATGGAGTTTGTATGTTCTCCCCGTGACCTGTGTGGGCTTTCCCCGGGAGCTCTGGTTTCCTCCCACACTCCAAAGACGTACAGGTTTGTAGGTTAATTGGCTTGGAAAAATTGTAAATTGTCCCTAGTAGGTGTAGGATAGTGTTAATGTGGGGGGATCGCTGGTCGTTGTAGACTTGGTTGGCTGAAGGGCATGTTTCTGCACTGTATCTCGAAACTAGACTGAAGAAGCTGTCACATCAGGGAGATTTTATTTTAGATTGGCATCCGCTGGAGTAACTTCCTCTTTTGCTCAAGAACTTTACTCTTTAGACTTCAGTGAGAAAAATCTCTGGCTGCATTTCAAGTTTCATTCCGTGTATTAGCACCCATTGCTCTTGCCAAACTCTGTGCCTCAAGCTTACTGGGGAAATCAGTGCTCCGTCTTCAAATACTATGCTAGAAGGAACAACAGATGCAGGCAGAATGCTAATCAAGGGGTCTGTGTCTTGTTTACTGCATTTTCCTCTGTAATTTCTCAGAACAAAACATATAAGGTAATGGCAATCAATTATACATGACACTGAGAGGGTGGATTGGAGCATCTATGAATTAACATTAATTGTACTGACTTCTCAATGTTGGGGGAGTCCAGAACCAGGGCCCACAGTTTAAGAATAAGGGGTAAGCCATTTAGAATGGAGATGAGGAAGTACTTTTTTCACACAGAGAGTTTTGAGTCTGTGGAATTCTCTGCCTCAGCGGGCGGTGGAGGCCGGTTCTCTGGATGCTTTCAAGAGAGAGTTGGAAAGAGCACCTAAAGATAGCAGAGTCAAGGGATATGGGGAGAAGGCAGGAACGGGGTACTGATTGTGGATGATCAGCCATGATCACATTGAATCACGGTGCTGGCTCGAAGGGCCGATCGGCCTACTCCTGCACCTATTGTCTATTGAGATATTCTGGCTTCGTACTCTTGTTTTTTTATAGAGACTAAAAGTAACACAGAGGAATATAAACATGGTGTGTGAGA
The DNA here is from genome assembly GCA_963514005.1 of Raja brachyura. The sequence goes on along the minus strand of OY740795.1, from coordinate 46,316,125 downwards.
GGAGACAACTCAACAGTCATCATTATCCCACCAATTCAGGAAAGTACATCTTTGTCAGTTATCTGCCTCTTCCATTGGTTTCAGAGGGCTTAGGTTGCAATGGATGTTGGCTGAGGATGCAGATCCCAAAATCTAGATCGGAGACGTTATTATTCCAACAGAAATGTTTATGTATTGTAAACATCCTCATCAAATGTGACTTTACTTTATAAGCCATGGGTAGAAATGCAGCCTCATTTGCTTTGGCTCACCCCATAATAATAATCAAGCATGTTATAGGTTTGGCCCGTCAAAAGTGATCCAATTTAAATTCCTGCATGTGCCTCTCATTGTGCTAAGTATGATTATATGTTATGTGTGTTTTATTCAAAAATGTTGTTCTGAATGCGGCAGAATCTCAGAAGTGGACTATAATGTATTGACACTACTGCATATGCCCCACCTCGAAAAAGAGAGGAAGAATTTCGACCTCCAGATCTTTGTCAATGAGTACTCCAAGTAACGCTGGATTTTGTAGATAAGATCTGTTCAAGAACAGAATCCCCATCACAGTCTAATAAAACTCCACTCGGACTTCCAGCTATTAGACAACTTTAGCAAGTTATCTGAGCAATAAAACAATAAAATTATTTATATTACCAGATTATGGGTCTTTGCCGAAATGATTTTGACGGCTTCCGGATCCCAGATAACTAAATCAGCATCGGAACCAACAGCAATTCGGCCCTTTCTGGGATAAAGACTGAAGATTTTTGCAGCATTTGTGCTTGTAACTGCTACAAATTCATTCTCATTCATCTTTCCTGTAATCTGCAATGTGTAAATGATTTTAAAAAAACGTTTACAAGAGTTATTTTACATGGAACATACAAAGAGTCAATGATTAACTGTTATATTGTACTTCCTATTAAAATCATAATCGGCAGTCACTCGAAACAAGTATGACTGTCCTCTCATGGAGGACGCCTGTGCATGACTTTGTTTAACACGGGGAGACTGGTGCACAGACAGCCACCACACGACCCTTGACAAATCTGGGTCAGATTCCAGTGGCATGGAATCCAAGAAGACCGGGGACCCTTTTCTGCTGCAGCCATCATCCTCCGCCTGTCCACCGTTAAAATAAGACCAACACTATTGCATGGTCAGAACCGTCCCCCACAGCGAGCTCTGGGAATTTCCTTTTCTTTGCAGCACTGAATCAACAACAAAAATCTGCCTGAATATTGGACAGATGGATCCAGAGTCACAGGAACATACATCATGGAAAGAGGCCCTTCGGCTCAACTCATCAATGTTGACCAAGTTGTCCAGCTGAGCTAGTCCCATTAGTCTGTGTCTTGGTTCATATCCCTCTGAACTATTCCAATCTTTGAACCCGCCCAAATGTCTTTTAAATGGTGTACTGTTACCCACCTGGCAGCTTATCCCACATACCCACCATCCTGGGTGGAAAAAGTTGCCACTTGGATTCCTCTTTAAATCTTTCCTCTCTCACCTTAAATCTATGCCTTCTAGTTTTACACTTCCCTACCTGGCAGAATGATTGGGACCATTCACCTTATCTATGACCCCCATTCTTCTGTAAGGCCCTAACTCAGCCTCCTACATTCCAGGTTAAAAAAAAGCCCAGGCTATCCACTCTCTTTATAACACAAGGTTTTCAGTTTCAGTAACATCCATATGTGTGTATCTTTTCTGCACCCCTTCCAGCTTAATGGCATCCTTCCAGAAACAAGGCGACTCAAACTGTACACAAAACGTTAAGTGTGCTCTCACCTACGTCTTGTACAGATGCAACATGACGTTCCGATTCATGTGTTAAGAATGACTTCTTCACCACCTTTTCTACCCATGTTTCCACTTTCAGAGAACAATTCACTTTAAATGGCTCCTTTCACCAACATTCTCTTTTTCCATCTCTTCTTCAGCCTTGATCTGCACAAAGGAACTGCAGATACTGGTTTAAACCGAAGATAGACACAAAAAGCTGGAGTAATTCAGCGGGTCAGGCAGCATCTCTGGACTGCAGTCTGAAGAACGGTCTCGACCCAAAACGTCACCTATTCCTTTTCTCCAGAGATGCTGTCTGATCCGCTGAATTACTCCAGCTTTTTGTGTCGACCTTCTTCAGCCTTTCTCTAAGATGAGGAATATCACTGTACCTTGGTCCACGTGACAATAATAAACTGAACTATACTGACCACAGACACGGGAAAATATATCCGCCATTTTAGGCCTTTTGGCATCTAGTTACACTTCTGGTCAGCTACAGCTAAGCTGAAATCACTTACTCACTGAAATATTCAACAAATGTATTCTATGGTATATCTTCTCAGTCGGAAGACTTGAGTGAAAAAGGATCCCGACTCGAAATGTCGCCTATCCATGTTCTCCAGAGATGCTGCCTGACCCTCTGAGTATCTTTGTATCTTTCTTTGGTAAGCAGTTCCTTTTCATTACAAAGGTGTATGCTGCTTATTTTATAGTGTTTACATACCACAGCCTTATCCCAAACAATGGTCATCCTCTCTTCAATACCATTAACTCCCTCTGGGATCAGTCGGAAGTCGTCTTTCCCGATGGCTTTCTGGGCAGTGGTGAAAGCACAGTGAGCGCTGCCTGTAACCTGCAAATCGCCACTGTGTTCAGAGGCAAATTAAAAGGCAAGTTACCGTGTGTGTCAGATCTGAACATAGAAAAATAGGTGCAGGAGTAGGCCATTCAGCCCTTCGAGCCAGCACCGACATTCAATATGATCATGGCTGATTACCTAAAATCAGTACCCCGTTCCTGCTTTTTCCCCATATACCTTGATTCCGTTAGCCCTAAGAGCTAAATCAAACTCTCTCTTGAAAACATCCAGTGAATTGGCCTCCACTGCCTCTGTGGCAGAGAATTCCACAGAATAACAACTCTCTGGGTGAAAAGGTTTTTCCTCATCTCAGTCCTAAATGGCCTACCCCTTATTCTTAAACGGTGACCCCTGGTTCTGGACTCCCCCAACATCAGAAGCATTTTTCCTGCATCTAGTCTGTCCAGCCCTTTAGGAATGTTATATGTTTCTATAAGATCCCCTATCATCCTATTCCAGTGAATACATGACCCATTCTTTCATCATAAGTCAGTCCAGCCATCCCGGCAATTAACCTGGTGAACCTATGCTGCACTCGCTCAACAGCAATAATATCCGTCCTCAAATTAGGAGATCAAAATTGCACACAATACTCCAGATGTGGTCTCACCAATGCCCCGCACAACTGCAGTAGGACCTCCTTGCTCCTAAACTCAAATCCTCTCGCAATCAAGGCCAATATGCCACTAGCTTTCATCACTGTCTGCTGTACCTGCATGCTTACCTTCAGTGACTGATGTACAAGCACACCCAGGTCTCGTTGCAACTCCTTTTTTCCTAATCTGACAACATTCGGATAATAATGGGCTTCTCACTCCCACTATTCTAAGTGAACAGGCTTTCTCTGTCTACTCTGCGCAAATTAACTCCTATTACTTATAAAGATTAGGATTTCAATTTGGCTAAGACGAATACAAACTGCCTAGCGGCTACAGGCTTTAACCACATAATTATCCAATTCATTTCATTGTGCTAACCGCATATCCCATAAGTGCATGGATCTATTTCATGGTTTGATTTTACCTTATGGTTTTAGTTCACATTAGAGCCACTATTATCTTCCATTACATTGCAAAAATCAAAAAAATAAATATATAGCATTATTAGTAAGCAGTGAGGCAACTTACCAGGAAAGGAGGGAATTTAAGTAATCAGGGGTAGTCGTGTCAGTGCTGAGCGGAGGGGAGGTGACAAAAGCCGCAGCCTTTGCCCAGTTCTTACTCCAGTAGTGGGATCCATCAGTCCCCAGACTTGCTGTGACAGGCTCTCCATATACAACTGCACCTGTTAAACCATACAGAGAAATGGTGAGTACTTTGTGCAAAATTTGAAACACGTTTACGTTTCCTTTTTCGGTACACTTTGCTGAAACACAATGAAATGAATGGACTTATTATGGGACACTTTGCTGAAACACAATTCAATAATTCCGAATATTTCTGACTCTGAAAGCTCCAGAATATCTGTAAACCTCTCCACTCATGAGATATGACTGTAGGCTTGGAACTACAGCGTAGTAGTATTAGAACGGTGGCACAGTGGCCACCTTATAGCGCCAGAGATTGGGTTCAATCCTGACTACGGGTGCTGTCCGTACGGAGTTTGTACGTTCTCCCAATGACCCGCGTCGGTTTTCTCCGAGATCTTCGGTTCCCTCCCACACTCCAAAGACGCACAGGTTTGTAGGTTGATTGGCTAGGTGTAAATATAAAATTGTCTTGAGGGTGTGTAGGGTAGTATTAATGTGCGGGGATCGCTGGTCGGTACGGACTCGGTGGGCCTAAGCACCTAAGCACGCTGTATCACTAAACAAAAAATAAACAAATGATCAGGATCATGATGCATATGATCCAGACAATCTGAAAGAACCAGTCTGACTGACCAAGAAAGAAAAACCATCTACACTCAGATGAGCTGCAACAGATCAAAATTGTCTCCCTACCTTTCTTGCGCGCTTGAGCAATTACGTCAGCAGCACTTTTGCTCATGACTTTGGTGACGTACAAGGGGCAGTTGGCTTGGCTTGCGATAGTGATTGCACGATACACTGCTTCTGCTTCAACCTGGAAGAAACATTTTGATCATAGTTTTACTTTGGTGATGAAAAATACCCTCTGAATAAAAAGCCCCAACATTCCATTTTTATCCTCTGTCTATTGCTCCCTCCTCATGAAAAATAAAAGGACATTTCCCAAACTGATTTAAATGTAATGACTGTGATATATATAACATATATAATAAGAACATTGGTGATTGCACAGCTATTATATTTGTAACATGAATGATTAGATTCCAAACTATATATGGCAAGTCAGACTTTTGTGGTATGATGACAGTAAATCTATCTTCATCTTAACACCATGAAACTGGCAACTCTGGGCCTTGCATTCATGAATAGGTTGAGAAAGAAATCCTATGGCTGCTGTAATTTATCACTCCTCCAGAATCTGTAATAGGACGTAGCCTCCTTCACTTAACTCAACCAGAATCAATGTATTTATGAAAAAGATAGACGCAAAAAAGCTGGAGTAACTCAGCGGGTCAGGCAAGGAATAGGTGACATTTCGGGACGAGACCCTTCTTCAGACTGAGAGCCAGGGGAAAGGGAAATGAGAGATATAGAACAGAATCATTAATGCAAAAAAAAGTACCGATGGTAAAGGAAACAGGCCATTGTTAGCTGTGGGCTAGGTGAAAACGAGTTACAGACAATGAGACTCAACAAGACGACTTTGAAGCTACTACAACTTGTGTGGTGGAGGGATGGAGTTGGAGAAATCAATATTCATCTGTTGGGTTGTAAGCTGCCCAAGCAAAATCGAAGGGCTGCTCCTCCAATTTGCACTGACAACGGAGGAGGCTCCGGACAGAAAGGTCGGTGTGGGAATGGGAAAGGGAATTAAAGTGTTTGGCAACTGGGATATCAGGTGGGCCTAGGTGGACCGAGCCACCCAACGACCCACCAAAATGTCACCTATTCCCTTTTCTCCAGAGATTCTGTCCGACCCGCTGAATTACTCCAGCTTTTTGTGTCCATCTTCGGTTTAAACCAGCATCTGCAGTTCCTTCCTACACATTTATGAAAAACTCAGGCATTTATAAACTGATCTTGTTATAATGTACATGAAGTTTAATTGTGGACTATAACATAATTGATGTTAGCAAAGAGTTTAATTGTGAAGTCTGATGTTATATATGTGGGTTGTAATTTCAGGTACATATTTCAATACAATGGATTTCATTTTGTTTCAGCAATGCCTCTGTTTCTACTTTGCAAGAAATGTTCGCCATCTAGTGGCAACTTATGGTAATTGTGAGCATTCGGCAGTTTCCATGTCAGGAAGTGTTGCTAAGGCAGAGGACGGCCATTTCCTTGCAGTAAACAGCTCTGAAGTAAACATTCAGCATGACTCACCAGGACCCATGGAGTTTGACAAGAATTACATTATACATCATTTAAAGTAAAAACAGTCACTGGAGACAGCATATTGTAATCATAATATCATGTGAGCGGAGTAGAATTAGGTCATTCGTGCCATCAAGTCTACTCTGCCACTCAATCATGGCTGATCTATGTCTCCCTCCTAACCCCATTCTCCTGCTTTCTCCCCATAACCTCTGACACCCGTACTAATCAAGAATTTGTCTATCTCTGCCTTAAAAAATATCCACTGACATGGCCTCCACACCCTTCTGTGGCAAAGAATTTCACGGATTCACCACCCTCTGACCAAAGAAATGACTCCTCAATATCCTTCCTAAAAGTACGTTCTTTAATTCTGAGGCTCTGACCTCTAGTCCTAGACTCACAAGTGGAGAAAGCCTCTCCACATCCAGTCTATCCAAGCCTTTCACTATTCTGTTGTGCTGTCAGGTTGGTTCAATGGTGCTTTATCTGTCACATATGTAACTGCATAGTGAAATTATTTTTGCATATTTACACTTGAAGGCGTCGCCATGCCTTGCTGCCATCTCCACAGCCCAAAATACAATCCGCCCACACGCTCGGTCTACTGGTGCAGTTCCCGATCCAGGCAAGCCCCAGGCTCCTGCGGGGCCTCCTCCTCTGTCGCTTTCAATCAGATCAGCCCGAGAACCAGCATTCCTCCCCTCGCCCGGATATCTATGTGCCACGGGGAAACCTCCTGAGGCCAACCTTGAAGACACTGGAGGCATTAATCTGGTTCACCCTCTGACTGGCTCGTGCTCCTCGCATCTGCCGTGACCAGTGGCTCCCTCCTGGTTCTGCGGTCTTCTGGTCCTCAGGGTTGGTTCCCGCATTCCATGGCAGCGACACCTCGGGAAGTCCTCTGCCACACGCCATCGTCGTGTGATCATGTTATATCAACTTGATGTGGTTTTCCTTGGAACACTGATTTGCTGTCGAGAGCAGCGCAGATTGCTGCGGGAGGTTATTGTATGGTGAGGCTGGAAAGAGATGGGTTTTGGAGTGTTGATGATAATGTGGCCAGATAATAGAGATACAACACTATGGAGCCCAGCTTACTGCCAACAGAGAGCAGAATGGAACAGCTAAACAGATGCCTTCCATTCACCCAAAAATAAAATACAATGCAAATCTGAAAAATGCCAGAAAATATTGTATACATTGAACAGCTTAGATAGCGTCTGTGAAGAGAGAAACTGCGTTAATGTTGCAGGAAAAATGAGAGTTTTAGCTCGCAGAGAAAGTAGGGAAGTGGCAGAGAAAAAAAGGGAAGATTCCTCACAAAGATAAGAGACGGAGTTGGGTTAAAGAACTCAATGCAATGGCAATGTCTGGGTGAGGTGTTAGTAGGAAGAGAAAAATTAAATCAAGAGAAGAAATAAAAACTAACGATATGAAATATGAAAAACAGAGGAGAAGCAGTTGACTAAATTAATTGAAATGATTGAAGTTTGCATTACGTCCTGCAGGCTTTAACATACTAAACGGAAAATGGTCATTGACCTTAACTGGATAAATGGAGGAGGCCAAATAAAGGAGTCGGAGTGAATGGGAAGTAGAATGGAAGTGATTCTACTGGCATCTCAGGGTTATCTTTGCAGACTGAAGAAAGACATTCTGAAAAGTGATCATGCAACCTAGGTTTGGTAATTCAAAGAGACCACATTTTCAGGAACCTGAAGCAATGCTGGCTTTCTTCACTCCTTTTTTCCTTATTGTCCTGGGACTAAAACACTCTTTCTAGGTGAAGTTGTGACTCATTTGTAAGCAGACGTGCAGCATCAGGTGTTCACAATGCTGACTTTTCTTAATGCGTTGGTAACGGCCATTAAAAAGGCGAATGCAAAGATGGTCCTGTATTTGGTTTATCACCAAGGAAGAGAGATGCGCCAAATAATTAAGTCTGTCAATGAGACAGTGGAAGAGGTTTTCAAAACCTTCCCGAGAATTATTAAAACCTGCAATGCAAAGAGGAAGATTTGACGGAGTCATTGATCCGAGATAGGAATTCAAGATGAAGGTTTTAATGAGCAGAGGTTGAAAAAAGTCGTGTTAGCTTTGGTAACATTTGGCACCGAGCTGCCGAAATTCAGAGTTGATGAGTTGAGAACAGACAACACAATTTAGTCCATGCCCGTCAACCCAGCACAGAGAACAATAATGGCGTAAAATATGCAAATATTGTGGTAAACAATATGAATGGCAGGAGAAATGCCAAGTTTACAAGAGGAATGCCACTAATATAAAAGGGCTTTTCATCCCAGAGTGGAGGGAGGAAGACTAGTAGCAGGCAGAGGAGTACTAGTGAAGGGACAAGGCCAGTACACAAGCTCACATAAGTCTACAGTTCATCTAAGTGAAGATGAAAACCATCTTGTTGCTGCAAAACAGAGTGGAATTATAGAAAGTTAACAGATTAGAGGAGGCCAAATACCTAACACAGATCTTTGCTAGTATGGAAGGAAAAGAGATACAATTCAGGGAGACAACGGTGCTATGTGTAATATAAAATTTGTATGCAAGCTTGCAGCGACAAGCACTAATGTTGTACAAATAAAAAACACTGCAATGCTACATAATTTTATAAAATGTCGACGTTATAATCTTTATCCAATGTTCTACGAAATGGCCAAAATATTTCCAATAACACTGTGCTTTATTCCTTCCAGATTTACAGCTTTTGAGAGTTCTTCAACGTGTTAAGTATTCAGCCAACTTGATGATGTCAGTAGGGATAGTACTGGCAAAACATCCACAATGTACAAGATGTCGATTATCTGACAGTGAAGCTCTCTGTGCTCGGTGACATTAATAAGGGACGACATATATTCCATTAATCCAACAGATGTGGGGCGAGGCTGAAAATCTCCAAGGCAACCACAAACATGGTTCCTAAACACGGCTATCATTGATCGGACTTTACTGGCTTTATTTTGCACTAAATGTTATTTCCTTATCATGTATCTGCACACTATGAATGGCTTGATTACACTCATGTATTGTTTTTCCGCTGACTGTTTAGCACACAACAAATGCTTTTTACTGTACTTCGGTACACGTAACAAATGAAACTGACCTGAACAGTGACACCATCACCCAGTTACCCTGACGACACAAAGGAGCATCATAGCAGCTGGAGTCGAGGTGAGGATGAGAGGACCACTGTATACTTTTATTAATCCACAATAATCCCATTATGCTGGGCCTGGATCCTTGGGGCAGATGTCTTGTTGACACTTAGTGCAATTTCAAAGAGCTGTTTAAACAGCTGCCATGGGCATAATAGGTCAATGCACTATAGACACACTGTGAAAGACAGATCAATGGCACACCTACACAAATCCCCAAAGCCCCTGACGATGTTGTGATCTAGTCTCCGAGGCTGATCTTAGAGCATCCTTCAAGAGGGTGAATCCATGCAGAGTGTCCATACATGGTGGTGTATCTGGCCAATGCTAAAGACCCTTGTGGACCATCTGGCTGGTGTATTTAAATGCTCCAGCGTCTGAGGTCCTCATCTGCTTCATATCAGTGCACAAGGCAAGCAAGCATGGTGACCCGTCTCAATGACTACTGTCCAGCAGCTCTTGCAGCCACTGTAAGGAATTGTTTTGAGGGGTTGGTTATGGAACAAATCAACTCCTGCTTTAGAAATTACCTGGGTGGTCAACTTGTCTCTCGCCATAACAGTTCAACAACAGATGCTATCTCACTGGCTCTCCACACTGCTCTGGACCTTCTCGATAACAGGAACACATACAACATTGAGTCTGAAGAAGGGGTTCGGCCCGAAACGTTGCCTATCTCCTTCACTCCCTAGATGCTGCTGCACCCACTGAGTTTCTCCAGCCTTTTGTGTACCCTCGATTCTCCAGCATCTGCAGTTCCTTCTTTAACACATACAACATGCTCCTGTTCATCGACTACAGCTCAGCATCAACTCAATCATCCCCTCCAGGCTCATTTTGAATTTTCTCTACATACACCCCCTGCCAAGGCAACACGTAACGTGCTCCCAATTGATAATTAATATTCCTCAATCTGTCTTAGGGCCACTGAGCCATTGACTACACATGTTGTCCTGTCCAACAGTACATGGTCACCACTCGACCGCGCCTTTCCAAAACAGACTTTAGAGGTGGTGACTTTAAAATACATTTGTAAACCATCAAATGTGAACAAAGGAAAAATCAGAAATTAAGGTTCAATTAATTTTCGGTTATGATTTACACACTGTCAGTATTAGTGAAAGGTTAAACACAAAGACCTGCAGAGGCTGGTTTACCAAAAAAGACAAAAGGTGCTGCAGTAACTCAGCAGGTCAGGCAGCATTGTGACATTTCAAATCTGGAGATGCATGCCAACATAAAGTGTCATCTATCCATTTTCTTCAGAGATGCTGCCTGCGTTAGTTCAGCACTTTGTGTCCTTTTATGGGCTAACAGAACTAGTGTGAACGGGTAAATGATGGCGGGTGTGGACTCAAAGGGGCGACGGGCCTAATTTCAATGCTGTATCACTAAACTAAACTAAATTCATGTTCTCCAGAGATGCTGCCTGACCTGCTGAGTTACTCCAGCACTTTGTGTCTTTTTTAGTCAAATGTTAGTGGGACAAGATATTTTCTTGATGCACGTTCTTTCAAATGAAGCTAAACATTGTTTTACCTCTTCAGGTCGACTAAGAACATGTCCCTCTGGTCCGGTAATTCCGAGCTCCAACATTCGCTTTTGCTCCTATGGACAGATTGGCTCATTAATAATATAAACAGCAGTGGTTCTGGCACCGTTTAAAACCAAGTACAATCACGTCAGACTTTAGATTATCAGCATTAACTCTTCAGCTCCTAATTATCCTTGAACAGATTTTTGGACAGTGACTCAGGCAAACCAGCAGGAAGAAGTTGCTTTCCTGATCATATCTTCAAGGTAGGTATTTCCTTTTTCCAATGGGATCACTTACTGTGTCCCATTGGAAAAATTAGGCTTTAGTAGAATTAGGCTATTCGGCCCATCAGGTCCGCCATTCAATCATAGCTGATCTATCTCTCCCTCCTAACCCCATTCTCCTGCCTTCTCCATATAACCGCTAACACCTGTGCTAATCAAGAATCTATCTACCTCTGCCTTAAAAATATCCATTGACTTAGCCTCTACAGCCTTTTGTGGTGAAGAATTACCACACTCTGACTAAAAAAAAAATCACCTCATCTCCTTCCTAAAAGAATGTCCTTTAATTCTGAGGCTATGACCTCTAGTCCTGGACTCTCCCACTAATGGAAACATGGTGACTTAGTGCGGTGATATGAAGCTATTTCGACCTTTTCTAGTCTATACTGTGACATACTAAAACCGAACCATGAAAGCATGTGGTTTTACTGTTGTCTAATAATGTATGTTTGGGGCTGGGAAGTTGGGGTAAAATAAATTAGGCCATAGTTATATTACGGTGTATATTGAAATAGCATTTATTTCCTTGAGTTATGAAAACTGCATGTGCCACTTTCACCATCTTTAAATAGCTCAGCTTCAGACACATTATCAAAGCCAAATGTTACCTCCTGAATGATGTCTCCATTCTCAGCATGCACCTGTGCTATAGCACCCAGTTCTCGGATGATGCTGAAGATGTCATATATCTGCCAGTGGAAAAAGGGCACACTATTAACATCTGTGCTTCAGGAGGTATAGTCAAACAAGTATAGTTAATCCATTATCCATGATTATTACCTGTGCGTCACTGCACTGATATTTGTCCTTGTAGGCCATGAACACAAGAAAGGAGTTCACACCTAGTTGACCAAAACAGAAAAAATAAATACATATTGTGCCGAGTGCTGCAAGCTCAAACTTCGCATCTGCAACAGTTCATACCGAAAATGTATCTTAAAACGTTTAACAACGGTGCTTCATTTAATTCAGTTTACTTTCATTTAAAAATTGTGTGCAGGCCACGGAGCAAAGTATTGGGATTCACCAAAGAGTATCAACAAAAGTTTTAAAGAAACATTTCTCCCAAAGGAATGATGTGCCCTCAAACATAGTGCCACAAACAACCTTGATAAATATTGATGCTTTAGAATCGTGGAACAGTTCATGAATAATTAAAATTTCCACCACATGTTATTTTCCTTTTTTATCATTGGCAAGATACATGTGTGGTGCTACACATGAGCTGGGGGACAGCAGCTTGCTGCATCTGCTGGCCCACTCTGCTACTAGCATCACCATCACGTTGCTGTATGCTTCTGTTACAGTTCTGCAAACGTTAAAGGAACAGGTCTAACAAATGTACCTTCTGAGGAAGGGTGTCGACCCGAAACGTCACCCATTCCTTCTCTCCCGCTGAGTTACTCCAGCATTTAGTGTCTACGTACCATTTGTCAAGAAAGCTAAATCATGCTTAGATATTCTTAGAATTCTGCCTCCAGTCATTTAATTTACATATTTTCAATGCAGCGTCAATGGGCACATATTTCTTTTTTTTGCCACATGATCTATTAAATTCAAACAAATATCAAAACATGGGTGGGGGGTAAAATAGCCCCAATGGGTGGAGATGGATGGAAAATTGAGCTGGTCCTTTTCAGAACTAACTAGACCACAAGGCAATCACATGGTATATTTCTTCCCTGCATACGTTTATCACTAAAGGGATTAGAGTCTAGATTATCTGTCATGGGATACACAGTTGTCACCACAACAATTTAAAACGTCATTATCTAGCTTTTATTTACCAGAATAACAGTGGTTGTTTGGAAATAGTAAGTGCTCCAAACACTATCAAATCGTGAACTTCACCTTGGAGGTGTGTCTTGTAAGAAGTCAAATGTCGAGAACATCTGATGAACAACAGATCGATCGACCTCCACCCTAGAAGCCACTTAAAATTTTACTATTTACCTTTGTCTTTGACCAAAGTTTCCATCTCTTCGCGCAGGCCTTCATGCCAACGTGTAATATCGACATGTAAAGAATAGTCACAACAGGACTTGCTGTCAGCCCATTCTCTCCATTGTTCATAGGCAGAGATAAGGCTGGATCCAGGTTCGGGTTCGGAAAGGACATGATCCACTATGATGTTCAACAAAGACAAATTATGTATGCAGTTAGACGTCCATTCCGGCTTTAAAAAAATCTTTCACATTCGCAATTTTCCCTTTTTATCCTCTTCCTTTCAATGCCTAGCATTCCAACGTAAGAGCTATTTTGTAATGGAAATTGGGATTGTCTGCTCCAAAAGGAAATCCATACTGTGGTTAATGTTTGGCCACCCAGTCCATGTGTGGTGTAAAGAGGCAGTTAATATTTGGGTGAGTCTTCTCTGTGAATTTTATCACTGGCATGCAAGCGCTCACTGTGACCAGGTCTCCTGTAAAATGATCCTAATGTGCATGTTGAAAGGGGGCTGTTTGGAAATAATAGGTGGCTTTGTGCTCCACAGACAATCAGATTGAAAAGGCAAAGCTCGTAAAAACAGGCAAGTGCTCAACTTAGTGTAATGATCACAGCTGCTGGAGTGACAATGCTAATTTGACAGTATATCTACCTTGCCCACTCTTGGGTTATTAATGGCGGATAACATTGCTTTTTTGTCTGGAAATAGGAAAACATGTGTGAGCAAGAGAATTCAACAATGTACTTAAGGGTATCTATGTCAGCCAGAAGGTAGCTCATCAGTTTATCATAACTGAACTATTCCATCCTTAAATGCTGATATATATCTTATAATATTAAAAGTCTGATCTTGGATGTGTATTTATGTGCATGTATGTGTGTGCATGCATGCGTGCGTGTGTGTGTGTGTGATGTTCGTATGCGTTTCACATCTCCTCGAAAACACGACACGCTAATGGTGAATTATTTACATATTCCAATAGAGATTTATGCCATGGTCAAAAATCGCCTTATCAGAGAATTTGATGCATTATTTCTCGAGTTAATTATGAAAATGTTCAAAAAATTCAATTTTTTGATTACGTCACAATGGCTCTGCTCCTCGCAGCCTGCTGCCCTATGTTCCACCCGCAGCGATGGACGTCACCCCCCTCCCCCTCCCTCCTCCCCTCCCCCCTGTTCTTCAAAAGATGCAGAAAGAACGAGCAAGTGGGCTTTGTACTGCAGCTCCCGAGCGCTTCCAAGGGCTCACGAGTGCTTCCGATGTCACGAGCACTCCCAAACTTCCTGGATTGCTTTTCCAGAACTTTCTCAATGGTCATTACCCCCTCACCCTCCCTCTACCCCGTCTCCGTCACACTCCCTCTCTACCCCCCCCCTCTCTACCCCCTCCTTCTCTGCCCCCTCCCTTTCTGCCCCCCCTCCCTTTTTTCCCTCCCTCCCTCTCTGCCCCTCTCCCTCTCTGCTCCCCCCCCCCTCTGGTGATTGCATTCGGGAACCAGCCCTCCCCTGTGATGCAGCACAGCCCTCAATCACTACTCCCCTCTCTCTCCCTCTCTAACCCCCCTCCCCCCCTCTAGCTGCGCCTGCGCAGTTGGGGTTTATGCATGAGTGGATAGGGCGGGGGATGGAGTAAAAGGAGCGAATGAATAATAATATAATATCAAGGGGTGGGTTAGTGTGTGTGTGTGACGCCAATGGCCACCACCCCCCCCCCCCCCCCCCCACCCCGCAATTTCACGTTAAGGGGACGGGACCCAACGGGTCCCACTTGGTCTAGTATATATATATATATATGTGTGTGTGTGTGTGTGTATATATATAAATAAAATGCAGAATCATTTGTCTTTACTGGGTATTTCTGTTATTTCTCATATCACTTGAGTGAATTCACATCAGTGAATTTAATAATATGACCCTTACATTGAATTATTTAAAGTGCCATAAGTTTACATAAATTGGCCATTTTAACTTATTTCTGGATCTGAAATAAGGGAAACAGAACACGCATTTCTTACTTATCATAGTGGTTCCTCCTGCCAGTGCCGCTTTGGTTCCTTGATAGAAGTCATCAGCACTGTTCATGCCCATGCATGGCATCTGCAGATGAGTGTGGACATCAATGCCACCAGGTATGACCATCTGTCCATTGGCTTCAATTATCTTTACACCTCCAGGAACAATGAGGTTATCTCCAAGTTGCCTGAGAAGACATCACAGGATATGTTAGACTGTTGTGAGGTAATATTGGAAATAGTAATATATACACAAAGCATGCATTGTACATATATGTTACATAACACTGCCTTTTCAACAAACAGGTCTTTATAGTTTGACTGTTTCTTTCAATTAAATATATAAATTTCTGCTCCATTATTTAAAGATAATTTTTAGTTATCTATTCTTCTTTCTCGTTTTCCGTTTTGGTCTCTGCGATATCCTTTTGTTTCCTAATGTTTAGCATGTTTTCTTTGTAAAGCTTTAGTGTTGAAAATTGTGGCAATTTATATTATGTTTTGCATGAACTCATGAAAGACTTCTTACAATTATTAGTTCTGTGCATATTGACCTTGTCACTTGCACAGTGGAAGTAGACTATGACTGTATAAATTAGGGAACTAAAAATAGAAACCAGTTAAGTGTTTTCCTAGTAATAATGTAATCCTTCCATCATTAATTTATGCGACATGTCATAGTCAGAAGCCAGTTGGCATTTGTTCATGGTTGTAAAAAATGTTTCAATTACAGTAGGTTACAATCATGGAGTCAGTTGTGCAGCATGAAAACAGTACCTCCAGTCTACAGTGTCTATGACGACCATCATGTCTATCTATGCTAATCCAGCCTGTCCACATTCATTCCATGTCCCGCTATGCCTTAGTTATGCAAGTACTTCCCTCCTAAATGTCATGACTATTCCTGTCTCCAACATCTCCTCCAATAGCTCATGTTAAATAACACCTAACGTTCGTGTAAAAAATTACCCCTCAGATAGAACAATAAGGAGTAGGGAAATCACAGATGCTGCAAGAATAAAAGGGGTGTAATAGTGGGGAATTTAAGCTATTCCAAATATTGAAAATATAGGACTACCATGCAATGCTAAGGGCTTGGGTTGGGTGGAATTTGTTAAGTGTATTCAGACAAAGGTTCTCAATTATTGCCTTATTAGAGAAGGGACAAAGTTCAATAGACAATAGACAATAGGTGCAGGAGTAGGCCATTCGGCCCTTTGAGCCAGCACCGCCATTCAATGTGACCATGGCTGATCATCCCCTATCAGTACCCCGTTCCTGCCTTTTCCCCATATCCCCTGACTCCGCTATCTTTAAGAGCCCTATCCAGCTCTCTCTTGAAAGCATCCAGCGAACCTGCCTCCACCGCCCTCTGAGACAGAGAATTCCACACACTCACAACTCTTTGTGAGAAAAAGTGTGTCCTTGTCTCCGTTCTAAATGGCTTACCCCTTATTCTTCAACCTCTTGGGAAATTAAGAGGCCGGCTGATTGAACTGTTAATAGGGGAGCACTTTGGAATCGGTAACCATAATTCCTTTAATTTTCAAATAATTGTGGAATGGATAAGACTGGTCCAAAAGTTGAGGTCCCAAAACTGGGCAAGTCCAATTCTGATGGTATTCGCCATAAACTTTTCAGAAGTTGATTGGGTGAGGAGGTTTGCAGATAAAGGTACTTCTTGTAAATGGGAAGTTTTAAAACATTTTTGAAGAGATGAGAAGAAGATTGATGAGAATAGTGTAGCAGACATTGTCTACATGGACTTTAGCAAGGCCTTTGACAAGGCACTACATGATAGGTGGGCCTGGAAGTTGAGATTATATAAGATCCAGTGCGAGCTAGCCAACTGGCTACAAAATGGGCTTTAAAGTAGAAGATAGACTGTGATGGGAGAGGTAATAAAAATAAACTGCAGATGCTGGTTTATACCACAGGTAGACATAAAATGCTGGAGTAACTCCAACTGGTTGGGCAGCTTCTCTGGAGAAAATGGATCAATTACATTTTGTATTGAGAAACATCAGAGTTTGAAGATGGGACCCAACTCAAAACACCATCTATCCATTTTCTCCAGAGATGTTGCCTGACCCGCTGAGTTGTTCCAGTATTTTGTGTCTATCCGTGATGGTAGAGGGTTGTTTTTCAGACTGGTGGCCTGTAATGAGCGGCATGCCGCAGACATCAGCTCTGGGTCCATGATTGTTTGTTATTTATATTGACACTTGAGATTTGAATGTAAATGATCTGTTTACTAACTTTGCATGTGTGCCCAAAGTTGGTGATATAGTGGATAGTGAAGAAAGTTACTCCAAGACTACAATGGGACTGTGATCAAATGGGCCATTGGGCTGAGCAAAAGCAGATGAAGCTTAATTCAGAACAATGTAAGGTGCTTAAATGTGACAATCTTCACTTTGGTAAACATAGGACATTGGACATTTTCAGTACAACATTTTACAGGCTAGATTTTCAAGGTGACTTTACTGTTACTTCAATTCCAATATCAATAAATATAAAGTGGTAAAGTGTGGAATTACAACATCTGTTTGAAAATAAGAAATTTATATTTTGTTCATTACTGGATGTTAATTATAACGTAAAAATGTTAATAATGACAGAGTACAAAAACATTGCAGCAGTGATGAGGAAAAGCATCTAACATTGGAAAATTCAAAGACTATGTGCAGCTGTTGTTCAGGAAAAGCATTGCAGACCAAGGTCATTATTTACCCTTCCTGAGTGATGAAATATTTTCATGGAAACATTGAATCTTTTACAATCCAAAAATTAGCACTCCCAGCTGCAAGCCTGTTATTGAAGTACTGAGATACGTATGGCAAATAGTTGGAGAACAAATATGAGCAAGCTAAGTCAGGAACATCATAGATACAAGTACCTGCAATAAATCTCGGATAACTGGTGGTCTCGGGTTCTTGTGTGTGTTGGACTAGCGGGTTTTGCATAATTTCATATACTTCTTTTAATAACCAAATACACTTTAATCTCGCTTACATGATAAACAGTAGGGTAATAAATTTATTGGTGAATTTATTGAAAAGAAGAGGGAAAAAGAACCCTATGAACCTTAAAGGCCCTTTCAGCTTGCATGCTTTGACCAGTCAAAATAGACCAAAATTTACAAGCACTCCAGACCCCAGCGCTGGCTGCAAATCTACTCATGTCCCTGATACGAGATGATCCCAGCTCTAGAACCCACAGTCCTGGTACTGACCACTTATCCTGCTGGCACTCTGGAACTTTGGTTCACGATCTGGGATAATGAGTGAGCTAGATGCCGAAGCATTAGGATTACCAAATAATCAGATGCCAGGTTATTGAACTTTGGCAGTAGAATGCATTGCTGGAAACAAATGTTTATGAAATGTGACATTTCAAGAAAATTGCTTCCAGGTTTTAGGAAATTGAAATAGAAAACACTCACACTGCTATCTCAGATAATGCAAAAATCAGAAACTTTTTGCCATTTGGAGCTGCAGGGCAGATCTAAATTTACACAGAAGAGTACATTGTGCATTGCTGGAATACAGCTAAGCAATTCCTGGCACAAAGGTATCCAGTGCCAAAAGCAAACAACAGAGGAAATGACAACATTGTTGAAATCAGGGAAACCATCAGACCGATCTGACGCCAGTTCAAGTTAACGTCAACACTGGCAAACATTTTAGCACTTCAACCTTTGTCGCTGTTAGCTTCAAGAAAAGGATCCTTATCCTTCGAGCACACAAGTGAATTGAACCACTGCCGGTATAAGCTGCAGAGAACCAAAACTCTAACTGTTTTGTTGAGTACCATTAAATAATCGAGTAGGAAGGATATTTGTAATGCAGAAGATCATGCCACAATTGAGTAGACTGAGAAAAAGTTAATAATACAAGCAAAGACATTTCTACTGCTGCTAGTCATTTGTCTCCAGGCTTCTTGACATACTTTGATCACTCTGCTTTCAATGATCTGTAGCTGACTTGTGTCGCAATGTTAGAGTAAAAATACTGTTCGTTCTGAGGAAGTGTCCTGTCTCCCATTATGCTATCCCACAGCAATGCAGCTCTAGCATGCATTGACAAGTCTGGGGGAGAGGCAGTGCTGAACACAAATTATTTTGTTAATGCTTTCAGCATTGGTATGAATTGCCGATAAGTTAAACCCAACATTGCTGGTTAAATCTTTACAGCTGCTCAAAAAGGCTTTTAGCACTTTGGCCTTCATCAGTCAGAGTATTGAGTATAGAAGTTGGGAGGTCATGTTGCAGTTGTATTAGACGTTGGTGAGACCACATTTAGAATATTGTGTTCAGTTCTGGGCACCATGTTATAGGAAAGATATTGTCAAGCTTGAAAGGGTTCAGAAAAGATTTACGAGGATGTTGCCAGGACCAGAGGGTGTGAGCTATAGGGAGAGGTTGAGTAGGCTGTGTCTCTATTCCATGGAGCGCAGGAGGATGAGGGGAGATGTTATAGTGGCATACAAAATCATGAGTGGAATAGATTGGGTAGGTGCACAGAGTCTTTTACCCAGAGTAGGGAAATTGAGGACCAGAGGACATAGGTTTAAGGTGAAGGGGAAAAGAGTTAATAGGAATCCGAGAGGTAACTTTTTCACACAGAGGGTGGTGGGTTTATGGATCAAGCTGCCAGAGGAGGTTGTTGAGGCTGGGACTATCCCACCATTTAAGAAATAGTTGGACAGGTACATGGATAGGACAGGTTTGGAGGGGGATGGACCAAGTGCAGGCAAGTGGGACTGGGGTAGCTGGGACATTGTTGGCCAGTGCGGGCGAGTTGGACTGAGGGCATTTTTCCAGACTGTTTTAATCTATGACTCTATGCTGTTGGTTTTCATGATTTCCATGCTTCATTTGCATGTACTTATGCAATTAAAATGCCCATGTTGTCTACAATGGATTAATAGGCACATTTTGATCTGAGAATATGAGCATCTACTTCATTTGTATGAAAATGAAATCTCTTGCTGGGCAGCAGGAAAAGCTCTGTTTTCTTGGGTAGTTTCATGACTAATTTCAATTCAGCAAAAATGTAGATTGATGATTGTTTCAAATGCACTGCAGATAGATTTCACTATTAGTGTCATAATTTATCCTAATTAAGAAGCAAAAACTTCAAAGGCTGGAAATCCAAATAAAAGAAAACTGATAATTCTGTAAATACTCTGTACAACAGACAGCTTCTGTGGGGAGAGAGGTATAATAAAAATTTCAGGTTAATGATCTTTCATCAAAACTGAGAAAAGTCAGTGGACAGCACAGCCTGTATTTCAACCCAATTAGTTACAATCTATCAATAGATGCCATGTGGGGGAAATTTGATTTTACTTACTTGATAATCCCATCTTCTAGGTAAATATCGGCATAAAATGACTGGTCATCATTGACTATCTTGCCTCCTTTAATAAGTAAGCGGTCGCTCTGGAAAAGATAAAGAATTAGGTATTTTAAATGTGCTTACTATTTTGCTATCATGGACAATGTAAGATTTCTGAAAATATAAAGAGAAATAGGTATAACAGATTATTTGGGTCAACACTAGATTGGAGAAAATATTTTTTTTTGCTGAGAAGCAAAGATGGTTGAGATAAGATTTGACAGGTATAGAGAAGCATGTTGGTTTAGATGGGGTAAGCTGAGGGAAGTTGTTCCCACTAGGAGATGACAAGGGCAGCGCACATTAATATGGTGAAGGGCAAAAGTTAGAGGGTGGGGTGTTTGGATTTTTTTTTCACAAACAGAGCAGTGATGAGTCCGGAACCACTGCCTAAAGAGTGGTGACATAGTTAAATTGAGCTTTCAAAGGGGAAACTTGGTAGGTACTTGAAGACTAATTGAACTGTTCCACAGAAAAGCTCCCCAGTAAATATTCATTGAGTGCAGTACTGATTACAGTCTATAACCCATTATTGATGGTCTTTGTTGAAAGAGGAATTGTGCACTAGAGTTGTTAGATTTCCTCAAATTTCTGTCATGGGTTCTAGCCAAGCAAACAAGGGGCTTTGATTCAAGATCAGACACATGACAGTACTCACAATGTACCTTCTTGCTATCACTGTGATGTGACCCTTTGAATTATCAGCAATGTAGTAAATCAGAGAGTGTATGACCAAATGAGCGGAGCTGTTGCCTTAAATGTTTGTGTATCATTGTTTGGGAGAACTGAATCCATAAAGTTAGAAAATTATTAAACACAAAACTGAACAATTATTCACACTATTTTTGTTTTGAGTGTTGTCGGGATCTAATGACTTTCAACCACGCATCCACTATTTTTCTGTTCCTTATGCATTTTACATGCCATATACTGAACTCCCTGCATGAATGAGGATTTTTCTCACTGTTCTGCGTAACATCAGTTGAGCAGGTGGAATAACATGGAAATCTATACTTTTTGTAGCCCAATACAGTTTGCAGGAATTGCCACCTGAAGTCATGGCAGACAATGGGACAAAGCCACCCAACTGCATGCGTGATTCCTGCAATTGACACAGCAGTTCTGGAGTGTAGAAACACCCGGTGAATGTTAAGACTCAGTTGATGTGTCACCTTGAAAATGCTTCATCTATTTCCCGGATTGCGTGGAAGATGGTGCAATGTGACATAATTGGTGTCACTGAATGAAACAGTTGTTATTCAATATGGCAACTCCTCCAGACTCTAACACCAGCCCACTGCAATGCCTACAAGGATACTAGAAAATATCCAAGCTGTGGCATACCAAGCAATAGCAGAAATGCTGCAAAAAGTACATCCTGGCTGCCATTCCAAACTCCAGACGCATCGACAGATCCATAACTGCTAGATACTGCAATATATGGTACCACTACAGTTCTTCCTATTGAATTCTGTTTTCTTGGCAAAAAATGGGAGCAAATTTCAGCAGCAGCTTTGTGAGTTTTTTTGAAGACTGAAGGGATTTGAAGCTGAAAAGATCCATGCAGGTTGGGAAAGTTAACCCACAAAGGTCTGTAAGAGGTATCTCTCGCAGATGAGCAGAAAGGAGTTGCCAGCAAAGGATTTACTCTTGTACTCTCCCCATGTCGCTAAGATTTGCAGTGATCCTCTTGATGTACATCTTTAAATATCTGTAATGGTGACTCTTGGCAGAGAGAATATTAGCACAGCACATAATAATACGATCAGAATGTACTATAGAGATGGTTAGGTCCATCCAGCTGCCTAATATATTTCTTCTGCACATCAATAGTGCACTCAACAATAACCCTGTTTCATTTGCAGAGTATATTTATACAAAGTAAATATTTAGCGGAATATAAGGAAACTATTGAATGGTGATAAGTTATGGTTTCAAATTATGTTTAATTACTCAGCTGGCACTCAGAAACGTGATTTTCAGCTTTACCCCTAATGGGAGGATACAGCTGTAAAGTTACGGGAGAATGACTTGTGTGAAAGGAAATGTTTAAAAACTTTGTGATATTGATGATCACAGGTGTGCTGTACAATCAGCAAATGGAGTTATCTATAATTCTTTCATGTGGTAGACTGTGTAATGGTGCATATCGGACAATGTATCTGTACCAAGAGCCTTTCACATTGTTGGTTATCTGAATCAATGTATAGGATTATTCACCATAAGCAAACAAGTAAAGCCCCTATAAGTTGCTTCATTTATTTTTCAGCTCTGCACTGCTCATTGTTCAGCGTTGCACCTCAACGCATAAAGTGATGAAGAGGTGCATGGCTTATGGTGAAATTGTATTGTATGTTGAAAGCTTGCACAGCTCTGATGTCTTCATTTGTGAATCGAAGCCTATATAAGCACAGGTCCTCAAAGAAGAAGCATGTGTCTCCTGTCTGTAAAAGGGGTGCTGGATGTGGATGGCAATTATCCCTGATGTAGTTAAGGTGGATGGCATCCCTCCACCAGATAGTCTTGCATCATTTCAAATCATAGACAGGGAACTGCATCAAGGGGGAATCTACTGTTCATTCTTATTTACAACCAGGTTCCTCCACTTTATATCCAATAGTTTGTATTTTCCTCAGGTAGAACTTGGGCTCTCAATTAATAACTTCCTCAAAGATTGAGTTATGGGTTCAAATCGAGTGACAATGACAGACTTTTATTTGCAGACTTCAATGCTGCTCTGTTCTGAATGAAAGAAAACTCATGTTGATGCACGGAATATCAAGCTAGTCTTGACCAGTTTCTGAGTGTGTTCAGCTTGATGATCCTAATGTAATGATAGACTCGGCTTGTACTCGCTGAAATTTAGAAGATTGAGGGGGGATCTTATAGAGACTTACAACATTCTTAAGGGGTTGGACAGGCTAGATGCAGGAAGATTGTTCCTGATGTTGGGGAACTCCAGAACAAGGGGTCACAGTTTAAGGATAAGGGGGAAGTCTTTTAGGACCGAGATGAGAAAATCATTTTTCACACAGAGAGTGGTGAATCTGTGGAATTCTCTGCCACAGGAGGTAGTTGAGGCCAGTTCATTGGCTATATTTAAGAGGGAGTTAGTTGTGGCCCTGTTGGCTAAAGGGATCAGGGGGTATGGAGAGAAGGCAGTACAGGATACTGAGTTGGATGATTAGCTATATTGAATGGCGGTGCAGACGCGAAGGGCCGAATGGCCTACCCCTGCACCTATTTTCTATGTTTCTATGTAACATCAGCTAGATATTAATGTATGCTCATAACTAGACCCTAATGTTTCAGCTAGCGCAGGAAGGAGACACTGTTTTCTTGCAACTGAAGTTGTTTGTTGAAGTCTGGTATTGCCATATTGGCAGCTGCATGTTATCACTTGGTAGCAATGAAGTACTTAATTGGATATGAAGGACTTCCTGAGAGCATAAAAGGTCCTGCATGAACTAAAACTTTCTTATGGAGAAAAACAGGTGGGTAAATTCAGATGCTCTTTCCTCAGAATAGCAATATTAAGCATTTAGTGTAATCTTTGAGAGTGGAGATTTCCATTACAAAGTGAAGTAATTCAGAATTCCAATGAAAGGTCGTTGACCTGAAACCTTAACACTGTTTTTATTTCTACAAATGTTGCCTGACCTGCTAAGCGTTTCCATATTTTCCCTGTTCTCATTTCACAATTTCAGCATCTCGTTATTTTTCTCATGGACTATTTTATTTTTCTTTATCAGTTTCAACCTCTGATCCACAACGGTACTGCCCCACAATAGGAGCAGCAATCTAGTTTCTAATCTGTCTCCTTACCAAAAAAAAATACTGTGTCATGTAAACGTTGAACCTCACCTACCTCATTGAAATGTACAGAATAATGAAAGGCTTGGATGGGGTGGACGTGGAGAGGATGTTTCCACTAATGGGAGAGTCTAGGACTAGAGGTCACAGCCTCAGAATTGAAGGACGCTCTTTTAGGAAGGAAATGAAGAGGAATTTCTTCAGTTAGAGGGTGGTGAATCTGTGGAATTCTTTGCCACAGAATGCTGTGGAGGCAAAGTCGGTGGATATATTTAAGGCAGAGATAGATAGGTTCTTAATTAGTACGGGTGTCAGGAGTTATGGGGTGAAGGCAGGAGAATTGGGTTAGGAGGGAGAGATAGATCAGCCATGATTGAATGGCAGAGTAGACTTGATGGGCCGAATGGCCTAATTCTACATGATCTTATGTTAGTTGGAGAAAAGACATCACAAGAAAGGGCTCTCATTTGGTTTCCTAGTGTAATTACTAATGCAGCAAGTATCATCAGATACCAATCAGAAATGGGAAAAGCAGTTGCTTTTCTCCTCCCACTAAATCTATCCCTCATTCAAAATAACTATATCAATGTTGTGCCCCAGCACCACTGGAAATAAGAAAATGGATTTCAGCTTATATAATGGCTTCCTTTGATGCAGGAAGTCCAAGATGTTTCACGGCCTAAGCCTTTTTTTTCAAAATCTAGCCATGTTTTAATATCATCCCCTCCCCCTTGCAAGTTCTCGCACTAGTCACACTGTCTCCGACTACATTCTTTCTCTCTCCCAACTACTCCCCTGACATCAGTCTGAAGAAGTGTCCAGACCCAAAACATCACTCCAGTGAGAAGGAATAGGTGCCTCACCCGCTGAGTTACTCCATAACTTTGTGTCTACCTTCGATTTACAAAAGAAGTAAATAACCTGCCGTTGTTAAAATAATATTTATTGATGGATAAATATTTGCCAGGACATCTGTAAGTCAAGGTTGGTTAATTCACTGTTGTCCATAGATCAAATCAGGCACTTAAAAAAAATCCATATTTGGAATTGAATTGATTCAGAATCCATTTAGGGGGCCTAGATAATGTTATTTAATCAAAATTTTACCAGCCTTGTCTTTTTTTTTTCTCTCTTCCTGGTTTACAGGTTTTCTGTGCTTTATGTTCAGATTTCTTTGATGCTGAATCATTGATATACGGAGAAAATACACATTTCAATGTGTCTTAAATAAGACAATGCAAACACTGAAAACATAGTAGGCATTAAATTTTCATGCTAGAATGTGTTGGACTACTGGGACAGGAAAGATGATCAAATGTTAAATGTATGAGTCATTCAGAGAAGTGAGGTTTGAGGGACCAAGCTGTTCACAGGAAGAAAGTTGGCAATTTAAATACTGTAATGAAGATGCATGCCTCATATTTAATAGTCACAGAACATGAAAACTGACCATTTAGCTGACCAGGAATTATCCATTCTAACTTGAATATAATTATCCATCCTAACTGGAATAGAATTATTAATTCTAACTTGTGCCAGGTTTTTGGTGCCAATTGAAAAGCTGGTGTTTTGAAGGAAGTAGTTATTTTTCTGCTTACCTGCTGGATCCATTATATCTGCTTCAAAGCCTCCACGAGATGATGCGACCTGACTGTTGCTATTCCTCCCCAAAACCTCTCATCTCTTTGATCCTGGTTCCATCCTGATCCCTCTCCTCTGTTTCTGACACATCCTCAATCTTCACAGCCCAAATCTAATGATCTAATTCCCTATTCCTATGGGAATTTTTATCTTTCAAGCTGTTCAAACTGTTTCAATCTTGCCCAGGTTTGTCAATCTGTGAATCTTGACAGCAAAGGCCTCACCTACTTATGTCGGACGGTATTATTTGCCTACCATCAAAACTACTGTGAGATATGTGATCTGTGTCTATAACTTAACTGCAATCCACTACCCTTTGTGTTCTCCACAAGGTCTCTCAGGCCTTCAGAATTATTAAGCAGTTCATGCTGATCTATGGTTTTCTCAAAGGGTCACATTTGCTTCCGGTCTATTTCTTGCAATTTAGCTCACATTCTGCTGCATTGGCTTCTTCTCCCATCTCTGAATATTGTTCTCTGCCCCTCTCGCCCAACAGCTCACCATGTTCTAGGCTGCAGCCATTCCTCTTCTCTTTCCATTTCTCTTCTAAAACATTTCTCTACTCAATATCCTAGATGGGATCAGTTTCCATACATAAACCTGGCACTAGCCTTATCTCTCCCCCAACATCTTCAACTCCATACCTGACTTTTTGCTTGAAATTAGAGGTGATGACAGTCAGAACCTTCTCTATTCAAAACAGTTTTTATCTTTCAAGCTATTCAAACTCCTCTCTCTTCAACTTCTAGATCCGTATGACTCCCCCTACTTTTTCTGATGTGTCCCTGAGTTTTCCAAGATCTTCCTTGAATCTTCTGATCTGCTATCAGAAGGTTTAAGAAACATTTAGGCAGGTACGTGGTTAGGATAGGTTTATTGGGATATGGGCCAAATGCAGGCAGGTGGGACTCGCATAAATGGAGCATGTTGGGTAAGTTAGGCAAACGGGCCTGTTTCCACTCTGTACGACTGACTCTACTATCTAATCCGTTGACTCTACTATCTAATCCAGCATGTTGTGTCTATCTAACTCGTCTGTTCTTCTTCCTTACTCCTCTTAGACCATGCTGACCTTTCTGGACCTCTGTCCCTTCTAATTCCAGTGCCTATCCTCATGAGATCTTTATTCCATTCCCCTCACTCTTGTCCGTTCCTTACCTGTAAGCAGAGCTGAATGCCTCCCTGAGCATTGGCCAACCAACCTCTCAATCTGGCAGGCATTGATTTTAGATTCTGTCAACATGAAAACAAAATGATAAAGGATGCTCCTGTCCTGTCATTAAAGTCGGAAAAGTCTGGGAAAGAAACCCATTTCTCCAAGATTCCTGATCTCTAACAGTGACTCGCTCAGTTAAATGTTGAGCATTTAAACCCTGTATTTAAGATATTATTCAGCACATATGGTTTGAAGAAACAAAGGAATTTTATTGTGTTCTATTTGTTATTATCATAATTAAGCATAGGTATGTTAATTGTTTTTTTGTCTGGAAAACACAGAGCTTAATTCTGTCATTGGCTTTGCACGTAATCTGAAATGTAATGGCTTATTTGTTTTCTGCAGTGAACACATGGATTTACAATGATAGCAAACCTGGACAACAACTGTATTCCTAGTTTTTAATGTAAATAGAAGCTGTCACTTTAGGACGTTAAAATCAAACCTTTCAGTGTTTATGTGGTGTTTCGATCAGTAATGGACGATGTTGGTGTTGGGGAAGGGACAGCAAGTCCAATCAACTCTGTCTGCAGCGGTGGATTATATAACAAAATAATTGTGGGGCAGGGTGGAATCTCTTCAGAAACCCAGAAGCAGAATCGTGGAACTGCTGCCACCTCCAGTGGTTGGTTCGATGTCTGTAATTCCTCCTGCACAACTTTGCAGCCACAGGTACAGGAGGGGAGGAATAGTAATGAATATGTGCCATGTTGTGAATGAATTTGGAGACGCAGCGTTGAGATCTTGTCGCACCCTCTTCCAATTTCAAAAAGCGAGTGCTGGTAGTCTTGAACTTTGATGATTGCCCCTGTACACCCATCCTTTGGACAGCAATAGCCTCACCTACGTATGGCAAATGGTATTATTTGCCTACCATCAAAACTACTGTGAGATCTGTGATCTGTGTCTGTAACTTAACTGCAATCCACTGCACTTTGTGTTCTCCACAAGGTCTCTCAGGCCTTCAGAATGATTAAGCAGTTCATGCTGATCTATGGTTTTCTCAAGAGGTCACATTTGCTTCCGGTCTATTTCTTGCAACTTAGCTCACATTCTGCTGCATTGGCTTCTTCTCCCGTCTCTGAATATTGTTCTCTGCCCCTCTCGCCCAACAGATCACCATGTTCTAGGCTGCATCTCGAACACCTTCCCATTTCTCTTCTAAAACATTTCTCTGCTTAATATCCTACATGGGATCAGTTTCCATATATAAACCTGGCACTAGCCTTATCTCTCCCCCAACATCTTCAACTCCATACCTGACCTTTTGCTTGAAATTAGAGGTGATGACAATCAGAACCTTCTCCATTCAACATGTGTATCTCCTGAGCTATATTTGTCCTTCCCTTTCAAACGGTCTCCTTTACCAATATCCCCCATCGCTGTTCTCACTGCCCATGCATGATGAACTAACTTATTGTTTTGGACCTCAGATGAGCTTAAAATTTTGCATCAACTTCAGAGTAAACCCATCTTCCCCTCCCTAATATAGACACAAAAAGCTGGAGTAATTCAGCGGGTCAGGGAAGCACCTCTGGAGAAAAGGAACCGGTGACGTTATGGTTCGAGACCCTTCCTCAGACTGAGTCAGGGGAAAGGTCTGGGAGAGAAAACCGTTCTTCTAAGATTCCTAATCTCACGGACTCTCACTCTGAAAAAGGGTCTTGACCTGAAACGTCACCTATTCCTTTTCTCCAGAGATGCTGCCTGTCCTGCTGAGTTACTCCAGCTTTTTGTGTCTATCTTTGGCCTAAACCAGCATCTGTAGTTGGTTCCTACACATCCCTCTCCCTGATACTGGGTGTCTCACAGGAATATAATGAACAGGAATGGGAATGAGCCATAATGTTCACCCTGCCATCCAGGATATGATCATTGGCATCAATTCCTGCCTGGCCCTTTCCATAACGTTGGTGTTATTTCATTTTACTAATACACCCCTGTGCTTTACCTAGCATTGTCTCCCCAATCATTCCAAACCTGCAGTTCAGTTCGCATCCTCTGTCCTTCCACAATCTGCCTCCCTTTGCAACAATGATGCAAATGCAAAGACATCAAAGCCTGGCCGCCTGCAATTCTATTCACACCCATTTTCTGCCTTGTTTTATCTTTCCGCATGCCTCAAAACGTTGGAAACCTAAACCCTGCAGTCTTGCATCAGATCCCCATTCATTCTCTTGCTCGCTCTAATGTCCTTCATCACCCCACCTACCCGCAGCATCGTTTGATGTTTCTTTTGTGCAAGTCATTGTGTGAATGCAAGTGCTTCCAACACACACATTTTAAACATAAAGCTCCACCCTACACCACCCACCCTGTAGAAGAGGAAAGTGGCCATTAAAATAAAAGAGAACGACGTAGTTAATGTTATTCTCTGGTTTGGTCTCCCCCCCGCCCCCGCATATAATGCTATTTATTTAACATTTCCACCAGGAATATTCAGGATGGACACAAAAAGCTGGAGTAACTCTGCGGGACAAGCAGCATCTCTGGAGAGAATGGGTGACGTTTCGGGTCGAGACCCATCTTAAAACAAGACTGTTTTTTGCAGAGCCCAGACCTGACAAGGGCGCTCCCCCCCCCCCCCCCCCCCTCCCTCGTTTCCCAGTATATTTCTTAACATAAATGCGGTTGATACGAATATCCAGGCGACGGCGCAGGATGGGGTGTAAGTAAAGACACATATTTTGTCGCAGGTTTGAGCTTTGCTCAGTTGCAGTACCGGACAATCATCCCTGGCCAGCTCCATCTCTGAAACTGACAAACACGGTCAATCAGATTGTCTTTTCTTTAAAGCAGCAGCAGCAACTACGCCCAGTTTTGCAGCCAGCTCACCAAAGCACAAAGGGCGAAATGCCAAGGATGAATGGCTAGCGAGCGCGCATGCCTGCAGCTCCCTCCTCGCCCCACCGTGGAAATGTCATTCAGATGCAATATTTTTTTTTTAAAAAGGCTGTTTTTTATAGAGCCCAGATCTGACAAGAGCGTTTCGTTCTCGTTTGCCAATCTATTTCTTAACAATAAATGCGGTCGATGCGGATAGCGCAGGGTAAAACGACACCGGGGTGGGGATGGGGTTAATTTCTGTTCAATGCAGAGATCTCTGCAGTAAATGTGTGTGCACCATCCTTTGATAACCTGGGAGAAAAATGACCCAGTTCCAAGCAGGCTCCGGGTGCCATTGTTTCGTGCCTATGCCCCGGATCACAGCCGTCGCCCTTGGCTGGGACCTGATGCTGCATTCGCTTTCATGAATACATTCAAATCTCAGCTTCCTCCCCAATAAGAAGCAGCGAGCGGCGCTCCCACCCCCTCCGCCGCAGTGAAACACAGTCCTCCTTCAATCCCCATTTTCCATCTCCAGCCCGCTGTATGTTGTTGCAACGTCGCCATTTTCAGACCGGCAAATGAGTTTTAAAACAACATATATTTTTTTTGTGTGTGTGTGCACCGACCGCAGCCAGATCGGCGAGCAAGCACCGAGAGGCTGGGCGAGGAGTGCAGACCTCGCCTCGGTCACACATAATCCGCAGAGGTGCAGGGGGACTAGCGTTATAATGCAGCCACCGCCTGCTGCAGACCAGGGCTGTCACCCTGCTAAACGCTTTCAACGCTTACCGTGATCCGCGGGATGTTCTTCTTGCCTTGGTAGGAGAGCATGTCTCTGGACTCGGACCTTTGCTATAATGCAAGGCAACGGAAGACGAGGAAACTCTGCGCGGTGCGGGTGGGTTTTTTTTTGTTCTGCAGAGCGGCTTTCTGGTCTCTCTCGTCTTTGGTGGTGCTGAAAATGGTGATTGTGCAGACTAGACGAGGTTCGCAACGCAGACTGGCACCGCCTCGACACCCCCCCCTCCCTCCCTCCTTGCAACTTCCTCTCTCTCTCCCTCTCTCCCATTCCCTCCCCCTCCAGCGAGCTAACAGACCATCTGCCTTATTAGCATTTTCCAGCTCCCTGCTTCCTCCCCGTATTCACCAGCGCCACCGCCCCGAGCGGGACTACACAACCTCCGGACAGAGAAGGCAGGACCGAGGGCCAAGCTAGCGGCCTCTCTCCATACGCGAGCTCTGCGTTTAATTGATCACATCCCTCATTTTAAAAAAGAATGATCGCCGACAATCCCGACCACTGTGCAAATAGACGCCGGTGCTTCTTACATTTAAAACGAGCCCTTTATCGCCGGGAACAACAAAAAAAAAAAATCACACATCTTTTCCATTTAAAACAATAATTCCAGAATGGATATTTATTCAACATATTATCTCGGCTACGTTCTCAGTGTAGGGACCTTTTTTTAAAATAAATAACTAAAAGCAATTCTAGCGTTTGAATTCCAGAGCACCACTAGGGATGGGCAGCGCAGGGGATGGGAAGGATTTACTAAGCAATGGCTTAGTGAGATTTTGCTATCACGTTTAGCACGTTCAAGGTTCCCGGTATAATCACAGACGGAAAATTCTCTACTGCTGGCTATCCGTTCGAATGATCAAGCAGCAGCAAGCAAATTCCGTGTTATTTTGAGTAAACACCCTTCCGCCGTTTAAAAAAAAATATGATTAGCCTCCTGGTTTATTTGTGTTTGTTTGATTTAATCAGATAATCCTCGACGAGTTCCCCATCAAATCCCCCTGGGTGTTCATTGTGATAATACCTTGGTCTGTTAGCTGGTCTAAGAGGGAAGGCAGGCTGGGACTCGGGCCAACAAACACGTGAAGATATTCTCCTATTGTCTTGAATATCCACAACACATCAGCGCGGCGTGGAACTTAACGCGTTCACACACGGAAAACTGTATAACGTGATTTAGTGGAAAAATTGACTCGAAACAGCCAGTCGAAGCATCGAATGTTCCGAAGCTGACTTCGTAAATGCAGCAAAGTTTAAGGGAAAGTTTAAATGGATGGATGGTACCTCGTTCTAGTACCTTGTCCAGCAGAGCAGTGGTCCACGCCAGTCCCAACTCATCCCTCTGTACTCATATAAACCTGTACTCACCAGGTCAATCGGAACAAGTCATTTATCCAACAATATCAAAACACGGAGACGTGGAAAGGTCCAATTCCTCTAAAAGTGCTCGTAGAAACTTTTTTTTTTTGGTTACAAATAAAGCTATGACACGTGGGAGAGCAAAGCTTTTCTAAGGCAGCGACGCATCACTAATACAAAGCCACATGTTCCCACTCACTGGGCGATATATCCACACTCCTTCCCGGATTGGGAACCTTGCTGTGTTAATGCACAATTGAACAATGCTTCACCCCGCAACCCCCACCAGCTGTCCATTTAAAAAAAACAAGTTTAGTAGTTCAAACGAATGCCAAGCCGCTCTCGGATATTCGAGATGCTGGCGCGTACAGGAGAGCGCTAACTTTTACCTGAGTGTGAGAGGTGTGCAGAGTGTCTTCTCTCTGAGCCGAGGGGGACTGATCCAGCTGCCCAGCCTCCGGCTCGCCCCGATCCACAGGCTCACAGGAGCCGGACATTTCACTGACATCACTCCCAGTCTCACTCAACCCGTCGGAATCGATGGAAACCTGGCTGCCGTCCTTTCTCCCCATACTCCGAGCGCTGCGCCTGCCCACACTCAAGGAATCGAAGTCGATGGTTTTATTTTCATAAGCGCCCTCCACGTTGCAGAACATGCCTCCATACTTCTGGCGGGGCTTGGGACTGCTGGTGCCCGGCTTGGCTAAATACACTGGTAGTAGATGTTCGTCCTGGGTTGCTCCGGGCTGCTGTTCTGCCATAGTCCGTGGCAGCTGCAGTAGAGGGGCCGGAGCAGGCAGATGAGTGAGTGGACGGGGGGATGAACTGTGGAGGGAAGGAAGGCTCGCTTTCTCTCTCTCTCTCTCTCTCTCTCTACAGTTACATCTGACCAGAGCTGACCCGGAAGCGACGAGCTCCACCGCATGTGTGTGTGTGCCTCGTCCCAACCTTGTGCGTTTAACCAGGAACACGCCTCGACCCCCAAAGAAAGAGAGGAGCTGTTCAGGAGCGGTGGTGCTGATGGGAGGCGTTCAGGAAATGACGGCTTGCCTGTTTCAGAACTGTTCTTGAAATGTATTCATAACCCCCAAATGCGTGATCACAATCGCTCAATGAATATAATGGCACCCAAACTGTCCAACTAACAGCAGTTGCTTCAAAAAGTTATTTTGGTGAATTGCATCAGAACCGACTGTGGTTCACTTTAACGTTATTGGTGTTGCGTGGAGATTCGACAGCATCTTCAGCGTAGTTAAAGGTTTAATCACAGTCAAGTATCTTACCCCAAAAGAGTGACTGCAAAAAATGCACTTGTTTCTATTTGAACCAGCAATATATTCAGGGATCTCTAAAGCCTAAAGTCTAAAGGCTCCGTTTATTCTGGGTTTTAGCCCGACTGGCGAATTAATAAATGGCAAGCGGTTAACCGATTCGAATATAAAGATATAAAAACATCTCGAAAGCCACTGCCCACAAAGTATTGGGTTTTTAAATTGTGTGCTTATCGGATACGTAACCAAAAAAATGCGTGTGGGCACGTTAATCTCATTCCGTATTCATGCTGTTATAAGAATCAGTAGAAACAAAAACTGTGCGTAACCTGGTGGTAATGTATCTATTTCCAGCCGGTTGTATCACTTTTTACCGCTCGGGCACTGGTCTTACGGTCTTATGGCTCACAATGAATGCAACAACTCATTACGGATAGTGAACATGTTGCACCGCAGTTGTAACATGTTGGCATCTGGAAATAAAAGTCAGTTTGAACGCTGCCTCCTACGAGACAAGAGCAGCAAACAATAATCGAGAAATTGGAAGAAAAATCAAAATAACGCCAGCATAAAACAAAAATATTATTTTTTACTGACTTTACTTAGGATCGCCTCTGCCAACAATATTTTTCTTAATGTTTTGCACTAGTTGTTTTGGTTTGTTGGAATGAATTCTCCAGTTACATCAAGGAATTCTTTGATCAGTGGTACCTTCAGTTCCACTCATTTACTCTTACAGCGGGTCGGTGGTCGATGAATCCTGTCCCGTGATTCTTGATCGATTCATAAGAACCGCACGCTTCAGCCCGATCTCCCCAGTTGCTAGTGAATATTGATGGCCGCATATTTTACATACACCCTTCTGCCTTTTAACGTTGCCATTGTGTCTCGTCGCGCTTTCGTAGTTCCGTACCAGCTCATTCAGAAAATGTACAGTTAATTTCAACCACTGTTCTCACTATTTCTTACCAGTACATTTACCAACCACACCTCTGTACAATGCTAAGGTTTTTTTTCACTGTCATTGAATAGTGTCTCGCCTCAGTGACAACAACGCTGTTCCCATAAACCAGAGACTTTATGAAATTCTGGCGTTTATTTGCTTCTCATGGTAGCATGGAAAGGGACAAAGATTATCCAATCATGATTATCACGGTTCTTTGAAAGAACCATTCACTCATTCCAAATGCTCCCCTCTCTTGCCCCACGATTTTCCCACCTCCCTCTAGGAAATGCGTTCCAGATCACAACAACATCTGTGCCAATATTATTTTTCTTGATGTTATCATCTACCCTTTCGCGGATAATAAATCTGTGCGGTCTGCTTACTAACGGCTCTGATACGGTCATTGATTGCATAAAATCAGATTTTCTTTAAAGTCCCCCGAAGAACACGTGGATTTCACTCACTCTACCATTAACTTCCACCCTGCCCTCAAATGCACTTGGACTATCTCTGACATATTTCCTCCCTCCCTTGATTGCTCTGTCTCCATCACAGAAGATAGACTATCAACTGATGTCTACTGCAAAGCCACCGACTTCTGCAGATATTTGGACAACACCGCATTCAACTCTACCTCTTGCAAAGATGCTATCCCCTACTCTCAATGTCCATCTCCACCGCACCTGGTCCCCAGGTGAGGCTTTCTATTGTTGGGCATGAGATGTCCTCTTTCTTTAGTAAACATGGTTGCCTCCCTTCTGTCATAGATGAATCCCTCACCCAAGTCTCCATAATTCTACTATCACTCCCCCCCTCCCCCCAAATGGAACTAGGATAGAGTTCCCTGGTCCTTACCTTTCACCCCCCATTGGCCTCTCCATCCAAGACATCATTCTCCAACATTTACTCCACCTTCCACGTGATCCTACCACCAGCACATCTTCCCATCATCACCCCTTTCCACCTTCTGCAGAGACAGCTTCCTCTGCAACTCCTTGGTTCACTCTTCACTTCCCACCCATAACACCCACTTTCCAATTGCAGGAGATGTAAGACTCATTCAAGGTGGTGCCATTGACAGTTGTGTAATTCAAAATCAGCTGTGCGAAAAGAAAGTGAAATCTTTATATGTAAATTTTTAAATGTAAAAATACATAAATGTACCCTGCATCCATTGACGATGAAGAAGCAGACTGCCAAAAAGGAAATGAAAGAGGTAAAAGACAGATTCTTATTTGGTGCATGAGGTAATTTTGTTCTCATCAATTGGATAACAAAAGGGAGATGAAAGAGGAGGATTTGAAAATTTGCATATTGCTTAATCTCAGGAAGGAACAATACACTATTTTCTATTAGTTTCCTTGAGATATTTCCTCCTCAGCATGATATGGTGCTTTCTTTAACAGACATCTTCCTTTGCAATAACTGCAATGTGTTTAATGATGCATTTTGTTAACATTGAGACTCCTGTGATGATCTCCAAGGACAACTTTGTAGATAGCTGCTTAATTATGTCACTAGTGGAGATAACTACCCCTTGGAGAATGATTTCCACTATGTTCTGAATATACTGAATTGATATTCATAATCTTCACATTTTATAATTTCACGTAGGGCTGTTGATTTTTTGTGCAATGTTTCAGTCATTTTGTACAAATCAAAGTATTTGATATCTACTGGTACCAACTTCATTTCTGGGATCTCTAATAATTTTTTTTAAACATAATTGAACCTTTGCATAATTGAACCTTCGCTTCAAGTTATTTCCTATTTGATGGTGTTACTATTCTTTGAAACGCTCTCCCCAGACCACTTCCTTTCAACCTTTCTGCCTTAACTTTGAAAATATTCTCATAATGCATTTTCAGTTGCTACTTAGATTTCCTTACAAAGGCTTAGCACTTGCTTCTTTTCCTCTTTAAAGTGTGTTTGGAAACATTTTTAGAGTCATGGACCCATAATGTTGGACAGCATGCAAATAGGCCCTTCAGTCCACCTTCTCCATGCTGACCGAGTCAGCATGTTGGGCTGGTCCATGCAGACCCATTGGTCTACATTTGGCCCATATCCCTTCAAATCCTTCCTATCTATATGTCTGTCCAAATGAGTTTTGAAGGTTGTGATTGTACCTTCTTCTCTAGCTTCACTTGGCAGTACATTCCAGAAATGGATTACCATCTGAGAGAAGGATTTGCCCCAGTGGTCCCTCGTAAATCTCACCCCTCTTACCTTGAGTCTATGCCCTCTAGTTTTAGAATCCTCTACCCTGGAAAAGACTATGAGCGTCCCCCTATATCCATGTTCCTCACGATCTTGCACACCTCCACGAGGTCATCACTTGGTCTCCTCTGCTCCAAAGAAAAAAGTCCCAGGCCATTCCACCTCTCCCTATATCTAAATCGCACAAGTCCAGGTAACATCCTAATTTAAAAAAAAAAGATGGAGAGTACTGGAGTAACTCAGCTGGTCAGGCGGGATTTCTGGAAAACATGAATGGATCTTTCAGGTCAGGACCCTTCTTTAGGTGATTTGTGTGTGTGGAGGGGAAGAGGGGAGATAGCTGGAAGAGGGGAGGGACAGGACAAAGTGTGGCAGGTAACATGTTGATTATAAATGGTGGGGACTTGGATAGACAGACAGACAAAGGCCAGAGATGAAAAGATAAAAGGATTGAAAAGTTGCAAAGTATGAAAACGGGACTGTTCCTTACACTATTTCACCATTTTCATTTATTTTCTACAGAATGAGAATGGACAATTGTGTAACAGTAACTATTGAAGCTGACACTAGATCTTTTAGTTCCCTTATCTGTTAATGTTCCTATCCATCTGTCCACATTTCAAATCCTGAAAGTTGGCTGGGTGGCATCAGAACTGCAACCAATCTACAGTTGATCTGCCCCCCAACCGATGTAGATGTATGAGACAAGGGGAGCTGTGACATCATTTGTAAATCAACCTGGCATCTTGGTACAGCAAAACACATGAACATTATTCTGAACCACAGTTCGGACTTAAGGGCCTGCCCCACGTGGGCGCCATTTGTGCGTCACGCAGGTGGCGAGCACAGATTTTGTGAATCCCAAAGTCCTGGAGCGCCACATGCGACCGTGCGTCACTGCCTACGTCACCATGCACCATGCGCGCATAATGCACGCCATCATTTACGCATTGTGCATCGTGACACGTAAATACTATTGGGTAAATGACGCGCAAATGACGCCCAAGTGGGACAGGCCATTCAATATACCAGCAAATGAATAGCTCAGTATTCAACAATAAATATAACTTCTTTAATTTAGAAAAAATATGTTCTTCAGCATTTTGCCAAGTATAATCAGATCAAATTAGACACAGAGAAAGAGAATATTCATAAGAGTCACAAAGAATTGATCAAAGGATTGGATTTTAATCAGACCTCAGGTTGGAGAGAGTGGTGTTTTCATTCACTTTCCACTGTTGTCGGTGATTTATATTCATTTCTATTTGTTCTTTACAGGTACCGTTGGTGAAGAGTTGCAAACCTTCTGGTAAGTGTACTTTCACAGTATTGTGTGCTAAGGAGTTCAATGAATTATACACCACTGGTGATCAACAATATTATTGAGTTCAGGATGATATATGACCTAGATGGAAACCTGCACCTGATGACTTTCCCATACAATTTTCCTCCTTGGTGACGGATGCCATGGGTTTAGAAAGTACTTTCAGAATAGTACATACATTCATAGGTTATAGGAGCAGAATCAGGCCATTTGACCCATCAAGTTTACTCCATCATTCAATCATGACTGGTCTATCTTTCCCTCTCAACCCCATTCTCCTGCCTTCTTTCCACAACCCCTGACACCCATACTAATCAAGAATTTATCAATCTCTAGGCAAGTAACTGCAGAGTGTTTTGTACATGGCATGCACCTCTGCCAAAGTGTGATGATGGTGGAGGAAGGAAGGAATGTTTTGAACATTAGACAGGGTATCAATTAACCAGAGTGCTTTATCTAAGATGCTGTTAACCTTCTTGAATGTTGCTGGTTCTGTACTCATCAGGACAAATGGAAAATATGCCATTGCACCTCAGACTTATACCTTTTAGATAATGGAAAGGCTCTGAGGTGTCAGGAGGTAAGACACATGTAATAATAATGTTACTTTCCATCTACCATTCTATGCCCAAATGTTGTCCAAATTCTGGCACATATTTTGTTTTCTGAAGCATCTTATAATGTGCATCTTGATAACTCAACACTGATTAATGCGGCCCCAGTCTTACCTTAATATAACAGGCCATGAGATGGGCACTAGATGCTGCTAATGGTGGTGACTTGGTGTTTTGTGTGTTGTTGAGACCAGTGGACAGTGATTCCCTCAATTATTCAGAATGACCAAACAATGCTCACGGTTCTGTGGGGACCTGCCAGCCATCCGACATTCGACATTCAGTAGGTCTTGAACTTCCAAGGACTTACATGGAAAGGTGGGTGAGACAACCTGGAGCTATTGGATGCAGGGCACCATTGTGTTGAGGATGGAGCACCAATAGTGATGGCATTGTTCAGCTGGCACCCTCAGATTTACTCCAGGACCAGCAGGAGATGAGGAATAATGCCATTTTGCTCACCCTTATGAGTTAATCCCCTTTGCATTACTTTAAAGCTTTTACTTAATTATTGCTGTTTCCCACATCTAATTAATGTTCAGTTTTTTAAAAGAAATTTTAAAAAAACTTTTGTTTATTTAAATTTATATGAATAGTTTTTTAAATGCCTCTGATATCAAAGGCATTAGTTGGGCAGAGCCTCAGTAATTTGCCACATCATATTGATCAACTTCTGCATCAGGAAGCTAGGCACAAGTGGATGCACGCACCTGCACTAGTCTAGAACAAGCAATGGAAAGGGCATAGAGGTGAGTGTGGATAGCTAGCTAAATCAAGCAGCAATTAACACACTGTACATTTGGGAGGGGGAGGTTGTGGGCGAGAAAGTGGAACTAAATAGACAGAGAGCATTAATACAGAGAAGGAGCTTCTGACATCTCAACAGATATTTTTTTTACCACCATTGTATTATTTCTCAAAATGAAAAATAATTCACAGCAACTTTTCAAAATACATTCTGTTTCTATTATTGAATTATATCACATCTTTACTGTTTTTTATGGGATGCCAGGTATACCACAGAGTGTCTGGAACATCCAGAAATTCATGGTGCTCCACAAATTCTATCCATCTGTGTCCCAATACTGAACCTGAGTGATATGAATATATACACAGCACCAATATTGATGACAGACAAAACAAATTGTTTGCTTTTGACTGTTTATTTCTTAATGGTTGATCTTTAATCTAAAATTTCTATTACCAGTGAGTATGTGGAACAAAACAAATTTCACATGATTGGTTTCATGTAGGCCACTCTATTAGTGACCACCATGATACGGTCATTTGGATTATGGGAATTTGCCCTTTCAGAATTCACAATTCTCAACCTAGATATTTGGGATATGGAATAGAATACACTTTCATGCAAAAGGTGGTTGGAATCTGGAGGGCATTGCCTTGTGGATGGATGGTGGAAGCAGCTGGAGGAGAGAGGGTGAACGCATCTGAACAAATGTTAGACAAGGGACAGAATGATGACTAATGTTTGTCCAGTGATATGAATTAGTCTTGATTAATTGATTTATCTTGAAGATATTAAAGAGTGCACTGATAAATAGAAAATAATGGAACCTGTATAATGTATTTTCAGAGACTTGTGTTAACATGTTACAGAAGGAAATAGTTGCAAAATAAGGCGTGTGGGAAACGTGTGGAATGTTTCATTCTTGTTTCAATCAAAGAATGATTGATCTTCCACTATTTATTGACAATGTTCTGTTTGTTAAACAAAAACAAATAATGTTGCTGCATGATCTGACTGGGATTAAAAAGCAAATGCATTGTATTGTCTTTGCAGGTTATTGGGGGGTGGCTCCTGTTTCCCTCTGACTAGAACATGATGAAGCAGAGCAGGAAGAGAGTCAGGTGATCGAGGAGATGACAGAGATGGAGGGGTGAGACGATAGAGAGCAGGAGGAGGCGTTGATTATGAATATGACCCAAATGTGTCATTTCATGACACCCCACAACACCACTTACAGACTGGAGCTGTGAGTGCTGAACAGATTAAGTTGGAGTGATGTGCGTCTAGTGGAGATGCACCAGTCACTGGAGGGCAGCAATATGGCATGCAGTGCAGGGGAAGGTGCATGAGGCACACTGGACACTCGATCTGCTTTGCCACAGAGGACACAGGTGAGGTTCATAATCACAGTACTTTCACGACAAAACCAATGTGGTTGGATAGCAAGCTGGTGAATGAATTATCAAACATGCCCGATCGAATAGAGGAGATGGGATGGAACATGAACATGGAATAATTGTTCTTCATCTCCTCACAGGACAGGAGGTTGTGTGGGAGCCAGGGTGAGACCATGACTTCCACCCCAGAGGTCATGCACATTCTTTGCAAGAGCTTGGCTACAATTGTGCCACACACAGCCAACTGGTTTCAGAGACAGCTGCTGAAGAGGGACAGAGAGTGGCCACACACCATCTTTTTCCTGCTGCCTGGTCCCACCCTAATGCAGCTGCAGTTCTGATCTCTGCCACAAGGGAGCAGTTCTGAGATCCTGAGGGACACTGTTATGTCAGCGGGGATCAGTTTGATGTCCTTGTTGAGACAGAGAACACCCATGAACAGGGAGCGGAGTTGTGGCACATTTCACCTTAGCTCTCTTCTGTGGGAGCTGTAGTGTGCTCCTTCCAACTCAAGCATGTCCCCATTGTGAATGTAATTCTACTCAGGTTGTGTAGTGGGCATTATATCAGGGGCTCGGCATCTGTCAGTTGGGTTATCAGAAGGTCTACAGGTTAAGAGGATAATTGTGCAATCTGAGTGACAGTAGATTGTTGCCCCATTGTCTATGAAGTCTCTTGAGAGGTCATTGTATACAGCAGGCACGTTTTGCAGGCAACACACTCACTCATCTGTCATCCCAGACCAATGTGTAGCTCAAGCATAGGCAACAATCTGAAGTTAACCTATCTGAGGCTAAGGCCTCTCTTAGGTCATCCAGGACATCTATGGGATTCCAAATGAAAATAAGCAACTTTCCAGAAGCCAGACTGCAATCGCACAGAGGACATTGTAACATTGTAGGTATGTTACAAAACTTACCTTGAGCAGCGCTGCAGTTCTGCTGCTCCCCATGTGCGTGACTTTGGCGCCTTTCAGAGGGGGGCGGGCTTAAAGTGCCGTTTTTCTGCAGTCAGGGCAAATCGATCCATGTCGGGCAATTTCGTTGCGGAAGAAAAATCGCTCCGACATTTCATTCATGAAGGTATTTTTAAATTACGCTAGATTATTTATTAACTAGAGTAATTTAAAAATCACCTTCAAAAGCCGTGAGAGCCGACAACGGGAAGGATTTTGCGTAGGGGAGAAAAAAAGGTACAGTTTATTTTTACATTAAAAGTTGGTTTTTATGGAGGCTTTAATCATATTTTCATGTTGCGAAATGGGGTCCAAAAAAATGTATGAACCGCCAGTATTTTTCCTCCCAACTTCACTGCAAACCGTAACGTTCCAATCCACCGCATTCCACTAAAACCCACTCGCTAGTTGATTTAAATGGCCATTAATTTACATGCATTAAACACTAAATTCCTTAAATTTGGCCCAGGAATTCATGAAAATGAGATTTAAAAATTATGTTACATTGTGGATTATTGTGTGAATGTTATTTGGACACTTAGGCAATTAAAAAAAAGTTTATCTTTTCTTAAAAAATGGATAGATGTTTAGATCTACTCATTGAATTTTGTAATTAGCTACAATTAGATAAGTAACTAATTATATGCTTTAATTTCAGGTCATCCAAGTAAGATTCTTTCATATTTGTTTCAGAATGCTTCAATCTATAATAACTGAAAATTTCATTGAGTTCTCTTAATTTTTAAGAAAGTTATGGGCTTTTAACTGTTCTAGATCACAGCTTTTGAGTTAAGTCAATTATAAGGCAATCGGGAACAAGATGCTAATTTCAGAGTATGAAAATGGCCATAACTATCTTAATACTGAAGATATGAAAGTGAATTAGGTGTCAAATTAAACTTCTTTTTATGCTTTATCTGATGGGATAAATTGCAGACTTGATTTTTAAAATCTCAAAATTTTGTAACATTGCTAAACATTGTACTAGGACACTGAAAATCACCTATAAAATTGTAATTTGGGAATGGGACAAGTGCTGGTAACAGTAGAGACAAATGCTATGGTTTTCCCTTTTGATATCTCTATACAATAAATGATTTGCAAGACCGTAGCAACATATGAATGTGTTCTCATTTAGAGCAGATAACAAATAACAGAGCTGGTGAAGTAGCAACTGTTGCATTATTTACATGGAATTAATCTGGAGCAGTTGCCTTCAGGTGATCAGGCCCTCTCATAGATGAACTGAGTCCCAGGCCAATTTCAAGATTAGAGGCCCACAAACCAAGATCAAGCAGAGGCCCATCAATTTTAGAGGCCCCCAGATCAAGATACCTTTGAAGCAGACAGGCATGAGGCCCATGCCAAATGCCCCCCCCCCCCCCCCCCCTCTGATAGGGCCTGCAGGTGATGCACTGGCACCAAACTATAATCGGAATGGGTCCTGTTCTGTGCAAGATCAGCAAATTCAATACATAATTTGAAATACATAGACTGGTGAAAATTCAGGATTGTGCGACAGGAATCATAAGTAAGGAAGTAATAAGTAATAAGTAAAAAATAAGTAAGGAAGGAACCAAACAAAAATGCAATTTCTGTTCCACTTATGAAGGTTTAAAACAATATTTTTTATTTAAAAAGTTACAATAATATATGTATTTTACAAATGGATAGAAAGATCTGCTAATATACATGAATCACAATACAAAAATATGTGTAAAATTTGTAGCTGATCAACATATAGTGCTTACTTTGGGACAGCAAATTACTGTTTTAGTACAGAAACAAAATAATAAATATCTAAGATACGAGTATACAGAGAATACCTTACTGAGCACATGAATTGGAGACCTATGGCCTAATGGCCAAAAGTGGCACTATCTTCATAAGTCATATTTCTGAAT
Organism: Raja brachyura; assembly: GCA_963514005.1. Next base: position 46,272,693 of record OY740795.1, on the reverse strand, counting down.
AATGTTACAATATAAATATGTACAAGAAATCAAGGTTTTCTGATTCATTACACATATTCACAGCATGATTTCCTGAGTCTAAACTAAATCCATTCATCATGCAAATAAAAATAGTGCTTAAACATAACAATATTTTAATGTTGACATCTTTAAAGTGTTGGACTTAATTGGTTTTCAAATACCCAAACTAATAAATGTTACATTTGCCTCGCTTTGTTACACCACAGCAAAAGCTTAATTAAAAATGCACCTCTTTAAAAGTTCTTGATTTTTTTTGTTAACAAGCCAGGTAAGGCACTCTGGAGTTCTCTGAAGGCTTCATAATACTGGGTATATTTCTTTATTTTGAATGAACTTTTAATCGCTTAATCCATATAACAAACACATGTTTAGTGAAAAACATTTAGTGGGTATCAATTAATAGAGTCAAAGTGTGATACAGTGTGGAAACAGGCCATTCGACTCAACTTGCCCACACAGGCCAACATGTCCCAGCTGCACTAGTCCCACCTGCCCACGTTTGGTCCATATCCCTCCAAACCTGTCCTATCCATGTACCTGTCTAACTGTTTCTTAAAAGTTGGGATAGTCCCTGCCTCAACTACCTCATCTGGCAGCTTGTTCAATACACCCACTATCTTTTGTGTGAAAAGATTTCCCCACAGATTCCTATTAAATCTTTTCCCCTTCACCATAAGCCTATGTCCTCTGGTCCTCGATGCAACTACTCTGGTCAAGAGACTCTGTTCATCTACCCCATCTATTCCTCCCATGATTTTATACACATCTATATGATCTCCCGTCATCCTCCTGCGTTTCAATAGTTTGAAATTTGGATCAAAATTTAAATGGAGTTTAGTTTAGACAATTCAAATGGTGAAAACAAAACTCAATAAAATGACAGACAATTCTTTACAAAGTGTATTAAAAGTGAATTCCACTACACTTTTTTTTGTACACAGTACATTTTGCTTTTGTACAGATAAATAATTAAAAAAAAACTCAAATCTGTCTATCACTGAAAACCATCTCATGCTCTATTGGTTTCTCCTGTACATTTGTTGTCGAAACTTTCCTATTGTGAACAGCTATCATTTTTGTTGCATAAGTCACTACTCTGACAAACTGCCACACACATATATACAACATGCATAAGCATGGCCTGATAAAACCTTTTCACCAAGTCAGCTTCACACTGATTTATCCACAGTGGTTTGTTTACATAATCCAAATGTCATCCAATTTTATTGGCGACACAGAATGCCTTGATGAACTGTGTGGTTTCAGAGGAGTGGTCTTCCTTTGCATTTTCTTTCTGTGGTCTCATTTTAAGTCAAGGCATTTGAACAAAATGGCTGCTTATAATTTCTGAATTTAATAGCCAAACGCTCTCTTTCATTACATTGGTTTCTTCTACCATACAACCATATATTTTTAGACATTTGTAAACAACTGACAAAAGAGATGAAATATTTTAGACACCAAAAATTATGACATTATTTAGTATATAAAAATTCTACTACACATCCCTTTTTCAATAATATGCATCTTTTCTGTGATTCGTATGAGAATGTACTGATTTTCTTTTTTTCCCTAATAGTGGTCTTTCAATTTACAATTAATGGCAATTTGTGGCTTCTTTGCAATGATTAAATATAAAAATTAGAATATTTCTGATATCCATCGGGAAGAATGCACATATCTTTGTTGGCAGATCAGTTCATGCATGTATTGGACCCTGGTGCAGCAAAGGCATATCAAGGGAAATAACAGTAATTTGAAGCAGGGAAATTGTATGGAATGTAAGAGGTCAGTACGGCTTGAGAAATAGCGGCCTGGATCTTGCCCCTCTGCATTCTAGTAATAATAGATTCATACAGGTTGACTGTTTTTGTGTGTCTTCAGAAATAAGTCTGAAAACAGCGATATATTCTCTTCCTGCTGAAAAAGAATAACAAATAACATAATGAAGTTTATCAATTTTTTAAGACTAAAACTTAAACTAAAACGATCATTTAAAATACATACAAGCAAGTATTGAAAATCAATTAACTGTTTGATTATTATAAACATATTAACTTTCAGAAATTATTGAGATGAACTTCATTGCATCGTCGTTGTTATTTCCTGGTCATACTTTGTTCAGAATGCGCTTACCAATATAAACAACATGCCGTGAATTAGCAAAAATATTACAAAGTTATGTTTTTTGTAATCATGTAAATACATTCAGATCTGTCTAAATTACTGTATTATCATGGGTTTTTCTTCATATTTCAAGAATGACATTAATTTTCGTTCTTGTACATTGCAGAATTGTTTAACTTTAAACTAAGATTGTTAAGCGCTTGGACACGCTAGAGGAAGAAAACATGTTCCCAATGTTGGGGGAGTCCAGAACCAGGGGCCGCAGTTTAAGAATAAGGAGTAAGCCATTTAGAACGGAGACGAGGAAACACTTTTTCTCACAGAGAGTTGTGAATCTGTGGAATTCTCTGCCTCAGAGGGCGGTGGAGGCAGGTTCTCTGGATGCTTTCAAGAGAGAGCTAGATAGAGCTCTTAAAAATAGCAGAGTCAGGGGATATGGGGAGAAGGCAGGAACGGGATACTGATTGGGGATGATCAGCCGTGATCACATTAAATGGCGGTGCTGGCTCGAAGGGCCGTATGGCCTACTCCTGCACCTATTGTCTATTGTCTATTGTCTATTGATGAGGTGGAAATTCATCTTGGTTAGTGACACAAAATCTGTTCATGGTGAAAGGTTCGATTGTAATCATGTATTGTCTTTCCGCTGACTGATCAGCACGCAACAAAAGCTTTTCACTCTACCTCGGTACATGTGACAATAAACTAAACTGAACTACAAAATGGTCCTCAGTTGGCTGCCTATTATCTTTTTTGCTCGATGTATGTTTGTATTGCAGCCCAGTGATTAAAAAACAGGCCAATCAAAAACACAATTCTAACCTGTAAGACTTAAAGATGTGCTTTCTTGTTTTGATTTCAAAATAAAGGATTGGATCATAATAATGTCGGATAGTGTTAATCCAGCGATCGCTGGTCGGCGTGGACCCAGTGGGCCGAAGTGCCTGTTTCTGCGGTGTATCTCTAAACTAAGCTAAACTAAAAAAAACTGTGGTCAAACTTTTACCGTAGTGCTGTTTTATACAGTAACCCCATATAATGTTTAACTTTGGAAACCTAATAATCTGACTTGGATATTCTCTGTGACTGAGCCTGAGCATCTTGAGTAGAGAATTCCAGAGAGATTGTTTTCACCCCTGTCCTGGTTATTTCAATCTGTTATTGTGATTCTGTGTCCCCTGTTTCGAGACATCCAGCCAGAAGAAACACCAACCCTTGTCTGCTCAAGCCCCATAGGAATTGTATATGTTGAGATCACCCTTCAATCTTCTAAAGTAATTTCACGTCATATAACTACTCTTGCCCCCCCCCCCCCCCACCCCCCCCACCCCACCCCCCACACCAACACTATGATCAAAGGAATCAATGATGATGAACCTTCACTGCACTTTTGGCAATAATATACTCCCCAAACCAGGGAGGTTAGACAATAACCCAGATGACTGCAACGGTGCGACCTCCTGCTCCCATGCAGAAATCACTGACTTCAATGACTTTACTACAAATTTCCACCCTACACTCAAATTCACTTGGACCATCTCCAACATCTCCCTACAGTTTAAAATACAAGTTCAGCAACAATAACTCAGATGCTGCCTTAAGGGCCTGTCCCACTGTACGAGGTACTTCACGAGTTTTCCCCTGATTTGAACTCGGAGAATGTCCGTAGCGGGTCCGTAAGAGTTTGTGGATGTCTCGTAGCAGCTCGTACGAGTAAAAAGTAACAATTTTTTTCATCACGAGTATTTTTTTACTCGTGGACATTTTTCACAGAGTTGAAAAAACGTCACGCGTTAACTGATATTCCGAGTACCTACCGTTACTCGTACGAGCCGCTACGGGACATTCACGAACTCCTACGGCTACGGACATTCTCCGAGTTCGGATCAGGGGAAAACGCGGGAGAACTCTTGATTTACCTCGTCCAGTGGGACAGGCCCTTTATCAGGACCCTGTGTAACTGAAGCAAGAGGTCTCTACTTTTGTTCACACCTCCCCTGCAATAAAAACAAATGCAACTTTTGTTTCCTTAATTTCTTATTCCATGTGCAAGATATTTGCTGAGAGGTGATATATAATAAGCACCACTGTGTGTAGCCCTTCATCAACACTTCAGAAACTTCGGTAAGATAATATTATCTAAAAATACCTATATTTAGGGCAATGAACAAATAAAACGTGGACGCTGAAAATGTGAAACAAAAAATGCCAGATAATGCCAGATGTTTTAGGCCAAAAACACTTACTGTTTTTTGTTTCCACCGATGCTACTTGACATGATGAGTATTCCAGCAGTTTCTGTCCGTATTTAAGGGAAATTCATCCTGAAATAAGAAGGAATTCATAGGTAAACTTTGTTTAGCTTACACATACACATTGTCCTGTCCTCAAATAGATCAATGTTTGGTGTGAAGAGGTGCCATTACCACTACCAGTAAGCTGCCCTCTCCTCTCTGGTCCTTCAACATTCATGCCCTATGGGAGGGCCTCCTGCATCCGTCCTTGAAAGCATGAGTTGTTAGACCCCCACCCCAGACCTCCCCCTACAGCTCTTTGTCCAGCTTTATCCAGCTTACACATACACGTTGCTCTTGTCATCGAAAAAATCAATGTTTGGCTGAAGAGAACCTTCCTATTTCAAATGTTACGTACCACTGATCACGTTTTTTCGACAAGCATGACTGCAGCAATCTTTACAATGATCATCTTTAATTTCAAATGTGAGAGTCAACGGTGAGATGAGTTGCCAATATTCTTGCTGGCAAACGTTATCAATAACACAGTTATTTGAGATACTTGGTTGCACATGGGAGAAAATATGCATTGAAAACCCCCAGGGAATTATTTCTTTCTGAGAATGTAGTGCACAAGAGCACTCAGGATACAAAACCTATGGGGAAATTGCTCGACCAGAATTTTGAGCAAAAAAAATCAATTAACCAGAAGAGTGCTGCATGCTGGAAGTTCCAACTTTCAGGTGACAGTTTAAAACCAGGTTCCATCGCGCACTCTTAGGTGGATGCAAGAAAAAACCCAACCCAATTCCATTTCAAGGAAGACGAGAAATATCGTCCATAAATTTCTGGCCAATACTTTTCTTGTAATTGTATGTTAAAAAGCATTAATCAAACATACAAGATCTGAAAGGGTCTGAAGGCCAGAGCTACTACACTTCAAACTCTCCTAATTGAATGTGCCTGAACACCTCTGTCAGTGGATCACCAACTTCCTGACAGACAGGAAGCAGAATGTGAGGCTTGGAAGGCACATCTCGGACCCGCTGATCCTCAGCATAGGAGCACCGCAAGGCTGCGTACTCTCCCCTCTCCTCTACTCTCTCTACACCAACGACTACACCTCCACAGACTCCTGTCAAGCTTCTCAAGTTTACGGACGACACAACCTTGATTGGACTGATCCAGGATGGGGAGGAATCTGCCTACAGACAAGAAGTGACACAGCTGGTGTCCTGGTGCCATCGCAACAACCTGGAGCTCAATGCTCTTAGACAGTGGAATTGATTGTAGACTTTAGGAGAGCTCCCGATCCTCTCCCCGCACTCACCATCAACAACTCCACAGTCACATCTGTGGAGTCCTTTAAGTTCCTTGGAAGCATCATCTCCAAGGACCTTAAATGGGGGGGGCCACCATCGATTCCGCAGACCAAAAAGCCCAACAGAGGATGTACATCCTGCGGCAGCTGAGGAAACACAATCTACCACCGGCAATGATGGTCCAATTCTATACTGCCATCGTAGAGTCTGTCCTCACCTTCTCCATCATGGTCTGGTTTGGCTCAGCCACCAAGCACGACATCTGGAGGCTGCAGCAAATCATTCGGTCAGCTGAGAAGGTTGTTGGCTGCAGCTTTTCCCCCATTGACGAACTGTACACTGCAAGGGCCAGGAAGCGAGCGGGTAAGATCATCTCTGACCCCTCTCACCCTGGCCACAAACTCTTTGAACCACTTCCCTCTGGAAGGCGACTCCAGACTGTCAAAGCCGCCATAGCCAGACATAAAAACAGACATAAAATATGAGTAGTAGCTCTACTCAATAACCAAAAGTCTGTAGCCTGCTTTTGCTCTGGTATTTAATTTCATTCACATGTTGAAAACTATAATTTTTATTCTTACTGTTTTAATGTTTTATGTTTTATTTTTAATTGTTTACTGTATGTCATGTTGTTACTTGTGAGCGGAACATCAAGGCAAATTCCTTGGATGTGTACATACTTGGCCAATAAACATTAATGAATTCATTCAAGAAGGGTCTCAACCTGAAACATTACCCATTCCTTCTCTCCAGAGATGCTGCATGTCCCGCTGAGTTACTCCAGCATCTTGTGTCTATCTATCATCCGAATGGGTCCTGCCAGGATTGATATGGAGGATGCTTTCTCTTGTTGAAGAATCCCGAACAAGCGGTCAATGGTTCAAAATAAGGTTACAACCACTGACATCAGGGAAGATTGACCTTTTATTCTCTCTCTCAAAGGACAGTGAGTCTTTTGAATTCTCTTCCTCAAAGGGTGATAGAAGCAGAGGTGCTGAATATTGTTAAGTTAGAGGAAGATAGATTCTTGATAAGGAATAGGAATGAAAGGTTACTGCTGGAAGATAGGATTGCAGAGTTGAGGTTATTCAGGTCACCCATGATCTTATCAATGGCTATGCAGATGTGAGGGGCTAAGTTTAGTTTAGAGATACAGTGCAGAAACAGGCCCTTCTGCCCACCTTGTCCACGCCGACCAACGTTCCCTGCACACTAACACTATCCTACACACACTAGGGACTATTTTACATTCAAACCAAACCAATTAACCAACAAACCTGTACATCTACAGAGTGTGGGAGGAAACCGAAGATCTCGGAGAAAATCTACGCAAATCATGGGGAGAACATACAAACTCCATACAGACAGCACCCATAGTCGGGATCAAACCCCGGTCTCTGGCACTGCAAGTGCTGTAAGGCAGAAACTCTACCACTGCGCCACTGTGCCTCTGGCAAATCCCTGTGTCCAATCCCTACTCTAAATTAATATGTTTGGCTGTTCATATCACCTGAAATGCATGTTCTAAAATAACAGCGTACATAAAATGGAAATGCATTAAAAGAGCTGATTGCTGGCATTATCTGCCCCGATCAATGCTGGTCTCTCTTAAAGTGCCTGTCAGCAGCAAAATTCATACGTGGATCAAATTTCCTTCTAGTGTGTAGGAAGGAACTGCAGATGCTGGTTTCAACCAAAGATAGACACAAAAAGCTGGAGTAACTCAGCGAGTCAGACAGCATCTCTGGAGAGAAGGAATGGGTGACGTTTGAAGAAGGGTCTCGACCCGAAACGTCTCCCATTCCTTCTCTCCAGAGATGCTGCCTGTCCCGCTGAGTTACTACAGCTTTTTTTGTCTTAATTTCCTTCTAATCTTCGCTCACCAGTAGCAAGATCTACACCTGTGGATCAAATCTACATTACCCAGAGATAGGTGTCAAACCAAGTCTAATAAACAGATTGGAATTCACTTAGTTGATGGAGTATTAAAAAAACAACTGATGAAGCTGCATGAACTCTTCAACAGTTCATTCCGTAATTCATAAATTTAAGTGCAAAGCCCAAAAAAGCTATTCATAGATTAAACATATGAAATAGATACTGAACTGATTGTCATGATACTATTATTTTAAGTCTACTAACCAAAATTATGGCCCCATATCTCTGAACATGGCCACTCTTAACTATAAGACAATGTAAAATCATTGGTTTATATATGTTTTTCTTTTATAACAAAAAAATAAATTGCTTTGATTTTCCACTTGCTTACTATATATAACTGGCTTGTAACATGATTGGAGAATAATCGCAGCACACAGAACATAGAAATGAGAAATTCTGGCCAAATGTTTTAATTTAATATTGAGATCTGATTTTGACATGACTTTCATCTTCCTCCAGAAGATGTTATCCGTAAATTTTGGAATCACATCAATAAAATCTTCTGTTACAAACTCGAGATGGGTTCCGTTTGTTCATATCAGTACCAAACCATCTTTGCACCAGTGTAGGTTTGGTCTGGAATCTAAAGCAGCAGACCTGGCTGGTTTCCTTGAGGCAATTGTCCAGAATATTCCTGTTAAAAATTCTACCACACGGATTAGTTGAACGCAACCCTCAGGACCACACATACCTATTTCAAGCACATCAAAGTATGTTAGATAGAAGTCTATGAGACTTTGAGTGGCAAAGATAGGGAAGATAGTCACAATCTTTTTCCCAGGGTGGGATTTTTCAAAGACGAGAGTGCATAGCTTTAAACTGAAAGGCGCAAAGGTTAAAGATGTGCAGCAAAAAAAACATTTACACAGAGAGTGGCGGGTGTCTGGAACGCGCTGCCAGAGGTGGTGATGGAAGCAGATATGATAGATATGGCATTTATGAGGCATTTAGATGGGCAAATTGATATACAAGGAATGGAGGGATAAGGTTCACTTGCTGGCAGAGATTAGTTTAACCTGGCATTATGTTCGGAGGGCACATTGTGGGCCATAGAGACTGTTCCTGTCGCATACTGTTCTGTTTCCTAATAATGTATATCATTATGATTAATATAATTCTCCTTATGCAGATAATAGAAATAAGATTTCCATCCTCTCAGTGAAGTAGGTACTGTTGTAGCAAATTAAATAATTTAACATTATTTTCTTCAATGTCATGTAAATGAAAATTGACTTATTGACCTTATCCAGGGAGAACTGTGATGATGCCCATTTCTGGGTCATTTTGCTTTATTCCGGAAATTTGACTGGGTACATCCCAGTACAAATCCCTATTGGACGCCTGACCCAATTTGTTTGGATAGCAAAGCGTATTGGCCCATAGTTTCCCAATAGTGACAGTCATTAGGAATTCTTGGGCCAATGGTTTTAATATCATGCTCTAAACTGATGATTATGTAGGACAAAAGTATTTGCGTTTTATCCTTTGGGCATGTCTCTTTCCCCACTGCCACAAGCCACTGCCATCACATTCCATCCGCAATCTTGCATATTTCAGTGACATGTCCATCTGATCTTGTGATATTTCTGGCTGTTTCTCATTCTGCCTCCCCTTCCCCCAACACCACATTGCCACCACCAACCAACTAGGCCTCATGACGCTCTGCTCCCTGATGTGTGAGATATGTGGACCCTCCTCCTTTTAATCTCCCCATCACTGACCACCAATGAAAACTGGATTTTTGTGGACAGTTTAACAACAACTTTTTTTAACAAATATTCCAGAACTCGGGTGCCAGCCATAGCCAATATACCCTCATAGAATCTCACTATCACAACATGTAGGAAAGAACAGGTTTAAACCGAAGATAGACAGAATGCTGGGGGAACTCGGCCGGATAGGCAACATCTCTGGAGAGAAGGAATGGGTGACGTTTCCGGTTGAGATCCTTATTCAGACTTCTCTCTGCTCTTCCCACTTTACATTGTCATAACCATGCCCAGAATCTAGCCCAGACAATTAAACTGCAGTTCTGTTGGTTTGTTGCTATACCTTCACCTCACTTACCAGCATACTACATTATTCTGAAGACAGACTGTTAGATTTAGAACCCTGCCCAAATCTACATTTTATATTTCCTTCTCTACTGAAGATGGAGGCTTTTATTTCAGATTTACAGTATCTGCCTATTTTTGTTTTGATTTCCTTTCCAAAGTAAGTTGTAGCTTTTTCGCCATGTTTACTGCCCTTTGGAGGTATTGCTGGTATCTATATGTCCCCTGCACATGGTAATATAGGCATATTCAACAAGAAGTCATTGAACGTAAATCAAAATCAGCAACCGTGCATGAGATTTTGCTCAACCATGTTTGACACTAGGGTTCCACTCTATTCCAGGACTCGGGTGCCAGCCACAGAAAGCAGTTTGCAACAAGCAGTAGATTACATAAATTGGGAGCTGCAAATCTTTAAAACTATGACAAGTTGTGTGGCTTTCATAGGCTCGACAATAAAATGTCAATGTTTTGCAAATTCGAGCAGAACCAAAACATGTAAATAAAATGCTGCTTTAATTTAACAAGAATACAACATGTTTCAAACTGGGCTTGATGTTGCATTGAGTAATGTTACCTATGAGAGTAGTGTAACAGCGAAAAATTGATTGCAGCAACTCAGAAGTGTTATCACTGCTTCATTAGCTCAATATTGCATAAAGCCAGTGGTAATAATTTTCAGTGTACACACACAAGGACCTTGTTTTATTTTTACTCGTTTGGCTCCACTGCATAAAGCAGAGGTACGGGTAGTATTTTCCTGAGATTGAATTCAAGGCACTTCCACACTCCTGACTTTGCATATTAATGGTGAACGAAGTGAGCTCTTCTGAAGTTAATTCCAGAACACTAGCATGCAATTGGCAGCTTTGATGCAAATATCCATGAGCCAACTACTGAAGAACACCCTGGGAAATCTAATCAGTTATAGTTCTATTGATTCCTTGTTTCTCCCACCTACTTATTGGTTAAATTGGATGATCGTTTTGTGTTTCTTCCTTCACTTAGTCTAGCCATGTCATACACAAGTGCTTGTATCATACAAATGCAGGTTGTTTGAATCAGCTGAATCCAATTGACGTATATACTGACCCCTTTCCCACAGAACTGGTGATCAGGGTCAAGAGGGATCCCATATGTGCGTAACACATCCTCCTGCCTGAGTCTCTTTTGTAAACAACATTGGGCCAGGCAAAACATTATTATTACAGAGCTGAACTTAGATCAGGAATTTGCAAGTGGCTGATCAGAAAAAGCAACATTTTAATTGGAGTTAGTGCAGCAATGCAAGGAGTAAAGGCTCAATTAAAAAACATTCATTTTGATTGCTTAATATAAAAAATCAACAACTTACCTTGATTAATAAATTAGATAACTGTTAATCCACCATTCTTATTCACTAATCCTGTATAAATACTTAAATGAAGTTCAAATTGTAACATAAAAAATCTGTTTAAATTAAAAATGATTGTACTACAATGATGCTGGTAAGCCAATGAAATGTAACACTTATTGCAGCTGGACAATCAATAGTAAGGACGAGAGCCCTGACCATAGCTTTCTGCAGCTAATTTGGATTTAGATATTTTAATTGTAGACATTGCCTTGGGTACATTTTAAAGCTTTTGCCATATTCATTATCTTGTATACAGCAGTGCACTTTGCTAGTGTTTCACCCTCGTTCCTTTGCTGGTAGTTCACAGTTGATAATTCTTCTGGTCAAGATTTTGTATAGTTTGAGTGCTATCAAGGATTTACTGATGTACTCTTTCATCTCGAACTGAAATGGTTGGACAGGCTAGATGCAGGAAGATTGTTCCCGATGTTGGGGAGGTCCAGGACAAGGGGTCATAGCTTAAGGATAAGGGGGAAATCCTTTAGGACCGAGATGAGAAGGACTTTTTTCACACAGAGAGTGGTGGGTCTCTGGAACTCTCTGCCACAGAGGGTAGTTGAGGCCAGTTCATTGGCTATATTTAAGAGGGAGTTAGATGTGGCCCTTGTGGCTAAGGGGATCAGCGGGTATGGAGAGAAGGCAGGTACGGGATACTGAGTTGGATGATCAGCCATGATCATATTGAATGGCGGCTCGAAGAGTCGAATGGCCTACTCCTGCACCTAATTTCTATGTTTCTAAATCCCTCAAACACAGACACTGGAAAGTGCGCCCAAACCATTGGGCAAAAAATGACAAATTGCAATTCACATCTATTCTATAATTTGACTTCTGCTAGGATTTATATTAACAACTTCCTGAAGAAAAGTGCTGGCACTTACCCAGAAGTAACTAATCACTCCAAATCTCTTTGTCTATCTTCGACGTAAACCAGCATCTGCAGTTCCTTCCCACACACTCCAAATCTCTGCTGGCTATTTAAAAGCAATGCTTTAATGGTTTCTGCTGAAGTCTTTTAAAGTAATTTCTGGTGATCTTCATTGCATGGAAATAATTAAACATAATGTACAAAACAGAAACAGACCATATGGCCTAATGAATTCATCCTCTACGCATGTTACCTCTCTTCCTTCTACATCTAGTGCTATCAATTTAACCTTTACATCCTCTTGCCTACATGTGCATATTTATTATGTATGAAATTAAAATACTATTTATATCAATGTCTGTGGTGATGAGTTCCATATTTTTTTTAAATCAATTTCTTGATAAAAAATGTGTAAGAAAGAACTGCAGATGCTGGTTTAAACCGAAGGTAGACACAAAATGCTGGAGTAACTCAGCGGGACAGGCAGCATCTCTGGAGAGAAGGAATGGGTGACGTTTCGGGTCGAGACCCTTCCTCAGACTGATGTCAGGGTAGTGGGGGAGTGATAAAGAATGCTTCTAATTTTTCCATTTCACCTCTTAGTGACTATTTGACATTCATCGTTCTGGCTTTCCTGATGCAAAGAAACTCTTCCCCATTTTCACAATGTTTATACACCTCCATTTGGGCAACCTTCAGCTTTCCTTTTCAGGAGAAAATAACTCATCCTGAACTTCCTTCTCTGATTATAAAGCTTATCTAAGAATGTCAACAAATATGTTGTCTTTATAGCCTTTGGGTAAGCAGATAATTGTAAATGCTACACAGTAAGCAGACAACACCATCTGTGATCTTTCAGTTGATATTCTGAATGTATGGGATTATTTTGGAGATTTGTTAAGTATCTTGCAAGCAGTTAAAAAGGTGCTTGGGTACCTATCATTTGCATTGTTTTCTCCACCAGTCTGGACAAGTGGTTTGCATGCATGGTGCACCAGACACACAATGTTTCTACTGTCTCTGGATGACCTGTAACAGTAGATTGATAGACTGACGTGTGTCCTGGGGTTAGGTTTCACATTACACACCAGTTTGCTGCTATGCCAGAATGGAGTTAATGGCTGATGCATCAGGCATTGTCAATAGAATCCCAATCTAGATCTAGCAGATGGCTTTACAGAGGCTGTCTATCAGGGTCCATCTGTCCACTCAACAAACCCTCTTGTGAGTTACAGCAGGCCTTGCCGGCATATGGTTGGAGAATTTAACACCACCATAATAATGGGATCATTTTCTGTTTCTTCCAAAATGACCTTAAATGACCTTATACTCATTTTAATAAAACTCACACAGCAATCATTTGAATGCGAACATTGAAATGTTATTTTTATTACTCTGATATATGAATTTAATAAAAAACAATAAACGACTCGTCTTTTGGAACAGGTTGGTTTTAAATGTGGCTATTACCAAAGAACACACAACACAAAATGTGGTGGACAACTGTCTCAAGAAGATCATTGTAAAGGTTAAACATCTAACTACCACTAAACAATAAATTAATACCTAAATGGTATTAATAAAATAAGATACTTAATGGCAATTTTGCTTTTGTTTTCAAAATCAAAATTCTGAAAACATTTATTGCATTACTTTCCACATTGTTAGATATGGGTCAGTGAACATCTGACTTACTCAATAAAATAATGTGTTTGAGTATTTTTTAATCACTATTTTGCTCTGGAGTAGAATGATATCTCTGGCATTTTATTCCGTCCCATCCTTTGATTTGTGATATTAACCTCCTGTATAGTTGAAAGATAAACAATGTTTATACTCTTGCGGTAATAAATCTCAAATATTGCTCTGTGGTGCACTTCATATTGCTGTTTCACTGCTTTTATAACGTTCCACTTTTTGCCTCACGTGGAATATTTTCAGTTAATTTATAAGACATCTTTCTTTTAGATAACATACCGCTCAGAAAATTTGAAGTAGAACTATGAAAATGTAAATGGCCAGGTAAACATGTCTCAGATTGATATGTTTTAACAATAAACTAAACATCAAGTTTATTAGCGATGCCCAAAAGCTTTATTGTTTTAATACCAGTTCTATTTTCTGTCTGAATTTGTATGTCTGTGCTTCTATTGGGCATGTAAATCAGGTAACTCATGCTCACAGCTGGAGGTTACTGATCCAATGTAATAGAATAAAGAGGCTGTGCTAATTTACAAATTTAATATTAGCTAACATGATTAATGTACAGCTTTAACAGAGTTCACATTATATTTTTTCATACTTGGGTAAAATTATTTAGCAAAACTTTTTTATTATTTATTTTCAAGGCATATACATATAGGAAAAATACAACCTAAATGTGTTTCTCTGGTATAGATGTGATAGTCTACATTTTTGCCTTGTGATCTGTATCACATGTTTTAGACACTGCATGGTGATTTTTTTGTCCTTTTTAAATTTTGAATAATTAATGTATCATCCAACACTACAAATCAAGGCAGGGCTGCCACCATTTTGTGTATATCAGTTAAAAGTTTTGGGAGATTTGTCCCATAAAATGTCTATGGATCATTTAAATTAAATGATATAATTATTTTGTGTGTGAAGTTAAAAGCTTTGAATCAGTTTCAGGTACAAACATAAAATGCCTTGTATATTTATAAGAAACTTCAACTGTGTTTAAGACTGAATTGCCCCATTAAAACCAGGAAGTGTAAAATAACATTCCTTATAAAAACGAATATTTTGTCACTCAGAGGCTCAAATATTGTATAAAAATATACTTAATGGGCCTGGCTCAATAATTTTACAGTGCTGTGTAAACTGGCCACTACAAATTGGGCATGGTAACCTCTGCTCCTTATTTTCATCGATGAGATGGAGCTTTGAAAGAAAAAACTTAGTGTATCCTTAACAAGTAAGTGTGAAGATTAGTTCTGAAATTTACTGGAGATTTTACATTAATGTTACCATATCTCATATTGAGGGCATATCTCTTATATTGAGGGCACAGCTGTTGTCTACATTGATAGCAAATAGAAGAGCATGATCTTAATAAAAGTTTTATATGAAATTGATCTAGGTTGTAAATAATAGTAGCCTGACGGACTTGGTTGTAATGAAATCTTGAGCTATACTCACTTTGTTTATAGCATCACACAAAAAATCAATTAGATATTGCCGGCTTCACTCCCCGGTGACCACGTACAGTTTATATGAAATTCAGAAATAAAATACAATTCAAACATTTTATTGAAAGATACATTTCATCGATTGTCAGGAATTAAAAAAAAGTTTATAGTTTTTGAAAAATGGCAAATATTATGAAAAATCATCCTTGTCGATGTGCACACTGCAATTTATTTTTGAGACTTGTATTCCTATTTTAGAGGGATGTTTACGGTCATATTTGCCTCACAACCAAGCGTGACCTCAATCTGGCCTTTATCCTATTACTGACCTAGCAACATATCACGGGTTATTAAGATATCACTGTCTTAACAACTGCAACTATTTTTCAGCAATGTTTATCTGCTTGAAATGTTTGATCCACATTGATATCAGTCTCCAACCTCCTTACAGTGAGGCAGAACATCACTCAGGATGAGGTTTTATAGCAGCCATTGATCCCAGACAATGGGCAAAATCTGCTGGAATTATTGAACGTGATACTTGAGATGACTTACTACTTTCAAAGTGATGTGCACCATTATTAAGATGACAGCCTATCCATAGTGTAAACAGCTATTACATTTTTTGGCATTTAAACTAATAGAGTAGTTATGTTTTCCTCCAATAACACCCCGCCTCAACTATGGAGTGAGCTTTGTATGGGCAGAAGCTGAGTTCCAGTGTTTCCTACTGAAATACCAGCACTGAACTAAAGAGATCATAAGGATCTGACTAACCTAGATATATCAGAACAAAGCAATTTACCAGGCATTAAATAATACACCACTTGCCTCAGTCAGCATATTACTCAGTTAATCTTGGTGGGTCAATGAATATTTTGTTTGACAATACTCCTGTACAGCTCAGTAGTAAATCTGGTAGACCTACTGCCTCACAGCTCCAGAGACCCTAGTTTGATCATGACCTTGGGTGCTGTCGGTGTGGAGTTCATGTGTTCTCTTTCCGACCACATGGCTTTCCTCCGGGTACTCCAGTTTTATCCCACATCGCAAAGGCATGCTTTCTTTCTAAAAGTAGATTGTTTCTAGTTTAATTGGTCTCTGTAAACTGCCCCTAGTGTGTAGGGAGTGGATGAGAAAGTAAGATAACATAGAACTAGTATGGACGGGTGATGGATGGTCGGCGTGGACTTGAAATGGGCTGAAGGTCGTGTTGGTATGAAGGTCCTGTTTCCATTCTGTATCTTTCAATTGATGGATCTTTCACTCAATAAATAGGCTCCTGAGTCTGCCTTGAACACATAATGCTTTTCCTCCCTGGGCTTTGCCACCACAAATAACAAATTCAGGCAGGTCCAGGGCTGAACCCACAGATTTGGGGAAGAGGTTTCCTGGGTGGTGGTGATGGTGGGATGGGAGGTGGGTGTGGTACTGGAGGTAATGGCGGTGGAGAATCAGAAGTTGAGGCTGATCAATGAGCAATATGTTTGGTGCGAGACTTGACTATTTGATGAAAGCCTGCTACTGAATGAATGCCCCATGAATGGTACAACTCATAATGGTTGTGGCTTCCAGACATATATGTTGCAGGTGAGGGATCTCCATGAGTTAGACTTATTGAGCTTTGAACAAAACCCACAGATCCCACAACTTGCATAAAGTTACCAGTTATTAGTAATGTTTTTCTTCCCTCATTTTTATGTTATTTCTGTACATCAAAGAAGTACCATAAACGTATGCTTCAATATTGAATTGCCCCTGCTTTTATGCATTAAATGCGTACTAAGGTTAGTGCAACTGCAAATCAGAAGTTATTAAAAAAAAACATATCATCACCAAGTTGGGGTATCCTTGCTGTGAGAAAGTCAAGAAAATTAAGATCTGACCTTGGCATTGCCTCTTGTTGTGAAGAAGCAATGTATATGAGAAATGGATCAACACTATTACATTGATAGTTAAATGTTGCATAGAAAGGTTGAACAAGTTAGGTCTTTATTCTTTGGAGCGCAGAAGGTTAAGGGGGGACTTGATTGAGGTCTTTAAAATGATGAAAGGGATAGACAGAGTTGACGTGGATAAGCTTTTCCCATTGAGGGTAGGGAAGATTCAAACAAGAGGACATGACATGAGAATTAAGGGACAGAAGTTTAGGGGTAACATTAGGGGGAACTTCTTTACTCAGAGAGTGGTGGCTGTGTGTAATGATCTTCCAGCAGAAGTGGTGGAGGCAGGATCGATTTTAACATTTAAAAGTAAAGTGGATAGGTATATGGACGGGAAGGGAATGGAGGGGTATGGTCTGAGTGCAGGTAGATGGGACTAGGGGAAAATGAATGGTCGGCATGGACTGGAAGGGCCGAGAGGGCCTGTTTCCGTGCTGTAATTGTTATATGGTTATATGGTTATATATTACAGTGATATATTATAGTGATATGCAGCAGTGGAGTGCATTAACAGGCTGTAATTCTAGGGAGTTAACATCTCGAATGACCTATCCTCAAACCAGAACATAGATGTAAACATGAAGAAAGCGCACAAGTGCTTCTACTTTTTTTAGAAGTTTAAGGAGATTCAGGATGTTGGCGAATACTATACCAAACTTCTGCAGATGTGCAGTACAATCCTGATTGGTTGCATCATGGCCTGATATAGCAATTATAATCTGGAACACAAGCTGCTGCAGAAAGTGGTGGACTCTGGCCAAACCATTACAGACATAGGCCTCTCCTCCATTGAGAGCATCTATATGAGATGCTATCTCAAGAAGGTGGCATCTATCATCAAGGATCCCTATCATCCTGGTCGCGTCCTCTTCTCAAGGCTACCATTGAGCAGGAGGTACAGAAGGCTGAAGTCCCACACCACAAGATGCAGAAACAGTTGCTTACCTACAACTATCAGGTTTTTGAACCAATCTGCTCAACCCTAATCCTTCCTTGAAAATGAAACACAATGGCTCAACTCTTCCGTGATGATGGACTTGTTTTTTTATCTAATTATGTTTTTGGACAGGATAGAATTGATTTCTTATGACTTTTCTGGACATCAATGTTACACCAATGAGTATACTTGTTTCCCACAGATCAGCATCTTCAACAAGATGTGATTTGCCTGATTCTAACGTTGACTCACATGTTGCTGCATGTTTACATCAACATTTTTCCTACATATCTTCTCCCCAAATAACAATGGGAAGAACACCAGCAAAGAGCTATGATGCAAAAGTGCTGAAAAACCTTCTACATGAGAGAAAGCCACGTCGAGGGATTGATAATCTCACTGCAATAAGTCAAGAAGAACATATTGGCAATTTATAGCATCGATTCCTCTTTCCACACTGACAAATGTACACCTGTCCCCTCGTGAGGCCACCAAAGCAGATAGCAACAAATACTTCTCATAGTCCTACACAGATGAAATGGATCAGAGTCTGGTGAGACTCAAAATTTCATTCAGCTTCTATTTAACCAACCAAGAAACAAATTTGTCCACAAAGGAAGGTTCCGACCTGTGTCTGTGGTTATGGGGAGAAGGCAGGAGAGAGAGGTAGATTAACCATGATTGAATGGCGGAGTAGAGTTTTAGTATTTTTAGTTTTAGAGATACAGCGCAGAAACAGGCCCTTCGGCCCACCGGGTCCGCACCGACCAGCGATTCATGTATATTAACACTATCCTACACACACTAGGGACAATTTTTACATTTGCCAAGCCAATTTACCTACATACCTGTACGTTTTTCGAGTGTGGGAAGAAACTGAAGATCTCAGAGAAAACCCACGCAGGTCACGGAGAGAACATACAAACTCCGTGCAGACAGCTCCCGTAGTCGGGATCAAACCTGGGTCTCCGGCACTGCATTCACTGTAAGGCAGCAACTCTACCGCTGCACCACCGTGCTGCCCCTCCACTTGATGGGCCGAATGGCCTAATTCTGCTCCCTTCACTTATGACCAAAATGTGGCCTGTTTATTCCCTCCCCTGATGCTGCCTGACCAGCTGAGTTCTCCAGCACTTTATATGCTGCTCATGATTCCTACATCTGCAGTTCCTTGTGTCTCTAGAATAATTTAAAAAATGATAGACTGGGTGCTGGACATTTTAAATGAGAAGCATGCATCAAAGACCAGCATTGCACTGATTTCATAGCATTAAAAAAACACACATTAGAATATCTTAGCAGCATGTAACATCTTCAGGGTGCTTAGATATATCTTCAGGATAGTTTGTTCTTGCATCACCTTGGAATGGAAACTGTAACACTATAAACTATGGATGGGGAAAGTAAGATTTGGTATAGGTGCAGAATGTAATTTTGCTCACTGATAGATTCCTGGTGTTTCCAGCAGTGGAGAAGGGGGAATTTGGCAGAGGCTTATAATAATTCTCCACATCAAATTTTAATAAGAATTCAGTTATATGTTAAATTGTTTACAATGTTAACCCCCCAACTTTATCTGCACTATTTTATAATTCTGCCAACAATATACCTCTATCTTTGCTTCTGATTTTGGAAGTATCATTTTGAACTGGTCTGTCAATACTTGATCGATCCCATAGTGTATTCTCTGAAGAAGAGTCTCTATCCAAAACGCCATCCTTCTCTCCTGAGATGCTGCCTGTCCTGCTGAGTTACTCCAGCATTTTGTGTCTATCTCTCAATATACAATATCCAGGATAGCCTCCATATTGTTTACAAATCCCAAATGTTTCACAAATGCTTTTGTTTTGATAAGGATGCTGGCATTCCATGGTAGCTTTGACATGCATGCTTAGTTTAGTTCAGTTTATTATTGTCACGTGTACCGAGGTACAGTGAAAAACCTTTTGTTGCGTGCAAAAAGGCCATACATGATAATAATCAAGCCATCCACAGTGTAGAGTCAAATGATAAGGGCATAACGTTTAGTCCAAGATAAAGTCCAGTAAAGTCCGATTAAAGATCGTTCAAAGGTCTCCAATGAGGTCCGGGCTACTCTCTAGTTGATGAGAGGACGTTTCATTTGCTTGATAACAGATGCCCAGAGATGCCCAGCAAGTACATCAGATTGGAAATAATAATATAAATTTACTATTCAGGAAACATAAGGGCTGTAACAAACTAAAGAGATGGTGAGTTATTACCACAGGGTAACCAGACATTGATCATAAACACCAACAGCGCAGCCCAATAAATTATACACATTACAAATGTTTTGATCTCAGTTATTTGTTTCCACAGAATACAGGCATCAAGAGGACAGAGTGAAACCAATGGAATTTTCATCTGTCGGAGAAAACTTAGTGGAGAAGTGACAAGCAGGATCAGCCTTGAACCCTGAAATGCTCTGGATGCCATTGATATGCACAAGGGTACCAAAACAGGTTCAGCAGATCATGCTTACTTTAAGCCCCAAACTAAACTGCAGATACCCTTGAGTTTCCTAAATCAGAGTAAATTAAAGGCTATAATTAAAGCCTCAGAAAACTGAGTAAAGTGATTCAGATAAAAGCCCTGTCTCACGGTGCGAGTCCACCCACGAGTGACCCCAAGTGAAAGAAAAAAAACAGACTCGTGGTTATATACGAGATTCCAAGTTTATGTTCAAGTGTTTAACCGAGTTCCCCCGGGTATGTCATTTCTGAGATGTTCCAAGCTCCTCTCCCAAGTTACCAAGTTCCTCTCCCGTTACTCTTGAGCCAAACGTGAATGAAGGTATGTTTTAATAAGCAGCAGTGTTAAAGAAGACATCTCCAGCCTGTGGCTTTGAGTTAAAGATAGAATTCAGTGCGGCCGCATTTATATGACCTACAAAGGGAAAATGCGCACCCTCCATGCCAGAGCAGTTATACTTATGATTTGTTTGAAACACACATCACGTAGTTAGAAGACCAGCAGGTGAAGGTTTGTTATATTTTAATTGAATTTACTGCCGGGTCTACACACTGCGGGGAGACGGGAGATGAAATCTTTGAATGTGGATGGATGTCTCCGCGCCTGCTCGTTCTAAGCGGAATATATTTTTAGTTGCCTTTCAAGCCGGGCTTTGGTTTTATTCCTTGTTTTTGTTTATTCGCACACATTTTTCGTGTGTGAGGGTGTGAGAAGTCCATGTTGGGTGCCGGCCGGCCGCAGCCGCTGTTCTTTCACATCAGTTGCACATCGGATTGTTGGGAGACGGAGCTCAGGGTTCGCCTTCTGAGCTGCTTTGGTGCCCAGGCGTGAGTTGAGGTGGAGGGAGGTTGGGGGGCGGGGCGTGCGGGCGTCATTAATCTGTCTGGGGTGACAAGGCTCTTGGGTTAGGCTGGGATCATTCCCTGCGGGATGATCTTAGTGCGGGAAACAAGTGTAGGAGAGGTGTACTGACTGTGTGGGCTGACACTTTGGTAGTGATTGCCCACCAGTCTCAAAAGCCGCTGTGTCTCCCTGACCATGGGATAGCAGGGGGCGATCAAACAGCACAATATCCTCCTCACCCTCCACGCCAACATGAAGGGCAACGATTCCAAGGCTTTAGACGGAAGGCAGACGCAACAAGCTGGAGTAACAACGCGGGCCAGGTAACATCTCTGGAGAACGTGGATAGGTGACATTTCGGATAAAGGCTCGTCTTCTGAAGAAGGATCTTGACCCGAAAAGTCACCTATTCCTTCTCTCTAGAGTTGCTGCCTGACCCGCCAAGTTACTCCAGCATTTTGTGTTCGGCATCAAACAAACCCTCGTCCAGTCGTTCTGCTCGTTTTCCAGATCGGCTAATTATACATTTGTTCCCCTGATTACCCCACCCCTCTATTCACTTCTACCGCAGTTGCACTTACATAACTGTAACTTTGACTTAATAATTACTATACTGACTAATCTATTTATTTTAAATGCCAAGCAACATTTTACCTGCTGCTTCCCCTAATTCCCATTCCTTGAGAAAGGGTTGAAGCATCAACTTATCACAAAAGGTCACAAAGTGTTGGAATAACTCAACGGGTCAGGCAGCATCTCTGGAGAAAATGGATAGTTGACGGTTTCGGTCGGGACTCTTCTTCAGGGCCTTTAGTTTAGTTTAGATACAGTGTGGAAACAGGCCCTTCGGCCCACCGAGCCCATGCTGACCACAATCACCCTGACACTAGTTCTATCCTCCACACTGCGGGTCAATTTACAGACGACAATTAACATACAAACCTGCACGTCTTTGGAATGTGGGAGGAAATTGGAGCGCCCGGAAAAAATCTACGGTCACTGGGAGAACGTGCAAACTCCGTACGTACAGCACCAGTCGTCAGGATTGAACTCGGGTCTCTGGCGCTGTGAGGCAGCAACTCCAATGCTGCGCGGCCAATTACAAGTTTTAGAATGAAGTTAGCCACTTACAAATCCCATTCTCTGCCCAACGTGGAGAATCATGAATTGCCAAGACACAAGGCACTGTAGATGTTGGTTCCTTTTTTAAAAAATCACGAATTCAAAGTTATCTATTCATGAATAATGTAGTGTGGTTTGTTGGATTTGTCCATACTCAATTTAAAATTGTCCACAATATATAACTTAAATTTTTTTTAAAGCATTTAGTGAAACTGCATATTGTGTTCTGTTCAGGTTATACATTAGTAGTTTTCTTCGACTTTGGTACAGTTCTGTGACGTGAGTGAGTAGGAAGTGGCTTTGGTAAACAGTGAGTATCAGTGGAAAAGAAACAGACACCCATTGCCTTCATTTCCAGGGCTAACCCGCTTTCACCTGTGCCACAGCCAACAATGGCCTGCTCCCTTGACCACTGATACATTTTTGCATATCTTTCATTCATTTGTTCTACATCTCTCTATATCACTGTCTATATCTCTATTTCTCTTTCCCCTGACTCTTGGCGTCAGAAACAGCGGGCAGGCGACAGTCACCTGCCATAACGCTTCTGGTCTTCAGTGTGCAATAGTCACCAAAATACACTGCATCTTTAGAAAGGAAAAATACAAAATATGTCAATCCCAATGGATAGGCCTTAGTCATGGTGCTGTACAACACGGAAACAGGTCCTTCGGCCCAGCTTGGCCGTGCCGTCCAATTTGGTGTCTTGGGGTAGTCCTATTAGCCTGCATATGGCCCATAGCCCCCTAAACCCTCCCCTTCCATTTATCTGTCGTTAATAACCTCAAGAAAATCCCTGCTTCAGTTTCCTGGGTCCAACTCAGAGAGAGGTCTCCCTCCTTTCTAGTGTTAATTGCTCCACTGTTTATAATGCTCTCTGCATTATGATATCCTCGACAGTGAACCCATGGGCAATCATTACCAAAGTGTCTGTTCACACAGTCAGTACGCTTGTCTCCCGTACTAAGTCACCCCAACCCCCCCCCCCCCCCTTCCTCTTCCCCCCCACCCTTCCATCCTCCTCCCCCCCCACCTTTCCCTCCCAACTCCAGTCCTGTCCCGAACCCCTGGGAAACTGAAGGGAGCGACAATCAACTGCCACGGATACAAATAATGTCATACACAAGAAAGGGCAGATGCTGGTTGACAAAAAGCGAACACATGGGGCTGGAGAAATTTGGAAATGTCATCCCGTCATCCATTCCTTCTCTCCAGAGATGCAGCCTGCCCGCTGAGTTAAAGAGTGCCCATGGTAGACTCACGAGTCACTAAGGTAAACGCACGGACCACTACGTTATTACAACGAGTTTAAAAGTTTCAATTTTTAACTTGAACAGTAAATTTGACTCGTTTGAATTTTTTCAAGCGTTAACAAGTTTCACGGGTACCTGCTGTTAGCGCCATGAGTCGCTGAGTTGCGCGCGCGAGTTCCGACGTTCCCGCTATGTTAATTGTACGTGATTACCGTGAGTGAAAACTCGGGGTCACTCGTCGGTCGACTCGCACCGTGAGACAGGGGTTTAACTTACTTTTAAAAGTATTTCAGTTATCAGTTTAGTTTATTGTCACGTGTACCGAGGTGCAGTAAAAAGCATTTGTTGTGTGCTATCCAGTCAGCAGAAAGACAATACATGATTCCAATCGAACCATTTACAGTGTATAGATAGATGAGAAGGGAATAACGTTTAGTGCAAGGTAAAGCCAGGAAAATCCAATCAGGGATAGTCAGAGGGTCACCAATGAGGTAGTTGGTAGTCCAGCACTGCACTCTGGTTGTGGTAGGATGATTCAGTGCCCTTTCAATTAAATGTTAATTGTTTGTATATTATCACTATTATTTTAACTGTTTTACTTTAGCTAATAAAATGCTTGGAAATTAATTGAGCAATTTGATAATTTCGGGAGAATGCTGGTTCTGGTAACTATATTTGAAAAACATGAAATCATTGGTTCTGTGGGATAATTACAGGGATGATACAATATTTCAGTGAATTACAATTGTCAATTTATCATTCACTGCAAACATGATTTGAAGGGCAATGACAGATGATACATATTTTAAAGTGTAATATGTGTAAACATTCCACGAATAAAACACTTAATTATAAAGATACGCGATTGCGGCTCCTTAATCAGACCTGCCTGAGATGGCAGGCAATCTGTCATTGAGACTCTTTCATTGGCACTTCATCAAATCTTGCGAGATAATGCGATGCATAATGCGAGTTGCTCAGTTTTCAGGCCAGTTATGGTCAGGGCTCACTATAAGAAGAATATGTTCTCAACCCGTGAAGCAGCATTTTGTAATGGCATGATGTGGGTTCCCACCATGAAGATTCAGAAATAATTACACACATGCTTTAATTTTAAATCCTTCTGCAACAGATGTTTAGTTTAGTTTAGAGATACAGCACGGAAACAGGCCCTTGGTCCACCGAGTCCGTGCCGACCAGTGATTCCCTACACATACTAGGAACAATTTATACTTGTACCAAGCCAATTAACCTACATAGTGGAGTGAAATTGTTTTTATGTTGTTGCTATGCCTGCACCTTTGTTGTGAGAGTGCCAGCTGGAGGTCTGCCTTCCCCTTCCTCTCTTGTCTGCACTGTCCAACACCAAAGAAACATGTGCATAGGGATATTTGTTAAGGTACTGTAGACCCTGTCTTTAGGCAGGGAATTATTTTCCTGTACAGTGAACAGTAGTCTTTTTTTTTCACATGTATTAATAGTATTGTTTAAATTAAATTAGATATGCTCTCAGGGGAGTCGCAGTATTTGCTTCATATAGTGACTAGAATCTACAGTCTCTCTTATCATTTCCTGCATCTGGGTGCTTTATGAACCGCTGTTTTAGAACATAGGAGTTATAATCCTTTGTCTCTTTGCTTTTGGCTAAAAGAACAAGCACGAACATTGAATTCTCCAACTCTAGGTAATCTCCATCATAAACACCACCCTTTCTTTCCCCTCTCCCACTCCTCTTAGCCCTGGATGGCCCTTGCACCCATCTCTCTCCTCTCCTTCCCCTCTACCTACCTTCCTAAACAATCCGCACCTCCGCCAATCCTCTAGCTTCACAATTCGCAACTCACTTATTCCTTTGTCTCAGACCTTGTGTGTGCATATCCCTGACCTTTGTTCAACCACCTGCCTTGAAAATCCCCCTCTCCTGTGTTTACCTATGACCTACCATGCTTTGTCCTGCCCTCCACTCTATTAGCTTTCATTCACCCCCTCCCACTCCTGCAATCTGACTGAATAAGCATCATGACCCGAAACTTCACCTATCCATGTCCTCCAGGAATGCTGCCTGACCCGCTGAGTTACTCCCGCATTTTGTGTCTGTCCATGTGTGCACATATGTTTCTTATGGGTGCACCTCTCACCCCTCTCTATGATGACCATATACCCTATCTTTATTTGGCTGCTGCCATCTTGTCATCTTTATTTGGCTGCTGCCACCTGGAGGTAGACACAAAAAGCTGGAGTAACTCAGCGGGTGAGGCTGCATTTCTGGAGATAAAGAATGGCAGACGTTTTGGGTTGAGACCCTTCATCAGACTGATGTCAGAGGAGGGAGCGGGACAAAGATAGAATGTAGTCGAAGACAGTGAGACTAGTGGGAGAACTGGGAAGGGGAAGGGGATGGAGAGAGAAAGCAAGGGCTATCTGAAGTTAGAGAAGTCAATGTTCATACCGCTGGGGTGTAAACTGCCTTCCATCTCCTTCGACCTCCCTTCAACTATGTTGAAGATTATCTATGACCATCTTCGACTACCT
Source organism: Raja brachyura (assembly GCA_963514005.1). The sequence goes on along the minus strand of OY740795.1, from coordinate 46,246,455 downwards.
TCGACTACCCTCGATTACTACCCTAATAACATGCCGATCTACTTCGGCTAAACCTACGAGTTAAAAAAATATAGATTTTTTCCATGGCGACTTTTTTTTACTCTTTTCAGCATGAAAATTTCAGCATACTCTTTTACTCTATTTTTCAGCATGTTGAAAAATACGCCACGAGGTAGCCGAGGCCTCGAGTATGCAGGGACTACTCTCAAGCATGAAGGAGAGTTATAAAGACCTCCTACGACCTCCTGCGAATATGACTATCTACTCGTAGGTAATAATGGGGGGCATCTGGATAGAGGTAATAATGGGGCATTTGGATAGCAGTAAAAGGGCTAGTCCAAGTCAACATGGATTTATGAAAGGGAAGTCATGCTTGACTAATCTTCTGGAATTTTTTGAGGATGTGACAAGTAAAATGGATGAAGTGGTGCCAGTGGATATAGTGTATCTAGACTTTCAGAAAGCCTTTGATAAGGTCCCGCACGGGAGACTGGTGACTAAAATTAGAGCACATGGTATTGTGGGTTGGGTGTTGACATGGATAGAAAATTGGTTGGCAGACCAGAAGCAAAGAGTAGGAGTGAACGGGTCCATTTCAGAATGGCAGGCAGTGGCGAGTGGAGTGCCGCAAGGCTCGCTGCTGTGGCTGCAACTGTTTACCATATACATTATTGATTTGGAAGAGGGAATTAGGAGCAACACTAGCAAGCTTGCGGATGACACAAAGCTGGGTGGCAGTATGAACTGTGAAGAGGATGTTAGGAGGTTGCAGGGTAACCTGGACAGGTTGAGTGAGGGGGTAGATGCATTGCAGATACAGTATAATATAGATAAATGTGAGGTTATCCACTTTGGCGGCAAAACAATGGGGCAGATTATTATCTCAATGGGGTTAAGTTAAGTAAGGGGGAGGTGCAGCGAGACCTGGGCCTCCTTGTACACCGGTCACTGAAAGTTGGCTTACAGGTACAGCAGGCAGTGAAGAAAGCTAATGGAATGTTGGCCTTCATAACAAGAGGATTTCAGTATAGGAGTAAAGAGTTTCTTCTGCAGTTGTATAGGGCTCTGGTAAGACCACATCTGGAGTATTGTGTACAGTTTTGGTCTCCTGATTTGAGGAAGGACATCCTTGTGATTGAGGCAGTGCAGCGTAGCTTCACGAAATTGATCCCTGGGATGGCGGGACTGTCATATGAGGAAAGATTGAAAAGACTAGGCTTGTATTCACTGGGGCTTAGAAGGATGAGGGGGGGATCTTATAGAAACATATACAATTATAAAAGGACTGCACAAGCTAGATGCAGGAAAAATGTTCCCAATGTGGGGCGAGTCCAGAACCAGGGGCCACAGTCTTAGAATAAAGGGGAGGTCATTTAAGACTGAGGTGAGGAAAAACGTTTTCACCCAGAGAGTTGTGAATTTATGGAATTCCCTGCCACAAAGGGCAGTGGAGGCCAAGTCACTGGATGGATTTAAGAGAGGGTTAGATACAGCTCTGGGGGGCTAGTGGAGTCAAGGGATATGGGGAGAAGGCAGCCACGGGTTATTGATAGGGGACGATCAGCCATTGAATGCCGGTGCTGGCTCGAAGGGCCGATTGGCCTCCTCCTGCACCTATTTTCTATGTTTCTTTGAGTCGAGGGGAAACACTTAGAAACTCGCCAATTAGGTCGCCGCAGTGGGACAGCCCTTTAACTCAGCAAAATAGGCAGCATCTCTGCAGAAAAGGAATGGGTGACATCTGAAGAAGGGTCTTGACCCAAAACCTCACCCATTCTATCTATGCAGAGATGCTGCCTGTTCCGCCGAGTTACTGCAGCATTTTGTGTCTATCATCGACATTGTATATAAAGCAGGCAGCCATCTGCTTTTATATACAGCCATCACATAAATGCCAGGAATTTATCCTGACGACCTGTTTGTGGTGTTGTAATAAATCGGATGACCTCGCACAAGTAGTGAAGGCCAGGAATGAGTAGGTTAACCTATGATGAGCATTTGTCGGCACTGGGCCTGTACTCGCTGGAGTTTAGAAGAGTAAAGGGGGACCTCATTGAAACATATAGAATAGTGAAAGGCTTGGATAGAGTGGATGTGGAGAGGATGTTTCCACTAGAGGGAGAGTCCAGGACTAGTCAGTGGCTCAGAATTAAAATACATTCTTTTCGGAAGGACATGAGGCAAAATGTATTTAGTGAGAGGGTGGTGAATCTGTGGAATTCTTTGCCACAGAAGGCTGTGGAGGCCACCAGTGCATATTTTTAAGGCAGAGATAGATATATTATTGATTAATACAGGTGTCAGAGGTTATGGGGAGAAGGGGGTTAAGAGGGAGAGATAGATCAGCCATGATTGAATGGTGGAGTAGGCTTTGTTGGGCCGAATGGCTTAATTCTTCACCTATCATTTATGATCTTAAATGCTCCTTCAGAGGCTATACTTTACAAGGTGCATTCCCAGCCTCAGGTTTTCCTCACTGGGAGATTCCAGCGCCTTCAGTTGATTCAACCCTGCTATTGCTACCAGTTCAGCAATTGCCATTCCATTCCGGGCCAGCAATATTCCACCACGAGGGGTTAGAAATGCTATTGTGCCTGGTCCCCTCTGGTTACAGTACCATACTAGGTAAGTTACTATTCCAGTGTGTAGAGCTCTGGATTTGAGGACACAAGTTTGAAGTTTCAAACCACATCAAGTGGGAAGTTTAATTTCAAGCAACTAAATAAATCTGGAATGAAAAAAAAGGTGTTAGCTTTAACAGTGTGCTCAAATCTCTGGCCTCAGGTTGGAACAAACAATCTTCAGCCCAGAGCCACGAATAACTCCACTCTGTCAAGGATATTAAGGAAAGAATCTTTGAGGTCAAGTCATTGAACTGAGGATGAAAGACATTTGATGAATAATATAAAGCATCCATGGCTCCTTACAGCACCAGAGACTTGGTTTAGATCATGACTACGGGTGCTTGTATGTACGTTCTCCCCGTGATTGCGAGGGTTTTCTCCGAGATCTTCGGTTTCCTCCCACACTCCAAAGACGTACAAGGTTTGTACGTTAATTGTCTTGGTATAATTGTAAATTGTCCCTAGTTGGTGCAGACTCGGTGGGCTGAAGGGCATGTTTCCGCGCTGTACCTCTAAACTAAACTAAAGTAAACTCACGTTTGGATTTGAAGTTTGAAATTAATATTATTTGTCAACTTTTTGTTTCAGAACCAAAAGGGAAACCGTCAAATCGTCCGACCTCTTTATTTGGTTATCAAATGTGGTTAACTGTAATTATAATCAATTCCTCTGAAGACCACAAATAATTTCTGTCATCATGTAACCTTAAGGTTTTATGAAACTTTAATGAAATCCAATGCTGCCAATGTCAAGTAATGTTGATTGCAGAACCTAATTTGTTGTACGCTTACATTCAGTTCAATTTACATAATTATGGTAATTCCCATGGTAAGATTAATATTTCTGGAGTGGGTATTGATTTTACCTTTTGCTATTAGTGCTATAAAAATGCTAAAAAACTCATCAAGGTATAAGTTTCCTCCCTATCCTACTCTTTTGGAGACCATGATGTAAATAAAAGTATTTGAAAACAAATTATAATACATTTAACATTATAAATTGTGGGTGAATAATCAGAAAGAATTCAAGTTCTAAAATTCCATAAAGAATATTCCATTAAAAATGTATTTGCATGTTTCATAATTGTATTACTTCAATTAAAGTTTAGTAAATACTGATCTAGTAAAATAGTGTTTAAAATAATAAATGTTGAATTCTATCAACCCTATTTTTATTGGGTCAATCTACTGACCACACCAGGGTTAAAGTCATCCTTTAACCTCTTTTTTCAATTCCTTCCAAATAATAAGTGGAAACTATATCTCTATATACCAGCTTTTACAGTAAATGCACTGCAGTAATTTTTATCATACTAATGGTTAGATACAGATGCAAATTGTTGTTGCAATGCTTTTGCTTGGATTCACTGAGGGGGGCCTGAATGCCAAAAATGTTTTTTTTTTGTGTTCTGAGTTTAGAAGCAATATTTATTTTAAAACCCCATCGATGTGTGTAAGGTGAAAGGGAATGCCAAGGCTGTCCAATTCACTTCTCGTGTTAGTAATTGAATTAGAAGCCGTATTATCATTTGGGATTTGATTTAGTGGGCATATTCAATGGCGGAAAGTCATTGGAAGGATCTGTGCACAAAGGAAATTATTTTGAAAGAGGCAAAGTTGACAGTGTTGGTCCGGTATCTGCAGTGAATTGATTGATGGCGATATTTACGTGGTTGATATTACACAGCTGACACGAACATCTAATTGAAAATGAAAGGATACGGAGAATATTTTCAATGCAGCATGAAAAACAAAAAAATAACGGAGATGTTTAAATTTGTGTTGGATTTGTGTGTGAGTACAAAGGGGATCTTTTCTCTAATCATGGAATCCATGATAATGACTCCTCAATTTAAAATGCAACAAGGTAACTGCTTCCTCACAGCACTAGGCACCCTGGTTCAATCAGACCTCTATCAGACTTGAAGATTGTATTGCCGAAATTTTATCAACATGTCAAGTGTCCTACTAGAGGGGAGAACACGCTGGATCATGTCTATTCCAATATCAAGCACGCGTATAGAGCCATTCCCCTCCCCCAACTCGGCCAGTCAGATCATCTCTCCCTCCTGCTCTCCCCAGCCTACACCCCCTTCAGACGCAGTGCTAGGCCCACCATAAAGACTGTTACAACCTGGCCTGAAAATGCACTCTCCAAACTCCAGGACTGCTTCACACAGACCAACTGGGACATATTCGAACACCAGGATCTGGAAACATTCACAGGAACGGTACTGGACTATATCAAGTTCCGCATCGGAAACGTGACTGTGGACAAAAACATTCGGGTTTTCCCAAACCAGAAACCCTGGATGTCCAGCCAGGTCCGCACACTCCTCAGAGCCCGCGATGATGTCTTCAGGTCAGGTGACAGAGCTCTGTACAGGGCTGCTCGAGCCGATCTGAAAAGGGGAATTAAAAAAGCCAAGGTGGACCATAAGAGGAGCATAGAGGCCCACCTGTCCAGCAATAACACACGGGAGGTATGGCGGGGCATACGAGACATCACAAACTACAGAGGCTGTGCCACAACGACAGAAGACCTGAGTGCGCCGCTGGCAGAGAAGCTAAATTGCTTCTTTTCCCGCTTTGAAACATCACAACAGCAGCACTCATGTGCTACAGCCCTGCTCCCACCCTTACCTGGCTCCTGTACGACTCCACTCACTGTAAGGGAGCACGATGTCAGACGGGTGCTCCTGGCAGTGAACCCCAAGAAGGCTGCCGGCCCAGATGGAGTACCTGGTAAGGTGCTCAAAGCGTGTGCCCACCAGCTCACCGTCATCTTCACCAGAATTTTCAATCTCTCCCTGGACCAGGCCATTATCCCGTCCTGCCTAAAATCAGCCACAATCGTCCCAGTGCCGAAGAAGTCTCCCATCACCAGCCTAAACGATTACTGTCCCGTGGCCCTCACTCCGGTAATCATGAAGTGCTTCGAGAGATTGGTCCTCCAACACATCAAGGACTATCTCCCTCCAGACTTCGACCACCACCAGTTCGCCTATCGCCCAAACAGGTCCACAGAAGACGCCATCACCGTAGCTCTCCACTCTGTGCTGAGCCACCTGGAGCAGGGGCAGAGCTACGTTCGGATGCTCTTTGTGGATTACAGCTCAGCTTTCAACACTATCATTCTGGACATTCTCATCGACAAACTGGTCACTCTCGGCCTCCCCACTCTCACATGTGCCTGAATAAAGGACTTCCTCACCAACCGGCCCCAGACTGTGAGACTCGGCCCCCACCTCTCCTCCACTCGCATGTTGAGTACCGGCTCCCCGCAGGGCTGTGTGCTAAGCCCCCTCCTATACTGTCTCTACACCCACGACTGTAGTCCGGCCCACAACAACAACCGAATCGTCAAGTTTGCTGACGACACTACAGTAGTCGGACTCATCTCAAGGGGAGATGAGGCAGCCTACAGAGAGGAAGTCCTGAAGTTGACAGCCTGGTGCTCAGAAAACAACCTGGCTCTGAACACCAAGAAAACCAAAGAGCTCATTGTCGACTTCAGGAAGCACAGCACCGACTTAGCCCCCTTATACATCAACGGCGAGTGTGTGGAGAGGGTCCACACCTTCCGGTTTCTCGGCGTCCTCATCTCCGCTGACATCTCCTGGACAGACAACATCACAGCGGTGATCAAGAAGGCTCAGCAGCGGCTGCACTTCCTGAGGGTCCTCAGGAAGCCCAACCTGGACTCCAACCTGCTGCTGACCTTCTACCGCTCGTCCATTGAGAGCCTGTTGACATACTGCATTACAGCATGGTACGGCAGCTGCACCATGGCAGATAGGGAGAGGCTTCAGAGGGTAGTCAGGGCAGCACAGAAGATCATCGGCTCTTTGATGGACATTTACACCTCCCGCTGCCTCAGCAGGGCAAAGAACATTATCAAGGACAGCTCCCATCCTGCATTTGGCCTGTTCAACCTGCTACCCTCAGGGAGGCGCTATAGGTGCATCAGCACAAGGACAAATAGACTCAAGAACAGTTTCTTCCCAAAATCCATCATCTCCCTGAACTCACACATGCATTGACTTCACAGCCTAACCCCCGGACTTTCATCTATCCACCTACTGTAATTTGTACTGTAACTGTAACCCATACTGGATATAGGAATCCTATTATCCATTCTATTTATCCATTGTCTTTTTATAGATATGTATATAGCGCTGCAGAAACTGTGCACCTTATCCCCCCCCCCCCCCCTTTTTGTCTTGTTTTTGCACTGAGTAGGAGCAGTTTTTAATCTCACTGTACATGTGTATAGTGACAATAAAAGGCATTCTGATTCTGATTCTGATTCTATGTACATGATTAACATGGAGGGTAAATGGAGGCAGCCTACAATAAATAAATGATAGATTTGAAGTTTTAAATCACCACAATTGCAGTAGGCTATTTAGCTAATGCACACTGGAATACTTTGCAAATGTATTCCTTGAGTGGAATAATATTAAACAAGGATTTAATGACAGATTGACTCCAAGAAACACCACCAGTCAGGAAACTATGATGCCGGGGGAAGTAACAAATGTAGAAGCCCTGCTAATTGTCTTTTAAATATAATGATGCTTTGTCCATCTGGAGTTTGCATGTCGTTCTTCCTATGGCCATGTCGGTTTCCTCAAGATGTTCTGGTTTCCTCACACATCCCACAGATGTTAATTGGCCACTCTAAAATTTCTCCCGGTGTTTACGTTACTGGTAGAATCTGAGGAATCCTGATGCAAATGTGCCGAGAATAAAATATGAGATCAGTGTAAATGGGTGGCTGATGATCAGTGGGGGAATCAGAAGGCACTGAATACATAACTGTCTTGTGCTTGATCGGGAAGAGACCAGAGCTACATTGTACAATCCCACAGCTCTATTTTGTCTCCATTTTTGATTTTGCCAATTTTAATTTATTTGAGTCCTGCTAATGACATTAATTCTTCCAAGAGGACTGCTGCATTAGTTTGAAGATTAAACAAGCTGAATTAACTTCATTCTGCACAAGAACAGGGATCTGTGCTGGGACTCTGCGGTTCGTGATGTATATATACATGACTTGGACGTAGACAGGTTGGCTGGCAAATTTGCAGATGACACCGAGATTGTTGGGGTGGTGGACTGTGACAAATATTGTCAAGGTGCACAGCTGGATATAAATCAGCTACAGAAATGAGTGAAGAAATTGAGTATTTTCCATGCAAGCGCAAGGTGTACACTGTGGGAGGTCAAATGTAAGGGGGAGATATCCAATTAATGACATGACACTTAACAGTTTAATTTTGGGGTCCAAGTCCATATGTCCTTGAAAGTGGCAACATGGATAGATAGAGTGGTAAAGAAGGCATATAGAAGGCGTGCTTCCTTTTATAGGATAGGGCATTAAGTATATGAGTCAGCAAGTCATGATTCAGCTTTTTAGGATTCTGACTGGGCTGCATCTAGAGTATTGTGTGTAATTCTGGTCGACTCATTACAGGGCGGATGTGGAGGCTTTGGAAAGGGTGCTGAGAAAGTTTACCAGAATGATGCTTGGATTAGGGTATATTCACTACGAGGACAAGTTAGACAGAGTTAGATTGTTTTCTCTGAAACGTTAGATGTTGAGGGGAGGCCTGATAGGTTTATAGAATTATTGAAAGGGTAGACTCTCAGACCCTTTTCCCCCAGGTTGGAAGAATCGAATACTCGAGGGCATATCTTTAAGGTGAGAGGGAGAAAGTTTTAAGCAGATGTGCAGGGAGGGTGGTGAGTGCTTGGAACACGCTGCTGGGTTTGGTGGTTGTGGCTGATAAGCGAAACCGGAGTGAAAGTAAGTCAGTTGACTTCCCGGCAAGCATCGGCCCAACCCACCGGCAGCCCAGGCCACCGCAGATCTGGGACTCCCTCACCACGGACCGAAGATGGAGGACCCGATCGCCGCGGACTGATGATCGCCGGGCTCGACTGCCACAGACCAACGGCGGAGGGCCTGTCGGTATGTCTGGTTTGCCCACCGCTGTCTCCAAACTCGGCCCCAAGCCACCGCCGTCGACGGGACCCACGCAGCCGAGAGTGAGGAGAGACCCACGAGCAAGGCGGAGTGTCGAGATTAAGGGGGACATCGAGAGAGAGGTGGACCATCGAGAGCGAGGGGGACGTCGAGAGAGAGGTGGCCCATCGAGAGAGTAGGGGGACCCGCGTTGCCGAGAGCAAGAAGGGGACCCACACCACTATGTGCTAACTGGCGGGAGCGGGGTCCCGGTGGGGGCCGCTGAGAACAATGGGGCCATGTGCAGCGGCAGGCCTGGGTCACCACTGTGAACAGAGGATAAAACTGTTTGCTTACTTTTGTAACTTTGACAGCATCAGAAACATGGTGACTCTTTGTGTACTGCCTAGGTGAGGTCTTCTGTATGATTTAAGTTGTATGCAAAACAAAGCATTTCACTGCACCTAGGTACATGTGGGAATAAAGTATCGTTGAATCTTTGAATTGAATTGTTGAAGATAGTGGCATTTAAGAGATTTTAGGATTGAAATACAGAAATGCAGGGAATTGAGGGATCGGGATTATGTGCAGGTAGAAAATAATTGGTCTTTGCATCATGTTGGGCACAGACATTGTGGGCTGAAGGACCTGTTCTTGTGCTGTACTCTTCTATTTTTTACGTAATTTTGATTTCCTTCATTTTAATCACGTGTGTTTTAATGTGTATGAAATTAACTTCACCAAATCATTTCCTTTTGTCATTTGTACAAACTAATTAAAGATACCAGGTGAAAAATTACAAAGGGATGTTTACTTGTTTTTAACTAATTGATTTTTGGAAGCAGCGCACATTCAGCATTTAGAAACTTTTATCAGTCTCTTCACAAACATTATAGCCTTAGTAAAATATTTCAAGCAACTTTGTAAAAAGTCCTTACATAAATAAGTGGCAAGATTGTGTGCACATCTTTCTGCCTAAGTAAGGACAATGAATACATGTTTTTGTGTAATGTGTTCCTTGTTTAAAAGTACTTATAATTTACAAACCTTCTTTCTTTGGAAATTGAGCAATATTTTCTTACTATTGATTTGGTCAAAGTAAAGTAATACTTGTGATAAGTGAAGGGTTTGGATTTGTTAAATATTTTAATATTATTGCTCTGCCTATTTTGGAGGGGGTGGGAGCAGTTTTGATGTTGATTTAATATTTGGCTTGGCATTAATATGGATCTGCATTAAGTAAACAACTAGACAGCATTTTAATCCTTCAGAATTTATGATTTTCGCAGTGACAAGTAGCTAGGAACAGATTTTTGGTTACCAAAATTAAACATCACCAAACTATGCTCAACAACATTTGTCTATATTTTAATTATTTTTAAAGTTGCAGATTAATTTTATTTTTTAGACACACATGACAGATTTACCCTGGGAAAGTGGATGTTTTGTTTCTGAGCTGTGGAGAGACGTTTGCAGATCTACACTGCCTAACCACATTCAGAATAAAACCGGGCATACAGGGATGGTGTGGGACAAGGAATTAATTGCGTATCTATTGTAATGAAAGTAATGTAAGCGTAAAATACTACTGGCAAGGCCTGATAGAAATAAATAAAAACGAGGCATAGATAGTGAAAATATCAAAGATTAGAGGGCTTTAAGGTGAGATGGTCATAGTTTCAAGGGGAGGTGCAGGACAATTAATTTTGTTCAGTACAGACATTGTGGGCAAAAGGGCCTGTTCCTAGGTTGGACTATTTAGTGTAGGAAGGAACTGCAGATGCTGGTTTATACTGAAGAAAGACGCAAAATTCTTAAGTACTCAGCGGGTCAGGCAGCATCTCTGGAGAAAAGTCTGAAGGAGGGTTCCGACCCGACAGATCACCTATTATTTTTCTCCAGAATTGCTGCCTGACCCGCTGAGTTACTCCAGCATTTTGTGTCTTTAGAGTCATAGAGCGTGATACAGCGTGGAAACAGGCATCTTTGGCCTAACCTACCCACACCGACCAACATGTCCCAGCTACACTCGTCCCAACTGCCCACATTTGCTCCCTATCTCTCCAAATCTGTCCTATCCATGCACCTGTCCAACAGTATCTTCTGTACTATTTTGTGTTCTATTAAGCAAATGTGTGAACCAAAATGGAAATACTTTCTACAATGCTGCACCGACCTGAAACCAGAAACCACCTCACACCATGAGACATTGAACAGAGGTGACTGAATGCCACATGGTAGTTTAAAATTGGCATTGACAGCTTGAACCTCTGAACTGTAGATCATAGTTCTGAATAGAAAATCCTATTTGCCATATAAATCAAAAGGAATTAACAGACACAGTTTCTGAGCTGTGGAATATTCAGAAAACTAGTTGTCGCATGCCTGAATTTCCAATTACTTTTTTGCTGGAAATGTGGACACGTGAAATTATTCAACCTGCGTACCACCTTTGTATTCTTTCATCAAAATGTTTGAATCATTTTGCACAACTTTTTTCCTCCAATACCGTAATCATGAAAATTTATAAAACCTTTGGAAATCGATCAACATTTTCTTGATTTTCTGAACCAGTTGATTTGGCCAGAGGAAGGTAATACTATGTTAATGTGAAGGGTTTGGATATTTCCAATATTTTAATATTATTGCTCTACCACTCATTGGAGAGGGGGTGGGAGCTGTTTTGATCAAGATTTAGTACTTGGCTTGGCATTAATATAGATCTTTAATATTGATTTTATTGGTGGATGGAACCCCTTGCTGAAAATGTGGACACGTGTGATCTTGAAAGTTTCACTATTAGTTTAGTTTGGATACAGCGTGGAAACAGGCCCTTCGGCCCACCGAGTCCGTGCCTACCGGCGATCCACGCACATTAAAGGGCCTGTCCCACTTGGGCGTAATTTACCTGACATCATTTACGTGTCACGATGCGCACGGGATGCATGCATGGCGTGCATTACGCACGCATGGCGCGTGGTGAGGCGTGCTGGCATAGGCAGTGATGCGCGGATTTTGGGATTCACAAAATCTTTGCGCACCACCTGCGTGACGTGCAAATGACGCCCAAGTGGGACAGCCCCTTAACACTATCTCACACCCACTAGGAACAATTTTTACATTTACCAAGCCTATTTTACTTCGGAGTCACGTGAGTGACTACATGAAGAAGCCCCGCCTGGCGCTGGATCGGCATTATGTCGACGCTATTGGCAGAGGAAGAGCTGCAGAGCGCAGCTCCAACACAGCGGTAAGGAAACGGCCTGCAGGTAAGTAAAATTATTTTATTTCCAGGGCGTTTTCTAAAAAACTCCGTAGGCTGGTAGGTAAACCAGGAGGAGTTAAAATAAAAATAAAAATGTTTTAAAAAGAAAATCGCGGGTAAAACGTGCGTCCCGGGGTGTAGAAAGTCGGGACAGCAGAATATTGCGGAGCAGGTTCCGATACCGGTGGCCGTTGAAATACCCGTTAGTGAGCCTTTGGTTGCTCCACAAGCAAAAACTTTGAAAACCCAGTGCCTAAAATGTAAAAAGAAGCTTGAAAGGCCTGAGGTTTCTGAAAGATCCTGAAAGGTAAGCCTTTGGCTAAGTATGGATCTAATGGAGGAAATACTCCAAACAATATCAAACAGGGGTCTAAGTACCCAGAATATTCCCAGGCAGCCCCTGAGGGGGTTCCATATTATGAATATGGTGCCAGTTTGAAAATGGGAATTGAAACTCCAGTGCCTGGGATTAGGCTGGAGGAAGTCTCCTTGAACAAGTTTCAGGAGTACCAGGGCTGTATGAGACTGACCCTGAAAGTGGTGTTGTGGTCAGAAGTACCCACCACAATACAAATCCAGGTGTGTCTGAGGGGCACAAAGTTACTATACCTGGAGGAGGCGGTGAGGCCATGGAAGGAAACCTGGCGGCCAATGTTAATTATATGGTCTGTCACCTGCCTCAAAAAAGCTGTTATGGTTGAGACAGCAGATTTGGATTTAAACACCTATTTATTGTAAAAGTGCTCGCTTCGGCAGCACATATACTAAAATTGGAACGATACAGAGAAAATTAGCATGCGCAAGGATGACAGGCAAATTCATGAAGCGTTCCAAACACCTTTAAGAAGGTACCTATGGTAAATCCGGCTTTTTGGGCGCCAAGGTCAGCAATTATGCGGGCGCAGGAATTACGATTAAAGAATCCTCAAGCTAATTTTGGCATCACTGTCTTTTGGAAGACAAGCTGGAAGGTTGTGGAATGACCAAAGTTCAGAATAAACAAAATATGTTGGGCTTATTCTGCAACTCATTTTGAGATAAATTATATAAAATGGAAGATTGCCATTCGGCCTCTTTTACATCCAAGATTTACAGGGCAAGCAATGTTCAAGCTCTTGGTTATTTGTTCGGAGGAAATCTGTCTAAACAAATTAAAGTAATGGATGAAGAGGCAAAAACTGTTGGTCTTGTGAAACCCTTCAGTTTGGCCAGAAAGGCTGGTCATATGAGAAAGGGATTTGATTTTGAGCTGGAGCGAGCGAGGCAGGAGTATGATAAGGAAGAATTACCAGCCAGCACAGCCGAATGTACACCCATTTATTGGGTAAGGAGATCATTTCGTCAAACAGTTGGAGAGGTACAAAACTTTATCCTATTAAAGAAGGATGTTTGGATGAACCTCAGATTGGTGGTAGACTCCAAATGTTTATAATGAAAGGGAGGTATGGATCCATTGGGACAAACAATAAGCCTAATCATTCTTTCATGTTTGCAGTCTTGAAAGAATTCCAATTGACAAAGAGGTTAAGAATTTGTGTGAGAAAGGAGTTATTGAGAAAACAGGAAAGGATCCACAACAATTGTATCAAATATTTTCCCCAGACCGAAGAAAGATGGGGTTGTAGAATCATTTTAGATCTCACACAATTAAATACATTGTCCAGTATAAACATTTTTAAAATGGACACATTCAACACTGCAATGCAGCTGTTATCAACAGGTTGTTATATGGCTACAATAGATTGAAGGATGCATATTTTCGGTCCCAATTCACCATAGTTTCACAGGTAATTAAAGTTTATGGATGGGACAGCTGTGGCACTACAAAGCTTTGCCTAATGGATTAAGCCAGCATTTGCACTGCTAAGGGCACAAAAACACATCGTTATGGCTTATCTAGATGACATTTAATTGTCAATGCTAATCAGGAGTCAACTGGAAAATTACTCTCAGCAACTACAAGTTTGTTTGAGAAGTTGGGTTCCTGATCCATCCAACAAATCTAAGTTACAGCCATCCCAAACCATTGAATATCTGGGGTTTGTGATTAACTAAGTTACCATGTTGGTAACTTTACCAATGGATAAGGTGTTGGATTTGACAAATGTGTGTCAGAACCTGATTAACAAACCTTATCCCTCCATCCGAGAGATTGCCAAGGTTATTGGTAAATTGGCAGCAGCATTTCCAGCAGTAGAGTTTGGTCGTCTACATTACCAAAATCTTCAAAGGGCAAAAACTCAAGCGCTTATTCAGTGAGCAAGCCATTTGATAGGCCAATGCAATTGCCTAAGGAAGCTTTATCAGAATTATATTGGTGGATTGAGAATGTTCCACAAGCTGCTAAGAACATTTTAGTTCATCAGCCAGTAGTGTTTTTGCAAACTGACGCAAGTTCTCTCGGATGGGGGGCTACGGATAATGAGACCAGCTGTGGAGGCAGATGGGCTGTCCAAGAGGATTTATTGCTCCAAACATATGGTTTTAATTATTTGGAGCAACTGGGAGCATTTTATGGATTAAAAGCTTATTGCTCTTCATTAAAAGATTTGCATGTCCAAGTACAAATAGATAATACCACAGCTGTGGCATATATCAATCACATGGGTGGTGTCAGATCAATATCATGTGATCATCTGGTAAACCAGATGTGGCAATGGTGTATGGCAAAAATATATATATATATATATATATTTGGCTTTCAGCTATTTATCTCTCGGGGAGAGACAATGTTGTGGCAGACAAAAGATCACGAATATTTAAAGACAATACAGAATGGATGTTAAATCCACAAATTTTCAAAAATATTGTCAGTCGGTATGGAGTACCGGACATTGATCTGTTTGCATCTAGATTGAATCACCAATTGCCCAAATACGTGTCTTGGGAACACGATCCAGGGGCAGTAGCGGTGGATGCTTTCTCGCTACACTGGGGAATACGTTCGTTTATGCTTTTTTCCCCATTCTGTCTCATTGGGCAATGTCTCAAGAAAATAGCGCAAGACGCTGCCAAAGGCATTTTGGTGGTGCCAAATTGGCCCACGCAGTCATGGTTCCCATTGATGCTAAAATGATTATTGAACCATATATGACAATTCCCAGTTGCGACAATCTGTTGACACAACCAGTAACAAAAGAAATTCATCCGTTGCATGATCATATGAATTTGTTAATCTGCAGGTTCTGACCAGACCATTGCAAGAGTTTGAACTGTCGGACAGGACCATGGATGTTATAGATGCAGCTTGGAGGAACAGCACTAAAACAATATATGTCGCATATAAGGAAATGGGAAGTTTTTGTACACAGTCAAAGATATCTTATCATACTGCAAACATTTCAAATGTATTGGAGTTCCTTGCTGGGTTACACTTTGATGAGCATTTGAGTTATAGTGCCATTAATTGTGCTCGTAGTGCATTGTCATCCTATTTAGGACTAATTTCGGATTGGGATTCAGTTGGGTCTCACCCATTAGTATCCCAATTCATGAAAGGAATTTTCAATAAAATCCTCCCAAGCCCAGATATACAGAAATTTGGGATGTTAGCATTGTTCTCACTTTGCTTAAACAATGGACTCCAATTAATTCAATGTCTTTGCAGAAATTAATATTCAAGGTGGTAATGTTAATGGCATTGGTATCAGCTCAAAGAGTACAAGCTTTGCAATTGTAACGGTTGGATTGCATGCATGTGACTACAGATAACATTATGTTTTATGTTTATGACTTGATCAAACAAAGCAGACCAGGAAGAACTGGAATGAAGGTAATGTTTAAAGCATATCCTATTGATGAAACATTGTGTGTAGTTAAGCATTTAACTCAATACATTGAGGTAACCAAAATCTCAGAGGTTCTGAGAAAGCGTTATTGATAACACACAAAAAGCCACATACAAAAGTTTCAGTTCAAACCATTTCTAGATGGTTAAAACAGGTTTTGTGTCTAGCAAGAATAGACACTGATGTGTTTAAATCTCACTCCACTAGGGCGGCAGCTACGTCCGTGGCGAAGGTACAGGACGTGCCACTCGATAAAATTTTAGAGGCCGCAGGGTGGTCTAGGGAAGAGATTTTTTCAAAGTTCTACAATAAACCTGTTGTCACGGTGCCAGGATTTGGACACACAGTACTGGGTTCTCTTTAAATGCTTGCTTTGTTTTATATTATCGATTTATGTTACCATTGACATCATTTATCAATTTATTTTGTAATTTTCCCCTGAGATAGAGGGGTTATTATTAAAAAGTTGTTCTTTTTATGATTAAAGGACTTATTACATAAATTGTAACAATGTCCTAAAATACTATTTACTCACTACTGTTTTGACTAAACAGAGAGTCGTATGAAATGAATTTACGACATAAAAAACAGAGCTTCAAAATCTTCACGTAGTCACTCACGTGACTCCGAAGTAAAATAGTGAGATTAAACGAGAACTTACCAGTTCGAAGTTTGATCTTTATTTTATGAGGAGTTGCGATGAGGGATCACGTGCCCTCCACTCCCAACCCTCATAATGTAAATGATCATCTGGTAGTTCTAGTCTATTTTGAGCCTTACTATTTTACTTCGGCTATTGGTTCTGTGTTTTTCATGCCGCTGCTTTGAAGTATGCCGATCCAGCGCCAGGCGGGGCTTCTTCACGTAATCCCTCATCGTAACTCCTCATAAAATAAAGATCAAACTTCGAACTGGTAAGTTCTCGTTTAATCTCACTATTAACCTACAAACCTGTATGTCTTTGGAGTGTGGGAGGAAACCGAAGATCTCGGACGAAACCCATGCAGGTCACAGGAAGAACGTACAAACTCCGTACAAACAGCACGCGTAGTCGGGATCGAACCCCGGGTCTCCGGCGCTGCATTCGCTGTAAAACAGCAAGTCTACCGCTGTGCCACCGTGACCACCATTTCTTATTCTCTAATCTCCTTCTTTGCAATTAATCTGACATGAAAGATGCCATTATGATGTGAGGATTCACAAACAGAAACAAAGAAGGCAACTTGATATGAAACACCTTAGCAGTTCTTTAGCGAATGGAAAAAAATGATGAAATGCTTATTTCAGCCTCAGGGTTCTTGCAGTTGGGAGGAAAAATCAGCTAGAATTTTTGCTTCTCATTTCTCTTTAGTAATTCCCACTGAAAATCTCATAGCTGCCAATGCAATAATAGATGAGACAAGCGAACACTCTCTGTGTTCATAAATAAAATATAAGATTTTTTAAAAGCTGCTGGCACCTGTGGAAATGGTAATGATGCATAAACTGAGGGGAATGAATTAACGAGAATGCATAATTTGTCAGGAATTCTGCATTTTTTAAAGTTATGCTTTTCCCTTGTATTCTCAGGATGCCAGTCTGCACACTATGTTCTCCATCAGAGAGACGAGGAAGCAGTAATCTTCTGACTTTTATCTATAGAGGCATTTAAAAGAGTTTTAAATAGACATATGGAGGGATATGGATCATGTACAGGTAGAAGAGAGTCTATCTTGGCATTATGGTGTGTATAGGCATTGTGAGTCGAAGGGCCTGTTCCTGTGCTGTACTGTTCCACGTTCTATATACATCACTCTTGTTCTTCTCTGTGGGAGGTAATCAATAGCATGCATTGCTTGTAAAGATAGATATATAACCCAGGTTCGACCCTTATGTTCCCTGGAAAACAAGTTGTAGCAACATCTCATTACCATCTGGAAAAGGGATTTCTCTTGGAAGAAGGAACATTTCTATGTGTCAACAAGAAAACAATCCTCAAAATATGGCTAGTTGCTATGTTACTTGATCTCCTTGAGTATCCGATTGTTCCATTATGTTATCCAATAGGCATGCAAATATTTCTGATATGTTCCATGCCATATTAATGCGGGCATTGCCATACACTTCAGAATAAAACAAACAAGGCAGATCTGTGTGCATTCGGCAGCTAATGCCCCGTCTTCAAAAGTTAAACAAGTATTCATCCCCATTCCAATTCCTCATGAGGCCTAGTTAAAAGGATCACACATATTTTTGCAGGTTATAACAACAACTTCTATTTATATTGGAGTTTTTGACGCAGTAAAAAATGTTCCAAGTTGGTCCAGGAACATTAAGGGATTACATCATGCCACACAATGGGGCATTGAAGCTCCCTGAAATAGGGAGAAATGGGTTGACTTAACTATAGCGTGGATCTGTGGTCCAAAGATCAGCTTGGGCTCAACATGTCATTGTGGTCTGGAAGTGTCTGACCTGAACAATGGACTAATTTCAAATTGTTACCAGGTAACGGATGGAATTAGTGTCACTCTAGACAATGGACCTTGTTTTCACAATTTGTATTTCAAGGGTATCCTTCCTTATCCAGCACTGAATGGCAAACATGCAGCCCAATAATTCAGTGGCTGTGGAGGACTCAGGAGGCTTGGATGTCGGTGACGTCAGTGTAATCTTGGATAGACACAAAATGCTGGAGTAACTCTGCAGGACAGGAAGCATCTCTGGAGAGAAGGAATGGGTGACGTTAATGGTCGAGTCCCTTCTTCTGACTCTGAAGGGTCAAGATCCTTCTTCGGGGTCTGTTGTTGACCCGAAACATCACCCATTCCTTCTCTCCAGAGATGCTGCCTGTCCTGCTGAGTTACTCCAGCATTTTGTGTCTATCTTTGATTTAAACCAGCATCTGCAGTTCCTTCCTACACAGTGTAATCTTGGATGCATGTGCCTTGTTTTCATATAAAGATGCTGAAGGGAGGTATGGAGAATCGAAATGGAAGGGGAACATGGACACTGGGAGAGTGCTGCTTCCACAGGCGGCTCCAGGTAATTGGAAATGCAGCTATAACTGGTGATGCATTGATTATGATTGGGAAGATACACATCCAACTGAAATTGTTCGTGATTGATTTCTTCCACTTGTGTTTCCCATTTTCTAGCATTCTAAATCTAGGGTTAATTTTTACCTCTGGATAACCTGACTGACATACTTACATACTTACTTACTTACTTACGTACTAAACTGATGTATGTCAAACAGTCGTGGATAGGAGTAATCTTCAAATGATAATCATTCTGACTATTGTTGTAATCAAGCACTCTAAGAAATAAGCAAGGTTATATAGTTTGCGTGGTGAGAAAAATTTCAGTTCAATTTGGATTATTGTCGCGTGTACCGAGATACAGTGAAAAGCTTTTGTTGCGTGCTATCCAGTCAGTGGAAAGACAATACATGATTACAATTGAACCATTTACAGTGTATTTATATGTGATAAGGGAATAACAAGGTAAAGCCAGCAAAGTCCGATCAAGGGTAGTCTGAGGGTCACCAATGAGATAGATAGTAGTTTACACTGTTCTCTGGTTGAGGTAGGATGATTCATTTGTTGAATTTGTTGAGGTCATTAAAAATAATTCCTCAGGGCTATTGTGATTTTTGAAGCAATACTGGGAAACAATAAAATAAATCCTAATTTCCAACTTAATGGCACCTCCTGGCTCTCTGTCCTTTCAATATTATCAAGGGAAAGACTGATGCAGACAGAGAATAAAGTTATTGCTCATAAATGAGTCAATTTCTAATTTTTTTTGTGGCTCATGATCTTATTGCAGCCATTCCCTGCTATGATTTAGGTTACACTACACCGGAACATCCATTTAGTGAGAACTACATTTTATACTAACATACTTTTGAAAGGCATTTTATTTCTCACGTTGCACAATATAACTGTTTATGTTTCAGTGCAATGTGTTCCTTGGTGATTTACACCTCACTATATTCCCAGTTCTGTGCTAAGCTTTCTTGTCACCCTTGGTTAAGTGCCGTGCTTTAGCGAAACTGATGGCTGTGTCCATTTCACATTAAGTGATGGTAATCACTCCTGTGAATAGGCAACAGTATAAAGATAAAATGTACATTCTTCAGTGTGGATTCATAAAACATCTTTTGGTCAATGTCTCACACTTGTATATGGTGATGAACTGGTTTATTTCTGGGCAATAATTAACTGAGCACAGGACTAAGTTCACAGAGAACATACCAAAAATGTCAAGAATTTGTTCCTGCTCATACAAATATGATAAATAGTCAATCACAACTAGCCAACAGATTGTTTGTGCTAGGTCAGTGACTATGAAAAGCAGTAGCTGGCCTCATTAATTATTAATTTAACTTAACGTGAAACAAGACCTCATAAATTTAGCTAGCACAGAATCCATCAAGGATCTGAGATAAGTCCAAGACAGGACATGCTTGGGAGTTGGGAGTTCCTCATTCATCATCCATTCCTTCTCTCCAGAGATGCTGCCTGTCCTGCTGAGTTACTCCAGCATTTTGTGTCTATCCCCTTATGACTACTCCATTTTAACATCCTACATTGTTTAAATGAAGCTCAACATTAGCTTGAGTAGCAGCACCAAATCATCCAGTCACTCATTTATAACTGCATTGTCTAACATTTCAACGGTTTCACATTGTCAGCATTATGGAGGGGTGGAAGATTGCAACCTTCACGTGGTCCGCCCTGTTTCGACTAATGCAATCAACTCGACATGCACAAACAGAAGATCAAATAGAACAAGTTGTCCAACAACTTTAGGCTGTGCACGCCACATGGAAGAAGAAGAAGAAGCATGAAGGCATTTTTGTTTCATTTCCCCCCCATGCTCAGTAGCTTCACTTGACCCTGTTCTCTTAATTGCAGATCCTCCAAATAGTCATCTTGTCTTTTTTAAGATTGTCTGTACCCATCCTTTTTCTCCCTGCACCAACATCCCTTTTTTGTCATTTAATAGCTCATACCTTCCATCTTTTTTCTCTCATCTCCTTCCCCCTTTTCTCTGCATCTTAAAACCAGGTTATCCCTAACTTTTCCCATTTCAGGTCATAAACCTATTAGTTAATTCTATTTTTATCAGCATTTTTATCAGACACTGAGGACGATTCGTGACCAGATGAACATTTACAACATTTTATTTCCCATTGAACATATTAATGACTGGTTAAGTTGGCAGGCAAGTGGTGAATAAAATGCAATCTGAGTGAGTTAAAGGATTTGAGAAGGAAGTGAATGTATCATCCAAAATGCACGGTACTCACAAGTGCAGAAGAGGGAACATGTATTGTTTATCAACACATCTTGTAGAATAAGAACATGGTGGACATGCGCAGACCATTAATTAGATTGCAGATAAATTACATTTACAGTCAATACTGATTCTGGCCTCTCTCCACTGGCTCCCAGTGTGGTTCAGAACCAATTTCTAGCTCCTCCTTTATGTATACAAAGCCCATAACGGGCTTGCCCCCGCCTACATCCAAAATCTGCTAACCCACCATTCTACCTCCAGGTGCCTCAGGTCGGCCGACTTCGGGTTACTGACCATCCCGCAGTCCAGGTATAAGCTCAGGAGCGCCCAGCTTTTACGGTTGCAGCACCTAGACTGTGGAACAGCATCCCTCATCTCATCAGAACTGCCCCCTCCATCGACTCCTTTAAGTCTAGATTTAAAACTTATTTCTAATCACAAGCGTTTGTTGAGGTCCTCTGAGGGAGTGCTGTATGTATGTATTTATAACCATATAACCATATAACAATTACAGCACGGAAACAGGCCCTCTCGGACCTTCCAGTCCGTGACGACCATTTATTTTCCCCTAGTCCCATCTACCTGCACTCAGACCATACCCCTCCATTCCCTTCCTGTCCATATACCTATCCACTTTACTTTTAAATGTTAAAATCGATCCTGCCTCCACCACTTCTGCTGGAAGCTCATTTCACACAGCCACCACTCTCTGAGTAAAGAAGTTCCCCCTCATGTTACCCCTAAACTTCTGTCCCTTAATTCTCATATCATGCCCTCTTGTTTGAATCCTCCCTACCCTCAATGGGAAAAGCTTATCCACGTCAACTCTGTCTATCCCTTTCATCATTTTAAGGACCTCAATCAAGTCCCCCCTTAACATTCTGCGCTCCAAAGGATAAAGGCCTAATTTGTTCAACCTTTCTCTGTAACTTAGTTGCTGGAATCCAGGCAACATTCTAGTAAATCTCCTCTGTACTCTCTCTATTTTGTTGACATCCTTCCTATAATTAAGCGACCAAAATTGTACACCATACTCCAGAATTGGTCTTACCAATGCTTTGTACAATTTTAACATTACTTCCCTACTCCTATATTCAATGCTCTGATTTATAAAGGCCAGCACACCAAAAGCTTTCTTTATCACCCTATCTACATGCGATTCCACCTTCAGGGATCTATGCACAGTTATTCCTAGATCCCTCTGTTCGACAGCATTCCTCAATTCCCTACCATTTACCATGTACGTCCTGTATGTACATCCATTTATGTATGTTTAGTTAGATCTGCGTACCATTGTATGTAGCACGTTAGTACCTGCACTGATGTAAAGCACTTTGGTCAACGAGAGTTGTTTTTAAATGTGCTGTAGAAATAAAATTGACTTGACTAGACTACTATAAAGGATGGATGTGATAGTACCAGTTTGGGTACAAATGTGTTTCTGCAATAGACAATAGACAATAGACAACAGCCAACAGATAATAGACAATAGACAATTGCAGGTGTAGGCTCTTCGGCCCTTCGAGCCAACACCACAATTCACTGTTATCATGACTGATCATCCACAATCAGTACTCTGTTCCTGCCTTCTCCCCATATCCCTTGACTCTGCTATCTTTAAGAGTTCTATCTTAAGCCGCTGTCCTACTTTCACGGCCCAATTCACGACTTCTACCGAGTTTGCCCTTGACTCATACTCGCAGCTTGGTCGCCACGAGGTCGTAGGAGGTCACAGGAGGTCTTCCTCATGCGCATGAGTAGTCTCCGCATACCCGTGGCATCAAGTAGGTCGCGGCGTTTTTTCTAGCCTGATAAAAAATGTCCATGAGTAAAAAAAAGGTCGGCATGGAAAAAATAGATACTTTTTACTCGTAGGTAGGTCGTAGTAGGTCGTGCTGCTAGTCGTAGATAGTCGTAGGTGGTCGGAGGCAGTCGAAGGTAATAGCTCCAGGTTGAAAAAAGGGTCAGTAGAAAAAAAAGTTATTTAAACAGCAGAACGTCACCTCTGTCACTCCAAGGCATGTTCATTCAGAGCTGGGGAGTTTTTTGGAGAGGAGACTTGTGCTTTAGATATGGCACCAAAAAGGCAGCAGTGCAGAGGGAGGGCACAACCCTAAAAAAAAACCTGCCATGCAGATGTTGCCCACCCAGGAGGGGGAGTGGCAGGAGGTGATGCCACAGGAGGTGATAGTGCAGGAGGAGGTAGCACTGCATGAGAAACCCCTGGTAGAGGAGACCAGGGTGGTAGTATATGTCCCCACCACCACCCCATTCTTCACTGCCTCATTTGAAGGGAGCAAAGCAGCCCTTTCTCCTGTGTCTGACACAGCATCAGAGGCAGATGCCCCTTTGTGCGTGAGGGAGGGCTGGAGGAAGGTTATGCCCTACACCTTTACTAGGCAGCAGTAGGAGCACCTTGAGGAATGGTTCCAGCAGAATGCCATCCTGTACATGTGTGCTTAAAGTTCCATCTTTTGTCAAAGCTCAGCCCTACTCTCTTCCAGTCATCTGGTGTACTGGAACAGTCCATTACATCTGCATTCACCCATTGAGACTTCTTCTTGTGCTTTGGCTTCACCCTTGCTCTTCCCCTTCTGCCTTTCTTAAAAGGCTGCTGAAGCAAAAGGGCTACTGCAAACAGCAGTAAAAGGTACATGGTCAAAGCCAGTCTTCAACATAGTTGTAGGAGGTCGTAGACGTAGTCGTAGGATGTCGTGCACATAGTCGTGGAAGGTCGTAGGTTACCGCGACCTTGATTTTCCTTAGGTTGTTTAAGGTCGTCAGAGTTTGCGAAAGTGGGACAGGGGCTTAACTCTCTCTTGAAAGCATCCAGAGAATTGGCCTCCACTGCCTTCTGAGGCAGAACATTCAGATTCACAACCCGCTCTGTGAAAAAGTTTTTCCTCATCTCCTTTCTAAATGGCTTACCCATTATTCTTAAACTGTGGCCCCTGGTTCTGGACTCCCCCAACATCGGAAACATATGTTGACAGAGCTGGAGGGTATAGTTGTGTGGGGAGCACACTGGGGCTGGGATTGTTTTCTTTGAAACAAAGAAGATCTAACACAGATTAAACTGAGGTGTATAAATTTACAAGAGGTCTGAAAGTGAGCTTATTTATTACAATGTGGGAAGAGGCCACTCAGCCCATATGGTCCATGCTGGCCCCTGGCAGAACAATCCTATTAATTCCACCCACCTCTCCTTTTTTTTCCACTTTTATCCTGCACTTTATTCTCTCTCACATGTCCATCAACCCCTCTCTGATTATTTTTATTAACCACCTCACTAAGGACGATATTTAAAAGTAGCAAAATTAAGCGGCACATCTTTTTAATTTGGCTGAAACCAGAGCAGAAATCAGTGGAAACTCACGTAGTTTCAGAAAATGTACAAACTGCTAACAGACAGCACCGGCGGTCAGTATTCAATCCAGATCTCAGGAACTGCAAGGAAGCAATGTCAACTGTTGCACTACTGTGCAAGCAGGAAGATGCTACTTCCATTAACTGAGAAGATGTTAACTGGTAGGCCCAAAGGAATTAGTTTATCGCTGGGAAGAATAGATGAGATCTGAGAAAATATTATTTCACTCAATAAATGACAGGGTAGCAACTCACTGTCTGAAAGGATGGTGGAGGCACAAAACTAGTAATAGTCTGAACAGCTTATTTAAGTGTCATGACTTTCTACGTCGACTTTTGACCTTCAGCAGAGATTCAAAAGTAATGATCTCTCTTGTCAGCGCCATTCACCCATGCAGTATGACAAATAGTGACAATATTGTTCACACGCATACAATATTTCTAAAGGCATTTTATTTATTGCAAAATATTTTTCCCAAATGTTTTCTTCTGAGCAGAGTTTGCCATTTGTAAAACACTGCAGCACAATTTTGAATTCAGAAGTAAATAAGTGATAGGAGCAGAATTAGGCCATTCAGCCCACCGCCATTCAATTGTGGCGGATCCCCTTTTAACCCCATTCTTCTGCCTTCTCCCCATAACCCCTGACACCCGTACTAATCAATATCTCTGCCTTAATATTATACATTGATTTTGTTGTCTGATGGGAATGACTGTTCATACACATTTACCGTTTGTAAATCATCTATGAGAAATTCTGCTGGGGCATGGTCTGCATACTGAATATTTTCCACTTACCATATAACCAAAGTTATCAATGAGGTGTCCATACTTAGCTGGAAGAACGGCATCAGAAAGTTGACTATATTGAATATCTGTAATTTATTCCTTGGAAGTCTTCAGCATAGTCACACATTAAATTCTGTCAAAGCAGAGCCGATACCTCAATTATTCAATGCAAACCATGAATCAAATTCCAGTTGATCTCCATTGAGGAACTTCCTATAGTGCATTAAAACATAGAACAATGACTATAAAATTCCTGCTAAAGAGATTAAAAGAAAGCTGACCCAGAAATAAATGTTGACGAGAAGTAAAATAGAGAATTGTTCAAGCAGATACATCTCAAGAATTAATCAGATCACAGATATTATTTTCAATTCAAATTATAGTGATTGACTATTAAATAAAATGATGGATCTTGATTCATTATCCTTCAAACCACAGTCTTTTGTAACTATGACTTTGGAATAATTTAGTTTAGATTAGTTTAGTTTACAGATACACGGGAAAAAAAGGCCCTACTGCCCACTGAGTCCGTGCCGACCAGCGATCCCCGTATACTACAGTATACTATTTTACCAAGCCAATTAACCTACAAACCTGTATGTTTTTGGAGTGTGGGAGGAAACCGGAGATCCCACAGAAAAACCCACACAGGTCACAGGGAGAATGTACAAACTCCGCACAGATAGCACCTGTAGTCAGGATCGAACCCAGGTCTCTAACGCTGTACCAGTGCGCCACTGTGCCACCCATACTTAGATAAGTATATATATTTTTGTAAATTGTACATGTGATAACACTCTTAAACAGTTAGCTTGATGGAGATAATTTAATGATGTTACATCCATCTCCGTTTCTGTATTTTCGAAGGCAAATTAAAATTATATTTTTCCTCATAATTACTCATCTTCAATATAACATTTATCTTCGCTCATGAATAAGAATCTTGCCCCAATAGTTGTGTTATTGTGTGTTGTCACCGCATCATAGCAACATATGTGGACACAGGGGTCAGAGGTTCAAGGGTCAAATCCCAATCCAGGGACGTGAACATCAAGATTTAGATCCTGAATCATGTTGCTTTGTGGGATTGAAGATGTCTTGGAACTCTAAAAAGGTGAATTAGGACATAGAGCATAGAACAGTACAGCACAAGAATAGGCCCTTTGGCCCACAATGTCTATGTCGAACATAATGCCAAGCCCAACTGATCTGTCTGCATATAATCCATATCCCTCCATTCAATGTATATCCAAATGCCTATCCAAATGTCACTATTGTATCTGCCTCAACCACCACAGCTGGCAATGTGAACCAGGCACTCACCACCTTATGTGTAAAAAACCCTTGCATATCTCCTTTAAGCGTTGCCGTTTTCACCTTAAAGCGATGTACTCTAGTATTTGATTTTTCTATTCTGGGAAAAAGATTCTGACTGTCTATTTCATCCATGCCTTTCATAATTTTAGATACTTCTATCGGGTCTCCCTGCAACATCTTGTGCTCCAGGGATAATAATCCAAGTTATTGTGTTCCAAGATAATAATCTGCTTTGATAATACCCCCTAATACAGAAATTTTCATCCGCATTCGAGTAAACTTCATCTCCACATCCTTCCTGTAATGCCATGATCGGAACTGCATGCAATACTCCAAATGTCTATAAAGCTTCATCATGATTTCCTGATTTCATTAATGCCCCGACCTGTGAGAACAAGCATACCATTGCATTCTTTACTACTCTTTTCTACTTGCGTTGCTACTTTCAAAGAGTTATGGACTTGAAACCAAATATTCCTCTGTACATCAATTCTGTCAAGGGTCATGTCATTAATTGTATAATTTCCCCTTACACCTCCTAAAGTACAACACCTCACAATAGCTCAAATTAAACTCCATGTACCATTTCTCTGCCCATTTCTGTAACTGATCAATGTCCCGCCGTATACTTTTACAGTCTTCCTTACAGCCTGCGACCACAGCAATCATGGTGTCATCTACAAACTTAATAACCAACCCGTCTGTGTTTACATCCAATTTATTTATATATATATCACAAACAGCAGAGTCCCACCGCGACCCTCTGTCTTCTATCAGTAAGAGTGTTCTAAATCCGTATAACGAAGACATGCATCTTCATCTTCTGGATGAGCCTACTATGAGGGACTTTATCAAATGTTTTTAGTTTTCGAGATAAAGCGCAGAAACAAGCCCTTCGGCCCACCGAGTCTGCAATGACCAGCGATCACCGCACATTAACACTTCCCTACCCACAATAGGGACAATTTACACTTATACCAAGCCAATTAACCTACAAATCTTTACGCCTTCACAGTGTCCTTTGGAGAGTGGGAGGAAACCGCAGATCTCGAAGAAAACCCACGTGGGAGAAAGTACAAACTTCATACAGACAGCACCCATAGTCGGGACTGAACCTGGGTCTCCGGCCCTGCAGGTGCTGAAAGGCAGCAACTCTACCGCTATGCCATGGTGCCGCCAACTAATGCTTTACTAAAATTCGTGCAGGCAACGTTTACTGCCCTGCCCTCACTGAACATCTTTATCACCTTCTCAAAAAATGTGATCATGTTAGTAAGACATGTATTGCCATGTACAAAGCCATGCTGACTGACCCTATTTAACCTATTCTCTTCCAAATGGGATTAATTCCTATGCAAAGAATCTTCTCCAATAGGATTGATACCACTGATGTGAGGTTCACTGGCCTATAATTCCCTGGATTCTCTCTACACCCCTTCTTGAATAAAGGAACATGAACTACTCCGCAGTCTTCTGGGTCCTCGCCTATGGCTGGAGAAGTCAAGGCTCCAGCAATTTCATCCCTTGACTCTCTCAATACCCTGGGATTTATCCACCTTCCTGCCCTTGAAGAGCCCCGATACCTCCTTCTTAATCTCAAACTGCCCTTGATTATCAGTATTCTCTACACAGATCTCACTGTCCTCCATGTCCTTCTCCTTGGTGAAAACAGGTGCAAAGTACTCTTTTAGCACCTCACCCACATCCCCGGACTCTAAGCACAAATTCCCTTCATTATCCTTGAGCAGTGCTGGGCGCTTTTCATTTTGAAGAATTCTGAAGTGTTTGGGGTGTATTCAAAGTGGTTGGGGCCTTCATCCACTGAGATATAGAATCAGTGGAAGTGACTTTCACTGATGAAAGAGTGAAGATAGTTAAGAGGAAGATAGACACAATATGCTGGAGTAACTCAGTGGGACAGCCAGCATCTCTGGAGAGAAGGAATGGGTTATATTTCAGGTCGAGACCATTCTTCGGACTCGGGTCTCGACCCGAAGTGTCATTCATTCCTTCTCTCCAGAGATGCTGCCTGAGGGGTACCATTTTGTGTCTATCTTCAGCGTAAACCAGCATCTGCAGTTCCTTCCTGCACATACTGTAGTTAAGAGGAATACTGCTGGTTCGACTGTAATTTTTTTTTTGTATAGGACTCCACCAGAAGAGGTAGTCAGCCTTGTATATCCACTACAAAAAATATATGATGAGTGTTTGATGGCTCTGGGCCTGAATTCGCTGGAGTTTAGAAGAATGAGGGAGGATCAGGGAGAAGGCAGGAGAACGGGGTTGACAAGCAAAGATAGATCAGCCATGATTGAATGGCAGAGTACACTTGATGGGCCGAATGGCCTAATTCTGCTCCTATGAAATGAATTTATGAGAAATAGAAAACTGGAGCAAAATTTGCTTTAAATTTGCCTGGAAAGGCGGCTCACCACCACCTTCTCAGGGGGCATCTGGGGATGTGCAATAAATGCTGACTGCAGGAAAGTGCCACTCCCTGTAAGAGAATTAATAAAATGGTATAATGCAGTTTATTTGTTAGGCTCAAGTTTCAAATTGATAGGTTCGAAAGAGGTTTTAACCATGTGTTTTAACACATTTTTTATGCTGACTGTGTTTCCTCAACCTTAAGGAACCCAACAGATAAAAGAGGTGAGAAATAAAATTATTTGAATTTATATCGACTTTTCAAATTTCACCATGACCCCAAGTAGTTCAGAGCAGATGAAGAATATTGTTTGAAGTGTGAACATTGTTGTGATAGTAGGGCGGTGGCGCAGCGGTAGAGTTGCTTCCTTACAGCAAATGCAGCGGCAGAGACCCGGATTCGATCCTGACTACGGGTGCTGTCTGTATGGAGTTTGTACGTCCTCCCCGTAATCTGCGTGGGTTTTCTCAGAGATCTTCGGTTTCCTCCCACACTCCAAAAACATACAGGTTTGTAGGTTAATTGGATTGATATAAATTGTCCAGTGTAAAATTGTTCAGTGCTGAGTGATGCTCTATCTAGTAGGTATGTTGCAAAACTTACCTTTAGCGGCGCTGCAGTTCTGCCGCTCCCTGTGTGCGCGACTTTGGCGCTTTTCAGAGGGGGGCGGGCTTAAAGTGCCGTTTTTCCACACACTGGGATAATCGATGAATGTCGGGCGATTTTGTTGCGGAAGAAAAATAGCTCCGACATTTCATCAATGAAGGTATTTTTAAATTACTCTAAATTATTTGTTAACTAGAGTAATTTAAAAATCACCTTCAAAAGCCGTGAGCGCAGACAACCGGAAGGATTTTCCGTAGGGGAGAAAAAAAGGTAAATAGTTTATTTTTATATTAAAAGTTGGTTTTTCGGGAGGCTTTAATAATATTTTTATGTTGCGAAATGGGGTCCCAAAAAATGTATGAATAAACAGTATTTTTCCTCCCGACTTCACTGCTAACCGCAACGTTCTAATCCACTGCATTCCACTAAAACCCACTCGCTAGTTGATTTAAATGGCCATTAATTTACAGGAATCAAACACTAAATTCCTTCCATTTGGCCCAGAAATTCATGAAAATGAGATTTAAAAATGATGTCATATTGTGGATTATTGTGTGAATGTTATTTGGACACTTAGGCAATTAAAAAAAAGTTTATCTTTTCTTAAGAAATGGATACATGTTTAGATCTACTCATTGAATTTTGTAATTAGCTACAATTAGATAACTAACTAATTATATGCTTTAATTTCAGGTAATCCAAGTAAGATTGTTTAATATTTGTTTCAGAATGCTTCAATCTATAATAACTGAAAATTTCATTGAGTTCTCTTCATTTTTAAGAAAGTTATGGGCTTTTAACTTTTCCAGATCACAGCTTTTGAGTTAAGTCAATTGAAAGGCAATGGGGAGCAAGATGCTAATTTCCGAGTGTGAAAATGGCCATAACTTTCTTAATACTGAAGATATGAAAGTAAATTAGGTGTCAAATTAAACTTCTTTTTATGCTTTATCTGATGGGATAAATTGCAGACTTGATTTTTTAAATCTCAAAATTTTGTAACATTGCTATATCTAGAGCTTTTCAGCATACTACATCTAGATCTAGAACCTTTAACTACTCCACCAACTGGAGTGTGTTCTAGTTCCTCACCACAATCTCTCCCGCTATCCACTACATTCTGCAAATCCTCCAAACCACTGTTAAAATAGCTGTAGATAGGCACAAAAGGCTGGAGTAACTCAGCAGATCAGGCGGCATATCTGGAGAAAATGAATAGGTGACATTTCGGGTCAAAACCATTTTCCAGCTCAGTTTGATGAAGGGTCTCGACCCGAAACGGCACCTATTCCTTTTCTCCAGAGATGCTGCATGACCCGTGAGTTATTCCAGCTTTTTGTGTCTATCTTCAGTTTAAACCAGCATCTGCAGTTCGTCCCTACAAGTTAGAATAACTGTGCCTGCTGTTCTCTCCTGACATTGGAATTCCACTCCAAAAGAAAAGCCATTTGTCCGTCAGGATGGGTTTCAGACAGGAAATAAGAAGCGATGTAAAAGATAATCTGCAATTAAAAACCCATGCCTCTAGTTTTCTGACATGAATTCCGCTTCCTAGCTCTAAACAAGCCTCCAAGGCAGTATTAGAGCCAACATTTTATAAGAGTTCATTGATATTAAACACATGTTTGGTTCTTTGTGCTTAAGGGAACTAGACTTATTTTAAATAAAGCCTGATCTCATTACAATGCATATTTAAAAATCACTTACAAAGTACTCTGATTGACAAGCTCAGAATGAAATGCGAAGTTGATGCAAGATTAAAATTGATTCCATTTACAAATCGGACTGCTGTTAGTTTTTTTCAAACTTCCAATTATTCACTGACCTTGATAGTTTTCACACAAAGGGATACAATGGAGAGAATAGATCGGGGGAGAAAATAAATTTGATGTCATACCTGTTTAAATCAAATGTGATCAGTTGGGCTTTAAGTAGAGAAAAACTATAGGTAAGAATTTACTGGTGAAAAAAAAACCAATTCAAAAGAAACCTTACCAAAAATGCAGGATAGAATTCATAAAAATTCTATGAGAACAGATAATGATTTTGTATAAATGATTCTGTCTCCATTAGTAGTGCGCTCAATATTAGAACTTGGTGTCCACAAGATTTTATATGATTTGGTGCTAGAAATAATAACTGGTGCATTCTTTGCAAATTTGAGGCTAATTTAATGTTCAACCATAAACCACTCAGTCATGCAGATGGTGACAGACTCCGAACTGCTTATTTTCTATTTCCCATAGTCTCGGAATAACTGATGTAATCCTCCTACCAAAACAACAAAGGAAAATTAGTTGAATTGAAGATGCACCAGTAAGTAGATTAAATCAACTGTGAACATTTATGTTCATACCTTTTCAATGGAAATTTTTAAATGGAATATTTAGACAGTTAACTGGGCGCGACAGAACAAATTTACCCTAAAAAAGAATGTGCTATTTGAGGCGAGAAATCTGTTCCAATGTTATTGCTCATTCTATCATGCAAATCCAAAACGGGTCCAATTAAGTGACCACAGATGTAATGGTGGGGAAGCTGAAATTAGATTTGATTGATTATTCAGTCGGCATATGGATAGGACAGGAAATGCCACTTTTTAAAAGGAATACTCAAGCCTTAAAGTCATCACTGACCTCCGCTCCTAAGGGGGCTGTAAGCATCCTTAGTTTATGTATCCAGTTCCGATCAGATCCATTTACAAGTACAGTGTAATGAATGTTTTAAAAAGTACACTAAACACATAGCTGGTATGAGATTATGTCCTCTCGTCTCTCAAACAATAAAGATATTACAGACATTCAACACCATTAATGGAATAGGAGGCTCATAAAGTGCAGTGAAAAGGAAAACAAAGGCAAACCTCATTTAGCTTTGACAGTCAAAGCAATTTCCAGAAAATATGAAATGAAAATTAATGTAACAATGAAGGTGGGAAAACATTGACTATGTTTTGAATGGGAAGCCTTTGCATTAGTATCCTCTACAAAATATTATTTTACCTCCACAGTCAATATGGATTTACTTATTTATAACGGATTGATTATTTCAAACTGAGGTCCATAGAAACTTCCTCCCTCAGACGGCGATGAGTCTGAAATTCTCTGCTCCTGAGGGCGGTGAAGGCCAGATTATGAGAAATATTTAAGGTGGAGAGATAAATATGTGAAAGATCAAGGAATTGAGGGTTACAGGAAAGGTTGGGGAAGGAACGTTCATGCCAGAGTAGATCAGTTTGTTTCAATGGCGGAGCAGTCCTGAGGGTCTGGTGACTCTTGCTCCTACATACTTGTTTACTTTTGAAAGAAAAAGCATATTTGACTAATTCATTCATTTTTTTTAGGTCATAACCAGCAGAATAGATAACTATGAACCACTCGAAGAGTTACATTTATACTTGTAGGAGGCTCATAGTTAGGTTGCCACCCAAGGGATTACTAAACAAAATGAGAGTGTACAGTATTGGCAGGAAAAGCTGGCCTGAAATGGGGGCTGGTTAACAAGTAAAACAGGGAGTAGAAATAAAAGGGCCCTTTTCAGGTTAGGTGGCTGTGACTAGAAAGGATTGGAGTTGCAGACTGAGCAGTTCACAGACTATACCAATGATTTGTGACAGGCAACATCTCTGGAGAGGAAGAATTGGTGACTTTTCGAGCGAGACCCTTCTTCAGTCTGCGAGTCAAGGCAGAGGGAAACTAGAGATATGGAAGGGTCAGGTGTGAAAATGACAGATCAAAGCAGACGATGATCAAGGAAATGTTGAATGGTTCATTGTTAACATACAAACAGTATAACAACGAGCACACAATCAGTAAAATTAATCAGGATGACAGTGAAACTAGCCGGAGAACTAGTGGGGGAAGGTCAGAGAGCGAGGGAAATCAATGGTTACTTGAGGTTAGAGAAATTAATATTCATACCACTGGGTTGTAAGCTGCCCAAGCGAAATATGAGGTGCTGTTCCTCCAATTTGCACAGGGTCTCACTTTGCCAATGGAGGAGGCCCAGGACAGAAAGGTCAGAATGGGAATGGGAGGGGGAGTTAAAATGTTTAGCAAATGGGAGATCGCATAGGTCTAGGCGGACTGAGCAACGGTGTTCAGCGAAACAATCAGTCTACGTTTGGTCTTGCCGATATATAGGTGTCCACACCTGGAACAGCAGATACAGTAGATGAGGTTGGATATTGGATCTGTAGAAATTCATTGTGACGGTGATACCATTAAAGTGAAAACCTACAAGGCATATAAAATAATCTCCTGTCACAAATACTTTGAAGAAACCTTTCTCCCGAAGCAGCCAAGACTACTCAGCATGTTGTTCATATTTTCTCATGACATTACTTCTGTCCTCTCAATTTCTTTGAGGAAATAGGCCCCAACTAGGATGTATCACTGATGGTCAGCCATGACCGAGGGGGGCCTACTTGCATCCTCTCAATTTCTGTGGTCAGCTCTCCTTGTTTGCATTGATAGTTGCAGGAAGCGACAGAAGTCCATCGACAAAGTCTAAACCCCAACCAAAAGCATTCGAATAGGGATCAAGGAAAGAGCATTCACGTCGCGGCCCTGTTTCCACCAATCTTTCCACCACCACGCACAAGAAGCACAAGATGCGACAAGACAGACACCATTGTAGGCAGATGCCGAGAAGTGTGTTCAGCTCTGGCTGAACAAGTTCTAATCTTGAGTGTGGACTCAATCAGAAGAAGAAGCATTCTAATAGAGTGATTAAGAAAAGTTAAATTGCAACTGGCCTCTCCTGAAGAAGTTACTCACATGCAGCTGAACACTTTGCACTGAAATGCAGCGAGCTTGGCATGTTGAAGTCAGCATTCCAAAGTGTTGTCAGTTTTATTTATTTAACCTTCTTCTGCATAGTCACCCAGACTAAAAACAGGAAATTTAGCCTGGCCAGTCAGCGCTCAGAGATATTATAACCTGCCCAAAATTGGAGTCAGGCTATTATACATTGAAAGTAATGATCAAAGTTTTTAACGGGTCTGTCCACCAACGTTAAAGGCCACTCAGGTATCCAGCATTAGAGGACATGGTTACACAGGGCATAGTTATCAGGGGACAGACATTGTTACAAGTTTAGGGACTGGTCATTTTAAACTAAGGAACGTAAAAAAATTATTTTCCACCTAGAAAATTATCATCAGATTTGTTTAAAGTGAAGATACATAATTCTTGAAAGGTCGAGGAATTGAGGGCTATGGGGAACTGACACAGTGGAGAGGTATTGCTCTTGTCTAACTGTACTCCTGCTTACAACAACTAGAGCAGCCACACTCATCAATTGCAATTAAAACACAAAGTATGTGTGCTACAACTAAGAAAACCAAGCCCAAAGCCAAAGTATTATCTAACTAGCTAAATGAATATGCCAACTTATGCTAAGGACAATAAATAACCCCGTATGCAAAAACATCTACTTATATGTTGACTAGTTCTTAAAAAAAAACTAATCGCATAGATGTAAATATATCATTGGGGGTTATCAAGTGGGCTCCTCCCTTCACTGGTGTTTCATTGAGTTAAGCCCACAACACCTCGGGAAGGCTCATTAAATGATGGGGTGGTTTGAGATGCCAGGGGCCAACATGTGCTCTTATTTTCTCAAGTTTCCCTGACTCAGTGAAAGTTGCCTTAGCTACAACAACACGTCCTACACGCTGTTTCTGCAAGCAGGTGGCAGGAACAAGCAAAATGGATTACAGTACACACAAAATATCACATTGAATTCTGATGTTATTCAAAAGCAAATATCAAGCACAATCTCTAATTGTTACATTCATTCTTAAGTGTAAATATTAATAGTTCCTCTTTTAAGATATTTCATACAGCAAGCTGGCAGATTCAATTGCAACTTCCACTTCTTGCTAGGAGAACCTATAGAAAAAAAGCCATAGATTTTTTGAAAATACTGACAAAGGAACTAGTATCTTAAATGTGTAGGAAGGAACTGCAAATGCTGGTTTACATAAAAGATAGATACAAAATGCTGGAGTAACTCAGCAGGACAGGCAGCATCTCTGGAGTGAAGGAATGGGTGGCGTTTCAGATTGAGACCCTACGGGGTCTCGACCCGAAACATCACCCATTCCTTCTCTCTAGAGTAGTATCTTAAATTATGTTTATTTAGTTGAGGGAGGGAATTAATTGTGTGCATACCTTACAGGTTCTTCACAACATGTCAGTCCATACATATCACACAGTAACAATAAAAGGTACCTTGAAATTACTTGCAGCATTTCATAAGACTGAAGGGAATGCACTTTAAAAAAAATTACAGCATGAAGAATGTCGTAAACAGTTAGGCCTTGGGAGCAATCAAATCTGTATCAATAAAAGTAATATGGCATTGAATGTAGCAGATGTGAAGATGTGCGAAATGAAGGAAAGGCTATTTCCATGTTAATGAAGACGGCTGCACTACATATTCAATGAAGCTTTCATACACCAATTACAGCTCTCCAATGCTGCCGATCTTGTTAATTATACAGTTACTCTCTTCTTCACAAACTGCTCCACCAGAAAGCTGACAGGATCACCAGTGACTGAAAACTATGATTAAATAGAATGTAATATTGTAGCAGCTTCAGAAACTACTACAAAACCATTCATTTGCATTGTGAAATTAATGGATGACATCTGTAAATCGGGATACTTTGTACACAGGGTTTTTTTAAATATATATATTTTTTAAAAGGCTATGGTTGCAATGAGGAATGGTGAGGATGCACAGCACTGTGGCATTTTGTTTGTACATTGGGTTGGACGTTGGTCCTGATGATTCTGCTGACAGTGAGAAGTTTAGTCAATCAGGCAGGTGTTCCATGTACGTTGAGAGGGGGTAGAATTTGGAAAAATGACATGTTGAAGACATCCTTCGACTATGTAGACGACCTCCTTCGACCTCCTTCGACTGTGTAGAAGACCAGCTTCGACTAGCTGCGACTAGCTACGACTAACTTTGGGAAAATTGGACAACAAATAGTGGAGACTGAAGGCCACCTCCTTCGATCTCCTTCAACCTCCCTTCGACTATGATGAAGACAATCTACGACTACCTTCGACTATCCCCGACTGACCTACTATGCCTAAACCCACGAGTAAAAACATTATCGATTTTTTCCATGGTGACCTTTTTTGAATCGTGTGCATTTTTTAACATATTGAAAAAAACGCCTAGCTAAGGCCCCGACTACTCGGAGACCACTCTCGAGCATGAAGGAGAGTTATGATGATCTCCTACGACCTCGTTTCGACCATGCTGCGAGTATGAGTCGAGGGCAAGGTCGCCAGAACTCACGGATTAGGTCACCCAAGTGGGACAGGCCCTTAATTATCAACCCCTATCTTTCCAAATAGATTTATATTTTATCCTTCAGAATCCTCCCCACTAACTTGTCTACCACTGATGCTGGGGTTACTGCTCTGTAGTTCCCAGTTTTTTTTCTTTGCAGTTCTTCTTAAATAAAGGCACAGCATTAGCCTGCTTTGCATCTTCTGGCAGCACACCCATGGCTAAAGATGATTCACATATCTCAGCCAGGGTTCCTGCACGTTCTTTAGCGTCCTACAATGTCCTTGGATATATCTGATTCGGCCCCGGATAGTTATCTACAGTCATACGCTTTTGGTCATCTCGCACCACCTCGCCTGTAATACGAACTGCCCTCAAGGTACTTTCATTAACTTTCCCAAGTTTGCTTGTCTTCATGTCTTTTGCCATGGTAAAAACAGAAGATAAATATTCATTGAAGGACTTTCCCATCTCCTGTGACTCTCTTTCTGCCCTTTAGAATTTATTTTCATGTATGCTCCTCAATCCCCATACTCCTCCAGTGTTTTACTTTATCCTAGCTGCCTATACCAGTTATAAGTCATCTTAATCATGACCAGAGCCTTACTTTCTCTCATCATCCACGGTTCCTTACTCCAGCCTGCCTTGCCCTTCACTCTAACTGTATCATGCATACCTTGAACTCACCCTATACATTATTAAATGCTTCCCACTTTCCTGACATCCCTTTTCATGCAAAAAACATTCTCTAATCAACTTCTACAAGTTCCTGTAAAAAAAACTTAAGCTGGCCTTGCCCCTATTTAGACTTCACCTTGCAGACCAGCCCTGTCCTTTTTCCGTTACTATTTTGGCCGTTGGTCCCAAAGTGTTTGCCCACCAACTGTTTGCCCAGTGTTTGCCCATTTCCTATCTGCCCAGTGTTTGCGCAGTCACTTGGCTTGCCCCATTTCCTGAGAGGAGGTCAAGCACTTCCCTTTCACTTATAGGACCTTCTATGGTGCCTGAGGAAGCTTTCTGAAAAAAATTGACAAATTCCACGTCAATTAAACCCTTGCCAGTAAGGCAGTCGCAGTCAATATTAGGAACATTAAACCCCCTAACCATGACAATCCTTTAGAGTTGCAAATGTCCGCAATCTCGTGGCAGACTTGTTTCACCAATACTCACTAACTATTTGTATGCCTGTAGTACCATCCCAACCAGGCAATCATCCTAATTTTATTTCTGTTTCACTGGACGATCCCGCAATAATGTCAACTCGGCCTACACTGTAATGTTATCTTTATTCAATAAAACAGCTTCCTCTCCTCTCGTACCTCCACCTCTATCTGTAGCACATGCACCCTGAAGTATTACGCTGCAAGTCCTGTCCCTCCCTTAGCCAAGTTTCCGTAATGGCTCTTATGTCTCAGTCCCACCTGGCTATCCATGCCCTGAGTTCATATGTCTTACTTGTCGGGCCTCTTGCATTGAAATAAATGCAATTTAATCCAATGGTCTTTCCTCGCTGCCTGGCATGCTTCTGCCTGCCCTGTCTATTAAACTTGCAGGCATTGACTTCTGTATCAACTTCCAGCCTCTTATCTGCCTTACTACTGCTTTGGATCCTATCCCCCTGCCAATGTAATTTGAAATTCCCTGGTAGCAGTTCCCGGGAAGTGGACATCACCTATGCTTTTCCAGGTTCGACTAATATGATTTATAACCAAAGATTCAGCAATCATTGTTGTTTACAGGTGAAAGATACTCTTTTGCTCTGCATATATCCTCACTGTGATTTGAAACGGAAATGCTTAAGAATTTATGCTTAAGAATGCACCTGAATTCATGTGTTTATCCCCTGGTGATTCATAACAAGAGGATCTTAGTATAGGAGCAAGGATGTCCTACAAGGTGGTGTTCAGGGCCCTGGTGAGACCACACCTGGAGTACTGTGTGCAGTTTTGGTCTCCTAATTTGAGGAAGGATATTCTTGCTGTTGAGGGAGTGCAGTGTTGGAACACCAGGTTAATTCCCATGATGGCGTGACTGACATGAAGAAAGAGTGAGTCGACAGGGGTTGTATTCACTGAAATTTAGAAGGAAGAGAGGGGATCTTACAGAAACATCTAAAATTCGTAGGGGATTGGACAGGCTAGATGCAGGAAACATTTTCCCAAAGTTGAGGGAGTCCAAAACCAGGGGTCACAGTGTAAGAATAAGGGTTAAACCATTTAGGACTGAGATGAGGAAAAACCTTTTCACGCAGAGAGTTGTGAATCTGTGGAATTCTCTGCCACAGAAGGCAGTGGAAGCCAATTCACTGGATGTTTTCAAGAGAGAGTTAGATACAGCTCTTAGGGCTAAGAGAATCAAGGGATATGGGGATACAGCAGGAACGGGGAACTTATTTCGGATGATCAGCCATGATCATATTGAATGGTGGTGCTGGCTCGAAGGGCCGAATGGCCTACTCCTGCATCAAGTTTCTATGTTTATCTGTTTCTATTCCTGAGCCTGAATACATAGATGTAATAATTAATCACTGAAATGTTGATGTGAAATCTTTGGTCTGTTTCGTTTTTGATCTTAGAACATTAAAAGAAAACCATATGCTTGCTGGGATCTGCATGTCTAAATAATACCAAAACTGAAAAAGCAGTAAAAGAAAAATGCCAGAAGGTGGCAGCAGTTGCTCTGGCAGACAAATGTTGAGGTTTCAGAGCTGCATGTACACAAAATCACAAGAGATTGGAATAGTGCTCCCAACTAGATTGGAAGCATGATCTAATATTTCCCACCGTGAAAATATCCAATATGAAATTCAGGAGGGAGATGAGTTACAACAATGCTGTCGTGAGATTTGAAGACAAGAATTCATAAGCGTTGGACAAATTTCTTCAAGTAACCCCTGCACTCCCTCTCTCTCCATCCCGCCCCCTCCCAAGTCGCATCAGCTTCTCGTTCTCACCTAGCAAACACCTAACAATAGCCTGTTTCCTTTATCATTGTTACTTTTTATCTTTCATTCATTTGTCTTATATCTCTCCACATCACCGTCTATCTTTCCCATGACTATTCTGACGAAGGGTCTCGACCCGAAATGTCACCCATTCCTTCTCTCCAGTGATGCTGCTTGTCCCGCTGAGTTACTCCACCGTTTTGTGTCTATCTTTGGTTTAAACCAGCATCTGCAGTTCTTTCCTACACAATTAATTCGCGTTTATCTCTGTGCAACCTGAACAGCAGACACATTATAGACCCAGAAACAGCAGGGTCCCATGGTTTCCAAGTCACTGCTTGTGAACCAGATAGATGGCAAAACATTGCAGGTTGCTCCCTTCACTACCACATACATGCCAGTAGCCTCACTGAGAATGATTGACAAATTGGCACTAATTGATGCTGCATTATGGGCAACTGTTTTGTTACTAAATTGAATCCATCTAAACTCCTTTCCAGTGGGGTAACCATGGGCAACAGAAGTTGATAGGATTCATGCTGTTAAGCGGGGCTCAATTTTAATCAGGTCTCGAGGTTGAATGTAAAACATAGTGCGTAACTGGGCGGTCTCTTTGGTTGCCCCGCCAATGCAGAGGAGATGCCAATGTGGCCGTTATGATGCACATAAGTCATGTCCAAATTCAAAAACCAGGGTAAATGTGAACTGGTGCTTATGTGAAACTGCTAAACTGGATGGTGCTAAAAAGTGGGACAGGGGCTTAACAGTGACCTCCTAGGACCATGTCTCCACCATGCTGCGAGTTTGAGTCCAATGCAAACTCGTCTAAACTCGCAAATTAGGTCGCCTCAGTGGGACAGGCCCTTAAGGAATTTATGGACACTACATGTTATTGCTTGTACCTGAATCAATAGTATTTTAGAGCCATGTGATTTTAATCTACTTTTTGATACTACATCAACATAATTCAGCGTATTCTTCTATTTTATGGTTAAAATATTTTCTCGCTTTGTCCTTTGTAATCATGCATTTTCCACCTACGACATCCTTAGCTTATTTGTGAGGAAACAACATGTCTTCTGAGAAAGAGACAATCTGAAACCCTCAATATATTTCTTCTCACTATATTTCAGGGTGTTATTGGGCTTAATAGGAAACCATTACAGATGGTGTCATTGCAAATGTGCACATTAGTTTAATGCTCTTCCCATTACAGACATTGTCATCTGGTCCACATCTGTCTGATATTTATAACTTCAAACAGATTGATAGTACATCCATGCAGGGTTGCCAAATTGTGTACAATGTTTTAGGCGACAAAAAGATCTGGTGCAGGGTCTTGACCTTAAATGTTGACCATCCTTTTGCCTCTATAAATGCAGCCTGACCCACCGAGTTCATCGAGCAGTTTGTTGTTTTTGCTCCAGATTCCAGCATCTGCAATCTCTTGTGTCAACAAAGAAAGCTATGGTAACTAAGTGCTACTTATTTGTTATCGCAGCATCTGAATCTTACATTAGCACAGTACATTCCAGTTTCACTGTACCTTAATTGGTACACATGACAATAAACAGACCTTTGAACCTTTTGAACCTTTTATAAGCAGACCTTTCAACCATTTATTCCCTCAGCACTCTTTGAAAAGGCAATGAAATTAATGGCACGATTTTGTGGGCAAAGTAACGGCACTTCTGCATTTATCTGCAATACATTTTTAAAGTTGGAAAGGGTACAGAGAAGATTTACGAGGATGTTGCCAGGACTCCAGTGTCTGAGATATAGGGAGAGGTTGAGTAGGCTGGAACTCTAATCCCTGGAGCACAGGAGGATGAGGGGTGATCTTATTTAGGTGTATAAAATCATGAGAGGAATACATCGGATAGATGCACAGAGTCACTTGATCTGAGTAGGTGAATCGAGAACCAGAGGACATAGGTTTAAGGGCCTGTCCCTCTTATGCGACCTTTACAGGTGACTGCCGGCACCCGTCATAGGTCGCCGACATTTTCAACAGCGGTGACCAGAAAGGCACCACGACTCTTTGCAGACCTCTCATGACCATAGGGGACCTCTCACGACCATACAGGCTGTATGGTCATGAGGGGTCTCCTATGGTCGTGAGAGGTCACCCGCGACATGTCGCCAGGGGTTGCCTGTATGGTCGTGAGAGGTCTCCTATGGTCGTGAGAGGTCTCCAAAGAATTGTAGCGTATTTCTGGTCGCCGCTGAATTTTCAACATGTTGAAAATGTCGGCGACCGTTGACGGGTGCCGGCAGTCGCCTGTAAAGGTCACCGAAGTGGGACAGGCCCTTAAACCTATGTCCTCTGGTTCTCGATTCACCTACTCTGTGCATCTACCCGATTTTAAGGTGAAGGGGAAAATATTTAATGGGAACCTGAGGGGTCACTTTTTCACACAAAGGGCGGCGCGTGCATTGAATGGGTGAATGCCAGAGGAGGTAGTTGATGCTGGGACTATCCCAACGTTTAAGAAACAGTTAGACAGGCACATGGATGGGACAGGTTTGGAGGGATATGGACCAAATGCAGGCAGGTGGGACTAGTGTAGCTTGGACAAGTTGGCCGGTGAGGGCAAGTTGGGCCGAAAGGCCTGTTTCCAGGCTGTACCACTCTATGACTCAGGATTTCAATATGTGTTTATATGATCATGGAGGTCCTAACTTCCCAGCAGATGTCTGAGCTATTTGTCACAACTATGATTTGTTTCTGGACTCATCTAGGATCCCAGCAACAGAACACAAAGTTCAGGCAATTCCCCAGCAAAGCACTGACTTTAGGGCATCTACTGGGACAACCCGGCTGGGAGTCCTTCTCCAATTAATTCAGTGAGGAGTGAAAGTAGATGTTAAATGCTAGTAATTTTAGGGGGGTTTTCCTGCACAGTGTGAGCTTATTTGCATGTTTTAAACGTTATTTTTGTTTCTGGTGTGTTTTAGTTTTGTTTTTAATTTAATTAAAAAAATATATTGCAAACAGTTGATTAACTCTTAAATGCTTTAAAATGGGGTTGAATGCTTTCAAAGGCAACATTTGGAAAATGATGCAGTGTCTTGATCAACAGCTAAGTTAACAGCAAGGGTAATTAAGCTGTTAAAGTCTTTGCAATTTATGGGAGTTACTTTACCCTCTTTCCTTTCTCCCCCATGTGACTAGAAGCATGGCTGCAAGATCCTGCTGTGGCACAGAGGACGAGCCTCATGCCATTGAGGTTAGACCCAACTTCACTCCAACTTCAACATAGGAGTTCACACCTGGAACCGTGGAAACAAGAGATGAGGTTGGAGGAGGTGCAAGTGAACCTCAGCCTCACCTGAAAGGACTGTCAGGGTCCTTGGACAGAGTCGAGGGAGGAGGTATAGGGACAGGTGTTGCATCTTCTGCCGTTGCTGGGGAAAGTACCTTGGGAGGGGGTGGTTTGAGCGGGAAGGGATGAGTTAACCTGGGAGTTGCGGAGGGAATGGCCTCTGTGGAAAGCGGAGTGGGCTGGTGATGGGAAGATGTGACTAGTGGTGGGATTCCGTTGGAGGTGGAAAAAATGCTGGAGGATTATGTGTTGTATGCATCGGCTGATGGGGTGAACAGTGAGGACTAGGGGGACTCTGTTCCTGTTGCGACTGGGGGGAGGGGGAGAAAGAGCGGAGCTGTGGGATACCGAGGAGACCAGTGTGAAGGTCACATTAATGACAGAAGAGGGGAACCCCTCTTTGCTAAAGAATGAGCACATCTCGGGTGTCCGGGGATGGAACACCTCATCTATGCGATGAAAGCTGCAACACACTGCAGTGGAGCTAAAGAAAGAGCTGAGTTATGTACAATGGATTTAAACTTGAACGACTATTAAGCACCAACAAATGGTATGAAATGTATCAATTTCTGCTGCCAGTGGTTGCCCGAAAGTAAGCTTACACCATCTAAATTTAGTGTTTGGTCAGTTGTTTAAGTACGTTCTAATGACAGCCCAACCATGGAGTAAGTGCTCCAAGCCCTTGTTGATAAAATATAATCTGCACTTTTTTGGTATTTTAGTCAATTTTTCAAGATCTGGGGAGTGAAAACTCAATAATTGCATCATTGAGTTCCCAGAACAGGAGGTAAAAAACATGATAATTTTGTCAACTTTACCAAACAAAGCTACTTATCTTTTTTGCTGAGTTGAATGTGCTGCCTGTTCCTTTGCAGTGTGTGAGAGAGAGAGAGGATGAATGCCATGCCAGCAAACATCAACGTGCATCACATGCATGATTATTTTTACTTGTCAAGCATCATGTAAAAAAACCTCAACATGGCTTCCCCCACTGCCATCACATGCCCTTGCTATGGGGCTTGCCAAAGGCAAAGAGAACTGTAGTTGTCCACTCTGACAAAGTAGTTCCAAATTGGCCCCAAGCTATATATTGTAGGTTTATGTCTGCTTTTATTACCAGAATATTAAATAAAAATATACAATTCCATGCCATGTGTCCAGCAATTACCAGATTGAATATTTGCCAAGTTTACCTGGCCCATAAAACTGGATAATTATATGCTCCGACCGACCTCCGGCCTGCGGCCTATAACATCATGAAGCCGCGGTCTCCGATATGAAAGTGGCCGATCCGGGAACTCCAAGCCGCGGAGTGTGTGTTCCGATCCATCCCGACGTTGGGAGCTTCGATCATCCCGAGAGGGCCTGCACATCGGGCCGTCCGTAGCGGCGACTACGGAGGGTTCATGGCCCCGACCATGGTGAACAAAGGAGGAAGATTGACTGAACGTTATTGCCATCCATCACAGTGACGAATGTTGATCCCACTGTGTGGGTGTTTATGCTATTGTGTATTGTGTTATTTTTGATTGTATGGCTGCATGGAATTCATTTCACTTTACCTTAATTGGTGCATGTGACAAATAAATGTGACCTTAAACTTGAACTATACCAAATAAGTCTGTTCTCAATCGTTATAAAATGCGATAGAAGGACTTCTCAGTGGCACCGTTGAATCTCCTGCACCTCTTCTGACCTTCTGATTTCCTTCTTAAGTA
Source organism: Raja brachyura (assembly GCA_963514005.1). The sequence goes on along the minus strand of OY740795.1, from coordinate 46,201,717 downwards.
TTCTCCTCAGTTCCTGAAACTACTCCAGGAATACACGACGCCATGGATTCATGGAAACTTTATTGTCATTCAGACCTTTCGGTCTGAACGAAATTTCGGTGCCTTGCAGTCATACATATAGTAAAGAACAAAACACACAATAAACACAAAATTAACATCCACCACAGTGAGTTCACCAGACACCTCCTCACTGTGATGGAAGGCAAAATCTTAAGTCTTTGTCTCTTCCCTTCTTGTTCTTCCTCTTCCTCTGCGCTGAGGCGATCCAGGCCTCTGATGTTATGACCCCCCCGGGTGATGTAAGTAAGTCCCGCGGCTGAACCGTGCTCCGTGAACGGGCCGGTTCAACTCCGCGGCCCGGGGCGGTCGAAGCTGCGGACGCAGCTGTTGCCGCGGGAGCTCTGGGAAAACAGGTCACCAACCTGTGACCTGCGAGCTCCCGACGATGTCGTCCACTGGGCCCGCGGCCGAACCTCCGAAGTCGCTGCCGCCACCGCCGCCACAGGCACCGGAAAGCCGCCACAGCTCCGAGTCAGGCCGCCGGAATGCCTGAACCCGCCACAGCCCCGAAGTCGGCCAGCCTCGCACTGGTAAATCCTGGCTGACTCTGCCTCCGGAGCCTCGAGGTCGGCCGTAGTTGGAGGCTGCCAGCTCCGCCATTAGGCCTCAGCGCAGACGGAGACGGAGACGGGGGATACGACAAGAAAAGTCGCGTCCACCCGAAGGAAGAGACTAAAGCATTTCTCCCACCCCTCCCACACACATACATCACAACAACAACAATTAAGGAAGGGACAGACAGACAGACTGTTGATGAGGCAACTTTCTTAAAGTATGTAATTCTCCATGGCAGCTTCTATTAGGAAACAAGAATTGCATCAGAAGCTGTGACAGGGTACAGCAATGGCTTGAATTGCTTTCTCCAATATTGGAATTGGATTCAGTGCCCCATGAATTCTGAAAAACGCCATGAGAGAGCTCCCTATGAGGTTTTGGTTTTTAGCTTTAGACATACAGCATGGAAACAGGCCCGCTAATTCTATCCTACATTAGGAACAATTATTACAGGTATACCAAGCCAATTAACTTACAAACCTGTATGTCTTTGGAGTGTGGGAGGAAACCAAAGTTCTCAGAGAAAACCCACGCAGGTCACGGGAAGAATGTACAAACTCCATACAGACAGCACCCGTAGTCAGGATCAAACCCAGATCACTGGCGCTGTAAGTACTTTAAGGCAGCAACTCAACTGCTGCACCACCGTGCTGCTATATCATACAGATCCCACTGATATATAGTGATCTACTAGACTAAGTGGGGCCAGTTGGGTCCCAGCTTCATACGGAAGGGCTGGTCCCCCAATGCAATATTCCACCTCTCCACCAATTCCAATATTGCCGGCCAGTGGGGGGGGGGGGGGGCTTTCTCGAGCGCTAGTATGCGTGTTGCGGGTCAAAGGGACTGGTTTCCCGAGGGCTAGTATGTACATTGTGGGCCGAATGGATTCTTGGGCTGGCAGCTCAGTCACTCTGGCCAGGCAGCTCAGTCACTCTGGCCAGGCAGCTCAGTCACTCTGGCCAGGCAGCTCAGTCACTCTGGCCAGGCAGCTCAGTCACTCTGGCCAGGCAGCTCAGTCACTCTGGCCAGGCAGCATTTTAGAACCAATAGAGACACTTTTTGCAAGCATTTTAGAACCAAAAGACACACTTTTTGCAAGCATTTTAGAACCAATGGACACTCTTTTTGTAAGCATTTTAGAACCAATAGAGACACTTTTTGCAAGCATTTTAGAACCAATAGAGACACTTTCTGCAAGCATTTTAGAACCAATAGAGACACTTTCTGCAAGCATTTTAGAACCAATAGAGACACTTTCTGTGAGCATTTTAGAACCAATTGACACACTTTTTGCAAGCATTTTGGAACCAATAGACACTTTTGCAAGCATTTATAGAACCACATTAAGAGCACTCACAGTTGAGTAGACATGTGTTCAGTGCTATTCAGAGCTCAGAGAGACGTGACCCTCTGGCTTCCTCCATCTTACAGATTGAGTGAGGCACACCACTTCCTGGTTTTATAGCCCCCCCCCTCCCTCCAGCAGGGGCAGCAGAGAGAATGGCAAATGTTTTAAAAAACATTAATATCTCTATGTTTTTTCATCGATGGGAAAACTCCTCTGGTCCAGCAAGGCGGAGGGGGGCTCTGAGCGAGCTGGCTAAAAATGACGGCCGTAGGTGGTGGCATTCTCTCGGAAATCACACCATAGTGAGCCAAAAGCGGTTAAGATCAGACCTAGTAATATTTTTGTGCTTCTTATGCATGGTGGTGGAAAGATTGGTGTAAACAGGGCCGAGACGTGAACGCTCTTTCTTTCACTCTCCTACACCACTGATATATACAGTAGATCCATTGGGCCTGAAGTGCCTAGCGCAGGTAACTGAAAGTGAATGAAAGCCGGGAATGAATGGATGGAGCTTCGACCACCCTGACGTGAGAGCTTCGACCATCCCGAAGCGGGAGCTTTGATAGCCCCGATGTGGGAACTTCAACCGCCCTGATGGGGGGGGGGGGGGGGGGGGCTTCGACCACTGGCTGTGGGAGCTTCAATCACCTCGACTACGGATGGTTCGACTGCCCAGACCATGGGAGAATGAAAGAGGAAGAAATTTGGACTTTATTGACTTCCATCACAGTGAGGAACGTGGAGAATCTGCTGTGGTGGATGCCTATGTTAACTGTGTGTCTTGTTGCTTTTTTTAAGTATGGCTGTATGGTAATTTGAATTTCACTGTACCTTAATTGGTACACGTGACAATAAACATACCTTGAAACCTTGAAATCAAAAATGTTTCAAGAATGTGACAGCTATGATTGTGAATCACATGAAACACTGTGTGACATTAATTTTCCTTCGGAGTCACGTGAGTCATTTGACGGCGCAGCGGGTCCAGTCTCTGCACAAACTAAACTGGACGCCATGGTAACATCCCAAAATAAGGTAACCTTTCACATTTATGAGTTACCTAAACAAAACAGGCCTGAGCCATCTGGCCTCAAATTGGAGTTCCTGGCTTATCCCGTAGATAGACGCCTATGCATAGTGACCCACCTTCTACATTAACTGCAGGTCACCAAAAGTCTCAGGGGAACGGAAATGGCTCTATTGATAAGTTCAAACGTCCTCATCACAGAGTACCGTGCAGACCATATCAAGATGGCGCAGGGTGGTGTTCGGTGCAGCAGGGGTAGACACTGATATTTTAAATCTCATTCTACCAGAGCTGCAGCTACATCATGCAGCGAGGATGATAGAGTTCCCATGGGCCACGCCCTTGCAACGGCGGGTTGGTCTAATGAAACAACTTCCAGCGGTTATAACAAACCTGTGGCCACACCTAAGATATTTGCAGACACTATTTTAAGTTCTGTATTATAATTTTCCCCGAAGTTAGGGGTTATTATTATTATTGTTAAATAATACAGTGTTGTTTTTCAGCACTGTACAAGTCTGAAATATGTTAACATACTTTATCCATTGGTTATTATGGCAGTGTGTGAGCATGGACTCGTTCCAGGGTATGAAATCACAGAGCTTTGAAGTCTTCTCAAAGTCACTCACGTGACTCCAAAGTAAAATAGTAAGATTAAACGAGAACTTACCAGTTCGAAGTTTGATCCTTATTTTATGAGGAGTTACGATGAGGGATGTTGTGCCCTCTGCTCCCAACCCTCTATTATAAGGTCAACTGGTATGTTAGTTCTCTTATCTTACTATCTTCAGTCAACTCTACTATCTGTGATTTCACACCGCTGCTTTGAAGAATGTCGCGCATGCATGCTGGCAGGGTCTTCACGAAATCCCTCATCGTAACCTCACAAAATAAGGATCAAACTTCGAACTGGTAAGCTCATTTAATCTCACTATTCTACATCATTGTTTTCTCCTGATGTTGCTTCTCTCCTTAGTGCTAATTACACAGGTTTTTATTACAACACCCATAGAAATTCAAAGCTATATATTCATAGTTAATGTTGAATCAAGATCCCATATTTTAGAGAGTTAATTTAAAAATATACATTTTCATTTGCACAATTTAGATTTGCATAAATAAATCTCTTCTAAAAGATTAGTTTACACACCATCTGGAATGTTCCATCCAGTGGGAATTAAGTGCAAACACCTACAATGTTCTATTTAAATTAGATATTCTACTTCATGACATAATCAAAACAATAATATTCTTACCTGCTGCAGCTTGACAATCGTGCAGTAGTTATAAATGCAACGTTAAATTCTCCTGGATAATTGAAATATCATGAAGCTAGCAGTTAAATGCAATCATAAAGAAAGCCCATTAATGGATCTATTTCCTTGGAGGATTAAAGAGATTTGGGATGTCGACAAATGTTCTCATGAACTTCGACAGATGTATGGTACAGAACAGTTGCATTATACCGATGCAGAGCTCGGAGAATGACATAAAAGTCTGGAAAGCGCTTGCCGTGAAAGCCCTCAATAACATGGGGAAAATCTGGACGTCTCAGATGTCTGAGGGTCTCAAACTGAGATTCTTCCATGCAACTGTAAGGAGATTCCACCTCTGACCGAGAAGATCAGGTCAAGGAGGATGACGCTCGCTGGTCACTGTGGTACGTATGAGTGTTGATTTTAAAGACCTGTTAGCAAGTAAGCAGTTGCTGCAAGTAAGAATTTCATTTTGAGCTTTTTGACCTCCAGCAACCACCTTCAACTAGCATCGCAACCGGCTTTGACTAAAAAATTACAGATTTTTAAAACGGAAACCACTTTCGACCATTAGGGAGACTGACAAAAACCTCCGGGAACCTTGAGTGGGGCGCAAAGTCTCCAGAGGTTTCCATTCAGGTTTCCTAAGTGGGACAGGGGCATAACCGTCACTGTGTGTCATGTTGTCACTTGCAGGCGGAGCACCAAGGCAAATTCCATGTATGTGAATACCTGGCCAATGAATCTATTCATAAAAAACTTGACTCTTGACTCTTAAAAGGAGGATTGGTAGGATTGCAGCCTCCGTTTGTCATGGGTTTGCTCTTGTGGCCTTAATGTTGGATAATAATGAACCTAAACTCCCTGCAATGTGTCAGTAAAACATTTGCTATTCAATCTGTCACAACCTGTCATCAATCTTTGTTCTAATAATGTTAAAATTGCTTTCTGATTTATTAATAGTTACATAATATATAGCTTTAAACAAATTCCATCAATTTACAAGCGTCTGTAGTAGGGTCTCGACCCAAAATGTCACCTATCCGTTTTCTCCAGAGATGCAGTCTGACCTGCTGAGTTACTCCAGCATTTTGTGTCTATCTTTAGTTTAAACCAACATCTGCAGCTCCTCTTTATTCCATCAATCTACATTTACCTAGAATGTCATCCATTAAAAGTAAAGCCAACAGATAGAGATAGAGACAGTCTAAGATACAGAGTGTCAGCGAATCATTTTCTGATATTTAATTCCATTAGAAATTAATAGGCAGAGAACAACCTGTTCCCATTACTATATGACATGCTCAGCACTGCAGATTGGCGATGAATACCTGGGCAGGCGTAGAACATACTGTATGTAGAAGCTCAGAGCCCAATTGTATTGTGCTGGCAATTAAACTTCACACCAATCCCCTCATGGTCCACCTCACCTGTTATCATCACTTTCCACTCATTTATGTGCTTATCTAGCTTCCCCTTAGTATGAGAAGCTGAGGCAGCTGACCAACACCAACGCGTCCACAGGGAGCTGCTATCTCCATGTCTTTCATGACTCAGATTGATGTTGATTTTTGCATGTGTTCAGCCAAATGCTGAATTCTGAAACAGTACCACCTGTCCTGTAATACTGCATCAGTGGCAATGCGGTGAGGCCTTGGAGAGAGGTAGCAAATGCAAAACATCTGGCCTTTCAGGAAGGTGGGGCAGGGTGGAATATGACTGGATAT